>CM066993.1:38921542-40171542 GCA_033977485.1 Hydrangea macrophylla
AACTGCTCGAGAATATACGTCTTGGCAGCAAGAATTCAAGAAATGGACAAGTGTTCCTTATATAAGGAGCACGGACGACCAAGATCAAAGTAGATCCAACGGTCCAGGCACATTGCCGCCGAAAGTGCCTGACAACTGTTACCTCGGGCACGTGAAGCGTCGCCTTAAAAGGTGCACGCATTAAATGCTTGATGAGATGGTCCGGTTACCACGCAACTGCTCGATTACTGCCTCGCTGGATCCTAACCAGGCCAACCATCAGTTGACACGTGGCAGATGCCATCCATGGTCCCGCAGGGTCACCGCTCGGTCTAGACCCGACTAACCGACGCGACCGGTCTGATCCAGGGTACATACCCGACCTCTCTACCAGACGGTCCCTCTCGGGAATACTAATTTTTGAATCTTATCCGATGAAGCCTCGCTTCAGTTCCGAAAATGGGGGGCAGCTGATATGTCCAAAATTATCAGGTTATGTAGTCAAGTCACCACATCATCAGAGGATCCCCGAGGACTCCGTCGAAGGCGCCTACAATTCCGTGATCCCGAGCTTGCTCGCTACAACCGCTCGGTATGGGGTGCACAGCCTGGGTACATAGGGTGGCATTCCGCGAATCCAGCTTGACTGACAAGTTTTTGATCAGTCTCCTAATCCGGTTAGAAGACTGAAGGAATGAATATAGTAGTTTCCTAAACCACTTAGGAATCTCTCCCAAATTCATGCAAGATAACTGTAATTAGATTAGGCTTCCTAATCTGCAGAACTTACCATGTATAGGGGGTCTCTTGCATCTATAAAAGAGACTGCCTACCCCGCACTATGGAAAAGGGCATTCTAAACCTAGAGAACATCTTTTTACTCACTCATACGCATATACCCAGTCGGTGTTACTGGTAGGGTCGCTTAACTTGTTGGCTCACCAGGCCTATCAGTGATCTGCTAGTGAAGCGCACTGACGCAACCGTGGATGTAGGTCATCTCGTTAACGGGACCGAACCACATACAAACTCTTGTGTCCCAATATCTCTCTCTGAATCTCTCTTACCAATTTTCGGCATCATCACCCTAAATTTTCAGTATTTATAAAAAAAATCCATTCACTAGAAGACAAAATTTGCAAGTAAATGCCAGATTTCTTTGCTACATAATTGTTATAATCACCTACTAAAGCCCCAAGTATACCATATCCATATCCCACTCCCAAATTAGATTAGGATTTGGTTTGGACTTGTTTGTGTTCATGGAGTTCATCCACTGTGACCCCACAATAATTTAAAGTCAAAGGTTTAGTATTTTATTTTTGGTTTAGTATTTCAATTTATATTTTATTAGCTTATTTGTACTAACCTTTGTTATTTTGCAGATTCCAAGAATTCAATCCCAACTCATGTTACGTGTAGAAAAAAATATATAAACTTTAGTAGTTTTCATTTTCACCTTAGTGTTATAACTTTAATCTTAATTAGACGGCGATTGTGTACATCTATTTAATCTTTCTTTAAAATTTATTTAGATGACAGTTTCAATTCAAAAAATGCTAGGCTAAAACTTTAATTGGGGATATGCAATAAAAACTCAAAAATCACAACTTTTGTGCACTAATCTTAAATGGGCAAATTTATCTAGATGAGTTATTTTTTCATTTATGGCCAAAAAATATCTATAGTTAATGAGTAGTTAATATTTTTATAGAGTATCGCTATATTGGACTTTAAATAAGAATTTAATTATGTGAATTGTCAAACTATGCCTTTTGTCATAAAAACACACCTAGCATACACTAACGTACAATTTATTTAATAAAGTTTATATTTCAGGTATGTGTACAAATATATTTCTATCCATCAATGGACAGACAATTGTATTGTGGCATAGTGGTGGGGACTAGGCCTTGAATAACCCACGTCCGCAGGGGGTCACGGTTCAAATCTGGCTACTATCCAATTGCCTCTTTATTTTTCTTTAAACCAAACGACGTCGTTTCATATCAAACCTGACACACTTGATATGACTTCAACTATTATAAGTTTATTTTCAAATAAAGAATCACTCTGTTTAGAAATGCCAAATCATTTGTAAAAGTACAAAAGTTCTGTGATCTAGTATTGATTTGCATATTCCCAATCCATTTAAATCATTTCTCCCAAGTTAATTAATATTTCCTGTGTTTAGATAACTTAGATTAAATACTTGTATTATTTCTATCTCTCGCTATAATAAAATCCAAAAAGTTCATCTCATGTAAATCTAAATTTTGTTTCTTTTTCTTCCTTTTCTTACTAGTATCTTAGTTAGTTTATTTTGTACTATTAAAATTTTTACCATAAGCTACTAAAAAAATAACCTTTTAATTAGTTTAACACCAAAAAAGTAAGAACTAGTAGTTTAGGAAAAGCCTAAAAAATTCATCATCTTTTATTTTCTTTTTAGGGACAAAATAGTTATCTCCTATCTTTATAAATCTTTTATTTTTGTTCCATGTGGGTTCGACCCGGTCTTACCAGAACTTTACTACTTGTACAATAACCTATACTTGGGTGTTAATAAGAAAATGCGTTAGTAAGACGTCGTCAAGTTTTTGGCACCGTTGCCGGGGAATGGTTAAATTACAAAAATTAATAAAAATAAAGTTAGGTCTTAAACTATTTCTCCCACTATATATATACCTATTCTACCTTATAAATAATCTAGTTTTTTTAAATGAAAAAATAAAAAAAAATATAGTAATAATAATAATAAAAACTATAGATGAATATTTTTTTGATAAATATGTAAATTATTTTCATAAGTATGTACGTGTCCATCCTCTAAAAAAGAGACATTTATATGCATAAACCTATCTTCTAAAAAAATATAAAAATAATAAAAATATAATATATAAAAAAGAGTTTATTTTACATAGCTATAAATAATAATAACAATAATAATATTTTTATCACTTAGTTTTTCTTTACTTCATATGTCCTTAGATACTACTAAGGCTTTATATCAAGTACCACATAATTCTAATATTTCTAGTGATTCATCTAGTATATAATTTCCTACAATCATGGTTGAAATTGAAGGCATAGAAAGAATAGCTGATGATGCTCATAGTGAACATGGGGACAATATACCACAATTTATTTTACCAGGACGTGAACAACGTTCTTTACGTGATTTATTTATCCCAGAACAAAATATCACTCCTTCTTGCATCACTCTACCTAGACATATAGGAAATTTTCACTTTAGACAAGGCATGATTCCACTCTTACCAAGTTTCCATGGAATAGGGTCAGAACGTGCTTATCTTCATATTCGTGAATTTGAAGAAGTTTGTAGTACATTCTCTGATCAAAGCTATCCTATTGAAATAATCGATCTTAAGCTTTTTCCTTTTTATTTAAAAGATAAAGCTGAAACCTGGCTTTTATGTCTTTGTCCTGGATCTATAACTTCATGGCATGATATGAATGAAGCATTTCTAAAAAAAATTTTATCCTAAAATTTAACTAATTGCATGATGCGTCAAATTAAATTTTTTACTCAAAAAGAAAAGAAACTATTCCCTGGAGTTTGGGAATGTTTTAAAGATCTCGTACTAGCTTGTCCACATAATGGATTTGAAAAATGGCGTCTAATTAATTTCTTTTATGAATGATTAGAACCAAAAATAAAAAAAATTAGTTGAAACCATGTGTCAAGGAGAATTTTTTAGTAAAACTGCCGACGAAGCTGAATCGTATTTTGATTGGCTTGGAGAAAATCCTTCCCAGTGGGAAACAGAAGAAATTAGTAGGGTGGAAAAAGCTAAAAGTTTATACCAATTACAATCAGAAGATGAATTAACATTGAAATATGAAGAATTAGCACGTAAAGTGGAAGCTATAATAGTAGAAAAAAATAATCCACCTAAGAAGTAAAGAGACCTTTATGATACCTGTCATACGTTAGGACATCCTACAAATGAATGTCTTAACAGTTCAAATTATCAAGAAACTGGTCTAGCAGAGATAAATGCTGTGAATAATTATAGGGGTCCCCAAAACTCAAATGGTAATTCATACCAGTCTAACTGGAGGAATCCTCCAAATCATATGTATACCAAAGAGGGTATTTTACAATTTCAACCTCAACAGTATCCTCCTCAAAATAATCAGTCATATTTACCTCCTCAATCTCAATTTCAACAAACACAAAATACATTTCCTAATATACAACAAAAATCTAATGTTTATGTGCCTCCGCACAAGAAAATACAAGATGAACCTTTGTAGTCTATGATACAATCATGAGAAAACTATAAACATCTGTGGATAGGATTAATAATCAACATGATTCTAAAGGAAAATGCATTTTTCCTGCCGAACCACAACCTAATTCAAGGGGACAACCACAAGGTGATCACTCCACTTCTGGTAATAGTCAACATGAACAAATAAAAGCTGTAACTATACTAGGAAGTGGTAAGACTGTTGGACAAGGAATTTCACCTTCTTTAGAAGAAATTGAGCCTACAAATAAGGATGACAATATGCCAGAAATTGAGGAAGAAATAGATGAAGATAAAATTGCTAATGAAGTTGAAATTGAAACCTTTGAAAAACAACAAATTTCTCATGAAAATGAAACATCTGGTTTACCAGTGGAAAAAGAAACAGAGGAAACTCCTGAATATTCTCCTCAAATTCCTTATCCACAACGTTTAAGAAAACACCAAAATACTAAGAATCGGGAATATTTAGAATTATTTAAACAAGTGCATATTAACATTCCTCTCTTAGATGCAATTAATCATGTACCTGCTTATGCAAAATTTTTGGAATATTTATGTACTGTCAAACATAAGCACAATGTAAGAAATGATGCGTATTCCCCTGACTTCGATGAAGAAGTTAATTCCATCGTCAGCATAATATTCCAACAAAATTTAAAGATCCAGATACAGCAACAATATCATGTATTATTGGAAATCACAAAATCAATCACGCACTCCTTGACTTAGGAGCTAGTGTAAACTTGCTTCCTTATTCTGTTTATCAACAGCTTGGATTAGGTGAGCTAAAGCCTACTCGTATGGTATTATAACTTCCCGATAAATCTACATAATATCCATGAGGAATTTTGGATGACGTTCTTGTTCAAGTTGACAAATTTATTTTTCTAGTAGATTTTGTTATCCTTGATACAGAACCAATATTAGATACTAATGTGTAAAAACCAGTCATTTTTAGAAGGCCCTTCTTAGCTACCATTGATGCCACTATTCGAATCCGTAATGGTATGATGACTGTAGTATTTGAAAATATGACTTTGAATATTAAAGATTTTTCTAATCCACAACATCAAGTAGAAGATGAGAATATTGAAGAAGTTATGCTATTGAATCTCTATCACGAGAATATTTTAACTTGACTTGTTATAATGATCCAGTAGAATATGTTATTAATAACTCTATTCAGAAGTAGAAAATAATAATCTACAAAAATATCTTATGAGTCAAGTATGTTTTAAAGAAGATTCAACAAAAGAAATAATTCAAGAAGCAATGTGGACCATACATTTTGAACCTTTACCACCAAAGACTACATGAACAGTTTAATCTAATTTACAAACTCCACAGATGGAATTAAAAGAACTCCCTAAAGAACTTAAATATGCTTTCCTTGGTAGTAATGATACTTATCCCGTAATAATATCATTTCTTTTAGATTCCAGTCAAGAAAATAAACTCATTAGTATGCTTCAAAAGCGTAAAAGTCTCATAGGTTGGAGTATAGTAGATTGAAAAGGAATAAGCCCTTCAATATGCACTCACAATATATTTCTTGAAGATAATGCTAAAATCTCAAGAGAAATGCAAAGAAGACTTAATCCTATTATGCAGGAAGTAGTTAAGAAGGAAATTCTTATACTACTCGATATGAACATTATATATTCAATATCCGATCGTAAATGAGTAAGTCCAACATAAGTTGTGCCGAAGAAAGCAGGAATTATAGTAGTTTCTAATTCAAAGAGAGAATTAATTCCTACTCGTGTCACAACTGGATGACGTGTATGCATAGACTACAGAAAAACTTAATATTGTAACCCGTAAGGATCACTTTCCTTTACCTTTTTATGGATCAAATGTTAGAAAGAATAGCGGGCCGCAAGTATTACTATTTTTAGATGGTTATAATGGTTACAATCAAATAGAGATCATACCAGAAGATCAGGAAAAACTACTTACATGTCCATTTGGAACTTTCATCTATCGCCGAATGCCCTTTGGTCTTTGCAACGCACCTGCGACCTTTCAAAGGTGTATGCTAAGTTTTTTTAGTGATATGGTAGAAAAGAATTTAGAAGTTTTGATGAATGATTTTTCAATTTTTGGCAAATCCTATGATGATTACCTTAGCAATCTTCAGAAAGTTCTCCAGAGATGTGGAGAAAAAGTTTAGTTTTAAATTGGAAAAAATGTCATTTTATGTTCACTAAAGGAATTGTCGTAGGACATATTATTTCTGAAAATGGGATACAGGTAAACAGCCAAAATAGATTTTATAGCTAATTTACCTATTTCCAAGACTGTAAAAGACATCCGTTCATTCTTACAATGTGCGAGTTTTTTTCGCTGATTCATAAAAAATTTTAGTACTATTTCTAGGCCTTTAAGTCAATTAATGGCCAAAGACACACCTTTTGAATAGACTAAAGAACGTTAAAACTCCTTTGAGCAATTAAAAGAGCATCTCACTACTGCACCTATTATGCAATCTCCTGATTAGAGCTTATCATTTGAATTAATGTGCGATGCAAGCGACTTTGTCATTGGAGCTATCCTAATGCAGAGAAAGGATAAAAAGGCATCCACTATATACTACGCTAGTAGAACTCTGGATAGTGCTTAAATGAACTACTCAACTACTGAAAAAGAATTGCTAGCCCTAGTATTCGGCCTTAATAAATTTAGGCAATACTTGATTGGTTCCCCTATTGTCTATTTTACGGACCATTCGACTCTAAAATATCTCATTTCAAAGAAAGACACTAAGCCTAAGCTTATTAGGTGGATACTCCTAGTACAGGAATTTAATTTAATAATTAAAGACAAAAAGGAGTAGAAAATGTGGTAGCTAATTTTGAAAATAATACTAGTGACCCCTCACTTATTCAAGACTCTTTTATGATGAACAGTTAGTTTCTGCGGCTTCCCTGCCATGGTATGCTGATCATGTTAATTATTTAGTAACTGGAAAATACCAAGCAATTGGTCATCATCAGATAAAAAGAGATTCTTAGCTATTGCTAGGCATTTCTACTTTGATGACTCATATCTGTTTAAATATTGTGCTGATCAGGTAATTAGGAAATGTGTTCCTAATGAAAAAAATCAAAAATGTACTTTCATGTGTCATTCGTCCTTTTGTGGAGGACATTTTTCATCTCGAGTGACTACCATGAAAATTTTACAAAGTGGTTTATATTGGCCTACCATATTTAAAGATTCATATTTATACTGTAAGGATTGCAACCGCTGCCAAATGTTGGGTAATATTATGAATAGAAATCAAATGCCAAAAACCCCTATAATTACAATTGAAATCTTTGATTGTTGGGGTATTGACTTTATGGGACTTTTTCCTCCATCTTGCCAATATGAATATATTTTATTAGCAGTCGAATATGTTTCAAAATGGGTAGAAGCTATTCCTACTAGAAAGAATGATCACCGTACAATTATTGCATTTTTGGAAGATAAGATACTTTCTCGATTTGGAACTCCAAAAGCAATAATAAGTGATCAAGGAACTCATTTCTGTAACAAGCCATTTGAAAAATTAATAAAAAGATATGGAGTCACCCATAAGGTGTCGACTGCATACCATCTACAAACAAATAGACAAGCTGAATTAGCTCATAGGCAAATTAAGCATATTCTCGAAAAAACTGTGAATTCTAATCGTAAAGACTAGTCTTCAGAATTAATAGATACTTTATGGGCATATAGAACTGTTTATAAGACCCATTTGGGAATGTCTCCATATAGACTTGTCTATAGAAAAGCTTGTCACCTACCAGTAGAATTAGAACATAAAGTATATTGGGCTACTAGAACTTTAAATTGCAATATTGAAGAGGGAGGAATTTTAAGAAAATAACAATTAAGTGATTTTGAAGAAATTCGTAAAGACGCATATGATAACGCCCAAATTCATCAAGCAAGAACTAAAACATATCATAATATGAATCTTTTGAGCAAAAGATTTACCCCTGCGCAAAACGTTCTATTATATAACTCAAGACTACATCTTTTTAGAGGAAAGATGAAATCTCGATGGACTGGTCCGTATATAGTTAAAAATGTTTATCCTTATAGAACTGTCGAGATTGAAGACCCTAAAGAAAGAAATACATTTAAAGTTAATGGGTATAGATTAAAGCCATTTTTAGAAAGATTTGAACCTGAGTTACAATCTATTTCTTTGGAGGACCCCAACTATAAAGCTCCTTAATATCTAAAATCATAATTAATATAGGACATAGTGTATCAGAGTATTTATGTTTTCATAGTCCTATACTCATATTTTGATCACTTTTTATAAATGTAAGTTAATTTTGTCATTATTATTCTATTTTTTCTTCGTATATTTCTTTTATTATAGGTGTTATCCTTTATTTCTTTTTCTCATCTTACTCATTGAAGACAATGTCAAACTCAGTTGGGGGGATGGTTTCACGATTAACACATATTTGTTTGTTTTATCTTTATATCATAAATTATGGTTAAAAAAGGTTTTTTTTTAGTTTTTTTTTAATGGAGAACTACACTGAAAAAGAAAAAAATGGCTATAAATAGGACTTTAAACCTTAAAAACTTTCCCCACTCTCTTTTTCCTTTCTTTTTCTTCTCCCTCTCTTTCCTCTCTACACCGTATACACTCTCTGCAACTCTCTCGCTCCGTCTCTCCAATCTCTCTCAATCTCCCATTTTCTTTGATTTCTACAATTGAAAATCAAGATCCACTCTATCGATCACTAAAGGTAAGATCTATAATCTAGAAAAAAGCTTGATTTTAATTTTATGTAGTTTATTTCCCTTTCTTTCCGATCCGGCTTAAATTTTAAGTTTTAATTTTTTTATTTTATTTTATTTCTCTCTTTTCCATTATATAACAAAAAAATGAAATCCACAAGTTGTAGGTAGCCACTCACCAAAGAAGCTTAGAGATACCATTTGATCTACGGCCCTACCAAGTTCTCAAATCTCTGTGTGGTAGGTGATATTTCTCCATTTCATCTTTAAACCACAACAATTGACGACTCGCTAATTTCCGTTCTTATGTATTTTGAGCTTTATCTAATTATTTTCCTAATTAGTATTATTGTAATGCTGCATTGTTGTTAAAAAAAAAAAAGAGAAAGAGAGAAAAATATAATTTTTTTCTTAATTTTCTGTTAAAAAAAATGAATGACGCACAAGTCAGTGCTCTTATGATTTTTTAAGTTTACACCATAATTTTTCTTCTTATTATTATTGTAATGATACATTGTCTTAAAATTTTCTTAAAAAAAGAAGGAAAAAAAAGTAGTTTTTCTTTTCTAGTTTCCTGTTTAAAAAAAAAAGAAAAAAAAGTAGTTTTCAGAATTGAAAAAAAAGATAAAAAAAAGTATTTTAGTTTTTTTTTTAGTTTCTAAATATATATATATATTTATATATTTCTTAATACTTTTAGTTTTTAAATAAAATTCCCACCCACCCCCTCTAAGCTCTCTTTAATTAGATCTTAGTTGATAGTTGGAAGGAGTGGAGGGTTGAGTCTAGCCTCTCTTGTTGGCTGAAAATATAATAAATGGTTCCGACAGTCGATCACCATACGTTAATGGGTCGCTCACTTGTTTCTGGGCAGAAGAAACCCTTTGCTGGCACTAGCCTTTATTCCATCAACAGGAAAGCTAAAAGGTTAGGATGTCGTTTGAATTGTTATAGAGAAAAATGTCCTGGTTTAATTGCTCATAATGATACTTCTTTTAAAGTTTACTACTGTTACAAAAGACAGTTTAAATCAAAACAAAAGAAAATTTTGGTTAAGAAAGAGGACTGGATCCATTGATACCCAAATATATTTTGTTTTCCCATCCCTCATTTCATTTTTATTTTTATTTTTATTTTTATTTTTATTTTCATTAGATTCAATAATTTTCAGTCAATTTAGACTTTAAAATGATCCTACGTATACATCTGGATTTCATTAGCTAGTTCGATAGAAGTAATTTGCATGATCCCAACATCACTAGATATATCTAGTGCGGTGATTGACCCTAGAGGTACCGAAAAACTAGGTAATGCCAGAGTTATCTCCTAGCCTCTTACTGATGTTTTAGCTTACTAGTAGTTCTAGACCCATCTCTTTTACTAGAGGTGGATGGGCGATCGTGACAACTTGGATACTCTGGATTACATAGCATCTTTTGTATATGTGCAGAGGATACTAGTCGCACCATATATGTATCCAACCTAGTAGATGCACTTAGGATTTTCCAGAAGTTTTACTTTTACTTCTATATAAGATAAATTTGGCACGTTAATGTTATTTTAGGTATGTTAATAGCATACAACACATTGTCACATGTTTAACTGCTTTCAAATACTAGAAATTATTTAAACTTTAAATCTTTTAACAGTGTGAAAATATTTACTGAATCTAAATGGATGAGTAAATATAAACTATGCAGCTTAAATACAAGTAGTGGAAACTAATTAACCCATGTGTGCTTTTGTGCCAATCTTTCTTTATGAGGGTTACTGTTATTTTCAATCTCATTCTTTTTTATTATATCACTCGTTGAAAGTCTCATTATTATTCTTTTTGATTGATCATTAGAAGAGAACGTTTAGGATTTACCATTAGAATTTCTAAATTGCTTGAATGAACAAAGTCAATCTATTTTGAAAATGATTTAGGCCGTATTTTCTTTTAAATGCACCCCCCTTCACCAAATATTGCCTTATTCTCAGTTCTTTCCAAATCATGTCTTGCTCTACCTGGGAGTACAAACCTCACTTCTATATTTAGGTATGTGATTGGACTGTAATGATATTGCAAGAAGTGGTAATGAAAGAAAGGAGTTGAACAAAAAAAAGAAAAAAAAGAGAAACTAAAAAAAAACTGTATAAATGATAAAGGAGAAGAAAAAGAAGAGATTGGAATGAATTGCATAAACACTCCAATCACATGCTTGGAATAAATACACTCCAAATCTCCTAATCATCTTAATTTCTAACTTACCAGTCAAAGTTCTAATGATTTAAAAGAAAATGATTTATAAATTTAAGTGATAAGGGAGTTCTCCACGGTAGATTGCTCTTCTAATGCTAAATATCCTTTCATGAGATCGACCTATTATACTCCAAATGCCTACATATTGAGTCATCAAAAAAATGGAAGCAACTTCCCTGTCTTTGCTTTCCTACCAAGTGAGATGTTCTCTGCACCAGTTTCTGAGAATTTCTCAATAAAAGAGTGAAATTCCAATGAGATTTGAGTTAAAACTACAAGTTTTATGACTACTGTTGGTTATATAAACTTTGAAGTTAAGATCAGCTGTTTGACTTTTCAAGCACACACTGTAAGAGTAAAGAGTACCAAAAAAAAAAAATTGCTATTGACAAACTGTGAGTGTGTGTATTGCATTACTATTACATACTTAAAAATTTCATTTTATTACCAAATTTAATCCTATCTGTTGTAAAAGGAGGAAATCTACATTTATTTTTATATTTTGAAATTTAAAATTGAATTTTGTGGTTATATTCACTGCAAATCCTCAGAAGACAACACTTGTCCAATAGGGGTAACCTAGGGGTTTAACGGCTTGTTGCATATGCTAAATGCAATCGGGATTCCTGCGACAGTGAGTTAGGTTTTATTTTCATTAATTTACTTCTACTTTTAATAAAACTTTTATAACAATTTCTCTTTCACTTCATTGCTAGGGACTAGCAATAAGCTAGTTGAGGGGAGTGATAAACAATGAATATTGCACGTTCATGTGCCAATATAATAGATATAGTGCACATTTAATCCCTAGCCTTACATGCATTTTGGGATTAATATGATTTAATGATGATATCACTCAAATGTTGTAATTATGTGCTTTTACATGTTTTATTGTTTAAGTAAAAAATGAATTTGAAATAATGCAATAAAGGGAAGAAAAGACATAGCAAACACAAGGGATTATCTCCCATGTGCTTACTACGTTTTCCTTCCTAAATTTCGACTAATGAATGTGGACACGCGGGATCGCTCATCCACTACTTTGTTTTGAAATTGATTTGAAAAGAGAGAAAATTGGTCTGTTGAGAACAGATACAGAGTCGCCACTTGGTCTTTAAGGAACCAAGAAACCTAATTTTGACTCACCCAAATGGATAAAGGGCACCGGCCCTTCATAACCAAAGAACTTGGCTCGGGGTTTTGGTACGAGAGAGGAAGGAGCCTTTATCACGACTAAAACACCCTCAACTCGCCCCGTCTCTCGACGGGCCTCAATTAGCATCCAAATAATCATCTTATACTATGTTTGGTTCGACAAATAATACTATGATAGTATATCACATCACATAAGAAAATTTGAAAATGGAAGATCTAAAGATAAGATATCATTCATAAGATCTAAGCCAAATATCACACAATGCAAAGTGAAAGATCACACAAATAAATCTAGGAAAAACCGTCTAATCATGTATCAAATAATCAAGACTTCCTAATCTAAAGGGGGACATGAATTGTTATTGAAACAAATAAACAAAGAAATTAAAATATGCATAGCAAGCTAGTATGATGCATGTTAATCTTTGAGAAAAGAAGACCTCTCAATCCCCGGGATGGATGAGAAAGGATGATTAGATTGGGGGAAGCATGAACGTGTGATCAAGTTCATTCCTTATAATCTTCTTAGATTAGGAGCCATGGAGGCCCCAAATCTTGCATGGATGCAATGTATGTATCTAGAATGTGCCAAGATTGTAGTGTGCTTTGTGTTCATGGATTCCTAGAATGACTTAGAAGTCTATAATGTGTATGAATGAATGAATGAAATCATCATGGGATATGTACAAATGTAGTATGAACTACTTCCTAAGATATGAACTAATTTGGAAGGCATATAAGCATCAAATCAAAGAATGAAAGTTAAAATGTGCTTGCTGTGAATAGTGGACAGAACAGTAACTAGATCTTTGGAAAATTGAAAAGAGGGGTTAGGAATGTTTTCAATGCATGATTGTTTATGGAGATGTTCTTTATTGTGTCTAGAACACAACCCAAAATGCTAATCCTTAATAACTATCACAGATTGAGAGAAATCATATAAACAATGAAGGTCACTCAGGAACAGAGTCCGTACTGTCGACTGAAATGTTAGAAAATCTTAGAAAATGAAAACGAATGCTCTAGAGGCCCATTTAATACAGACAGTTTCCTAATACATTGAAGTGTAGGGAAAAAATAAGTTGGGACCACCCCATTTTGGAAAATATTTCTGAAAAAGAAATTGGAAGTTAGTCAAGCTGTTGTGACAGCAGAGGCAGAATGTTTGGAAGGAATGTTTGGGTCCAAATGGACCATTTTCAAGTACTTCCAAGTCAAACCAAAAATCATGGGTGTTCTCCAATGGGTTAGGAAGACTTTCCAAGTGGCCTTGCATCCATATGTTGAGTATTGAGTTCTAGGAAAATCCTTGAACTCAGATTATTCACTATTTTGACTCACTGTTTTGAAAGTTTTGGGAAAAACTAGAGTTTTCTTTCTTGAGATTAAAATGAGGGGTTTTAAGAGGGGCTTTGAAGTAGATGTTTTGAAAGCATATTTTCAATACTCAATGAAGATTATAGCCACTTGAAATTTCAACATCAAACTCATCATCAAGAACCTCTAAGATTGTTGGAAAGATTTATTTTTATTAGAACATAACTTCAATACACTTCAAGAATACCTTGGAGGTATTGAAGTTATGATAATCATTTATCAAACAAGTTTTTGAGGTCAAGAGCTACTATCCATAAGGATTCACTCACCCCAAACATCATGTCATCATTTAGATGATGATGAACTAGTAAGTAAATAAAGAAAAATTAAAAGAAATGAGGTAAGAAGAGATGAACATAATATGAACAAGCAAGTAAATAACAATCAATGGATGATAATCAATGTGATTTTGGACTTGTAGCTTGGTGTTTCACTTATAGATTTTGACATTTAGACATGGAAGTAGCTTCCTAACTCAAGAATGCTCAAGAATGGTGTTTGGGGGTGTTTGGGATGTGAATTATAAGAGAGGTAATGGAAGAACACAAGATTAAAACTCACTTTCTATAGCAAAATAGTAGGAGGAAGCTCCTTTTCTCTCTTCTAAACCTATCTCTATCTCTCTTCTTCTCTACAACTTTTCAAGCTTTTGCACTTGGCCCCCCCAAAATGAAGAGCAATGGGGGGTTTATATAGGCCAATTTGGGGTGGTTTTGGGATTTTAGAAGTGTTCCCATTGGTCCCAAACATCTGTGAACATAAAACTAAGTCGTTTTGGTTTTCAATTAATCAAATTGGACCCCCAAAAAAATTACAAAAATGGACTCTGCGAGGGTTGAGTGTCGCGGCGGTACTGGGCCTGTGCTGCGGTGGCAGTGGGCCAGTGCCGTGGCGGTACTGCTCCTCAGACGCCCAAAAATTTACGTTGAGGCCCCCAGGGTTCCGGTATTCGCGAAAAGACCCTATTTTGTCCGAAATTCACAAAAAATGCATACGAACTCCAAATTGAGGTTGTGATATACCGTTGGAAAGGTAGTGGAGTATACTTTACATACAAAATAAGTCAAGAATAGGTCACTTTGAAAAGGTTTACGGTATTTACGATAAAAGCCGATTTGACCGCCTTTTTCGCCTTCGAAAATTCATAATAAACTCGTTTTAAATCCAGGAATTATGTGTGATATACCGTTGGAAAGCTATTGACCTCTAGTATCCATGAAAAATATTTGAAAATTGTTTCGGTGCCCTGATTCTAAAGTCAAATCTTGGTCAAACTGGTCAAATCTGGGATTCTCAGGAAGTTCTGGGAACCTCCGGGAACTCCCAGGAGCCGACGTTTTCGCTTGATTCTCTTTTAAAACTCATTTTAATACTTTTCTAATGATTCCGGTGAATTCGGAGGATTTTGGTCAAACTTGGTCAAACTTGGTCAAACTCTGGTCAAACCTTGGTCAAACCGGTCAACGGGGACTTTTGGGGAACTTCCGGGACTTCCGGGGGTCTCTGGGAGCTGACGATTTCTTCCGGTTTTACTTAAAAACTCATTTTATCATTTTTCTTACGACGTAGCATGTTTCCAGAACTTTTGGTCCAAATCTGGGAGTTTTTGGGCTTTTAGGGGCGTTTTGGTCAATCTGAGCATTCTGAGAAATATAGCTAACTTCCAGGAGTCCTTTTGAGTCTTTTTCAATCATTATGAACTAACAAGATATGGGTCTCCTAAATCTGATAGCCGAAAAAATGGGGTGTCTACAGTTTGCCCCTCTTTGGCATGAACTTGCGAGCCAACGCATGTCGCAAGCGAGTGCCAAAGTTTTGAAGAGACAGGACTTTTTGGAGGCTACAGATTTAGGATAAAAAGCGTTTCAAAAGATGCAATGATGCTGAGGGTAGTGCTGGTCGTACTCTGCGTGAGCTGCCTACGTATCCCAAGGGGAATCAGACCAGGGCGTAGTTCAGGGCATAAAGGAACAAATCACACATGCACAACAAGACATGCGGATGCTATGTTATGAGGATGATATGTAATGCATGGATGTGATATGAATTGTGTCATGAGTCCTATCATGTCTAGTGTTATGATCCTAGTATGATCAGGTGCTGTGGAATGTGCCACTCCGAGTGGGCTAGTGTCGTGCTAGTGTTTGCGACTGTGATGTGGTTATTGACCCGAATAGGGATACAAAGATTTTAGAAGGCTCTGAGTCTAGGGGCAAGCTTCTGAATTTTGGGAAGTGTGCTTCGTGAGCGAACGTAATTGGGTGTGGGGTCTCAGAGGACTATAATCGAAGACGCCTTTTGGCAAATAACCAATGGACACGGAAGCCCTGGAAATTAAGAGACGGACACAGAAGTCAAGGGATGATCATGAAATCCTGAGATGTCACGCGATGAACATGGAAGCTCCTATTGATAGAAGCCATGGCATATTTTGAATGAGAGCGATGATGATTAATGAACCGACGATGTTTGAATCGAGATGATGAGTCGACAATGGACTACTGTGATTGAACTGACGCTGTACGAATCCGCTGAGGATTAATCTGAATCTGCTGGGGATGAAGCGACTCTTTCTGGGATCTCTCTTCAACTGCTTCTCTCGATCAAATCTTGCAGGCCGGTTAGGGCCTCTGGGAGCCGGTATCTTTCTGCTTCTTTCCTCGGGGGATGATGCGGGGGTTCTCGGGGAATCTCTTTTCTTGATCGGGAACCAGGACCCATCTCTGAATCTCTCACGGTTGATCAAATCTTGCGGGCCGGTTGGGGCCTCCGGGAGCCGGTATCTTTCTGCTTCCGTCCTCGGGGAATGATGCGGGGGTTCTCGGGGAATCTCTTTTCTTGATCGGGAACCAGGACCCATCTCTGAATCTCTCACGGTTGATCAAATCTTGCGGTGCTCAATCCAAGAGGGCCGGTCGGGGCCTCCGGGAGCCGGTATCTTTCTGCTTCTGTCCTTGGGGGATGATGCAGGGTTCTCGGGGAATCTATTTTCTTGATCGGGAACCAGGACCCATCTCTGAATCTCTCACGGTTGATCAAATCTTGCGGTGCTCAATCCAAGAGGGCCGGTCGGGGCCTCCGGGAGCCGGTATCTTTCTGCTTCTGTCCTTGGGGGATGATGCAGGGTTCTCGGGGAATCTCTTTTCTTGATCGGGAACCAGGACCCATCTCTGAATCTTTCATGGTTGATCAAATCCTGCGGTGCTCAATCCAAGAGGGCCGGTCGGGGCCTCCGGGAGCTGGTATCTTTCTTCTTTTATCCTCGGGGGATAGTGAGGGGTTTAAGGTTTTGATATTGAAAGAGGAAGGTGATGGACTTATGTTGCTTTAGGATGAAAGAAGGTCATCAACGGCAACTCATGGACTTATGTTCGACAGATGAAAGAAGATCATCAACAGCCACTCATAGACTTATGCTGCTAGGAGAAAGGAAGATCATCAACAGCCACTCATGGACTTATGTTGCATGAAGAAAGACGAAAGATCAACAGCCACTCATGGACTTATGTTGCTAGGAGAAAGGAAGATCATCAACAGCCACTCATGGACTTATGTTGCATGAAGAAAGAAGATCATCAATAGCCACTCATGGACTTATGTTACTAGGAGAAAGGAAGATCATCAACAGCCACTCATGGACTTATGTTGCATGAAGAAAGAAGAAAGATCAACAACCACTCATGGACTTATGTTACATGAAGAAAGATGAGCAATAGCCACTTGTGGACTTATGTTGCTAGGAGAAAGGAAGATCATCAACAGCCACTCATGGACTTATGTTGCTAGAAGAAAGGAAGATCATCAACAGCCACTCATGGACTTATGTTGCATGAACGAAGATGAGCAACAACCACTTATGGACTTATGTTGCTAGGAGAAAGGAAGGTCATCAACAGCCACTCATGGACTTATGTTGCATGAACGAAGATGAGCAACAGCCACTTATGGACTTATGTTGCTAGGAGAAAGGAAGGTCATCAACAGCCACTCATGGACTTATGTTGCGTGAACGAAGATGGTTAACTTTTGGCAGTTTGGAAAGGGATGAAATTTTTCCCAAGTTTGGATGCTTCTCATGCTGACGCCTTGACTGGTGCAGTAATAGTGTTTGGTACTCCTGCTTGCATTGTCATTAGAATGCTCTTTATAACTTGATTTGAAAAAAATCATTATTCGTCACTATTGACTTACACATTTGAGACTACGACCGACTCTTTTCCTAAAAAGACTATGACAGACTCAAAAACTGACAGACACCGACGCGCGAGGGCGACGTATTCGACACTGAAATGAAACAAGCTCGACTTGCCAAAACTTAATGTGCTCTTGTCATAAATGATGTACCATTTCTCTTTTGTGTTTACTTCTCACCTTAACGTGGCATCACTTTGATGGTGAATCTTATTTTGAAAATTCCTCCCTACTAATCTAATTGATTTCTTTGCTTCTCCCAAGATGTGCTTTGAATTAGTGCCTTAGCTTATAGAATAAAAGATGCTCCATTTCCATCTGTTCAAGACAATGTTTGTGACTTGAAGGCTTATAGGGATTGGGTGGCAAACAAAGTTTGCCCCTAGTTTGAAGGGCATGAAGTGGGATCGATAGGCAAACGAGGTAAATGACCGAAGTTTACCCCTAGTTTGGAGGAAGGTTCATTGGAGGTTTTGGGCAAACGAGGTAGGTGACCGAAGTTTGCCCCTTGTATGAAGGGTAGATAGTAAAAGTCAGGCGAACGAGGCGGGTAGTCGAAGTTTGCCCCTAGGGTGGAAGGTGATTTTCTGGCTTGAGGCAAGGACCGTGACTTTAATCTCTCAAATGTTCATAACTTTTGCCCAGGTACTAGTGAGGTGACCTAGCGAGCTTTTTTTTTTCTCTCTTTTGTTATTGCTCCCCTTGGATTCAGCTCTAACTTTTTCCTAGGTGTCCTTTCGGATTTTCAACCTAGCAAGCCATCCTTCTTTTCTTTTTTCAAAGTCTGCCTACGTACCCCCGTAGTTCGGGCCGAAGCTTGAAAGAAATTGGGCTATTTTTATGGGTGGAGCGACCGAACCGAAGTGGTTGCCTACGTATCCCCGAGTGGGAATCAGGTCGAGCGTAGTTCAAGGCAAGGTCTTGAAAGAAATTGGTTTGATTATGATGGTGTCAACCGAACCGATGTGGTTGCCTACGTATCCCCGAGTGGGAATCAGGCCGAGCGTAGTTCAAGGCAGGGCTTGAAGGAAATTGGTTGAGGGTTTTTCAAACCAATCGTCAAAGAAGTCAAACTTAGATCACTTGTGGTAGCCTTGAATAAGAAGATTCAGTTCCGGTCTCCCCTTTTTTATTTTTTATTTTTATTTATTTTGAGGATCGATCCTTTTCACTTTTGCCTAGCCAGTCAATTTTACTTTTCATGTAGTTGATTCTTGTGAGACCTTTCAATCGCAATCTCAGAATTCCAGAATGTGCATGTCAGTTCTCGGAATTTATTTGTGGTCATTCCGTGCCTTTTGAAATGTGATCTTGGCACGTTCTTAAGATGTATCTTGAAGCGTATGATTCTCTCATTTGTTTCATCAAAATTTTCTCCAACATTTTGACTGGCTAGGGTCAGATTTTGGAAATCAACACCTTTTTCAGCTCTAACTTTTGCCTAGGTGCCCTTTCGGGTTTTTAACCTAGCGAGCTTTTTCTTTTCTTTTCTTTTTTTTTTCTTCTTTTTCTTTTTTTTTTTCTTTATTTTTTTTTTTTTGAAAGTGGATATGAAACTTGCTAAAATGTGGGGCTACCATCAAGGACTAAGTCTGTGTTGCTTTCAATCGGACAGATTGCATGGCTTCCAATTGGATTGGGCTTAAGGCTTTGAAATGGTGGAAAAAAAAAAAAAAGGTGTTGGGCAAGCTCCAAGTCAGTTTCAAGTATGTCTTTTCAAGATTGAGGCAAGAGCGTCTTTAAATTCTTAAAGTAAGACTATTCAATTCTTGGCTCTTCATCGGTGTCGGCGCAAAATTGACTTTGACCTTTCAGGATTTTGAGTAAAAAAATTACCCTTTTTTTTTAGCACAGTAATATCCATGGTAATTTGAAAAGTAACACTTCATTTCAGCGATTCATGCATCTATGACTAAACACATCAGATTAGGCAAAATGAGACTTCATTCCATCAGTAGAGAAGGATTACAGACTCATTAACAACTCGATGACAAACAGACTCGACCACAAGAATAAACATACAACAGACTCGACTAGACTCGACCTGGTCTCAAATGGAATGTCACAGTGACTCACTTATTCTTTTTATTTCTCTTTTTTTTTTTTCTAAAGAGCATCTTCATTTGGTTTTCTAGCAAGAGTCCCAAACACCATCACTTCACTTGCACAGGTTCAACACTCATGGTCCTCAGCGAAGGGGATCATTTAAACGGATAGGTCAAGGGTTGGTCGAGACCGAGGTGGTGGATTGGATTAGGGTGCGGCGCATCATCTAAGAGATCTTGAATTGAGTGACGGAGCCTCTTACAGTTGTCGAAACTCTTCCATAAATTTCAGAACTTGAGTCAGCCGATATGACTGTTGATTGATTAATTCAGTGACCTTGGCTTCCAAAGTTTCCTGATTCATGTTGAATTTTCTCGGCGGACTGATTCTAACCAAATGACTGTTCAAACTTCTGACCCAGGATGGGGATCTCAGTGGCTGATTTTGGGAATCTATAATGACCTATAGATTCGAGAGGAGTGTATCAGATTCTGATAGTGATGACTAGAGAGATAATGACAGTGAGGTTAAGGAAGATGGACTGACTTATGTACAGACTGACTGAGATAGTGTGCGCAGACTGATGAGAATGGTTCATGCACATGAGACAAGCATGCGGATGCAAGCCCTAATCTATATGATGCCCCTACTTCTAACAGATAGCAGTTAAACAAATAAGGTCCTAGCCATACAGAGTGTGCTAACCTTACTTTCCAGTATGATCACCAAGGGATAACAGGGATTTCCGGGATACTTCGGAAATTTTGGATAGAGTTTCTGGGGGAAACATGGATTTGGAAGATTCGGAGAAATTTCTAGAAGTCATTTGAGTTTCTAGGAGAAATAAGGATTTCTGGTTGATTTGGACTGAGCTTCAAGGAGAAATTGGTATTTTGGGTATTTCTGAGAAATATGGATAGAGTTTCTAGGAGAAACAAGTATATCTGGGCATTTCTAGGTGATTTGGGCAGATATGCTGGGATTTTTAAAGAGTCTGGGAGATTTGGGCAGAGCTTATGGGAAAACAGGTACTTTGGGTATTTCTAGGAAATTTGGATAGAGATTCTGGGAGAAACTAGTATATCTGGGAAGATAGGACAGAGTTTCTGGGAGAAACTGGTATATCTAGGAAATCAGGTAGATTTAGACAGAGTTTCTGGGAAAAATTGGTTAATATGGTTATATCTGGGATATCTGGACAGAGTTTCGGGGAAAGACTGGTTAATATGGTTATATCTGGGATATCTGGACAGAGTTTCTGGGAGAAACTGGTTATGATGGTGATCATACTATCTAGCTAGTTTTCATACTCCTATGTCTCAGGACCAACAAACAAGGTTTGCGGTGTATATCTTTGTGAGCATGGAGCAGACATCCTTATCATGGTGCCTAGGCAAGTCAACTCAATGTGATCACATGTGAGTGATTGCCTTGGGAATCATAAGAAAGAGGTTCTGTTCTATGCCACATAAGCGTCTACACCGCGCAGGTAATCCCGCCAGGGCATACAACAGTTATATCACATTGTCCTATCTGAAAAGATAAATGAACAATCCTATGAAAGGTTCTACAGGAATCTATATGCAAAGGCTGGGTTTAGTCAAAGAGGGTCCGTTGACGAGAGTTCCAATATACCGTTAGGGAGACAGTACAGAGGTTTTTACTCTTTTTGATATACCTTGGAAGGTACAGTATCAACGGTGACTTGTGCCCTGGCACAGCAAGACCTGAACAATGTCAGCGCCGCGTTTCAGACACAGTCGAAAGGGTAAAATGCAGAGTGCAATGCGGTGAACCATACACAGTAAAAAGATGATTTTAAGGATGCTTCTTATGAGTCAAACCTCTGTATTATTTTGTTTTGAAAATAAAGTCTCCAGCAGAGTCACCAGATTGTGGACACGCGGGATCGCTCATCCACTACTTTGTTTTGAAATTGATTTGAAAAGAGAGAAAATTGGTCTGTTGAGAACAGATACAGAGTCTCCACTTGGTCTTTAAGGAACCAAGAAACCTAATTTTGACTCACCCAAATGGATAAAGGGCACCGGCCCTTCATAACCAAAGAACTTGGCTCGGAGTTTTGGTACGAGAGAGGAAGGAGCCTTTGTCACGATTAAACACCCTCAACTCGCCCCGTCTCTCGACGGGCCTCAATTATCATCCAAATAATCATCTTATACTATGTTTGGTTCGACAAATAATACTAAGATAGTATATTACATCACATAAGAAAATTTGAAAATGGAAGATCTAAAGATAAGATATCATTCATAAGATCTAAGCCAAATATCACACAATGCAAAGTGAAAGATCACACAAATAAATCTAGGAAAAACCGTCTAATCATGTATCAAATAATCAAGACTTCCTAATCTAAAGGGGGACATGAATTGTTATTGAAACAAATAAACAAAGAAATTAAAATATGCATAGCAAGCTAGTATGATGCATGTTAATCTTTGAGAAAAGAAGACCTCTCAATCCCCGGGATGGATGAGAAAGGATGATTAGATCGGGGGAAGCATGAACGTGTGATCAAGTTCATTCCTTATAATCTTCTTAGATTAGGAGCCATGGAGGTCCCAAATCTTGCATGGATGCAATGTATGTATCTAGAATGTGCCAAGGTTGTAGTGTGCTTTGTGTTCATGGATTCCTAGAATGACTTAGAAGTCTATAATGTGTATGAATGAATGAATGAAATCATCATGGGATATGTACAAATGTAGTATGAACTACTTCCTAAGATATGAACTAATTTGGAAGGCATATAAGCATCAAATCAAAGAATGAAAGTTAAAATGTGCTTGCTGTGAATAGTGGACAGAACAGTAACTAGATCTTTGGAAAATTGAAAAGAGGGGTTAGGAATGTTTTCAATGCATGAGTTTTTATGGAGATGTTCTTTATTGTGTCTAGAACATAACCCAAAAACCAATACTTAATAACTATCACAGATTGAGAGATATTTTATAAACAATGAAGGTCACTCAGGAACAGAGTCCGTACTGTCGACTGAAATGTTAGAAAATCTTAGAAAATGAAAACGAATGCTCTAGAGGCCCATTTAATACAGACAGTTTCCTAATACATTGAAGTGTAGGGAAAAAATAAGTTGGGACCACCCCATTTTGGAAAATATTTCTGAAAAAGAAATTGGAAGTTAGTCAAGCTGTTGTGACAGCAGAGGCAGAATGTTTGGAAGGAATGTTTGGGTCCAAATGGACCATTTTCAAGTACTTCCAAGTCAAACCAAAAATCATGGGTGTTCTCCAATGGGTTAGGAAGACTTTCCAAGTGGCCTTGCATCCATATGTTGAGTATTGAGTTCTAGGAAAATCCTTGAACTCAGATTATTCACTATTTTGACTCACTGTTTTGAAAGTTTTGGGAAAAACTAGAGTTTTCTTTCTTGAGATTAAAATGAGGGGTTTTAAGAGGGGCTTTGAAGTAGATGTTTTGAAAGCATATTTTCAATACTCAATGAAGATTATAGCCACTTGAAATTTCAACATCAAACTCATCATCAAGAACCTCTAAGATTGTTGGAAAGATTTATTTTTATTAGAACATAACTTCAATACACTTCAAGAATACCTTGGAGGTATTGAAGTTATGATAATCATTTATCAAACAAGTTTTTGAGGTCAAGAGCTACTATCCATACGGATTCACTCACCCCAAACATCATGTCATCATTTAGATGATGATGAACTAGTAAGTAAATAAAGAAAAATTAAAAGAAATGAGGTAAGAAGAGATGAACATAATATGAACAAGCAAGTAAATAACAATCAATGGATGATAATCAATGTGATTTTGGACTTGTAGCTTGGTGTTTCACTTATAGATTTTGACATTTAGACATGGAAGTAGCTTCCTAACTCAAGAATGCTCAAGAATGGTGTTTGGGGGTGTTTGGGATGTGAATTATAAGAGAGGTAATGGAAGAACACAAGATTAAAACTCACTTTCTATAGCAAAATAGTAGGAGGAAGCTCCTTTTCTCTCTTCTAAACCTATCTCTATCTCTCTTCTTCTCTACAACTTTTCAAGCTTTTGCACTTGGCCCCCCCAAAATGAAGAGCAATGGGGGGTTTATATAGGCCAATTTGGGGTGGTTTTGGGATTTTAGAAGTGTTCCCATTGGTCCCAAACATCTGTGAACATAAAACAACGTTGTTTTGGTTTTCTATTAATCAAATTGGACCCCCAAAAAAATGGACTCTGCGAGGGTTGAGTGCCGCGGCGGCACTGGGCCTGTGCCGCGATGGCAGTGGGCCAGTGCCGCGGCGGCACTGCTTCTCAGACGCCCAGAAATTTACGTTTAGGCCCCCAGAGGTTCCGGTATTTGCGAAAAGGCCCTATTTTGTCTGAAATTCACAGAAAATGCATACGATCTCCAAATTGAGGTTGTGATATACCGTTGGAAAGGTAATGCAGTCTAATTTACATAAAAAATAAGTCGGGAATAGGTCACTTTGAAAAGATTTACGGTATTTACGATAAAAGCTGATTTGACCGCCTTTTTCGCCTTCGAAAATTCACAATAAACTCGTTTTAAATCCAGGAATTATGTGTGATATACCATTAGAAAGCTATTGACCTCTAGTATCCATGAAAAATATTTGAAAATTGTTTCGGTGCCCCGATTCCAAAGTCAAATCTTGGTCAAACTGGTCAAATCTGGGATTCCCGGGAAGTTCTGGGAACCTCCTGGAGCTCCCAGGAGCCGACGTTTTCGCTTGATTCTCTTTTAAAACTCATTTTAATACTTTTCTAATGATTCCGGTGAATTCGGACGATTTCGGTCAAACTTGATCAAACTCTGGTCAAACCTGGTCAAACATTGGTCAAACCGGTCAACGGGGACTTTTGGGGAACTTCCGGGACTTCCGGGGGTCTCTGGGAGCTGACGATTTCTTCCGGTTTTACTTACAAACTCATTTTATCATTTTTCTTACGACGTAGCATGTTTCCAGAACTTTTGGTCCAAATCTGGGAGTTTTTGGGCTTTCAGGGGCGTTTTGGTCAATCTGAGCATTCTGAGAAATATAGCTAACTTCCAGGAGTCCTTTTGAGTCTTTTTCGATCATTGTGAGTTACCAAGCTATGAGTCTCCTAAATCTGATAGCCGACAAAATGGGGTGTCTACAATGAATAAAAAAGAGAACAAAAAAAAAAGAGTTTGAAAAAGTTGTCGAGGCAGTTAATGCCTTGACAGCGATATATATATATATATGTATATGTAACTAAAAAATTCTCTTTCTCTCTTTCTATCTCTTTCTCTCTCTCTATAGGACAGTCTGACAGAGGAGGAAAATATTGGACGAGCGAAGAAAAATTGGCAAATGCACTGCTTTCTTCTGTTAGTACTTGTAGATATCCCTATTGGCAAATGCACTGCAAAATATTCCTATTAAAATTTTGATTTAATATTTTTATTATAGTTAGTACTTGTAGATATCCCCTAAAATAGTTTGAAACCCCAAATTTCTAGTTTTTATAAAAAAAAAAAAGTGAAGGCAGAGTTTGCAAGTAAATGAAAGATTTCTTTGCTACATAGTTGTTATAATCACCTACTAAAGCCCTAAGTATACCACATCCATATCCCACTCCCAGATTAGATAAGGATTTGGTTTGACCTTACTTGTGTTCTTGGAGTTCATCCACTGTAACCTCACAAGAATTCAAAGTCAAAGGTTTAGGATATATTTTTGGTTCAGTTTTTTCAATTTATATTTTATTAGCTTAGTTGTACTAAACTTTGTTATTTTGTAGATTCCAAGAATTCAATCCCAACTCATGTTAAGTGCAGAAAAAACATATTAATATTAGTTTTCACTTTTACCTTGGTGTTATAACTTTAATCTTAATTAGAAGGTGATTGAGTACATCTATTTAATCTTTCTTTAAAATTTATTTAGATGATAGTTTCAATTCTAAAATGGTAGGCTATACGCAATAAAAACTCAGAAATCACAACTTCTGTGCACTAATCTTAAATGGACAAATTTATCTAGTTGGCTTGTTTTTCCATTTATAGCCAAAAAAAATCTATAGTTTATGACTATTTAATATATTTATAGACTATAGCTATATTGGACTTTAAAAGATTACATATTTGAAATAAGAATTTAATTATGTGAATTGTCAAACTATGCCTTTTTATCATAAAAAAACACCTAGCATATACAAATAATTTATTTCATAAAGTTTATATTTCAAGTATGTGTACAAATATATTTCTATCCATTAGTGGTGGGGACTAGGCGCCGAATAACCCACGTCTACGGCGGGTCACGGTTCAAACCTGGCTACTACCCAATTGTCTATTTATTTTTCTTTAAACCAAACGACGTCGTTTCATATCAAACCTGACACATTTAATATCACTTCAACTAGTATAAGTTTATTTTTAAAAAAAGAATCACTCTGTTTAGAAATGCCAAATCATTTGCAAAAGTACAAAAGTTGTGTGATCTAGTGTTTATTTGCATATTCTCAATCCATTTAAATCATTTCTACCAAGTTAATTAAATATTTCCTATTCTTAGATAACTTAGATTAAATACTTGTATTATTTATATATTTCGCTATAATAAAATCCAAAACGTTCATCTCACGCAAATCTAGCTTTTATTTCTATTTCTTCATTTTCTTACTAGTATCTTAGTTAGTTTATTTTGTACTGTTAAAATCTTTACCGTAAACTACTAAAAAATAGCCTTTTAATTAGTTTACTCCAAAAAAGTAAGAACTAGTAGTTTAGGAAAAGCCCCAAAAATCCATCATCTTTTATTTTCTTTTTAGGGACAAAATAGTTATCTCCTATCTTTATAAATCTTTTCTTTCTGTTCCCTGTTGGTTCACCCTGGTCTTACCAGAACTTTATTACTTGTACGATCACCTACACTTGGGTGTTAATAAGAAAAAACGTTAGTAGGACGTTGTCACTCAACTTCTTAATTTTTGAGAATTAAATTAGGTATTTTGTCGAAATGGAGAGACAGGGCAAATTTTTTTTGAAATAAATAAAGTAAGAAATTTCTAACAAAAATATGATATTGGAAAATACTCCTCTTTACAATGCAAGTTAAACATGTTTGTCAGAAATATAATGAGCAATAGTTTTGGGAATGAAATAACAAAATAAGTATAAATTTTTCTCACTAGTTTCTCACAAAAATATTGAAAAACCCGAAGTGAGAAATTTTTCACAAAAAAATATCGTGGGAAATATTATTTCCCCATTTTGCCCTACCCCAAAAAGAACTAACTGGGCCAAGAAGGGGGCCCACTGGATACATAAATCAAGGAAAAGGTGGCTGAAATCCCAATTAGAAGTTTCAAAAGCTAAATCAGGAGCCAAATCGGTATCAACAATCATCATCGGGAATTCAAAGCTTTACGAATCCTCCGGTGGTCAACAGTCAATGCCGATTCCTATAAAAGGCCCACATTTCAGAGCTCAAAAACTTATATCTAATCACAAAATCCAATTCAAATAACCAGGGGTCGAATCAAGCCCAATCAGGATTCCCAGGATCCAGAATCGTCCTATTCTAATAATCGACGGTGTTCTCAGTAAAGATCAAAATCTCGGCTCACAGAATACCAGAATCGGGCTCGGAATCATGCCCAAGACAATCGAAAAGTGGAATTCAGGTATATCAGGTCAAGACTCAACATCGTTGTAGGTCCATTACGCTCCGAAAATGCCGATTTTTGATAATCGATGGAGAAACTGTATCCATAACGAACATAAGATACATAATGCTAGACATTCTAAACTAACTAGTCGATCGTGTCTTAAGTTTAAAAGGAGTTAGAAGAAAATTAGGATGACCAAAATCAAACATTCTTGAATCAACACTCGATCCAAATCAGGAATCTGCCATCAACATAGCCTGCTGAAGTATCATAGCCATCCTGAGGGGCATCCCATAAACGAGCTTCAGTGTCAAGAACTCTCTCAACATAAACTTTCTTCTCGCCATTGCAAACACGTCTACTGTGACATAATCCAGCTATAGCATCTTTCACTATATATCCCTTAGCTAAAGCATTACCAAACTTATCACAAATGATGACTGGGACATTCTCAATGTAAATTGGATTGTCTTTACCCAAGGTGGCAAAATGTTGTCCAAGTTTTGTGATAGATTAGGATAATTGACAAGCTTGCACGTGGAGTTAACGCTGGTGGGGAACTTTCCTTACCATTTGCTAGTTTATTATACAAAGTCTGTAATAGATTAGTGACAACATCTAGTCATGCATTAACATGAGAAAGCTCATCATTTAATGAGGTAGTGTCTACATTTGCTTTCATAGTTTGTTCAAGTATTTCCTTTGCCACCCCTACATGAATTAGTTGCTTTTTAGAGATGTGGACCCTATGCCATGCACTCGACCCTTTTTTTCCTTTCCAAATATCTCGGATATCTCATCATTGTTAATGTCTACAAAAGTATGACTACAACCTTCTCTAGACACGACTGATCTTGTTCTCTTATTTTCATCAACCATGGCCTTTACTTCATCCTATAGTATTTAAATATCAAAAAAGTTGATAATGCATTAAAATTTGTATCTAAACTTCATAGCAACATAAAATCAGTATTTTGTTCTCACATATTTACTCTCCACACTCTCCAATATGGTTCCATCACTATGTTGGTCTCCCACTAACCACATGTCCACACGTCCAAATATTTTTCTTGGCTCATCTATTTCCTAGACATTAAAATTTCATTAGTTGGGTAATAAGAATTTGATATTAGAAGTTTAAGAAATACTACACACCATTAAGTATTGTTTTTGGGCGTAGGTTCATCGCCTAAGACAATGAGAAAACTCTAACTTCGAACAATTTTTAGCATTTTTTTGGGATCACTTTCTTTTTCTAGAAACTTTTTCCATATATCTGGATCAACACCCTTTGGCTTTAAATTGTTCCTGAAATAGGTCCTTAAGATATTTTTGTGTGACCTAAATTTTTAGGACCATGACTTTTCAATCAACGGACGAGCCTTTTCTTCAGGAAAAATAAGCACAAATTCACCCTATGATAATTATGCATAGCAAATATTATGTTAAACTTCTCAAAAATTTGAAATTCACACAACATAATTGAATAAAATATCCTAAAAACAAACATTTACCGTCAAAGCTTTCCAAACATCGTCGTTGAAGTTAATTTTTTGGAACTCGTCTGAAATCTGAGAATTGAACTGAGATATGAGCTCTCACAAAATCCCTGGTACAAGTATTTCACATCTTAGAGTCTTAACTAACAATAATTAATCTAAGACAATAGCTAACAATCACCATATTGCTTCAGTAGTTCTTCTAAATGAGGTTGATCTTCAAGAGTAGATTGGAAGATCGTTGGTGTCTCTTACTCATCAACTTTTTTGGTCAGTCTCTTTGATGAATCTATAACCACCCACCAATTTGGATTTTTAAGATCTTTCGAATAGAAGGAGGATAGAATGACAGGCTCGTCTAACTCTTAACTGGCACTCTTGAACTTATCAAAATTTACTACCACCAAGTTCGAGTCTGGGCAGTGTTTATAACCCTTGGTCTTGTCCTCTACCCGCACCCAGTCACAATTAAACACTACTTCCTTAAAATTTGTATAATTTAGCTTGATTATATGTCTAATAACTCCGTACCACATGGTCTAAGCATCCTTAAAGATTCTTATCACTTTTTCATACCCTAAATTTAGTCCATGCCTTCATGCACACGCTATTGTATTGCGTGACAATAGTATTATTGTTATACTTATGAGAGAATACACAACCATTGGCACGATTGTGATGGACGGCGGTCGCATCACAAGTCCTGTCATTCTCAATTATGTCCCGGGAAGGATCCAAGGCTATATACAGAGACCTAGGCCTTATGGCTTTAATCCAACTAACTAGAGTCGGCACCTGATTTTTATGGTACTAGGAAACTGTGAATCGACTTGCCTAAAATGGAAGGGTACTCACCTTCATTCCTAGAAAGTGGGCTCAGGAGTCTTAGTATGAAAGGGGAAGGAGCCATAAGCTTGGGCTAAAACACCCTGTCCTCGCCCTACCTTATAGTAGGCCTTGCTAATTTCTTTGTTCTTAACTCATAATTGGTGTTCTTTCCTCAATCATACTAGATATTATCTACATGACATAAAGAGCATCTAAGAAAAATCAATCTAGAGATTAAGTTCAAGTAGTAAGCGGATGATGCATGCGATACTAGAGAAAGGATAGAAATACTCACAGTGGGCCAATCTGCTTGGAATCAAATGCAAGGAAAGGAAGAATGCATGGAATGCAAAGGGAACAAGAGAACTGATGTTGGGGTGATTCATGCGGAGTCACAATGGCCATTAAAGGTAAATGCTATGCAACATGCAGCAATCTTAGATAATTTGTCTCTAACAAATTAGCATATAACAGAGACTATCCTAAAGGATTTGTGTCGTTGTTGCAAAAATTGTAAACCTAGCAAAATAAGGATAGAAGAGTGTACATGACACATGGACACTAAGTCACATGCGGAAGAGGCAAGATCGACCTTAAAAAGTTGAGTCCAAGTCATTTGAATCTTTGTATCAAAATACCATTAAAAAAAGCCAAGCATTGCAAAAGAATAAATGAAAATCCAAGAATACAAGTGAAATGCATGAAAAAGAAGAGGAATAGTCATCAATCAAAATTCCAGATTTGAAGAGCTTAAAAAAAATCACTCCAAAAGTAGGCCTATTAAATGAGTCAATTCAATTCCTTTTCCAGATCATTAGCTTAATGAGTTTGGACGATTTTACAAAAAGTAGGACATTATTCGCATAAGTGAAGTCTGAGTTCTATTCATTTTAAAAGTCTCTGTCTAGACTCGTCGACTGATCTTGTAAAAATCATAACTAATTTACAAAACACTTTTATAAGAAAGGTATTGCATTGAAATACATAGAAAAAATACTTCATAAACCCAGATTAACCTTAAGTTTACTAAAAACATATTTGAAACATACTTCACTGTTGTGGAATTTTAATATAAATTATTTCTTATCACGCCCCGCAGTAGCAAAAATAGAAAATAAATTCCTTTTTGGACTCATAGGCCATGACAGTTGAAAGTTACCATATTCTCCATGAATAAAGTCTAACCATCAGAGTAATGATTCGAACCACACATTTGGAAATTCTAAGTTCGATATATAAAACTAGAGTTTAATACTAAGCTATTACAAACTTTAGTATCTGCAAAAATACAAGGTATTACGACAACCTATGTCGATTACAAACTTACTTATTATAGCAGTTTCTAAACTATAAACATAAACTATCTACGACAAGCTCCAGGCCTTTAGCTCGTGTAGTAGTCATCTCCAGTGTAGCCTCCACCATAGTAAGCTTCATCCTTGTAGCCCCTCGCCACGTACTGCTCACCTGCGATCTCATGACCCTGGCCAGCTGAACGTCGAATATCCAGCGGAATAAAATACCGTCAGCTACGAAAGTCGAGTGAATGCAAATGCTAACAGAGTATCTATAGATATGTAGTATATAAAACAACATCATTAAAAGATCATTTCGCATTCGCTTTCGTGTATGCACCAACACAATATATAATATCGAACCTCGTCCCAACCAATCCTAATCATAACATGGACTCTTAGGTCTACATCTCACACGTAGGATTGCTTCTCACATTACTTGACTCATTCCTTACTAATCGGGCACATAGCCCAATATATCACAATCTATTGAACCCAAAACAAAGTCTTAACTCTCTGGCCGACACGCGTAATACATTTTGGCCCCTCTATTCACTCTGGCCGACATGCCCTGATATACTATCGCCAATACGCCACGATATATTATGGCAAAGGCGCCCGATCCATTCTGGCCAACCCACCCTGATCCCATACGGGTCAATATGCCTAGCCATTTTGTTTGACTACCGCCAACACGCCCGACCATTACGCCTGACTTCGGCCAATACACTAGGCCATTATGCCTTAGCTTAATCAATCTCGACATGCTGTCCCAGCTTTCCCACATATAACTATTTTGACCCATTAAGATCCCACAACCGATATCGTACGATCTCCACTATCGTATTCATACGTACCATCATAAATAGAATGGACCTCTACGGTCGATAGACCCACTATTATACACGTCGGCTTCTCAATTTGGTTTAACCGCATTATCTCATCATTATATAAATGGTTCCACTGTCCATTGCATTACGTCCATTATTCACGTGTGAATTATTCCAATACAGTTTTTCAACAATGCATGATATAAAATAGTTGAACAGTTCATAATGTATAAGGAACCAGAACATTGAACATTCTGTCCTGTTCAATCGAATGAAGTCTTTTCAATCGATTGAGGTAAAGTCAGGTTCGATCGATCAAGATGTGTTTGATCGCTTGAGAATAGGCCAGTGAAGGTTCAATCGATTCAGAAAAGGGACATGTCATGGTTTTAGGTCGACAAGGTTTTGATCGCTTAAAATGGTTCGATCGATTAAAAAACCCAAGTTTAATCGATCGAGAAGAGTTTGATCGCTTGAAATTGAAATGATGTCAATCAATTGAAATAGGTTCAATCGATTGAAAAAAGAATTACAAGAAAGTTAAATGCAACCATACTGAATCTTATTTAGATCAATAGAAATAAAAAAGTACAATGAAAATAGCGGGTATTACATCATCCCCCTCTAAGTAAAGATTTCGTCTCTGAAATCCAAACTAAGCATCGTTTAACAACTCTGACTCCAATGTCACATCCATTCCAGAATTTCATAGTTTTAAAATGCATGATTTGAGGTTTTGTGAAATTATTAATGTTTATTAATAATTTGAGCTAGAGTTGACTATGAGTCAACGGTGAGGTGTTAGTGGAGACACGGGAACTTGAAAGTTCATTTTGCATTGGCATGATTAAATGACATTTATATGATTTAAATGTTATTTGCAAATCTGGCATTTTGATGAATAGTGATTATACATGTTCTGTATAACTCCTAGTAATTTTGATATTGTTAGATCATTTTGAACATTGTGGTGAGAACTGGAGTGTCACGTTAAATAAAAGGTAGGTTGTGTAGAGATTCTATAAAAATTCATTTTGGATCCCTATTTTGGACCCAAATCGAATTTAGTTGAAAACTTTTATAACTTTTAGTTTTACACTTGTAAAGTCATAAAATGGATGTATACGACGTTTCGGGAGATAATTAGAAGTTTTGAAAGCTTGTGCAGAGGTAAACGTAATTTACAAAACCCATGCCTATATGTAGATAAGCTTGGATTTTCATAAGTCAAAAACTTTCCAAAAATATCTAGAGAAGAGAGAGCAAAAGGAGAATTCATTGCCCCGAGCTTCACAACGCCGATTGACGATTGTGCGTCTGTCAAATTTCACCAGATTTAATCCTTGAGGTAAGACCTACGTTTTGGTACCTCTTAGGCCGCATTTGGCTCATTTTTTTTTTGAAAATTTAATTTCTAGAATTTTGGAGAAAACCCAGTAAAACTTGTAGGATTCGCGTATAACTTGAGATCCAACGTTTATTCGGTCCTCTAGTTGATCCTTCAAAGTTTTGTAGAGATCGCATGAGGTACGAATTCAAGATCTATGAAATATATGGAAATTTCATGTTTTAAATATCAACTTTGATGTTTTGGATTCGGACAAAATTCATATGTTAATTAGGCCATTAATTATGCGCATGAAATTATATGAAAAGCATGTATAACTGTTTATGTGAGCATGCTATGTGTCTACTTGGGTCAAAGGGTAGTTTGGTGCAATTTCATCAGGGGTTGTAAGCTCCTCGAACCTTGAGGATTTGATGATTTTAGTATGTGGTGGTGTTTTGTAATTTTAGTATGTGGTGGTGTTTGGTACGGAGGAAGGCCCAACCAAGACACTGTACCGGGTATGGATGAAGGCCTAACTAGTGTACGGGATGCGTGGGAGAGGTGTGCCTTCCACGACATCGGTTTCATTTATCGGATGAATGCGTGCCACTCACCCTAGTGACTATTTTTATTTTATGTGGATGTTTTAAACCATGAATTATCATATAAGCATACATGTAGAATTGTACACTCAGCATGTTGCTGAGTAGTGGAGATTTACTCTATTGCAGGTGATAAGAAGCGAGGATAGAAGAAGTGTGAGAAGTAAGGCTGAGGAATGCCGGGGAAACACTCTTGTATATACTATTGTTTTTCTTTCTTTCCAACTTGTAATAAGAATTGGAATTGGTAGTATGTTGTAATCGAATCTTGTTATGGGTTGGATTTGTACTTGTAATCCCTAGTAATCATGTTTATATATATGTGTTGAATTGTAGATTATAATCGTGTTGATGTTGGGAATGGGTTCGAAGATCCTTAGTTAGAAAGCTACAGAGTTGGGCATTTCTGAGAGGAATCAGTCGACTGGTCCGTATTTCAGTTGACTGGACCTCTATTTTCTTGAGTTATTTCTGTCAGTTTTTTGGGGCTTCGATTGACTGGGGGGTTATCAGTCGACTAGTTTCTGCACAAAAACACCACATTCTGTATGCATAGTGTCCAGTCGACTGAAAAATTGAGGCTCTAGTTGACTGAGTCCCCAATACAGTCGATTGGACAGGGCCTTGGGACTTTTCTTATTTTCTACTCCAGTCAACTGGACCCTTGATCAGTCGACTGGACCTCTGTTTTCCAAAAATGCACTGATTTTAAAAGATTGTACTTATGTTTTTCGCTGCTATTTTACTTTAATGGAATTGGATGAGCCCTGGTCGCATGCCATGTGTCTTATTCCTGTACGTAGCGGGATGGGTCGTGACATTTCTTGGTATTAGAGCTATAAGTAACAAACCTTTGGGAACGTTCGATGATGAGTGGAGTGTTGAGTGAATTGTCACATATTCTAGATTGCATTCATACATGGTAGAGATGTTAGGTGTATATGTATGTCCTTGTACATACATAAATTGTTATGATTATATATGCATATTGTTTATGCATCGAGACTTGTAGGGGTTACAACCATGGGTGACCGAGAATTATCACTGCATACCCGACGTATGAATGAAATGACTAAAATGATTAGGAATATGGGAGATATGATACGATATATAGCAAAACGGTTGCCTCCAATACCTCTAATCGAAGTAGCACCAATAGCTGTAGTACATGCACCCGAGAATAGAGGTACGAGATTTGTGTCATAACAATTTACTAGAAAGAAGCCAACAGAAATTCATGGAACTTCTGACACGACACTGGTAGAGCATTGGGTTATGGATATGAAGAGGATATTCAGGACCATTCCACTATCCGATACACTAAAGATAGAAAATGCAATTGATGTGTTGAAGGTGAGGCCCAGAATTGGTGGGTAAATGTATTAGACCAAGGGGCACCGATAACTTGGGAGGAATTCAAGGTAGAGTTCAACTGTCGATTCTTTTTGCGAGCCGCTCACAATGTAAAAAAGAGATAGTTTGATAATCTTAAGCAAGGGGATATGACCGTAACTGAGTATACTTTTAAGTACAACGCATTAGTAAGATTCAATAAGGGTTCAGTGCCGGAGGAGGAGGATAGAGCAAGGAAGTTCGAAGAAGGGTTAAGGGAGAACATTCATCTAAGAGGAGAACCTTATGTACACTCAACTATCGGTGCAGTGCAACAAATAGCACTTGTGGTGGAAAATGGATGGAAAAGATTGAGGCAGAATAAACAAGGCAAGCAGGGTTATGAGGGTAGTGACCAACACCAGGGTAAATATTTTAAGAGGCCATTTTCACGAAGCTCTGGTTTTAGTTTGAGTGATTCCCACACCCAGCAATATACCATTGTGTTCGCTTTGCAATCGACCATACACTGGCCGATGTTTTCTGACTAACTCCCAGGGTAAGACTAGTGGGAGAAATAGTGTAGGTTCTGCATTCTATCCACAACTCAAGTGTTTTGATTGTGGTACTTTCGGACATCGAGCAAAAGATTGTCCGAGGAAGCATCCTCAACAAGGAGTGATTTCCATGGCTTTTAGTAATTCGAAGTCTCAGCAGTTCGAAGTCTCAGCAGTCGAGAGAGAGGAGATCAGAGATAGAACAGCGTTATGGGAGTTCTTTTTCGATGAACCTTAGAGACGTGGCTGCTACTAATATAGTAGCCTCAGGTATGGTGCTTGTATGTTCGCACTTAGCACGCATACTTGTTGACTTAGGATCTACGCATTCATTCGTATCGCATAATTTTGTTGGACATTTAAATGTTAAGTTTGAACTACTAGGATATGATTTATCCATTACCGTGCCACTTAGTAAACCAGTGGTAATGTCTATAATTTATAAGAATTGTGAGATCAAACTAGGCGAGAAGACGATGACTGTAGACCTTATACCGATTGTTGTGAACCATTTCGATGTGATACTAGGAATGGATTGGTTAGCTCTTAACCAAGCTACTATAGGCTGTGAACGGAAAGTAGCTAATTATTTATCACCGGTATATGGGGACTTTTATTTTCATGGAAGTGGAATTATACTGCCACCATACTTGATTTTAGCTATCTGAGCGGGTAAGTTGTTAAAAAGGGATGTCAGGGAGTCCTGTGCTCAGTAACTGATACTTCGATGACCGAATTAAAAGTAGAAGATATTCCAATAGTACGAGAATATTTAGATGTAATTCCTGATGACTTACCAGATGTACTGATTGAGAGGGAAATTAAGTTCACCATTGAGATAATGCCAGATTCAAGACCTGTATCGAAAGCACTGTATAGAATGGCACCAATAGAATTGAAGGAACTAGAAGTGCAGCTACAAGAACTACTTGACAATGGTTTCATTCGACCTAGTATATCACCATAGGGAGCTCCAGTATTATTTGTAAGAAGAAAGATGGTTCAATGCGAATGTATGTAGACTATCGAGAGTTAAACAAGCTAACAATCAAGAACAAGTATCTGTTGCGAGGATTGATGACCTATTTGATCAACTTCATGGAGCTCAAGTTTTTTCCAAGATAGATCTTAGATCGGGCTACCATCAGTTAAAAGTGAAGGCTGAAGACGTTGAGAAAACTGCTTTCAGGACACGCTACGGATATTACGAGTTCTTAGTGATGCCATTTGGAGTTACAAATGCACCAACCGCGTTCATGGATCTTATGAACCTAGTCTTTAAGGGCTAATTAGATGATTTTGTGATAGTGTTCATCGATGACATTCTTGTCTACTTGCTGAGTGAGCTGGAGCATGAGAATCATTTGAGATTGATACTTCAGAGATTATGAGAGAAGCAACTATTTGGTAAATTTAAGAAGTATGAATCCTGGCTACCTAGCATTACTTTTCTTGGTCATGTGATTGACAAGAATGGAGTTTCAGTTGATCTTCACAAAGTAGAAGTTGCATCTAATTGGTAGAGGCCGACATCCATATCCAAAAATTCAAAGTTTCTTAGGATTAGCGGGATACTACCACCGTTTTATCAAGAATTTTTTGAAGATTTCATTCAATATGACTAAGTTGATGAGAAAAGGTGTTATTTTTGAATGGAGTCAAGAATGTGAAGATAGATTCCAAGAGTTAAAGTCGCAATTGACAAAGGTGCCTAATCTGACGATACCATTTGGAATTGAGGGATTTGTGATCTATAGTGATGCTTCGCATCAAGGCTTGGGTGTGTAATGATACAAGGTGGTAAAGTAATTGCGTATGCTTCAAGACAGTTGAAGACACATGAGGTTAATTATTCAACTCACGACTTAGAATTAGCCTTAGTAATCTGTGCCTTAAAAATTTGGCGACACTATTTATACGGGGAAAAGTTTGAGACATTCATGGACCACAAGAGCTTGAAATACCTTTTCACACAACGGAATTTGAACATGAGACAGAGAAGATGGTTGAAACTGATGAAGGATTATGATCTTTCGATTAAGTATCATATGGGGAAGGCTAATGTAGTAGCTGGTGCGCTAAGCCAGAAGACGCCAAGGAACTTAGCCGACGAGCTAACTCAACAAAAAGAATTGGTAAAGGAAACGGAACGTTTGGAATTAGATGCAATCCTAGAGACTAGTGGTGGTTTAATGATGGCGATCATACCACACCTAGATATTATTAAGGAGATCAGGAGGGAGTAGTTACAACGATGTCTACCTATGCAAAATGAGAGATGAGATACCTTTGGAAAAGTGACCTGATTTTGTATTGGAACAAGGAACCCTAAAACTTAGAAATTGGTTATGTGTACCAAATGTGAAAGGCTTGAAAGAGAGAATTCTAGAGGAGGTACATAGTACTAGATATTCAGTGCACCCGAGAAGTAACAAAATGTACCAGAACCTGCGGGAAAACTTTTGGTGAAAAGGTATGAAGCGTCAAATTGCTAAGTATGTTTCTGTGTGTTTTGCATGTCAGCAAGTGAAAGCAGAAAGGCAAGTATCGGCGGGACTATTACAGACATTACTAGTATCAGAGTGGAAATGAGATGAGAATACTATGGATTTTGTTTCGAGATTTCCACGATCTTCCAACAAGAATAATAAGATTTGGGTTGTAGATGAGAGATTGACAAAATCAGCTCATTTTCTACCAATCAAGACGACTAGCCGTCTAAGTTGGCAGAATTGTATGTGAAAGAGATTGTGAGACTACATGGGGTTCCAACAGTGATAGTATCAGATCGTGATAGTAGTTTTACATCGAGATTTTGGGGAAGTTTACAACAAGCTATGGGTATGAAGTTGAGTTTCAATACTGCATTTCATCCTCAGACCAACGAACAGTCATAGCGTATGATTTAGACATTAGAGGATATGCTGCGATTGCGTGTATTAGACTTTGGGAGTGATTAGGAAAAACATCTACCATTAATTGAATTTGCTTACAACAACGAGTTTCAGTCAAGTATCGGAATGGCACCATATGAAGCTTTGAATTGCCGTAAGTGTCGATCACCGGTTTATTGGATCGAGGTTGGAGAAAAAAAGTCACTAGGAATTGAGTTAATACAGGTGACTACTAAGAAGGTAAATTTGATCCAAGAGTGACTTAAGGTAGCTCAGAGTTGTTATAAGAGTTATGCAGACTCAAAGCGACGACCGATGACCTTTGAAGTAAGAGATTTTGTGTACTTGAGAGTATCGCCTTCGAAAGACATTGGACAATTTGAAAGAGGGGAAAGCTTAATCTGAGGTTTGCAAGAACGATCCTAGAAAGAGTAGGACCAGTGGCTTATCAATTAGCTCTTTCGTCAGAGGTGGAGTATGTACATAATATTTTCCATGTCTCGATCTTGAGATGGTGCATAACGGATACGAGTAAGATCATAGTACCAGAACCGTTGCAAATTCAGGAAGACTTGACTTATGTGGAGCAACCGATAGAGATCCTAGTTAGAAAGGAGCAAGTATTGCGAACGAAAATGATACCAAAGGTGAAAGTGCTATGGCGTAGTCATACAGTCAAGGAAGCTACGTGGGAGAACAAAGAGGAAATGAAGAGCGAATATCCCAATCTTTTCAACTGATGAGGTATAAGTTTGGGGACAAACTTCCTTTTTAGAGGGGAGAGTTGTCACATCCGTTCCAGAATTTCATAGTTTTAAAATGTATGATTTGAGGTTTTGGGAAATTATTAATGTTTATTAATAATTTGAGCTGGAGTTGACTGTGAGTCAACGGTGAGGTGTCAGTTGAGACATAGGAACTTGAAAGTTCATTTTGCATTGGCACGATTAAATGACATTTATGTGATTTAAATGTTATTTGCACAGTCAGGCTCTAAGGAGGGCGCCCTCTTTTTATTAAAGAGAGGGCTTCTGTTTTAACCGTCGGATCGTATTTAAAATCTGTGAAATGACAACACTGCCCTTAATGAAAACACGATCTGAGGGCTAAAATATTGGTCCTCTCTTTAATAAAGAGAGGGAGCCCTCTTTAGAGAATCTTTGGTTATTTGCATATCTGGTATTTTGATGAATAGTGATAATACATGTTCTGTATAACTCTTGGTAATTTTGATATTGTTCGATCATTTTGAACACTGTAGTGAGAACGTGAGTGACACGTTAAATAAAAGGTAGGTTGTGTAAAGAGTCCACGGAATTTAATTTTGGATCCCTATTTTGGACCCAAACAGAACTTATTCGAAAACTTTTATGACTTTTAGTTTTTCACTCGTAAAGTCATAAAATGGACGTGTGCAAAGTTTCAGGAGATAATTAGAAGTTTTGGAAACTCGCGAGGAGGTAAACATAATTATCAAACCCGTGCCTATATATAGATAAGCTTGGATTTTCATAAGTTAAAAACTTTTCAAAAATATCTAGAGAAGAGAGAGAAAAGGGAGATTTCAGTGCCCGAGCTTCACGACGCCGATTGACAATCGGTCTGTCAGATTTTCACTAGATTTGAGATTTGAACTCCTCGAGGTAAGACCTACGTTTTGGTACCTCTTAGGCCGCGTTTGGCTCACTTTTTCTAAAAATCTAATTTCTAGAATTTTGAGGAAAACCCAGTAAAACTTGTAGGATTCACGTATTACTTGAGATCCGACATTTGTTCGGGTCTCTAGTTAATCCTTCAAAGTTTCAGAGAGATCGCATGAGGTATGAATTCTAGATCTATGAAATATATGGAAATTTCATGTTTTAAATATCGACTTTGGTATTTTGGATCCAGGAAAAATTCATGTGTTAATTAGGCCGTTAATTATGCATGTAAAATTATATGAAAAACATTTATAACTATTTATGTGAACATATTATGTGTCTACTTGGGTCAAAGGGGAGTTTGGTGCAATTTTATCTGGGGTCGTAAGCTCCTCGAACCTTGAGGATTTGATGATTTTTGTATGTGGTGGTGTCTAGTATGGAGGAAGGCCCAACCAGTGTACGGGATGCGGGAGAGAGGTGTGCCTTCCACGACATCGGTTTGATTGACCGGATGAATGCGTACCACTCAACCTAGCGACTATTTCTATGTGTTTTGGATGTTTTAAACCATGAATTGTCATATAAGCATACATGTACAATTCCATTACAGGTGATACGAAGCGAGGAAAGAAGAAGCGCGAGGAGTGAGGTCGAGGAATGCCGGGGAAACACTCTTGTATATACTTTTATTTTTCTTTCTTTCCAACTTGTAATAAGAATTGGAATTGGTAGTATTTTGTAATCGAATCTTGTTATGGGTTAGATTTGTACTTGTAATCCTTAGTAATTACGTTTGTATATATGTGTTGAATCGTAGATTATAATCATGTTGATCTTGGGAATTAGTTTGGAGATCCTTGGATTACAAAATTGCAGAATTTTGCATTTCTAAGAAGAATCACTCGACTGATCCGTATTTCAGTCGACTTGACCTCTTTGTTCTTGAGTTATTTCTTTCAGTTTTTGGGGGCTTCGATCGACTGGAGGGGTTATCAGTCGACTAGTTTCTGCACGAAAACACCACATTCTGCATGCATAGTGTCCATTTGACTGAACAAGGCATCAGCCGACTGAAAAATTGAGGCTCCAGTCGACTGAGTCCCTGACACAGTCGACTGGACAGGGCCTTGGGACTTTTCTTATTTTCTGCTTTAGGTCTCCAGTCGACTGGACCCTTGATCAGTCGATTGGACCTCTATTTTCCAAAAATGCCCTCTTTGAAAAATGGTTTCAAATGGGAAAATTTTTTTACAACTTTGATTTTAAAAGATTGTACTTGTGTTTTCCGCTGCTATTTCACTTTAATGGAATTGGATGAACCTTGGTGGTGTGCCACGTGTCCTATTCCTGTGCATAGTGGGATAGGTTATGATGAATTCCCAAGAAGCTTTTCTTTCGTCGTGAAACTTCCACTGAATTTTCACTGACGAAATTTCCTTATTCCTCAGCTTCATAACTCCTTGATCCAAAATTTGCATTTGTCCTTCATGGAATGTCACATTATTGTTAACCTCGATGTCTTTAATGTTGAGCTCATGACTCGGATTGTGAGCACACTTTCTCAACGTGCCAATGTGAAAGACGTTATGTACTCCTGACATCTTAGGAGGCAAAGCGAGTATGTAGGTAGCCTTTTCTACACGTTTGAGGATCTTAAACGCTTCGATGAAACGCAATGATAGCTTTCCTCTCTTCTGTCCAAATCTAACTATTCCTCGCACTTGAGATACTTTGAGTAGCATATGATCTCCAACACTGAATTCCAAACTTCTGCGCAATTTATCAGTGTAACTCTTGCGTTTACTCTACGCGGTTCACATCCTTTCTTTCACAATCTGAATCTTATCATTAGTTTCTCGAACTAATTCAAGTCCAAGTAATTTATTATCTCCAACCTCTGCCCAACACAAAGGTGATTGGCACGGTCGTCCATATAATGCCTCATAGGGTGCCATCCCTATGCTTGAGTGGTGACCATTGTTATATGTGAACTCTACCAGCGGTAGATGAATCTCTTATGAGCTCTCAAAATCAATAACATACTTGAAGCGTGTCCTCCATCACCTGGTTAACTCGTTTAGTCTGTCCATCAGTCTATGAGAGGAAGGCAATGCTCAAGCTTAACAAAGTCCTTAAAAGTGACTATAAACTATTCTAGAACTCTGTAGTAAATCTCAGATCAGAGTCGGATACAATAGAGATTGGTACACTGTGCAACCGTATAACTTGTTGCACATACATATGGCTCAAATGCTTGACCGGGTACGACATACTATAATCTATGAAATGCGCAGATTTGGTAAGTCGGTCCATAACTACCCAAAGAGCATCGTAGTTTTACTGTGACTTCGTCAAACCTACCACGAAGTCCATGGTTATATGTTCCCACTTCCATCCGGGAACTGGTAATGGTTGTAGAAGTCTGGAGGCTTCTGATGTTCCGTCTTCACTTGTGTTCAGCAACTTCTCGTTTCATTCATTCCCACCAGAAGTTTCTCTTCAAATCTTTGTACATCATCATACTTCCAGGGTGGATAGTCATTCGCGACTTGTGAGCTTCATCTAGTATATCCTTTCTAAGGTTATATTCAACCAAAACACAAAATCTGCCCCTACATCTGAGCGTTCTGTCTGCATCAGTACTCTAATTCTTAGGATCTTTTACTGTGTTACTAGTGAACCACTCATGAAGTCCTTCATTCTTCTTCTGTGCCTCCAAAATATGACTAATGATGGTCAGTTGTACCATGAGACATCCAAAGTGTCATCCTTCACTTCGATCTGTGGCCTAAATACTAGATTCAACCAAAGTTTCCAGCGCTTACCACTCATTGACCATAAGAGAATCTACTATTATCCTCCGGAATTTCAGACTCAATGCATCAACTACAACATTTGCCTTTCTAGGGTGATATTGCAACGTAAAGTCATAGTCCTTTAACCATTCCACCCAACATCATTGCCTCATGTTCAACTCCTTTGAGAGAACAAGTATCTAAGAATTTTGTGGTCTAAGAATAGATCAAACTTCTCGCCATAAAGGTAATGCCTCTAAATCTTGAGTGCAAAACCAATCGCGGCTAGCTCGAGGTCATGCATTGGCTAATTTAACTTATAAGGTTTTAATTATCTTGATCCATATGCGATTACTTTCCCATCTTGCATCAGAAAATATCTGAGTCCTTGGTGTGATGCATCGCTATAAATGGTGAACTATTCACCGCTCTTGGGTATCATAAGCATTGGCATTATGGTCAATCTTTGTTTCAATTCATAGAATGCATATTCATGCTTGTTACCCCATTCAAACTTTAAATCCTTCTTCGTTAATCCAACAAGAGGAGCTGCGATCTCGGAGAATCCTTCCACGAATCTCAGATAGTATCCAGCTAGACCAAGAAAACATTTGACTTTCGTTGCAATAGTTGGCATATTCTAATCCAGAACTGTGACTGTCTTTGACGAGTCTACGGCTAGTTCATCTTGTGAGACAACATGTCCTAGAAATTTGATTTGTTAAGCCAAAACTCACACTTGCTGAACTTGGCATACAATTGATTATCTCGGAGGCTCTATAGTGCCATCCTTACATGTTTCTTATGCTCGACCTCGGTTTTGGAGAAGATCAAAATATCATCTATGAACACAATAATGAGCTAGCCCAAGTAGGGTCTAAATACTCTGTTCATTAGATCCATGAATACTGCTGGGGCATTGGTTAATCCAAAAGACATAACTAAGAATTCATAGTGCCCATATCTTGTCCTAAAAGTAGTTTTTGAAATATCCTCAGGTCGAACCATCAGTTAGTGATATCCTAACGTAGATTATTCTAGGGAGTGGGTATTTATTCTTAATCGTGACCTTGTCAAGCTCCTTATAGTCAATACAAAGTCGTTGAGTTCCGTCCTTTTTCTTAACAAATAGCACTTGTACTCCTCAAGGCGACGTGCTTGGTCGAACAAATTTGAGATCTTCTAACTCCTGAAATTACTTCTTCAATTCTTGCATCTCTGTTGGTGCCATTTGATAAGGAGCCTTCGATTGTGGTAAAGTACCGGGCACTAATTCAATGCAAAAATCAATCTCATGCATAGGTGGCAGTCCTAAAATATTCCAAAACACATCTTCAAAGCCTCAGACTACAGGAATCTGTGCAATGGTGAGTTTTGAGCTCGCGCTTTCGATAGCTACTGGACGACTGGTATAAAAAGCATCACTAGAGAGGTTGCACTGAAAATGAAGCGACTGACTTCCTAGTACCGAAAAGGTAATCATCATATAAGTATAGCACGATACTTCATGAGCCAATCGAATCCTAGGATAATGTCAAATTCCTTCATTGACAAAACGATTAGATTTGTAGGAAGTATCATATCCTCAAGGGTTAAGGTACAATCCTTGCAAACTTTTCCTAATCTATGATTAATCCCAAATGTGATACTATATTCAGGGCTATATCAAGCACCCGAGGTACTAAATCCAAAAGTTTACCAATCTCGATAGCAAAAAATGAATTTGAAGCACCTATATCAAATAAAACCATAACTCAAGTACTGAATAAGTTAAGGTACCTTCCATGTTATGTTGCTCAGATTCATCATATCCCGCATTTGTTGGGATGGTTGCATTTAAACAAGCCTATCTAACTTGGCCTTGAGCAGCTGGTGCATTGTATGTCGTACGAAGTGCTCTATAGTCCTTACTAATATGGCCATGCTTGTTACAGTTATAACAGAGAATGCTCGCCCGGTTGTAGTTCTTAGGAGCTCGACAATCCTTATCTAAATGACCAGCTTTTTTTGTATTTAAAGCATTTGCTGGTATTGCCTCCAGTGACATTAGGTAGTCCTTGTGGGGGAAGTGCTTGGGTTACAGCATAGCGATTCTGGGAAAATGCAGGTTGTGGCTTCCTTTCGCCAGTCTAATTATGCAAATTCCCTTAGAACTGCATCTGAGGTCTCGGTCCTTTGTTACCCCTGGGTGGTGGTTGACTTCCAAAGTGTCCTCGCTCTTTTCCATTGATATCCTCATGGCCGATTGCCATTCCCATCATGGCCTTGAAAGTTGGACCCTAATAATTCAGAATCATACATTATTATGGCAGTGAAATGCCCTGGTGATACTACCTGTCCTTCTTTTCTGGGGTATCGATCATATGAAGGGAAAAATGGGACAACCATTCAAGTTGTACTGTATACTCCCTCACAGTACTGTTCCCCTGCCTCAACTCAATGAATTCTCTCTCCTTCCTATTCCTCTCCATCCAAGAAAAGTAGTTCTCTAGAAACAACCCTTTAAATGTGATCCAGGGCATTTTGCCAGCCAGGTCCTCTCCTACGGTCGCCTTCTCCGATTCTCACCAATCAGTCACCACATAAGTCAACTAGAATGTAGCTAGTCAACGCTTCTCTAACTCACTACATCCCAAAGTATCGAAGATTGATTCCATTTCTTAGAGACATTGTTCCGCTTGCCACGGTTCAGTATTCCCGTCAAACTTCTGCGGACGAAAATTACAGAAACACTCCACGATTCGATCCTCAACTGACCTCAGAGGTTGTCCATGGTTATTTCCATTGTTCATGTTGGGATTGTCAATCCATTCCATTCTACGCACAAAGGCTTCGAACATTCCTGTCGAATCACTAGCCTGAGGTGCTAGAGGTGCATCCTCAATTGGTGCAGGACAGTTTCGGGTGTATCTTCTTGATGTCGATGTAGTATGGTTGGGTACCTATACAGACGTGTATTGTTAGTTGTCAATCCAAAAATAATCACAGAAAGTATTTTATAAACTAAACAAAATAGTTACAACTACTACTATCACATTAATAGCAAGGAAGACTCCACATGAACAATCTCCAAAACAATACTTAGAGTCAACCGATATCTCAAGGAATCTTAATTTTCATACTCAAGAAATGTTGGACAATTGGTGAACGAAACTACTAAACCTAGGCTCTAATACCAAAAATCCTATCACATCCCGCAGTAGCAAAAATATAGAAAATAAATTCCTTTTTAGACCCGTAGGTCATGATAGTTGAAAGTCACCATATTGTCCATGAATAAAGTCTAACCATCAGAGTAATGATTTGAACCATGCATTTGAAAATTCTAAGTTCTATATATAAAACCAGAGTTTAATACTAAACTACTACAAACTTTAGTATCTGCAAATATGTAAACAAGGTATTACAGCAACCTATGCCGATTACAAACTTAATGATTATAAGAGCCTCTAAACTATAAACATAAACTATATACGGCAAGCTCCAGGCCTTCAGGTCACGTAATAGTCATCTCTAGCATAGCCTTCATCATAGTAGGCTTCATCATCATAGACCCTTGCCATGTAATGCTCACCTGTGATCTCATAACCCTAGCTAGCTGGACGTCAATATCCAATGGCATAGAATGTTGTCAGCAATGAAAGTCGAGTGAATGCAAATACTAACAGAGTATCATTAAAAGATCATTTCGTCATTTGTTTTCATATATGCACTAATTCAATATATAACATCGAACGTCGTCCCAACCAATCCCAATCATAACATGGACTCTTGGGTCCACGTCTCACACATAGCATTGCTTCTCACATTACTCGACTCATTCCTGACTCACTTGGCACGTAGCCCAATATATCATAATCTATTAAACCAAATATGAAGTCTCAACTCTATGGCCGACACACATGATACATTCTGGCCAATATGACCTCTATTCACTCTGGCCGACACGCCCCGATACTATCTGGACAATACACCCCGATATACTCTGACCAATACGCCCCGATATATTATTGCCAATGCACCTGATCCATTCTGGCTAACCCACCCTAATCCCATACTAACCAATATGCTCGTCCATTACACCTGACTACGGCCAACATGCCCAGCCATTACACCTGGCCATTATGCCTGACCATTACGCCAGACTACGGCTAACACGCCCAGCCATTATGCCTTAGCTTAATCAATCTCAACATCTCTGCGATCGTATTCACACATATCATCATAAATAGTATCGACCACTACAGTCGATAGACCCACTACTATGCACATCGGCTTCTTTATTTGGTTTAACCTCATTATCTCATCATTATGCAAATGGTTCCACTGTCCAACGCATTAAGTCCATTATTCACGTTTGTATTATTCCAATACAACTTTTCAACAATGCATGATAATAAAATAGTTGAACAGTTCATAATGTACAAGGAACCAGAACATTTAACATTCTATTGTGTTTAATTGATTGAAGTCCTTTTAATCAATTGTGGTAAAGTTAGTTTCGATCTATCGAAGTCGGTTTGATCGACTAACAAAAAAAATGTTTGATCGATTGAACTAAGTTCGATCGATTGAGATCGGTCTGTGTTTAATCAATCAAAATCAGTTCGATCGATTGAGAGAAGTTTTCTTCCTAAACTGAACTGGACCTCCCTCGCACATTCGGGGTCCATTCTTTCTTATCGAAACACATATATACATACATATCTACACTACTAAGTGAGTATAGGCACTCATCGTCAATTTTGATGATGCCGACGAGCTTGGGGTGGCCGCGGGTCCTCAGGGGTGTTCTCTCTCTTTTCTCTTTCTCTTCTATTTTTCTCTCTATTTCAGTCTTTCTCTCTCTCTGACTCCTTCTTATCTTCTTCTTCTTACCGAGTGTGTGTGAGTTTGTGTGTATATATATATCCAAGAGTGTGTGTATTTATATATATGAGGGACTGCCTATATAAATTGTATGTCTCTTTCTCTCTCTAACTCTCTCTCAGATTTAAAACCCTTACACACACACATGCACACACACAAAACCAACATATATATAGGCAAAGAGGGAGGGCATGTGGCAGCTCTACATATTCCAGAAAAATAGGTTTGATTGGTCGAGATGTGTTCGATCGCTTGATAATAGGTCAGTCAGGGTTCGATCAATTAAAAAGGGCTCAGACGATTGAGAAAGGGGACACGTCATGGTTTTAGGTCGGCAAGGTTTCGATTTCTTGAAACAGTCCATTCGATTGAAGAAACACAAGTTTGATCAATCGAGAAGAGTTCGATCGCTTGAAACTGACATGATGTCAATCGATTGGAAAAGAATTATTGGAAAGGTAAAGGCAACCATACTGAATCTTATTCATATCAATAGAAATATAATAGTACAACAAAAATAGCAGGTATTACACTTCTGCCCAGACTTGTCGACTGATCTTGCAAAAATCATAACTTAATTCAATAAACACTTATGAAGGCCTATTGTATGTCAAAAGAAAGCTATTTCATTGAAGTTTATAGTAAAAGTACTTTCATAAGCCCAGATTGAACTTAAGGTCTCTAAAAACTGAGTTGAATCAGACTCAGATATTCTCAAATTTTGATATCCTATGACAAATGAAAAATATGCAAGTATGCATGCAAAATCACTCAAACATGTTCATTCAAGCTTTTGATCTTTCTTCCAATTATCCTAAAATGATTTATAAGTCCTATTTTAGATTGCATTATCGATAAAACAAATCATGAACATCTTGTATGCATAATTCATTTATGATAAATATTTGGAAAGTTCTAGCATAGTCTTACTTTCTTCACTCCCTTGGAAGCTAACCTTAGCTTGATCATCTAAACTTTTTGTCAGTGCATATCCTATCAAGCTAACAACTATTTTGAAGAAAAAAGTGTTGATCGCATCCTCTAGACTTTTCAAAATATCAATCATAGATAAATCTCGTTCAACTATATCAACCCTATTTATGATAATCTTTTTAAAATTGGTAAGTAAAATTCATCAAGGCAAACCGGATGAAGGCTATTTAATTTTTTTTTCATCGACGAGTTTTTAAGTCAAGCCTCAAGGGTGTATAATGTCACACCTCAGAATAGCAAAAATAGAGAAAAATAAATTTCTTTTCTGGGTCCATAAGAAATGACGGGTGAAAGTCACTAATTTGCCCACACCATGTGGTACAAGCTAGCTAGTAGTGACAAGAGTCATAATAAAACCAACAGGAATATATTACAAAAGTCCAAGCTATCACAATAATCAGAGTCTGCAACAGTAGGAAATATAAAAGGTTTGGAAGCAACATATGCTCAAGTACCAATTATAACAAAGTCCAACAGAAATATAAAAACTAGATATCTATCCTCATCTTCAGCTGGCATACACGTAGTCGTAGACAGAGTCGTCAGCATAATAGTCTTCCTCGGTGTATCCGTCATTAGCATGGTCACTTTCTGCATACTCCCCTTCTAGATAGTAGTTATCATCATCCGGTTCGTTACCTGCAATAGCATAAGCAGGATAGGCGGGACGGGGAATGTCAGGCAATAAGGGCCATCAGCTTACTGAAAGCTGAGTGAGAAGTAACTAACACAGTCTCATAGGTACCAACCCTAAGACTGATTGTGCCAGCCATCATCTTATCATCATCCGGTTGTATCTTTCTTTCTTTTATTCTGAACTCATTACCCGATTCTTATTGTCTTCAAACCCTAAGACTAATTGTACCAACCCTAACTTTGAATGAATCAAATTATATCATCACAACATACTGGTGCTCTTGTTCACCACTTTTAAGAACTCTTACTGTTCACCACTTTCAAGACCTCTTGTGAGCACCATACATCGTTCCAATATAGCCGCTAGTCTATGCGCACACCAATACTCCAGTTCATCTCTTCTTATTGTTAACCACTTTTAAAAACACTGATGAGTATCGTCCATCAATAATCAATATGTTTTGGTACTCTTGTGAATACAATATATAACGCCCACATCCCATGCAGATGTGCTCACGATTGATCCCTGACACTGATCTACTTGCATTGAGAAGAATTGATACCCAACTAACTCATCACCACCATGTTATCTAACATTACCAAATGTTATACCTCGTATTATAGACATTATCTCATTATTGTGTCATATTATTACTAACGTTCTGAACCCGATTACATTACTTGCCATATTATCTCACCTCGTTATCGCATACCATTACCTTTTGTTTTCATAGTATCGCATATAGAAAGCATATATTGATATATGAACAGCTGGACAATGTATATTATAACTAACATGAAACAATTATGTTCTGAAGTGTTTGATCGATTGAAACCATTTCAATCGATTGATGAAGAAAAAAAATAAAGTTCGATCGATTGAAAAATCTTCAAGCAATTAAGGAAAAAAAGTTTGACCGATTGAAGAATCTTCAAGCGATTCAGGGTTGTGAGTGTTGATCGATTGAACTAAGTTTAATCGATTGAAAGTCATCTTCTTCATCTGACTGGACAGTGAACATCTAGAATGGTTAGGGCATGTTTGGGTCCATTATTTTACGTAAAAACTTGTAAAACATTACATAAATGCTACCGAGTGAGTTTGGAACTCACCGAAATCATTAAGGGTGCGTTTGGCAATGTTTGAAGTTCTGAGCTTTAATGGCCTCTTTTTCTCTCTCCTCTGTCTCGGTCCCTCTCTCTCTGCCTCCTCCTTTTCTTTTTGATCTTCTTCTTCTCATCTTCTTTTTGTCTCTGTCCGTCTTTCTCTCTTCCCCACAGATTATATGTATATATGATAGTATGTATATGTATATGTATGGATGTGTATATATGTAAACCACAAGCTCTCTCTCTCTCTAAAAATTCTGGGCAGAAACAAACCTCACGCACATAAATATGGTTACATATATATAGAGAATGGGGTGGCCAAATGGCAGCTTATGCATGAACTGAGGAGTAAATACCTACAATGTTTGATTGATTGAAGTGCCTTCAATTTCTTTAGAACAGGTCAGCCAAGTTCGATTGATTAAAAACAGTTCAATCGATTGAGAAAATGAACCACGTCATGAAAATATGTCGGCAAGGTTTCAATCGCTTGAAAAAGGTTCGATTGCTTTAGAAATGGGATTGTCATGTGCTTGAAAAGACTTCGATCGATTGAAAGTAAAAATTCCAATATACTAAAAGCAAGGATATAAGATCTCATTTTATATACAGAAAATGTAGGGTATTTCATCATCCACCACTTATTAAAAAGATTTTGTCCTCGAAATAAAAGTAGTAGAGTTAAAACAAAAATGGAAACTTCTCTCACATATCTGACTCCAGCTCCCACGAAGCTTCTCCTTCATCATAATGCTTCTAGTCAATCTTTACTAATAGAATCTCCTTGTTCCTGAGCTTCTTGACTCTGTGGTTTAGGATCTGCACTGGTCCTTCATTAAATGTAACGTTGTCGTTGACCTCAATGTCTTCAAATTTGATCTTGTGTGCTAGGTTGTGGGCACACTTTTTAGCATATTGATGTGAAAAATGTTGTGCACTCCTGACATCTTTGGTGGCAATGCTAGTCGATAGGCAACATTTCCAGCTCGTTCCAGAATCTTAAATGGTTCAATGAATCGTGGCGATAGCTTGCCTCTCTTCTGACCAAACCTGATGATGCCTCGAACAGGTGAGACCTTGAGCAGCACGTGATCTTCAATAGCGAACTCTAAGTCTTTGCATTGCTTGTCCGCATAACTCTTGTATCGGGTCTGAGCTATTTTCATCCTCTTACGTACAATCTGAATCTTCCCACTATTCTCTCATACTATTTCTGGCCCAAGATGTTGATTATCTTCGACTTTGGCCCAACATAGCGGCGATCGGCAAGGTTCTCTATACAAAGCTTCAAACGGTGCCATTCCTATGCTCATAAGGTAGCTATTGTTGTAGGCGAACTCTATTAACGATTGGTGCATCTCCCAAGAACTTTCAAAATCAATGAAGGTATCAACAAAGACAACATTTGAAACTCTTTTCTGGCATAAGGAATAAGGCAACAACTATAAGGCACCGTTAAACATGCCAATAACTATAACTAGCAAACCAAATACAACGTGGATTAAACTCATCAGTTGGTATTGCAAGCCAATCACTATACCCTTTTTTAGCAAAGTTTGACCATCTAGCTTTGAACAGTTGCCATTGGGACGAATCAGAGGGATGTCGTTGATAATCCCATGAAGAGGTTGCTCGATCATGCCATGTCATTTCTTGCCCTATCTAGAGTATAGTATACAACCTCACTAATATTGGAATTAAAAGAAAATGTCTCAATACATTTTTAGGTTCTTTAGAAATTCTCCCCCTTTTGTGGTCATTGCATATCTCAGTTCTCCACATTGAGGACATTCCTCCATATCTTCATTCTCCTTATAATATATAACAAAATTATTGACAGGCATGAATATAGTCGGCCTTCATCCCTAGGTCTTTCATCGTACTATTCATTTATGGATACTTTTATGTCAATGTGTTACCTTATGGGAGCCACCTTTTCAAAGCAGACAAGAGAGCCATCGTACTACTTCCAGACCAACCAAATTACTTCTTAAAATTGTGCAATTCCTCAATTGCATCAAGAGTTATCTCAGGACCCTCACATGAAGGGTATAACTTCTCAATTGCTAATCTCTTATACTCACTATACTTATCATTACTGACATAAGGTTCTTTAAAACCTCCTTCCTGACAGCTCTCGGTATCTAAATGATGTTCATCATGGACTTCGTAAAAATCATTAACAAGGTTTTCCATCCCATGTTCTCCAGTCTCTATGTTTTCTTCTTGTTCTGCCAATAGACACTATCAATTTCTTAAATGGATTTTCACCATGTCAAATCCATACAATATGTCCTATCTATTCCATTCCTGACCAAATGATGTTTGATAGTTTGACATATCCATCATTTCCCATTTCAACAAATCATGCAGGGACAAGGCAATGTTGTCAAACCTTGAACATCATGTTTTTTTTGTTGCAAAATTAATAAAATCTTGAATTCCCTTTCAATAGCCCACACCTATTCTATTATTTTTATTCATCCACCCTTTGTTAATTGATTGCGACACTCTACACCAAGCTAATGAAACAAGACACACATGCTGAAATATGTATACAAATGAAAGGACCCCCCCCCCCCCCCCCCCTCTCTTTCTCTCTCTCTCTCTCCCTCCCTTCCTCCTATTTCGCTCTCTTTGTGTGTTAAACCAATAATAGAAATAAACATGACCAAGGCTTGAAAAGTGACTAATTACACAATTACCTTAAATAGTAAACTAATTATATTTCCTACACATTTCAATCAACTCATGAAGCCTACAAATTGAGAACTAAGTTATAATAAAACATTGATGCTGGCAATTCACATCTAAGAAACATGTTAAATGAAAAATAATACTTTTTTTCTCAGAAATCAAGTCACTTTATGTTCATCAAAAAGTACTAACAAAACTTTGAAAGCAACAAAAAAAATACTAGCCCAACAAAAAATTGGTTTCGCTTGTTATAACTTCCTATCATGAAACTTTGTACCTACAAAAAAGAAAAGTTTTCATTAATTAGGTGTATATATAAAATAATAAAAGAGGAAAACTAAGTTTGGGGATTTTGAGAGACCAAAATGTGTTCGGGGACTCGGAATGACACGGGAATGGAACCTAAACTTCATACTCACTTAAATAGACTTGTAGGAAGAAACGGAACACAATTCCAATTCACGGATTGCATTAGACGCAAATACGCAAATTCATAGACTTAAGGCTTCTAAAACTAAGTTGGGGGTTTTTGAGGGACCAAAATGAGTTTCGTCACTCTGAATGACACAAAAATGGAACCTAAACTTCATACTCACCTAAATAGACTTGTAGGAAGAAACAACACGTAATTCTGATTCACAGATTGCTAGTTAGACGTGAATACGCAAATTCATAGACTTAAGACTTCTAAAACTAAGTTTGGGGGTTTTGAGAGACCAGAATATGTTCGGGGACTCAGAATGACACGGAAATGGAACCTAAACTTCATACTCACCCAAATATACTTGTAGGAAGAAAGGGCATGCACTTTCGAGTCACGGATTGCAAGTTAGATGCAAATACATAAATTCATAGACTAAAGCATTCTAAGTTTTGACGTTTTAAGTGACCAAAATGGGTTCCGGCTCTAGGAACGACACGGGACCAGAACCTACACTTTCTACTCACCTAAATAGACATGTTTATAAATAAACTAAAAATTCAAATTTTGCTTGGACGCTTCATCAATATTATTTGTACAATAAGTATTTATGTTATGGTTAATCTTAAAGGTTCATAGTATAAGTAGTAAGCTAAGCACCAAAATGAAGAATAATTGCATGCTTGTTAATCTTAAATTCCTATGACATCATTGATATATGTTAAAGAGTAATTCTATGCTTATCAAAGCCAATCTATAAGCTTCATCAAAAAAATGATCAACTATAAATGTTCTTTTTTTTCCCCTGGAATGAATACACACAGAAATAGATTAAAAGCTATGCCCTATTTGATCTGGAAAAAAAAAAGAAGTTTTGATAAATGGAAAAGAAAGATTCAAATTTTCTTTACAACCTTATTATTGAAGCAAAGCTATGCTTTGGTGACAAGTTGAGCAGGATAGTTTGTTGCAGATCTTCTACTGCATTCTCTGTGAAGGATTATAGAGAGCAATTTTTATAGATATATAGGTATATAAACATTCCCAATTACTGTAGGCCTGCACCAGGGGTCGGCCTTGAGCCCTTATTTGTTTGCTCTAATTATGGATGAATTGACTAAACACATTCAAGATGAGGTCCCATGGTGTATGTTGTTCGCAGATGATATTGTCTTAGTTGATGAGACTAAAAGGGGACTCAACACTAAACTAGAAGCTTGGAGAGAAGCACTGGAGACTAAGGGGCTAAAGATAAGTATGACGAAAATAGAATACATGAAATGTACTTTTAGCAATAGTGGAAGTAGAGACAACGAAGCAGTGAAGATCGAAGATCAGGAGATCCCGAAGAGGGAACACTTTCGCTATCTAGTTTAATGTGTTAGTAGTATGCTCTAAAAGCCAATCAGATTGGAGCAGTGCTTTAGGAATATTACCTTGTAATAACAGTTTCATATTAATAAAGGGCAAGTTTATTATTTATCATTATTCATGTTTAACTTTGATCTGATAAGTCCATAGAATTAAAGTTGAGAAGGTATGTACTTAAAGAGTTAAGGAACAAGACCATATACTTCTCAGTTGCTTTATTCTAAAATTGTTCTTAGTCGTAGGATTATTAAATTGGGCATTGGATAATCCGGTTAGACTAACATGTGCCATGTTTATTTTATCTGATAAAATATGACTAGTCTTAAGGTCATCAGTGTGGGGACACTGGAACAGACATATGGGTGCTTGTTATAGAAAAAGTTCACTGAACTTGATCAACTATTAAGAACATCCAAATGGAGTTTTACTTATCTATCAATGGATTGTTCATAGTGACAGTGGTACAAGTAATCCTTAGACCTGAGACATTACTGTTGTCTTGTGTGTGAGTTGTTATGCTTTAACGTGCACGGTGTTTATGTTTTAATCAAAGGCATATTCATGTACTGTTGGGTATAGTAAGTCATGCATAGAGACATGTGAATGTACAAGAAGGAATCTATCAATCTCAAGTAGGGGAGAGGATGTCCTATGTGATCTTCTATGATATATCTCTAGTTAAGTTCCCTGGCCAGGGCAGGGTGAGAATTAGAAGAGACTTTTTTAATTTCACCAAATAGAGAAATATCAAATAGTTTGAGAACATAAAATTAAATCGGGGTTTTATAAATATGTCCATTGCCCAAAAGATTTAATTGGGACATGGTGTGATAGAAGGATTGAATTGTACGGTAACTATTAACGGAAAGGTTCACTATTTTTCAGACTGTTTGGGGTGTGTCATGATATACTGCTAGGTGTCACTCATGAATAGTAGAAGCCCGAAAATAATAAATATTAATATTAATTATTTCTACAAGTGAGAATTAGAAGATGTTCTAATTTAAATTAATTAGAAAGTGTTCTAATTGTAATACTTTAAAGTATTAGTACCTACTACCAGATTAGTATGAACCTAAGGGGTCACACACAAAAGGGCAATGTGTAATTGGAAGAAGTTGTGAGGGGCTACTTGATATTAAGTTGTTAATATGAAAGTAGTATAATAATACTATTAATTTATATTTGATTTATGGAAGTCTTCCAATCAACTATAGTTTCCTAATTAGATTAGGAAAGGGACTTATAGCATTATTATATATATGAGGTATGGGAAACAATATATGAGCTAGCACATTTAATACGTTTCCCAAAAACTACATTCACCTACACAAGTCGTACAAGCCACATTGGCTTTAAAGAATTTTTTATTTTTTTCTTCAATTAAATATTTGAAGAAATTGGACATTCTTCCAATTTGTGATTTGTTCATGTGGATACTTTTAGAGATCGGACACTTGGACGATTTGGTGAACTGTTCGTGGGATGAACTAGATTCAGTATTTTGTAAAGCACGCTTCAAGGGTAACTATTCGATTAACCCCCTATGGATGTTGTATGTATTTTGTATACATCATAGACTTGATCATGGGTTTAAGGAAACCATCAAAATTTTTGTTTTCCGCTGTGCGAACCTTTAAGGGTTCCACTTGGTTTCCTTTCACAATGATCAGTAGAGACGGAGAGATTGGTGATAACGTGACCTATAGAATTAAAATAGGCTGGCTTAAGTGGAGGAGTGCTTTTGGAGAATTATGTGGCCAGAGAATACCAGCAAAATTGAAAGGAAATTTTATAGAACAGCTATTAGGCCAGCTATGCTCTACGGGACAGAGTGTTGGGCGACTAAGAAACAACACATTAGCAAAGTGAGTGTAGCGGAGATGAGGATGCTAAGATGGATTTGAGGTAAGACTAGGAAAGATAGAATTATAAATGAGTACATCTGAGAGAGTGTAGGAGTGACACATATTGAGGATAAGTTGAGGGAGAATAGACTTAGATGGTTCGGCCATGTGCAACGAAGATCTGTAGATGCACCTGTGCAAAAGAGTGATAAGATCATAGTGCTTGGAATGGTTAGAGAAAGAGACAGACCTAGACTGACTTGGGAATATGTAGTGCAACAAGATATGAATATATATAATTTAATTGAGCATATAGCTCTTGATCGTGCAGAATGGAGAATAATGATTCATACAGCCGACCCCAATTGGTTGGGACACAAGGCTTGGTTTGGTTTGATTTTATATAGATATATAAACAAGCAAGAACATAAGAAAAATGTCTAAATGTTTTTAATTACATACCAAATTTGCAATTGAAAACATAGAAGTATCAAAGTTAAAGCTAACATATCCATATATATACATAGTCCAGTAGATTTGAATACTTTGAATGCTTTGAGCAGGGCCCACCAAGTGGAGGATGGAGATTAATCCACATGTATACCAACAATATCCACTCATCTAAACAATTCAATCCAATTGTAATTATATATGTGTATATATAAACTTTAGCTTCCACTAGTCAGTAATTGAACTTGAAAGTTAATGGTTCTGAAGCTTTTCAACCATGATCATAGATCCTAACAACAAAAGCACATTATCCTATATTAGTTCTTGTAAAAAGCAGTGTTATGTTGGTTTGACAAAGAACTAGTACTTGGGGCTTTTTTAAGCCAGACACGGACTCCTGCGTACTTAAAAAGCAAGTCCCAAACACGGAAATATTTATAGTGTGTTTGTCATTGCGTTTTGGTAGCATAAAACGCAATTTGGGCACCAATCCATGTGTTTGGTTAAAAATAAAATAAATAAATAAATTACAAGATTAAACTCTCATATACTATCAAGCTGGTTTAGGTGAAACATATAGATGTTAAGCTTGCTCATAATTCTACCAAGCTTGCTCATAATTTCTGCCAAGGCTGATGAATAGATGTCATGACTGGCAATAGAATAACATTGGTATCGAAATCTAAAGAGATATATATATAACTAGCCTTCTAATTGTTTAGGTGAAACATCAAACTAAAGCCACCAAACCTTCCCCTTCTCTGTAGACAGTGCACTCTTTGAAGTTTGGCAGCAATGTACAGCGAACCAGTAGCAATATAATGGGGTTTGTGCTGCAAACAAACTATTGTTCGAAGCCTATAGCTCCACCCATTAGTAAATTTCAGAAAAAGAAAAAAAAACCAAATAAACATAGATCTAGGCTACTTACAAACAAATAAGATTAATTAATTCTGCTTATCATAAACTTCTTACACAAATAAATCCAGAAATAAGCAACGTGGCAACCAAATAAGCCATATAGAACTAGCAAGCAAGGTCTGCTTGATTTTTCCAATTAGCTGATTTTGGGGAGACAAGCAAAAGAAAAATAGATAAAGTTTAAAGAATGAAATACCAACATTTCTTTTTAAAGGAAAGATAAAGAAAGCTAAAAGACAATCTATAGTGTGTTGATAAATTAAAGAAACATAAAACGCACACCACCTAGGATTAAAAAATCAAGTTGAACCTTGCAAGTGATCACTACCACAATGTTACATATGTCAGCAATCAATTTCATTTTACCCCATTTAAAAAATAAATGTTGCTGATATTTTAGAGGCTTCTTGTAATGTATAAAGCACAAATAAAGGGGTTTATATTAGGTTGTAGGCCTACTATGGGTCTTGATGTGTGCCATTTAAAAGGCCCATATGGAGGACAATTGATGCATGCTATTAGAAGAGATGGGAATAATCAAATGTATCCATTGGCTATTGCGGTAGTTGAGGCTGAATGCAAGAGTAGTTGGACTTGGTTCTTGGAAAATTTGGTAGATGTGATTGAAAGGCCTGAGGATAACGGGTGGATATTTATATCTGACTGACAAAAGGTAAATTAATTGCTCTGTTACATAAATGAACATAAGTACTCCCCCTTACATACATGTACATTCATTACATTGACATTCATTCAAGTTAAATACAACCTCCCTTGGCTTACAATTGGTACGCCCCTTAGCCATAAAGAAATGCATACAGAAAATACAAATGCAACAATCAACTTCAACCTCTTTTATTTTGCTATGTACTCGGATTTTTGTCTCTTTAGTTGCTCATTTTTCCTCTCTAGTTGCTCATTTCTCCTTTGAAGCTCTTCATTCTGTAATCACAGTTCCTTATTCATTCTTATCAACTCACCGACAAATTCCACACCTTGTGGACATGTTTGTGGATCAGCAATGAAAAAAGCCACAATGCATGTTTGACTGTAACCAAAAACAAACATACATGGTAACTTATATTAAAGAGAGAGAAAAATCCCACTCTTAAAGATGCCATTATACTTCTCCTGGTAGTTTCTACATCCATAGAATCATCGTCTGGGGTTGTCTTCTGTGTTTGATATTCTAAGTGTAGCTTGTGTACCACGAAAGCACATTACTCTATGTTTCCCATTTGATGAGTAATTACTTGACCCTGCACTTGTCATCTACAATGAAATGCAAAAATCAGGGGGTATAAGTGAAAATCGGTGATAGTAGAAGGGGTGTTTACATAATTTACCTAAAAAATTAAGTGAACATTTTTTTGGCATTTCCCGCTTAATTTGGGCCTAATTTAGTAATTTCTCACTTTATTAACTTTTGACCTAATTTTACACGTTAGGTCTCTATTCTCATTTTGCACTTTCCCTCTTCTTCATTTCCCATTTCCATTTTTCCCCCAATTCCCACCCCCCCTGCCTTCTCTCTCGAACTCTCTCTCTCTCTTCTCCAACCTCTCTCTTTGCCTCACCTCACCTCACTCAATCTGTCTCTGTCTTAGCAATCAAACCATCACGCCACTGCCACCAAGTGGTCACCACCCAGGCACCAGTTCAAGCACCATCCTATTGTCGCCACCAAGCTAGTAGGGTTGTAAGGTTTTTTTGAATAATCAAACAGAGCTAACAGGTTGGTTTTCTTAAAATTACATATAGGAAAAATACCGATCCGACTGTCCAAATTGGTAAAATTGACCAAAAGCCGAAAAAATCGATTGAACCGACCACTTCGGTTGGTTTTCAAAATATAAAAAATTCGAGAAAAGAAAAAATCAAATCGAATCGAACTAAACTGAATCGATGACACCCCTACACGGGTTAAATGGGTGACCCGTGTATAACCCGACACGATTATGACTCGGCATGATTATGACACGCGTCTGACTCGACACGATTACGACCCGACATGATTATGACCTGACACGACTCAATTGCCACCCCTAGAATAGAGGTAAATGAGATTTCTCAAACGTGAATTGAGGTATATATATTAATTTCTAATCTTCGAGGAGGGATGTGTTATTTACCGTAAATCTAAAAGGACAGTCTATTGCTCTTATAAACTTAAGCCTCCATTTTTATGATTTAGTGTAGGTAGATAAACAGATAAAGAAGATGTCTCTAGTTAAATTCTTCAAAATTATATATGCTGGTAAATGTATACCTTAAATTTCTGTATCTTTAAAATGTATTCCGAAATTTGCTAGAAACTTAGCTGCCTTATTTCCCTCTCTTAAATGTGCTTAACCTTGATCTAAAATTATTACTTATTATTAATAAAAAAAAATATTATGAATTAACATACTAGCTATATAGTTGTGATTGAAGGTCCTATCTGAGTTGGCTGGTGCAAAATTCCACTACCCTTTGGCTAATGCTTAAAGATACTTTAGTACCCAGTAGTTTGGGCAATGTTTCACTTTGGGCACTGTAGTTTCGATTTTACTACTGTGGACACGTGGCCTCCGGGGTCCACTCCGGAAAAGAAACTGTTTTACTTTCTGTTTTGAAATTGAAATTGATTTTTGAGAATCTTGAAAGGTTTATGAAAACAGATATAAAGTCACTACTTGGTCTTTTGGGAACCAAGAAACCCAATTTTGACTCACCCAAATGGATAAAGGGCATTACCCTTCATAACCAAAGAACTTACCTCAAGGTTTTGGTACGAGAGAGGAAGGAACCTTCGCAAAGACTAAAACACCTTCAACTCGCCCCGTCTCTCGACGGGCCTCAATTAGCATCCAAATAATCATATTATACTATATTGGGTTTGACAGTTCATGATAAGTATATTACATTGCACAAAATTCTTGAAATGGAAAGTCGAAAGATAAGATATCATTCATAAGATCTAAGCCATATATCATACAATGCAAAGGTGAAAGATCACACAAAACAAACCAAGGAAAACTTCTAATCACATATCAAGTAATCACGTTTTTCGAATCTATAGGGGACATGAATTGTTCTTGAAATAAATAATCAAACAAAATAAGATATGCTTAACAAACTATGTACGCATATTGACTCTTGAAGAAAGAGGACCTCTCAATCCCCGGGATGGATGAGAAATGAAGATTTGATCGAGGGGAAGCATGAATGTGTGATCAACTTCATTCCTTATGTACCTCTTGGATTACGAGTCACAAAAACCCCAAATCTTGCATGGATGCAATGGATGATCCTAGGATGTTCAAAGTAGTGGTATGTTAGTGTTCATGGGTTTTCTAAAGTGATTTGAAAGTATAGAATATAAATGATTGCGTGAAGAATGTTATTGTAGGATATGTACAAAAGTAGTATGAACAACTTCCTAAGACATAAACTAATTTAGGATGCATGTGAACATCTAATCAAGAAGTAGAAATCTAAGTTAGTATGTTGTGAATAGTGGACAGAATGTTTGGGTCATCTTGTAAAAATGGAAAAACGAGGTTAGGAGCATGTTAAATTCATGAAGTTTTAAGATCATCCTATTATGTCCAGAACACATAGGAAAAATCCACACCAAGATTGAAGTTTTATATTGAGAGGAATCATATAAACAAGAGAGGTTACTCAGAAACAAAATCTTTACTATCGACTAAAATGTAGAAAAATCTTTGAAAATGAATAGAAAATATTTGGGGGCTCATAATATACAGAAAGTTTCTTAACACACTGAGGTATAAGGGAAAAATTAGTTGGGACCACTCATTTTGGAAAAGTTTTTTGGTAAACAAATTGAAAGTCAACTAAAGCTGTTATGACAAAAAAATAGAATTTTTTAGAAGAGTTTATGGGTCAAAATGGAACCCTTTCAAGTGCTTTAAAATCCAACCAAAAGTCGTGGATGTTCCCTAATGAGTTTGGAAGACTTTCCAAGTTGTATCACAATCATCCATTAAGTATTGAACTCAGAATGGTATTTTCAATTTAAAGAACTCACTGTTTTGGGAGTTTTTGAGAAAACAAGCATTTATTTCTTAGAATCAAAATGTAGGGGTTTTAGAGGGGTTTTGAAAAAGTATTTTAAAAGTGTATTTCCAACACTAAATGGAGATTATAACCACTTGTAAAATCAACTTCAAACTCATATCAAGAACTTCCAAAGTTATCTTGCCAAGACCATGTTTTATTTCGATTACAACTTCAAGAATGCTTGAGAAAGTATTGAAGTTGAAATCATCATCTATTAAACATGCTTTTGAGGTCAAGAGCTGCAATTCATAAGGATTCACCCTCCTCAAACAACATATTATCATCCAGATAATGATGAACAAGTAAGTAAATTAAAGAAAGTAAAAAAAAATGAGGTAAGAAAAGATGAACATCGAAGTAAACAATCAATCAATAGTGATAATCAATTAGATATTTGGACTTGTAGCTTGGTGTTTCACTCATATAGTATGATGCTTGGACATGGAAGTAGATTCCTAGCGCATAAATACTCAAAGATGGTGGTTGGGAGTACAAAATGTGAAGCATAAAGAAGAGTAATGAAAGAAAACAAGTTTGAAACTCACTTTTCTATAGAAAATCAGTGGGAATAAGCTCACTTTCTCTCCTCAAAACTTATCTCTATTTCTATCTGTCTATAACTTTCTCTAAGCTTTTCATTTGCCACCCCCAAAATGAGTAGTCAAGGGGAGTTTATATAGGCCAAATTGGGGGGGGGGGTGAAGTTTGGGATTCAAAAAGTGCTCTCATTGGTCCTAAACTTCTATAAACATGAAACTACGTTGTTTTGGCTTTCAATTATTCCAAATTAACCCCAAATTAAAATTACAAAAATGGACCCATCTGGGGAAGACTATCGCGGCGGCACTGGGCCTATGCTGCAGTGACACAAGGCTAGTGCCATGGTAGCACTGCTCCTCAGACATTTTTTCATTTTTTTTAAGCCCCTAAAGGTTTCGATATTCGTGAAAAGACCCATTTTGTTCGAAATTCATAGAAAATGCATACGAACTCTGAATTAAGTTTATGATATACCGTTGGAAAGGTAGTGGAGTCTAATTTCCATTAAAAAAAATTTGTTTAGAGTCGGGTCGATCACTTTAAAAAGTTTTGCGGTATTCACGATAAAAGCCAATTTGATCGTCTTTTTCACCTTAAAAAATTCGTAATAAATTTGTTTTAAGTCCAGAAATTATGTGTAGTATACCATTGGAATGTTGTTGACCTCTAGTATCCATGGATGGTTTTTGAAATATTATGCAGGGCTCTGGTATCTGAGTTAACTTTTAGGTCAAATCAGGGATCTCTGGGAAGTTCTTGGAGCCTCTGGGAGATCTCAGGAGCTAGCGTTTTCATTCGATTTTCTTTTAAAATTCGTTTTAGTACTTTTCACATGCTCTAAGATGATCTCAGAACTTTCGGGAAAATTCAGACGATTTTGGTCAAACCTTGGTCAAACCGGTCAATGGAGACTTTTCAAGAACTTCCAGGACTTTTGGGAGCCTCTAGAAGCTGACAATTTCATTCAATTTTGCTTTAAAACTCATTTTATTACTTTTCCTATGACGTAGTGTATTTCTAGAACTTTCGGTCTGAACCTAGAAGTGTTTGGGCTTTCAGGGGTATTTTGGTCATTTGTACCACTTTTTGAGTATTTTGGGAGATAGAACTAACTTCTGAGATTCTTTTTGAGTCTTTTTTTAATTATCGTGAACAACTAAGCTATGGGTCTCCTAAATCTGATAGCCGACAAAATAGGGTGTCTACAGCTGCAATGTAAGCCCTAACCTTAACTCCATCTATGAAATATGACAAAAAACATCAATTTTAGCGCCAAACAAGTGATACTTTTATGTTTTCTTCAAAAAAATACCCACTAACCTTTCTCTCATCCATATCCAAATCTTCCAAAAATAGGCTTGACCACCAATTTTAAGGGATTAACCAACAAAAGTCAAAATATTACACGAGCTGAAAAGCACCAGATCGTTGAGGGTAACAAATGTTTGATAGACTGATTTGACCAAGGTCGAGAGCCACTTTGCATTGCCCTAGCGATTCAGGAATCAAACTGAACAAGAAGTTACTTTGAGTAATCAATACTTGAAGGCAATTGTCGGAGCGCAACTTCTCATTTGTCCCCAAATTTACCAGAATGCTTCCAGTGAAGTTATTTTCCCAAAGTTGTAAAAGTTCTAGTTCTAGAAAATCGACGATAAAGTTCAGGATCTATCCGTGAAGCTTGTTTTAAAAGTGTTTGCTATGTAATTTACGCGGGCGTGCCAGAACCAGCAGTGGTTCGATATATGTGTGTGCATGCAAACCAATTTCCTATCCGCTTGTGTGAGTGATACACAAGGCTTTGATGAATCTGACTTCTAAACAGGTGACTGTGTATAGTGAGTAGGAAAGTACCCTCACTGTAAATTCTCTAGCAGTACTGAAGCGCACAAGCGGTTTAATAAAATAGATTTTATTAAATGTTTGGAAAAAACAAAACAGATCTCAAGAACAAACCAGAAAGAACACAAACAGAAAACAACAAAAGGGCATACCTATTTGCTATTAAGGCTAAACAACATAAAGACTGGGTGCTTTGAATGCTTCAAATGTGCTGTATGAATGTCGTTTCGAGAATGACACGGAGTCCTTTGCTTGGATGGCCTGCCTTATATTTATAGCGGCCTTATTTGATTTCAACTTGGACAATAATTCCTTAACTTGTGCCCTAAGCTGCTTAATTGATTTGGCTGATTTGAAAAGATCCGTCCTCATCTCTGATTTTTACCTTATCCGTATTCTGATTGAATCAATCCCTTCAATTTAGGGATCAGACACCTGGACGTCAGATTCCTTTCCTAAACGGACTCTTGTTTCTAAAACTTCTCAGAGATGACGTCATCATGCCAGTTGTAGACAATACCGTCTTCCCCTCAGAGTCCATCGGCCTCATTACTGATTCTCCTGGATGAATCGGGCTTTACCTGTTTCCATGCCCGATTAACTTTCTTTATCTGCCCATGGCCAATTAGTCTGTTACTTCCATCTTTCATTGCGTGGTGTCCGATTGGACTTCCCGTTGCTTCATTCCACCAACGGGCTCTCAACGTGCTAGGCTATGTTTCCCCAGAGCCCGATAATCCTCACCCATATTCAATCTTTCAACCGGGCTCTCCTTACCTTACCCAATCATCTACCATCGGCCATACTGCTACACTCGAGTCCGATAAGTCATTGATTGCCTAGCCCGGCCTCTCCTTCATTCAGCCCCACACAACTCGGGTTCAAAAACCATTGACGATTTTTGAGTGCAAACAAAAAGAGATTGAAAAGTGTTTGTCTCTTCAAAGTTGTGAATGAGTTTGGTACTTTGCCAGACAACAAGTTATTTGATAGAATTCAAGCTCTCTAAAGTACCGAGCTTTGGCGTTAGTGGTCTGGCAAATTGCAATTCTTGTAATTTTTGCTGCATTTATATATGTATATATAAATAAGATTCATTAGTATTAGTTCCCCTGATTGATTGCTATGATTTCTTATCCAATTGATTGGAGCTCCATCCAATCAATAGCCATTAATCACCTAAGTCCAATCAATTGCCACTGAGTCCAATCGATTGGGAGTGATAGAACTTGGATTCTAAGTTTACATCATGCGGTTGTTATTCCAACCCCATTCCCTATATATGCCTCATATATATACATATATATATATATGTTTCTGTGTTTGAGACAGAGAGAGAAAGAGGGAAAAAGATAGAGAGAGAAAGAGAGAGAGAGATGGAGGGAGGGAGGGAGAGAGAGAGAGAGGGGGGGGGAGAAAGAGACACACCTATACATATATATATACACACATATACACTCTTACACTCATCGTTGGAAGATAAGAAGAAGAAGAAGAAGAGAACAGGAGTTGGGAGGAAGAAGAAGAAGAAAGAAAGAGAAAGACAGAGAAAGAGAGGAGGCAGAACTCACCAACACTGAGCACCACCACATACCACCCGAACCTCAGTGATTGTTTAGACTCACTTAGTAGCATTAGTATATACTATTTTTATGTGTTTCGATAAAAGAAAGGGACCCCAAACGAGTTATGTAATATTCAATTCATCTCTGCCAGTTCTGAGGAAGGAGACTACTTCCCTTTTTTCCAATTAATTACAACTTTTACCCAATTGATTGTTAGGATTGGTTACCCAATCGATTGCTAATGTTGTCTACCTAATCAATTGTTTATTTATCTAATCGATTGCTCAGTTCAGAATGTTGATGTTCAAGTTGTCTATACATTATATATTGTTAAGATGTTTCATATCGTGAGTTAACTTTTAGATGTGGTGCTGAGTAATATACATACCCAAATAATATTTAATGGATTGAATAATTAGAACCACTCGTATAATGTTGTTAACTAGATTGGAAAGACGACTTGCATAGTAGTTTGTTCATTGGCCATGGAAGCCTGCAATGTTCGTGGTCATTTGTGTGTAAGTGATCGTGGAAGTTGTGAGAAGTCACGTGTTGTATCTTCACGGGTGGTTGTGGTCAGTTGTTGAAAAACTGGGACTCCGTGTCAGGTTTTCTGTTTGAAAAGCTAGGACTCAGTGTCAAGATTACTATTTGATAATCTGGGAAACTGTATCAGGCTTACTGTCTGAAAAGCTATAACTCCATGTCAGGCTCACTATTTGAAAAGCAAGGAATCCTGTAAAAAGTTGGGACTTCGTGTCAAGCTTGATTGTTCATGATGTTGGGGCTCTGTGTAGAGTAGCAAAGGATTTTTTGGGCATTGAGTTGGATTTCTTTGTATAACATCTAGTCATAGGTTCAGTTAAATCAAGTTATGGTTTGAAGTGGATACGTAGAGTTATGGTTTCACAGTGGACCCAAAGTCTATGACATTGTTGAGTTCATGTTAGTGGTCGCATATAGTGAGATGGTACATACATGAACACGAATAACGAGATGATCTTTATTAGCATTGTTGTTTTTATACTACTGCATATCTATTGATACTCTGTAAGTCTTTTCACTCACTCAGATTAAAAAATTGAAGGCACTTGCTCTGAATATTCCACGTCCATCTTTTCCCAACTATGAGATTTCAGGGGAAAGTTAAGCTAATGCCAAGGTAGACTATGGCGTGGAAGACTACTGCGCGAGTTGAAGACCAGGAACCGCATCGTAGATGTTATGTTTAATGTTTTTAAGACTTGTGTAACAGTGTAAGATTTGTAATCATCACATGTTGCCATAAGACTATCTTTTCATTTCAGATAATACATTTGGTTTATAATAGATAGTAATCATATTTTAATATAAATGGTTGAACTTAGAACTTACCAATGTGTGGTTTGATATATTACTCTGATGAGTAGACTTTATTTTTGGACAATGTGGTGACATTCATAAGTCATGGCCTATGGACCCAAAAAGTAATTTTATTTTTCCTATTTTTGCTTCTCCAAGGCGTGATATGATTTTTAGTAACGGAGCCTAGGTTTGTAGTCACACTCACCGACTGTCTGACACTTTTTAAGTTATAAACCTTAGGATTCCTTGAGATAAGTGTTGACACTAAGTAAATGCTTTGAAGTTATATGTGTGGAGAGTGCTCTTGCTATTAATGTGATAATGGTTATAGTTACTATATCGAGTTTTTGTACTACTTTCTACAATTTTCATATATTTGCATCAAGTGTGGGAATGGCGACTGGTCCATTGGTGTCTATATAAGTACCCAATTGTGTCACATTAATGGCAGGGAGACCTACCAGGAACCGTCCTCTTGAATAACTTAAGTCTGGACCCCCAGCTATTGATCTGGCCAGTATGTTCTAGGCATTTATGCGAAGGTTGGAGCGTATCGGTAACAATAATGCGAACAACAACAATAGTAATCATGGAGCACCTCAAAGGCAGGTAGAAAATTGAGTAGTGGAACGAGTTCGTCAATTTTATCCTGAGAAGTTCGATGGAAACACATGGCCATGGCAAGCTGAACAGTGGCTCTGGGAGATGGAGTTGATCTTCAACACACTAGGATATACTTAGTCTAAGAAGCATCGACTGGCTACATTCCAATTGACATATGCGGCAGCAGATTGGTGCGAATCAAAAATGTCGACCATAGGAGAGGAAGTAGTAAGGAAAATGACTTGGGCTACATTCAAGGGGTTGTTTTTGCAAAATTACTTCCTACAATTGGAGAAGAATAAAAAAGAGAGAGAATTCATCGAGCTGACTCAAGGGAACCAAACTGTGAGGGAGTATACAGTACAGTTTGAACAATTATTGTTCATCACATGATTGATACTCCAAAGGAGATGAACTGGAAATATTACCAAGGCCTCTCGCTACAACTTCAGTGTATGACCTTGGGTTATCAAAACCAAACTTTCAATGCTCTGGTAGGAATAGTAATTAGCCATGAGGATTTCAATGGTCAGAAGCAATGACGTTTTGGAAATCAACCACCACCCAAGAATAACCAAGGTCCGAGACATCCAATGCAGTTCTAGGGGAATAAGCAAAACTAGACCGGCAAGAGGAGCCACAACTCACATTTCCTCATAATTTATAGGTTGTACCCCGAGTACCACCTACTCCCGCAAGGACCTCCTGCTGCTACTAGAGATAATCATGACAGATTGTTTAATTGTAGGAAACCTGGCCATTTGGCTAAGGATTACCAACTCAGATTTGAAAAAATGCATAATGCATCGATTCACTCGCACCGAACCAAACGATGAAACCGCAGCCTTTGGCAACTTTTAGATCAATAGGTGTCTACCAATTATCTGGATGTACTTGACAACCTATGAATAGGTGCTAGCAATATATGTATATATATTGTTTACAACAACCAAACGGATGCTTGTGCAAATGGTTTGGGCATCTATATATGAAAAATTATATGGTGCTTCTCGCACGTTATAAATAAATAATTTATCTCCTTACAATCTTGATCGTATGGCTACAAAACAAATTTTCAATTTCATTTTCTCTTTTGTCCTTATTTTAAAAATTCTCCAACAAATAGGTTGGATTGGATAAAAATTATCCAATCCATTGTTTGGTGCACGCTTGGATTAGGAGTATTTTATTCCAAACTCCCATTTTATCCCATGGAATTTAGGATAACTCTATACCAAGGGGGTTGGTATTAGGTGGGATAAGGGAGCTTGGGATAACTTTTTGGAGAATTTTTTTTTTCTTTTTTTTTTTTGATTTATTTTTTAGAAATCATTTTCATAATATTTTTTTTCAAAAATTTTTTCTTCAAAAAAATTTTTCTTTTATAGATTTTCCCTCTTTTTTATAACTTTTTTTTATCACACAATTGCTTCCTTTTTTAATATATTTTTCCCATATCTTTCATTTATTTATTCATTTTTTTTTTCATATTTGCTTTTTTTTATATAAAATTCTCACCTCTGTATTTTTTTTTTCCCTTTAAGCTCCCTTTTTTCCTAGATTTGTCTTTTTTTTAGATTTTTTTTTATTTTAAAATTTTAAATCAACTCTTTTTTCTCTTTTTTTCCAGAATATCTATATTTTTTTTAAATGTTAAAAATCATAATTTAGTTATTATCCGGAACTTATATCCCGACACGACCAAACCCATGATTAGGATAAAATAGTTTATTCGGCAGTTTTATCTAGCATGTTTCAAACATAGGATAACACAACAACTTATCCAACAGAATTACTAATCCAGTCCGATCCTGCCTTATCCTGTCCAATCCAACAGTTTTATCACTGCACCAGAATGGCTGATTTGTCACTGCATGGGAAGTGACAAAGGGCCTTTGTCACTGCCACCGACCGTGACCTTTCAGGGGGTGACAAAAAACATTTGTCACTGCTCTGGAAGGTGACAAATAGCCTTTGTCACTGCCCATTTGAGGACCCCTTGAAAGGGTAATGCGCTCCCCTTTGTCACCGCCTAAAGCATTGACAATAATTTATATATTTGTCACTGCTATAAGCAGTGACAATAATTTTATATTTGTCACTGCTTGGAGCAGTGACAAGAAGTTTATATATAGCATTGACAAGCTGAGTTTGATTTTGTCACTGCTTTCAACAGTGACAAATTGTGAGTGACAAAGTTTGGAGAAAACTTTTTTTTAAAATCCTATTTTTGTTGGTACCTGTACATTTGCAATACAAGACAATTTAATTAACTATAAACAACACAAGTTGCCTAAACACCATTTTTTCAAGTTCGAAGGAAAAAAAGAAGTTAACACACAAAACTACTATAAATTCGATGAAAGATTAGTTAACACAAACTACTATAAATTCAATAAAAAGATTACAACAAAATACAATCAAACCAACAAAGTAGCACTTAATTAACCACACAAATTCAACGAAGCAACCATTTAGGCCAAAGCACCCACCCACCCTCAGTATCCTTAATAGTTGTGGCACACCCTTGGCTTTCTAGATACAAAATCTGCCCCTCCTCGCCCGGAACAACGTCAATAACTTCAACTTTATGTTCATAGTCCATTAGTACATGACCATGCACCACCGTTCCAGGAGTTGCCGTTGAAATAATCCTTCCAGTTGCAATCTTCTTTGTGTTTGTCACTGCATATATATCACATCGATCTTGATGATAACGCGGGTGTAGGGAGTTGAGTATCACTTCTTGATGATGACGCCTGTGTAGGGATTTGAGTTGCTTGGAGTGAAGGACTTGAAAAAGAGCCTAAAGGTTGAGATGGAAATTGTTGGGGAGGAATTTTTTGGCCTTCAGAATAAGCTCTTACTAAAAGATTGAGGGAATTTTTGATATCATCCATATCTTGCTCCATCTTCATGTTACCCTGTTTCACTGCTTTCTCAATCTCTGAGCATATAGGACATATGGACTTCAATTTAGTTTTGGACACTGCACCCACGCCACGAGTCCTCCCTCTACTGTCTGTCCCGTAAAGTGTGGTCAATGCATCAGCATCCAAAGTAGTTGGGCTTGAAGAATCTTGACTACTTCTCAACTCAATCAGTTTTTGCTGCCAATATATAATGATGAGAAATATTAATATTTTTAATGATTAAGATTGAATGATGTTTAGCAATATAACTTTGGAAGTGAACTAACCATGTCCTCAGCAGTTTGAGGATGAAATTCTCCATTTTTCTTCTGCCTCCGGGATTCGACGAAAACCTCTGATCGCTCAGGTAGTTGATGAAGTGGATCCTTGAGCATCTACAAATTAATAACCAATATAAGAGCTATATACTCCAAATACGTAGTATGAGCACCAAGGACAAAGTCATGTCAACATAAATTTACAAACAAGAATCAAGAAAATGCAGTTAAAATATTGTTATAAGCATATACCATTTCCTCGGCCTTTTCATGATATGAATGTCGACCGAGACAATGGACATCAGTCTTTTTAGCTCTATTGGCTTTGCCTTTGTCTCTTTGATTCATTTTGGACTCCGTTGCTTTACGTTTGATGAACTCGTTCCAATGACTAAGAGGGATTTGCTCTTTTTCCTGCACCTTGTCCTTCAACGCCTTATCCCATTAATATCTAGGTCTTCAAAATATTTTAAACGCAAGTTCTTCCTCCACGCCTTCAACTGCAAGCCCATCTCTTTAAGAACCTCCTCTTTTCGGTCAACCGATATCTTAAATTCTTGCAAGAGGGTTGCCCATAAGTCATCTTTTTTGGTTTTTTCAACATTACTCCAACCATCGTAAGCAAGACCAACTTGGGTTTTCAACAGAGACAAGCACCAATTTTTCAAAGCATTTTTACCACCTATAATCCCACCGGTCAAATTAAAGGTAACCTCTATCCGTAGATCGGTGCCAGATTCATTGGTTTGAGGAGTACTACACGAAGAAGTATGAATTTGACTCTCATGTTGACTCGAATTTGCCATTTGCTGCATTGAGATATAAAAAAAATAGTTTGGGATGACAGTGTTAAAATATGCTAGAGGATTGTGTAATAAAAGGGTTTTCTTACTATTAAAAATAAAAGATTATCACCAAATTAACATAGGGAAAATGATAGAGATTAAACACTTTGTTTTTTGGGTGCTATTGCTACTTACAGTTTTTTAGTTTTTAATTGTCCCTTTATTTTTCATCAACCTCCCCCTCTCTCTCTCATTCTCACTCTCTCTATCTCTCTCCCTCCCTCCCTCTCTCTCTCTCTCTCTCTCTCTCTCTCTCTCTCTCTCTCTCTTTCTCTTTCTCGGATTGGAGAAGTCAAGAGAGACATGTGACGGTGCACATGCTCATCATTGTACTAGTATAAGGTGTCAAGGTCCCATTCATTCCCAATACTCAGATTGGAAAGGTGGCATAGTTGTGTTGATGAGTTGGCTACTTGGCTCAAATCATCAGTTAGGATATTTTAGATTGAAATTTTGGAATTTGGCCTAATGTGATGGTCATTTATTAACTTTGAAGCTCATTCATTGTTTGGAATACTGGATTGTAAAACAAGGAGAATTCTTAGATGCTTTAACCACTATGATTTCCATTCAAATAAACACGTGTCAATGGCTCAAGTAATAAGTAATTGTTTCATATTCGATTAGACCAGAAAATAAAGATTTGAATTTTTGTGGATTAGACTAACAAAATACTAATTTTTGTGAAGATGTTTTGGTTGGTTTTGGATCAGAATTTCATTATTGAAGTTCAGTTAGTCCTAGCTTCCAAACTTGCAGTCACAGGTTGTGCCTTCAATGTATAATGTAAGTATCTTCTTTACAACCAAGTGTTTTTTCTCCTCCTAATGATTCTTTGCTTCTTTTGGCACACGAACAGATCCCTTAGTTCTTGGTTCCACTCTGCGTGGCTACTGGAAAGGAGCTGGTTAGTTGCCCCCCAAATGTACTCATAAAGTTTCAAAAATGAGTGACAAGTGTAAGTAAAATGTGCACTTGTTTTGGAGGGAAAAAGGATGGTGATATTGTGTTAAAGAACAATGATCTTTGGCATCTAAAGGGCTGATCAATCAGCTGCCTTTAATTTAACATTGCCCTTCTCTCTCTCTCTCTCTATCTCTCTCTCTCTCACTCACACACACACACGCGCGCGCACAAACCTCAGGCTTAAGTAAACCGAAATCAAATGAGAGCGTACCTTCAATTAATATTCAATAAAAATACACTTGGAGAAAAAATCGACAAACCTTTGTTATTCCACTGAAAGAAAGTTAGAAATTGTAGGCCTTAGGCTTTCAAAATCAAAATCTTGGAATCCCAACAAAATACACTTGGAGAAAAAATCGACAAACCTGAGGTTATTCCACTGAAGGAAAGTTAGAATTGGTAGGCCTTAGGCTTTCAAAACCAAAGTCTTTGAAATCCCAACAGAATTCAAGGAAGATATTCGTTAGTATGTTTTCACTATACTTTCCCCCAAATTAGTTCTCTGAAATTTAAAAATTATGACATGCTTTGTCCAAATATGTCCTAGTGTGACCATCCAAATCTAAATAAACACCCCCCACCCCTCCCCACCCCCTCCCCTCCCCTCCCCTCCCCTCCCCGTGAAAAGAAAAGAAAAGGAAAAGAAAAAAGGATACGTGGCTGTGGCATGTCCATGGTGTGTATGTCTGAGACAAAGCCATCTGTTTAGGTATCTCAATCCTTCCTAACTTCAGGAGGATACAAGTCAAATTGTTTGTCTCAAGCATCTGAACCATGAGATATACCATCAAAGTAGGTATCAACTATCATGTTTGTAGTTGAAATATCATGTAACATATTACATATTTTCAACTCATTCAATCATTCGTAATTTAACCTATATTACACTGACCCTCGAGTTGCCTCCCAAGAATCCATGTGGACATGCTATGATATGAAATGCGTTCAAGATATAAGTTTCACAACAAAACATAAACTAGACGTGCAGATTCTCTACATATGATGTTGAAATAGCAAGAAGAGACTCAAATTTGAGAGGAAGTAATAATAATAAAGTTCAAATCAAAATATTTATTATACAATAGAACTTAACGCATTACAATGATATATACAAATAGAATCTTTATATGTTAAAAAGTGCAGCATGTTGAGATGAATTGTTGATGTAGTATTGTAACAAACTATTATTCTTATAATAATTCTTTATTATGTAGTAGAAAGTAACAGTTTTAACAAACTATTATTCTTATAATATCAATGGTGCACACTGCAACAGAACATGCACTCAAACCATGTTATGTAACAGTCAAGAAAGTTCAACTATTTCCCCCAGATCAGATAGAGGGAAAGAGATTCAAAATGTAGTTTTTTGTTGACACGTTTACTTTTTTTTTTGAATGTATGTGGTTTGGTTTTCAACACCTCAAAGGAACCTCCGTTAATATTCTTTGTTACATAGTAATAGACTGATGACTTGGTAGAGTGAAACCAATTCCTATTAATGGCAGCCGGATTTAATCTGTGATCAGAGTGGCTAGATTTTAGAATACCCAAGCATACCTTTTTGAGTCTTATTTTGCTCCAATAGATACTTTGATTTATTGGTTTTGGCTTTTGACATAAAGTTATAGCACGGATTCACTGCCACCCTCATTAAAGTTTTTAACATTTCTTTCAATTTCAATTGTTATTTCTTTTGAGAGATATGCTAATAATAGCTGACACTTTCCTATTATTTTTTCTTCTTGTTATGGTTCTCTCTTCTCTGCTCCTATAAGAAGCACCAACACGCTAGCAATTTCTCAAAAAACATTATTACTAAGATATCAACATAGCAAAAAGGTAAACACATCTTCCATAATTTTCAGTGTAGGGAATATAAAAAGAAAAACAACATTGTAAAGAAAATTTCTAAAAAGAAGAGATACGAGAGTTAAATGGAAAAAAATGAGGGGACCCAAAAATAAATGCATACAGATTCAACTTAAAACCAAAAGCATAACAACACAGTACTTGATAAATAAAAAAGCTTAATATCACAGTGTAATTACTAAAAAGCCTATTGTACTTAAAGAATTGAATTTTAAACCTACATGTGTCTTGGAACTAGGCATACATATGCAACAACTTAAAAGGAATTGTGCTTTGAAGAGGGAGGGGGAAAAAAAATTCTAAATGGGTACATAAATTAAAAAACCACAAGTGTATTGGATATGTCCAAGACGTGCCCCTAACGTTTCCGAAATTCAGAAAAATAAAAAGGAAATGGACACTCCTTTCTCACGTGTCCGACATTAATAATTCGTAAGCCAAAATAGAGTGTTCGTGCTTCATAGATGATATCTATTTTTTTTTTCCTTTTTTTAGCTAAAAATGATAAATCCTCAAAATGTGTCCGAGAACGCCCTTTTCGTCTCTCTCTCTCTCTCTCTCTCTCTCTCTCTCTACATACCTCTGGTATACTTGTAACTCTTTATACCATACATCTATATACTTACATACCTTCAAGTACATGATTTTCCACAAGGCCGAATACAGTAACTCAGAAAGTAAAAAGTAAGGCGAATCTATATTTTGAAATCAGCTTATTATTCAAGCTTCTTGAGATAGCAACTGATGCGGCCAACAGAACATACATGCTACTATTAAAGGTCAACATGGTAAACATCAAAAGGTAGTGGGAATATTTTTGGCATGCAGCACACTCATTTCAGACGTTAAAACATATAGTTTTATTCATACAATTATGAGCAAATGTCAGGAAGACTTAACATATCATTTTATTGTTCTTCAAAAGCAGATTTCAGCTTTAAGTTTTATGCCAATAAATTGTCAGGTAGTCAGTTTCCCTCAATAAGAATGGAGTATGGATAGGTACAACTTACGACCATTGGATCATTTCCAGATCAGTGGGGTAAAATTGAGAAACAGAGAAGAAGAGAGCAAAAAAGAACTGCCATTTTAGAAATATGTTCTGGTGTTGTCGGTGAAGGTATCCAGTGCCAAACAATTATAAATTAAGGATACTAAACATACAAGAAAAGAAATCAATAGGAAAAAATACGATTATATAAACCTTCAAGCACATGGTTATACCAAAAAGATGTACCTTTTGGGCCATAGTGGCAGAGAATAAGTATGTCTTTCTAACACGAAGAATAATACTCAAAAGTTCATCAATTGCTTTCTCAAAATCATCATTCAACAACCTATCCGCCTCATCCAAGACCTGCCAAATGTAAGCACAAGTTATGCAACTAAAAAAGGAACAAATTCTTTCGTTATGCAACTCGAAAATCTAAAATGCACTTTCATAGTTCATCATTCCTGCTTTGTGAATTCACCAAAGAGGTATCCATTCTTAACACCCGTGCCGGTACCAATATTCGGTGACCCTTCATTCTGTTGCTTTCTCTGTGTGTGTGTGTGTGTGTGTGTGTGTGTGTGTATGTGTGTGTGTGTGTGTGTGTGTGTTTGGGGGAGGGGCGTGGAATAGCTGAACACAGAATGCTACTTCAGGAGGCATGAACCCTTTTGGGTTATTAAACTTCATTGTCTTAAAGATGTCGAGCAAAGAACCAACACTTGGCTATGCAATGGTAGAAATAAAGTAATCATAAATGATGAAGTTGTGGAAACGACTCAATCAAAACAAACTTGGATTTTTATTTTTATTTATTTTTGTGATTGTCAGAAAGAAATTGGTATTGCTACCTTCAGACCACCCCTTAAAAGCAGCCACTACCACTCCCTAGTTTCATCCATTCAGGACTGAATAAATGATGCACTGAGATTCACCAACATATAGAAGTCCCCTAGGCATAAATGAAGTTGACAAATATAATGTCCTGACTATTGACTAATATTGAAGGTCATAGCATGAGAAGGAAAATCTTACCAAGAATTCCAAAGTGCGAAGAGAAAAACCTTTAGTATTGGACAGATGGTCCAGAAGGCGACCAGGAGTTGCCACCTACAGAAAGCAAGAGACCAAGGCGAATACTTAAAACAAACAAGTTAAAAGTTAAAAAAAAAAAAAAAAAAAAAAACGGGTGTAAACTTGAATGATATAAAGCACCACATAAAATAATTATAAATTAAAAAACCTACATTGGATTTCATTTTGCAAATTGTTCCGATAGACAAACATATCCATATGTTAAGAAAATTAACAAAGTGTTGAAGAAACTGAATTGAATTAGTCACATACATCTTTTCAAACTCAGGTTATATCAAAGAGGAACTATGCTAGACTTTACAACCGCCAATTGGCTTCTAGTTGAAAAGGATGTGCCTTTTTTTGTGCTCATTCGCACAATTCACCGCAACGTTTATGAAAAACCGCTCACAACAATTAGATTTAACTCCACAAATGAATATACTTCGGAAGTCACCTCCAAATTGTTGCTGTCATAAAAAAGAGGATCTACGAAATATAGCACTAAAACAAACTTTGACCCTTTCGTTCTTAAAAAGAAAAATTTTCAAATACTAAATACATTCATGCCAACAGCATTAACACTTACAACAATGTATGGCCGCTTTCAAGGGCAATGCTCTGTAGTACGTGGTATATACCTCCAATAAGCTGCCCGAAAAATAAAATACAAAATCAAGCCTTATTGTCAATATTTGATCGGGTTTAAAATCAAACAATGGAAACAAAAAGAAAAAATTGAACATGAGACTTCCTCTACACAGAATGTCGTACACAGCGATACTCTTCTTTCTAAACCAAAGTGTCATAGAGTAAAATGTCTTGAAATGAAAACACAATCGATCATTAATTGAGATTCAATCTTGGGAAGTCAGCACTCAGCATTAGTTAAGTGCTTAAAGCCAAAAGTCAATTCAATCAAGATAATTGCAGGGGCAGTAAGTGGCAGATATTTGATGGACTGAATCAAGGTTGAGTAAACATAATTTATATATAGATACCAGCTTTCTTTTTTTCTTTTTCATTTTGACATATATGTCACCCTAAAGTATAGAAAGGGGCACCGTCATTTACATGGCAAAAAGGATCTCGCATACAGAAATCGAACCGCCAAAATTGGAAGCAAAACGGGCACCCCTAACTCCTCTGCTTCCGGCGCCAATGGTGAAGAGGTCAAAATTGTAGTGGCGAGGCTCAATGCCGTCGTCGGATTCTGCCCAGAAGCGACGGTAGTGGCAGAAAGAGTAACAACGATATTTAAGCTTAATGGTCCACAAAAAATCTAGGGTTTTAGAAGAAGAAGAGAGAGAGAGAGAGAGAGAGAGAGAGAGAGAGAGAGAGAGAGAGAGAGAGAGAGAATTAACCTTTTGTTCAGTACCTCCGCAATCAGATTCAGAACTCGAAGAGACATTTTCACCATTGCAGCTGGCGGTGGTCGATATCGGAGACAGTGATAGCGACTAATGTCGGCGGCGGTGGTGGGGACTGACTCAAGCAGTGGGCGCAGAGGGATTCACAGCAATGGACGTCGAGTGAGAGACAGAGAGAGGAAGAGAGGAGGATGAAGAGAAAAAAGGGTTGAGGGTTTGGTTAAGTGAGGGAAAAAAGGGTTGGGGGTTTCAAAGAGGAAGAGAGGAGGATGAAGAAGAGGGTTGGAGGAGGAAGAAAGAGGCGCCATCGGCCTTCTCTGTCTCTCTTATCTCTATTGTCTTTTGGTAGGTCATGAATTAGGTTTTTCTTTTTTGCGGGGGGGGGGGGGGGGGGGGAGGGGTGGAAAGGGTTGGTTCGGAGGGAGAACCAAATATTTTGGGGGGAAGGGGGTTGGGTTTTTTTTAAGGTCATATTTGTCAACGAAATTTCCTAAAACATATTGTCACTGCTATAAGCAGTGACAAAGTGTTAGTAAGCAGTGACAAAGTGTTTCTTTTGTCACTAATTCTATTTGTCACTGTGTAGGACAGTGACAAACTTTGTCACTGTCCTCAGCAGTAACAAAGCTAGCGAAAGTAATGGTGACAAATCTGCTGTTTTGGTGTAGTGTATCCGGCCTGCCAAACGAGGCCCAAGGGAATTAAGTATTCACTTTTAAATCATAAGGGGGTAAAGTCAAAATGGACTTCATCATATGGGGTAAAATAACCCTATATCTTATAAGCGCCAACACTAATGGGCTCATAAATAAATTAAACAAAATGGGCACTACATCTCAGTACATTAATGTATCTTCTAATCATCACTACAGACAAACACTAATGGGCCATAGAAAACAAAAACAAAAATGAGTACTACGTTTGGGTGGCAAAGATTCTCTAAGGATGGCGCCCTCTCTTTATTAAAGAGAGGGCCTCTATTTTGGCCATTGGATCGTGTTTAAAAACTGTGAAATGACAAAATTATCCTTAATGAAAGCACAATGTGATGGCCAAAACAAAAGCCCTCTCTTTAATAAAGAGAGGACGCCATCTTTAGAGCCTGACTGTATATATATACATATATGAAAGCGGATGCTTTCAATTTCTCTCTGTGGCAGGTTTTAAGAAAAAGTGATTTATTATTCTCAATTTTAAATTTTTATACTTTATTTTAAAAATCCAATGTGTGTCATATCCTCAATGTTTTTTTTCTCCCTTCCCTTGATTTCACTCTTTCACTGTTTATCCTCCCTAAGTTCTCTCTCTCACTTTAGGCTCCCTTCGTAAATCCATAAATCCTATCCACCCATACATGGTGTTAGCACATTGACAAATATTCTAAAACAATTTTCACCCATATCTATCTCTCTTCCGACGTAATCCCTTCAAAAGTGCTCAAGATTTGGTAACATTAAAAATAGAGCATACTCTCTCTCTCTCTCTAATACACTGCACTTTATCTCTTTCAAAGTAGATATACACATTTAGAGCTATCAAAAAATATATGTATACACACACATTTAGATATAAGTACATTTATATACATCTAAAATTTTTAAAATTTTGAAAAAGGTTCTAGCATGAATTATTATATAATGTCTAAAAGAAAAGTTCTATTTCGTTATTAAAACAAAAAAACCTGTTAAAAATTAGATTATAACCAAAAGGATAATTTTATTGATATGTGTTTACACGTATATATATAGTGTACAAAACCAATCTCTTACATGTAGAATACATATGTAACTTATCTACCCATAAATATGGTCAATACAAGATATATGCCCATGATTTCGAATCCCATACATATGGTCAATACAAGATACATGTCCATGATTTCATGATTCTAGCAATCTGTCCATGATTCCATCATTCTAGCAATATGTTATTCTAATGGTCCCCCTCAAGTTGGAGCATGAATGTTATGAATGCCAAACTTGCATAGCAATCAGGATTAATCTTTCCCAAGAGCTTTAGTAAAGATGTCGGCAATTTGGAGCTGAGAAGGAATACGAGCAGTTTTAATCAGACCAGTTTGGAGTTTTCACAAACAATGTGACAATCCAATTCAATATGTTTGGTATGTTCGTGAAACACAAGATTGGAGGCAATGTGGATTGCAGCCTAATTTGTCACAGTAAAGTGTGATTGGAGAGGGGTGAGAGACCCTTAAATCATTGAGGAGATACTTAAGCCATCGAACTTCACACATAGTCTGAGCCATGGCACGATATTCAGCTTCAGCAGAAGAGTGAGACATAGTGGTTTGTTTCTTAGTTCTCCGAGAAATGGGACTAGAGCCTAGCATAGTGCAACAACCGGCTGTGGACTTGCGTGTGATAGGACAACCAGCCCAATCTGAGTCACAATAATCACTTAAATGCAAATCGTTGGTGGAAGAAAAAAGAATGCCTTGATCAGGAGTCCCTTTAATATATCAAACTAGTCAAAGAGCAGCTTGGTAATGTGGTACACGAGGTTGATGTATAAACTGACTTAATGTGTGAACCACAAATAAAATGTCAGGCCGTGTGATTGTGATATAAATCAGGCGGCCAACGAGATGTCGATAACGAAAAGGATCCGATAATAGATCACCAACATCAGGAAGAAGTTTGACGTGTTGCTCCATAGGGAAAGAAGAAGGTCGAGCACCTAAAAGACCCACATCAGCAAGGATATGTAGTGTGTACTTTCGCTGACTAACGAAAATTCCTTGCTTGGAACGAGAGACTTTTATACCCAAGAAGCACTTGAGAGGACCCAAATCATTGATATGAAATCGAGAGTGCAAGAAAGTTTCGATATTATCAATGGCTTGAGAATCATTACCTGTTACCACAATATCATCAACATAGACCAAAACAAAAGTAGTGCCATGAGACGTGTGATTAGAAAAAGGAGTGAAATCAGCTTTAGATGAGATATAACCCACATCAAAGAGGGCAATAGAAAATTTAGTGAACCAGTTGTGGGAAGCTTGTTTGAGGCCATATAACGATTGATTCAGTTTGCAAACTCGAGTCTCCCCCTTACGTGCAAAATCAGGAGGTATACGCATATAACCTTCTTCATCCAAATCACAATGAATAAATGCATTATTGACATCTAATTGGTGTAAGGGCCATCCACGTGCTGCAACAACAGCAAGTAAACACCGGACTGTAGTGAGTTTCGCTATAGGAGCAAATGTGTTGTGATAATCCAAACCTTCTTGTTGGGTATAACCCTTAGCAACTAAGCGTGCTTTGTATGCTTTGTAACGCTCAATTGTGTCATCAGAGCGATATTTAATCTTATATATCCATTTTTTACCCAATGGGCTTTTTTGCTAGAAGGTAATGGAGTAAGAGTCCATGTGTTGATCGTTTCAAGAGCAGCAATTTCTGCAGCCATAACTTCTCGCCAATGAGAAATCTGTTGAGCCTCATAAAAGGACTGTGGTTTGATCTGAGAAGTAAGAGCAGTAAGAAAGGCCTTGTGTGAAGGAGAAAAACGATGAAGAGAAAGGTATTGCTCTAGCAGATAAGACTTACCTCGGAAAGATGTTAATGGAGGTGACGTAGTAGTAATAGCCGAAGTGCAAGCATAGCCAGCAAGGTGGCGAGGAGCATGGAGATATCGTGTAGATCGACGAAGAGGTGGTAAAGAGGAAGTCGAAGGGGAATGAGGAACCGATGGTACAGTAGTAGAGGTAGGGTGCATTTTTAGAGAAGAGATATCTTCAGCAAGCATTGGAAGGGCAGGTGAAGTGCTTGGCATGAGAGGTGACAAATGTGGGGCATCTCGATTCGGGAATATGGTTTCCTGGAGGACCATATCACGAGAAGTATAGATTTGATTGGTTTCCAAATAAAAAAATGCGGTAACCTTTTTTACCATAAGGATAACCAACAAAGATACTATCTTGTGCACGAGGGTCAAATTTGTGTTTGTTGGGGGTAGTGTTGCGTGCAAAGCAAAGACAACCAACGACCCTTAGGTGATTGTAATTTGGTGGGGTGTTAAGCAATTTTTCATGAGGAGTTTTTCCAGATAAAATTGGAGTTGGCATTTTATTAATTATAAATACAGCAGTAAGGACACATTCACCCCAAAAGGATAAAGGCAAATGGGTTTGAAAACAGTCTCGAGCAACATTGAGAATATGATGGTGCTTGCGTTCCACAACTCCATTTTGTTGGGAAGTGTCAGCGCTGCTTCGTTGATGAATAATGCCATTAAGATGACATAAATGTTGGAGATCACGATGCATAAATTCAAGACCATTATCAGTGCGAATAGTCTGTACATGACAATGATGTTGTGTTGCTATCAAAGCAATAAAATATTGGAGAAACTGTTTTGCATCAGATTTATTACGTAATAGATATAAACATGTGCAGCGATTGTGATCATCAACAATTGTGAGAAAGTATTTTGCACCAGAGAATGTAGGTATAATAAAAGCTCCCCACAAATCACAATTTAATAATTGGAAAACACAAGAAGTTGAAATAGAACAAGTTGGAAAAGGTAAACGAGTCATCTTGGCTTGGGGACAGATGTCACAAGCACACTTATTATTACTAGATACAGAGGAATCTAATTCAGCAATTGCGTTGAGCCTTGCATTGGAAGGATGACCAAGACACCAATGCTATAAATTAAAAAAAGGAAAAACATCATCAACTACATGAGGACATGACTCGAATATGTAGAGGCCATAAACTACTTTGCCCACTCCAATCATCATCTTCCTGGATAGGTCCTGAAAGAAAATAGTAGTGTCTGTGAAAGCAACAAGACAATTACTACCTTTTGTGACTTGACTGATAGATAAGAGGTAAAACGGAAAGATGTCACATAAAAGACACTAGTTAAACATAGGGAAGGAGAAAGTAGAACTGTGCCAATATGAGTAACAAGTGACTGGTCATCGGTAGGTAGTTGAAACAAAAGAATTCGATGGACATATTTCATAAGAAGAAAACATAGAAAGTGAAGAGCATATATGATTACTGGCACCACTATCAATGATCCAAATAGAAGAAAAGGATGTAGACAAAGCAATACCTGCTAAGTTAGCCATGGGAGTGTTACTACCTGTATTAAGGAGGGCCAAGATCTGTTGATATTGATCTTGAGTGAGAGGATGGAGTGCAACCGTATTGGTTGATGGTGTAGGAAGAAGTGGTGGAAGAGAACTAGAAGATGTGGCAGCAGTAGTAGCAGCAAATGAACTAGATTTCTTGGGAGGAAAACCATGCAACTTGCAACAATTTTGGACCCAATGACCATCTTTACCACAATAGGTACATTTGGGCCGATTTTTGGGCTTTTGTTTATTATCACCGGCATGAGAAGGGAAAAAATTTGACCGACCAAATTGTGGTTTATGTGAAGAGGCAGCAAGTGCTATAGCTTCAGGAGGAAGAGCAATTTGTGAATGCAATTCTCATTGGTGTTCTTCTTGAAGTATGAGAGCATGAATCTTGTTAAGCGGAGGCAAAGGCTCATGAAGGAGAATTTGACTTCGCACAGCAGCAAAGCTATCATCCAACCCTTGTAACAATTGCATGACTTGATCTTGGTTAAGGAAGTCAGAAAATACTTTACCGGTACCACAACTACATGGTGGCAAAGCAAGGTAAGAACCTTTGAGTTTGGTAAAGTAGGCCGAAACAGAGAGGTTTTCCTGCTTATAGAATTAGTTTCTGAAATAGCACGTTTAATTTGGTAAATAGTGGGTGCATTCGATTGATGAAACCGATCATAGAGATCTGACCAAACCAAACGGGCTGAATCAGTGAATATGATGCTTTGTGCAAGGTCAGATTTAATGGAGCGGATAATCCAACAAGACTATGTCATTACATCGTTCCCATTGCAGAAAAAAAAAGAAGAATACGAGTCCGGTGGGGTGATGCTCCCGTCAACAAAACCAAATTTATTTTTAGCCCGTAAGGCCATACACATAGAGTAGCATAGTTCAACCCATTAAGTGCTGGTGAGACTAGTACAACCGTGGGACTGTCTGAGTGGTGAAGAAAAAATGGATTTATCAATAGAATCTTTGATGCAAAAGAAGAATCGTCTTTTTCTGTCGAAGATACTTTTGGATCTGTCATTGTCATGTTGACAATCCATGGGAATAAGAAATATGAGAAAGATGAGGAAAGACAAGGACTCAAAGTGCAATACAAGGATGCAGAAAAAGAATAAGGTGGTTCCTAACAGGGGTGGACCCATTAAGGGACCGGGGGTCAAAAATATTAAAATTTTTGAGGGTCTATATAGAATTTTGAAAATTTGAAAATATTTTACATAGTGGTCCCCCCAAATTTGCGACTTTACATGTGGAGGTTCTCAACACATAGTGTCCACTTGACTTTCATTATGTTGAAATCGTGATGAGTTAGGAATCACATTTGGGGATAAAAAATTTGGAAAGAATAACATTACAGGATTAGTAATAATATCCACTAGTGTGACCGTGTGACAATAAAAGTCCCTATTAATAGTGAAGCGGAAGAGTAATATCCCTTATTTAGCTCAGGAGATAAACAATATCTAAATCTAATTTGTCACAACTATTCGTTCGACTCTCTGTCTCACTGAAAAATAAAAAATATGTACAAGTGACCCAAAAAAAAAAATTTCGGTGGCGCTGCCCCGAACTCCGCATAGAACTTGGGTCTAACACAAAATCCTGGATCCACCACTAGTTCCTAAGCTCTGATACCATGTGAAAAATTAGATTGGAACCAATAGAATAATTCCATTGACATGTGTTTACACGTTTATATAATTATATAGTGTACAAAACCAATCTCACATATAGAATACATATGTAACTTATCTACCCATAAATATGGTCAACAAGATATATGCCCATGATTCCATGATTCTAGCAATATGTTATTATAATAATAAATAAAATAAAAATAAAATAAAATAAAATAAATAAATAAAAACAAGTTAAGTTCTATTTTCAAAAATTTAAACTTTAGTTTCTATGGCTATTATGTATACAGGTTTAAGATATAAGAAGAGTGTTATGGTAGAACTTCAATATCGGCCAAAACCAACTTCATTTTTTTGACATTTGTTTTCTCAAGCAAATCACGCTACACAGAAGAGAGTTATAAATATCTTCGTGCACATATCCAATTGCTGGATTGTCTCTTTGACCGTTCATGTGTGTGAATTCTTCCTTTATGTTCGCTTATTGTTTTGAGTTCAATAACTTTTTGACTTCTATTAAGGAAATAGGAAGAGGGCTTTAAGGAGATTGAAAGGATAGTTTTCTTTTTCTTTTCTTATTTGATAGCAAGGTTAATTTTTAATTATATGCCTTTTAGTTTGGGATTATGTGTTCACTATACAGTTTTTGATAGAGTGATGATATTTTATAAAATGGTGATCACGCAAGATAAAAGTAGGTTCTGAATTTTTTATTTTTTTTTTCTTTTGAAGGTTGGTCAATTTTAATTTAGGCCAAAAAAAGAAAAAGAAAAAGAAAAACAAAGAGAGGTTATGTTGGTAATTAAAACAATATAATGTAAGTGAAGTAATGGATTTCATGAATTTGAATTAATAATATGTGTTCTCTATATATATGTATGATCATATAATGAGTGTACATAAAAGTGTTTAACCATATACATGTATATTTGCATAAATTTGTACATGTGTATAGTACATGTTATACATATATAGCGAGAGGCTCCCCACATATATAAATATATATATATATATATGAGTAATGCTAGATATAACTAAACCGAAAATTTAAACTATTCACCTGCTGATGTGTTACGATATTTTGGAAAATTATTCAAACTTTTTTTGGTAACTCATGAATGATTTTGGAAATTCACATCAACAGGTGGATAGTTTAGGTGTCCCGTTTAGGTGTGCCTAGCATTACTCATATATATATATATATATGCATATAAGTAATATTTGAGACGGTAACAAATCTCACTAACACTCACACTCACACTCTATCTCTCTCCTAGTGGCACTGTGTATATATATATATATGCATATAAGTAATATTTTGGGCACTAACAAATCTCACTAACACTCACACCCACACTCTATCTCTCTCCTAGTGGCACTGCGCAGAGTGCGGGTGTGAGTGTTAGTGAGATTTGTTAGTGTCCCTAGCATTATTTTAATTGAACAACGTACCGGATTCAATCATGCTCTATCACTTTTTGATGTATCTGAGCTTTTTTTTTTTAGATCCTGATTCATATTCATATCCAGATTCGTTTAGAATAGTAGGATGACGGATCGGATATGGTTTTGTGGTATTTGATCCACCTAAGATCCGGATCCGAATAAGAATAGACTATACACAAAAAGTATACATATAATACACTAGATAATATTACTATTACACATAAAATTGAACAACGTACATAGTATACACTTATACATATTTAATTTTAGTGGTACATTATTTTAATTTAAAGATTTAATTTTTCTATATAATTAAGTGTATTGATGGGTTAACATTGATTGATTTTTGCGTATGCATAGAGAGAAAAAATAATAAAAATAATAGTTTCTATGGTAATACTACAACACATATAAGCAGCTAAGTTGTTGTTTTAGATCTGAAAAACAGATCCGAATATCAACATCCGATCAAATCTAGATATGGATTAAATAAGACAGAACTGACAGATGAATGGACCAGTTTTGGATAGTAGAATTATTAACGGATTTGGATATGAATTTTGTGGATCCGGTATAGATCCGGTCTGTTTATAGGTCTATATATATGGTCAGGCTCTTAAGTGAACTGGGTCGAGTGAACTGGCTTTTAAACTTAAAAGAAGCCCCGTGAACTGACCAAGTGCACTGGATTTTTGAGCCTAAAAAATTCGCGGGATGCCCCGCTAACTCTCACCCCATTCCGCCGCCATGCCGATTTGCGAATTTTTTAGACTTAAAAGTCGAGTGCACTTACCCAGTGTACCTAAGAGCCTGTCCCTGTATATGTGTATGTATATGGATAGATGTTCAATTTCATTCACCTCTCTGTTATAAAAATAATATCCCAATAAAAAGAAAAAATAATTTGGATCTATCTAGTGAGAGTCATCAAAATCATAGATAAAAGATAGGTAAGAAAATTATTTGATCTATATCTCTTTTTGGAAAAAAAAAATTTAAAAATTTCTCTTTTGGCACATATCTAATCTTTTTAGAAGTATATTTATGTTAAAGTTTTAACATTCACATCAAGTGAAAAATCTGAAATATTGTGGTGGGCCGGACTCACTGCACACCATGTTAGGAGCAATTTTTTTAATGAAATATACGCTATTATTTCTACTAATTGTTTATATTATTATTATTATTATTATTATTATTATTATTATTATTTTACTTCTACTTATTTTAACTGAATGTCATTGTAATTATTTTTATTTTTTTGGTATTCAACTACCCAGTGCATTGCATGGGGCTAATAACTTGTTAAAAAGTGGAATCAGAAGCTTGCCACATGACACCATTGTGAATTTTTGATTTTTTTTTTTGATATTTTATTTTAATTTTCTATCTTAAATCTTCATCTATTATGGAATTAATCACTATCTCCTAAAACTACTTGCACCTCCTTAAATCACTCTAGTAGATCTTATCTTTCTTATTTAAAACTATTCATTAAAATATAATTGACAGCTAGATAATAAGAAAACTACCAACTATCTTTTTTTCATATCTACATATGAATAAATCAAAAAGTAATCTTTGATCAATTTTCCAAAATAAAACTCATACATCTATCTATACATATACACACATGGCGTATAATTGAATTTTTTTTATTTCCTTTATTAGCACTCACCATCTATCTAATCAAGTATTTTTAATTTTTTTTAATTTGTTTCAATATTTTCTCCCATGCATTGCACATTTCTAGTTAAACAAATAAAATGGAACGACAAACAAAGTGGGAGGACCGTCACCAGCACAATCACTCTTGTACCAGCACCAGATGTCACGTCCCGGAGTAGCCAAAAATAGAGAAAACTTAAAATTCCTTTCTGGACCCGTAGAAAATGACGAGTTACATAAAACTGGCATGTCCGTGCAAACATTCTAACATAGAAATATCGGAGTAAGAAATCTCACAAAGTCTAATGGTATTCATGGGGGTAACTTTAAGTGTTTGCTACTTAGGCTATTATAGAAGTTCCAAATGAAAACCACAAAAACATAAGTTTGAGCGATTGATGCCACTTAAGTTATTACATCATAAAAGATAGTTAACTAAAACATAAAGGAGGTCTTAATATGAAAGTAGACCAGAGTCCTCTTTCTAGCTGGCATACCCATGCCCTTCGTTATCATACTCTTCTTGAAAGTCTTCCTCAGTATGACCTTCCTGATAGTCCCCCTCTTGAGGATAGTGATATTCATCTTCATAGTCACCTTGATAACTCTCCTCATTATAACCTAGACGTAATATGTCCAGGGCAGAGAGAAGAGCCATTAGCTTTTGAAGCTAAGCGAGTTCATCTTAACCGATCACTCCTAATAGAATTAAGGATACACAAGTACAACGAATATCTTGAAAGTAAGCATTAGATGAGTATATGACATTGTAGCATGATGACACAATGCAATATTGATATATTCGATTTTACTCCCACACTGATGCTGACTCATATGACTTGTTACATTACCAGTGTAACGCCGTTGGCTTAGAGTAGAATGATTACGTTGCTATCGTCACCTAGCAGGGCCCTATAGCAGTTTTGGTTTTAAAAAGAGTGTAATCATTGGACACTTAGGTACTCGTGACCTTGCCGGGAGAATAGAATAATTAAAGCACTATCGTTGCCTAGCAAGGCCCTATAGCATTCGAAAGGTAACTATTGCATTCAAAGTTCATATGGATACTTTGCTATCGTCACCTAGCATGGCCCTATAGCGTATCAACCATCAATTCATGTTCCACCCCAATGATTTCAATGGGAACTGACACGACTAAAAAGTTGTGCGCTCTTGTGCAACACTCAAGTGTAGGGGATCGTGCAAGTAATATAGTACTGGAAGTCCAGGTCGATCCCACAGGGAAGGAATAAGAAGAATATATACTAAGTTACTACCTAAAGAAAAGAAAATATCAATATACGGGTGGAGGTTCTAATGAATCCTAATCAATTAAATTACACTAAATAATAAACTAAAGTATAAAGAAACATAACTAATTAAACAGATAAATTAAAAGTGCTGGAAACACGTGAATCCACATTGATCCTAATCATTTACCATGCAAATTCATTAACGTTCTATCGAGTTCATTCCTCTTCAGCATTCCGTATTTTTCTAAAGATATAGAATCAATAGAACTTTCATGACAGGGACTATATCATCACAGCTGATTTAAAATACTTGGAAGACAGTTTAAAACAATGGTTATTACTTGCACTCTAAATGGTGTTAGCATTCAAAGTAGTTTTCAAAAGTCATTGAAGAAAATAGCCTTAAGGCTTTAAGTTCTAAAAACTGTTGTGACAAACTGAGCTTATAGGGACAATTTGATGACAGATTTCTAAAATAGAAAGTCATGGAATACTTAACAGAATCATCTCAGGAATTAACAAGTTCGATCAATCGAAGTGATCTCGATCGATCGAACAACATCATCCTTCAATCGATCGAAATGTCTTCGATCGCTTGACTATGGCTCTGGTTCGATCGATCGAGCCCAGGTTTTCTATATCATACATGGCAGAGGCTAAGAATCAATGTTTCATCACATATTCCCAACGTCTAAACTACGGAAACATGAATAAATTAATACAGAAACAGTAACCTAAAGTAATCATAGCATATAAACTAATAACAATCAAATAACAAGGATTGAAAAGAAAAACCTGGATATAATCTGAAATAAACTCGAAATAAACATGGAATCCACTTGAATCTTCAATAATCTTCAATATATTAATGAAAAAGAGGAAGAAAAAGATGAATCTAGCCTATTCTACTCCTAATCTAACCCTAAAACTACCCTAAACTGTTGTTTTCTGCGTTTTGGAGCGTCCTCCTCTCGTCTGGTGTCAAAATGACTTATATATAGGGTTACCGCAGACTATACGCAACTTTTGGGTGAATGTGAAGTTCAATCGATCGATCTTAGTTCGATCGATCGAATGTTCAATCGATTGAACTCTCCTCAATCGATTGAACTCTCTGATTTTGACAGCTCTGCGCACCGATGAGAGAATGGCCATAACCTTTTTCTCGGATCTCGGATTGACCTCTCGTTTATGGCCACGCGACTATAACTTAATGATCTACATTTTGTATTTCTAGGAAAGTCTTTCAAATCTGAAGTCTTCATTGTCAAAAATGGCATTTTCTCAGCTGCTTCTGTTATTCTCTTCACCAGAATCACTTTTCTTTAGCTTTACTTCATTGATTTACATTCTAATACCTATAAAACAACGCAAAAACATATGTTTTAGCATTAACATAATAAAAAGAATATTGTTATTAGAATGCACCTAAATGTAGGGACTTTGGGGATAAAAGTATGCATAAAGAACCATGTAATACGCTATGAATATCCACTTTTTACCTCGAATCACACCCCCAACTAGTTCGTTGCTAGTCCCTAGCAATGAAGCGAACTACAACAATGTTTAATTAACTCTAAAAATTGAAAAAAAAAAGAAAGTGAAAATCGCGATTGCATTTAGCGTATGCAACAAGCCTTTAAACCCCTAGGTTCCCCTTAGTGAACAAGTATTTCTCGTGAGGCTTTGCAGTGAATTTACCCACAAAATTCATGTTTATGGTAATGGTTCTAGTTTAAATGTTTTCAACAAATTTTTCCTCTCATTTAGCAATATAGTTAGGCTCAACAATCTCATGAAACTCTCTAGTATGCCATAGCCATGCAACACACACATTACAGTTAATCTACTATCAAAGTCATCATAATATTGTATACCTATTAATCATCAAGTGTGTGTGTGTGATTGGACAACCAAAATACTAAACTTTAATTTCAAAGCTCGTATAACCTAAGACACTAGCAAGACGTTCATTTTGACTCAACTCTCACCGGGATTACACTCTCAAAATGAAATCACTCCGAATTAGGTGTAATAATTGACACTCATGATATGGAAGCTATAAGGAGTAAATGTAAATGGAATCTAATGCTTCTCATATCTAAATAGCAAAACGAACATTTTAGTGAACAGAGTCCCATGAAAGGATACTTTTCACTAGAAGAGCGAGATACTGTGGAGAACTCTCTCATTACCTTAACTTCAAATCCAATTTACCTAACATCATTAGGTCTTTGAAAAAGAGGTGTTCGATTAAGAAGAAAGAGGCTCGTAATATTCAATTGGGTCAAAGGATGTGATTGGAATGTCTACTACAATTTTCAAACTTCCCCACATGTCCAATCTCTCTCTTCTTTTCCCTTTTTTTTTCTTTTATTTTTCACTCTTCTTTTTATTATTATTTTTTTTTCTTTTTCTTTGGTAACAACCATTGGCATATTTTTTCTTTTTTTTTTTTTTCTTTTTTCATGCCTTTCTTTTTCTTTTTCTTTTTTTTTCTTTGCGAATTTTCTCTTATTCACCCAACCAAACTTCTTGTCAAGACAACACATCCCAATCACTCCTAAATAATGAACTGAGACTTGAACTCCTAATTTCGAGTTAGGTATTGATTTTAGGATTGTGTAGACAAGGCGATTATGATAAGCTCAAGAGGTGAAGTAAAGAATTTTCTCTTATTCACACAACCAAACTTCTTGTCAAGACAACACATCCCAATCACTCCTAAATAATGAACTGAGGCTTGAACTCCTAATTTCGAGTTAGGTATTGACTTTAGGATTGTGTAGACAAGGCGATTATGATAAGCTCAAGAGGTGGAGTAAAGAAACAACATATAAGGCTGTATTATACATGTATTGTCAAAAGATGGCCTAAATCATTCTCTAAGTTTATTGGATTATTCATTTTAGTAAATTCAAGAGCTCTAGATTTTGGTAAATTGTGAACGTTCTCTTCTAGTGATCAGTCAAAAATGAAGAAGCAAAGTGAGGCTTTCAACGAGTGAGTACGCTTTTCAAAAAGTAAGAATAATTTCATAAAACCCTCAAAAACAAGAATGGCTCGAAAGCTCACTTGGGTTATTAGTCTCTACTACAGTCTCTCAAGACACCTAAGCTATATTTGCTAATCCATTTAAGTTATGTACAAGGTTGTCACAACGTGCTCAAAGTTGTTTGAAGATTAAAAGGCATAAAACATACTATAACCAAGATAGTAAACAAACTATTATTGTGTATCACATACTAGTAACATACAAAAAAATAACACTAATGCATCATAACTAACTACATTAACTAAGAAAGAAATACAAGAACCATTTTATTATCTTTAAAAAAAATTAAAAATTTCAAAGTTTTTGACAGTTTTTAATTTACTGTGTCTTGTGCTGCTAAGCAGGTATATGACACTAAAGCATAAAAAGAAAGACCCGAGGCATGCAATGACTCATTCCCCCCAACTAAAACTAAACATTGTCCTCAATGTTCTAAACTAAGCACATGGACATGTAAAGTAAAGCGAGAGAATGAAGGATGTTACCTTGAGACTTTAATATCCAAATTATTTTTCTTTTATTTCTTTGTTAAGTTACCTACAAAATCATTAGTAGCAACAAAGAAAAATACAGAATATAATACAACTACTCAGTAAATAAATTCGGTTAATCAAGATTTTTATCATAAAGTAATAACCGAAATTTTTGAGGATCTTCCCAGTGAAATAATTTAACAGTGAAAAGAATGTAGGGATCCTCATAAAATTGTAACTCCCCCCAACTAATGTCAGGCTCAAGGTTAGAGGAGATGAGGCAAAACCTATGACTTTCAAATTTTTTGGGGACAATTATAGGAGGTGTATCACACTTTTTAGGAATTATATGCAAGAAATGATCTTTGGTGTTTGTAGTTCCTATAATAGCCTCTATTTTAATACAAGGAGGTGGCCACAGTTCAATAAAAGGGGCTGTGTCTAGGTGATGTTCTAATGGAACTTCTTTACCCTCCTCTTGTATTAGAACATAATCTATAGAGATATGATCAAACGAATTGGATTTCTGTTCTATGTAAATAGTTTTGGACTGCACTTGGATAAAGCTATCTATCTGGACCTCTATGTCTTTATCAGTTAAGAAGGTTCAGCATTCTAGAAGATTACTAGCTTCTTGTTGAAGTTTAAGATCATCTAATGTGGACCCAATATTTTCCAAGTCTTCTCTCAAAGAATTTTGAAAGTTAAAATTTTGTGAAGAACATATGCTAGAATCCTTACCATCCTCTTCCACAACACATTCTTTTTATTCAAGAGTAGGGTACTCATGATTTTCGAGCTCGGGATGAGAGATTTGATTGATAGCAAGGATAGGTGATGGGCAACTTGGTGACACCACCTCTTCGGCCGAAAGAGGTGAGGGTTCATGAATATCACATAAATCTAAATTGGATTTAGATTTTTTAATTATGTCCTCCCTAGGGTCACTATCAAAATTAGGGAGAGAGTCAACATGGGACTCCTCCTTTCCTAGTTGCGTGTAATCACCTAAACTCTCATTATCTGTAAAAAAACCTCATTCTCATCCGTGTAACTCTCCTCACTATATATGTCATCTATTGAGGTGCTCTGGATAAAGGAATTGTGCAACTTTATCCAAGCAGTGAAAGAGTTGATGTCTGGAGTTGTATATTGAGGAGAAGATGGTTCTACAACTTTATGCTCATTGGTTTGGTTTTGGAGTTCGTGTTGGGTTATCACTTTCTTGAATGAGTTGTTAATCTCATTTGGTATAAACCTATCATAGTCCTCTATTTCCATTCCATTGTTAGTGTCTTGAAATTTAGGTTGTAGTGCTGAAGGACTGGTATAGTCTTCTAAAGGTTAGCTAGCATATGCTTGTTGATATCTAGTTTCTAATTTATCTAGTGCACTATCTAGCCTTTTCATTTCACTAAATAGTAATTTTAACATACCACTATCCTCAACTTGGTTATTCTCCTCATTATTATTATATGAAGTTTCACCCCATTGTGGTTGGTAGTAATTCCCATCCCATTGTGTTAGTGGACAAGACTCACCAGAAGGAAAGTCTTGATGCATTTGATAATCGTAGGAACTACTATTATATCTTACTCTATTATTTTGGTCATATCCCATTGTGATTGATAGAACTCTCCTTGTGGAGGTTCTTGATATGTTTGATAATATGGGGGACTACCACTATTGTTTTCCCATTGTGGTTGTTGGTAGCACTCGGGTTGATAGTGCGGGTCATAGGTGGGTGCTTGCCAACGTGGGGGATAACTATTTTGATTTTCAAGTGTGTACCTAGTCATGTTATTTGTATTTGTGTTGTATGAAGGGTAACATGGATAAGACATGTTTACCCAAAATTTTTAAACAATAGGAATTTTATTTATTTATTTTGTATTTTATGAGAGAAAAAGTCCAAAATTTTTTTTTATTTTATTATTTTAATTTTAATTTTTATTTTTTGAAAAGTAAGCAAAATTGGAAATAACTTAGTAAAATCCTAACCTAGTAGCCTTCCCCGGCAACGGCGCCAAAAACTTGACACGACTAAAAAGTTGTGCGCTCTTGTGCAACACCCAAGTGTAGGTGATCGTGCAAGTAATATAGTACTGGAAGTCCAGGTCGATCCCACAGGGAAGGAATAGGAAGAATATATAGTAAGTTACAACCTAAAGAAAAGAAAATATCAATATACGGGTGGAGGTTCTAATGAATCCTAATCAATTAAATTAAACTAAATAATAAACTAAAGTATAAAGAAACATAACTAATTAAACAGATAAATTAAAGATGTTGGAAACACGTGAATCCACATTGATCCTAACCATCTACAATGCAAATTCATTAACGTTCTATCGAGTTCATTCCTCTTCAGCATTCCGTATTTTTCTAAAGGTATAGAATGAATAGCCCTTTCATGGCCGGGACTACATCATCACAGTTGATTTGAAATACTTGGAAGACGGTTTAAAACAATGGTTATTACTTGTACTCTAAATGGTGTTAGCATTCAAAGTGGTTTTCAAAAGTCATTGAAGAAAATAGCCTTAAGGCTTTAAGTTCTAAGAACTTTTGTGACAAACTGAGCTTATAAGGACAATTTGATGACAGATTTCTAAAACAAAAAGTCATGGAATACTTAAAAGAATCATCTCAAGAATTAACAAGTTCGATCGATCGAAGCGATCTCGATCGATCGAACAGCATCATCCTTCAATCGATCGAAATGTCTTCGATCGCTTCACTATGGCTCTGGTTCGATCGATCGAAATATCTTCGATCGATCGAGCCCAGGTTTTCTATATCATGCATGGCAGAGGCTAAGAATCCATGTTTCATCACATATTCCCAACGTCTAAACTACGGAAACATGAATAAATTAATACAGAAACAGTAACCTACAGTAATCATAGCATGTAAACTAATAACAATCAAATAACAAGGATTCAAAAGAAAAACCTGGATATAATCTAAAATAAACTCGAAATAAACATGAAATTCATTTGAATCTTCAATAATCTTCAATATATTAATGGAAAAGAGGAAGAAAAAGATGAATCTAGCCTCATCTACTCCCAATCTAACCCTAAAACTACCCTAAACTACTATTTTCTGAGTTCTGGAGCGTCCTCCTCTCGTCTGGTGTCAAAACGACGTATATATAGGGTTCTCGCAGACCGTACGCAACTTTTGGGTGAATATGAAGTTCAATCGATCGAGCTTAGTTCGATCGATCGAAGGTTCGATCGATTAAACTCTCCTCAATCGATTGAACTCTCTAATTTTGACAGCTCTGTGCACCAATGGGAGAATGGCCATAAATATTTACTCGGACCTCGGATTGACCTCTTGTTTGCGGCCACGCGACCGTGACTTAATGATCTACATTTTGTATTTCTAGGAAAATCTTTCAAATATGATTTTTTCATTGTCAAAAAATGGCATTTTCTCAGCTGCTTCTGTTATTCTCTTCACCAGAATCACTTTTCTTTAGCTTTACTTCATTGATTTACATTCTAATACCTATAAAACAACACATAAACATATGTTTTAGCATTAACACAATAAAAAGAACATTGTTATTAGAATGCACCTAAATGTAGGGACTTTGGGGATAAAAGTATGCATAAAGAACCATGTAATACGGTATGAACATGTACTTTTCACCTCGAATCAGGTACCTTTGCTATCGTCGCCTAGCATGGCCCTATAGCATTTCATAGTTGTTCCCATTGATTTCACTGCACCATTCGGACCTCCGCGATCCACTCAACATGTATGATAATATGACTGGGTTAGTCTCCTTGACTAACCATGCAGACGTAACATTGACATCATGACTCGATTACGCCCATATGAATATCCATGTGATTGTATAATCGCAAAGCATAGTAAGTATGAATAATAGTCATTAATAGCTAAGCATGGAGTTAGGTTATCTAGACATGCGTTCATCATATAATTAACATTCTTAGCATTCATATATCAATATACGCATCGGCAATGTCCACATAAGACACGCTGGATATACACATAATATTCAAAGAATAATTCTATAGTATACCAAGTGAGTTAGGATGACTCACCTCGATGCGAGCGCGTAAGAACAAGCGTAGCGGTGGTTCCTACAAAGTATATAAATTCATAGAAAGTTGATTAATAAGCATACTAAAATTAGGGGCATAATGGTAATTGTGCCAGATGGGTCCCTAAACCTCAACATGGTGATCTAGACGTCATTTTGAGTCTAACGCCCTTGACTAAACTCAAATCGGAGTCCGGCGCATAAAAGGCTGTGTTTTCTATACCAGTGTGGGCCCTAAAGATAAGCTGTATTTTTTACCATGTTGAAAGGTCACCAAACTTTAATGGGATGTTCTAGACATTTTTCTAAGACTCTGAGAACTGACCGCGTATTTTTCTGAGCTACGGTTTATTTTCTATGAATTATTGGTCTAAACGTCTAATAATAGACTTAGAAACACTTTAATTATAAAAAATAATTTAGGAAGACATTAGGTCTTTATAAATATTTTTATTAAAAACTAGGCTTTAAAAAAAGCTAGTGGTATTTTTCTCATAATTTTCGGAGTTCATTTGGTATTTAAATAAATTAAAGACAACCAAACGTGTCTTTCATAAATAATAAATAATTATTAGACATACTAAAGTTTGGGTTTTATAAATAGTAATTTATAAAATAGACGCACTAGACCTTAGGAAAATTTGATATAATTTTCCTATACTTTAAAAGTGGTCATTAGGTATTTATTACCTAATTATTTTAATTACAAACCATTTCTTATTATTTATTAAATAAGTAATAAGAATAACACATGATGTATATAGTATATTAACAAAATATGAGGATATTATTATAAGATAATATTTCAAAATATTAAAATATAATTTATGGTATTTTTAAAACTATGTTTAAGGAATTTAAACTATTTGAAATCATTTGTAACTATTTATTACTATATATATATATATTAATATACAATAAATATTGATGATGCTAAAAATTGGTAAGAGTAAAGTAGAGTAATTTAAGGAGAGAGAGAGAGTGAGAGACTATTTTCTGTATGTGGTTCGGCCCTATTAATGAAGGTACCTACGTCCACGTGTGTGTCTGAGCACGTTCACTAGTAGATCACCGGCGGGCCTGGTGAGCCAACAAAGAGGGGCGGCACTACCAGTAATACCAGCCGGGTGTATGCGTACAATGGTGAATTATAGAGGTGCTGTGTAGACTGGGAAGTTTGTAGCCCCTTCCATGGGGGGTCAGAGGTCTCTTTTATAGATGTAACAGACCTACTCATACATGGATAAGGAAATATAATCCTATTGATATAGATTGACATTAATTATGGGGATTTCCTAATTGGATTAGGAAATAGTGTGCACTTTCTATTAGTCTTCTAGCTTGAGTAGGAAATTGCCCGTAATGCTTGGGATCACACCTGTGGGCCCGGATGAGCTGTTTTCGCGGCGGGATGTGCATATGTGGTTTCCCCGACCTGCTGGCCGGGTCATGAATGAACCGCTCGGGATGATGAATAGAGTAAACCGGTCGGGCTGACGCTTCTGAGGAGTTGTGCATGTTTTTCCCGGGGCATGAACTAGTTACTGATTTGAACCGCTCGGTCATAAGATGGAGCCAATTTTGGGTGTATCAGTTGCCCCCCATTTCCAAGGTTGGCCAAATGCTATATCGGGGCAAGTTTGGAAATCAGTTTGATGTTACTTGCCGCTGTCTGAGTGCTTGTGAAAGCTGCCTCGGGGCTTCTGAGCCTGGTGAGTCCTCGGGAACTGACTGAGAGTTGAGACCCAGCCTAGCTCGGGACCTTTAAGTGCTTGGGAACTGACCGGGAGTTGAGACCCGGCCTAATTCGGAGTCCTTGAGTGCTCGGGAAGTGACCGAGAGTTGAGACTCGGCCTACTTCGGAGTCTTTTTTGCTTGAGTTAGCTCCCAGGATGGTTATCTTCTACCCGTAAACCTTCGTAAAGGCTATGGGTAGAAGGATTTTACCATGTTGGAAAAGCCGACCTAAAGCGTATTACTCTAGGGTCCTTTTTTATGTTAACTCCCCAGGATGGTTGTCTTCCGCCCGGCCAGCCTTCGTCAAGACTGTTGGGAGAAGAGCTTGACTATGTTGGTGGAGCCGACCTAAATCACGTTGCTTTAGGGTCCTTTTGCTCCTCTATCGTCGGCCAACCTAAGAGATTTTAGTCACCTCTATCGTCGGTCTGGACTTAAGTGGAGTTAATGCCTCTGAGTACTGTAGGCGATCGGGTTGTCCAAGATTTTGACTTGGTTATCCGCGAGGCCTGTAGATACCCGGTGTGATTACCTGTTTAGTTCACTACGCCATCTTGCCCCCCAAGCTTTCGCTAAGACGAGGGTCTTACAGAGGCTATAAACTATAGGTAACCAACCTGGAATATAGTGGTTGCAGGGTCTTTTGAAGCTTGCCATTATCATCCACCTAGGGGGTTTGCCCCCCATCGTCGGTTGGACCTAAGCGAAGCCGGTGCCTCGGGCGTGACCCCGAGGTCTTTAGTGCCTGGGTTCGGAGCCCGAGGTCTTTTTAGTGCCTGAGTTCGAAGCTCGAGGTCTTTTTATGCCTCGGGGTTAGGCCCGAGGTCTTTGTATGCCTCGGGGTTAGGCCCGAGGTGTTTGTATGCCTCGGGGTTAGGCCCAAGGTCTTTGGATGCCTCGGGGTTAGGCCCGAGGTCTTTGTATAAGTTCTCTGACAATCGGTGGAGCCTCATGTGGTGATCAAGCAAGTACCACTATAGTCGGGCTCTTCTAGACCGATGGAAGTCGGATCAGGATCGTCGGGCTTCTGACTTCTCTGTGCTGGAGGCAAAGTCGGAACTGTTTGTTCCTGACCGCTATTAACTGGAGATTGGGCCAGGGCTGCCGGACTCAGACCGCTGCGAACTGGAGGTCGGGTCGGGACTGCCGGACCCTACCTGCTGTGAGCTGAAGGAACTGTCAAAACTCTCGGGCTGATCTCGCTTTCGCTTGCTTCCGGAAGACTTGTCGCTTTCTTACCCGGGGTCTTTGGTCTTCAGAAACTCTTCAGTGTCAATATATTTTCCAACCCTCTCTGCGAGTTCGACCAAGGTTACCGGTCGGTTTCTGTGGAACGACGCGACGCACTTGGTGTGTTGAACTCCCGAGCAGAAGGCTATGATGGCGATTGTTTCGTTCAGATTACAGACTTGAAGCTTCTGTTGGTTGAACCGGTCGGTGAACTCCTTGAGGAACTCATTATTCCGTTATCTGACTGTCAGTAGCTGCATGTCTGGCTTTGGCCGCTCATGCATACCGGCGAACTGGTTGATGAACTGCTTGCTGAGTTGTTTGAAACTGCAGACCGATTGGGGCTCCAAGGAGTAGAACCACTGCATGGCCGGGCCTTTCAAAGAGTTGGGGAAGGCTAGGCAGTGTAATTCATCGGAGTTGGTGGTCAGGGCCATTTGAACCTTGTAGGTCCGGACGTGGTCGACCGGGCTTCCCGAGCCGTTATAGGGATCTAGACGAGGCTGCTTGAATTTGTGCGGAATGGCAAACCCCGTGATCTGGCTGGAGAACGGTGACTCTGTCTCGGTATTGGCCTGATTCTGAGCGCGGTTTTGACCAAGCTTCTTGGCCACTCCATCGATCTGCTTCTGTAAGTCCTTAATTCGGGCTTCCACTCCTTCCCGAGCGACACCCGAGGGGTTGGTCGGGTCGGTGGAAGAGGTTTCTTCATGGCGGGGTGCTGTCCTCTGGGATCGGGCTCGGCTATGACTCCGGGTAACCGTGTCCCCAGGGATGACTCAGCTCTTGACCAAGTGACCCTGGACTGATTCCCGGGTCATATTCTCCTGCCTTTCCTCTCGGGCAGCACGCCCACTGTTGATGTCTCTGGCATCCTCAACACAGGACGGGTTGGCTCGGGCATGTTGTCTGGTCAAGATCGGTTCCCGACCGTACGCAATGTTCCCGGGTCATTTCTCGGCCACTGGAGGATTGCTTTGCTGGGCTAGCAGGGCTTCAATCTGTCGCTGGATTTGACGCTAGCCCTCTAAGAGTTGTGTGAGGGTTGCGGTGATTTACTCAGATGTTATGACTGCCGCAGCCGGTGCCGGGGCCGGAGGAACATCCCGGTCGGACTGCTGGTCAGTCTTCTTACCCTTCTTCGGTGGCATGACGATCAGTTAAGAAATTTGTTGATAAGAAGACTTGTCGTTCCCACAGACGGCGCCAAATTGATGATGCCAAAAATTGGTAAGAGTAAAGTAGAGAAATTTAAGGAGAGAGAGAGAGTAAGAGACTATTTTTTGTATGTGGTTCGGCCCTGTTAATGAAGGCACCTACGTCCACGTGTGTGTCTGAGCACGTTCACTAGCAGATCACCGGCGGGCTTGGTGAGCCAACAAAGAGGGGCGGCACTACCAGTAATACCGGCCGGGTGTATGCGTACAATGGTGAATTATAGAGGTGCTGTGTAGACTGGGAAGTTGGCAGCCCCTTCCATGGGGGGTCAGAGGTCTCTTTTATAGATGTAAGAGACCTACTCATACATGGATAAGGAAATATAATCCTATTGATACAGATTGACATTAATTATGGGGATTTCCTAATTGGATTAGGAAATAGTGTGCACTTTCCATTAGTCTTCTAGCTTGAGTAGGAAATTGCCCGTAATGCTCGGGATCACACCTGTGGGCCCGGATGAGCTATTTTTGCGGTGGGATGTGCATATACGGTTTCCCCGACCTGCTGGCCGGGTCATGAATGAACCGCTCGGAATGATGAATAGAGTAAACCGCTCGGGCTGGCGCTTCTGAGGAATTGTGCATGATTTTCCCGGGGCATGAACTAGTTACTGATTTGAACCGCTCGGTCATAAGATGGAGGCAATTTTGGGTGTATCAAATGATGATGCCAGAAATTGGTATGAGTAAAGTAGAGCAATTTTAGGAAAGAGAGAGAGTGAGAGAGACTATTTTTTGTATGTGGTTTAGCCCTGTTAATGAAGTTACCTACGTCCATGGGTGTGTCTGAGCACGTTCACTAGCAGACCACCGGCGGGCCTGGTGAGCCAACAAAGAGGGGCGGCACTACCAGTAATACTGGCCAGGTGTATGCGTATAATGGTGAGTTTTTTAGAGGTGCTATGTAGACTACAAAGTTTGCCGTCCCCTTAATGGGGGGTGAGAGGTCTCTTTTATAGATGTAAGAGACCTACTCATACATGGATAAGGAAATATAATCCTATTGATATAGATTGGCATTAATTATGGGGATTTCCTAATTGGATTAGGAAATAGTGTGCACTTTCCATTAGTATTCTGGCTTGAGAAGGAAACTACCCGTAATGCTCTGGATCATGCCTGTGGGCCCGGATGAACTGTTCCCGCAGTGGGGTGTGCCCGTGCGGTGTTCCCGACCTGTTGGCTGGGTCATGAGTGAACCGCTAGGGATGATGAGTAGACTAGACTGCTCGGGGTTATGCTTGTCCGAGGAGTTGTGCATGATGGACTGGCTGCTGATTTGAACCGCTCGGTCATAGGATAGAGCCAATTTTGGGTGTATCAGCTACCCCCCATTTTAAAGATTGGCCAGATGCTATATCGGGGCAAGTTTGGAAATCAGTTTGATGTTACTTGCCGCTGTCTGAGTACTTGTGGGAGCTGCCTCGGGGCTTCTGAGCCTGGTTAGTCATCAGGAACTGACTGAGAGTTGAGACCCAGCCTAGCTCGGGACCTTTAAGTGCTCGGGAACTGACCGGGAGTAAGACCCGGCCTAATTCGGAGTCTTTGAATGCTCGAAAAGTGACCGAGAGTTGAGACTCGGCCTACTTCGGAGTCTTTTTGCTTGAGTTAGCCTCCAGGATGGTTATCTTTTGCCCGTGAACCTTCGTCAAGGTTGTGGTAGAAGAATTTGACCATGTTGTAAAAGCCGACCTAAAGCGTATTGCTTTAAGGTCCTTTTATGTTAGCTCCCCAGGATGGTTGTCTTCCGCCCAGTTAGCCTTCGTCAAGACTATTGGGAGAAGAGCTTGACCATGTTGGTGGAGCCGACCTAAATCACGTTGCTTTATGGTCCTTTTGTTCCTCTATCGTCGGCTAACCTAAGAGATTTTAGTCACCTCTATCGTCGGTCTGGACCTAAGTGGAGTTAATGCCTCTGAGTACTGTAGGTGCTCGGGTTGTCCAAGATTTTGACTTGGTTATCCGCGAGGCCTATAGATACCCGGTGTGATTACCTGTTTAGTTCACTATACCATTTTCCCCCCCAAGCTTTCGCTAAGACGAGGGTCTTACAGAGGCTATGAACTGTAGGTAACCGACATGGAACATGGTGGTTGCAGGGTCTTTTGAAGCTTGCCATCATCAGCCACCTAGGGGGTTTGCCCCCATCGTCGGTTGGACCTAAGCGAAGCCGGTGCCTTGGGCGTGACCCCAAGGTCTTTAATGCCTGGGTTCGGAGCTCGAGGTCTTTTGAGTGCCTGGGTTCGGAGCCCGAGGTCTTTTTAGTGCCTGAGTTCGGAGCTCGAGGTCTTCTTCGTGCCTCGAGGTTAGGCCCAAGGTCTTTGTATGCCTCGGGGTTAGGCCCGAGGACTTTGGAAGGGATCTCTGACAATCGGCGGAGCCTCATGTGGTGATCAGGCAAATGCCACTATAGTCGGGCTCATCTAGACCGATGGAGACAAGAGCTCGGATCAGGATCGTCGGGCTCCAGATTTCTCTGTGTTAGAGGCAAAGTCAGAACTGCTTGATCCTGACCGATGTGAACTGGAGGTCGTGTCAGGGCGGCCGGACTCAGACCACTGTGAACTGGAGGTCGTGTCGGGGCTGCCGGACTCCGACCGCTATGAATTGGAGGTCTGGTCGGGGCTGCCTGACTCAGACCGCTGCGAACTAGAGGTCTGGTCGGGACTGCCAGACTCTGCCTGCTATGAGCTGAAGGAATTGTCAGAACTCCCGGGCTGATCCCGCTTTCACTTACTTCTGGAAGACTCGTTGCTCTCTTGCCCGGTGTATTTGGTCTTCAGAAACTCTTTAGTGTCAATGTATTTTCCAACCCTATCAAAGAGCTCAACCAAAGTTTTCGGTCGATTTCTGTGGAACGACGCGGGGCACTTGATGTGTTGAACTCCCGAGCAGAAGGCTATGATGGCGATTGTCTCGTTCAAATTGCGGATTTGAAGCTTCTATTGGTTGAACCGGTCGGTGAACTCCTTGAGGGACTCATTATTCCGTTGTCTGACTGTCAGTAGCTGCATGTCTGGCTTTGGCTGCTCATGCATACCGGCGAACTGGTTGATGAATTGTTTGCTGAGTTGTTTGAAACTGCAGACCGATCGGGGCTCCAAGGAGTAGAACCACTGCATGGCCGGGCCTTTCAAAGTGCTGGGGAAGGCTAGGCAGTGTAATTCATCGGAGTTGGTGGCTAGGGCCATCTGAACCTTGTAGGTCCGGACGTGGTCGACCGGGCTTCCCGTGCCGTTGTATGAATCTAGCCGAGGCTGCTTAAATTCACGCGGGATAGAGAACCTCGTGATCTAGCTGGAGAATGGTGACTCTGTTTCGGAATTGGCTTGATTCGGAACACGGTTTTGACCGAGCTTTTTGGCCACTCCGTCGATCTGCTTCTATAAATCCTTGATTCGGGCTTCTACTCCTTCCCGACCGGTATCTGAGGAACTGGTCGGGTTGGTGGAAGAGGCTTCTTCATGGCGGGGTGCTGTCCTCTGGGATCGGGCTTGGCTATAACCCCGGGTAACCGTTCGCCTAGGGACGACTCGGCTGTTGACCGAGTGACCCATGGCTGATTCCCGGGCCATATGCTCCTGCCTTTCCTCTCGGGCAGCACGCCCACTGTTGATGTCTCTGGCATCCTCAACACGGGACGAGTTGGCTCGGGCACGTTGTCTGGTCAAGATCAGTTCCCGAACGTACGCAACGTTCCCGGGTCATTTCCCGGCCACTGGAGGACTGCTTTTCTGGGCTAACAGGGCTTCGATCTTTTGCTGGATTTGACGCTGGCCCTCTAAGAGTTGTGTGAGGGTCGCGGTGATTTGCTCAGATGTCATGACTGCCGCAACCGTTGCCGAGGCCAGAGGAACATCCCAGTCGGACTGCTGGTCAGCCTTCTTACTCTTCTTCGGTGGCATGACGATCAATCAAGAGATTTGTTGATGAGAAGACTTGTCGTTTCCCACAGACGGCGCCAAACTGATGATGCCAGAAATTGGTAAGAGTAAAGTAGAGAAATTTTAGGAAAGAGAGAGAGTGAGAGAGATTATTTTTAATATGTGGTTCGGCCCTGTTAATGAAGGTACCTACGTCCACGGGTGTGTCTGAGCACGTTCACTAGCAGATCACCGGCGGGCCTGGTGAGCCAACAAAGAGGGGCGGCACTACCAGTAATACCGGCCGGGTGTATGCGTATAATCGTGAGTTTTGTAGAGGTGTTGTGTAGACTACAGAGTTCGCCGCCCCCTTAATGGGGGGTGGGAGGTCTGTTTTATAGATGTAAGAGACCTACTCATACATGGATAAGGAAATATAATCCTATTGATATAGATTGACCTTAATTATGGGGATTTCCTAATTGGATTAGGAAATAGTGTGCACTTTCCATTAGTATTCTAGCTTGAGTAGGAAACTGCCCGTAATGCTCTGGATCATGCCTGTGGGCCCGGATGAACTATTCCCGCAGTGGGGTGTGCCCGTGCGGTGTTCCCGACCTGTTGGTCGGGTCATGAGTGAACCGCTCGGGATGATGAGTAGACTAGACTGCTCGGGGTTTTGCTTGTCCGAGGAGTTGTGCATGATGGACTGGCTGCTGATATGAACCGCTCGGTCATAGGATAGAGCCAATTTTGGGTGTATCATCAAATATTAAATGCTGTATATAAACACTAATCTTATTTAGCATAATAAATAACTACTAATTATTACTACAAACAGTTTATTAAAACACTAATTAGGATTAACAGAATAATTATAAATATAAAATAGGCTAACTAATTATTAACCTAAACCCACAGGTCAGCCCAGATCCAACCTGAACCTGCGGGTTACCCATATACTCACTTACCTTGATCCAACTTAAAAGATCCAACCCAGAACCCATTTAATTAATATAACCTGAACCCACAACTGTTTATACATACATACTAACCCGCCCATACCCGATACCCGACCCGACCCACGGGTCATTGTTATAACCCGAAACCCACGGGTCTCTTCTTCTTCAACAAAATCACGCCGCCGCCGGCAACGCCGTTCTCGCAGGAAAACCTCTCTCTCTCTCTCTCAAGATCTCACTCATCTCTCCATGTAAATGCGTCATTCCAATGCCAAAAGAACCGGTTTGGTCCCCTCTACAACATACTAGAGGCTTAAGACTGGGTTCATTCATTTAGGGTTCCTACGAATGGATTATCCTTTTTTGGTTTTAAGAGGATAATGGCCTGCATGGCAGTCCAAACAAGTCCCTAATCTAAAGCTGCTCTTATGGGGGTATGAGAGACTATTAGGGTCTGATTGGTACCATTTTTAGATGGTTTGGCTGAGTTTGAGATTTCAAGCTCTGGCGAGGAGCTTCCATGGGGATTTCTGGTTTAACAGAGAGCTTAGGCTCTGTTTGGTTTGCGTCTGAGGGTCTGGCCTGTGTGTGAGGGTGTAGGAAACATACATAAATGAACTAAAGGGGTGTGGTTTACCTTAGTAGTCTGGGGTTCTCTCTCTAGCTCCGGCAAGACTCCTCTTCTCCTCTGTGCCTTTCTTTTTCCTAGCCTGTGTGTGTGTGTTTGTGTGTGTGTGTATGTGTGAGTGTGAGTGTGGTGAGGCAGAGAGGGATGTGAGGGTGTGTGTTCTCTCTCAACTCTCGGTGCTACCTTATATGTACACTAACCTGTATGTGTATACATACATATATCTTCCCACAGATATCCACACAGATTGCAAATCTGCTAAAGCTAATGGAGGGTAGTTGAGTGGAGTGATGTGTTCTTGGGGGGAAGGAAAAAGTGGTCGGCGTGGGGATTTTGCTTGAGTCTACTCATTTCTCTTTCTACTCACAATGGTCCAATACATACACATATCTATCCATGCACGCAAATCTCCACGCAGGTATAATTGCAGCTTTGTAAAATCTGTGGGGCTAGATGGTTTTAGATGGGTTCTTGGGAGGTGTTTGGGTAATGGGTTTAAGTTAATTGGGTAAGTACAACGGGTATATATCTAGGGTAAGATTCTCATTGTACTAATGTGCAAGACAGTCCAGATAATTGCAGATTTTACGGGTCCGCGTGATATGCCAGCCTAGGTCAAAATTTTACAGTCTAATTTTAATAATAAAATAATACGTATTATTCATGTAGACATCAGAAATAACGAATTAAAAATACAGGACCCATTTTATTAATAACAGAAATTTACGGGTTTTACACCAGAACAATCACTCGCCCATAAACTCTCTCTCTCTCTCTCTCTCTCTCTCTCTCTGATGGTGAGATATGAGAAGAGCGGGCAAGTGAATGATGCAAGTTAGGCCTGTAAACGGATCGGATTTCTACAATTCGAATCCGAATTCAATAAAAATCCGCTAAGGAAATTCAAATCCGAATCCGATAAAAAAACATCCGCCGAAAATGTATGAATATCAAAACAAAGATAAATTGGTTGTCTATTATCATGGACGAAACCAATTTCAGGTTCACTACAATTGAAAGAGTTGTGCTGAAAAAACAAAAGCAACACTAATTATGAAAACCATGATTCAGAGTCCACCTTACAAGCACATTATCATGCCACATCCATACAATCTACATAAAAATGTACATTGATAGCATATCTACAAGAGTTTATGTATATAATAAGTCAGAGTTTTAAAAATATATATATAATAAAAACTTCGGATTCGGATTCGGATCCTTATTATAGATCGGATCGGATCAGATTCGTTAAGTAAGCATATATGGCCTCATTACTAATGGATATATCTGTTAGAATACATGTTACTAACGGATTTATCCGTTAGTATTTTAGTGTTAGTAATATTACTAACGGATTTACTAACAGATATATCCGTTGGTAAAATTAATTTTTCTAACAGATATATCCGTTAGTAAATCAAAGGAACCGTTAAAAATCTATTTACTAACGGTTGTTCTCCACCGGATTTTAAAATATTTGTACTGAATACTAACAGTTTTTCACAATTTCTAACGGATATATCCGTTAGTAATATCCAAAAAATTTTAAAAAATAGTAACGGATTTACTAACGGATATATCCTTTAGAAATTAGCATATAAATCTTTAAAAAAATAATTTATTTATATGCTTCTCAATATTTAATTTTTTTTGCACCTAATTAACAAGCATATTAATTTATACCAAACACAAAATATAACAAGATTAATATATATTCAACACAACAAAAAATTAATCTAAAGTAATCATAACAAGCAAAGCGTTCTTCGAAAAAGAGAAGTTCAATGAAATGAAAAAACCTATTATTTATCAAAATCAATTGTACAAGACGATGCTATACATGCTGGTTGTGCCTACCAACTTCAACCCAATATGACATTCATTTCAAAACAACAGGGCACTTGCATTTCTCAACCTTGACTGGATCGATTAGGAATCTCGAGTGAAATGCAATATTCTTGTAAACACTTGATGACAGCTTCGGGTGTCTGAATGTTGAAGAAAGATCTAAGATGCTTGGCCTGCAAAGATGTCATTACCATTTCAATATTTAAGCTGAATTGCAACAAACTGATTCATATTGAAGAGGTGCCGCAATTTTACGAATATCTCCTTTCCCTTAGCTTTTCATTCTCCTCTCTATTTAAATGACAACAAAACAAGAAAAATGAAATAAAAAATGATAGGGATACACACCAAACGACACACTAAACAACACACTAGCTTTAAATGCATGTACCTTATGCTCTGTAAGTGATGCATAGAAAAGTGTGAAAATTTCAAACAGCACAGGGTACATGTATTTAAAGCAGTGTGTCGTTTGGTGTGTCATTTGGTGTGTATCCCTATCATTGTTGAAATGAAATATATGAGCTTATTCTGTACTTATGTCTAAACAATTAAAATAGGTGGGAATTCAATAGAATTAAGGGAGTAGAGACAATGAACTTTTGGGGGCATCACCATGTTATATTGACACATATTTGTTGATAACGTGTTAACCATTTAGCATTGTAAAGTTTTACAACCAAACAATACATTAACTTAAAAGAAAGCTTCAATTTGGGTAACCAAAAATTAACATTCAATATTTTGGGAAATACTAGGACTAAAAAAAATAGAATTTCTAATTCCAATGAGTAATGCTATGCTTCCCAAATTTTGTATCCCAAATGTGATTCCCGACACATGTGGTAGAGGGACCACCTTTAACAATGGTGGGACTACTTCAACATAGCCCACTACCACATGTATTGGGAACCACATTTGGGATGCAAATTTGGGAAACATAGCAATATTACTCCAAGTAATGATACCAATATTATGGGTCCCTATTTATAAGATATGGTTAGTACTTTGTGATAATGGAATTGGTCTTCACATGATACATAACTCTGTCATATGAAATTTGATGAAGACTACTAGATGACTAGAAATGACTTTAATGCAAACATTCCTTCTTATTGCGTCGGCACTATAGGCCTCTGTTTTTCTGATTGGTTTTTTGGTATTCTTTCTTTGTAATCTTGATATTGATTTCGATCTAGAGTTTTTACATATCTTAAGATTTTTTTAAGGTAATGTATGTTTGTTGCTTATCAACGTTTGGACGCATGCCTACAAGGAAACTCCGGATCTGTACAAACCGCATCGTAATTTAGTAAGATATTACTATGCCCTGAAATTGACAAAAAATCAAACTCGAAAAAGAAAAGTTACTTCAGTTTATATGAACTTTAATCATTAATTTGCGACAGTTCCATGCTACAGTTCTATTCAACTGAAAGGACTGTAAAGGGAGATGTATACCACAAAAGTGAGAAATAAGGTTCACATAGTCATGCATGGCCAATCATATTAACAGCTTAAAACAAAGCATGGGAAGTTTAGGCCGTCAAATCAAAATTCTAAATTGATTTTGTACCTCAATATAGCAGAATGTTCTGAATCAGCAGGAAGAATCTTTGTGTTATGCTTGTGAGCAAGAGGAAGGATAAAAGGACCCCTCCCAGCAATTAAGGTCTCTTCATTAGCCAATGCTATGTCTTTGCCAGCTTCTATTGCAACCACTGTTGGCTAACAAAGTAGAACACACAAAGAAATTGTTAGTTCAATGATCGGTTAGAGAAGATTCGTTAAAAATAAATATGTACCAGAACACATGTGGAAGAATATAATAGAAAGAAGCAACTGAAGTTCATTACGTTACAATAAGTACATAGATGTTTTAGCATCAGGAAGCAGTATCAAGAACAGAAGACAGATGAGGGCGTCCTCATTGATCTATAAGAAAACCGTAAAATGCTTGAAGAAAATTCGAATTCTGATGGATTCACAGAATAAATAGGATCGACAAATTCAACAGATCGGCAACGTTGAAGGCCTTCAATGGGTTCCCCGATGGCTAGAAGGGAATATACAATTACTCTGGGCAGACCTTTTTCACGCTCATACACAGCAAGATGATTAATAAAAAGTTGCATGTCCTGAATTTTTACACTGAAAACAAAAATAAAAACAAAAAAGTTGGAACTAATTAAGCACTTAACCACTAAAAAGCTCACTTTCCCTTCTAGGTGAAGGGAAAAATCCGTTGTTCATAGTACAGAAAGTTAAATCTGAGGGTACAAAGCGCATAGTGAAGAAATATGGTTGTGCTTCTGTACTTCTAACAATTCATTTATCAAGTTTGGCATTATTTGCATTAAAGAGGCAGCTTCCAAGTTGAACTAAATTCTTGTGCTTGATAGGCAACATCTCAAGCTTTGACCAGATTACTATGCAATGGCTCTTATTATGAGTTAGTTGTAGCTCAAACAAAGTGGAGCATGCTGTTATAAACAACTTGTTGCGTTAAAGTTTTGGAAACCTAGAGCTTAGAAGTGTTGATATGATACTTTGACGCAAAAATAATGCAAACTGTGAATTAAGCATGCCTCATGGAAATGCAGCCTTGCGGAAGGGTAAGTCAGCAATTGAGTGAGATTATAGCTCCGTCAAAATGTTCTGGAAGTTTGGAACTCATAAAATCACATGAATGAAAACTCACTGAACGCGAATAGAAATAACGAGTTTTAGGGAGCTAACTTGATATTGCATCAATCAAAAAGAAGATTTTGTGTATAATTCTCCTCCATAAGATATGGATGATTTTAGCGACATTTATAGCTTTAACTATTATATTGGTAGTTATCTCTATATGTCAAGGGTTTGATTACATCAATAACATAAAGTGATTCCATTTCTAAAATGTTTCTTTGTTTTCCTCTGTTCTGATTGAATCAGAACAACTTAAGATAAAACGAAGATGCATGTAGTACAAGTTGTCAGCACTACAGCTCTATATAAGTCAAAAACTGAACCAAGTAAGAGTTTCTAATTTCTTCAGCTCAAAATTAAGAGAGAAGGTGAGGAAAGGGAGGTGTTTTGCAGGTAGTTGTCTGTAACATAAGAAGACAGCAGGTAGTTTTTTTTATCTTAAAACATCCAGGGAGACAAATGTGTAGTGTGCTGTGCACATGGGAGACAAATGTCCAGTAGGCTACTGTGCGTGGGGTGACATTGATCCCATGTGGTAGGATGTTCATCAAGGTATGATCACCCTCTCATAATAGAATCAATAGACCAACATCTATCACTTGGTTCCACTTGGATGTGTTGGTGGCCTAGTTGGTGCACATCCTTTGTGTTCTACACTTAAACCTGAATCTAGTAAGTGACTTTAAGCACTATTATGATTGTGATTAAATTCCAATCCACATATCAAAGTAACAGTATTAATTAATGCACATACTAGTGAATTCAAGTACTAAATTGAACCCCAAAAAAAGAGAGATTAAAACCATATTAATACCAATGATATCAGACTCATCAGGAGAGTGGTTCTTCCTCATCTCATTCAAACATTCTTCTTCAAAACGCTTACGACCCTCAAGGTCTACAGCGAATTCTCAGCTTGTTATGGATCTACGACACCATTTTTTGTGAGCCACGTGAACCTTTGGCAAAATGTTTCTTGTCCAACTGCTCAGGAGGTGTGTGTTGCAGAAAAAGTGGTGTGTGCTGCAGAAAAAGAATGGAGACATTAAGCTGACTATGCTTCTCATTGTGTACAATCCAAACATGACGCCCAAAAGTAAATTGAGAAGAACTTAAAAGTATGAAATCACTCATGGGTGCCTCAATACTCAAAGTAGGGATTCGGGTGCCTCAATATGCAGAAACAACGGCTTGTAATTCAGATTTAAAACTAATTGTGAACTTTTGAAGAAAAAAATATAGAGTTAATTCTAAAAAAATTACATTAGGGAAATAAAAAGGAAAACATAAGAAAGAGAGAGAGAGAGAGAGAGAGAGAGAGAGAGAGATTAAAAACCGTGAGTTTTTATCGGCAAAAGAGATTAGAAACATAAGTGTGGATGTGGACGTGTGCTGCCTGTGCGCGTGCTGTGCGCTGTCGTGCATGTGTGCATTGCACATGTGCTGTGTGCGTGCTATGGTATGCAGCTGTGCTCATTATGGATGATTCCATTTGATAATTTCTGACATTCCAAGAAAGTAAACAAATAGTTGCCTAAGAACAAATATGATGAAGTCTCCTATTTATCCAAATGAATTAATTCATGATAAAGCACTTTACTAAAAGATTCAATATAAATTTGTTAATGAATGAGACTAACCAAAATTCAAGTGACAACCAAAACTGCGATAACGTAATCAAACCAACCGGTTGTGATGTGCACGTGGGCTCTCTAAATAAGTTTAACTCAATTTTTCCATTGAAAAAAGAAGAAGAAAAAGTATGAAGTTGCCTATGTATAAACGAAAAAAATAAACTTATTAAGCATAGATTTTAATTTCTCATTTGGATGATGACTTACCGGTTTGTCAACAATACCTAGTTGCCACAGTGTCTAAAGAGTTATAAGAGATGACTGCTACTCTAAATTTAACATTGAATTTTCATTTAACTGAGCTATAGCAAAGGCATTAGTGCACCATGACCATGAACGAGATCCCTACAGCCAGGATAGTCTCTAGCAATGTTACTCAAAGCCCAAACAACATGTTTACAAGAACACAAAATGTGAGAGATGCAAATCTATTAGTAGCCACAAGAAAATACTACAAATTGAACTAAGTTGGAAGCAATTAGCTGCTGGAATAATGTCCTAAATATAATCTAGACAGCTCTAGTTCAAACCACATTCAACTCCACAACTAATTGCTTAGACAGAATCAAGGTTTGGAACATAGCAAGACTGCTTTCAGCATCTTAATAAATTTTCTGGTCCAAAAGGCCTTAAAATCATATCCGAAGCATCGAAAAACGTTAGCATAATCTTACGAAGTCGAACTATGATTTGGTTTCAACAAAATTGATTTTAAGCAAAGTGAGCCTAAGGGGCTAGTATGCCAAACAGCCCCTAAAATCTGCTGGGTATATATATAACGTCCACCAATTAAAATTTAGAATTTAATTTGGCCATAACTCACTCGTTTCTTGCCATTTTTCATAAATTCTTCAGCCTAAATCGCTTATTTTTCTGCAAGCAATTTAAATATGAGCTTACATGCAACAAATACTAAACAGAAATTACAAAAAGCATACATTTTCAGGTCATGACCAACCTCTATTTTTGGTCAGTTTAACATCTCTTTTCCCTTTCTGTTTCGAAACAAGTTGGGTACACATGGATGGATACAAAATAAGACTTTTAAAGTTTAAAATCAACTGTCTAGAATGGACCCATTTCTTTCTTTACTCACCACAATCGACTAGATCCAAAATTGCATTCAATTATACACAAAATCACATCATTTTTTAGCCATTCACAGTCTTCTGTGTTTGTCTTAACGTAACAAGTGACAGGTAAAGCATTACGCGCAACGTACATGACAATTTCTAGTAATTCAAGCTAACACTGTCAGAATTTGGGTCTGATTCAATGAGTTTTTGAAGTTCAAGGACCCAATTACAAAAAAGAAAAGTTTATGGACCCAATTGAAAACAGGTGTATAGTTTAATGGACTAAAGTGTAATTTGTCCTAAAATTAATGGACTCTACTACTCTAAAAATAGTAGGACTCCTGAAAACTTGAAGTTCCCGAAAACGATTAAGTTCTGTAAATAGAACTTGTAAAAATATGAAGTTATTAAAAATAATAGGATACAAAAAAGTACGGATATTCTTAAACTATTTGTATAATCCTCGAACGAAGTTATATCATTTAATATAGCATTGTGAATTCACATATATTAAATAAATTTACTTATTTTATCCCACAAAATAATGAATTTACTGATTCTTCTATAAGCGTGTTACTTTGAATTTTGTGTTACATTATAAGCATGTTAAAATTTTTTATCTTCTAAACTTTGACTGAAATTTAAAATTAGCAACTAAAATGTTCGGTACGTAGTAAAAGGTTTTTTGTTACCTACAGTCTTTTAGTATTTCAGTGCTAGTACTATTAGAATCTTATAATTATAAAGGGGCAAAATTTGAGAATGGAATTGGATACATATCACTTAGTGAAGGTCTGGGTGAGTAAAATGGAAAAAGCAAAAATGCTCTCATAATTATAATGTTAAAACTTATAACACATTATAGTAACTTGTAATTGGACCAAAATTGAAGTTTGGACCTTGTATCATTAATTGGAGCACTTAAGGCCCTCAGTTTACAAACCCACATAACTTAATGACAATCGGTAACAACATCGATAAAATGGGACATAATGGACTTTGGGGAGGGCAATGAACAAAAGTTTGGTATAATTAAAGGGTACTAAAATGAAACTCTAGTGCAATTACAAGGTGTTAAAAAAATGCTCTCTCCGTCCCATTTTTAGAGTCCACTATTCTATTTTGGAATGTCCCAAAATTATTCTCCACTTTCAAAAATTGGTATATAACTTTTGCTTATTTTTCAAAACTACCCTTCTTTGAAATCTACACCAAGACAAAATAAAACAAGTAGTTGTAATGATTAGGGGCAATTATAGAAAGTAGGTGTAGATTCTTTTTATCCCCTTACAAAGTTGAGTTCCCAATGCACGACTCTAAATTTGGGACAGATAGAGTAATATTTAACCTTATTGTTGTTAACAATTTTCTTAAATGATGCGCAATTAAAACTCGAGGGCCTTTAGTGTTCTTGTTAACACTGTAGAGCCTAGAATGAAAACTTTGGCATGATTAATGGGTTACTAAATTGTTGTTTTGAAACGGAACTTTAAAGGGACATAACTTTCTCTCTCTCTGGGTGATATTTGGTTTTTTTTATATGGGTATTTAAATTTTTTTTTTTTTAAAGTAATATGATCTTAAGTCTATGCATGCCAAATTTGCAAAAGAAACCTATTCTTAAGTCTATGCATGCCAGATTGTTCTTAAGTCTATGCATGCCAAATTTGCAACAAATGTTTGCAGTAGTATCTTAAGTAGTTTGATATTTGTCTTTGAATTTTTCTATCTTTACAGACATTTCAAAATTTGACGTCAAGCCAAAAAAATTGTATTTTTATAATATTTTTACAATTAAAAAAAACAAACTTTAATTTTTTTAATGTTAAAAATAAAATAAAATAAAATTGGATGCTAATGTGGCAGGTACAATGACATTTTGTAATTAAAAAAAATACTGAAGACCTTAGAAAGTAATGAAAAACTTTGTGAACCAAGTTTGTTGAGTACTTGCCAAAAACCTTAGACCAACTGACCAAGTTCCCATTTTATTTATCCCTAAATTTACACTTTCCTTTGTGTTCTTCCAATAGTAATTACCTTTATGGGCACATGAACCCAAATCTATTATGAATTCGTTTGGGTTAGCTGAAACATAAAAATTAAGTGATGAAATGCGGATTTTGAGAAAAATTGAGTTTTTTTTTTGTAAAATGGCAGAAGTTAGGTTAGCTTAAAATTTCAGTACTTAAGCAAACAGCTAAAAAATCAAGCAAAAAATTAATTTGAAAATCACTTTTAATTTGTTAAAATACAAAAACCCTCCATGCCCTAAACTTTTAACAATGTTGAAAAATATTTATATACTGTCCTTTTCAGTCATTTTATAACAGCAATTTTTTTAGCTTGTTTGCCAGAAACTCTAGTTTGGAACAATCACTTATTATTTCAGCTAACTCAAACTCCAAACAACTTAATATTTAATCACTTAAAAAACAATCACTTAATATTTTAACTTACCCAAATGGACTCTATGTCTCCATCAAGATAATAAAAAAAACTTTTAAATAACAATATTTTAAAAATAAAGAAAAGAAAAAAGTTAGGTAATTATATTGAAGTTGGATTCTAAAACAATGTTAATACATAATTATGACTCTTTTACATGACTATTATTATGGAATGATGACTCTCTACACAACTAATATTACGGAATGAAGGAATCTTAATAACCCAAAATTGTATGATACGAATCAAGTAAGTAAAGAAAGGTTAGAGTCCTACATTAATAAAATTTGATATTCGGAAGTTGGTTATTTAAAAACGAACGGGAGTCAAAAGACTTACCAAAAAAAGTAAAAAAATTTGAAAGTTATATATGATAGGACTCTTGTAGATGGACCAAAAAAAAGTGGCATATTAAACTTATATATTAGAACTCTAAGAAAGATTATTTAAGCAAACAACAATGGGGCACAAACAAATCTATCTCTCTCTTTGGTGGCACTATGGGGTCTACTGAAATTATCCAGACCACATAGTGCAACCTAGGAGAGAGATTGATTGTGGGTGTAATTGTTTGTGAGATTTGTTTGGGCCCCAAATATTATCCTTAAGTAAAAATGAATCGATTGATAAAAGTGTAAAATACTTATAGTCATCGGTGCACTTATATATATACACATATATTATAGATTATAGATATGTTGGAAATTTTAATTTTTTATAAAAAAAAAAAGGGTAAATTACTAATAATACTCCCTCAACTATGACTCTTTTCCAAATGCTCCCCTGAAATATAAAATTTGACGAGTTGACCGCCTCAACTACTGCATTTTTCACTGACTCCCCTCCGTTAAAATTCCATTCAAAAAATATCATTTTCGTATCATGTGAGTAACATAAGACACAAAAATTCTGACAACGTGATATTTTTCCTTTGAACTATTGCAATTTTTAAGACAAAATTATTCTTGTTGCACACATAATTACACTTTGTTGTACACAAAATTCTTGACTATTTTTTTATAAAATTTTTAATAACTCAAAGGAGAGGCAAAGTGTCAAATTAACTCTTTTATTTATTTATTTATATATTTATTTATTTTTAATCATATGTTGGTAGTATGATACAAAATTATTCATTTTTTTTAGATAGAAATCAAACCGAAAGGGTGTTAGTGAAAATTTGTAATAACTGATGGTTCAATTTGTTGAGTTTTTATCGTTGAGGGGTATGTAAAAAAAAAGTCTTAGTTGATTGGGTGTTTGCATAATTTACCCTAGAAATAATTAGGAAATAATTTAAGAAATTAATACATAGAATATCAAACAATAATTAAAGGGTGAAAGAATTAGCCTGGGAGTCAAGTTCGAAACTGCCATTCTAAAGCCTGTATTGCATCCCCACATGCAAGTTCTTCCGGCTATATTGTCTCCAAGATAAAACCCAATGTCTGTTTGATTGGAAAATTTAGATATGTGTGAGCGTGCCAGGCAAGCAAGTTGCCAATGTGTGTGATGCGATTGATATCCAAACTGCGCCTCACCAAACAAATTATGGTGACGTTTGATGCCTTAACAAGGACTTCAAACGTATAAAGATGTAACTAATTGAAGCACTTCAAACTAACTAATGGAAAACTACTCCTAAATAAGAATATTAAATAAAACAATAAAGTAAAACAGACTACAATCTAACCTTGAAGATGACTTCGAAGGTATTCTACTTCTAAATTTAAGTGCCTAGATAGAAATACAATAAATGTATTGAAAGATATATGTTGATGTTGATCCAAGGATCTCTTTTCGAACACAATCTACTTCTATTTATAAGCATCGAGGCTTCACAGTAGTCTTGTTTGAATGTTCCCTCCTCTTTTCAACTGGCAACTGCTCCTACACGTGGCATATCCTTGAATTGACACCTGCTCCTTCAGTTTCTCTACAATGATCAACACGTGTCCCTTGACAGTTAATCATTTTGAACAGAATGAACCAGCGAAACTGTTCATAACTACTCCTGCGTTATTTCCAACTCAATCAACTGTCCTGCCACGTCGAATCCCATGTGGCACCCTCACATTGGCTGGATATTTTCATCACAAACATTACCCCTCGCGCCATTTTCCTTTTGATTCGAAAAAGATAATGGTGATCGTGGCTAGATCATGCTAGATAGTTGAAACTTTCATGTAACCTTTTCGTCGTGGTTAAATTGAAGATCCAAGCCTTCATTTATCTTCACATAAGCCGTTGTACTTGCTTAATCCTTGAATCCTCAACCTTGCTTGTCACTTCGAATCTACTCTGTTGACCATGTCTTTTTCTCAATCTTCATTCAATACCAGTGATCACTTCCCTTTAGACCTTCCTGAAGAAGTGATGTTGTCAACCAAACGTCCTGAAATTCCTCATCGAACCAATTGGGATCTCCCTGAGATTCCTCCTGAACCCTTCACTTACTCGAAGTGGGGAAAATTGCATAATATGTTAAACCGACCAAGTTCTTCTTCATCAGGACAAAGTTCATCTTCGAGCTCTTTGAAATCAATCTACAATAATCAAACCTTTCCTCCTGCTTGGGAACAACCCATTTCCCATGGTGAAGGGGTGGGATACTACAAAGGCATGAAGCTTGAAATACCAACCACAACACCTTCAATTATTCACCAAAACTTTGAATATCCTAAAGCTAAAGGGATCATTCGAAGCAGGATAATAAAACCATACTATCCGTTTTCGAACCGTCTTTCTCGAGAACAAAACCTTTTAAATGCCTGGTTAATCTCTTCAACTAGTCCTCCTGGTGAAAGGCTTCAAAGAGGTAACATTTTAATTCCTCAAGGCAGGCCCCCCATCCATACATATGTAAGGGGATCTCACGAAAATTTTTCCCATGAGCACTACTCCTTAGCTTTCTTTTCCAAATGTAAACTTTTCGAGAAAGATTACAAGGAAAGAGTGCTCCTTTTTTTATCGTTCTATACTAGGTTTTCCAGACACCAAAGTTCAAGTGGTGGACCCTACTGAGGATATTAGTGATCCTTTCTTAAAGCTAGACCAACTGTGTAGGAATGGTCCCATATTCGAACATATTCCTCCCATTCCGTCACCTTCCCCATGCTTAATTATCCAAGAGCAAAGGCTTTTAGTCCCTTTCTCACATCTCCCATTCTCCATTTTGCAAGATTCAAGGGCTTGAATTAACTTTGAATGGAGTTGTCACATCCTATTGCATGAATGGAATATTTCAACACTTGTTCAAACCCAAATGGATTTCACCCTTCAAACCTTATCCTCTCATGTAAGGTGGTATTCCCATCACCAAGAAAGTATTCATCATTTGAATTACCTAATGGATCTTTATGAAAGTCTTAAGGAAATTCCCAATGCACTTCTTGATGAAGTTTTAGATTTCAAAGAAAAATACATCTATGGCTGTGGAAGCTCTGATGAAGAAAGCAATGTTTCCCATTACTCGAAGCCTGATATCTCAAAGATGAAGCCAAAACTGTTGGCATATCTCTTAAGAAAAGTTAAGGAAAAAACACCCAACCAACCAAAAAAAAAACCTCTTAGGGCGGCTCGTACGGTAATATTTCATGTTTTCAGTTTTTTAGTTTTTGAAAAATGGAAACTAGTTGCTGTTTTATTTTTAAACAATAAAAAAATAAAACTTGTTTGGTAACATTGGTGATGTTTTTTAAAAATGAAAATAAAAACAGAAAACACTTTTGGTAACTATATCAATGCCATATTTAACTTTTAAAATACACCTAATCAAAATGCACTTTAACACAAAATGTTATTTTAAGATTTTTTTTTTATAATACGACCGACATTGCAATACGCATTATGCTAATACAACTCCAAAATGAAATATCCAAAAATATTACATCCCAGAATAAAAAATAAATAAAAAATTCACTTTGAAAATAACATTTTAGCCCCTTCACCTCCCAATTTCACACGGCCCATGTGCTGCCATTAAAACAGACAATGAAAGACATGCGGATTTTGAGAGAGAGAGAGAGAGAGAGAGAGAGAGAGGGGGGGGGGGGGGGGGGGAAGAATGGGTAGAGAGAGAAATGGTAGTCCTCACGAATGGAGAGAACATTGGGTAGGTTTTTATTTTGGCTAATGTTAATGCCAATGCAGAAATTGCTAATGTTAAAGTAGAAAGTGTTGATAAAAGTTTTAGCGACAGTTTTTTTGTCTCTAAAACTTTTATCGACACTTTCTTTTTTGTCACTAAAAAACGTTTAGCAACACTTTCTGCTTTGGCACTAACATTTTCCTTTATTTTTTATTTTAGGGTGATTCAACTAACACCTGTACGGACAATATATCCAAATGCTCTGGCTGGCCAGCTGATTGTAAAAATTGGCTACAAATCGTTTTTCGTTTTTAGAACATCAAAAACGACTTTTCCTTATTTCACCTTTTTACTAAATTTAAAGAACTTTTTTGGAACAATAAAAAATAAAAAAGATACCAAACACATTTTCAGTCTTCAAATTAAAATTTTAAAAAAATAAATAAATAAAACGAGAACAAAAATAGATAACCCCAACGTTAACATATAATATACGAAATGTCAAGAAAACCCCAACCAAAAAAAAGACAACTCATCAAGTCTTGTAAAAATAAAGAAAAAAAAAACCACTCATCCACTCCAGTAAAAAATAACCACTCATCCACCCGGTTAGAAATGTTTAAAACCCCACCATAAAACACTCACCCAAAAAAACTTAAAATTAAATTAAAAAAAACCTCCAAATGACTCGGCTAATGATTGCCTTTTAGAAACGGAATTTTTCGTTGGCAATAGGGTCTTTTACCGACGAACATATTTTGTCAGTAAAAAGTAACCACTTACCAACAAAAATTTTGTCGATAAAGGTGGTTTATCCTGACGAAATTTCCTCTCTATTAGTAGAACTCTTTTGTGACAAAATTTGGTTCATTGGGAAAAAATACACGTTTCCTGACAAAATTTTTGTCCATAATGGTAATTTTTCCTGACGAAATTTCGTCAATAATAGTAGGACTCTATCGTGAAGAAATTTGATTCATTGGAGAAAAACACACTTTTCCCGACGAAATATTTCATCACTAAAGGGTACTTTTAGCAACAAAATTTCGTCGCTAATAACATGACACTTTTGTGATGATATTTGGTTCATTGGAAAAAATGCATTTTTCCAAACGAAAAATTCTTCATTAAAGAGTACTTTTAGTGACGAAATTTTGTCGCTAATAGTAGGATTCTTTTGTGACGAAATTTGGTTAATTAGGAAAAATACACTTTTCCCGACGAAAAAATTTGTCTCTAAATACTACTCTTTGGCGACAAAAGATGATTTCATCACAAAAGACATTGCCAGTTGAGGAATTACCGACAAATGTGTGTAGAAATATTTTTGTTGCTAAAGACCTTTAGTCACGAAAATCTGACATTTAGTGATTTTCATCCCTAAATTCAATTTTCTTGTAGTATCCCAAAAAAAAAAAAAACAAGGGATTATTAGATATCAGCCCATTATTTGTGGATAAAATTCATTCATGTGATTTTTTAAATTTGAAAGAAAATCTATTTAAAACTAGAAAATTAAACTTACATCAACTTTGATGTTTTTCTAAATATAATACAACAAAATTAAAGTTTTTCCCTCGTCTTCTTCATCTTTACCAAGAAAACCCTAAGCTAACCTACCCATAACTAAACACCACCACCACCACCACTAACCAACCAACCACTACCACCGGTCACCATTACCCAACCAAACAACATTACCACCATGACGATTAGATCCACTATCACCACTACTAGAGCCCTTGCTCTGATACTAATTGATAGCCCAAAAGTAATCCTTAGGGGGGGGGGGTGAATAAGATTACTACCGACTAATGGAAAATTAAAAGTTAATCAACCACAATAACTAATAAAAACAGTAAGTAAAGAGAAAGGGAAAGAAGCACTTGCAAATCGAGTTTTCAAATGGTTCGGCAATCTGCAATCCACAGTCTATGTCCACCCCTCAAGAACACCTCTTGAGAATTCCACTAAACAATCTTCTTTGGGTGAAGATTAATTCACTCTTACAAGTTCTTCTTGAATTTCTTTACCTCTCCAATGAAGAACACCTTCACTTAGAGCAAGGGTTACACCAACCCTTCTTTACAACTTTTGAGAATAATTGAATGTTTGAAATATAATTGAGAAGCCTCTCTTTTAGAGTAGATGGAAACAACCAATTGCTCTCTTTTATGCTCTTAAGGAATTACAATGAAAAACTATAGCAAGTAGAATGAATCTCACAAAACTAGGGCTTGAATCTTTGATTGCAATGAATGAGTATTGAATGAAATTGATTATGTGACCAACAACCAAATTCAAATGAGTATAAATACTCTCTTTTGAAAATCTAAATGTTTGAGGTAGTTGGGAGCAATTAATGCTAAAGCAAAACCAAAGAATAGAGCCATGACTGTTCAGCACAGTAACCAAGTCGACTGGGACCGCGATCCAGTCAGCTGCATTTCAAAGACTTTGAAATGCACCATTAAATCAATCGAATGAGAAAAAGGTCCAGCCGACTAAAGGTCTTGAAGTAGAACCTATGTTTTCAGAACATATATCAGTCGACTATTTTCACCTACAGTCGACTGAACTCTAAGGAGTCTAGTCGACTAGAGAAACAGTCCAGTCGACTATTTTTCTTATGAAAAACATTTTTTTTTTATCTTTTGAATGTTTTGTCAAGTTTTTAAGCCCTTGTCTTAGAGAACCATTCTACCTAACTTTACATGGAGTCCTATAAGAACAGTACACGAGAAATAATCTTCCAAGAATCTTCCATTTCAATATCCATCAAGATTATAAAGCTGTTTTTGGACAATACACTAAAGATCAAACATAAGTACTCAACATCATAGTTTGTTAATTATCAAAATTATTTAAGGCAAAACCCTTGGGGCTAACAATCTCCCCCTTTTGATGATGACAAACTACTAGTTGCCCGAGATAAAAATAATGACAAAAATGAATCCAATCAAGATAGATAATTATAAATTGAAGATCATGTGGATGAGCAAGTTATAATTTTATGTTCATGAGAGATAAAAATTAAAAAAACCAAAAAAAATAGAGCAACATGGATATTTTCCCCCTTTTCAAAAGTCACTAGAGATCAGGATAGCATCTCCCCCTCTTTGAGTGAGTTGATGGACAGGGTGGGGGGTTGGGTGTGGGAATCACCAATAAAACGATATCATCATCACGCCACGGTTAGTACACAAAAAGACATACCAATATCATAAGAAGCAATAAAATCAATGAGAGCATACAATTAAGAATTCAAACACAAGCATGAATAAACATTTGGAGATAGACGTCAAAAGAGACAAATATCATATAATTCCCAAAAAAAAAAATAGTTTTAAGTACAAATAAGATGCATAGATATAAAAAAGAATGTGTAAGCTTGTACTACCCCAATCCAAAACCATCTATCTAGATATCGATACACAAAAAATCATCTAACTAGATATCTACCCAAAAGTCATCTATCTAGTCCAAAAAGAGATCACAGAAGGCCGTCAAATCTGGAGGAGAGTCTAAATCGCGTGAATCTCATCACGCACATCATCAAGAATATACTGTATTTAAGCCAAATGGCGATCCACCAACTCTTGTGTAGCAGCAGAAGTGGTGCAAAGAATGTCGATGGAAGTGCCAAGATAATGGATGTCTGTCTTAATGGTGATAAGATGGGTGGTGACGGTAGCAGAGAGAGTGGAGACACTGGTTGATAAGGTAGCATGTAGAGAGGTGAAGGTAGTGGAGAGAGACTCAATGGAGGCAGTGACAATAGAGAACTGCTCTGTGAGATCAAAGGCAGCAGGAGGGGCTTATGAGGAGGGAATATCAGTAGTAGGAGTAGAGGTGGAGGGAGTATCAGTTGATAAGACAGTGGTGGTGGGAGCAAGAGGAAGAGGAAGAGGAAGAGGAAGAGGAGGAGGAGGAGGAGGAGGAGGAGTACAAGAAAGACAAGGAGCCTTAGCCACAAAGACGCCACCCTCAAGCTTATAGCCCATAAGAGATAGAGTGGTGGTGGAATAGATCTCATAAATTGTGGGCTCATGGCGATCAAGGTCATCTAGGGGGACCTTGAAGTGACTAAAAATGGAGGTAAGAGCCATGACAGATGGAAGGGAACTGGTCTTTGACTTCTTTTGAGTCTTACAAATGTGTTTGTAGAAAAGAAAGGAAAAGTCAAACTACTTACCTTCTAAAATACACCATAACAGAAAAAAGCCAAAATAAAAGACATAATCTTGACCACTTGCGCGAGGAATGAGATTGTAGGTAATAATGTGGTGGAGGAGACGAGCCTCAAAAGTGAGTTGAGAGGCAATAGGTTTGGATGGGTGAACCAATTCAGGGTTACCACAAATGAGCCTACAGGCAGTCAACATGTCAAAACCATAACCTGTGCTCCACTTGTTATCCTCATAATGGCGAATTGTGCCCCATAAGGATACCAAAAATCTAAACAACAACATCAGGGATGACGATAATTTTGACCCCTCTAACCACGGAAGAAAAGGAAATCACCTAATGCGAGAGAGTGAGATTTGCGAAGAATATGTGGACAAGGGTAGGATAATGGGGCTGAGGGATGAACACAAATAGGGTCCACCCTATGGCATCAAATAAGGCCCAATGCACAAACCATAGGAATTCCAAAAGTCGGGATGAAGAGTTTTACCTATGACAGTGGTGCGATAAGCAAAGGCATCTTTAAATGTTCTTTGTGCTCACGGTCGAGGAAACGAGGAGGAGGACGAGGAGCAGAAGGACGAGACTGAGAAGGAGCAGGGACCTGAAAGTAGGGACCCTCGGTTCCTTTAGCTTGAGATTCTTGGGAGGCATTTCTGTAGATGAAAGGAGAAGATGATAGAGAGTGGTGGCTGAAAAGTAGTGATGGTGGTGATTGGGAATGATTTGGAGGTCACCGAAGTTGGGAGAGAGAAGATCAGAGATGGAGAAAGTGAAGAGTTCAATCGCCTAAAGAAGATGAAACAGTAGGGAAAGAAAAAAAATTGCAAATATATATAGACACAAAGATTCGGTCGACTGAATGAAGATTAGGGCAAGAGTTCAGGCGACTTAAAGGGGACATCAATCGACTATAAGGGTTTAAGCAGAAAGGGGACTAAGTTAGAAGAAACCGGTCGAATGGTTTAGAATCAGTCGACTGAAAATTTAAGCGTCTGGTCAACTGAAGGTTTTCAGTCGACTGTTTTGAGAAGAAAATAGTTTTGGCTAAAAAGATTAGAAATTTTGAATAAAAAGTATTAGAGAGGGTATCCAAGCTTTGAATGTACATAACTCGGCTACACTAGCCATCCCTGATTCACGACGAATGATACAAAAACGATCTTCTTAAAGAGGTTTAGTGAAAATATCCGTCCATTGGTGATTTGTATCGATGAAAACAAGTTCGACGTCGCCTTTTTGACATGATCTCTAATGAATTGATGTCTAATCTCAATGTGCTTAGTCTTAGAATTTTGAATGGGATTCTTAGAAAGACTAATGTCACTAGAGTTATCGCATCTAAGAGGGATGTGATCAAAATGAAGTCCAAAATCTTCTAATTGTTATTTCATGTAGATAACTTGTGCACAACCACTACTGGCGGCTATATATTCGGCTTCCACCATGGAAAAAGCTACAAAATTTTGTTTCTTACTAAACCAAGAGACTAGGGAGTGTCCTAAAAACTGACACGTGCCACTTGTGCTCTTGCGATCAACTTTGCAACTGGCAAAGTCCACATCCGAATAACTAATTAAGTCAAAGGGAGTGTTCCTAGGATACCATGATCCTAAATCAATGGTGCCTAACAAATATCTAAAATTACGCATAACGGCTACAACATGCAATTCTCTAGGAGAGGCTTGGAATCTAGCACAAAGACATACACGAAACACTATATCCAGTTTAGTAGCGGTGAGATATAACAAGCTACCTATCATGCTACGGAAATTTTTAGTATCAACAAGTTTTTCGAATTCATCTTTGTCAAGCTTGAGAGATGAGCTCATGGGAGTTCCAATAGGTTTGCAAATTCATCTTGCATGCATTTTGCAAATTCCTCACACATTTTCTTGTTTGTAGCACCAAAGATGATGTCATCCACATAGATTTGAACTAGTAAATCCCATATGTGAATGTTTGATAAAAAGATGTATCAATCTTTCCTCGAGTAAATCCAAGATCAATTAAATACTTGTTAAGGTGATCATACCAAGCACGAGGAGCATGTTTTAGCCCATATAAATCTTTGAGAGTTTAAAAACATGATTTGGGAATTATGAATTTTCAAATCTAGGAGGTTGCTTGACATCAACTTCTTCTGCTATAAAACTATTTAAAAAGACACTTTTAACATCCATTTAAAAAAGTTTAAAATCTTTGTGGCAAGCAAAACCAAGTAGCATTCTAATGTCATCTAGTCTTGCTACGGGGGCATAAGTTTTCTCACAATCTATACCTTCTTCTTGGTTACACCCTTGGGCTACCAATCTAGCCTTATTTCTAACTACAACACCAGATTCATCCTTCTTATTTTTAAACACCCATTTGGTTCCTGTGATGGTATGATCATTGGGTCTTGGAACTAAGTACAAACTTTATTTATCTCAAATTGGTTCAACTCTTTTTGCATAGCTATAATCCAACCATCACCTTGTTCATCTTCCTGTATATTTTTAGGACCTATTTGAGATAGGAAGGCTAAATTGATGCAAATGTTTCTAAGAGAGGATCTAGTTATTATTCCTTGACCGGGGTTACCTATGATTTGTTCTATGTGGTGACTAGGAACGGTCTTCCCATCTCTAGGGAGGTCATCTCTAATGTTGTCTCTAGGAGGTTCTAGAGGGTGAGAAGAGTCTATCTTAGATAGATCTAAAAGTAAAGAGCTTGAAGTGCTAGCTTTGTCTTGATCTTTTACACCCTTTTCTATAACAATAACATCATCATCATCATCATCCTTTCTTCTAAAGAGATTGGCTTTATCAAATGCTACATGCATGGACTCTTTTACAACTAAGGTTCTCTTATTAAAGACTCTATAGATGTTGCTTATTTGTGAATAACCTAAGAAGATACCCTCATCCGACTTAGCGTCAAACTTACCTAGGTTGTCCTTATTGTTCAAAATGAAACACTTATAACCGAAGACTCTAAAGCAACCTATATTAGGTTTTCTACCATTCCAAAGTTCATAGGGAGTTTTTCCAAGATTATTTCTAACAACAACATGATTAATAACATAACATGAGGTGCTAGTGGCTTTGGCCCAAAAGTATTGAGGCAAAGAGTATTCATTCAATAAAGTTCTAGCCATCTCTTGAAGTGATCTATTTTTCCTTTCAACAACACCATTTTGTTGTGGAGTCCTTTATGCCAAAAAATTATGTCCAAAACTATTTTCATCACAAAAATTTAAAATATCTTTGTTGTCGAATTCTCTACATTAGTCATCAACAATTACGAATGCATACACTTTGCCACTCATACTTGCTACACGATTAGGACCAAATAAATCCATATGAAACAATTCAAGAGGCCTACTTGTAGCACCCAGAAATTTCCCTGGAAATTCCACGTAGGAATTTAGAATAGAGTCGTCACCCTAGAATACGGTTACAGAAGATCCATTAGGATGACCATAGTTTGGAGTCCTTATTAGGATCCTTAGTAATCGTCTTGACGACGACTACGTTGATTCGAATCTAGTACCTATTAGAATAGATGTAACCCCGACGCGCGTAGTTTCTAAGTTGGAAACTATAGTCGTACTTGAACTTAGACTTGCTCACAACCCCGTTAATAGCTACATCTATGCATGTCTTCACTTTCACTACTATATACACAATTGAGACACTGGCACTTGCCTTATGTACACAACCCGAGAATTGGACCCACACCATTTCCTTGATGGTCATGTGGACCCCACTTGTGTCTACCCTTAGAAACACACAAACACACATACATAGGTATACATTGGTGCACCCATTGCACACAACAAAATCTCCCTCACCCCTCCCTCTATATAAGGAACACACTCCCTCCATTTAACCCTTGATATTCAACAACTCACACCCCACCAAGCTGTCCAAATAGACTGCTACACAGAGAGAGAACCGAGAGAGAGCTAGAGAGAGGACACCACGCACATACTTACATTGTGAATACACACAACACCTTCATCTCTGCATTGTCCCTCACTGTCTCAGCCTTACCAGCATACACCCACGCAGTAAGGGAGAGGAAGAAGAACGCAGAGGAGAAAGAGAGTGAGATCGGAGAAGATAAGAGATGTCAGAGATCCCTTGAGGTAAAACCACACCCCCTTTTTATTTCTTGAACCCTTGCATGTCATTTAGAAGCTCTTAGGACCCACATGCAAGCAGCCAAACAGAGCTCAAGGCTCTGCATGAGCTCCGGCAGCCATGGAAGCTCCACCTTTGAAGCTTGATTTAGAAATTATGACCAAAAACCCCTTTTGATCACACTAAACGGACCCTTATGGTCCCAGGAAGACCCCCTATGAATAGTTTTTAGTTTAGAGAATGTTTGGGGAGCCATGCAGGCCATTATTCTCTCAAATGACCGAAAAAATAATCGGCTAGTAGGACCACCAAATGAATGAACCCTCGATCCAGCTTCTAGTATGTGAAAGAGGGGCTATTTCCGGTCACAATGCCGTTGGTTTCATGGATTTTGATGGAGAGATGAGGGAGATATGAAGAGAGAGAGAGAGTCTCCGGCGATGCCCGCTTTTCCGGCGGCCTTGTCTCGCCGGAGAAGAAGGTGAAACCCAAATGGGTTTCGGGTTATATCACCTGGGCTCGGGTCGGGTCTGGTTAGGGTTAGGATGAGTCTATTAGTGGGTTAGGGTAGCGGGTCGGGTTGGATTTAAATAACCCGTGGATCTTCTAAGTAGCACGACATCGTTTTGACGTCGGGCTGGCTTTGGGTCAGGTTTCAGGTTGGGGTGGGTCGTGTTGTATCTGTGAATGGGTTGGGGTATGGTCCGGTTTGGGTCGGTGGTTGGGTTATCGGGTTGGGTTAGTTGTTAGTGTAAATGGATTCAGTTCGGGTTCGGTTTGGGTAATTGGTTAGGGTCTGTTCGTGAGGGTAGCTGGTTACGGGTTTCGTCCGGGTCTAGTTAGGGTTTGGGTTATTGGGTAGGGTTAGATTGGTTGTTGAAGTGGTTCTCGGGTTTGGGTTAGGATCAATCCGAATGGGTTTTGGTTTGGGTTTCATTGTTTGTATGAATGGGTAGTCCGTTTAGGTTCGGTTGGGTCGGGTCTGACCCATCGGGTCAAGCGTTTGGGTTTTCTTGTGAGTGCATACGGGTAACCCGTTGGGGCTCGGGTCGGTTCGGGTTGACCCGTCGGGTCTGAAATTATTATTATTATTATTATTAGTTTTAATTAGTATAAAAGGTTTTTAATTGTTTTAATAATTATAAGTAGTTTATAATTATACCATTAATGTTTTATATTATAGAATATTTATTTTAATATTCTATATATCATTATTATATTATGTATTTATTATTTATATGGCTAATATAAATAATAAATATCAGTTTTAAATAGTTAATAAATACCTATATGTATTTACAAATTCTAGAAAATTTAGGGTAATGACCCTGGGACTATTTTATTACATAATGTAAGTTATAAAGCTATAATATTATAGTCTAATATTTTTAATAATTAATAAGGAGCTATTTTATGAGTATATTAATTATTAAAAATACCAAACGAGCTCCAAAAATTACGAAATAAATACTGATAGTGTATTTTAATATATATTATTTAATAATAATATTTCTAAGTACTGATTTCTTTGTATAATTATAATTATGTATTTAAATCCCGTTTCGGGTATTTTCTAGTATATATTATCTTCAATAATTCATAATAAATAATCTAGGACTCCGAAAATTACGCGGTCAGTTCCCAGAGTCTTAGAATAATGTCTAGACATTCCCGTAAAATTTGGTGACTTTTTGACTCGGTCGAAAATACAGCCTGTCTTTTAGGGCCCGCATTAGTATAGCAAGCCCTACCTTTTACCTCGTAAAACGCGACGGACTCCGATTTGAGTCTAGTCAATGGCATTGGACTTAGAATGATACGTAGATCACTACCTTGAGGTTTACAACCTCATTTGGTAAAATTACCATTTTGCCCCTATAGTTGTACTCATACATTATTACTGTTTATTGTTGTAGAACTTGACGGTTATCTACTTTTCGAGGATCGGTGACTCGAGGTGAGTTTCCTAACCTCACTCTAATCCTAGTAAGATGAATATAAGATGTTTAAAAGTTACTTGTATGATATTTTGTATGAGTGATATGCTGATTTATGATGTCACGTGTATTTTCCAATAATTGTAAGACTATGCAAAGCATGTTATGGTAGTGCTATCGCATACGTGAGCATGTCAAGGGTTTTATCTATATGATTATCAGTATCAAATCCATGTTATGTGATCCATGCTCTATATGTTACATTTCTACTGCTAACTGTTAAATGCACGTGTTACGATGTCGTAGACTGGAATAGATAACGCATGCCATGTTATTAATAAAGAGGAATAAAAGTAGATTTGCATGCGAGTATTGTTAATGGACACACGTGCATTTCATGACATGTGTCAGTATATGTTGTGTGAGAAAAATAAGTGTTTGATGAGAATGTGAATGAGACGAGATATGTGAATGTGAAAGAGATGTGATTCTAGATCCGATGGATCAATGGCTGACGAGCCGGGTAGACATGAACGATTAGGGTTCCTAGCGCGCCTCTCGCCATTGAAGACGTCCGGTGATGTGCATACGTGGTTGAAGATGTCCCATGTATCATTGAAGACGTCCGGCTAGTGTTCTAATATACTTCTCAGCCGTGTAGACGACCGGTGAGAGTATTCACATGGTTGAAGACGTCCCATGTGCCAGTTTCATTGTTTACAGATAGTGTGCGTCGTGAAGACGTCCAGTGGCCTATCAAGGGATGAGTATGAATTGGCTGTGATAGCATGTTGTCATCCTTGATATACCGCATGTTGTCAAGTGGATGAAAAAAAAAAAAAAAAAAAAAGAGAGAAAGTGAACGATGGGATTGAATTGATGAGCAAAAACAAAAGGGTTTGTTCAAATGATTTGGTTTTGAAAAGTTTTGGTTTTAAAATAAAATGGTTTTGAAAAAGTATCTATTTTTAAAAGTAAGAGTTGGGAATGAGTCGCATTGGTCATGCATTTGCACGCACGAGGATATAATGAGGAGAATGTATTCTATGATGTTATGCTTATCTGTTTACCTGTCTTGTTGAGACCTCTGCTATGCCCGTGGTGAGAATGCGTCTTTTGATAAGAGAATAACCATACCTTAAAGTATTAAACTATGACGTGATTTGAGAAATGTTCTATAATTATTGATTATTGTGCGGTTGAGACTCTCACTCAGCCTTGTTCCAAGGCTGACAGCATGTTATGCCCTGGGCATTCGTATGCCCAGAGTATTGCAGGTTTGGAGATAGATAGAAGAGTTCAGGATGCAGTACCGTGGAGCCAAGGAGAATAAAGCCTTGCCCAAGATCTGATAGACAGTTTCTCAACTCTTAAGATTATGTAAATTGTTTAGTATGGCCTTTTGTATTAGGATTGAAGTTATTGTAACCCTTGTTTAATTTCCGTTGTATTTATACTCTGATAAGTTTAGATCATACTTACGCTCTAGCATTTCCCTTATGAATGCACAGTGCGGAGTTAGAAGGACAGGACGGTTAACAAACTAGTCACGTGTCTACGGACCCATAAAGGAAATTTTTTTATTTTCCCTATTTTTGGCTTATTCCGGGGCGTGACACTACTAGTGGAGATCTCCTTTTTCTTTTTAAAAGAACTTTTTTTTGTTTTCCAAGTTGACAAGCATCACAAATCTTGTCCTTAACAAATTTTGTTTCTGGTAATCCTTTAACCAAATCATTCTTTGATAAATTTGAAAGGAGATCCATGCTCACATGTCCTAATCGTCTATGCAAAAGCCAACTAGTTTCACTCAACACGAAAAGCATTTAACATATTGAGAAGAGATATCATCAAAATCAATAGTATGAATATTTTCATATCGATATGCAATAAATAACACTTTATAATTTTTAGCATCCCTAATCATGCAATAGTTTGATTCAAACACAACTTTAAAGCCTTTATCACATAGTTGACTAATGCTTAACTAGTTATGTCCAAGACCATCAACTAACATCACATTTTCAATAGCTATGGAAGTGTTCTTACCAACATTACCTCTACCAGTGATTTTTCCCTTGGAGTTGTCTCCGAAGGTGACATTTCCACAATCCTTCGCGGAGAGAGAGAGAGAGAGAGAGAGAGAGAGAAAGAGAGAGAGAGAGAGAGAGAGAGAGAGAGAGGAGAACTTGGATTTGTCTCCGGTCATGTATCTAGAGCATCCACTATTCAAGAACCATCTATCCTTACTTGAGGATTTTAAACATACCTATAAAAATAGCTTAAGTAACCCTCTTTGGTACCCAATATTTGTTGGGTCCAATTTTGTTAGCAAAAGGAGGTATGGTTCCCTTCTCAATCCAAACCATGGAGATCTTTCTCCTATTTGGGCATTTGTAGTTCACATGCCCCTTTTTCATGTAATAATAACAAGTTACATGAGAATTGAAATTGTTTGAATTGGATCCTTTTGAAAATATGCTTTGATGAGAATTGTTTAAACAGCTTGTGCTAGTTAAAGTATTACTAGAAAAGAAATTGTTATACTTCTTTTCCTTATAGGTGAGATTGAAACCCAATCCGGCTTTGTCAAAGCACATCTTTGTTTTTCCAAAGGCATGTTCAAATTTTACTCTCCATGAGTGAATTTAGTTGATTTTTTTGTCAAGTTTTCAACTTGTTTCTTTAACTCAACCATTTCCTTTTCAAAGTCATTTGTAGGAATTTTTCTTGAAGACAGCATTTCATTTTCTTTTCTCAAAGATTCATTTTGTGATTTCAATTCACTAAGTTCATTTGAAAGTAAGGAAAAATTCTTTTTGAGAGCTAGGTACTTGGTTCCCAAGTTTCCAATTCCTCATGCAAATTATCAAAAGCATTTTGAAGTTCATCATAGAATCTACCTCATCACTTTTGTGTGCCATGAGACAAATGTTTGTAACTTTATCATCACTTGAATCATTTTCGGATGATTCATTAACGGAGTCATCCCAAGTTGTTGCCTTCATTGCCTATTTTGCTTTTTGCTTGAAGTTCCTCTTTGACAATGGGCAATTGGCCTTGATGTGTACGGGCTTTTTGCGCTTGAAGCAAATGGTTGGTTCCTTCTTGACTTCATTTTCTTTTTATCCCCTTCTTTTGAAGGTTTTGTCTTTCCTCAAGAACCTCTTAAACTTGCGAGTGATCATGGCCATTTCATCATCTCCATCAGTATCGTCATCTTGGTCATTTGAAGCTTTTAGACCCAAGTTCTTCTTCTTGTCTTCATTGTCAAAGATGGCCAATTCCATTTCATGAGTGATGAGAGATCACATGAGTTGTTTAATTGAAAGCCTTGCAAGTTCCTTTGCTTCTCAGACCGACATGACTTTTGGTTGCCAAGTCTTTAGTAGAGACCAAAGCACTTTCTCAATCATTTCTTCATTAGGATACACTCTACCAAGATTTTTCAAACTATTAACAATAGTAGTAAAACGAGTAGACATTTCACTAATAGTTTCATTAGCACACATTTTGAATATTTCACATGATTGAACAAGCAAGTTAAACTTAGACTTCTTGATTTGGTTGGTTCTTTCATGTATGATTTTTAATTTATCCCAAATTTCTTTAGCCGATTCACTAGAAGAAATCCTATTGTAGTCTTTTGGGTGTATGCCACAACACAAGAGATTCATAGACATAGCATTCATTTTAATGAGCTTCTTGTCACTATCATTATATTCATCTTCCATATTAGGAACAATGTCGATGTCTGCGGTCTTAGTTGGAACATGGGATCCATGGACTACAATTTGCCATAAATTAAAGTCTTGAGCTAGAATGTAAATTCTCATCCTATTTTTCAAATATACATAGTTGGTTCCATTAAAACAGGGAGGTTTTTGGGATGATTGTCCCTCACTATAAGTGATATTGGTATTGGTGTTTTCTATGTGATCTTAACTCAAAGATATGTGAAATCAATACAAGAGCCCTTTCTCTAATACTAATTGATGGACCAAAAGTAATCCTTAGAGGGGGTGAATAATATTACTAATGACTAATGGAAAGTTAAAAGTTAATCAACCACAATAACCAATAAAAACAGTAAGTAAAGAGAAAGGGAAAGAAACACTTGCAAACCGAGTTTTCAAGTGGTTCGGCAATCCGTAATCTGCGTCCTACATCCATCCCTCAAGAACACCTCTTGAGGATTCCACTAAACAATCTTCTTTGGATGAAGATTAAACACTCTTACAAGTTCTTCAACTTCTTTACCTCTCCAATGAAGAACACATTCACTTGAAGCAAGGGTTACACCAACCCTTCTTTACAACTTTTGAGAATGATTGTGTTTGAAATATAACTGAGAAAACTCTCTTTTAGAGTAAATGGAAACAATCAACAGCTCTCTTTAATGCTCTAAGGAATTACAGTGAAAAACTAGAGCAAATAGAATAAACCTCACAAAAATAGGGCTTGAATCTTTGATTGCAATGAATGAGTATTGAATGAAATTGATTAAGTGTCCAACAACCAAATTCAAATAAGTGTAAATACTTTCTCTTCAAAATCTTAACATTTGAGGTAGTTGGGAGCAATTAATGCAAAAGAAAAACCCTAGAAAAAGAGTCATTACTATTCTGTGCAGTAATCCAGTTGACTGGGATCGCGGTCCAATCGAGTGCATTTCAAAAACATTGAAACGCGCCATTTAATTAGTCAACTGAGAGAAGTGTCTGGTCGAATAGAGGTCTTAAAGCAAAACCTCTGTTTTCAGAACATAAACAAGTCAATTATTTTCACCTACAGTTGACTGAACTCTGAGGAGTCAAGTCGACTATTTTTCTTATGAAAAACATTTTTTATCTTTTGAATGTTTTGTCAAGTTTTTAAGCCCTTGTCTTAGAGAACCAATCTACCTAACTTTACATGGAGTCCTACAAGAACAATATAAGAGAAATAATCTTCCAAGAATCTTCCATTTCAATATCCATCAAGATTAAAAAGCTCTGTTTGGACAATACACTTAAGATCAAACATAAATACTCAACATCATAGTTTGTTAATCATCAAACTTACTTAAGGCAAAACCTTGGGGCTAACATTTTCTTTTTTTCTTTTTTTTTTTAAAATCCAAGCCTTAAAGTGTAATCTTTATGGATTTTCCATTGGAGGAGCAAGTCTAAAACACATCGCATACAAGTGGTACAATATGGGGAGCAAGTCTGAAACGTATGGGGTGCAAGTCACTATAACATGTGTCAGACGTCCTACGTTGTGCCATTTGCACCCAACACATTTTAGACTTGTTCCTTCCCTAAAATCAATAGAAGTCGCAGAAAATCCAGAGAGGTTGCACTTTAAGGCAACCTCCATGGATTATATAGAAGGATCAAGTTTAAAATGTATCAGGAGCATGCTTGTGGTATAACGTGGGAAGCAAGTCTAAAATGTATCGGGAGCAAGTTTGAAACACGTTTTAGTGACTTATACTCGATACGTTTCAGACTTGCTGTCAAGCCCTGGAACAACAAAAATAGTATAAATAAAATTCCTTTTTGGATTCATAGACAATGACTGGTGAAGTCATTAAATTGTCCACACCACACAGTTCCAATCAACAAGTAGTGAAGAGAACAGTAATAGAAACTAAACTCATCATATTGCCAGATCCCTAAATTATTACTCCATCTCCCCCTTTTTTTGAGTCCTATATTCCATTTTAGGATGTCCCAAAATTAGTGTCCATTTTCCTAAATTGGCATACAATTTTTACTTGCTTTCCAAAACTACCCTTCCTTGAAATCTACACCAAGACAAGACTAAAAAAGTTTTTGCAATGATTAGGGGCAATTGTGGAAAGTAGGTGTAGATTCTTTTTGTCCCCTTAATAAGGTGGACCTAAAAAAAGGGACGGAGGGAGTACATCAGAGTTAAAACATAACATAGAAGGTCCAAAGGCAACATATGCCTTAATACAAACACATAATAATAAAGTTTAACAGACATGAATAGAAACTGTAATATGTCCTATCTCTTCAGCTGGCGTATACATAGTCATCAACATAGTAGTCCGGTCCAGCACCTCCATCCTCAGTAGGTCCACCCTCGGCATAGCCTTCCTCTGGGTAGTAGTCGTCATTGTACAGTACATCACTTGCATTGTAAACAACAAGATAGTCTGGACGGGGAATGTCCATGCATAAAAGGCCGTCAGCTTACCGAAAATTGAGTGAGTAAAAACTTATATAGTCTCATAGGTATTATGTAATTACAAGTTAGGAAGTCCATAAAATATAGTTCTACTAATAATATCAATATCTTATTCCAACCTTCCATTAATCGATCACTCACGTCATTTATACAAAAACACAATATTCAACTCATGGATTAACAGACTATATTCAATACTCCTGGATACACCAATGCTCTGTCTATCGCTTTTAAGAACATATTCATAGTACACCACAAGTCATAAATACCACTTCAGTCCATCCCTCGCTTTTAAGAACATATGTATAGTCCACTGCAAGTTAGGGATATAACATTTCGAGTAAAGACACATCAATTATATTGCCACGACTTAACAATGTCTACTAGTGATCACGATCCACCGCTTTTAAGTACATATGCTCAATCCACCTCTTTTAAGGACATATGATTAGACCACTAACTATCTTAACACCGCTTTTAAGGATATATGATTGACTAACGCCTGTCCCCGTAATCCTCCCAGAATATATCAAACCTACTTAATGTTTCACTATTACTACTACATGACATTCCCATGCGATCTGACTACTCTGATTGAAATGAATAGATTATCAAACTAAATTAGTATCGACACTTAAGCTAACATCCCGAACCTTAATACGTTACTCGCAACGTTATCTCATTATCATGTCTCATTATAAATAAAATATATAATGTAGCATTTTAAATAACTAAGCACTTCGTATCATAAATAATAGGAGATATCAGTATTCTGTAGGTTCTAATCGATTGAGACTAGGGTTCAATCGATTAAGGGAAAAGGCAGTTTCAATCGATTGAAGTCATTTTCAATCGATTAAGTAAGTAGTGATGGCAATCGATTAGAATCAACTTCAATCGATTGAATTATAGTTTAAACGATTAAAATAGCATCTTCTCTAGAAACTGGGCAGAGACGCACTAGTTTCTGGGGAAGAGGGTTTGTTTGGTGAGCTTGGTTAGCTTGGGCTCTAATGGCCTTCTCTCTCTCTCTCTCTCTCTCTCTCTCTCTCTCTCTCTCTCTCCTCTTCTTTTCTCTGTTTCTCCTCTCTTTTTCCTTCTTTTTTGTCCTTTTTCTTGTCAGTATGGGTGTGTATGTATATATATGTGGTATATGAGTGTATATATATATGAGTGAGTGTATATATATATGCACACATTATCTCTCTCTATAATCTCTCTCACTCCAAACAAGCCCACACAATCACGAAATGGTCACATATATATAGGAAGAAGAGGGTGTAGGTGGCAGCTTCTACGCAAATTGAGGATAAAGATCAGACCTCTTTCAATCAATTGTTATGGGCTCAATCCATTGAGAATAGTGTTCAATTGATTAGAATAAGTTTAATCGATTGTGGAAGGGCTACGTCATTGATTCAGGTAAGCAGGGTTTCAATCGATTGAAGTAGGCTCAATCGATTGATACATGCACCATGTCAATCGATTAAAATATCTTCAATCAAATGGGAAAGATTTTATAAGAATTATAAAGGTAATCATACCCAATCTCATATATTATTATAGATTAAAAAATACACAGTATTACATCATCCACCATTTATTAAAAGATTTAGTTCTCAAAATCAAAAGTGAGTAGGGTTAAAATAGAAACAAAAACTTTTCTTGCATCTCTGACTCTAACTCTAACTCAAACTCCCATGAAGCTTCTCATTCATCGTGATGCTTCCACTGGATCTTCACCAATAGAATATCCAGTTCCTCAGCTTCTTGATTCCTCGATCCAAGATCCGTAGTGCTTCTTGATGGAAAAAACGGTTTAAGTTAAAAGTTTAAACGCGCAGCGGAAAAGTCAAGTTATAAAAACTTAATGGTAGCCCAGGATCTACTACTCGTTAATTCCATAGATGCACACAAGAGGGGACAAGAGTTATACCTTAGTGTCTTGAACCCAATTCTGATTTTCTTCTTCTTCCTTGGTGATGCAACAGCCTCCACTAGGTTGTCTTCACCCTTATGTCTCCTACGGATGCTTGCCGGAGAGACTAGAGATGGTGGGATCTCTAATAGAGAGGAAAAAGAAGGTTTGGGGCTCTAAAACAGTTTCGGCAGCTTCTGACGTTCTAAAACGACGAACCCTTTTTTCAGAACGCAGCTGCCCTATTTATAGATTTCCAGAACCGACCTAGACTTTGAGCGATCGAAGATCTTTGATCGATCGAACCTTCGATCGATCGAACCATTCTCGATCGATCGAGACTGCCAAGACGTCAATCGATCGAACAACGTCAATCGATCGAACTTGTCTTGACAGCTTCCTCAAGTGTCTTTCCAAGTATCCTGGCGGAGCTAAGAGTGGGACCTCCTAGGCTCTTTATTGTTGGCTCAGACCAGTTTGTTAATTACCATGACCAAACTCTTTGATCAGCAAACTAACTAACTGGTCAGTTAACGTTTACTCCACTATAAAATGATAACTGAACTCCAACGCAAAAGAACATATCCGAAGCGATAACTAGACTTGTATGTTGTACTAATGTCCCTGTACCTTCAGCATTCGTAATCATATTCAAGTAGTCGGATAACTGTCACTGTCAACCTGAATCATGATTACTTCTTGTATTCCTTGAGTCCCATTCACCTCTCATGATTACCAAACATGTTGATAACTCTTATCAACAAGACTGCAGTACTCAGTAATCGACTTGGTGACATTCTCAAGGGAATGCTTACTCTGAAACAGAGGGTAGATTCTGTCTTGACAATTTATGTTCACAACCCTATGAATATGACATAATACCCAAGGTACCCAGGTATTGATCTTCTATAGACCTCACTGATTGGTAAGTCAAAGCAGCCATATCCACAGTCTGTGTTCATAATCGTCTCAAGATTAAGAACACGTACCTTATACAAGTTATGAGTTCCTATCGACTTATTGACAGTCTTGAGTGTCAATAGGAAAGCTCAAGTCCGTCAATGCACTATAAGCACTAGCATGTTAACTAAGAGTTAAACTCTAGTGATTGAGATTAATCACTCCATCCAATGATAGTTAATCATGCTACAGTCTAAACCTGATGAGATATCCAGTCTCATCATCCACTGTGACACATTCTAAGTAACAAAGAATAGTAGTTCGTATCTCACTTGTATGTATCTCATACATACACGAATTACTTACTATGATACTTAAGGATAAACAATCATCTCATGAAAGAAACATACATAATGAAATGTAAAGCTGATATCCATATATTAAAATGTCAATGTCTCATACATAAAGTAATGGTTTGAGGGCACAAACCCAATAAACTCCCACTTGCACTCACAACCATACAGGATTACATCTGAGACCTAGACTATCTAGATGACGATCAAAGACCTTCTATGACAAGGCCTTTGTAAACGGATCAGCAAGATTGTCAGCGGTGGCAATCTTGGTGACAGTCACATCTCCACGTTGAACAATATCTCGGATAAGATGATATTTCCGCTCTACATGCTTTCCCTTTCCGTGGTTCCTTGGCTCCTTGGACTGAGCCACTGCCCTACTATTATCACAATAAAGCGTAATAGGCGACAGCGACGCTGGTACCACCTCGAGTTCCGTAAGGAACTTCTTGAGCCAAACAGCTTCCTTTGCGGCTTCACAAGCAGCAACATACTCAGCTTCTGTAGTTGAGTTTGCAATGCATTTCTGCTTAATGCTCCTCTAACTAACAGCACCACCTCCTAAGGTAAAGAGATGACCGGACGTTGACTTCCTCGAATCTTTATCTGACATAAAGTCCGAGTCAGTATATCCTATTGGAATTAACTCACTACCACCGTACATAAGCATGTAATCTTTAGTCCTTCTCAAGTACTTAAGAATGTGCTTAACGGCTGTCTAGTGCTCTGGACCCGGATTCGATTGATATCTGCTAACCATGCCAACGGTAAAGCAGATATCTAGTCTAGTGCATAACATTGCATACATGAGACTTCCCACTACCAAAGCATAGGGAACTCTTGTCATGTGATTCCTCTCCTCCTGTGTTTTTGGACACTGGTCCTTGGAGAATGCTAGACCATGCCTGAAAGGTAACAAACCTTTCTTCGAATTATCCATAGAAAACCTAGTTAGCACCTTATCGATATAACCAGCTTGAGACAATCCCATTATCTTTCGCTTGCGATCCCGAAAGAGCTTTATTCCAAGAATATAACTCGCCTCTCCTAGATCCTTCATATCGAAAGTACTAGCTAGCCAAACCTTGACCGTTGACAGCGCCGCTACATCATTTCCAATGAGTAGAATGTCGTCAACGTAAAGCACAAGAAAAGCCACCACTTTCCCTTCACATTTCTTGTTTACACAAGGTTCATCCAGATTTTGTATGAAACCAAACGACTTGACCGCTTGGTCAAATCGGATGTTCCAACTTCTGGATGCCTGCTTAAGCCCATAAATGGACTTTTGCAACTTGCATACCAAGTTACCTTTCCGACCAGCTATGAACCCTTCTGGTTGTTGCATATAGATGTCCTCCTTAAGATTGCCATTTAAGAATGCAGTCTTGACGTCCATCTGCCAGATCTCATAATCTAGGCATGTAGCAATGGATAGGAGTATCCTGATGGACTTGAGCATGGCCACCGGAGAGAAGGTTTCCTCATAGTCAATGCCCTCCCTCTGAGTATAACCTTTCGCTACAAGCCTAGCCTTATAGGTCTCAACCTTTCCATCAGATGCTCTTTTCCTCTTGTAGACCCACTTACAACCAATGGGTTTAATATTGGCTGGAAGTTCTACAAGATCCCAGACCTGATTAGAATCCATAGATTCTAATTCAGCCTTCATAGCTTTAACCCAATGATCTGAATCAACATCAGCCATTGCCTCTTCATATGTGGCAGGATCAGATTCAGATTCTATGGAGACAGCTTCAAAAACTTCTCCTGAGAACATGTATCTATCACGCTGGCTGATAATGCTCCCACTACGACGAGGTACCGGTGCGGAAATGGGTGAAGAAGTGGTATTTTCTTGATTTACATCGTTATTAACTGCGGGTTGGACTTAGGGCTCTCCTTCTATTTCTCTCAGATCTATCATTCCCTTAGGTTTATGGTTCATGATATAATCATCCTCTAAGAAAACAACATTTGTACTAACAAACACTTTCTGTTCTCTTGGATCATAAAAATACCATCCATAAGTACCCTTTGGATACCCTACAAAATAACATACTTCTGATCTAGAATCCAACTTGCTCATCTTTCCTTTCAGCACATGTGCCGGACACCCCCATATCCCGAGATGTTGCAAAGAAGGCTTGCGCCCAATCCACATCTCTCGTGGTGTCCTTGGAACAGATTTACTTGGTACTAGATTTAGTATGTAAGCAGCGGTTTCCAAAGCATAACCCTAAAGGAATAATGGCAACTCAGAATAATTCATCATTGACCTAGTCATGTCTAAAAGAGTCCGATTCCTTCTCTCCGCTACACCGTTCTGCTGAGGTGTGCCAGGTGCAGTCAACTGTGATAGAATCCCATTCTGTACGAGGTGATCAATAAACTCATTAGAGAGGTACTCGCCACCTCGATCAGATCGAATGGCCTTGATATGTGTACCCAATTGCTTTTCCACTTCAGCCCTAAACTCTTTGAACTTTTCAAAGGCTTCAGACTTGTGCTGCATTAGGTACACATATCCATACCTAGAGTGGTCATCAGTAAATGTTATGAAATAATCATAACCACCCCTTGCTCTAATATTTATTGGTCCACACACATCAGTATGAACTAATTCCAACAATGCATTTGTTCTATTGCCCTTTGCAGGAAAGGGCCTTTTGGTCATCTTACCCTCTAAACAAGACTCACAGACTTCCATTAGTTCGAGAACCAAATCGCCTAAGACCCCTTCTTTGACTAGTCTGCCAATCCTATTTAGATTGATATGGCCAAGCCTCATATGCCAAAGCCTTGTTGGATTAGTGGAAGGTTCTTTTCTTATAGATGGTATAGTTACCATTGAGTTATTAAGTTCCAAGCAAGAATCTTTAGAAATATTGGGAGTGATCACATACAAACCATTTGATTTAACACCAGAGCATATAAAATAACTATTTCTTTTAATAACAACTTCAGTTCCAAAATGAAAAGAATAACCATTATTCGATAAATTAGAAACTGAAATTAAATTACGTCTCATTGAAGGGACGTAAAGTACATCTGATAAAATCAAAACTTTATTGTCTAGAAATTCTAAAACTACGACTCCTATAGCAACCGCAGAAACGGTTGCACTAGAACCTAGAGTAAGTATGATTTCCCCATCACTGCACCTCTTGGTTGATCTGAACCCCTGCAATGAATTACAGATATGGTTAGTCGCACCAGAATCAATGCACCAAGTGTTTGAAGTATCCGTAATAAAACTTACTTCAATCACATGTGATTCAATCATACCTTGAACTCTTGTAGCTAAGAATTCTGGACAGTTCCTCTTCCAGTGGCCCTTCTCACCGCATTGGAAACACTTTCCTTTGCCTTGGCCACCCACCTTCCCTTTGCCCTTACCTTTTCCCTTTGATTTTGCAATCTTAGGGACCGGTCCAACACTTGGACCACCAGTGCCAGCCTTCTTCTTCCCTTTCTTTCCTTTCGGTGTAGATCGGGAATAGGAAGCGTTTTTCTCAACGTTCAAGACGTTGACCCCAGGTTTGATCACCCCTTCCGCTGCCAAAAGAGAACTCATCAATTCGCTCATTGAAAAATTCATTTGATTCATATTATAGTTAAGTTTAAATTGATCAAATAAAGGCGACAGCGAATTGAGGATCATTTCAACTTGGGTCTGTGCATCAATGTTGGCACCTAGGGTTTCCAGCTCGTTTAAATAACCAATCATTTTTAAAACATGTTCCTTAATTGGAGTCCCTTCCGACGTCTTTGTACTCATTATCTTTTGCATGGCTACCTGTCTAGCAGGCCTGCCATGCTCCCCGAACATCTTTTTGAGGGATGTGATAATGTCACTGGTAGAATCATTCAATTGGAATTGGTGTTGCAACACACCAGCCATTGAGGCCAGAATATAGCAATGAGCCATTCCATTCGACTTCTTCCATTTGTCGAACTCGCGTCTGGCAGCTGCCGAAGCATTTGCCGCGGGTTCTTCGGGGCATGGGGTGGTGAGGACATATATGTGATCCTCCGTAGTTAACACGATGTCAAGGTTACGTTTTCATTCAGTGTAGTTATTTCCAGTTAACTTGTTTTGAGTGAGTATGGTGGCAAGTGGACTAAATGCAGATCCAGACATTATGATTACTGAAAATCAAACAAACAAAATAAATATGGATATCAGAATTAGACATTTTTGAAATAAAAGAATCCTTAAAAAACTCTTATTTTAAAACAAAGTCGCCGGAATATCGAAACAAAAGAATAAAGCCTCCGTGTGGTGGTCAATTTCGATTTTTCAATTAATCAAGACTTGTCCGCTATGCAACTCTTGCAAAACAAGTTATGACTCCCGAACCCTTTTGATCTTTAAGTTTCTGAATAATGCCCCGTGTGGGATCCCTTATCCATAGCTTAGCTAGTGTGTACCATTAACTATGATCCAATCACAACCGTCTCAAGTAGCGCCTTCGTGTGGTGGTCACCCTCTAACACGTCTTATTGATCCTATCAAAAGAAGTTCACATCTAGTAACCAATGAGTAATGCACCCTCCGTATGGAATGATCACCCCTGGCGAGGTGACACAGAATGCACTACTCATCTTACAGTGAACCGTTAATGGAAGATCGTGGGTGTCATGAATAAGACCCTCGCCCACTAGATTTGGTAAATTAAGGATTTTGCTTTTAAAGAAAAATTTGTTTTTATACATTACCCATAAACATCCAATGTTTACTATTGCGTTAAAAACGGTTTTTGAATTTTATTTTAGAAAACTTGTTTTACGTGCATGTAAATATTAACAATATAATTAAATGCCAATCACAAACCAAGCACATAAAACAAAAAACTAAAATTGAAAATAAAGACATCCAAACAATGCCTCTATCTCCCATAGCTCTATCTCCATAGAACCTCCTTTTGGTTTGATCGCCTCCAGCTCCATCTTCATGGACAACGGCTCCTTGCTCCATCTTCATGGATTTTCTAATTCTATTACATTTGTCCTATGCTTCTTTCGAAGCTTACAATTTTTCTAGAAATAGAAATAGCAACAACAAAATACAATAAAAGGTTAGGGAAACCAGTGCGACTTTCCTTTTCGTAGGATTAAAGTCGCAGCGCCCTTTACATATGCCTTAAAACCAAACCAAACTTAAATTACAACATGCACTAATTTAAATACAAAATATTTAAATGACTTGGTGCCATGGGAGATAGCGACTAATCTAGCTGCAAAAGGGTTAGTCGTACACGCATCCATACATACATAACAAATATATGTAACTATTGGAACACTTAATTGATTCACACAGTATATAAACTCTTTACATACTGAATTAGAACTTAAAACAACATCTTACTTCTCTGTCACAGTTCGATCGATCAAAGACCGTTCGATCGCTCGAACCTTCGATCGATTGAACTCTGTTCAATCGCTTGAACTTTCTTAGTGTCTTGATTTAAAAAAATTTCAGAATAAAAAAAATGTTTAATTTCAAAACACCTTAAAACTGTGAAACATAGAGCCTGACAAAGAATCTGTCTCGATCGATCTAACTTCATTCGATCGATCGAACACCAGAAGGTTTCGATCGATCGAAGACTGTTCGATCGATCGAGTACAGAGGATGTTCGATCGATCGAAACATGTTCGATCGATCGAACCCGCCTTGCATCCCATGAAATCACAGATTTGTATTCTGCTGCGATAACACTGCAGAAACAGATCTGTGACAATGCCGTTTCAAAAAATAGTTCTAAAATCAACATAATGTTCGAAAAACGCATCTATAGATCCAAACGAGCGTGGCTTTGATACCAATTGATGGAAAAAATGGTTTAAGTTAAAAGTTTAAACGCGCAGCGGAAAAGTCAAGTTATAAAAACTTAATGGTAGCCCAGGATCTACTACTCGTTAATTCCATAGATGCGCACAAGAGGGGACAAGAGTTTTACCTTAGTGTCTTGAACCCAATTCTGATTTTTTTCTTCTTCCTTGGTGATGCAGCAGCCTCCACTAGGTTGTCTTCACCCTTATGTCTCCTACGGATGCTTGCTGGAGAGACTAGAGATGGTGGGATCTCTAATAGAGAGAAAAAAGAAGGTTTGGGGCTCTAAAATAGTTTCTGCAGCTTCTGACGTTCTAAAACGACGAACCTTTTTTTCAGAACGCAGCTGCCCTATTTATAGATTTCCAGAACCGACCTAGACTTCGAGCGATCGAAGATCTTAGATCGATCGAACCTTCGATCGATCGAACCATTCTCGATCGATCGAGACTGCCAAGATGTCAATCGATCGAACAACGTCAATCGATCGAACTTGTCTTGACAGCTTCCTCAAGTCTCTTTCCAAGTATCCTGGCGGAGCTAAGAGTGGGACCTCCTAGGCTCTTTATTGTTGGCTCAGACCAGTTTGTTAATTACCATGACCAAACTCTTTGATCAGCAAACTAACTAACTGGTCAGTTAACGTTTACTCCACTATAAAACGATAACTGAACTCCAACGTAAAAGAACATATCCGAAACGATAACTAGACTTGTATGTTGTACTAATGTCCCTCTACCTTCAGCATTCGTAATCATATTCAGGTAGTCGGATAACTGTTACTGTCAACCTGAATCATGATTACTTCTTGTATTCCTTGAGTCCCATTCACCTCTCATGATTACCAAACATGTTGATAACTCTTATCAACAAGACTGCAGTACTCAGTAATCGACTTGGTGACATTCTCAAGGGAATGCTTACTCTAAAACAAAGGGTAGATTCTGTCTTGACAATTTATGTTCACAACCCTATGAATATGACATACCCAAGATACCCAGGTGTTGATCTTCTATAGACCTCACTGATTGGTAAGTCAAAGCAGTCATATCCACAGTCTGTGTTCATAATCGTCTCAAGATTAAGAACACGTACCTTATACAAGTTATGAGTTCCTATCGACTGATTTACAGTCTTGAGTGTCAATAGGTAAGCTCAGGTTCGTCAATGCACTATAAGCACTAGCATGTTAACTAAGAGTTAAACTCTTGTGATTGAGATTAATCACTCCATCCAATGGTAGTTAATCATGCTACAGTGTAAACCTGATGAGATATCCAGTCTCATCATCCACTGTGACACATTCTAAATAACAAAGAATAGTAATTCGTATCTCACTTGTATGTATCTCATACATACACGAATTACTTACTATGATACTTAAGGATAAACAATCATCTCATGAAAGAAACATACATAATGAAATGTAAAGCTGATATCCATATATTAAAATGTCAATGTCTCATACTTAAAGTAATGGTTTGAGGGCACAAACCCAACAGTCCTCAATTAAGGATGAAGTTGTCGTTGACCTCTATGTCCTCAAAGTTGATCTCATGCACTGGGTTGTGGGCACAATTCCTCAACATACTAATGTGGAAGATATTGTACACTCCTGACATCTTTGGCAGCAATGCAAGTCTATATGCAACCTTTCCAGCACAATCTAGGATCTCAAATGGTCCGATGAATTGTGGCGATAGCTTGCCTCTCTTCTCTCTGAATCTTACGATTCCTCGAACTGGTAAAACTTTAAGCAGCACATGATATCTAACTATGAACTCCAAGACTTTATGGCATTTATCGGCGTGACTCTAATGTCTGGTCTATGTCGTCATCATCTTCTCATGTACTACTTGAATCTTCTCACTGGTTTCTCGCACTAGTTCTAGCCTAAGAAGTTGAGTATCTCCAACTTCAGCCCAACATAGCAGCAATCGGCAAGGTCTTCTGACAAATCTTTAAACGGCACCATTCCTATGGTCGTATGATAATTGTTGTTATAGGCAAACTCGATCAGCGATAGTTGCGTCTCTCGAGAACTTTTAAAATCGATGATGCAAGATCGTAGCATATCTTCCATCAGTTGGTTGACTTGTTCAGTCTACTCATCGATCTATGGAAGAAAGGCTGAACTCAAGTTCGGTGTAGTTCTCATCGCTATCTAAAGGCTCTTCTAAACTTTTGCAGTAAAACGCGAATCTCGATTTGACACAATCGAAACAGGTACACCGTGTAATCGTACAACTTGTTGTAGATACATCCGACTCAAATGTTCTATTGGATATTTCATGCTATAGGCGATAAAATGCAGCGTCGTCAGTCAATCCACTATTACCCAAATAGTGTCGTGATTTTGCTGAGACCTTGGCAAACCTACCATGAAATCCATGGTTATGTGTTCCCATTTCCATTGGAGAATCAGCAGTAGCTATAGAAGTCCATATGATTTATGATGTTCCACCTTCACTTGCTTACGAGTAAGACATTGAGCTACATGCTCGGCTACTTCTCTCTTCATTCCTTTCCACCAAAAATTTATCTTTAATTCCTTATACATATTTGTACATCTAGGATATACAGTTATTTGTGACTTGTGTGCTTCATCTAATACGTCGTTTTTTAGATTATCCTCGTTAGGCACACACGATCTTCCCTTACATCTTAAAACTCCGTCTACACCAATACTCCAGACTTCTAGTTCCTTCGCTAAAATCTTAGTAAACCATAGTTTCAAGTCCTCCGTTGACTGTTGAGCCTCTATGATATGGCTAATTAGAGTTGGTTAGATGACAATACATCCAAGATGTTGTCCTTCTCTCAATTATACTAGCTGAAGGTCGAAGTAATCTAAGGTGTCCAATGCTTGACATTCTCGAATTAATATGGCAGCGATTACTAGACGGGGGTCAGCAACTCAAAGCGTCAGCCACGACATTTGCTTTACCTGGATGGTATTGTAAAGAAATTTATAATCCTTGAGCAACCCCATCCAACTTCGTCGATGAATGTTCAATTTCTTTTGAGAGAATAGGTACCTCAAACTCTTATGATGTGAGAAAAGATCAAACTTCTCTCCATACAAATAGTGTCTCCAAATCTTTAATGTAAACACTATCGCATCTAATTCCAAGTTATGCATAGGATAATTCTTTTCATGTACCTTTAACTATCTTGATCCTTACGCAATAATGTTTCCATTGTGCATAAGCACACATCCAAGTCCTTAGTATGATGCATCACTATAGATTATAAATCTTTCTCCACTTCTAGGTATCGCGAATACTGGTGTTGAGGTTAATCTTTCCTTTAACTCTTGAAATGGGCCCTCATGCTTATCCGTCCATTCATATTTTATTTCTTTCCTTGATAAGTTTGTCAAGGGTCCTGTAATATTGGAGAATGCTTCCACGAATCTTCGGTAATATCCAGCTAGACTAAGAAAACTTCTAACTTCTGTTGCATTGGTTGGTCTATTCCAACTCAAGACTGCATCAATCTTAGATAAGTCTATCGAGATACCATCCTGTGAGATAACATGTCCCAAGAATTTGACTTCCCATAATCAAAATTCGCACTTGCTAAACTTCGCATACAATTAATATCTTGGAGTGTCCATATAGAAATCTATAAGTGTTCTTTGTGATCTTCCTCTGTCCTTGAGTAGATTAGGATGTCGTCAATGAATACTATAATGATTTAATCCAGATAAGGTCTGAATACTCTATTCATTAGGTCCATGAATATTGTTGGGGCATTAGTTAATCCAAAAGGCATCATTAGAAACTCATAATATCCATTCCTCTTCCTGAATTCAGTCATCGACACATCCTCTGGTCAAAGTAACAACTAATGATATCCTGAACGTAGATCGATCTTTGAAAAGATCCTCGATCCTTATAGTTGGTCAAAAAGGTCATCTATCTAAGGAAGTGGATATTTATTCTTGATTATAGCCTTGTTTGACTCTTTGTAGTCGATATAGAGTCAAAGTGACACATCCTTCTTCTTTATGAATAGTACTGGCGCTCCCCAAGGTGACGTACTCGGGTGAACAAATCCTAAATCCTCAAGCTCCTGAACTTTCTTCTTTAATTCCAACATCTCAGTGGGAACCATCCTACATAGAGTCTTGGATATTAGTTCCCAGGTTCTAATTCCACACAGAAGTCTATCTCTCTCTTTGGTGGAAGTCCTAAAATATCCTGGAAAACATCTTCAAAATCTTGTACGATAGGGAACTAGTCTATAGTAGGTTCCGTACTCGTATTTCCAATCACAACTAAATAACTCATAAAGAAGATGTCACTCGTCGGCTGACAAAACTACCAAGTCAGCTGGAAGATTCCTATCTTCCAGGGTCAGGGGACAATCCTTCCACACCTTACCCAACTTAACAGTCACTCCCAAGGGTGACATGCATCTCATTAAGTGTTAGCTCAAGTGCCTTGGTTATAAACCCAAGTGGCACACAATCTTAACAGCAATAAACGAATGTGCAGCACCAATATCAAACAAAGCTCTAACTTGACAGTGAAAAAGTACAAGCGTACTTTCCATATTCTTTTGTTCCTCAGCGTCAAAACTTTCTTCCTCTAGGATGATGGCATTCATCCGAACCTGATTTAGGGGTCCTTGAATTGGTTCCCAAAATATTCTCCACGAGGTGCTCGACAATCCTTGCCTAGATGACCAAGCTTATTGCAGTTGTGGTAAAAATTGTCATTCTGACGGTGGGTCTTGGGAATAGTACAATTTCTTGCAATATATCCGGGCACTCCATAGTTAAAGCATCCCCCACTACTTGATTATGGGGTAGGAAGCAGTGCCTGAGGTAGTAGTCCTCGTTGTTGGAACTGCAGTAGTCGAGGGTAATTCAACTGAGGCTTCCTAGTTCCATCTCAGGTGCGCTTATTTCCTTGATAATTACCCTGAAACTTCAACCTTGGGTATTCCTCAGTGGTGGGTTCTGGAAATTTCTCTGTTAAAAGTTCCTCGGCGGTTGAGGTTAGTTCATCTGTTGTCGCTGCACCAGATATTGCCATGACTTAACGACATGTACTAGTAATCAAAATCCATCGCTTTTAAGGACATATGATTAGATCACCATCTTTCTTAGAGCTATTTGTCCAGTCCACTACTTTTAAGGACATATGATTGACCAACGCCAATCCCCGTAATCCTCTAAGAACTTATCAAACCTACTTAATGTTTCACTGTAACTGATACATGGCATTCCCATTTGGCATGACTACTCTGATTGAAATGAATGGATTTTCAAATTGAATTAGGATCGACACTTAAACTAACACCCTGAACTTTGATACGTTACTCGCAACGTTATCTCATTATCATGTCTCATTATAAATAAACGTATAATGAAAATAGGTAGTAGCATTTTAAACAACTAAATAGTTTGTATCATAAATAACAAGAGATATCATTATTCTATATGTTCCAATCGATTGAGACTAGGGTTCAATCGATTGGGAAAAAGGGTAGTTTCAATCGATTGAAGTCATTTTCAATCGATTGAGTAGTAGTGGTGGCAATCGACTGAAATCAATTTCAATTGATTGAGATAATTTCAATCGATTGAGTTATAATTCAATCTATTGAAATAGTCATCTTCTCCAGAAGCTAGACAGAGATGCACTAGTTTCTGGGGACACCTTTGGTGTCCATTTCCTTCATGTTGAAACTCATATAGATAGTACACCTAGGCTACTGAATAAGTTTAGAAGTCACCTAGTTGAAAAGGGTGTGTTTGGTGAGCTTGGGCTCCAATGGCCTTCTATCTCTCTCTCTCTCTCTCTCTCTCCTCTTCTCTTCTCTTCTCTGTTTCTCCTCTCTATTTTCTTCTTTTCTGTTTTTTTATTCTTGTTAGAGTGGGTGTGTATGTATATATATGTGGTATCTGAGTTTATATATATGTGAGTGAGTATATATATATGCACACAATATCTCTCTATAATCTCTCTCAGTCCAAACAAGCCCACACACTCACGAAATGGTCATATACATATAGGGGGAAGAAGGTGTAGGTGGGAGCTCCAGCGCAAAACTGAGGATAAAGATCAGACCCCTTTCAATCGATTAATGAGGGCTCATTCGATTGAGAATACTATTCAATCGATTGGAATAAGTTCAATCGATTGGGGAAGGGTCCACATCATTGTTTCAATAGATTGAAGTGGGCTCAATCGATTAATACATGCATCATGTCAATCGATTAAAATGTGTTCAATCGATTGGGAAAGATTTAACAAGAACTTTTAAGGCAATCATACATAATCTTATGTATTATTGTACATTAAAAAATATAGGGTATTACACTTGCTGCCCACATTATACCATTTGCACCAGATATATTTTAGACTTGCTCATATGGCAGAATCCATGGAGGTCGCTGAAATCAATGGGAATTATGGAAAATCCATAGAGATTAAACTTTAAGGTTAGGATTTAAAAAAAAAGGTATGAGGACACAAAGTTGAAATGTCTCATGAAAGAAACATACATAATGAAATGTAAAGCTGATATCCATATATTAAAATGTCAATGTCTGATACATAAAGTAATGGTTTGAGGACACCCAAGAAACTTCAACTTGCACTCACGACCATACAGGATTACATATGAGACTTAGACTATCTATATGATGATCAAAGATCTTCTGTGGCAAGGCCTTTGTAAACAGATCCGCAAGATTCTTAGAGGTGGCAATCTTGCTGACAGTCACATCTCCACGTTGAACAATATCTCGGATTAGATGATATTTTCGCTCTACGTGCATTCCCTTTCCGTGGTTTCTTGGCTCCTTGGATTGTGCCACTGCCCCACTATCATCACAATAAAGTGTAATAGGTGACAGCACCGCTTGTACCACTTCGAGCTCCATAAGGAATTTCTTAAGCCAAACAACTTCCTTTGCGGCTTCACAAGCAGCCACATACTCAGCTTCTGTAGTTAAGTCTGTAATGCATTTCTACTTAATGCTCCTCCAACTAACAACACCACCTCCCAAGGTAAAGAGATGACCAAACGTCAACTTCCTCAAATCTTTATGTGACATAAAGTCCGAGTTAGTGTATCCCACTGGAATTAACTCACTACCACCATACATAAGCATGTAATCTTTAGTCCTTCTCAAGTACTTAAGAATGTGCTTAACGGCTGTCCAGTGCTCTGGACCTGGATTCAATTGATATCTACTAACCATGCCAACGACAAAGCAGATATCTGTTCTAGTGCATAACATCGCATACATGAGACTTCCCACTGCCGAAGCATATGGAACTCCTGCCATGCGATTCATCTCCCCTTGTGTCTTTGGACACTAGTCCTTGGAGAACGCTAAACCATGCCTGAAAGGTAACAAACCTTTCTTCGAATTATCTACTGAAAACCTAGTTAACACTTTATCGATATAACCAGCTTGAGATAATCCCATTATCTTCGCTTGCGATCTTGAAAGAGCTTTATCCCAAGAATATAGCTCACCTCTCCTAGATCCTTCATATCGAAGTACTAGCTAGCCAAACGTTGACCATTGACAATGCCGCTACATCATTTCCAATGAGTAGAATGTCATGAACGTAAACCACAAGAAAAGCCACCACTTTCCCTTCACACTTATTGTATACACAAGGTTCATCCAGATTCTATATGAAACCAAATGACTTGACCGCTTGGTCAAAATATATGTTCCAACTCCTGGATGCTTGTTTAAGCTCATAAATGGACTTTTGCAACTTGCATACCAAGTTACCTTTCCGACTAGCTATGAACCCTTCTGGTTGCTGCATATATATATGTCTTCCTCAAGATTGCTATTTAAGAATGCTGTCTTGGCGTCCATCTTCCAGATCTCATAATCTAGGTATGCAACAATGGATAAGAGTATTCTAATGGACTTGAGCATGGCTACCGGCGATAAGGTTTCCTCATAGTCAATGCCCTCCCTCTGAGTATAAACTTTCGCTACGAGCCAGGCCTTAAAAGTCTCAACCTTTCCATCGAATCCTTTTTTCCTCTTATAGACCCACTTACAGCCTATGGGTTTAATATTGGTTGGAAGTTCTACAAGATCCCAGACCTGAGTGGAATCCATAGATTCTAATTCAACCCTCATAGCTTTAACCCAATGAGCTGAATCAACATCAGCCATTGCCTCTACGTATATGGCAGGATCAGATTCAGATTCTATGAAGACAGCTTCAAAAACTTCTCCTAAGAACATATATCTATCAAACTGGCCGACAATCCTCCCACTACGATGAGGTACCGATGCAGAAATGGGTGAAAAGTGGTATTTTCTTGATTTGCATCATTATCAACTGCGGGTTGGACTGAGGGATCTCCTTGTATCTCTCTCAGATCTATCCTTCCCTTAGGTTTAGGGTTCATGATATAATCATCCTCCAAGAAAATAGCATTTGTACTAACAAACACTTTTTATTCTCTTGGATCATAAAAATACCATCCATAAGTACCCTTTGGATACCCAACGAAATAGCACACTTTCGATCTTGAATCCAACTTGCTCATCTTTCCTTTCAGCATATGTGCCGGATACCCCCATAATCGGAGATGTTGCAAAAAAGGCTTGTGCCTAATCCACATCTCTTGTGGTGTCTTGGGAACAGATTTGCTTGGTACTAGATTTAGTATGTACGCAGCGGTTTCCAAAGCATAACCCCAAAGGAATAATGGTAACTAAGAATAACTCATCATCGACCTAGTCATGTCTAAAATAGTCCGATTCCTTCTCTCTGCTACACCGTTCTGCTGAGGCGTACCAGGTACAGTCAATTGTGTCAGAATCCCATTCTGTACGAGGTGATTAATAAACTCATTAGAGAGGTACTCACCACCTCAATCAGATCTAATGGCCTCCTTGATATATGTGCCCAATTGCTTCTCTACTTCAGCCCTAAACTCTTTAAACTTTTCAAAGGCTTCAGACTTGCGATGCATTAGGTACACATATCCATACCTAGAGTGGTCATCAGTAAATGTGATGAAATACTCATAACCACCCCTTGTTCTAATATTTATTGGTCCACACACATTAGTATGAACTAATGCTAACAATGCATTGGTCCTATTGCCCTTTGTAGGAAAGGACATTTTAGTCATCTTATCCTCTAAACAAGACTCACAAACTTCCATTGGTTCAAGAACCAAATCGCCTAAGACTCCTTCTTTGACTATTCTGCCAATCCTATTTAGATTGATATGGCCAAGCCTCATATGCCAAAGCCTTATTGGATTAGTGGAAGGTTCTTTTCTTTTAGATGGTATAGTTACCATTGAGTTATTAAGTTCCATACAAGAGTCTTTATCAATAATAGGAGTAATCACATACAAGCCATTAGTTTTAACACCAGAACATATAAAAGAACTATTTCTTGTAATGACAACTTCTGTTCTAAAATGAAAAGAATAACCATTATTCAATAAATTTGAAACTGAAATTAAATTACGTCTCATTAAAGGGGCATAAAGTACATCTGATAAAACTATTATCTTATTGTCCAAAAACTCTAAAACTATTGCTCCTATAGCAACCGCAGAAACGGTTGCGCTAGAACCCAAAGTCAGCACGATTTCCCCATCACTACATTTCCTGGTTGATCTAAACCCCTACAACGAATTACAGATATGGTTAGTCACACCAAAATCAATGCACCAAGTGTTTGAAGCATCCGTAATAAAACTTACTTCAATCACATGTGATTCAATCATACCTTGAACTCTTGTAGCTAAGAATTCTGGACAGTTCCTCTTCCAATGGCCTTTCTCACCGCATTGGAAACACTTTCCTTTGCCTTGGCCACCCACCTTCGCTTTACCCTTACCTTTTCCCTTAGATTTTGCAATCTTAGGGACCGGTCCAACACTTGGACCACCAGTGTCAGCCTTCTTCTTCCCTTTCTTACCTTTCGATGCAGATCGGCATGAAGAAGAGCTTTTCTCAATGTTCAGAACATTACCCCCAGGTTTGATCACCCCTTCTGCGGCCAGTAAAGAACTCATTAATTCGCTCATTGAGAAATCCATTTTATTCATATTATAGTTTAGTTCAAATTGAGCTAATGACGGCGACAGCGTATTGAGGATCATATCAACTTGGGTCTGTGCGTCAATGTTGGCACCTAGGGTCTCTAGCTCGTTCAAATAACCAATCATTTTTAAAACATGTTCTTTGACTAGAGTCCCTTCCAACATCTTAGCACTCATTATCTTCTGCATGGCTACCTGTCTGGCAGGCCTGCCATGCTCCCCAAACATCTTTTTTAGGGATTCGATAATGTCACTGGCAGAATTGTTCGACTGGATTTGGTGTTGCAACACACCAGCCATTGAGGGCAGAATGTAGCAACAAGTCATTCCATTCGACTCCTTCCATTTATCGAACTCGCGTCTGGCAGCTACCGAAGCATTTATCGCAGGTTCTTCAGGGCATGGGGTGGTGAGGACATATATGGGAACCTCCGCAGTTAAAATGATGTCAAGATTTCGTTTCCATTCTGTGTAGTTATTTCCAGTTAACTTGTTTTGAGTGAGTATGGTGGCAAGTGGACTAAATGTAGATCCAGACATTATGATTTACTTGTAAAAATCAAAAGACAAAATTAATATGGATATCAGATTTTGACAGTTTGAAATAAAAGAATTCTTAAAAATCTTATTTAAAACAAAGTCAGCAGAATATCAAAACGAAAGAGCAAAGCCTCCGTGTGGTGGTCAATACTCGATCTTTTGATTAATCATAACTTGTCCGCTATGCAATTCTTCCAAAACAAGTAATGACTCCCGAACCTATTTGATCTTTAAGTTTCTGAATAATGCCCCGTGTGGGATCCCTTATCCATAGCTTAGCTAGTGTATACCATTAAATAGGATCCAATCACAACTGCCTCAAGTAGCGCCTCTGTATGGTGGTCACCCTCTAACACGTTTGATTGATCCTATCCATAGGAAGTTCACATCTAGTAGCCAATGAGTAGTGTACCCTCCATATGGAATGATCACCCCTAGTGAGGTGACATAGAATGCACTACTCATCTTACAGTGAACCGTTAATGGAAGATCGTGGGTGTTATAAATAAGACCCTCTCCCACTAGATTTGGTAGTAAAGGATTTTGCTTTTGAAAAAAAAATTTCCACACATTACCCATAAACAACCAATGTTTACTAATGAATTGAAAATGGTTTTTCAATTTATTTTAGAAAAGGGGCTGGTAGTGGTGGTTATGATGTTGGTGGTGGTAGTTGACCTAGTTATGGTGGTGCTAGTGGATTGAGTCATAGTAGCGGTCTTATTTGGTTGGTTGGGTAATGGTGGCTGGTGGTGGTGGTGGTTGGTTGATTGGTGTTAGCGGTGGCAATGGAAGTGGTGGTGCTTTTATTGGTGAAGAGGAAGAAGATGAGGGCAAAAGGGTAATTTTGTTGTGTCCTATTTAGAAAGAAAAAAAAACATCAAAAGTTGATATAAATTTAATTTTATAATTTTAAATAGATTTTCTTTCTATTTTCAAAAATCATATTTGACTTTTAAAATCACCACAAATCATGGACTGATATCTAATAATTCCTTAAAATAAAAGGGTGTACCTTAAAACAAAAAGGGAGCTTTGCTGCTCCCGACTCAAGAAATTATTCAACAAGCCCATCACTTGACATCAGCATGTTGAAGTGGTATGACCATTTAATCCCAATCACCACTTGTTCCTTACTTCTAGGGGATCATGACAAGTAGTTATCAGATTTAAAATTTGAAACTCCACTAACCATTTGTCATGATCTCCCTAAGAGTAGGGGCAAATAGGTGGTCAAGATTAAATTGTAACACCATGTTAGAATGCTGATGTGACGTGACGGGCTCACTAAATAAGTTCTCCCCCGACTCACACCTCCTATTAATGACAAATCTACTCACATCCCATCGTAAAAAAAACAAATAAAACAATAAAAAATAAAAAAATAAGAAGGTTAATTACATTTTACCCCCATGTGGTTAGGCCTATTTTCACATTGTAACACCTGCTCCCGCGATTTATGTTAAATATTACTCTAGTATGAATAATCATGAGCTAATGTTAATTATAGTGTTATGTGCCACTTATTGGAGGTGGGTTTAACCCACTAAGTTATTTTTTGGTGTCCAATTGGGAACCCAATTGTAGCCAGTATGGCAGTCCCAAGTTGGGATATGTGTTGATGGGTCCCAATTGAGATGAGACAGTAATATGTGGAATACACTTATGTGATTAAATGTTTATTAAGGCATAAATGATTTATTATTTTATTATTAATAATATCATTTTATTAGGTGGTGACCACTTTTGGGATCTATTAGGAGTACCTTTGTGAGAGCAAATTGAACACGTTACATAATTAGTAGGATAATTAGCAACTTCATATAATTAAATGGGACCACTTGTGGGACCCATTCAAGACATAAACAAATACCCATTTAGGTTTGGAATAGTTTAATAAAGTTTCATAACATACAGAGGTATAATCATAAACTATCAAAACTTTTGGGGGGTTTCATAATAGATGAGGGAAACTTATATAAGCATGACACCTAAGGAGAGAGAGAGAGAGAGAGAGAGAGAGAGAGAGAGGACTCATCATCTCTATACAAGTTAGTTGGTGGAAAATTACTGAGAAGGAGACAGAAAATTGTTGTGGAACGACGGTGACTTCTTGACGCTGATTGACGCATCGAACGACGTCGGTTTTCAAAACAGAACATATATTCGGACTCCTGGAGGTGAGTCTAACCCGTTGGTACTAATTTTATCAAGTTTTATGATAGTTTTTCTGTGACCTATTTTGGATTTTTAGCTCATAACTTGTAGTTTTTATATAGGATTTGTACTTGGATCATACTAGAACTCTAATCTTGTGGTTAGGAGCGGAACCTAAGAGGTGAGTGATGTTATTTTTGATATTTGGATAATTTCTATGTTGGGTTCAATTGTGATGTCAAAGCATGCCTAATTAGCTTAATTTTTGCCTACTTAGTAGTAGTTGCAAATTCATGATGTAGATCTATACCCATTTTATTACGAAGACATTTTTATGTGATTATATGGTGTGATGTTTCAATGAGCATGATGAGTTGCCTATTTGGGTTAATGGAATTGCTAGTTCTATACCACCATGGGGTAATCATAGTGGTGACGACTATGGCCGCCAGAGGCCTATGGGACTACACATGTGAAGGCGTGGGTCATGACTAGTCACGTGGGCTTGAGAGTGGAGTCGCGGGCTAGTCGGTAGTGGTGGGAGTGAACTAGTAATTGTCGGAGACTATAATTCTATGTAATGAATTGAATTGGGCATGTTTATTATCCATATTCATGATTAACATTGTTCACTAAACATATAACTTATATATTGTAGTAGTTATTGAATAATCATCGTAGGTGATTGCGACGAATAATCGGGGAAGTGATCTGGGAGTTGACATAGCTAGCTAGCCTGTGGAATTTTGGGAGTTGTTGTAGTCTTGCTCATAGTTTCTCACTTTTAACCTAAGACTTGTGATGTGTTATAACCGGTTTCCAAATTCGGATTGTAGTACTTGTTGTTCTTTAGTTGGCAAAAACTTGTGTAATATTTCTAATTAAACATCATGTTGTAGCCGGATCTTGTACTCGTGTATAGCTAGCTTGTATATCCTAGCACTTGTTTTATAAGTGTCACACCCCAACCTGCCTTGGGCGGATTAGGACATATGTAACAATGCCACCAAGGCACGTCCCCAATGGATATAGCATTAAACAAGCTTAAACTCTCTTTATACTCTTAATAAAACTCATTTATATGTAACTAACCCCAAGGGTAAAATGGTCATTTTAAACTTTTGTAGAGTTTTCATCTCAAAAGGTAGCTTTCCAATTAAAGAACCCAACGTTGAAAACGGCGCGTGAATACGAACTTCTTAGACCAAGTTACGTTCATTTTTATCTTGGATTGACTACATTCAAGAACTAAATCGTTCTGCCAAGAGTTCGCTCAACCCAGGGTAGAGTTCGCTTGAGCCAACTTTCAGCAGAATACACCTAAGGACATTCTGTCTCGAGTTTGCTCAACCCAGGACAGAGTTCGCTTGATCCAACTTTCAGCAGAATACACCCAAGGACATTCTGCCTAGAGTTCGCTCAACCCAGGGCAGAGTTCGCTTGAGCCAACTTTCAGCAGCAAGTAATTTGCTGGTGCTAAAGAAAACAAATTTGTTCCAAGTTTTACAATATATACAAAACCAACCCAAACCTCATGGAACTTTAAGGGACCACTCTAAAACCATTTAGGAACAATCTCTAACATAAATTTAAACTCTTCAAACAAAAATTCATGAACATAACCTCAATCAATTCAAACCAACACTTTTCCAACTTAGCAAAAACTTTGGGAGACAGGACAAGTATCTATACAAGTTCTCTCCCTCATTTAGAACAAATGTATACCACCTCAAATGAGCCAAACAAATAATCACTCCTAGTTAATTTCAAGAACAACCATTCATAAATCCTATCCGGAAAAGATTACAAATCGTTTAAAACATTTGGCTACAACCATTCCAAAATATTTAGTTCCAAAGCGGAACATACCCAAAAGCTACAACATACGTATCCGGACTTGCCGGAATAATCAAAACATACAACTTACCCAATATTAACATTAACATAGAAAATTACATAAGTTCCTTCATGTTGACATTAAATATATGAGTCAAGGTTTCAATCCACAAGTTAGGGATCCCAAGCCACAAGTTAGACTCCAACACAAGTTTAAAACATATTTACAAGTTCTAATTCTCTCCCCCATTCCTGAGCGCGTCACCTTCTCTCCGGGTATTGCTCCGTACCTGCAGTAGTTGTTATTTACCACAATAGAAACAGAAAACGGTTTTCTTAAGCATTACGCTTAGTGAGTAATCTAAACATGGCTGAATGTCTAACATGTTCAACGCAACAATTAATACAGAAACCATATTTGTAATCATCGAGTCACCGGTTCAATGATTCATTCAGACCCGAAGACCTCCCTTGGTCCCGTGGCCACTTCTATTCCTTGGACTTCCGTATTTCTCGGATTCTTCCTCTTCACCACCCTTATTACTCTCAACTAATGAATCATTGTTCCGGGCTCATTGAATATCACATAACCATATAAGCACATAAACATATAGGCACATATATTCTTCATAAAATTAACATGCAATTCACAATTTAGTAACTACTTGTTTTCTAAACATGAATAATCAACACAATAAGAGCAAACTCTTGGTTTCTAAACATAAACTATCATCTCTAACATCATTGATGTCTTGAACATAGTTAATCACAACCATTTTTTAGTGTAGAAAACTCACCTTAACAAGATCTACCCAAAATCAAGCTAGAAATGAAGAATCTCTTCACAAATCTTGCTCAATTCTTACCCAAAGTAAATCGTACATGGTTTTGGTACAACAAATATCATTTATCAAGAACGGTTGCCGGGAAAACGTTGCCGAAAATAAAAACAAATTACGTGCATATGACCCTCTTACCTCCACGAGTCCAAAAGTGGTCTCGGATCGTAAATCCGGCGAACGACGGCGGCAAGAAAACGGTGTCGGTGTCTCGTCTCCGTCTTCTCTCCCGAGCGCTCTCTCTCTCTCTCTCTCTTGTTTTGTTGTAATTTTTCTGTTATTTTTAGTTTGGAGAGTCTTCTCCAAAAGACACACACATGCAATGCATGTTGTGTTGTCAAACACACAATTTCTCCACTTTCCGTTTACACCCCCGGAATTTCTAAAGTTCTTATTATGAAATTCCCCAAACATTCTATTAACTACCCAATTATCTAATGAGTGTTTGTCTAAGTCCTGTATGGGTCACAACGTGGGTCCCATATATTTTGTGAAGTTTCTATCGCACTTACTAATTATCAATCTTTTCAATTATACCCTTATTTGGGTATCCAAACTAATACCAGTTGCTAAAACATGTATTATCATATAATACAAAAGCATTTAAACAAGTATTCATGTAATCACATAAATGAATTTAATCACGTAAAATGCAAATATTTTTATTCAGGCCCTTCACTGGGTCCCACTTCCAAACTTGTCCCTCCTTACTGAGGACTTTTTCCAACTAGTGTCCTTTGTTGAACACTTTTCACGGGCGAGTCCAAGCCTCCCCTTATTCCATAATATACACTAATTATATTAATTACTGCATATAACATGATAATTAACCCGTTCTCCGAGTACGGATGTTACAATAAGAGTAACAGCTCTCGTTTGAGTTGAATTGGCTAGTTGCTTCTAGTACTCGTGCCATTATTTTGGGACGTTTGAACTTAGTAATATAGCTGTTGAGTTTGGTTTGTAAATGGTTATAATATGTATCTGCCTTAAAGTGCTTTTAAATTCTTGCTTGAACTTTGGGAGCTTATGACTATGATTTGGTGTGGCTTTTAAATGGTTTGGAGTTTGGTGTTTAAACCAATTCATGATTTTGGGGAATTAGTGTAAGGATTTTTAACTTGCAAAAACAGGGTTTTTGGCTGATTGTTTTCCCAGAGGGGCATTTGATAGGCGTGTTGGATGTATGTTAGTCTAAACTTTTGAAATTGTCCAATGTGGGTTGAGCTTATTTGGTTTAAGCTTAATTTTAACTTTGTTTTGGAACTTTAATAATCTGTGAGGAGCCTTGGTGGCTAGCCACGTGTCTTTGAGATCATTTGGGTGGTTCCGAGGGCGTGATACACTTTACCCCCTGTGGCTCAAAAGTGGACACTTAATCTCGTAGTGATTTTGGATTAAAGTGAAACTACTAAGATTTCTCTCAAAATAATCCTATATGGGAATTTAGTGTTAAAATTAGTTCCACATTGAAAGTTTAAGTGTCAAAATTAACTGCACATAGGCAGTTAACTCCAAAATTAGCCCCCACATAGGGATTAAGTGTTAAAAATTAGTCCCATAAAAGTGGGCTGAATGACAACAATATCTTCACATGGAGGATTAACTCCAAAATTAATCTCACAAAATGGGCTAAGTGTTAATATGTTTGGCAATATCAGAGTTTTCATCAGTTTTGAGGGAAATCTTAACAGTTTTACTTTAGTCCGAAACCACAGGGAGAGTTAAGTGTCTAATTTTGAACCATAAGAGGGTAAAGTAAAAATGTATCCTATCCAAAATGTGGTAAAATGTATTTAACCCAAAAATAAATAAAACCAGGATCTTCGGTGCTCTCTGACTCACACACCATCTGCAATATACAAAAAAAAAATTAAGGAATGGACCTTCGGTGGACTCCAATGGTATTAAAAAAAAAAAGAACCACCCATTCGTAAAGGGAGAAGGGAAGACGAGAAAAAGAGAGAGAATAAAGGATGCAAAGAAGAGGATGACACGATCAAGAGACCACAGCAACGGCAGCTACGTTTTGACCGAAACAGAAGCAGAGGTTTCCTTTCTTTCTTTTCTTATTTTTATTTTTATTTTTTATTTTCTTGTGTGTGGGTTTTTTTTTGGCTAAAAGATAGGTAGAAAATCTCGAGAGGGAGGAGTTTAAAAAATCTAATGTGTTTTTGTTTGAGATATGTGAAAGATTGAAATAATTTCTTGCGAGAAAATCAAAATTCAAAAGCATTTATCTGAGAAATTATTCTGGACTATATACCATTTGTTGGTCCTGATTAGTAACGGACTATCATGCAGCCAAGTGTAAACTCTTAGTCTTCCAAAAGTTACGAAGCACGGATACGCCAACACGAATACGATACGATGCAGGCACGTTGACACGACAAAATTCTTTAAAAAAAAAATGCACGTTGACATTGTGGGAAAAAAATGTCTATGAAGTATCGTGTTTCTGAGTCAGACACGACAAGACACGCGACACGTTACATTCTTAGAAGTGTCGGTACTTCCAAACCGCAAAAGACAAACAACTTTGTCATACAACAGTCACCTACTGCCGGTACCACACGTGGCATATGGTCCAGGACCATTAAATAGCTTCTCATGTATCTTGCCTTTTTTTCCCACCTTTTTTGCCCCTAAAACAAAGGAAGTGGGGCAGGGGTTGGGTTAGGTTGGGTTGGGGTTGTGTGACCTTGCATTCCCCAAATGGTAGTGCAAAGGTTTGACTCTCCCTAGAGGGCAGTCTTTGCCCCTTTATTCTTCAGTATGTATGTGGCCCTTATTGGGTTTTGTATTGGACCATTGTGGGGCTAGGGGTTGGGTTGAGTTGGGTATAAATTAAAATCAATAAATAAAGTGCACAGTATAATATATATATATACTAGTGAGGTTCTTAATTGAATAGTATTGAGTGAACATACACAGTGAACATGTTTCTTAGCCTATTAAAACCCAGGTTTTACATGTTTTTTAGCCTATAAAAACCCAGATTTTGATAGGCTAAAAAATATGACACTGTGTATATTCACTCAACCCTATTTACTTAAGAGTCCGACCAATATATATATATATATATTCGTCTTAAATCTCATGCTTTGCCCGTGGCCGGTGTATAATAGGGTAGATTCTAACAAATTGAAGAATCAAACCGACTAAACACTTGACTTGTACAAACAATTTCTTAATTTCTTTTTGAAAAGTACTAAAATCTAGAAGAATCACTCATACTCCTAATATTAAGTTGTCTAAATTTAAGTATTGATTGAAGTACAAAAACACTTGTTAACTTTGATTCAATTTGTGTCTTTATTTTTCTGAAGAATTCTTACTATTTTAGTTATGTAATGTTGTTGCTAATTATGTGGTCATATGGTTGTAAGTTAGAATGAAAATCCCAAAACCAATCCGAAAAACTAGAATAATGGAATCATAATTTTAGTTCCACGTTGAAAAAAATTAATAATCTGAAAAAATCCAGTCAAAAAAAGAATTTCATATTCAAATTGAAATAGTTATAGATGGAAGATTCTAAAATTTTCAAATATTCTGAACAACTTCGAACCCAAGAATTCAGGCATAAATCAAATATATGCCTTATATATTTTACTTTCAAAACTTATGACATGAAAGCTTTTTTTTTAAACAATTAAAATTCCGCAAAAAATTTATCTGATTTCCAGATCATTTCAAAATATTCCAAAATTTTGGATCTGAACGAAATTTCAGAATTTTGAAGGTTCAAAATCAAAATTAGTTTGAACACACGAACCTCTGATCTGATCCATCCGGAAATCAGCAATATGTGGTCATATTTCTTTTATCGATTATCTTAAAGGAAAACTAATATTTTTTTTTTTCTCTTCTTAGGTTCTAGAGTTGAATAATTATATGGTTAATACTATTTTGCAAGCATAATTTTAGTTGCGACTACGTGAAGAAGGGTTTTGTTAATAACTTTGTTCTATAAAATGAGAGAAAATAATTTTATAGTATTTTTTTAATAACTAAATTTAGAACTTTCATTCGCCCACATAGGAAACTAGAGGTAAATTAAGTTTGTCTAAAATCCATTTTTAAATTGCAAGTCCTTGAATTTTTACCCTCTCATGCAATATGATACTGGCACACATATACATGTGTACATATATCTACAATATTATAAGAATGAATAAGCTAGCACGTCAAAAAATATGAACTTCATCTTTTGCCCCTTCAGTACACCATAATTACTCATACATCTATTTATATGTCGTAAGGATATATTGATTTGTGTGAGGGTAAATCTGTCATTTTAGACAAATAATTACATTCAAGTCAACATTTGAAATTTTATTTAATATAATAATGAGGTTTCAATAAACAATCTTGTGTCTAATTACATTTGGGTCAACAATTTTTGGGATATTTATTATTCACTTCAAAAAAGTAAAAAAAAAAAAGTGGCTATTTTTGTGGCTATTTAGGAATTGGTCACTAATATTTACAATTTGGTCAACTTCTTCTCTTAAATGAGGTTTCAGTCTACAATCTTGTGTCTAATTACATTTGGGTCAACAAATTTTGGGATATTTATTATTCACTTCAAAAAAAATAAATAAAAGTGGCTATTAGGAATTGGTCACTAATATTTACAATTTGGTCAACTTCTTCTCTCAAATTTAAGATTCATATATTGTAATATGTGTAATTGCATTTGGGTCATCAAGTTTTGGGATATTTATTATTCACTTAAAAAAATTCAAAAAAATGGCTATTTTAGTGGGTATTTAGGAATTGATCACTAATATTCACATTTTGGTAAACTTCTTCTCTAAAATTTAAGTTCTACGATATTTATACTTCACTTAAAAAAATATCAAATAAAGTGGCTATTTAAAAATTGGTCACTAATATTTACATTTGGTCAACTTCTTCCCTCAAATTTAGGATTTATAGATTGTATTAGAATATCAATTAAGGTCTACAAACACAGTCCTGTCCTTTTTTTTAGGGGAAATACCCTACTTGTGTCATATATTTTTAGTAGTGCTTTATTCGGTACCTTTACTACTCATTTACAAGATAGTCAGAATTATCAACATCTTCCATAGGAAGAGTTTTAAATAAAATAGCTACATTTATAATTTCCTATTTAACCATTTTAACATCTTATTATACACTTTTAACAACCACTTAACCACACGAAATGACACAGTTAAATTCTCGCGCAACGCGCAGGGCTCCAACTAGTACATATATGTGACCAAATTTACATGCCTCAGAAAAGTCATAAAAGTAAAAGGTTTCCTAAACTAATGGAAGTAAAATTAAGGGCAAATTACACTTTAGTCCATTCAACTATAACCGTGTTTTCAATTGGGTTCATAAACTTTTTTTTTTTTTTGCAATTGGGTCGTTGAACTTCAAAAATTCATTTAATCAGACCCAAATTGTGTCACTGTTAGCTTAAACTATTAGAAATTGTCACGTACGTTGCGCGTAATGCTTATCTGTCACATGTTAGGTTAAGACAAACATGGGAGATTGTGAATAGTGCAAAAATTCGCATTCAATCAGATCTGCAATCGCGTTCAATCAAATTGGAAAACACAATCGACTAGATCCAAAATTGCATTCAATTATACCCAAAATCACATCATTTTTTAGCCATTCACAGTCTTCCGTGTTTGTCTTAACCTAACAAGTGACAGGTAAAGCATTACGCGCAACGTACGTGACAATTTCTAGTAATTGAAGCTAACAGTGTCAGAATTTGGGTCTGATTGAATGAGTTTTTGAAGTTCAAGGACCCAATTGCAAAAAGAAAAGTTTATGGACCCAATTGAAAACAGGTGTATAGTTTAATGGACTAAAGTGTAATTTGTCCTAAAATTAATTGACTCTACTGCTCTAAAAATTGTAGGACTCCTGAAAACTTGAAGTTCCCGAAAATGTTTAAGTTCTGTAAATAGGACTCGTAAAAATATGAAGTTACTAAAAATAATAGGATACAAAAAAGTACGGATATTCTTAAACTATTTGTATAATCCTCGGACAAAGTTATATCATTTAATATAGCATTGTGAATTCACATATATTAAATAAATTTAATTATTTTATCCCACAAAATAATGAATTTACTGATTCTTCTATAAGCGTGTTACTTTGAATTTTGTGTTACATTATAAGCATGTTAAAATTTTTATCTTCTAAACTTTGACTGAAATTTAAAATTAGCAACTAAAATGTTTAGTTATTACTATTTCAAATTACATTCAATTAAACAAAAATTACATTCAATTAAAAGAGAGCTTCGGTACGTAGTAAAAGGTTTTTTGTTGCCTACAGTCTTTTAGTATTTCAGTGCTAGTACTATTAGAATCTTATAATTATAAAGGGGCAAAATTTGAGAATGGAATTGGATACATATCACTCAGTGAAGGTCTGGGTGAGTAAAATGAAAAAGCAAAAATGCTCTCATAATTATAAGGTTAAAACTTATAACACATTATAGTAACTTGTAATTGAACCAAAATTGACGTTTGGACCTTGTATCATTAATTGGAGCACTTAAGGCCCTCAGTTTACAAACCCACAGAACTTAATGATAATCGGTAACAACATCGATAAATGGGACATAATGGACTTTGGGGAGGGCACTGAACAGAAGTTTGGTATAATTAAAGGGTACTAAAATGAAACTATAGTGCAATTACAATGTGTTAAAAAAAATGCTCTCTCCGTCCCATTTTTAGAGTCCACTATTCCATTTTGGAATGTTTCAAAGATATTCTCCACTTTCAAAAATTGGTATATAACTTTTGCTTATTTTTCAAAACTACCCTTCTTTGAAATCTACACCAAGACAAAATAAAATAAGTAGTTGTAATGATTAGGGGCAATTATAGAAAGTAGGTATAGATTCTTTTTGTCCCCTTACAAAGTTGAGTTCCCAATGCAGGACTCTAAATTTAGGACAGATATAGTAATATTTAACCTTAATGTTGTTAACAATTTTCTTAAATGATGCGCAATTAAAACTTGAGGGCCTTTAGTGTTCTTGTTAACAATGTAGAGCCTGGAATGAAAACATTGGCATGATTAATGGGTTACTAAAATGTTGTTTTGAAATGGAACTTTAAAGGGACATAACTTTCTCTCTCTCTGGGTGATATTTGGTTTTTTTTTAAATGGGTATTTTTAAAATTTTTTTTTTTTTAAAAAGTAATATGATCTTAAGTCTATGCATGCCAAATTTGCAAAAGAAACCTATTCTTAAGTCTATGCATGCCAGATTGTTCTTAAGTCTATGCATGCCAAATTTGCAACAAATGTTTGCAGTAGGATCTTAAGTAGTTTGATATTTGTCTTTGAATTTTTCTATCTTTATACACATTTCAAAATTTGACGTCAAGCCAAAAAAATTGTATTTTTATAATATTTTTACAATAAAAAAAAACAAACTTTAATTTTTTTAAAGTTAAAAATAAAATAAAATAAAATTGGATGCTAATGTGGCAGGTACAATGACATTTGTAATTAAAAAAAATACTGAAGATCTTAGAAAGTTTTGAAAAACTTTGTCAACCAAGTTTGTTGAGTGCTTGCCAAAAACCTTAGACCAACTGACCAAGTTCCCATTTTATTTATCCCTAAATTTACACTTTCCTTTGTGTTCTTCCAATAGTAATTACCTTTATGGGTACATGAACCCAAATCTATTATGAATTCGTTTGGGTTAGCTGAAACATAAAAGTTAAGTGATGAGATGCAGATTTTGAGGAAAAAGTGAGTTTTTTTGTAAAATGGCAGAAGTTAGGTTAGCTTAAAATTTCAGTACTTAAGCAAACAGCTAAAAAATCAAGCAAAAAATTAATCTGAAAATCACTTTTAATTTGTTAAAATACAAAAACCCTCCATGCCCTAAACTTTTAACAATGTTGAAAAATATTTATATACTATCCTTTTCAGTCATTTTATACCAACAAATTTTATTTTAGCTTGTTTGCCAGAAACTCTAGTTTGGAACAATCACTTATTATTTCAGCTAACTCAAACACCAAACAACTTAATATTTAATCACTTAAAAAACAATCACTTAATATTTTAACTTACCCAAATGGACTCTATGTCTCCATGAAGATAATAAAAAAAAAACTTTTAAATAAAAAAATTTTAAAAATAAAGAAAAGAAAAAAGTTGTGTAATTATATTGAAGTTGGATTCTAAAACAATGTTAATACATAATTATGACTCTTTTACATGACTATTATTATGGAATGATGACTCTGACTAATCTATACTACTATAGAAAGCCAGAAATAGGGTACCCTCACTCTTTTTCCTACCCCTCATATTTACAAGAAAACCACTATACTCTCTACCCCAAAAAATTAAAAATGGTGTACCAGATTGTCATTTGCAAACACTGAGATATACATTTCACCCCATGCCATAGGTAACTGCCATACGATTCCTACTAGAAAACTGACATCCTCAATACCGGTAACTGCCATATTCTTTGAGTAAAAAAAAAGTAACTGCCCTATTCAATCTCCCTGTTCGTCTCTCACTCACCATCCCTTTCTTCCTCCATTGTCAAATCACACCATATGAAGACCCGGTCGGATGCTTTAATTTGGACTAATCAAAACCTTTGTGGTCAAGCCTACTACTCTCTCTCTAGGTAAGTCTTTCTCCCTCTCTCTCTCTCTTTTACTGTGAGTGTGCATATTCGTTGCATTAGTTTCAATTTGATTGCATATTTCTTGCTGTGTGTATATACGTATGTGTGAATTAAAATTGTGTGGGTACAATTTGTTTCATCGTAATAATTTTTCATTTTCATATTTTTAATTATTGCTCATGGTAATTTTATATATGTGCACTATTTTGAACCCAAATATTTTTTTATAAGTTGTACACATCTAATGGCATGTGTTACCATATCTCGCTGTCACATTGTACGATACAAATGTTAAAGCATTAGCGGACAAAATTAAAGGTTCAAATTTGAGAAGTATATGATTATTCTTTTTCTTTAGTGTCAAGATTACTCTCCACTTAATTATCAAGATACTTTTTATTTTTATGTTTATAGCTACACAACAAATTCAACACATTGCACATGCAACACGTGTGCCCCGACCGCTAGTATTACGGAACGAAGGAATCTTAATAACCCAAAATTATATGATACGAGTCAAGTAAGCAAAGAAAGGTTAGAGTCCTACATTAATAAAATTTGATATTCAGAAGTTGGTTATTTAAAAACGAACGGGAGTCAGAAGGCTTACAAAAAAAAGTAAGAAAATTTGAAAGTTATATATGATAGGACTCTTGTAGATGGACCAAAAACAAAGTGGCATATTAAACTTATATATTAGAACTCTAAGAAAGATTATTTAAGTAAACAACAATGGGGCACAAACAAATCTATCTCTCTCTTCAATGGCACTATGGGGTCCACTGAAATTATCCAGACCCCATAGTGCCACCTAGAAGAGAGATTGATTGTGGGTGTAACTGTTTGTGAGATTTGTTCGTGCCCCAAATATTACCCTTAAGTAAAAATGAATCGATTGATAAAAGTGTAAAATACTTATAGGCATCGGTGCACTTATATATATATACACATATATTATAGATTATAGATATGTTGGAAATTTTAATTTTTTATAAAACAAAATAAGGGTAAATTACTAATAATACTCCCTCAACTATGACTCTTTTCCAAATGCTCCCCTAAACTATAAAATTTGACAAGTTGACCGCCTCAACTACTGCATTTTTGAATGACACCCCTCCGTTAAAATTCCATTCAAAAAATATCATTTTCGTATCATGTGAGTAACATAAGACACAAAAATTCTGACAACGTGATATTTTTCCTTTGAACTATTGCAATTTTTAAGACAAAATTATTCTTGTTGCACACATAATTACACTTCGTTGTACACAATATTCTTGACTATTTTTTTCTAAAATTTTTAATAACTCAAAGGAGAGGCAAAATGTCAGATTAACTCTTTTATTTATTTATTTATTTTTAATCATATGTTGGTAGTATGATACAAAATTATTCATTTTTTTAAGATAAAAATCAAACCGAAAGGGTGTTAGTGAAAATTTGTAATAACTGATGGTTCAATTTGTTGAGTTTTTATCGTTGAGGGGTATGTAAAAAAAAAGTCATAGTTGATTGTGTGTTTACATAATTTACCCTAGAAATAATTAGGAAATAATTTAAAAAATTAATACATAGAATATCAAACAATAATGAAAGGATGAAAGAATTATCCTAGGAGTCATGTTCGAAACTGCCGTTCTAAAGCCTGTATTGCATCCCCACATGCAAGTTCTTGCGGCTATAATGTCTCCAAGATAAAACCCAATGTCTGTTTGGTTGGAAAATTTAGATATGTGCGAGCGTGCCAGACAAGCAAGTTGCCAATTGTGTTATGTGATTGAAATCCAAACTGCGCCTCACCAGACAAATTGTGGTGACGTTTGATGTCTTAACAAGGACTTCAAACGTGTAAAGATGTAACTACTTGAAGCACTTCGAACTAACTAATGGAAAACTACTCCTAAATAAGAATAGTAAATAAAACAATAAAGTAACAGACTACTTTATCAAGTTAAAACAGACTACAATCTAACCTTGAAGATGACTTCGAAGGTATTCTACTTCTAAATTTAAGTGCCTAGATAGAAATACAGTAAATGTATTAAAAGATATATGTTGATGTTGATCCAAGGATCTCTTTTCGAACAAAAACTACTTCTATTTATAAGCATCGAGGCTTCACAGTAGTCTTGTTTGAATGTTCCCTCCTCTTTTCAAACTGGCAACTGCTCCTACACGTGACATATCCTTGAATTGACACCTGCTCCTTCAGTTTCTCCACAATGATCAACATGTGTCCCTTGGCAGTTAATCATTTTGAATAGAATGAACCAGTGAAATTGTTCATAACTACTCCTGCGTTATTTCCAACTCAATCAAATGTCCTGCCACGTCGAATCCCACGTGGCACCCTCACATTAGCTGGATATTTTCATCACAAACATTACCCCTCGCGCCATTTTCCTTTTGATTCGAAAAAGATAATGGTGATCGTGGCTAGATCATGCTGGGTAGTTGAAACTTTCATGTAACCTTCTCGTCGTGGTTAAATTGAAGATCCAAGCCTTCATTTATCTTCACATAAGCCGATGTACTTGCTTAATCCTTGAATCCTCAACCTTGCTTGTCATTTCGAATCTACTCTGTTAACCATGTCTTTTTCTCAATCTTCATTCGATACCAGTGATCACTTCCCTTTAGACCTTCCTGAAGAAGTGATGTTGTCAACCAAGCATCCTGAAATTCCTCACCGAACCAATTAGGATCCCCCTGAGATTCCTCCTGAACCCTTCACTTACTCGAAGTGGGGAAAATGGCATAATATGTTAAACCGTCCAAGTTCTTCTTCATCAGGACAAAGTTCATCTTCGAGCTCTTTGAAATCAATCTACAATAATCAAACCTTTCATCCTGCTTGGGAACAACCCATTCCCCATGGTGTAGGGGTGGGGTACTACAAAGGCATGAAGCTTGAAATACCAACCACAACACCTTCAATTATTCACCAAAACTTTGAATATCCTGAAGCTGAAGGGATCATTCGAAGCAGGATAATAAAATCATACTATTCGTTTTCGAACCGTCTTTCTCGAGAACAAAACTTTTTGAATGCATGGTTGATCGCTTCAACCAATCCTCCTGGTGAAAGGCTTCAAAGAGGTAACATCTTAATTCCTCAAGGCAGACCCCCCATCCATACATATGTAAGGGGATCTCACGAAAATATTTCCCATGAGCACTACTCCTCAGCTTTCTTTTCCAAATGTAAACTTTTCGAGAAAGATGACAAGGAAGGAGTGCTCCTTTTTTATCATTCTGTACTAGGTTTTCCAGACACCAAAGTTCAAGTGGTGGACCCTACTGAGGATATTAGTGATCCTTTCTTAAAGCTAGACCAACTGTGTAGGAATCGTCCCATATTCGAACATACTCCTCCCATTCCGTCACCTTCCCCATGCTTAATTATCCAAGCACAAAGGCTTTTAGTCGTTTTCTCACATCTCCCATTCTCCATTTTGCAAGATTCAAGGGCTCGAATTAACTTTGAATGGAGTTGTCACATCCTATGCCATGAATGGAATATTTCAACACTTGTTCAAACCCAAATGGATTTCACCCTTCGAACCTTATCCTCTCATGTAAGGTGGTACTCCCATCACCAAGAAAGTGTTCATCATTTGAATTACCTAATGGATCTTTATGAAAGTCTTAAGGAAATTCCCAATGCACTTCTTGATGAAGTTTTAGATTTCAAAGAAAAATACATCTATGGCTATGGAAGCTCTGATGAAGAAAGCAATGTTTTCCATTACTCGAAGCCTGACCTCGAAGGTCGAATTGCATATCTAGATGAAGCCAAAATTTTTGGCATATCTCTTCGAGGTAAAACTCCATTAGCCAAAAAGCTTCGAGGTCTTTGTAAAGCCTTAACCAAGATCAACTCTCGGTTAAACCAGTATGAAGAACAACTCAAGGAGGCTTATCTCACCCTTCGAAGTGAAGATAAATTGGCATTGCAAACCAGGAACTTATGCCTCGAGATAGAACTAGAAGTAGAGCATTTTACTTATTATTGGGCTATATTTCACAATCTCGTGACTTATGGGTTTCCACACTTTTATCAATTATGTCTGTGAAATGCAATTGTATTTTTCTTTTAATGCAATGAATTATGAGAAAATCATGCATATATTAATCAAACTGAATTAGTTCATTCTAAACCAGTGTGTCTTTTCACTTGGAATAACGGCTAAATAAGTAACCAATTCCAACATCTATTTTCTAATAAATGCGCCTCTTCCCAAACGTCACCAAAGGCTATAAATAGTCAAGGAAAAAGAGGAACAACCCTTCTAACTTCTGCAAACTCTTCTATTCCTCTATCCATCTCCTTTACGCTCTCTCTCTTTGCAGTCACTCTCATTTTAATCTGATCATCTTGTTTCCAAAAATGGCAACATCTGGTGATAACACTCAACTTTAGAAAATCTGTGATGATTTTGAAAAAGTCATTCGAGATGAACAAGAACTATATTCGAATGGGCAAGAAACTTCTCTAATCAATGAGATCCTTGTCCCTGTAACTTTCCCTAATCAGGAATCTTCTATAGCTATAGGTTCCTGTCTGAGCACTCCCAATCTTAAACTCCATGTCTACTATCCTAGGTTAAGACAGCAACACTTGGCTTATCAGCAGGAAATTTCTATCCCTAGAACCGAATTAAGGTTTCGACATTGGCCCAAACCTGCGAAAGAATGGCCAGAGTGGGTAGATAGAATTTTGGAGAACAAGAAAGAGGCTCTGATTGCCACTGGGGATTCATTACACCGTTGATCTCTCCAAATACCCCATCGAAGCCAGTCCTAACCTGTTGGCTGGAGCCTTATGTTTTTGAAACCCTATTTTCAACCATTTTCAATTTCGATTTGGCCCAATAGGTCCAATCGTCTTGGATATTGTCACTTATTAGGGTTTTTATCCCATAGAGAGGACGCTCATCCTTATATAGTCGAATCTGATAGTCCTCTCACTAACACTGATTCTAAGTCATTAGGATATACCAATTTCCTGACTTCTCATAGAAAGCCATTAGGGGGTGTAACAGATAAAGAATACTATTGCTTCCTTCTTTACTGGCTCTCAAAGCATCTATTCTGCACTTCTTCTCAGAGGGTTGTCCTCGAATTCTCCAATATTGCCAGAGCTTTGGCTACTGGTCGAAGACTAGCTTTGGCTCCCTTTGTTCTAGGATCTCTCTACAGATCCTTTTTTGATTTGTGTTTTGACCCTTTTCTTCCTACTCAAGGTGGTCCTTTCTCGATTTTATAATTGTGGCTATATGCTTATTTTCCAGAAATTCACAATTTAGGACCTTTATCAAACACTGTACCTCACGGGGTTTTCTTCGCCTTACTACCAAATGTTGAAAAAACCTTTAAAGAGTCTCTTTCTTTCTTTTTCAATATTCCTGCAGTTAGACCAAATTATTTGTTTTACCCGTTCTCTATCCTCTACAATTCTGAAGATAGAACTCCTCTTTCCCGCCACTGGTTGTGTCAAATATTGGACAGAGCAGCAAGTGCAGTTGAACTAAAAGCTTCATGGGGGAGTTTCTTGATTATTAGGGATCTATTCTTTGAGATGCTCTCAGTGTCAAGTCTCACGGTGAACTCTATCTCCCTAACCAGTTTTCGAGGCAATTGGGCTTACCCAATCAATCCCTTTTCCCAATTAGGAGCCAAGCCAATATATTTATGGCCTATAAGACAACCTCAAGAGTACTAGAAGCAGTGATAACTACTGCTTTTGCAGTCTATCAAAACAAAGTTAGCAATTTAGAGTTCACCTCCCTGCCAGTTTATATAAACTGCACACCTGCCTTCTAGAGTTGGTGGGAAACTTGATGTCAGTGTAGATGGACAAGTGCCAGCTTTTGAAGCACATTGATTCGAAGTAAAGGGTAAATAAATTACCAATTCAATCCTTTCCCTCTTAGGTGATGAAAAGAACCTTGATTTATTGTTGTAATGAATTTTGCAATATAGGGAAGTCAATTGGTGAAAGCTCTTCACCAACAACCAGAGCTTCAAAAACTAAATCAAGCATTCCAAGTTCTTCAAAGACCTCAAAGGTTTCAACTCCTGCTCAACCACTTCTGAAGCCAAAAAGAAAATTAATCCTCCCAGAAGAAAGTTCTCCTCGTGCATTTGAGAATGTTGAATCTGAAGAAGAGGCAGACACCTGTCCAATCTCAACACTGATTCGAAAGAAAAGGGCCAAGATAACAGTTGAACAACCTGTTGGTTCGAAGATCAGCAAAGAAGTCCCTATTCCAACAGTCCTTATTTCGAAGGTGGGACCCAAGCCTGAGTTTACACAAACAATTCCAGAACCATCATCTCAGAGTCCTGACATTCCAGAAATCCAGAAGTCTCCTCCACTGGGCACTCAACCTCCATTACTCGAGTATCAACCAATAGTAAGTCATTTAAACTTCTCTGGTATTTGATCTTTCATCATAGACACATTCTAAATAAACGTTTATCTTTTGTTGACCAGACTAAATTTATTCCTGAGACTGAAGCTGGTCCTTCAAAGACTAGTACAAGTTCTGACCCAAAAGCTGCTCTAGCATCAGTTTCGTTTGATCCTCAAACTGTCCCAGGTGTTTCAAGTTCTGGGGAATTCTCTCCCTCCCAATCTGACTCCTGAAGAAACAAAAGACTTTAAAGAAGGTCTAAAACATATTTTAAAGATGAGAGATACTACTTCGACCAATGTTCAAGAATTTTTCCAACAGATGACAGGTCGAAGCAAATCGAAAGTACCCTCGATAGACCAGACCCAGTAGCTGCACTTGCCACATTGAGACTCTTCAGTTAAGTTTCATTTGAAGTTTTCGAGGACAAAGAAGTACAAAGAGCCATGAAGATTCTATGCCAATTTATGTTAGATAGCTCTAACATCTCTGTTCCAGACAAAGAGACCATCTTTGTAGTCATGTCAACCTTTGATTTTGATTTCTTTATGCTAGAAAAGGTCATTGAAGAAAGGAAAAAACTAGAGGTTGACACGGAATATACTACAGAAAAGACTCTCGAGATGGACCAAACACTAGTAGAATTTGATGAAACCAGCACTGTAATTGAAAATCTATCTGGTAAAGTGGACAAACTTAAAAAAGAGCTTGAGCTTGTAGAGACTGAATTGGTCAACCTGAAGACCAAGCAAGAAGGCACTGAAGCAAAGCTTTTGGTTTTGAAGACAAAGTTTGAATCGAAGCCTCTGAAGAACCAAGAATCTATTTCTAGGCAAAAATTCATTCTTGGTCAGTCAAAACTGTACACTAGGTCTTGGGATAATTTTAGGTTAAAGGCCCAGTTTATAAGGAAACTGGTATGAAAGATGGTACCAACAAAACTCTGTAGTTTACCAAAATTTGGTTTTGTATTTAACTTATGAATGTGAAATATATGGCCTTGTTTTTTAATATTATATTTCATTCTAGGCTTCTTGCTTCCCAAATAGTTGGATAGTACTGCTTGAGAAACCTACCATTGATTTTCCTTAAATGAACATAACCATTTAAAATTTTCAGATGGTAAAAACCACCTTTAAAAACTTTGTGAATTTGGAATGGACCTTCCCACATAGGGGACCATTTCCTATGTTTTGAATCTTTAGATCCAATAGGCAATATTATTTTCCAAACCAAATCTCCTTCATTGAAGGTCTTTGATTGAACTTTCTTATTATATCCCTTTGCTGTTATTCTATTCTGTATCAGAATATTATTGAGAGCTCTAATTCTCTCTTCATCAATGTCTTCCAATTCAATAGCCATTGATGTTTGATAGTCATCCAAGGATAAATTATTCTGCTTCATAATTCGAAGAGGGTTAACCTTTATCTCAATTGGCAAAACTGCCTCATGACCAAAAGTTAAAGAATAAGGAGACACCTCTGTACTTGTTCGCTTCGAAGTCCTATATGCCCATAAAACTTCTGGGAAAATCTCATGCCATATCCTTGGATTATTTTTTATGATTTTAGCCATAATTTCCTTAATGACTTTATTGGTTGCTTCAGTCTGACCATTAGACTGAGCATAATATGGGGTTGATTTTGACATTATGATCCCCAATTTATTTGCAAAAGCAACCACATCCCTTTTGAATATAGAGGCATTGTCAGATACAATGGTTTGAGGAATACCAAATCTGTAAACTAAATTTTCTAAAAATTTGATGACTATTGCCTGAGTCACAGTCTGCATGGGTTCTGCTTCTACCCATTTAGTGAAATAATCCGTGGCTAAAATAATGAATCTATGACCTTTCAAAGAAGGAGGATTGATTTTTCCTATTACATCCATGGCCCAGCCTCTAAAAGGCCAAGGTTTTATCACATATTGAAGGTCAACAGTGGGTAAATGCTTTAAAGGACCATGTTTCTGACATTCTTGACATCTTTTGGCAAATTCTGTCACGCCCCGGCGTAGCCAAAATAGGGAAAAAATTTAAAATTTCCATCTTGGACCCTGAGGCACGTGACTGGTTGCATTACCGAATTGTCCATGACCAAATACTAATAATAAACAACGTAACCAAAAGGATAAAACCAACATCTGCTCACATTGATATATTACAAAGAAAGGCCACAGTACTAGTTAACTATTACATCATGGTAGATACATCAGAGTCTTATGGCTCTAGGGCCTAACAAAAGCTATAATAAGTCTTCTGATAGATCTTTCCACCAAAGACATTTACAAAAGACAGCCACTAGTCTTTTCTCTAACAAGTATATCCATAGCCATCTTCGGTGTACTCTTCATCCACGTTCTCCGCTTGCGTAGCATCATAACCCGTGTACTCATTACCTGGATAAGCTGGACATGGGAATGTCCAGCGACATGAACGTCGTCAGCTTATGAAAGCTGAGTAAGTAAGCTAAATCAAAAGGAACGTATATAGTAAAACACAATAGGAATACATTCACTACCTTTCAACATGTCTTTTAGGATCTTTACGTTCTTACCGTCGAATTATAACTAGTAGCGTACCCGACTACGTATTCGATAGGAATACAAACAATTCAGGAGACCCGTCTAGACATTCTTAATGCCACTACCATTCATTTCTAACATCCGACATCATTTACAAACCCAAAGTGTCTCTTGCTAACCAAACCATCTTTCATCAACCACTTCGTCACAAAGAACCCAAGTGTTAAGGAGTGCAAGAACATCCATTTTGTCACGAAGAACCGAAAGGAGTCTTTACTCAAAGAATCACCGCTTCGTCACGAAGAACCGAAAGCGTTACGGAGTACAAGAACATCCATTTCGTCACGAAGAACCGAAAGGAGTCTTTACTCAAAGAATCACCGCTTCGTCACGAAGAACCGAAAGCATTACGGAGTACAAGAACATCCATTTCGTCACGAAGAACCGAAAAGAGTCTTTACTCAAAGAATCACCGCTTCGTCATGAAGAACCGAAAGCATTACGGAGTACAAGAACATCCATTTCGTCACGAAGAACCGAAAGGAGTCTTTACTCAAAGAATCACCGCTTCGTCATGAAGAACCGAAAGCATTACGGAGTACAAGAACATCCATTTCGTCACGAAGAACCGAAAGGAGTCTTTACTCAAAGAATCACCGCTTCGCCACGAAGAACCGAAAGCGTTACGGAGTACAAGAACATACATTTCGTCACAAAGAACCGAAAGAAGTCTTTACTCAAAGAATCACCGCTTCGTCACGAAGAACCGAAAGCGTTACGGAGTACAAGAACATCCATTTCGTCACGAAGAACCGAAAGGAGTCTTTACTCAAAGAATCACCGCTTCGTCACAAAGAACCGAAAGCATTACGAAGTACAAGAACATCCATTTCGTCACGAAGAACCGAAAAGAGTCTTTACTCAAAGAATCACCGCTTCGTCACGAAGAGCCGAAAGCGTTACGGAGTACAAGAAAATCCATTTCATCATGAAGAATCGAAAGGAGTCTTTACTCAAAGAATCACCGCTTCGTCATGAAGAATCGAAAGCGTTACGGAGTACAAGAACATCCATTTCGTCACGAAGAACCGAAAGGAGTCTTTACTCAAAGAATCACCGCGTCACAACTCAACAATACATCCCTTTTTCTTACTATCTTGATCTCCGCTGCCCAGATTACCTATCCGACAATTATCCTTACCATAATCTGCTTCTAACATAGCACAACCGACCCTTACGTTTTCACGACCGCGCATTCGTCACTCATTTCGGAATTTAGTTCATTAAAGGACTTCTGAATATACTTTCGTAGTTACGTTTATACATCCTTCATCCTATTTTATGTCGTAATATACATACAATGGAAACTTATTCAATCACTATCAACGCAATAATCGTGCCGTACAATATACTTATAGCTTGGGTATGAACTCTCTATGGTCATCACATTATATTCATAATAACGGAAACCTAGCGTGTAGCTCGTGGATTTAATACCAATAATATATAGATGAAGCCCCTAACATACTCATCGACTCGATAGCACTACCATAACACAAGATATCCATAACCACACAGGTACCGGTAAGCAAGCATCATTAATAAACACATCATACAAGTAGTTATACAATCTGCTAGGAATTAATTTTACTATGTCGACTGAATTGATATGATTTATTTGGGCATGATAAATTGATTTGTAGATCAAACTCAAAACTAGAACATTGTAGATAATTGGATTAGCTTCATGTACAAAAAATCTAGCTTCAATTACATTTTTGAGCTACTCAAAATATTTATTTTACTTAGACATTTCTGTATTTTTGGACTGCTCTGTCCCAGATTTATAGTACTGCGTTACATGTGCATTTCACCTATTAAGGAGTCATTTTTAGACCAGGCTATAAAGGAGTTATTTGTAGATAAATGAGTTAGATTTCTCCACAAAAATACCTAGCTTAATTCAGATTTCGGAGCTGATTGAAACACTTATTTTACTAAACTACATTCTGCTGGAGGTTTCTGTTTCTCAGATTTAAAGTACTTCGTTGCATGTACATTTCACCTATGAAGAATTGATTTTCAGACTGAGCTATAGAAGAGTTATTTGTAGATAAATGAGTTAGATTTCTCCACAAAAAAACCTAGCCTCATTACCATTTTGTAACTGCTCAAAATGTTTGTTTTACTAAACAACACTCTGCTGGAAGTTTCTGCTTCCCAGATTTGAAAATTTATCTTGCATGGCATGGATCTCTCAAACTATCAACATCAAGCACATAATAAACATTACGACATACTACATAGGTTCTAAAGTGAGTTAGAATACTCACTTAAACTTGAAATTGAGCTTGGGCTTTGGATTTGAGCTTAGGAAGCTTGAACACATGGCCGGCCCAAGGGGGGGCCAGTGGGGCAACCGCCCCCGAGCCACCAAAGTTCATCAAATTTTGAGGGCCTCCATTAAATTTTCATAATTACATTTTTACCATGAGATTTTTTTAGCATTTTACATTAGGTCTCCCTTAATCATGTTTAAGCCTCTGCTCAACTTATGTTTAGGCCTCAAAGGGGCCCAATGCCCAATTTAGTGTCATCAACTATATATATTGATATACATATATATAACTCAAAAGCAAAGGCCCCTGGAATTTTGAAAATTACACTTTTAGTTTAAAAATTTTTTGAGTTTTAGAAATAGGTCTCCCTAGAATTTTGAAAGACACCATACAATATTTAAGTTTCACAAATAGACTCATATTATAAGCAGACCCCAACAAAATCGCCAATTATGTATAAGTAAACCCTAAAAAAAATAGTCAATTATGTATAAGTAGACCCCAAAAAAATTGCCTCGGGGGCGCTGCCCTCGAACCCCCGAATAAGGGCCCTCACTTTTAGTAGTTCGTCCCGGGCCTCCAAATACTCGGGACCGGCCCTGCTTGAACACAACCTCAATGGTGGAGACTTCTTCCTAGTTCTTCTTCTCCATCTCCATGTATCTCTTATCTCTCCATGGAGTTCATCTCCTAGCTCTCTCTCTAACTCTATATGCAGATTGTAAATGGCCAAGGGTGTAATGCATGAATATAGGCATGTTTATATAGAGATGGTGGTGGGATATGTGTCACCATGCATGTGCTAGAGTGTACATGCATGGGCAAGTGTCCTAGAGTTGGACAAGTGGCAAGGGAGGTGGTGCCATGTGGTGCATGGGCTGCCATATGGTCGACCATGTGGGGTCCACCTCGAGTTTTGTGCCACTACCTCGGTTTCGTGCAAATATTCTTGATATGCGTGTCAGTCTCGATTTACGTGCAATTGGGTATTATTTCTAATGTCCGGGTCCGGTTACGGGACTAAGTTAATTCTAATTACGGTCGAGTCAGTGCAGTGATTATAGTCTAATTAGTAATTACATTACACTGATACAGTCACACAAATAAAATAATAATGTAATAATAGACCAGATATAGAAATTCATAAAACTCGTATTATTGCACGTAGAGAAATTACAGGTATTACATCTTCTACCACCTATTACAGGATTTCGTCCTCGAAATCTGAGCTATCTAGGTACTAAAAAGAAAAGGAAATTTCTCTCTCATTTCCGATTCCAGCTCCCAAGAGGCTTCTCCTTCGTCATGGTGTTTCCACTTAATCTTTACCAGCGGAATCTCTTTGTTTCTCAACTTCTTGATTCCATGATCCAGAATCTTTACAGGTCCTTCAATGAATGTAGCATTGTCATTTACTTCGATATCTTTGAAGTCGATCTCGTGAGCCAGGTTATGAAGACACTTCCTCAACATACTTACATGGAAAATATTATGAACTCCCGACATCTTCGGTGGTAACGCCAATCTATAGACGACTTTCCTTATGTGCTCTAGAATTTTAAATAGTCCGATGTAGCGTGGTGATAACTTTCCCTTCTCCTGTCCAAACCTTACCACGCCTCGAACCGGGGAAACTTTTAGGTAAACATGATCTCCCACTTCAAATTCTAGGTCTCGACGTCGTTTATCCGCGTAGCTCTTGTATCTACTTTGTGCTGCCTTCATTCTTTCCTTTACTGTATTGATTCCTTTATTGGTCTCCTGGACTAAGTCTGGTCCCAATAGTTTGCCATCCCCAATTTCAGCCCAACACAAAGGTGATCGGCACGGCCTTCCGTATAGTGCTTCAAATGGTGCCATCCCTATGCTCGAATGAAAACTGTTGTTATAAGCAAACTCAACCAACGGTAAGTGAGTTTCCCACGAATTTTTGAAATCGATTACACAGGCTCGAAGCATGTCTTCCATTACTTGATTCGTCCTTTCTGTTTGTCCGTCAGTTTGTGGATGAAATGCAGAACTTAACTTCAGAGATGTTCCCATTGCTTTCTGAACACTCTCCCAAAATCCGGCGGTGAATCTCGAATCTCGATCTGATACTATTGACACCGGTACCCAATGTAACCGCACAACCTGTTACAGATAAAGTCGACTCATCTTCTCAACAGGATAGGTCATATTATATGCAATAAAATGGGCTGATTTGGTCAGTCGATCAACAACTACCCAAATGGCATCATGGTTCTGCTGGGATCTTGACAATCCCATAACGAAATCCATGGTGATATGCTCCCATTTTCATTCTGGGACTGGTAGAGGTTGTAGTAATCCTGGAGGTCGTTGATGTTCCGCCTTGACTTGCTGGCAAGTAGGGCATTTGGCTACATTTTCCGCGACTTCTCTCTTCATGCCTTCCCACCAAAAGTTCCTTTTTAAGTCTTTGTACATCTTGGTTCCGCCGGGGTGTATAGTCATCCTTGACTTGTGGGCTTCATTCAGAATGTCTTTCCTCACATTATCCGTGTTGGGTACACATAACCTGTCCTTACATCTGAATGCCCTGTCTGTTCCAATATTCCATTCAGTTGGATCCTTTGCTTTCGCCTTCTCAAACCATTTCCTCAATCCTTCGTCCTTCTTTTGAGCTTCGAGTATTCGGTTAATGAGGGTTGGCTGCACCATAAGACATCCAAAAGGTCGTCCAATACCTGGTCTTGTAGTCTGGAAGTCAAATTCTGTTAAAGCTTCTAAGGCTTTCCATTCCCTGATTAAAAATGAGGCGATTAACCTTTGGGGTTTTCTGCTTAGAGCATCTGCGACTACATTTGCCTTACCAGGGTGGTATTGCAAATTAAAGTCGTAGTCCTTAAGTAGCTCCATCCAACGTCGTTGTCTCATGTTTAAATCCTTTTGAGAGAACAGGTATTTCAAGCTTTTGTGATCCGAAAACAAGTCAAACTTCTCTCTGTAGAGACAGTGCCTCTAAATCTTAAGTGCAAAGACAATTGCAGCCAATTCCAAATTGTATGTTAGGTAGTCCAACTCATGTGGCTTTAATTGTCTGGATCCATAAGCGATCACCTGACTATTCTGCATAAGTACACATCCTAATCCTTGATAAGATGCGTCACTGTAGATAGTGTATTGTTCACCACTCTTGGGTATGGCTAGCACTAGCGCTGAGGTCAACCTCTCCTTTAATTCCTGAAAGGCACGTTCATGGTTGTCCTTCCACTCAAACTTTGAATCCTTCTTTGTTAGTCCGGTTAAAGGAGACGCGATCCTTGAGAAACCTTCCACGAATCTCCTATAGTATCCAGCCAATCCAAGGAAACTTCGTACTTCTGATGCGTTGGTTGGTCTATTCCAACTAGAAACTGCGTCCGTCTTGGTTGAGTCCACCGAAATTCCATTCTGTGAGACTACATGTCCCAAGAATTTGACCTCTTTCAGCCAAAACTCACACTTACTGAACTTAGCATAGAGACGATTTTCTCTAAGTGTCTGAAGTGCAATCTTTACATGCTTCTCGTGTTCTTCATCACTCTTTGAATAAATAAGGATGTCGTCGATAAACACGATGATGAATTGATCCAAGAAGGGTCTGAACACCCGATTCATCAAATCCATGAATACCGCCGGGGCATTAGTTAATCCAAAAGGCATAACTAAGAACTCGTAGTGCCCATATCTTGTTCTGAAAGCTGTTTTTGGTATATCTTCCGGCCTGACAAGTAACTGATGGTACCCAGATCGTAAGTCAATCTTCGAAAAGGTCGCCGCTCCTTGTAGTTGATCGAACAAATCATCTATCCTAGAAAGCGGGTACTTATTCTTAATAGTAACCTTATTCAACTCTCTGTAGTCGATACAGAGTCGAAGATTTCCATCCTTCTTTCTAACAAATAGAACCAGGGCTCCCCAAGGTGACGTGCTTGGTCTAATAAATCCAAGATCTTCTAACTATTGTACTTGCTTCTTTCAACTCCAGCATTTTCGTTGGGGCCATACGATAAGGAGCCTTGGATATCGGTGTCGTTTCGGGTACTAACTCAATACAAAAGTCGATCTCGCGCTTTGGTGGTAATCCAGAAATGTCCTGAAAGACATCCTCATAGTCTCGGACTATCGGAATCTGAGCGATCGTCAAATCTGAGCCTGTAGTTTCCATAGCGGCTAAACAACTTGTAAGAAAAGTGTCACTAGTAGGGTTGCATTGAAAACTAAAGGGTGCACTTCCAGGTACTGAAAATGTGATCGACCTACCAGCACAATCTAACTTTAAATGATACTTAGTAAGCCAATCAAATCCTAAGATTACGTCGAATTCCTTCATTGACAGAACAATTAAGTCTGCATGTAGGTTCCTATCCTCCAATGTCAAAGTGCAGTCCTTGCACACCTTTCCTAGCTTCACGGTCACTCCCAAAGGTGATACCGCGTTCAGGGCTACCTCAAGTGCTTGGGGTACTAAACCCAATCGTCGTACAATCTCAAAGGCAATAAACGAATTCGTAGCACCTGTATCAAAAAGTACTTTAACTCGACTAGCATATAATGAGAGTGTACCTTCCAAGTTCTGCTGTTCCTTTTCATCATAGCTGGCCGCCTCGGGTATGATAGGATTTAGTCGACCTTTGCTAGTTTGACCTTGAGTAGTAGGCCCATGATAGTTTTCTCTTGGTGCATTGTAATCCATGCTCATGCGTCCTCTTTTGCGTCAGTTGTAGCATATAACATTAGCTCGGTTGTTGGTTCTGGGGGTTGTGTAGTCCGGGGATCCCACAATTGAAACATCCATCCTTGTTGTTCCCGGTAGTAGTGGTTGGTACTTGTAGTGCAGTTGGTTTTGCATGCTTATTCCGGGGAAAGTTGTGTCCTGGTTTCTTACCACTATTCCACGGGTGTTTGTCTCCTTGGAAACGGGTCGGAGGTCTTCCCCTTGGTCCATTCTTAAGCTGAGGTGGCTGACTTGTCATCTGTTTGTGTGTTATGAACCTAACTGAATAACTACCGGTTACCCTCCAGTCCTAACTATGGTTACGAGATATGTAAACGATATAAGGTATAGTTAACAATTCTAATATGAGTACATATCACATCAATACATTTCATCAAGTAGAGGAAACAAATCTTTATAGATAACTTCATATATTTACATAGAAAAGCGTACACGCTACCACTAGTTTGTGTTATATGCCTGGGTACATACTATATGCACAAAAAGATGGGCTACTAGTCCTAATACAAGTAAAGCTCTAGATCCTGGGAGTCCTATCCCAAAAGTCCTTCATATCTGACTTATATGGTATAACATCATCCAAGATTGGAATCTCCATAGGTGGAACCCAGTCCAAGTACGGGTCAAACTTATCAACTATCTCATCTTCATCCTTATCCAAAGGCTCTATATCTGCATCCTTAGAGTCATCCTCAAAGTCATCCTCAACCTCTGGCTCTCCAGCCTCCATGACTATCATTGCTTCCCCTCACCAGCACCCTCTCTTGGGTCAACATCCTCTGCTAGGTCAATACCCACTGCTGGGTCAATCTCCTCATCTACCCCATCCTCCATATCCATCCGGGATGTAATAAGGAGCCATGCTAATCACAAAGCTACCATAAGGTTTATGTATTTATGGATAGAAAAAGGTCTAACAGTTCATAACTTAAGTGTGTAGGACAATCGGTGTACACGTCTTAACCTAAAGCTCTGATACCAAAAATCCCTGTCACGCCACGGCGTAGCCAAAATAGGGAAAAAATTTAAAATTTCCATCTTGGACCCTGAGGCACGTGACTGGTTGCATTACCGAATTGTCCATGACCAAATACTATTAATAAACAACGTAACCAAAAGGATAAAACCAACATCTGCTCACATTGATATATTACAAAGAAAGGCCACAGTACTAGTTAACTATTACATCATGGTAGATACATCAGAGTCTTATGGCTCTAGGGCCTTACAAAAGCTATAATAAGTCTTCTGATAAATCTTTCCACCAAAGACATTTACAAAAGACAGCCACTAGTCTTCTCTCTAACAAGTATATCCATAGCCATCTTCGGTGTACTCTTCATCCACGTTCTCCGCTTGCGTAGCATCATAACCCGTGTACTCGTTACCTGGATAAGCTGGACATGGGAATTTCCAGCGACATGAAAGTCGTCAGCTTATGAAAGCTGAGTAAGTAAGCTAAATCAAAAGGAACGTATATAGTAAAACACAATAGGAATACATTTACTACCTTTCAACATGTCTTTTAGGTTCTTTACGTTCTTACCGTCGAATTATAACTAGTAGCATACCCGACTACGTATTCGGTAGGAATACAAACAATTCAGGAGACCCGTCTAGACATTCTTAATGCCACTACCATTCATTTCTAACATCCAACATCATTTACAAACCCAAAGTGTCTCTTGCTAACCAAATCATCTTTCATCAACCACTTCATCTTTCATCAACCTTAAGGAGTGCAAGAACATCCATTTCGTCACGAAGAACCGAAAGGAGTCTTTACTCAAAGAATCACCGCTTCGTCACGAAGAACCGAAAGCGTTACGGAGTACAAGAACATCCATTTCATCACGAAGAACCGAAAGGAGTCTTTACTCAAAGAATCACCGCTTCGTCACCAAGAACCGAAAGCGTTACGGAGTACAAGAACATCCATTTCGTCACGAAGAACCGAAAGGAGTCTTTACTCAAAGAATTACCGCTTCGTCACGAAGAACCGAAAGCGTTACGGAGTACAAGAACATCCATTTCGTCACGAAGAACCGAAAGGAGTCTTTACTCAAAGAATCACCGCTTCGTCACGAAGAATCGAAAGCGTTACGGAGTACAAGAACATCCATTTCGTCACGAAGAACCGAAAGGAGTCTTTACTCAAAGAATCACCGCTTCGTCACGAAGAACCGAAAGCGTTACGAAGTACAAGAACATCCATTTCGTCACGAAGAACCGAAAAGAGTCTTTACTCAAAGAATCACCGCTTCGTCACGAAGAACCGAAAGCGTTACGGAGTACAAGAACATCCATTTCATCACGAAGAACCGAAAGGAGTCTTTACTCAAAGAATCACCGCTTCGTCACGAAGAATCGAAAGCGTTACGGAGTACAAGAACATCCATTTCGTCACGAAGAACCGAAAGGAGTCTTTACTCAAAGAATCACCGCGTCACAACTCAACAATACATCCATTTTTCTTACTATCTTGATCTCCGCTGCCCAGATTACCTATCCGACAATTATCCTTACCATAATCTGCTTCTAACATAGCACAACCGACCCTTACGTTTTCACGACCGCGCATTCGTCACTCATTTCGGAATTTAGTTCATTAAAGGACTTCCGAATATACTTTCGAAGTTACGTTTATACATCCTTCATCCTATTTTATGTCGTAATATACATACAATGGAAACTTATCCAATCACTATCAACGCAATAATCGTGCCGTACAATATACTTATAGCTTGGGTATGAACTCTCTATGGTCATCACATTATATTCATAATAACGGAAACCTAGCGTGTAGCTCGTGGATTTAATACCAATAATATATAGATGAAGCCCCTAACATACTCATCTACTCGATAGCACTACCATAGCACAAGATATCCATAGCCACACAGATACCGGTAAGCAAGCATCATTAATAAACACATCATACAAGTAGTTATACAATCTGCCAGGAATTAATTTTACTATGTCGACTGAATTGATATGATTTATTTGGACATGATAAATTGATTTGTAGATCAAACTCAAAACTCGAACATTGTAGATAATTGGATTAGCTTCATGTACAAAAAATATAGCTTCAACCACATTTTTGAGCTACTCAAAATATTTATTTTACTTAGACATTTCTGTATTTTCGGACTGCTCTGTCCCAGATTTATAGTACTGCGTTACATGTGCATTTCACCTATTAAGGAGTCATTTTTAGACCAGGCTATAAAGGAGTTATTTGTAGATAAATGAGTTAGATTTCTCCACAAAAATACCTAGCTTAATTCAGATTTCGGAGCTGATTGAAACACTCATTTTACTAAACTACATTCTGCTGGAGGTTTCTGTTTCTCAGATTTAAAGTACTTCGTTGCATGTACTTTTCACCTATGAAGATTTGATTTTCAGACTGAGCTATAGAAGAGTTATTTGTAGATAAATGAGTTAGATTTCTCCACAAAAAAACCTAACCTCAATACCATTTTGTAACTGCTCGAAATGTTTGTTTTACTAAACAACACTCTGCTGGAAGTTTCTGCTTCCCAGATTTGAAAATTTATCTTGCATGGCATGGATCTCTCAAACTATCAACATCAAGCACATAATAAACATTACTACATACTACATAGGCTCTAAAGTGAGTTAGAAAACTCACTTAAACTTGAAATTGAGCTTGGGCTTTGGATTTGAGCTTAGGAAGCTTGAACACAACCTCAATGGTGGAGACTTCTTCCTAGTTCTTCTTCTCCATCTCCATGTATCTCTTATCTCTCCATGGAGTTCATCTCCTAGCTCTCTCTCTAACTCTATATGCAGATTGTAAATGGCCAAGGGTGTATTGCATTAATATAGGCATGTTTATATAGAGATGGTGGTGGGATATGTGTCACCATGCATGTGCTAGAGTGTACATGCATGGACAAGTGTCCTAATGGTGGACAAGTGGAAAGGGAGGTGGTGCCATGTGGTGCATGGGCTGCCATGTGGTCGACCATGTGGGGTCCACCTCGAGTTTTGTGCCATTACCTCGGTTTACGTGCAAATATTCTTGATATGCGTGTCAGTCTCAATTTACGTGCAATCGAGTATTATTTCTAATGTCCGGGTCCGGTTACGGGACTAAGTTAATTCTAATTACGGTCGAGTCAGTGCAGTGATTATAGTCTAATTAGTAATTACATTACACTGATACAGTCACACAAATAAAATAATAATGTAATAATAGACCAGATATAGAAATTCATAAAACTCGTATTATTGCACGTAGAGAAATTACAGGTATTACAAATTCAATACAATTTTTTAAGATAGTTGGCCAATAAATGTTATTCCTTCGAAGAAATTACCTTATCTTAACCCCAGATTGATGAGCTCCATATAATCCTTCATGAATTTGAGCTATAGCCTCTATTCCTTCGAGATCACTTAAGCATTCCAGCAATAATCCATCACTTCCTCTTTTGAACAATTTTCCACTGTACATGATATAATTGACATATTTCAATCTTATGCTTTGATTGGGCTTTTCATTCAATCCTGAGAGATAATCTATCATTGGTTTCCTCCAATCATCATGAACTTCTACATTTGAGATATTAACAAAAGGTAGTCTATGCACCAACATTGGTAATAATTTCCTATAGGTAACTTGTTCTATCTCAACATCTTCAATATTTGCTTTTATTCCAGATGCCTTCTGAGCCACATCATTGGCTTCTTCATTAAAACTTATAGGAATATGCAAAAGGTTCACATTATCAAATTTGGATAATAACTCCATCATAGCATCATAATATATTTTCAATGTACTTCTCAAACATTTATATATCCCATTCATATGGTTTATAACCAACTGAGAATCTCCAAAAACATCTACAAATATAGCTTTAAGATCTAACAGGGTTTCGAGACCCATTATTAGAGCTTTATACTCAACTTGATTATTGGTACACTGATTCGAATCAAGTTTATAGCCATATTTGGTTTTAATCTTCTCAGTTGATTCAATAATGAATCCAATGCCTGCAGCAAATTCAATTTTTGAACCATTAAACCATAATTTCCATGGACTAATGGTTATATGTTCAATTTCATAATTTTCCTCTGTTTCGAGGCAGTTTGGATGGTCAGCCAGAAAATCTGCTAAGGCTTGCCCTTTTACTTCCTTTTGTGGTACATAAAGTAAACAAAATTTTGACAAAGCCAAAATCCATTTACCGATTCAATTTCTCAGAATAGGTCGAGTCAATATATATTTGATTAAATCAAACTTAGCAATCACATAGACTTCAGTAGGAAGAAGATAATATCTTAATTTCATTACAGCAAAATTCAAGGACAAACATAGTTTTTCCATAAATGAATATTTGCATTCAACAGGATTTAAAAACCTACTAAGTTAATACACTGCTTGCTCTTTCTTATCATCATTATCCTGGGCTAATAAGACCCCAATTGATGCTTCTGCTGCCGAGATATATAACTTCATAGGCCCATCTTTTCTTGGAGGCATTAACATTGGTGGCTTCACCAAATAATCCTTCAAGGCTTGAAAGGCAGTCTGATGTTTATCTTCCCACTTTAACTCTTCATGATCCTTCAATTTCAACAAAGGAGAAAAAATCAGAGTTTTTCCAGCAGTATTGGAAATGGACCTTCAAATAAAATTAACCTGTCCCAGGAATCTTTGCAATTCCTTTTTGGTCGAGGGAGGGTTACTTTGAATAATTGCTTGAGCTTTATTCTTATCCACTTGAATCCCCTTCTCATGCACCAAACATCCTAGAAATTTTCCAGTACTAACCCCAAAGGCACATTTTAATGGATTTAATTTGAGTTTGAAAAATCTCATTCTTTCAAATGCTGATTTCATATGCATGATATGATCATCAAATGTTTTAGATTTAACAATTATGTCATCTATATAACGTTCTAAAAATGTTCCAATCATATCATGGAAAATAGCATTCATAGCTCTCTGATTAGTAGCTCTTGCATTTTTCAAACCAAAAGGCATTTGCACCCATTCGAAGTTACCTATACTCCCTGGACATCTAAATGCAGTCTTATGAATGTCCTCCTCAGCAATACATATTTGATTATATCCTGAGTGACCATCCATCATAGACATTATAGTGTTTCCAACAGATCTATCAATTAGTAAATCAACTATTGGCATAGGATATTCATCCTTTAGTGTGGCCAAATTAAGATTTCTATAATCAATATAGACTCTTAATTTACCATTTTTCTTCATAACTGTAACAGCATTCAAAAGCCATTCAACATACCTAGCAGTTCTAATAAAGCCTACCTTGAGCAACCTTTTGATTTCTTCTTTAATCTTCATGGTGACTTCTGGTGTCATCCTTCGACGTTGCTGCTTTACTGGTTTATATCCGGCTTTGATAGGAAATTTTTGCTCTACTAAACTTCTTTTGAGTCCTGGCAATTCATCATAATCCCAAGTAAAGCAATCTCGAAATTCTTCCAATAACTTGACCAATTTATATTGGTCACACTTTTCAAGTTTTGAACTTAGATAAGTAATTCTTTTTTGTTGATCTAATCCTACATTGATTTCCAATAGAGGATCCTGTGATACTTCTTGTATCGAATTCTCTGGCAGCACAGATAACTCTTCCCTGCCAACATCCTTTAATTCTTATGAATCTTCCTCAAAGATATAATCTGACCAATTTATGGTCGAATCTTTTTCAATCCTTGATTCTATATTTGCAATCATTAACTTTTGTAAGACCAGTCGAATGGTCTGTTCTATATCTTCCATTTTTATAAGTGTGTGAGTCATTAAACCACCTTGTCATCATCTAATAGTTCCAAAGAACCAAATGGCATATCAGCCAAAATATCCTAATTTTTTTCTGGGGATTCATCTTCTGACTCTTTAAGGTCAATTGGTTTAACATTCTCCCGATATAACTGAGCTTTGACATAGTTAGAACTTGAATGAAAAGGTTGAGTATCAGCCTTCACTATTTTAATCTCACAGTTTTTCTTTACAAACAGCAGCTTCTGATGCATTGAAGAAGTAATACATCGGTTAGCATGAATCCAATCTCTTCCTAATAAGGCATGATAACTAGGGCTAGCATCTACCACAAAGAAAGCAGTTTTGGATTTGTTCGAACCTACTATAGTTTCAATAGGTATTACCCCTTTGGTGTTTTTCTTATCACCAGTGAAACCTGATATCATAATGTGAGTCTGTATCAACTTTGAATTTCGTTTATTAATTTTTTCAAAGTGCTCTGTGGAATAATATTGATAGCAGCACCATTATCAACCAATACTTTGTTTAAAAGAACTCCATTTAAACAAGCCTTTATATATAATGGTTTAAGGTGCTTAGTCATTTCTGCTGATGGTTCTTCGAATGAGTAAACAAAATTATAATCATTAAAAATGAACGTAGGCAAATTTACCTCAGAGACATCCTCGTTAGATTCTTCCATTTCCATTTCTTCATCCATTTGTTGATCTTCTGTTACTTCAAAGATCTTTGGTAATATGAATGTGGCAGTGTTGACTTCCATTTGCTCTGGAAATGTGCCAAACTGGATATGCATACTCTTATTCTTGACAATTCCCTCATTAAGCTTTATCTCAGTATTTCCCAAAAGTTGAGATTCTACCACTGTCATTGCCTCATCCCCTTCATCAATACTCATGACCTTTTCCAATTCTAAAACTTTAGCTTTAATGGTACTCTCTTCAGACATAGTATCATTATCAGCTTTCATATTTCGATTGAACCTAGGATCAGGCCTCAAAATATCACTGGAATCTCTTTTGATCTCATTTTCTAATTCTTGACTTCGAGTCTGCATGTTGGAAAATTCCTTCCACATAGTAAACTTCCTCTGAAGTCTCCTTTGCTGGGTCCTATTTATCAGAGGAACCACCTTCTGGTTCTTTTCCTTAGGATGTTGAACCACACGCATATATTCTTATCAACCTGAGGAGGTTTGATCATCCTATTTTGGTTTTGAGATCCTTGTTGTTCCATCATGCTCTTGATTCTATCATCTTGCAAAACAAACCAATTTGGCACCCCTGGCACCAATGCAGGTTCATTCGATTGTGATGTCTCACCAACTTTTGGTGATTTATTCAATGGTCCCATGCCCATCTCGGCTTGTACCACATGTGCTGGTACCAATTTTGATGGCATAAAATGGGTTTATCTTCCTTTCTGCACCATATGATGTTTCTTTGGTACATGGGGTAAACCTAGCCTTTCATACTGCATGCTCCTTGGTGGTCGAACAAAATGACCAGTACAAAAATTCCTCAAAAAATTGGCTTTAAAAAGAGCTATTGATCTTGGAGCATACCTTGCTGTTGTTGGCCAGTGTATGTCGAGGCTTGGTAAATTGGTCCTTTAAACTGCCCTCTCTCAACATTCATGATTGACTGAAATGGAGGTTCATACAAAGTACTTACCTTCTTTTGTTCGAATAAGGTTGTTTGTTTTTCCTACCTATTTTGTCCCCAACCCTTTCATCATAGATTTCAGCATATCTTTTCCCACAACCAATGCATAAGTTATTTGCATATTCCTGGTTAAAAACAGACAATTCAGGATTTTTCTTTGTTATTTCTTCGAGCCTTTTCTTTTGTTCCTCTGACTTTGCAATTTCCCTTCCCTTGACTAGAGCTTCGAGGGAAATGTCATGGACATTGATGGACACTTCTTGCACTGCTGGGAATGGATCTTCATCAACCCCCATATGTTTTTCAAGGAACTTCAACTTCCCTTTCTTGATCAGATCTTGAATCCTGTCTCAAAAAATAGTACAATTATTAGTTGAGTGAGTCCAAGAATTGTGCCACTTGCAGTACTTTTTGCCTTTTAATTCATCATTAGAAGGTAATTTTGTCCCATCAGACAATTTGATGATTTTTCCTTCTAACAGATGATCAAATATTTCGTCCAATTTATAGACATTGAATGAATATATTTTGAATGATCCTTTAGACTTATATACTCTAGCAGAAATATTTTTCTTCACAAGGCTTTTACATGTGAAAGGTTCTTTCCCTATTATTTTTGCAGCATCTATCTCAAAGTTAGGATCTTTGTAATATGTTTTTAATGAAGAAGCGTTCCTTTTGTTTTCTTCTTCTAACAGGGCCTCATATCTAGAGACTCGAACAGTTAATTCAACAAGATCTCTGAATTCTAAAGCATCAAATTTCTTTCGAAGTCTAAATTCGAAACCATTTTGAGCCAATTTTACGAATTCAGGCTCTGGCAGAATAATTTTACACTTTGTTCTAGCCCGCTTAAACCTATTAATGAATTGAGTAGCCTTTTCATCAGGTCTTTGACAGAGTCTGGCTAAATCAGCCATAGACACCTCTGGCTCTGTCTAAAAAAATTGAGTATGGAAGGATTTGTGTCCAATCATGGATCTTACTAGGGGCCAAATTAATAAACCAAGTGAATGCAGTATCTGTTAATGAACTAGGAAATAAACGAAGCCTAAGGTATTCATTATTTCCTACATCAGCACACTGACTGATAAATTTTGCTACATGTTCAATTGTGGATTGACTCCCATCTCCAGCAAACATGGAAAAGGTAGGGAGCTTAAATCCCTTAGGGAATTCAATTCTATCGATCCAGTCAGAATAAGGCTTCCTTTAAACTAGAGTTTGTACCCCCCGAGCCATGGGTCCACAAACTTCATGGATTAAATTAATCATGTCATTTCTATCAACCATATTAAGTAGTTGTTGATGACCTGGTTGACCCAAAGGAGGGTTCATTGGTGGTATTGGAGGTGGTTGGGGGATATTATCCACTCTCCTGGGATTTTCATTCCTTCGACCCACTCCTATTCCAATGGGGTCTTGTTCGAATATAGGATTGTTATTTACTCTCCTATTTTGACCTATTATGTTTTCTCTAGGTCTAGGTTCTTTGATATTCACTGATCTATAGATACTATCTTGACCATGTCCCATATGATTCCCTTGCATCCCTTCGAATATTGGAGGAGTATTATTAGGGACAGACATATAGAAGCTTTCTTGTGAATTATGCCTAAAAGGAGGCCCATTTGCATGAATCATAGGATTTGGCTAAAATAAGCCATGGGTATAACCCCTTTCATTCTGTCGAACCACAGAAGGATTTCCACTTGGCACCATTGTTGGTGCAAATTGTGGTATGTTGTTATTAAGGGAGTGATCAGAACATTAACATTCTGAATCATGGTTCCCAAATGGTCGAATATTGGTGTCAATTAACTCACCAAGTCATGTTGATTTTGTGAACCAATATTTCCATTTTTTGAAATCGAATTCAAATTCTCAACTCCTACTTCTGGGCTTTCATTGTTTACAAGATTCCCATTATTGCTGCTTTGAGGATCTTGGTGTGGAGAATCACCAGTCTCAGCAATATTAATACCAACATTGATGTTATCAATAGACCTATTGCTTCGAAGGTTTCTGTTTGCCATCTTTTGATACTAAGGTCCCACCGGGCGTGCCAAAAATGTTTGGCTAGAAAATTTATATATGTGCGAGCGTGCCAGGCAAGCAAGTTGCCAATGTGTGTGATGTGATTGATATCCAAACTACACCTCACCAGACAGATTGTGGTGACGTTCGATGCCTTAACAAGGACTTCAAACGTGTAAAGATGTAACTAATTGAAGCACTTAGAACTAACTAATGGAAAACTACTCCTAAATAAGAACAGTAAATAAAACAATAAAGTAACAGACTACTTTATTAAGTTAAAACAGACTACAATCTAACCTTGAAGATGACTTCGAAGGTATTCTACTTCGAAATTTAAGTGCCTAGATAGAAATGTATTGAAAGATATATGTTGATGTTGATCCAAGGATCTCTTTTCGAGCACAAACTACTTCTATTTATAAGCATCGAGGCTTCACAATAGTCTTGTATTAATGTTCCCTCCTCTTTTCAAACAGGTAACTGCTCCTACACGCCTTGAATTGACACATGTTCCTTCAGTTACTCCACAATGATCAACACGTGTCCCTTGGCAGTTAATCATTTTGAACAAAATGAACTAGCAAAACTCTTCATAACTGCTCCTGCATTATTTCCAACTCAATCAATTGTCCTGCCACGTCAAATCCCACGTGGCCCTCTCACATTGGCTGGATATTTTCATCACAAACAGTGTCGCCTCAACGTTGTCTTTTTATCGGAGTACATGCATAGAATGACATGCAGGTGAACCATTCCAACAAAGAGTTTGCCCAAAACTAAGAAATATCATAAGATGTAAAAATGTAGAACTCAATTATACATGCATATATCATGTCTCTATTTACACCCAAAAATCGCCAAAGGTTTTTAGCCCGAAAAATGAATTGGAGTGAGCTTGGATCTGGCCGGCCCAAGACTGTGAAGGGAGATGAGCCCAGGAGGAAAAACATCACGTGGTTCAGAAGGATAAGGCATAGACTCAAGTCCGATGGAGCCCGATAGGTGATGAAGGTCAAACACCCAGAGAGCAGGCGCCAGATTTAAGGAAACAGTAATGTAACGCCCCACCTCGGAAAGCACGGAGGTTATGGTGAAACACTGTTAAACTCATTTGCAAAAAAAAATATTTTAAAACTTATAAAGACTTTGAAAATACTACTCATTTTGATTTATTTAAAATTCATACCAAACACTCAGTTAAAACAATATTTTTCCCAAGAAGGGTTCTTTATATAGTACCTAAGAAAAATTTAAAAGTTGGGAAAAGTCATGTTTTGAAAAAAATTTCTATTCTTTGGGCAGTGTACCTTTCGACCTGTCCAAGGGGTACCCTGTGCAGGATCCTTCTACCATTTTACAAAATTCATTAAGTTCTTTAGGCATAACCATAAATAGAAAAATTATTAAAATCACAAGTCCAAAGTTATTACAAGTATTTATGAAAGTTTGATATTTAAATAAGCCAACAGATGCTCAAAATGAACTTTAACAAGTTCCCAATCCTTACATAGCTCCAAATGTGAATCGAGTGTACAACTATGACTCCACAGAAAACAATTCACGCCTTTTGAAAACAAATACTCTAGATTTTACTTATCGAATTGAAATCTAATAAAATTAGAAACCTTTAAATCATTACATTTTCTACTAAACTCCACATATGGAATCTTCAACCGTCGACTTCGCAAGTCACCAAATTCGGGCCTTGCCCTCCACAATCTCTCCTGAAACAAAAATGGGTACATAGGTCACTGAGCACGACGGCCCAATAGAAACTATAGCTAACACATCCCCCTGCATGAATGCAATGCTATGAAAAACCATGCAATCTCGCCCGTAGGCCTTTTCATGAATTTTCAGCACTCTCACTCTCATGCAATACCCGAACTATGGGCTGCTTCATATGGGAGAGTATTATCTACCTCATATTGGCCTTTAACTTGCGAACTCCAAGGTTTGCAAGACCTGGATTCGAGTTCCTAGGGGATCCATCTCACATTCACACCCACAACCGGGATTATCTAAACTTCAAATCAAAACTTCCTCCCTTGGATGTTTTTCCTTGAAAGTCCCACACATGGATAGGGATGAGGTTGTCCCAAGGGTTACAATAGCTTATCGGGCTTGACAGGACGTTGTCACATGGTCTCTAAAGATCCATAGCTGTTGGTTAAATATGGTGAAGTACAGATGAATGATTATTAGTCTAATCGGTCTATAGCTATGATAGGAGCCCGATTGGAAGGGTGGGCATGAATGAGCACCATCTAGCATAGTAGTAGCATAACCTAACGTAGTGTAAGCCCGATGTTAGATCAAAGTAGCATGAAGGCCAATCGGACACCATATAGTTAAGGATGACTGTATGAGTCCAATCGGCCATAGGCATTCGTAAAGAGGTCATCGGGCATGAAAGACAGTATTGAAATTGGTTAAGCCCGAATTAGCTGAAAGAAAGTAGTTGACAAGGCCGATGAACTGAAAGGGGAAGGCGGTGCTATTTACAGTTGTCAAGGCGAAGTCATCCCAGATTTTGAGGAAGCAAGAGTTTGGTTTGGAAGGTATTTAATCACGTCTAGCTGGATTGGAAGGTTGATCCCTAGAATATAGGGATTGGTTCAATCAAGATAGAGATAAGTAAAGAGTTAGAGATTAGGAAGGTTTCTGCCAATCAGCCACGCAGCTTAGGCATAAGCTAAGGAGTTCTTTCCTTATCAGAATTCCTAGAGGCCGCTATAAATATGGAAGCAGGTCAACCAAGCAAGGACACTCTGCGTCATCTCGAAACAGCATACATACTGCATTCAAAGCATTCAAAGCGTTCAAACCTGTTTTTCAGCATTCATAGCAGATAGGTCTGCTCCTTTTTGTTAATTTCTTTTGTTCTTCTGGATAAGTAGAGTCTATTCTGGTGTGTTCTTTGGATTTATTTAATTTTCCATACACTTAATAAAATCTACGTTTTATTAAATCGTTTGTGATTTGTTTACTTGGTAAACTGCACTGTTTAGCTTGTGCGCTTCAGTACTGCTAAGGAATTTATGGTGAGGGTACTTTTCTACTCACTACACACAATCACTCTGTTTAGAAGTCAAAACCTATAGTATTGTGTATCACTCACACAAGTGTTTAGGAAGTTAGTTTGAACACACTCCCACTGAGCCTGTTTGGCTCTGGCATGCCCGCACAAATTACAGGTCACCGGATCAGGCTATGGCACCTTGTATGAGTCCGATAAGTCAAAAGATCCGCCCTACATGTATCTGAACCTTAGGGAGGGTAATGGCTCAGGAAAGCAATCTGCATCACAGAACGGGCTAGCTAGCGGATCGATAGTCACTGATCCCAACGGATCGGTGACACTGAGTTTTGTTCGATCAGCAGGCAATACTGAAGGCTCAGCCAGCCACACACAACCTACAGTTCACACTACTGGTGGGGGACAAAGAAACAATGGTGGGTTTTGGACCCATCAGACCAATAACAATCAACAGCAACTACCATCCCTGTTTGTACCCTCGTTGAGGGTTGTTCAGCCCATAGCTCCACAACCCATCAATATGGAGGAGTTAGTAGTGGCCATACATGAAGAGTATGGCCCGTTTATGAGAAGAATGGAGAGGCTGACGTACAGACGGCCATATCCCCCCGAAATTGACCAGGTCATATTTCCCCAGAGGTACAAAGTATAAAACTTCACTCTATTTTTTGGAGAGAGTGAACAATCTTCGGTGGAGCATATTGGCCGTTTTATAGTTCAATGCGGCCATGTGGGTAGTAGTGACCCATTAAAGTTGAGGCTATTTCCAAATTCGCTAACAGGCATGGTATTTTTGTGGTATGTCAATCTCCCTGCCAATTCGGTGCAAACTTGGTAGGAGATGGAAGAGCTATTTCACGGCCAGTTCTATAGGAGTGAGCCTGAAACACCACTGGCAGACCTGTCCAGGATGATGCAATTAGTAGGAGAAACTGTAGAAACCTACATAGCCCGTTTTCGTAAGGCAAACTATCGGTGCAAGACGGTTTTTGCCTGAGGAAGAATATGCTAAAATGGCCATGGGGGACATGTCCTTTGAACTTCACAAGAGGTTTGAAGGAACTGACTTCCGTGATTTACTTGAGCTGGCCATGCGGGCCGCTCGTTATGAGCGCATCCTTTTGGATGAGCAGGAGAAGAAGAACTCGTGCAAAGAGACGTATTATATAGACCCTAATTACGAGGTCCACCTAGTGGAGTGTGACCTCGAAGCAGAGAGTGACATGGTCGAGTTAATCTACAAACGGGCAATTATATGTGACGCCTTGAATAAACCTATCAACAACAATGTCGTTGTGCATTTGAGGCAGGAAAAAATTATACTTTTGACATAACCATGGCTGATCGAATATTCGATGCCTTATTGGCCGATAAAGTGATCAAGCTGAGTGAGGGCCATCGAAACCCAAAGGCCAATGACCTAAAAAATAAAGAATACTGTAAGTGGCATAATTCCTAGAAGCACTCCACAAATAATTGCATTATTTTTCATAATGTTATACAGGAAAACGTGGAGAAAGGAGTGTTCAAGTTCTCAGATAAGGCTATGGGGATTGACGTAAATCTGTTTCCTCAAATTACCGGCACCAATATGGTTATGCCCGACTTAACCAAGCTAACAAGGCCAAGGCCGAAGATAGACTTGACCGACCAAGAAGTTTGGCCAAGACAGAGAGAAGGAAAACAAATCGCTATTTTGGCCACAGATAGGCCGAAAGTGACAATACATGAGCTCCAAAGAAGTTATCAGGAGCGTAAAGAAAAGGGCCACAAGGCCAAGGAAGAAATGGCTAGGTCCAATACTGATAACTTGATCGCGGATCTGCGACGACAACTCGAGTTCATTGAACAAAGCCTTTGCCCAAGATGCAAGGTTGATATCAAAAAAGAGATTTCTAGCCCGAGTAAAAGGCCCTGAGGCAATGAACATCAGGAGCCAAGCCCGAGAAGATCTATATATGAGAGATTATCACTGCCTTGGCAGAGTCAAGCGAAGCCTGAGTGGCGGGCAAAACTCTCATTTGCTCCACAAACCGGCCTAAGTGAATCCAGCCGATTAGGGGCAAGAGGTACCCGAACAATTCCAAAGCCTAGGCTTGAAACAAAGTCACCAACCTCAAATAGAAGGATGGTGTCACCACCCCAGATGGAAGATGGGAGGTGGCATAGGGTTGAACATCCTAAATTTCCAACGCAGCCACAGTACAGCAAGTTTCAGAAACGGAGGTATCAACGCATGAGACAGGCAGAACGGGAACACCAGTACTGGAAAAATCGAGCTGGAAACCCTCCTAAACCCATAGCGCCTACATTGATCGATACCCAAGAACTTTCAGCTGAGGCAGAACCGTTTTGTGATAGAGAGGCTAGAGTGATGCATACTATGGGACACCTGAAGGAGAAGGGATGCAAGCCCACATCAGACAGGATAAGTATGGAAGCCGATTCTGATATGTCAGACTCCAGCACCTCACCAATTCAATTCGGAACTATTCCGGTAAGTCTGTCATCTAATATGGTGTTTACCTTTCCCATGTCTTTCATGGCCAAGCCAGACCAGCCTGCGGCCATGGAAGGGGATATAATGGAGGGCCTGACCAAAGATTCGGCCACGATAGAAGATGTTTTCTGGAATGGAGGAGAGTCAGTTAAACCTAGTGTGGTGGAGGCCACAAGCAAGAATGTGGATGCTACCAACATACAGTTTGATCGGCCTATGATAACCATCTTGAGGCCGAAAGGATTCCAGATTGAAGGACTAAGGTCGGCGGGACAAGTCAAAGTGGTTTTTGAAAAACCTACCTATTAGATGTCTTAGCACTTGAAGCTGTTATACGTGAAGGGACACATTGAAGGAGTCGCCATAAACAGAATATTGGTTGATGGTGGATCTACCATCAACATTATGCCCCAAATAATGCTGAGGATCCTTCAGAAGTCCGAGTCAGAGTTAATTCCAACCGAGATGAATGTTCAAAGCTTCACAGGTACACCGTCAAGGACAAAGGGTATCCTACCTCTGGAGTTGACTGTTGGGTCTAAAATGGTCATAATAACTTTTTTCATCGTTGAGACCTCGGCTCCTTACAACGCATTGTTAGGCCAAGATTGGATACATCCTAATTATTGTATCCCTTCTACTCTCCATCAGTTACTAATTTTCTGGAGAGGCGACGAAGTAGAAGTAGTGGGCGCCAAAACAAAGCCATTCGTAGTACGAGTGCAAATGGCTGATGCAGTGTTATATGAGGATGATATCGGAGCAGTCAAGTTGTTAGGATGTGGCAAATTAGGCAGACCAAACACAGCTACATTCCGTAAAGAAATTGTACCAGAATTGAAAAACGGTTACCACAATCTCAGTCAGACAGAAGAATCAAGGCCGATTAAGATAAACGAGCAAGAAGACGTCGATGGATCTACAACCAATTGAGGTTGACAGACAGCTGGCCCTAAAGGCCAACATAGCCAGATGGTGTGCATACATGCCCGATAGGAGATTGGAGATCGGCCCAGTGGACGGAATAGTTAATTTGGCCAATTGTATCTATAAAGAAGAAACGCCAAGAGAGGAAGAGATTCAAATGGATGAACTGAAAACGGCGACGGCCAAGGTTGATGATTTGAAAGCCGATGTACAGGACCCACTGTTGGAGATCAACCTAGGTAAGGAAGGAGAACACAAGCCTACATATGTGAGTCAGGTGCTCGAGCCACAATCTCAGGCTGAGATCATTGCCCTCTTACACAAATATAAGGATTGCTTTGCTTGGGATTACGTTGAGATGCCCGGACTATCCAGGGAATTGGTTGAACACCGATTACCAATTAAGTCGGGGTATAGGCCATTCAAACAGTTTCCCCGGCGCATATCACCTGAAGTAACTCTGAAGGTGAAAGAAGAAATTGAGAGGCTTTTGGAGGCTGGTTTCATTCAGACTGCTAGGTACGTGGAATGGGTGTCAAATGTAGTTCTAGTGGTGAAGAAAAATGGGAAGCTGAGAGTCTGTATTGACTTCAAGAACCTAAACCTGGCTGCCCCAAAAGATGAGTATCCTATGCCTATGGCCGATCAGCTGATTGATTCGACCGCCAAACATAAAATTTTTTCCTTTATGGATGGGCACTCGGGGTACAACTAGATCTACATCGCCGAAGAAGATGTCCCAAAGACTGTTTTTCGGTGCCCGGGGGCAATTGGAACCTTTGAATGGGTTGTCATGCCTTTCGGTCTAAAGAATGCTGGAGCCACCTATCAACGAGCGATGAATTCAATCTTCCATGATATGATTGGACGATTCATGGAGGTCTACATTGATGACATGGTGGTAAAGTCAGGAAGTAACGCCGATCATCTGAGTGACTTGGAAAAGGCATTTGAAAGAATGAGGGCTCACAAACTTAAGATGAACCCTCTCAAATGTGCTTTCAGTGTCTCAGCAGGGAATTTTCTAGGTTTCCTACTACATCAAAGAGGGATAGAGGTTGACAAGAACAAGGCTCGGGCTATCTAGGCAGCAAAGCCACCAGCTAACAAGAAAGGGCTTCAGAGGTTGCTTGGGCAGATCAATTTCCTAAGAAGATTTATATCCAACTGTGTAGGGAAGACCCAAGTATGGACCCCAATATTGAAGATCAAGACCGATGAAGAATTCAAGTGGGAAGACAGCCATCAGCAGGCCTTCGAGGGGATTAAACAATATTTGTCAACTTCTCCAGTATTAATGCCACCCAAGAAGGGTAGGTACCTTAAATTGTATATATCGGCCTCAGACTGTTCCATAGGAAGTATGTTAGCTTAAGACAATTAACAAGGCAATGAGCAGGCCGTTTATTATTTAAGTAGAATTTTGACTCCAATCGAGCAGCGCTATGCACCGATTGAGAAGTTATGCTTGGCATTGTATTTTTCCTCACAGAAGTTAAGAATGTATATGCTGCCCATTTCCACTTACATTATATGTCAAACTGGTGTGATAAAATATATGTTGTCAAGACCTATTATGAGAGGCCGAATTGGAAAATGGACTTTGGTCTTAATTGAATTTGCCATTCGATACCGATCGCAGCAATTGGTCAAAGGCCTAGGCAATTTTCTGGCCGATCACCCAGACCCTACTGATCTGGCAAATTCTCTACTAACACCTAATGTTCTAAACACGTCCTTGGTCCCATGGACTTTGATCTTTGATGGTTCCAAAAATGCAGAGGGTGCTGGGGCAGGTGTGGTTATTGTATCACCCAAGTATAAGAAGACAAAAATGTCATTTCGGCTCAATGTCAAGTGCACCAACAATCAGGCCGAATACAAAGCTTATTATCGGACTAGAGATACTCCTTAAAATGGGGGCATTATCCGTGCACATAAAGGGAGACTCAGGGCTGGTGATCGGATAGATATCTGGAGAATTCTAGATAAGAAGTTGGGAACTCTGCCCATTCTACTCTGTAGCCACTCAACTCATGGATGCATTTGACAACAATAGTGTGAGCTATATCCCATAGTCCACAAATACCGAGGCTGACAAACTGGCAAAAATAGGATTGGCCTCGTCTTCCAGGAAGAATTTAGAAGACCAAGTTATCACTGTTCATGTCCGATCATTAACGTCAGTTGCAAGGAGAGGTTGGTATAGTACCACTAATTCGGTCTTGATAGAGGACGACGATTGGAGAATGCCCATCATTGAATGCCTAAATCACCCGAATGTTAGGGTAGACCGAAAAGTTAGACTATTCGCAGTCCGATTTGTGATGCTTGATGGAGAATTGTTCAAGAAACCCATCGGTGATGACGTGATCTTGAGGTGTTTAGGTAAGAAATAGGCCATGCAGGTTATGGCTAAAGTACATGAAGGGATCTGTGGGGCACATCAGGCCGTTCAAAGATGAAGTGGTTGCTGAGAAGATACAACTATTACTGGCCCGGTATGCTGAAAGATTGTATCAGCTATACAAAGGGATGTTAAGCTTGCAAGAAGCATGGCCCGATCCAGCATGCGCAAGCTAAAGAGCTCTAACCAGTAATCAAACCATGGCCGTTTCAAGGATTGGCTATGGAATTAATTGGCAAAATCCTACCACCATCATCGGGCCAACACTGTTTCATCATAGTAGCTACACACTACTTTACTAAGTGGGCCGAGGCCATACCATGCAGAACGGTGACTCAGGCCACCGTAATAAAATTCATTGAAGAACATATCATCCATAGGTTTGGCCTGCCAGAGACTATTACGGTCGATCAAGGGTCTGTTTTTACAGGAATGAAAATGTTAGCCTTTGCGAAAAGTAGGGGGATCAAAATTCTTAATTCTATGCCCTACTATGCACAGGCTAACGGGCAGACTGGGTCTACAAACAAGATCCTTAAGGGGATCATTGAAAAGATGATCGATGAAAAACCTAGGGAGTGGGATAAGATATTGTCCGAATCTCTATGGGCTAATTGGACATCTAAAAAGTCAAGTATCGGGGTCATACCATTCATGCTGACCTATGGGCATGACACTATATTACCTATGGAAGTCACAGCCCGATCGGCCAGAAGGGCTTTACATAATTAGCTTGAGCCTGCTGAGTACACAGAGGCTATGATAGCTGAGTTAGAAGGGCTGGACAAAACAAGGCTCACGACTTTAGACTCATTAAAGGTGCAAAAGCAACGGGCAGCCCGAGCTTATAATAAAAGGGTGAAAGAGAAGTCTTTTTGCACCGAGGATTTGGTATGGAAGGCCATCTTACCTATTGGGGATAAGAATAACCGGTACGGTAAATGGCCGGTCAACTAGGACGATCCGTTCATCGTCCATCAAGTCAAGAGATGTGGTGCATACAGGCTACGTGATATAGATGGGACAGTTCATGTCAGACTAATCAATGGTCAATATTTAAAGTCCTATTACCCTACGTTGTGGGAGACCATTGAGCTTGAGTACAAACCAAATCCAGCGTTAGAATACGAGCAACTTATTGACTATGACCCTGAGCCCGAGTAACAAAAGTGTTGTTTGTACTGATAAAACTGAGCACAACTTACTTACAAAACATATATATTTGAGTAAAATATACAAGTACAAAAGAAGGTCGGCCTCTAGTTTGGCCCGTAGATATTCCCAAGCTTCGTTAGCTCCTGCCCGATCTTGCTTTGCCTTATCAAGTTTTTGGGCCCAAGCACGGGATATTGGTAGGCTGGCCTGCAATTGATCATTGCACTTTTGGGTGTCTACACCAAGCTGTGTAAGGATTTTGTCAATTTTCACCAAATCAGCTATATTGGTGACGACTTCGGCCTCACATTGTTCCGGTTGTGTTTTAAGGGCAGCAATACGATTGTGCAGCCAAGTGTCTCTTGCTATCACCTGAGCCCGAGAGGCCTTCCTAGCTTCAAACTTGTCTTTGGCACCCTCAAGAAATTTCACTGCCTTTTGACGAGAATCAAGGTGAGTTTCAGCGTCAGTTTGAACCTTAAAGGCTAGTAGGTCCAAGAGACGGCAATTTGGGAGTCTTTCTTGTATCTCCCAGAGTACAGACATCTACCTGGTAGTTAGAGAGGATCGGCCACGAGTGTGGTTAGAGCTGCGTCAATTTTGGTAGCACTTGGAAGGTTTGGCAAGTCATGGGCGGCGAGTCCGAGCATAAATTCTCTGGATCACTGAAGGTGTGTGGGAGACACCGCCTCGGGTTTGAATGCGCCCAGGTCATACGCTCCAAGGTCGAGGCTGGAAAAGAAGTCATCAAAAGGAATGAACGACTCTGGACCTATAGGAATGGCCTGTTCAAGACATTAAAGATTAAACGTGAATAGGAAAGTATTCATAAAGTAAAGAGGAGTTAAAAAGTACATTACCTAGGCGTGAGAGGATAGTGAGGCTGAGAGCTCCTGACGAAGCTCGGCCTCACCAAGTGCTCGGGAAGCGGAGGGCTGAGATGGTGGTTGACTAGGACCACGAGCGGAAGCAATAGTGATCTCCACCATTGGATCTGCAACAACCCCAGTTGATGAAGTCTGGATATCAGGTGTGGAGCCCGAGGCTCTAGCTATAGTCGCATCCTCAACAATGGCAGCTATAGGACCCTCGGAAGTAGGTGAATGCTCGGCCTCAACAATTTTCTCTTCCAGTTCAGAGGCCGATCCCGTTGCAACTGTGGCATCAGTTTGGCCGTTAGGAGCATCAACAACGCTTGGGACCTCCTATTCAATGTCTTCCCCAACTGTCCCCCTAGCAACGTCATCATCAGGCATCTCCTCACTGCTTGAGGAAAGAACAACTTGTTTGGGGACGTTGCCTACAGCTGGGTCAGTCACATCGTCGTCCGAGGGAGCTAATGGAGGCAGGATATGGAGTGGCATTACCCTCGTAGCAACCCGTTCAAGATAGGCTGCTTGTTGGGTTGGAGAGGTGGGAAAATTAGTTAGAAGAGCTTGAGGTTGGTTTTGTGTTGATTGGGAGGACACACTGAATAGGGTTACATCTTCTCCGGAATCCTCATCAACAAGCTGAAGTTAAAAGGGAAAGATTAGAATTTAAAAGTGACATCGGACTTAACTGGTCATAAGCAAAAAAATTTAACCTGAGTGGTTGAGGCTGTTGTTTGTTTCTTCTTCTTGTGAGCAGGCCCTTGGCCCGGCACTAGCTTGCGAGCCGGCCTCTTCGCTATTTGTTTGCATTGGACTAGAGCTGCTGTTGGCACAGAAGCGTCAGCCTTAGTGGCTGTTGATATAGTTAAGTGAACAAGGACCTCAGTAGCGGTGCTTTTGAATATGTGACTGGCCCGGTCGGTCCACCACTTAGTAAATTCCTCTGATACTATAGGCCGGGCAGAGAAGGGGGTAAAGTTAACAGCGGCCTTTAGTTTATCTAACCTCTCTTTAATTTTCTTCACCTGCCCATCATTGACGATAAGCCCGCGCTCCACCCAGTCAACATTCACAGTGATGCTTGGAGGGACGAGTACAAGCTGAGTAAGCCCAAACTGACGAGCATACAGGGGAGCAAAGTAATACTCTGCTCCATATTTGTTGTTGGCAGAGGGGATAATTGGGCTGAAAATTATATCCCTAGCTACCAAGTAGCTAGAGCATACAAGGACCTCATTGTATGTAGACTGGGTACCTGATCCCCAGTTAGTAGGGTTGTGAGGGAGTTGAAGAAATGAAGGAAAATCAAGCGAAGAGAAGGGTTGGAAGAGAGGGACAGCCCGATTGGCACATCCCTCGTAGAAAAATGAGAAACACTCTTCAAAGGAGTGGGAAGAGGGAGTGATATCCATGAATTGGACAGAAAAAATGGGAACGGCCGATAACTGACGATCGACCGGCCTAAATTATGGGATGTACGAATAGAGCCAGACTTGCAGAATCCAAATCGGGCTTCCCCCAACACCAAAGCCCGAATGCAAAAAGTCGGTGATGCCTCGGACATGGTGAGCCCAGACTAGGGTAGCCAAGGCTAGTGGCTTCTCAGCAGCAAGGGCTAAGGCCAAGGTTGTGTATTCTTTGGTGATGGCTTAGCTGGCCGAGCAGAAGAGGTATCTGTTCAACCAGCATATCAAGAATGTCGTGTGCTCGGCATCTGAAACTTTGGTCTCGTCAGCACCCATGCAAGCTGTTAAAAAGCTACCAAAAGTCGTGATCGGTCAGTAGGAAACGGCCCCGTCTCGGAGGAATTCTTGTTAAGGGTAGGAGAAACTGGCCATTCCCATATCCAGAAAGCCCGACATGACCTCCTGCCCATGAAAGTGTAGACCGAGCAGATAGTTGATGTCCTTGACAGTGGGAGCCATCGGACCACAACGGAAGAGGAACCCATTGCATGAGGCCGACCAGAACAGGAGGGCTGCAAAGAAGAGTGGATGGTCTATTTCCAGTTTTGAGCGGCTAAGCATTATAGCTTCATATATGCATAGGTCGGCCTTAGAGGCCGATACCCTAACTACCCACTTGTCCCAGTCAGCTACAGGGGTAGGCCAGCCCCTAATGGGGTGGGCAGCGGTCCAAGCATTGTTTCAATTGGTCGAAAGTTGGAGGAACATTTCGTTTTCCATCGGAGGAAAGAAGGGATGGAAGGCGGCGGGTGGATCACCGCAAAATGCCATACCAAGGCCCGGGGCCCCCGGGAAACTGTCGGGGGAGCTATAGTGAGTAAGGTATTCTGTGGAAACTTCTGCGGAGTGAGCTTTGGCAAGGGTTCTGACTTCTCTGCAGCAGTTCTGTGGTGGTGGAGCGTCGACAAAGGTTTTCTTGCCTTTAGAAGTGGTTGCCAGTGCTGTTTTAGGAGCCATTTGAATGAAGGTTTTATTGCCAAAAAAATGGAGGTTAGAGAGAGAAGCTCTGGATGCTTGGGATTCTAGAGAGAGAGAGAGAAAACCCAAATGAGGAAGGTGGAGAGATTTTTTGAAAATCTTGCCGCTTTATACCACGCTGCATTAAATGTGGAATGACTGGTGGGATTCTCTAGATCTGACAAATCTCTGCATAGCTGACACGTGGCAATTTTAAAATTCAAAACGTCACATCAATCAAGGCGGGACGTTTGATATGACCTTTGGGGGGCAATTGTTTGCACCCAAAAACCGCCAAAGGTTTTTGAGCCCGAGTGGCATGAAATTGGATAGGGATGAGGCCAGCCCAAGGGTTACAATAGCTTACTAGGCTTGACAGGATATTGTCACATGGTCTCTAAAGATCCATAGATGTTGGTTAAATATGGTGAAGTCCAGATGAATGATGAGTAGTCTAATCGGGCTATCGCTATGATAGGAGCCCGATTGGAAGGGTGGGCATAAATGAGGACCATCGGGCATAGTAGTATCATAACCTAACGTAGTGTAAGCCCGAAGTTAGATCAAAGTAGTATGAAGGCCAATCGGACACCGTATAGTTAAGGATGACTGTATGAGTTCGATCGGCCATAGGCATTTGTAAAGAGGTCATCGGGCATGAAAGACAGTATTAAAATTTGTTAAGCCCGATTCAGCTGAAAGAAAGTAGTTGACAAGGCCGATGGACCGAAAGGGGAAGGCGGTGCTATTCACAGTTGTCAAGGCGAAGTCATCCAAGATTTTGAGGAAGCAAGAGTTTGGTTTGGAAGGTATTTAATCACGTCCAACTAGATTGGAAGGTTGATCCCTAGAATATAGGGATTGGTTCAATCAAGATAGAGATAAGTAAAGAGTTAGAGATTAGGAAGGTTTCTATCAATCAGCCAATCAGCCACGTAGCTTAGGGCGCAAGCTAAGGAGTTCTTACCTTATCAGAATTCCTAGAGGCCGCTATAAATATGGAAGCAGGCCAACCAAGCAAGGGCACTCCGCATCATCTCGAAACAGCATACACACTGCATTCAAAGCATTCAAAGTGTTCAAACTTGTTTTTCAGCATTCATAGCAAATAGGTCTGCTCCTTTTTGTTAATTTCTTTTGCTCTTCTGGACAAGCAGAGTCTGTTCTGGTTTGTTCTTTGGATTTGTTTAATTTTCCAAACACTTAATAAAATCTACATTTTATTAAATCGTTTGTGATTTGTTTACTTGTTAAACTGCACTATTTAGCTTATGCGCTTCACTACTGCTAAGGAATTTATGGTGAGGGTACTTTCCTAGTCACTGTACATAATCACTCTGTTTGGAAGTCAAATTCATAGAGCCTTGTGTATCACTCACACAAGCGTTTAGGAAATTAGTTTGCACACACACACACCGAGCCCGTTTGGCTCTGGCACGCCGGCGCAAATTACAGGCAAAGAGTCCCACACATGGAGAATCTTCCCTTATTCAAATAGAAAGCCCCACACATGGAGGTCTTTCTCCTAAAATCATTTTCGTGCCATTTTCGTGCAATGTTCATGTCTATGAATGAAAATGCCAATTATTCATGTTATGTCTATGAATGGCACAAAATAACATTCAATGTAATATTATGAAACAATAACTCACATGATTTATAAATCCTAACATATTTTCCATATCTTTACAATTGAAGCCATAGACATACTTCCAACTAGAAATTAACCATATAAGGCTCAATTTAAACACATAAGGTACTCATAAGTACATTGAACACTTTGAAAACATAAACACATAAAGCACATAATGAAAACATATAAAGCATGTAAACCTTACAAAGCATGTAAAACATTTAGTGGTTGCTGGAACTTTAAAAATTCTTAGAAAATCATATATATATATATATATCTATATTTTGTTGATGAAAATTACATGTGAAAGTTTACAAGTCTCAAGATAGAGTCAAAACATGTTTTCTAACAACCACTAACATGCTAGAACATGTAACAACTCATATGCATACTTGAAATCAAAAACCCCCAAATTGTGAGAAATTTAGGTTTTTGAAATCAACATGTAAAACACAAAATTTTTAAGTAGTCTTCTAGAAATTAACTAGTTCACACATAACACATGTTTGGTGAAATCATATTGAGGCTACCTCAAGTTTGGAGAAATCATCCTTGATAAAATGTTGGGGGAAATGCAAAATAAATGCTTCCCTACGTGCTCCTCATTGAGGGGGTCGAAAAACTCTCAAGGAGTATGCTCCAGAATTGAAAAGAACTAGATGATACCCAAGGTTAAAGCTTGTAGGAAAGCTTTGAAACCCCAAAATGGTGAATCTTCTTGGGGAAGATGAAGTGAGGAGATAGAAAGAGATAGTTGAAATGAAAATATATCACTAGCAACTTCTAATTATATTAAGTGACTTGGTACAACTCTCAAAGCATTATGTACACTTGTAGACACCCCGATTTTGACCAAACGTCAAATCCAGGAATTGGTTACCTCTTAAGACCGATGATGACGATGACCGGTGAAATTCGGAGATCTCCCAGAAAATTCAAATTCTTCAAAGATTCTTCAAGTAAAGTTTTAAAATCGAAAAAAAAAAAGAAGGAAACATTGGGTATTTGAAAGAAAACATGAACGTTGAAGAACGTGTGAGGAAATCAGTCTGAGAATACATTCAAAAAAATATATATATATATATATAGTAATGATAATAAGATATATATAAAAAAGAAGAAGAAAAAAAAGAGAGAGAGAAGAAAAGAAAGAGTTTTTAAAAAGAAGTCTTGAAAAGAAAAGGAAAAAAAAAAAAAAAAAAAGAAAGAAATAAAATAATATATGGGAATGTATACCATGCATATGGGTGTATTTTAATAAAGTACATTACAAATATAAGTACATTAGTATATACTTTAATAGATAAATTAAGCATATGTTAATAAATATGTTGAAAATTAAAAAGAAGGCAAAATTCTGTTAGCCGCGGCACGTGGCAATGCCGACGGCAGTCACTGAATACTGCGCCGACACTCACTGAGAGCCGCTCGGCAGTCAGTAAGTGCCGTCCGGCACTCAGTGAGTGCCGCAGGCATTCATCGAGTGTTGCGCACTGTAACAGACTGCTTTTCTCACATGTTCTAGAAGAAAACTTTGCACATGGGTTTTCACCCAAATTTACCCATTTAACCTTGACATGTTGGTCTATATAAATAGACTTCATCTCCATTATTGGGACTTTTTACTCTTACTTTGAACTTTTCACTTAAAATCTTAGAGAGATACAAGAGAGATAGATAATAGGGAAAGAATTGAGAAAAGAATGAGAAGTTTTATTGAAGAATTGGAAGAAGCACTTGAAGATTTTGGAAGAGCTTCCCAAGAAATTGAAGAAATCCTTGAGGTCATAGAGGTAATCTCTCAATCCTTGGTAGAATTAGGCAAATTCAATCACAAGTTCATAGTTCTAGGAACTTTACACATTTTCAAAACTTTCTTCTTACCTCATTTCATCACACACCACTTAGAGCTTGTGATTGAATCTCATAACATTTCATTAATTTGGATCCAATTGAGGCCTTGGGTTTAAGATAAGTTTGATTTTGAAGAATTTGTGTTCCAATTTCTCTAAGATGACTTTGATTCTTTATTTCTATTTTTCCCTTAAGATTCATGAGATTTTATATATCTTATTGAGTCTCTTTGAGTTTGATTCTTTAGTTTCCTATGATCCTATGATCCATATGGAGATTAAAGTGAATCATGGTCATATCTACACATAGTTGGTTGAATTCAAGTCTTAACTCATGACTTGGATCTCCCTATTAGGAATCTTATTGAATCCATACTATATTTCATAGAGATTTGAGTAAATTTGGGTCTCATTGAGTCTCCAAGGACCATTAATTTGAGAGGAGAATAGTATATCCTAGTTCTACTTTCCTCAAGGATCATATGCTTGAGAGAGGATTTAGATGTAAGTTTTCATAGTTTGTTTGTTGAAATCTAGAGAACTTGAATATTCAAGAGTTCATAAGATTGAGTAAGACCTTAGGATTCTCTTGCTATGAGATCTATGATGGAAATCCATTAAGGCTAAATCAATGAATCTCTTCATGTTTCATTATTTACTCCAATGATCATAATCATACTTGATCCTAGTTCTCTCTAGAATCATGGATCAAGTTTGATTCGAACTATGAACATTAATCGAACAAAGGTGTAGTGAATCCATAAACCAACTGCGCTCAAAGATTTTTTATAGAATCATGGTTCATTGGAATTGGATGAGACAAATTGGAGGATGTTCATAACCCATTTAAGTACCTCTGTGATTTTTGTTTTGATGAAATTCCATGTCTAAAATGGTTTGGTCTTATGATTTCAAAACAAGCAACTCTCTGTCCAAAATTTTAGAACAGTAAGTCCGTTTTAAAATTAATAAATCAGAACCTTAATCGATCTTTCTTGACTCAAAATAATTTTTCTAAGTATTTCAATGTGTTAGGAAAATACCCTAAAAAGATCTAAGTGTTTCTCAATTTATTTCTATTTTTAGAAAATCGTATAAGATCTCTAGACAAAGAGTTACAGATTCCTGAGTGATGTCTAGTGTTTTCCATATTCCCAGAGATCTAACCATTCAAACCTTGATTTTCATTTTGGGTTAGAAACTAGACTCACAGAGGCATATCATATCCAAATATCATTAAGATCCAACTGTTGGAAGTATGGTTTTTCTACCTTTTAAAATCTGATCTGCTCTCTGTAATTTAGGAAAAACAGTCACTGTTTTTGTCTAGTCTCATTGATTTTAACTTAAATGGTTTCCTAATGTCTTGGGACCCAAATTATGTTTTGAATAATTATAATTTATCTTAAATCCAGAGGATAAGTGATCCAAATTAGTGAATAAATTCATATCTCATTTTCGTTCATAATCATTCATTCATCCATGTATATTGATGCTTATGATTAGGACTAGTTATTGGATAAAGTTGGACTTAGTTGAATCAAATTGAACATAACCATGGATTCCTTATGATCATGTCGGGATTACAGCACCCCTATATGGACATCACATTGGCTCTTAGTTGAGACTTGTATATCTATAAAGATGCTATGGCTCCAACTAATCAAAAGGAATTCATATTTTTGTCAATTCTTTCCATGATTGATAGATCTAAGCTAGAGATTTAGGATTGATTATTTGATGTCATATTATTGTGTAAAGCATGTGGACTAACCTTTATTTTGTAGCGCTTTGGAGGTATGACTTCTTATCTCTTCTCTAGTTTATTTCATTTATTGATTTTCGACTCTATGCGCGACACCTTAGCTTAGGTCTTGCCTTATGTGTATATGTGATCAGAGACATTTTTCCTAGGATTTCTATTCTTTGTATGCATTGCACGTTTTCCATTTCGCGGCTGGTTCCCGGGTAAGTTCTCTAGTTCCCTTCTCGTACATCATATTGCTTGCTACTTGAATTATGTGGCTTATAAATGATATTTTACCGTCCCTTTTGTCATGCTTGTGATATGTATACTTATATCTATGTATTAATTAAGGGCATGCTTAGATTATTAATTCGATTAAATAGGATGATGAGTAGAGGCCTATCACGAGATAGGATGAAAGGGGGTGTTTTAGTCCGTTGGGCTCCTTCCCCTTTCATTCCATAATCCCCGGACCCAGATTATCTTTGGTTTCGCAAAAGATCGGTTGCTTTTAAAAATGGTTTCTAAATTTTCCTAAAAAAATTAAGTGGCGACTCTTTGATTTTGAATTTGACTAAGAAATTGTTTTAAAATTAAAAGTGGTGTGATACTCCTACCCAAGAATCCAAAATTCATTTGTTTATGACAGATTTTTTTGATTAATCATTTTCTTTAACCCAAAAAATATGTTTTGAAAAATCACCCTTTAAAAAAAAAGGTCCAAGGTTCATTTTGTTTAATCAAGTAAAACTCAATCATCTTTAATTGAAAAAAAAAAAATTCACGTCCGCACTTTATAAAAAAAAAAAAATTCTTGGGAATTGTTTTTGGGAGAAATACTTCTCAATTGAATTTCAAAGCAAAAATTTTAATCCAATCATCTTTGAGGAATGTTTAACAGCCTCGTTTTCAAAAGAATTCCCAAGAATTATTTTCAAAAGATTTCATCACCTAAGAAATACTTTCCAAATAAGTTTCAAAATTTTAATACTTAAAAGGGGTAATGAGGATCGCAATGAAAGAAGAAATCGGCATACTTGACATGGATGAGGATTATATGTTCTTATGTGTTTATAGAATAGGCACACACACACACACACACACACATTCATCGCATTCGTGTGACATATGAGCCATTCATAAGAATTTCACCAAGCATTTTTTAAAAAAATAAATAAAGTTGTTTGAAAATTGATTAAAAATAAAAATGGTTGTAGGCAAGATAGCATTAAACGCCAGGACAGTTTGGGTCAGGAATTCGAGTGCAAGATTAGTACAAAGAGAGCCAGAGACAGGAAGAGAAATGGATCAGGAACAGCATGCTGCAGAAATAGCACAACTAAAAGAGAGAATGGACCAAATGATGGCTATGTTGGAAACACTGACCCGCCGAAGGCCAATAATTGATCCACCGATAATCGACCCTCCTCCATTTCGGGATGTGGAAGATGATTGGTTTGAGGATCCAGAAGCACCTAGAGCTGACCCGCCGAAGGCCAATAATTGATCCACCGATAATCGACCCTCCTCCATTTCGGGATGTGGAAGATGATTGGTTTGAGGATCCAGAAGCACCTAGAGCTGATACACCTAGGGCAGAAAGGGAGAAGATGGAGAAAGTTGAGAAAGAGCGTATCGAAGTGAAGGAGAAGGTGGAAAAGCTAGAGAAAGTTGTACGCAAATCCAACGGGGTTGACAGCTATCTGCTAGAGCTAGAAGGTTTATTTGAGGGGACTAGGGAAAAACTGCCAGTTGGTTTCAAGATGCCAGAGATAGATAAGTTTGATGGTTCTGGCAACCCTAGAAACCACGTGAGGATGTGCATCGGGGCCTTTCAGCCAAGTGGTCTGAGTCCTGCCATGATGGCCATGCTGTTCCAGTAAACTTTGACTGGGGCAGCTTTATCCTAGTATTTCACATTAGAGCCAAGCAAGAGTCGCATATGGGAGGAAGTGGTGAAGGCTTTTGTCACCCAGTATGAATACAATCAAGAGCTTGATGTAACTGCTAGAGATCTAGAGACGACTACGCAAGAGAATAGAGAGTCGTTTGCAGAATTCTTGACGCGATGGAGGGGGAAGGCTGCAAAAATGACCCAACGGCCACCAGAGAAGGAACAGATCCGGATTGTAATCAAAAACCTCCAGAGCATCTATCAGGAGAAACTCATGTACCAGTGCATTACCTTTGCAGAATTATTTGAAATTAGAACCAGGATCGAGGATGCAATCAAGGATGGAAGCATTAAGAAGGAGGAATCCCAAGGGAACTGCCCTAGAAGACCATTTTATGGAGGGAACACGGGAAACCAGGTAGCGACTGATGTTAGTGTTTTGAGCAAGGAAGGTGCACCAAGACCGAGATTGGGGGGACAACCTCGTCAGTTCAGCGATTTAGGGATCTCATTGACCACCACTCTCAAGCGATTGATGGAAAAAGGATATCTAAAGCCGCTAGACCCAAGGCCAATGCCTGATCCCCTCCTAACAGGCTTCAATACAAACCTCTACTGCGAATTCCACCAAGCTCATGGACATAAAATTGACCGATGCATGAGGCTAAGGCATGAGGTACAAAATCTGATTAATAACAAGACCATTCCCCCCCCGCCTACAGATCGGACGCATGTGACCCAGAACCCGCTCCCCAACCATCATGCTGTACCACCACCACGAAACATCAACTTCTTGGAAGCTGAGAAGGAAGCCTTCGACCCATCCATATTGATTGTGCCAGTAGGACAAGCTGCCAAACCTTATGAGTTCCCAGAAGATCAAAGGATATACCTTATAGCAGTCGAGGAAGAGGATTGGTTGATGGGAGGAGAAGAGGAACAAGCATTTGAGGAAGATATGGACAATAAAATCCTCTAAATCAATTGGTGGGATCCAAACAATCCTACTGATAACTCCATTTGGGAGGAGGAGGTGTACAGTGACACAGACGGTCTGTGGTCTGAAGGAGAAGAAAAGGAAAATGCTGAACAAGTGGTCAATCATGCTGAGATACATGGGTTAGATGGGAATGATTTGAAAGAATGGAAAGATAATGATCTTGGAGAAAATAGAGAAGAAGGTCAAGCATTACATAAGCATTTCATCAAGAAAGGAGGAGATTTCCTCTACTGTGACTTTCCAGAGCCATGGGTGGACTGCAAAGATAAATACTTGAAGCAAGGGTTTGAGATCTCTTTCTTACATGAATTCGCTAACTATGAAGATCCATGCCTACGAACGCCCACGGGACCTATGTCTGTCCAAGATTGGATTTGTGCACTGGATGGCCTGGCCATGAGGAATCTCTTTAATGAAGAAGGCAGTAAGACCGAGGAGAGCGGTCCAAAGAAGATCATGGAAGTGAAGATTGGGAAAGACCAGATGAGAGAAATACTGAAAGAAGAAATAAAGGGAGATAAAGCAAGGAAGGAGAAGCCGGAAAATGGAGGAGAGACAGAACCAGGGGATTCGCCAATAGGTCCTCTAGTCTAGTGATAGGATTCCCCTACCCCGGAAGTCTGTAATGGCCAGTATGAGCCAAACTCTTTAAATTTATGCTAATCAATGAAAATGACTGATTCTGCTTACTTGATGGCGCTTAATAATTATAATAACTGTGGAAAAGGAAATGAACCTGCATGCAAAATCATTGAGGAAACCTTGACAATCGACTTAGGAAATGAAGAACATTCTCAAAGTGATTCTTTCCATATTTCACTCAATAAAGATAAAAGCATATACTTGATCTCATTACTAAAAGAATATAAGGATGTTTCGCTTGGTCCTATAATCATATGCCAAGAATTATTCAAAGCTTATCCAACATCACCCCTTATACCAACCCTAAAAGATGAGCTCACAGTCTAAAGTCATAAACTTGGTCCTTGGGTGGTAGCCAAATGAACTTCTTGTTTAAAAAAAAAAAAAAAAAGAGAGAGAGAGAGCTCGCTAGGATGAAAACCCGAAAGAGCGCCTAGGCAAAAGTCAGAGCAAAAATAAGTTGCGTGTTGATTTCAAAATCTGAATCCTATCCAGTCATAATCAGGAATAAGAGATTATGAGGCAGGAAAAAGAAAGAAAAAAAAGAAGAAAGAATAAATGAGATTGAAAATTCTTGAGCATTTCAAAGAACAACATGAGTATAAGAATTATCTCAAGGTTTCAAAAAATTAATTAATTAATTAATTTTGGAAATAAAAAGAGAGATTTGAAAGCATCAATAAATTTCAAGATTTTATGAAAAACTCAATATAGCCAAGTGAGCCTAAAACAATACAGAGATATATTTGAGGAAACAAAAAAAAAAGAGAGATTTGGAGAGTTGATACGCTATGAGGATTATAAGGATTGACTGGCTAGTGAAGAGGTGAAAAGAATCAGCCGCCATGAACAAAAGAGATAAAAATAATAATAAATAAAAAAGAAGAAGAAGAGAGAAGTTTATCATGCTATACAAAGGTTACTGTAAGTGGCACACACTCACTGGACCCGAATGGCAACTTGGCTCGAAAAGCCTACAAATTCTTGAAGCTTTATTCTTCCAAGACCTCCAGAGTTGATGAACTACGTTTTGACCTGATTCCCATTCAGGGATACATAGGCAGCCTACAAGGTTCGGTCACAATCGCACTCATACAATGAATCCTTGTACTTCTTTCAGGTCACGACCGAACTACTATAGGACCTGATGCCCATTCGGGGATAAGTAGGTGGGTCTCCCAAGGCCCTCGATCCAAAGAAGAAACCCAATCGATTCATAAAATTACCTTGAAAACTTGGGGCAAATTGTCATTTGTCCAGAAGCCACGTCAGCTCCATCAAACCAGGGGCAAACTTTGTTTGCCTAGCATTCCCAAGCCCCCTATCAAACCAGGGGCAAACTGTCATTTGCCAAACAAGATATCTCTGGGTTCACTGGCCTTCCAAATAAGGATCAAGTGTGGACATCCTGAAAATTCTTAAAGAAACGAGCTGATGTTTTTCATGCATAAATTTGAAATTGATTTCAGATGGAAAAGAAACATGAAAAGAAAATTTCTTCATTGTCATAAAGTCAATCGTAAAGGAAGACACAATAAAAATACTATGGGATGATAATTTTCTAAAATTAATCAGAAAAGCGCAAAGAAAAGAAAGCAGAATTAGTCACGAAATATGTGTGTCTCTTCTCAGTTTGAGTCTACCATCTTGGAATCCGAAAGATACATTCCTCAGAGAGATCAACAAGAATTGGAAATTTCAAAAGAAGGGTAATAACATGGAGGTCAGGAAGTCAGATCCCACTCCGCCAAGAAAATTGAATAGCGATTGAGTAATACTCTCAGAAAAGAACAAAATCAGGTAAATATCCTCAGTTGATCGAGCTCTAAACCATACAAGCTAATCATCAGATGTACCGAAAGGCCTTTGAACTTGTACATAGTCAAAAGGAGAATCTGTGAGTGGAAAAGTGGTGTGGTCTAGCTCATACTTCTTCCTCTTCTTACTTGAATTGCCTAAACTGCTGTTCATAGCCAGCAATCTATAAAAAAATAAAAAATAAATAAGAAGCACCTAAACATCTCTCCAAGATTGAATGGCCCCCAAGTAAATCTTTTAGGATTAGACCAGCTCCGATCATATCCTCGGTCTTGGTATAAGTCATCCATCACAGCCTATAAGTCACCGATCAAATCCTCGGTCTTGGTATAAGTCGTCCATCACAGCCTATAAGTCACCGATCAAAATCCTCGGTCTTGGTATAAGTCGTCCATTGCAGCCTATAAGTCACCGATCAAAATCCTAGGTCTTGGTATAAGTCGTCTATCATAGCCTATAAGTCACCGAGCAAAATCCTCGGTCTTGGTATAAGAGGTCTATCGCAGCCTATAAGTCAACGATAAAAATCCTCGGTCTTGGTATAAGTCGTCTATCACAGCCTATAAGTCACCGATCAAATCCTCGGTCTTGGTATAAGTCGTCTATCGCAGCCTATAAATTACCGATCAAAATCCTCGGTCTTGGTATAACTTGTCTATCGCAACCTATAAGTCACTGATCAAAATCCTCGGTCTTGGTGTAAGTCGTCTATCGCAGCCTATAAATCACTGATAAAATCCTCGGTCTTGGTATAAGTCATCTATCACAGCCTATAAGTCACCGATCAAATCCTCGGTCTTGGTATAAGTCATCTATCGCAGCCTATAAGTCACCGATCAAATTCTTAGTTTTGGCATAAGTAGTCTATCGCAGCCTGCGAAAAATTTTGGGGTTATTGAATTTAGATTGATTCTGACCTTTCTGCAAATCTTGACATGACACCGGAGTATAAGTCGCAAAGTGAATCTCAATTTAATCATTTTCACAGTATAAAGCAAAGAAATTGCATATGTATTAAGCATGAATTTTCCTGAAACAGGACGACGTCCGGATATAAAATTTAAAGGCGTAAAATGCATTCTTGTCACTAGAAAGAGTAGTTTGATTCTAACTTGAGAGCATAGAGCACGAGACTACTTGAGCATGTGCATCATGATAGGGTAGATGCATTCATCTGCATGGCTATTTGTGACTGTGCATGGTTCCTCACCCGAACTACATCCTGGTCTGATTCCCGATGGGATATGTAGACAGCTCACAATTGAACACGACCAGCTTTTGGCTCTCTGTGCACCCAACTTTTGCAATGCACTTTTTGTTTTTACATGGATTCGACCGCTTGGTTAAAGGCTTGTCTTTCACACAGGCTTCGACATTCACTTGTAATACGCGTTGCTTTACAAGCTCTGCTGAAGAGGGGCAAACTGTAGACACCCCGATTTTGACCAAATGTCAAATCCAGGAATTGGTTACCTCTTAAGAACGATGATGACGATGACCGGTGAAATTCGGAGATCTTCCAGAAAATTCAAATTATTCAAAGATTTTTCAAGTAAAGTTTTAAAATCGAAAAAAATAAAAGAAGGAGAAATTGGGTATTTGAAATAAAACATGAACGTTGAAGAACATGTGAGGAAATCAGTCTGAGAGTACATTCAAAAATATATATATAGTAATGATAATAAGATATATATATATATATAATAAAGAAGAAAAAAAAATAGAGAGAGTAGAAAAGAAAGAGTTTTGGAAAAGAAGTCTTGAAAAGAAAAGAAAAAAAAAAGAAGAAAAGAAAAAAAAGAAAGAAATAAAATGATATATGGGAATGTATACCATGCATATGAGTGTATTTTAATAAAGTACATTACAAATATAAGTACATTAGTATAAACTTTACTAGATACATTAAGCTTATGTTAATAAATATGTTGAAAATTAAAAAGAAGGCAAAATTCTATTAGCCGCAGCACGCGGCAATGCCGGTGGCAGTCACTGAGTGCCGCGCCGGCACTCACTGAGTGCCGCTCGACACTCAGTGAGTGTTGCAGGCATTCATCGAGTGCCGCGCACTGTAACAGACTGTATTTCTCACATGTTCTAGAAGAAAACTTTGTACATGGGTTTTCACCCGAATTTACCCATTTAACCCTGACATGTTGGTCTATATAAACAGACCTTCATCTCCATTATTAGGACTTTTTACTCTTACTTTAAACTTTTCACTTAAAATCTTAGAGAGATAGATAATAGAGAGAGAACTGAGAGAAGAAGGATGAGTTTTCTTGAAGAATTGGAAGAAGAACTTGAAGATTTTGGAAGAGCTTCCCAAGAAATTGAAGAAATCCTTGAGGTCATAGAGGTAACCTCTCAATCCTTGGTAGAATTAGGCAAATTCAATCACAAGTTCATAATTCTAGGGACTTTACACATTTTCAAAACCTCTCTTCTTACCTCATTTCATCACACACCGATTAGAGATTGTGATTGAATCTCATAACATTTCATTAATTTGGGTCTCATTGAGTCTCCAAGGACCATTAATTTGAGAGGAGAATAGTATATCATAGTTCTAATTCGCTCAAGGATCATATGCTTGAGAGAGGATTTAGATGTAAGTTTTCATAGTTTGTTTGTTGAAATCTAGAGAACTTGAATATTCAAGAGTTCATAAGATTGAGTAAGACCTTAGGATTCTCTTGCTCTGAGATCTATGATAGAAATCCATTAAGGCTAAGTCTATGAATCTCTTCATGTTTTATTATTTACTCCAATGATCATAATCATACTTGATCCTAGTTCTCTCTAGAATCATGGATCATGTTTGATTTGAACTATGAACATTAATCCAACAAAAGTGCAGTGAATCCATAAACCAACTGTGATCAAAGATTTTCCATAGAATCATGGTTAATTGGAATTGGATGAGACCAATTAGAGGATGCTCATAACCCATTTAAGTACCTCTGCGATTTTTGTTTTTGTTACAATATATAATAGAGAAGGAGAGAGAGTGAGACAATACTATGAATTATGTATTGAATGGTGTAATGAAACCTTACAATGAGTAGCCTTTATATAGGCCAAGAGAGAAACCTAAAAGGGACAAAAAAGTACCTAGGCTAGTAGTACAACTGGTAGTACAATGTATCTAGACAGTAAGTATAGTAAGATACAATAGGTACAAGAATTTAGATAAATATTTTAATATTATTCTAACAGCCCCCCTCAAACTCAAGGTGGTAGAATGGAAACCAACTTGAGTTTGGAAACTGAATCATGAAGACGTCCCGGTGGATGAGCTTTGGTGAATACGTCAGCAGTCTGATCGATGCAGGAGACTGAGTTAAGTCAAATGGTACCACAAGAAATATGATGACGAACAAAATGACAATCGATCTCAATGTGTTTTGTACGTTCATGGAAGACATCATTGTGAGCAATTTGAATGGCACTTTGGTTGTCACAACTGATGGTTGTAGCTATTGGATGATTAACCCCCATGTTCTCAAGTAACCAGCGTAGCCAGAGAAGTTCCTGAGTGGTATCAGCAAGGGCACGATATTCTGCTTATGTACTAGATCGGGCAACAATAGTTTGCTTCTTACTGCGCCAGGAGATGAGAGAGTCACCCAAGAAGAAGCAATACCCAGTGGTGGAACGATGATCAGTGGGATCTCCTGCCCAGTCTGCATCTGAGTAGGCACGTAGCTCAAGAGAGGAGTGAGTAGAGAAGTGGAGGTGGTGAAATAGGGTCCCTTTGATGTACCTGAGAATGCGGAAAACTGTTGCATAATGAGGAGAACGAGGAGCAGATAGAAATTGGCTTACAATATGGACAGCATAGGAGATATCAGGTCTAGTAACTGTAAGATAAACGAGACACCCAACAAGTTGACGATATAGAGTAGGATCATCCAAGGGTATACCATCCATAGGAGTGAGCCTAGAGTTAGGCTCGAGAGGAGTGGTACTAGTCTTGCTGTCTGTAAGTCCCGCCCGTGTAAGCAAGTCTGAGGCATACTTGGCTTGAGAGAGATAATATCCGTCAGAACTGGAATTGATCTCAAGGCCCAGAAAATAGTTAAGTTTGCCGAGATCTTTCATTTTAACATGTTGGCTGAGATGGGTTTTGAGATCCAAGATTCCAGATGTATCATCTCCTGTGATAATCATGTCATCCACATAGAGGAGAAGTAGAATAATGCCCCGGTCAGTTCTGCGGATGAAAAGAGCTAAATCATATGAGCTGCCTGTGAACCCAAAGCTCTCAACAATGGTGCTAAACTTTGCAAACCAAGCTCGAGGAGCTTGCTTGAGACCATATAGAACTCGGCGGAGCTTGCAAACTTGATGAGGATGATGATGATAACCAGGAGGAGGACGCATATAAACTTCTTCAGTGAGGTCACCATTGAGGAAGGCATTTTTGACATCCATTTAGAATAAGTCCCAACGGCGAATTACAGCAACTGCAATGAGGCTGCGAACAATGGTGAGATGGGCAACAGGGGCAAATGTTTCCTCATAATCAATCCAATACTCCTGGGTAAAGCCCTTGGCTACTAGGCGGGCTTTGTAGCGATCAATGGATCCATCTGAGTGAGTTTTGATCTTGTAAACCCACTTACATCCCATAGCATTCTTGCCACTTGGCAAGTCCTCCAAATCCCATGTGTGATTTTGTTCAAGTGCCGTTAATTCGTCATCCATTGCTTTCTGCCAAAGAGGATTAGAATTGGCCTTATGGTAAGATTGAGGCTCATGGTGAGAGAGAATTGTAGAAAAATAGTGGTAATCCCGAAGATGAATTAGAGGAGCTTTTACTCGGTCGCTACGTCTAGGAAGAGGGTCAGGGTCTGATGCAGACCCATCAGATGGAGCTGCAGTTCAGTAGAGACTGTGGTGGACAAATCAGATGAAGTGTCTGTAGATGTAGATGTGGGTAGAGGGGCAGGCAAAGTTGCTGATTCAGAGTGAGAACTTATATCAGGGGTGTCAGGAAATAGATCTACTAAGGGGTCAGTGAAGTAGAAAGGAGTACTGGCAGGAGATATATGAAATTGGGACATGGATGAGAACATTTTATGTTCCCAGAAGACAACATGACAAGACACACGAAGACGTTTGGAGTAAGGGTCCCAACATCGATAACCTTTGTGTTCAATACCATACCCCAAGAAACAACATAAGCGAGCTCGAGATTCTAGTTTTGTGCGCTTATGTGGCTGTAGTAAGACAAAGTAGGCAGAACCAAAGACTTTAAGGGTAGTATAGTTAGGAGGATGGTTATATAGACGCTCATATGGTGACTGATTTTTAGTAGTGGGAGAAGGGATACGGTTCATGGTGTAAATGGCAGTGAGGGCAGCCTCTTCCCAAAATTGTTCAGGACATGAAACAGATGTAAGAAGAGCTCGAACAGTATTAAGAATATGACTGTGTTTACACTCGGCTCTCCCATTTTGTTGGGAGGTGCCTGGACAGGAACAATGGGGAAGAGCGCCATGCTGGCGAAGAAAATTTAGAACACCTTTTTCTTTGTATTCATGGGCATTATCAGCTCGAAACACTTTGATATTGCAAGGAAATTGAGTTTTGATCATGTTAGCAAAATCAAAGTAAATTTGGGGTAATTCAGATCAATTTTTCATTAGATATAGCCAAGTGTATCGTGAAAAATCATCGACCAAGGTTACATAATATCTAGATCCTCCCATTGTGATAGTTGGAGAGGGACCCCCTAACATCAGAGTGAATTAAATCAAAAGGTGCAGAGGAAACAGAATCACTGTTATTAAATGGTAAAGCTGGTTGTTTGGCAAGTTGACAAGGTAAACAATCAACATTTTCGACTTTAATTGAACCTAACTGACCACTTGACACTAAGGATTTTAACCGACTTAGCGAAACATGGCCTAAATGAGAGTGCCAAAGGTGAAAAGGTGAGGTGGACGATACTGACGCTGCAGCTTGAGTTGGTGAAATGAAGTAAGATGGAATATGGAGATTGTTCAGTTCAAATAATCGTCCTTTTTTACGACCTGTCCCAAGAGTCTGGCCCATTTTTGGATCTTGTACTAGACAGCCAGAATTAGAGAAAGAGACGGTAAGTCCGAGTTCACACAATTGTCCAACAGATATGAGGTTTAAAGTGAGTTTAGGAATAAGATAAGTGTCAGGGAGAGATGTGTGAGTGGTGGAGACTTGCCCTATATGACTGACGTTCATACGGGAACCATCAGCTGTGTGTATGGATGGTGCATTGAGAGTAGAATGTTTGGTACAGAATATAGTGGGATCAGATGTCATATGGTTACAGCAACCAGAGTCAAAGAACCAAGAAGATGTACCTGGGGCAATAGATAAAGCAGTAGGAGACGTGTTATCAGAATGATAAAGAACTCGTTTGATGATGTCCGCAAGGAGAGAATCAGAGATGGATGAAGGGGTAGACGACTTAGAAGATGATGACCCCTTGGTAGAAATAGCAGTAGATGATGATGAACAGCCTCAGGACCGATTATCCTATGAATATCTGGTAGGATTCTCATTGCAATCATCAAGATAGTGACCTGGTCCACACTTGTGATAGAAAGTACACACTCTGATACGACAATGCAACAAAAAATGTCCTGGTTTATGACAGTATCTGCAGGAGAGATCTGTGAGAGGCTCCATGATGTGTGACATAAGTCTGAGAGTGGTAGAATTGATCTGGATGACAGTGGTCGGGTGGTGATATGAAGGAGGAAGCATAGATGAGGAAGTGGCAGCCGAGCAATGCAGGCAGCCGGGTGGTGGTGACCTGGCGGCAGTAGTGGTGACCGAACGGTGAAGGTGGTGACAGCGGCAGAGCCCAAGTTGAGATGGCGAGGTGACCGGAAGGAGGACGTCGGGTAGGGTAGATATGGATGGTGGTAGACGGGCAGCGGAGGTGATCGGGCTAAGGTGGCACGATTACGAACTTGAGGCAACTACAAGAAGGATTTCTGATGTAGAGGATCCACTATTGTGGCAACCACAGAGCATACTTTCCTTTTAAGAAGTTACCAGGAGGAAGAAGAGGCCACCAGGAGCTTATAGCTCTGATACCATGTTAGAATATATAAGAGAGAAGGAGAGAGAGTGAGACAATACTATGAATTATGTATTGAATAGTGTGATGAAACCTTACAATGAGTAGCCTTTATATAGGCCAAGAGAGAATCCTAAAAGGGAAAGAAAAGTACCTAGGCTAGCAGTACAACTGGTAGTACAATGTATCTAGACAGTAAGTATAGTAAGATACAATAGGTACAAGAATGTAGACAAATATTCTAATATTATTCTAACAGTTTTGATGATATTCCATGTCTAAGATGGTTTGGCCTTATAATTTCAAAACAAGCAACTCTCGGTCCAAATATTCAGAACAGTAAGTCCGTTTTAAAATTAATAAATCAGAACCTTAATCGATCTTTCTTGACTCAAAATAAAATTTTCTAAGTATTTCAATGTGTTAGGAAGATACCCTAAAAAGATCTAAGTGTTTCTCATTTTTTTGCTATTTTTAGAAAATGGTATAAGATCTCTAGACAGAGAGTTGTAGATTCCTGAGTGATGTCTAGTGTATTCCATATTCCCAGAGATCTAACCGTTCAAACCTTGATTTTCTTTTTGGGTTAGAAACTAGACTCACAGTGGCATATCATATCCAAATATCATTAAGATCCAACCGTTGGAAGTATGGTGTGTCTACCTTTTAAAAGCTGATCTGCTCTCTGTAATTTAGGAAAAACTGTCACTGTTTTTGTCTAGTCTCATTGATTTTAACTTAAATGGTTTCCTAATGTCTTAGGACCCATATCATGTTTTGAATAATGATAATTTAGCTTAAATCCAGAGGCTATGTGATCCAAATTAGTGAATATATTCATATCTCATTTTTGTTCATAATCATTCATTCATCCATGTACATTGATGCTTATGATTAGGACTAGTTATTAAATAAAGTTGGACTGAGTTGAACCAAATTGAACATAACCATGGATTCCTTATGATCATGTTGGGATTATAGCTCACCTCTATGGACATCACATTGGCTCTTAGTTGAGACTTGTATATCTATATAGATGCTATGGCTCCAACTAATCAAAAGGAATTCATAGTTTTGTCAATTCTTTCCATGATTGATAGATCTAAGCTAGTGATTTAGGATTGACTATTTGATGTCATATTATTGTGTGAAGCATATGAACTAACCTTTGTTTTGTAGCGCTTTGGAGGTATGACTTCTTATCTCTTCTCTAGTTTATTTCATTTGTTGATTTTATTGATTTTCGACTCTATGCGCGACACCTTAGCCTAGGTCTTGCCTTATGTGTATATGTGATTAGAGACATTTTTCCTAGGATTTCTATTCTTTGTATGCATTGCACGTTTCCCATTTCGCGGATGGATCCAGGGTAAGTTCTCTAGTTCCCTTCTTGCACATCATTTTGCTTGCTACTTGAATTATATGGCTTATGAATGATATTTTACCGTTAGCAATTTTGCACCCTTTTGACATACTTGTGATATGTATACTTATATCTATGTATTAATTGAGGGCATGCTTAGATTATTAATTCGATTAAATAGGATGATGAGTAGAGGCCTATCACGAGATAGGATGAAAGGGGGTGTTTTAGTCCGTTGGGCTCCTTCCCCTTTAATTCCATAATCCCCGGACCCAGATTATCTTTGGTTTCGCAAAAGATCGGTTGCTTTTAAAAATGGTTTCTTAATTTTCCTAAAAAAATTAAGTGGCGACTCTTTGATTTTGAATTTGACTAAGAAATTGTTTTAAAATTAAAAGTGGGCCCAAATGCCGGTATCCACAACACCTCACTGAAACTGATATAAAACTTGAACCGTATCAGATATGAAATTGTAAAAACACAGAAGTGAATTAAATTGCCTAACACAACTTCCGAGTCCAAAATCCAAAAATGAAATTTCTTATCAAGACTTACATCTCAGGTAAAAATTACCAAAATATCCCTTGAACCCAATTTTCTTGAAAACTCTGATTAAAATTGAGATGTCTTCATCGAAACTGCTAAACTTTCAAAACAAACAATGCTTTATTTCACCTCACGCAACTTTTTGTAAAAAAAACATATATATATGTTATTCACAAATTTCACGCCTAACCAACATAACAAAAGAGTTTGAGATTGGGAAGGATTCTGCCATCCGTATCTTTTGCATGGGACGCAATTCAAGGAGTCCTTACCATATTAGAATTTCCTAGGGGCCGCTATAAATGCAAAGGCTGGGCAACCATATAGAGGACTCTCGTCACCTCAAAAAAAGCATCCCAAACAGCATTCCAACAACATTCAACCCTGTGTTCTTCCTATTATTCTGCATCCATAGCAAATAGGTATGTCCCTGTTGATTTTCTTTTTACTGTTTCCATTCTCTATTGAACAATCAGAGCTTGTTCTGATTCTATTTTTTGGTTTTGCTATTGTTTTTCCAAACACATTCAATTAAATATCCTCATATTTTAATTATTAATTGTTTGTGATTATTTATCTGGTAAACTCTTCACGATTCAGTACTGCCATAGAACTTTTTATGAGGGTACTTTCCTACTCATCTCACATAATCGTTTTGTTAGAAGTCAGATCTTTAAGTCTTGTGTATCACTCACTCAAGCACCTTAGGAAATTAGTTTGCACACATCGAACCACTTTTGGTTCTGGCACGTCCACACACAAACTACAATCAAACATTTTTGGCATGCCTGGTGGGATCCTAGTGTTGAAACATGCCACCATAAAAACATAAGAATGGGAAAAATGGACAGGACGATCCGGCCGTAAACCCAACAGAAGAAGAAAGTACTAGTCGTTCAGCATAGGATAGTGTTGTGACTCGAGAATCACTTTCAGAGGTTATGAGGCAAAACGTGGAACCTATGAGGTAAGATTACAATGCCTTGATAGGTTCAATGGATAACTTTAAGGGGCTCGCTGGCCAAACGGCCAAAATACACCAAGGTCAGATTGAACTAATTGCGTCTACTAAGGGTACACATGCTAGGCTAGAAAGTCTGACCTCAAGAATCTCAGACTTGTCCAAAGCCATCATAACACTTGTTGGCCGATTGACGCCCGAGGGTCCTAAGGAGCAAATCAGCGCACCTAGTTCGGCCTATAGAAGAAGGAGCCTGCATAAGTGTGCCCAAATCTCTGAAAGTAAAATGGGTCAAACAAACAGCCCGATCCACAAGTAGAAGGATCAGGCAGCGTGGTCGTCATTGATCCTAGTGGATCGGCCACACTAGTGATTATTCAACCTTTAGGCTAAAATACAGAAGTAATCGGCAATGCTGGTCCCCCTGCCCTCGCTGCTGGTGGGTAAAGAGCCAATGATGTTTTCTAGCCTCACCAGGCCGTTAACAACCAATATTAGATCTCACCACCCATAGCACCACCTATGGCAGTGCAGCCCGTTGTGCCATAGGTTATCAATAGGGAGCAGTTGGTGGCAGCCATACATAGAGAGTATGTCCCATTAATGAGAAGGATGAAGAGGCTGACGTACAGACGACCATATCCTCTTGAGATAGACCAAGTTAATTTTCCTTAGGGATACAAGGTCCCAAACTTTAATTTGTCCTCTAGGGAACGTGAATAGTCTACTGTAGAGAATATAGGCTGTTTCATAGTACAATGCGACCATGTTAGCGGTATTGACCACCTATAACTAAGGTTATTCCCAAACTCTCTTACAGGGATTGCTTTCCTGTGGTATGTTAATATTCCTACCAATTCAGTTCAAAACTAGCAAGGGATAGAGGAGCTATTTTATGTCCAGTTCTACAGAACTCAGACTGAGACGTCTCTGACAGATCTGTCAAGAATGCTCCAACTGGCAAGGGAGACGGTTGAAACCTAGACAGCCCATTTCAAAAATGCTAAGTATAAGTACAAGACCGTCTTACTCGAGGAAGAGTATGTCAAAAAGGCAATGGGAGGGATATCTTTTGAGCTTCGCAAGAGGTTTGAAGGGACCAATTTTCATGATCTGTTCGAGCTGGCCATAAGGGCCACTCGTTATGAACGTATTCTTCTGGACGAACAGGAAAAGAAGAATTCCTCCAAGGGAACGCATTACAAAGACCCTAATTATGAGGTCCATGTAGTAGATTGTGACCTCGAAGCTGAAATTGACATGGATGAATTGATTTACTAATGGCTAATCGTATGCAATGCCTAGAGCAAACCCATAAATAAAAATGCTACTGCTGTAAAAAAGATGGCGTTTGAGGTAGGAAAAAAATACACGTTTGATATCATTATCGCTAATCAAATTTTTGATGCCCTTCTGGCCAAAAAGGTGATCAAGGCCATCGGATCTCAAAGGCTGATCACATTAAGAGTAAAGAATACTGTAAATGGCATAACTCATGGAAATAATATTCTAACAATTGCGTTGTATTTTGTAATGTGATACACGAAAAAGTAGAAAAAGGAGTGTTCAAGTTCTCAGATAAAGCCATAGGTATTGATGCAAATCCATTTCCCCATATCACCATTATAAACATGGCAGTGCCAGATTTGACTAAGTTGACTAGGCCCAGACCAAAAGTTGACTTGTCAAAGGCAACGGAAGAAAAACCAAAATAGAGGGAAGGAAAGCAAGTTGATACTCGGCCATGGAGGGCCGAAGGTAAATTATCCACGAACTCCAAAGGACGTATCAAGAGAGGAAGTGTAGACACCCCAATTTTGACCGAACTATTAAACTTATAGGGATTTACCTCTGGAGATCAATGATGAATATGTCTCGTCGGAATCAAGACTCTTACTAGCAATCGGACTTTCTTCCTAGAAGAATCTCGGTTCAAAATCACATTTTTTAGCCAAAAAAGACCAAAATTCTTATCTACCCATCACCTTGTAGACCATGAGTTTTGAACATGTATAAAAACACGACATTGTCCCTGGTGCATCTCAAAACCATTTTTTTAAGGAGAGAAATTGAGCATGAACCCCAAAAAAAGTCAATAGTTGACCCAGTGAAAAGTCAACGGGTCAAAAGGAAGTCAATCGTAAGATTTTTGAATTTCAAGATGAAAAGTCCCGGTAATTTTTCATTGGGTCTCCCTTATGTTAGAAATGATTTTTAAGAATTTTTAAATGAAAGGGAACATAGAGAATCAATAGGTCTTTAAGAAGAATTGTGCAGGAATTGGAAATTTTGCCTTCGGAGGGAGAGTTGACTTTTTTTCTTAAGGATTTTGATTTTTTAGATATTTTTATTGAATCCAAATGGGGGGTATTTCCTTAATTAAAGTGCTGAATTGCTGTGGATAGTGCTGAACTGATGTGCAGCAGCACTTAAAGTGCCCGAACGACAGTCAGTGAATGCCGCTGTGGCACTCACTGAATGTCGTACGGCACTCAGCGAGTGCCGCGCAGTACTCAATGAGTGCCGTTTCATCTTCATTGAGTGCTAGCTTGGGCTAATTTGCATTTTTAAGTCAAAATTCTTTTTCAATCTTTGATCAAATGAATGCACCAAACGATGCCGTTTTTTATGTATGTGTTTACTACTCCTAGGTCATGTAAACCATGATCCCACCATCCCTAATTGACCTATCTACCCTTATCTTAGCCCCAAAGATAATGAAAGTCTATAAAAACCCCGTTTTCTCTCATTTTGAGGGGTTGGAGACTTGAATCTTGAAGGAGAGACTTGAATATAGGGGATGATACTTAAATCTTGGAGCAGAAGCTGAATTTTGGAGTTGAGATTGTTCTTAGAGAGATATAGAGAGAGAAACCCCATAGAAATCTTACCCAATTCACCCAAATTTCTCAAATCTCCATTGAAGAACCTTGAAGTTTCAAGAAAGAAGAAGAAGAGTATTGCTTGTAAGGCTTGGATCTCTCCAAATCAATCAAATCCTAAGAAGATCTAGAGGTTAAATCCCTATTCCTACACTTATTATACATTCTTCAATCACAAATTCATAGATCTAGGAGTTTACACATTTTCAAAACCTCTCTTCCTACCTCATTTCATCACACACCACATAGAATTTGTGATTGAATCTCATGGTAGTTCACTAGTTTGGATCTAAACAAGTCTTGGGTTTAAACTAAAACTAATTCATAAGGAGATTTTGTTATTTTGGACCCTCTCAAATAACTTTTGATTTTGTTTCATTCTTGATATTGCTTCTTTTGGAAATCTATGAGATCTCCTATATCTCAAGAGGTTTGCTTAAGAATGATCTCTTAGTCTCCCATAATCTTATGATTTATGTGGTGATTAAGTTCATCATAATTGTACCCACACAAGTTTGAATGGATTTAAGGTCCTAACTCATGACTTGGAGCCTTCAACTTGAGAATCGCATAGTACCTCTCTATATCCTTTGAAGGTTCATAGGGGTTTGGTCTTGCTTAAGTCTCTAAAGACCATTAACTTGGTAGGAGAAACAACAAAATGAACCTATGTCCCTCAATGACCATGTATTTGGGAGAGAAACTAGGTATTGTTCAAGTTTGATTCAAACTATGAACATTAATCCAACAAAGGTGCAGTGAATCCATAAACCAACTGTGATCAAATTTTTTTTATAAAATCATGGTCCATTGGAATTGGATGAAACCAATTGGATAAAGTTCCTAACTCACTTAAGTATCTCTGTGATTTTGTTCTTGAAGAAATTCCATGTTTAAAATGGTTTGGCTTTATGGTTTCAAAGCAAGCTATTCTTTGTCCAAAGTTTTAGAACAGCAACTCCGTTTTAAAATTAATAAATCAGAACCTTAACCGAACTTTCATGACCTAAAATAATTTTTTATAAGTATTTCAATGTGTTACGAAGATACCCTAAAAAGATCTAAGTGTTTTGCATTTGTTTACTATTTTTAGAAAATCATACAAAATCTCTGGACAGAGAGTTGCAGATTCCCAAGTGATGCCTAGTGTTTTCTTTATTCCCGGAGATCTAACCGTTCAATCTTCGATTTGTTTTTTGGGTTTGAAACTAGATTCAGAGAGGTACATCATATCCAAAAATCACTAAGATCCAACCGTTGGAAGTATGATTTTTCTATCTTTGAAAGTCTGTTCTGCTATTTGTAATTCATAAGAAATTGTTTCTGTTTTGTCTAATATTATTGATTTCAACTTAAATGGTTTCCAAAATGCCTTGGGACCCAAACTATGTTTAGAATAATGATAATTAAGTCGAAATCCAGAGACTAAGTGGTCCAAGTTAGTGCATAATTCATAGTTCATCCTTATACATATCCATGCATTCATCCAGTATATTAATACTTGTAGTTAGAATCTAACTCTAAGTTATTTTGTCCCTAATTGAACCTAGGTGTGTGTTCCTTATAATCATGTTAGGATTATACCACCTCTATATGGACATTCAATTGGCTCCTAGTTGAGACTTGCATATCTATAGATGTGATATGTTTTCAACTAATTAGAAGGAATCTCTAAATAGGCCAATTCTTTCCATACTTGATAGATTTAAGCTAGAAGCTTATGGTGGATTATTTGATATCTTTGATCAAGGCATGTGTACTAATCTTTGTTTTGTAGCGCATTTGAGGTACAATTTCTCAACCCGTCTCTAGTTTAATTTACTTCTTTGATTTTAATTGATTTTTGACTTCATTTGCGACACCTTAGACTAGGTCTTGCCTTATGTGTTTATATGCGTTAGAGACCTTTTCTTAGGACGTTTCTATTTCGCGACCTGATCCTAGGTATGTTCTCTAGTTCCTATTTGCACGTCATTTTGCTTGCTACTTGAATTATGTGGATTATGAATGCAATTTTATCGTTAGCAATTTTGCACCCTTTTCAACATGCTTGTGTAATGTATTATTTACATATATGTATTAGTAAAGGGAATGCTTATATTAATAATTCGATTAAAAAGGATGTTGAGTAGAGGCTTATCGCAAGATACGATGAGAGGGGGTGTTTTAGTCCGTCGGGCTCCTTCCCCTCTCATTCCATAATCCCCGGACCCAGTTTATCTTTTGTTTCGCAAAAGATCGATTTTCTTTTAAAATGGTTTCTTAATTTTTCTTTTAAAAATTAAGTGGCGACTCGTTTTAGAATTTGAATTTGAAAAAGATCTTTAAAAAAAGTTGTGGGTAAGGAAAAATTGCGATATCCACAATTTGGCGACTCTGCTGGGGATCGAATCCAGAATCTCTGGTTTCGTAGACCAGGATTTCTTGATTTTGGGTTCACTCGAGGAATAGACTTGAAAGCACCCTTTTATCAAATTAATTAATCTTTGTATGTCTGTTGAATTTCACTTGCATGTCTCGCCAGTCGATTGCACGAAACTATGACCTTGGAGACTCGGGGCAACCCGGTCGGTCAAGTTATCATGGGACTGTGTGATCACCCTTGATCTCGTACCATGATTTGGTATATGAAGCATCCTATCGGATGTGTGTCAAGGGTCCCTTATTTGACCAAAACTCAGCCTTTGCATGGTAGCTTCTATAGAACCTTTCAATCTTAGAAAATCAATTCTTAATTAGGATTATATGATAGAGTGTTTTGTGTGATTACGTGAGATGATGATGATGCTTGTTTAATGTAGGATGTGTAATTCTCTAATTATCTTTTAGCGAATTCCTTCTTATGTCTCACGACATTTGGGAACATGCTGAATCTTGATTGTAAGATTACATCTCTTATATCTTATTAGCTACGCATCATTGACCTTGTATGTATCCGAATTCATGAAAAGTACGGTGATAATCTGATCATGTGACCCTTCTACCTAGAGAATTTTAAATCAATCTTTGTAAGCGAACAAGATTTTTTTGCCATCTTTACCCCAAGGTTTTTTCGGAAAATCACACTTTCAAAATCTTTGGAGCTCACCTTTTAATTAAAGCCCCAAGCTAATCTTTGTTAAAATATATTTTCACATGATCATCTTCTAAGAAAAAATCCAAAAATTTTGGGAATTGTTTTTGGAAGAAATGCTTTTCAAATGAATTTCAAAAAAATTTGAATACTTGACCTTTGAAAGGGTAGTGAGGATCATAATAAGAGGTGAAATTGGCGCATTTTACATGAATGAGGATTTTATGTGCTTATGTGCTTTATGTGTTAGGATTAGATTTTTTGTTTCTTTGGCATATAGAATAGGCACTTACACACACATACATTGCATCCGTCTGACAGATGAACCGTTCATGAACATTTCACTAAGCATTTGCAAAAGAAAATGTGAAAAAAAAAATAATAACAAAATGAAAATTCTTTTGAAATCAATCAAAATTGATTAAAAAAAAGAAACATTACTGTAGGCGAGATAGCATCAAACCGAGAACAGTTTGGGTTAGCAGTGCAAGCGTGAGATTAGTTAGAAGAGAGAAGATGATGAAAAGGATTATGTTGGGGTTGATTAGTTTGTGGAGCCTAATGATTCAAAGAAGGGCCACTTAACCGAGAAATTGACCATAGGAATGGATAATGTTTCCACAAACACAGGTGGCGAACCCCAAGGTTCAAATGATGCTAGTGAGGTGATAATTTTTGTGAATACTGCTGCTGAAGCAAATGTGAATGCTCTTGGAAATGTAATAAATTGAAGATCATCTGTGACATTCCATTTGAGACCAAAGTCGAGTCTAGTCCAGTTATCGACTCATGTCTAAGTTGGAGTCAAATGTCAAGTCCAGTAGAGTCTTCAATTTAGTCTGTTATCGAGTTTATTGTCAAGTCTTCATCGAATCAATTGAGTTAGGGAGTGTAATCCGCTGCTAGTTGAATAAAATCTCATTCTGATTGATTCAGTGTGCCAAGTCATGAATATATGGATAATTCAGCCAAAAAAGGGGGGGGGGGAAATAACTTTTTTTTCTCGATCATGGAAAATCTTTGTTAATAAATCTTTGCATTGAAAAAAATCCCCAAGTGATCAAGGCAAATTCTGTGCCAAATCCAAAGAGGAGTAGAGAATTGATTAGCCTTACTTTTAGAATTAAAAGATGCTCTCGCTCAATCTTGGAAAGATAAACTTGGGACTTGAGGCTTGCTTACCATCCCCTTCTCCTAAATACCAAGCCTAAAAGATGAGCCCATGGTCCAAAGCCATAAACTTGGTCTTTGATGGTAGATAGATGTTTTAAATGAACTTTTTCTTCAAAAGAAAAAACGAGTGAAAAAAAGAAGCTCGCTAGGATGAAAACCCAAAAGGGCACCTAGGCAAAAGTTAGAGCAAAAAAAGAAAAGAAAAGGAAAAAGAGAGAAAAAAAGAAAAAGAAAAAAAAGGGAGCTCGCTAGGATGAAAACCCGAAAGGGCGCCTAGGCAAAAATTAGAGCAAAAATAAAGATACGTGTTGATTTCAAAATCCGAATCCTAGCCAGTCAAAATCATGAAGAGAATAAGAGATAGTGAGATAGAGAAAAGAAAAGAAAGAGAAAAGAAAACTTGGAGAGTGAAAAAGATTGAGATTTTTTTTTGAGCACTTCAAAGTACATCATTGGTACATGAATTATCTCAAGGCTTTGTGTTCTCAACAAAGAAAATAAATTGGAAATGAAAAGAGAGATTTGAAAGTATCAATTAGTATCAAAATTTTGTGGAAGGCTCAATGGCTAAGTGGGCCTAAAACAATGTAGAGATATCTTTGAAAATGATAAAGAGTGATTTGGAGGGTTGATACTGGTTTGTGAGTATGATAGAGTATGATTAAAACATGATGTGTTACGAGTGTTGTAAAGATAGACTGGCTAGTGAAAAAGGGGGAAGGGGGGGGGGGAATAACTCTTTTTTCTCGATCATGGAAAATCTTTGTTAATAAATCTTTGCATTGAAAAAAATCCCCAAGTGATCAAGGCAAATTCTGTGCCAAATCCAAAGAGGAGTAGAGAATTGATTAGCCTTACTTTTAGAATTAAAAGATGCTCTCGCTCAATCTTGGAAAGATAAACTTGGGACTTGAGGCTTGCTTACCATCCCCTTCTCCTAAATACCAAGCCTAAAAGATGAGCCCATGGTCCAAAGCCATAAACTTGGTCTTTGATGGTAGATAGATGTTTTAAATGAACTTTTTCTTCAAAAGAAAAAACGAGTGAAAAAAAGAAGCTCGCTAGGATGAAAACCCAAAAGGGCACCTAGGCAAAAGTTAGAGCAAAAAAAAGAAAAGAAAAGGAAAAAGAGAGAAAAAAAGAAAAAGAAAAAAAAGGGAGCTCGCTAGAATGAAAACCCGAAAGGGCGCCTAGGCAAAAATTAGAGCAAAAATAAAGATACGTGTTGATTTCAAAATCCGAATCCTAGCCAGTCAAAATCATGAAGAGAATAAGAGATAGTGAGATAGAGAAAAGAAAAGAAAGAGAAAAGAAAACGTGGAGAATGAAAAAGATTGAGATGTTTTTTTGAGCACTTCAAAGTACATCATTGGTACATGAATTATCTCAAGGCTTTGTGTTCTCAACAAAGAAAATAAATTGGAAATGAAAAGAGAGATTTGAAAGTATCAATTAGTATCAAAATTTTGTGGAAGGCTCAATGGCTAAGTGGGCCTAAAACAATGTAGAGATATCTTTGAAAATGATAAAGAGTGATTTGGAGGGTTGATACTGGATTGTGAGTATGATAGAGTATGATTAAAACATGATGTGTTACGAGTGTTGTAAAGATAGACTGGCTAGTGAAAAGGTGAAAAGAATCAACCGCCACAAATAAAAAGAAAAGAAAAGGAAAAAAGAAGAAAAGAAAATAAAAGGGAAAAGTAGTCCATGTTCTCATCATCCCATTCAAAGGCTACCACAAGCGACCCATTTTAGAAAGAGCATTCATTGAACCCAAATGAAAACATGGCCCGAAAAGCCCACCAATTTTTGAAGCCTAATTCTTTCAAAACCTCCAAAGTACTTGAACTACGCTCGACCTGATTCTCACTCGGGGATACGTAGGTAACCTGTTCGGTTCGGTCATCACCTTTGCTATGATCTGACACTTTCTCTCAAATTTTAGCCGAATTACTTTGGACCTGGATTCCCATTCGGGAATAAGTAGGCGAGCTTCACTTGGTTCTCAGTCCGAAAAATACCAGCAATATCGTTTGCACCTATAGATCCCTCATTCCAGACTAGGGGCAAACTTTGTTTGCTTAAAACCCCTTTTATCATAAAAGTAAGCCCCCAAGTCTCTTTCAAACTAGGGGCAAACTTTGTTGGCCAAAAGCCCTCTATGCCTGAGGCATGTTCTCAAGAAATTGAGTTTGTTTTGAAAAGATTGAAATAGAATGCCTTTCATTCTATAAGCTAAAGCACTAATTTGAAGCACAATCTAGATGGGCAAAGAATTTACTAAATCAAAAGGGGAAATTTATATTTATCAGCAAAGCATTATCATTTATAAATTGATGAGTGAAAAGTGAGATGATACATTATTCACAATTAAAGCACATTGATTCATAATAATACAGAATTTGAGTCAATCGTCTTGTGTAATTGGCTTTGTCAAGTCTGTCCCCCTTTGATGAGTTAATAAATGGTCTCAATTGTGTGGGTTTAAATGATGAGTAAAGATGAAAAGTCTCCATGAGCATCCTAAGAGCAATACGAGCAGAGGTTTCGAACACTATCACAACATAATGCTAAAGTGGTAATATAAGAAGAGTCTAAGACTACGGGCAAAGGTCACCTCCCTCTTTTAACAGGATCGATGTGTCCACAAATGCAGGAAATCATTCTTTCAATCAACTCCGTCCAAATTCTCTAAGCCTGATTTGACTTATATTTTTAGAAATTTTGAAAATCTTTGAGTCCGATTCGACTCCCAATTCTTTGAGAAATAGAAATTCTTTGAGTCTGATTCGACTCCTATTTTTAGAATTTTGAAAATTCTTTGAGTCCGATTCGACTCCCAGATTTGTGAGATAGAAATTCTTTGAGTCTGATTCCACTCCTGTTTTTAGAAATTTTGAAAATTCTTTTTGACTCCCAATCTAGAAATAGAAATTGATTTGAGTCTGATTGACTCCCGGTTTTGAAAAGATGAATCGATTTGAGTCTGAATGACTCCTGATTTTAGAAGAATAAATTGAAATTAAGTCTGATTGACTCTCGGTTTCTGAAAAGACGAATTGATGTAAGTCTGAGTAACTCCTTATTTTAGAAGAATAAATTGATTCGAGTATGTTCAATTGAAAAAAAATTGTATATTGTTGACTCCCGATTTTGAAATATGATATGAATTGAGTTTGATTGACTCCAGATTTTTGAATTTGAATTCTGGATTTTATGATATGAAATTAAATTAAGACTGATCGACTCCTGATTTTATGATTTTAAATTAAGTTGAGTTCAACCGACTCCAGATTTTGTGAAATTGAACTCGTTTGAGTCTGATGTACTCTGGATTTTGAGGAATTGAATTCGTTTGAGTCCGATTAACTCCCGATTTTAGAATTTGAACTAAATAGAGTCTGATTAGCTCCCAATTTTATGAAACAAAGATTCTTTGAGTCTGATTGACTCCCAACTTTAGATTGAGTCTGATTGACTCTCGATTTTGTGAAGTAAAATTTGCTTCGAGTCTGATTGACTCCTAATTTTCGGAAATAAGAAATTCTTTGAGTCCGATTGACTCCTGATTTGATGAAATAGAAATTGTTTTGAGTCGAATTGACTCCGATTTCAGAAATTTTGAATTCTTTGAGTCCGATTGACTCCTGATTTTGTTGAAATAGAAATTGTTTTAATTTGAATTGACTCCCGATTTAAAAAAAAATTAGATTTTGAGAAATTGAATATGTTTAAGTCTAATTGACTCCAGAGTTTAGAAATTTGAAATTAAATTGAGTCTGGTTGACTATTGATTTTGAAAATTTGTATTGAGTCTGACTAACTCTCAATTTTAGAATTTAAATAGAATCCAGTTTGACTGACCCCTATTTTAGAAATTGAACTGAATTGAATCAAATTTGAGAATTTGAATCGATTAGAGTCCAAATGACTCCGGTTTTGAAAAGTTGAATTGATTGGAGTCTGATTGACTCCTGATTTTGAAAAAATTGAATTAAGTAAAGTTTGATTGATTTCTGATCTTGAAAATTAAATTGATTTGAGTCTAATTGACTCGTGATTTTGGAAAATTTGAATCATGATTTTGAGAATCGAATTGATTTGAGTATGATTAACCTCTGATTTTGGAAGATTGAATTGATTTGAGTCTAATTGACTCATGACTTTGAAAAATTGTAATGAGTTGAGTCTGATTGACTATCGATTTTGAAGATTTAAGATTGAATTAAATTTGAATATAATCAACTCTTGAATCTTAGGAGTTTTGAATTGAATTAAGCCAATTTGACCTAGTTTGAGAATATAACAGATTTGTATTCTCAGTCCTCGCAATGGATTTGTGTTGACCTCACTTTGAGAATATAACAGATTTATATTCTCGATCCTCGTAACGGATTTAAGTTGATCAAAGTTTGAGAATGTAACAGATTTGCATTCTCGATCCTCACAACAGATTTGCGTTGGCCTCGCTTTAAGAATATAACGGATTAATATTCTCAATTCTCGTAACGGATTTACGATGATCAAAATTTGAGAATGTAACGGATTTGCATTCTCGGTCTTCGCAATGGATTTATGTTGACCTCGCTTTGGGAATATAACGGATTTATATTCTCGATCCTTGTAATGGATTTATGTTGATCAAAGTTGGAGAATGTAACAGATTTGCGTTCTCGATCCTCGCAACAGATTTGTGTTGACCTCGCTTTGGGAACAAAACAGATTTATATTCTCGATCCTCGTAACGGATTTACGTTGATCAAAGTTAGAGAATGTAATAGATTTTCATTCTCTATCCTCGCAATGGATTTGTGTTGACCTCGTTTTGGGATTATAACGGATTTATATTCTCGATCCTCGTAGCGGATTTACGTTGATCAAAGTTTGAGAATGTAACAGATTTGCATTCTCGGTCCTCACAACAAATTTGCGTTGGCCTTGCTTTGAGAATATAACGGATTTATATTCTCAGTTCTCGTAACGGATTTACGATGATGAAAATTTAAGAATGTAATGGATTTGCGTTCTTGGTCCTCGCAACAGATTTGCGTTGGCCTCGCTTTGAGAATATGACGGGTTTATATTCTTAATTCTCGTAACGGATTTACGATGATCAAAATTTTGGGAATGTAACGAATTTGCATTCTCGGTTATTGTATCGTGCAGCATGCATCATGAAGAAAGAACATGAGAGAGAGAAAACATATCTGACAGGGCCGAACGACTGCGAATTTTTACAAAAAACTCGTGTTGGCACTAGGGTCTACGTCGTGAAGTGTTGCCCAGTCAATTGTGTTCGTCCTTTCGGTAGAAACAGCCGCATATCTTGAAGAGAATTAGCACGAGCATTAAGTAGCATAGGGCATGGATTGCATCTAAAAATGCCAGGATTGCACGTTTTAGAATCACATCATATGAAGAACTCTATCTTGAAGAGAATTAGCACGAGCATTAAGTAGCATAGGGCATGGATTGCATCTAAAAATGCCAGGATTGCACGTTTTAGAATCACATCATATGAAGAACTCGAAGTTTAATTAATGGCTAGCATTTTCATGAACACGTGCATCACGATAAGATAGGTGCATTCATCCGTATGACTACTTGTGCTTATGTGTGTTTGCCCTTACCCGAACTACGTCCTGGTCTGATTCCCATTAGGATACGTAGGCAGCTCACCGTTGAGCACGACCAGCACCGAGTGTCTTCGCAAATGTTTTTGCAACGCATTTTGTTTTTACCTAAGTTCAATAGCCAGGTCAAAGGCGTGTCTTCACACAAGCTTCGACATTCACTTGTGATTCGTGTTGCTTCATAAGCTCTGTGGAAGAGGGGCACACTGTAGACACCCCAATTTTGACCAAACTATTAAACTTAGGGGGATTTTACCTCTGGAGATCAATGATGAATATGTCTCGTCGGAATCAAGACTCTTACAAGCAATCTGACTTTCTTCCTAGAAGAATCTCGGTTCAAAATCACCTTTTTCAGCCAAAAAAGACCAAAATTCTCATCTACTCGTCACCTTGTAGACCATGAGTTTTGAACACATATAGAAGCACGACATTGTCCTCGATGCATCTTAAAACCATTTTTTCAAAAGGAGATAAATTCAGCATGAACCCTGAAAAAAGTCAACAGTTGACCCAATGAAAAGTCAACAGGTCAAAAGGGAGTCAATCGTAAGATTTTCAAATTTCAAGATGAAAAGTCCCGGTAATTGCCTTTGGAGGGAGAGTTGACTTTTTTTTTCCTTAAGGATTTTGATTTTTTAGATATTTTTATGAATCCAAATGGGGGGTATTTCCTTAATTATATTTAATGTCTTAAGTAAATGTGACATTTACTTAAATGACATAAAATTAAATTAAGGTGTTGAATTGCTGTGAATAGTGCTGAACTGCTGTGCAGCGACACTCAAAGTGCCCGAACAGTAGTCAGTGAATGCCATTCGTCACTCAGCAAGTGCCGCGCGGCACTCAACGAGTGCCATTTCATATTCATTGAGTGTCGGCCTGGGCTAATTTGCATTTTTAAGTCAAAATTCTTTATCAATCTTTGATAAAATGAATGCACCAAACGATGCCCTTTTTTTGTGTATGTGTTTACTACTCCTAGGTCATGTAAACCATGTTCCCAACATCCCTAATTGTCCTATCTACCCTTATCTTAGCCCTTAAGATAATGAAAGTCTATAAAAACCCCATTTTCTCTCATTTTGAGGGGTTGGAGACTTGAATCTTGAAGGAGAGACTTGAATATAAGGGATGATACTTGAATCTTGGAGGAGAAGCTGAATTTTGGAGTTGACCCCACTGCTCAAAATCAAGACCGATGAAGAGTTCAAGTGGGAAGACATCCACCAGTAAGCCTTTGATGGGATAAAGTAGTACTTGTCTACCCCTCCAGTTCTAATGCAGCCTAAGAAAGGTAGGTGTCTAAAATTGTATGTATCGGCCTCTGATTGCTCTATAAGAAGTATGTAAGCTCAAGATAATGAGCAAGGAAGTAAGCAAGCTGGTTTTTATTTGGGTAGAGAGTTAATTCCAATCGAGCAACGCTATGTGCTGATTGAGAAGTTGTGCTTAGCATTGTATTTTTTATCATAAAAATTGAGAACATATATATTATCTGTTTCTACTTATATTATATGTCAGACCGATGTAATTAAGTACATGCTATCAAGACCCATCATGCGTGGCCAAATTGGAAAATGGACCTGGGCCATCATGGAGTTTTCCATTCAGTACTGATCATAGCAATCGGTCAAGGGCCAGGCCATAGCCAATTTTTTGGCCAATCACCTAGATCCTACAGATATGGGGGATCTATCACTAGCGCCTAAAATACTAAACATGTCCTTAGTACCATGGACCTTAATCTTTGATGGGTCCAAAAACACAGAATGTGTTGGGGCTGGGGTGGTCATTATATCACCTAAGAATAGAAGGACTAAGATATTATTTCGGCTCGATTTCAAATGCACTTACAATCATGCCGAATATGAAGCACTTATCATCGGAATGGAGATACTCCTTGAGATGGGGGCATCATCTGTATACATAAAAGAAGACTCAGGGTTAGTCATTGGATAGATATCTGGTGAATTCCAAATAAAAACCTGGGAACTTTTCCCGTTTTATTTCGTGGCCACTCAACTTATGGACTCCTTCGATGAAGCAAGTGTAAGTTATATTCTGAGGTTGACAAATGCTGAGACTGACAGGGTAGCAAAAGTAGGATTGGCCTTATCTCCCATGAAGGATTGGGAAATTTAGGCAATTATAGTACAAACCCGATCACTACCATCAGTGGCAAAGAGAGGCTGGTATACCACAACCAATTCGGTCTTGATGGATGTCGATGATTGAAGAATCCCTATCATTGAATATTTAAAGCACCCAAACATTAGGGTGGACCAAAAGGTTAGATTGTTCACTGTATGATTCGTACTATTAGACGGGGAGTTGTTCAAAAAACCCATCGAAGATGATGTGATACTGAAGTGCCTAGGGAAGAAACAAGCCATGCCGGTGATGGTCGAGGTCTATGAACGAATTTGTGGAGCACATAAGGTCGGTACCAAGATAAAGTGGCTTTTAAGAAGGTACAACTATTATTGGCCCGGTATACTGAAGGATTGCATCAGCTATACCAATGGGTTCCAGGGCTGCTAGAAGCACGGTCCGATTCAATGGGTGCCAGCTAAAGAACTTCAACCCGTAATAAAGCCATGGCCGTTCAGAGGATGGGCCATGGACTTACTTGGCAAAGTACTTCCACCTTCATCGAGCCAACATTGCTTCATCATAGTAGCCATGGACTACTTCAAAAAATGGGCCGAGGCTATACTATATAGGACGGTAACTCAGTCCACACTGATAAAATTCATAGAAGAACACATAATACACCGATTCGGCCTACCTGAGACTATTACGGCCGATCAAGAATCTGTGTTCACGGGGGTAGAAACCAAAGCCTTTGCTAAAAGTAGAGGAATCACCATCTTGAGTTCAACCCCATACTATGCTCAGGCAAATGGATAGTCTGAGTCATCTAACAAGATCTTCAAGGGAATTTATGAGAAGTTGATTAAAGTGAACCCAAGGAAGTGGGATAAAATATTTTCTGAAGTCCTCTTTGCTTATCGGACTTCTAAATGGTCCAGTACTAGGGTAACACCGTTTATGCTAACATAAGGGCATGATGCCGTGCTACCTATAGAGATTATAGTCTGATTAGCCAGGAGAGCCTTACAAAATTAGCTTGACTCCGTTGAATACTCTGAGGTTATGATAGCTGAGTTGAAGGGACTTAATGGATGAGGTTAACGACCTTGGACTCATTAAGAGTGCAGAAACTTCAGGTTGCCTGAGCGTACAACAAGATGGTGAAGGAAAAGTCCTTCAGTACAGACTACTAGGTGTGGAAGGCCATTTTGCCTATTGGGGACAAAGACAACCATTATGGTAAGTGGTCGGTCAACTGGAAAGGTCCTGTCATCTTCCACTAAGTAAGGAAAGGTGGGGTGTACAGGCTGCGATTTGAATGGAGAAGTTCATACAAGGTTAACAAATGGTCAGTATCTAAAATCATATTATGTATCCTACTTTATGTTAGACTATTGATCTAAAATACAGACCGAATCCAAGTTTAGAATATGAACTAATCATTAATTATGAAGCAAAATGATAAAAAGTATTATTGTATTAAATAATGCTGAGCATAGCCTACTTCAAAAAAAAAAAATAACACATGTACAAAGGTCAGAAGTCGGCCTCTAGGCCGTCTCAAAGTTCCTAAGTTTTACTCCCAGGTCCTCGCAAGTCTTCTAAGCTCCAGTTCGGTCGTGTTGAACCTTGTTGAGCTTTTAAGACCAAATACGGACGATTGGAATGTTGGCTTGATGTTGGTCGCTGCATTTCTGAGCGTCTTCACCCTGTGGAGCCAAGGCCACATCAACCTTTACCAACGATGCATCATTGGTAATAACCTCCGCCTCATATTTTTCCAATTGTGCCCTGAGCGTGGCAATACGAGACTGAAGCCAGGCATCTCGGGCGATCATTTGTGACCGAGTTACCTTCCCAACCTTATATTTCATCTTAGCAGACTAAGGAAACTGCATCACCCTCTGGTTGGCGCTAAGATGAGCCTTAGCCTCGGTTTGAACAATGGAGGCCAATTGATCCAAGATACGGCAGCCCCGTAGCTGTTCCTGAACCTCCTTGAGAAAGGAAAGCTACCCGGCCGAGAGCGAAGGGTCAGCAAGAAGGACATTCAAAGCGGTATCAATTTCAGGGAGGGTGGGAGATTACCCAGACCATAGGTAATGAGCCAAAACACAAGGTCCTTGGACTATTGTAAATTTAAAGGGGACACTGCCTTGGGTTCAAGTGAACCCAAACCAAATGCTCTGAGGTCCAGGCTAGTGAAGAAGTCGTCAAAAGGTATGAATGGTTCTGGACCCAAAGGAACAGCTTGTTCAATAGTGGCAAAACCAGAACCAAGGGTTAATATTTATAAAGGACAGAAAAGAGAGAAGACCGAGCTAGTGATGGCATAGGCGTTGATACGTCTAGTGACACAATGACCGATGAGCTAGTGGCAACATACCTATTGCTTGGCTGGTGCACTAGAGCTTGGTAGGACAGTTAATTGGACTCAAGAGGGACCACACTTTCCTCTGACAAAATTCCAACACCCATGCCTCTATTAGGCTAAACATATTTTTTAGCAACAGGTTCATCGGCCGCTGGAGTTTGGTCTTTACCACTGGGGGTCGATTCATCAGGAGGATTAGAACTATAGTGATTGGCCATTACAGTCTCTTCCATACTCTCCAGGACTGACTCGGTTACAGTAGTGAAATCAGATCGATCGCTCATATCATCTTCATCGGCCCATTCCAGTACTTGTTGGGCCAGTTGTTCTGCTCCATCCCCAGTAGTGTCCTGTATTGCATCATCTCCTACCACGTCTTCACTGTTGGAGGAGAGAACTATTTGTTCGGGCGTGGTCCCTTCGGTGGGACCAGGGTCCTTATCTTCTTTCTCTAAAGGAGTCAGGAAGGAACAACTCGAATTGGAATCAAGTCCCTCACGATGACTTTTTCAAGAATGGCCTCAGCTAGTTCGGTGGTCGTAGGCACTCGAAAGGGTGGGGGTTGATTTTTGAATGTGTTTCTAGTGGTTGAGGTATGGACGATTGATGGGTATGTCTGACTTGAAAAATTTTATCTTCGGACGCTTCATCTACCAACTGAAAGAAAACCAGAGGGGGTTAGAATAAGAATAAGAAGAATCGGGCAGATCAAAAGATGGGATGGTCACTGAAAGATACCTGAGTAGATGGGGCACTTTTCTTCTTTTTATCCAAACCCTGGCCCGTTGCCTTTTTGGAAGTCGGTCTCTTTGATGCTTGTTTTTTGCGGACGGCAATATGGGTAGCAACAGGGGCAGCAACAGGTTCATTGGCCTCGATGGCTGATGACACAGTGAATTAGAGAAGTACCTTAGAAGCAGTACTCTTGAATATCTGGGTGGTCCGGTCAGACCACCACTTCTCAAACGCTTCAAAAACAACTGGTCGGGCTGAGAATGGCTTGAAAGTGAACAACACTTTCAATATGTCTGATTGTTCTTTTATTTTCTTCACTTGCTCATCGTTCACAATCAGACCCCACTCTACCCAGTCCACGTTCACTGTAATGGCCGATGGAACAGGAACCAACTGTGATTGCCCAAACTGACGGGAATAAAGGGGAGTGAACTAACATTCTACCCCACACTTGTTGTTCCTCTGAGGGATGCTCGGGCTGAAGATAATGTCTCTTGCCACAAAGTAGCTAGAGAAGATCTTATTGTAGGTAATTTGGGTGCTAGGACCCCAATTAGCAGGGTTATTGGAAAGTTGAAGAAATGAGCGAAATTGAAGAGAGAAAAAGGGGGCAAAGAGAGAGAGAGAGAGAGAGAGAGAGAGAGAGAGAGAGAGAGAGAGAGAGGGGCCTGATTGGAGCATCCTTCATAGAAGAAGGTAAACATTCCTCAAAAGTGTGAGAGGAAAGAACAACGTCCATATAATAGACCACAAATTTGGGAATATCAGCCAGCTGACGGGCAGTGGACTAAAATTCTGGGAAGTATGAGTACAGCGAGAGTTGGAGGATCCAGATCGGACTTCCTCCGGAACTGAACCCCGAATGAACAAAGTCAATCACACCTCAGACTAGGTGTGTCCAGACAAAAGTGGCTAAAGCCAAAGGTTTGCTAGATAGCAAGGCTAGAGCTAGAGTGGTGTACTCTTTCGTAATGGCCTGACTGGCCAAACAGAAGAGGTACATGTTCATCCAGTAAATGAGGAACGCAATATTTTCAGCATTGGACATAGGTGTCCCTTCCTTGCCCATGGAAGCATCCAGGAAACCTCTATAAGCTGTAGTAGGTTTGTAGGACACGGCCCCGTCTCTAACAGATTCGTGCTGAGGGTAAGAAAAACTGGTCGTTCCAACATCCAAGCCTGGAATAACTTCTTGCAGGTGAGGATGGAGCCCAAGCAAATAGTTTATATCCTTAACAGTTGGCTCCATCGAACCACAGCGAAAGAGAAACCCGTTGTAGGAGGGGGACCAGAAGAGAAGGGCAAAGAAGAAAAGTGATTGGTCTATCTTCAGTTTAGACCGACTGATCATAATGGCATCGTAAATACATGTTCGTCTCTAGAGTTCGGCCTTTGAGGCTGAAAACCTTGTTATCCATTTGCCTCAATCTGCAGTGGGTGTAGGCCAACCCCTAGTCGGATGGTTAGTAGTCCAGACCTTACTCCAATGGGCTGGGAGTTAGAGGAATGACTCATTAGCCACTGGGGAGAAATAAGAGTTGAAAGCAGCAGGAGGGTCCGCGAAATACCATGCCCAAACCAGGTGCTACTGGAGTCCCATCGAAAGTATAGTAGTTGATAAAGCAATCTATAGTAATGTCTAAAGCATGAGTCTTGGCTAGTTGACGAACCTCCCTACACCGATTATGTGGGGGAGGAACATCCAGAAATGATTTCTTGGCCTTAGGTGGTGCCGCTAGAGTCACTTTTGGAGCCATTTCAGTAGGTGGTGATGGAGGTTGCTCGTCGGAGAAGATGGAGTTTAGAGAGAGAGGCTCTGGATTGTTGTTTTTAAAGACAGAAGGAGGAAGACGAAGTGGATTAGGAAAGTAAGGAGGTTTTTCCAACGGGTGATGCTATTGCCACTCCATCATTAAACCAAGGCACTCCATGGTACAACTCTTAAAGTATGCGATATCATGCATGTCATGTATTGCATACATAATACCACATGCTCTGAGAGTGGTACCATGGAGTGCCTTAGTTTAATGATGGAGTGGCAATAACAATTCCCTTTTCCAAATCTTATCATTTATACGTTAAGGCATTTAATGGGGAATGACTGTTGGGATTCTCGAGATCTGACAGGTTCTACATGGTAGACATGTGGCAGCTTTCAAATTCAAAATATCACATCAATCAAGGCAGGATGATTGACATGACCTTTTCAGGGGCAATTGTTTGCACCCAAAAACTGCCAAAAGTTTTTAAGTCTGAATGAATTGGAGTAGACTTGGATCTGGCCAGCTTAAGGCTACGAAGGGCAATCAGACCCAGGAGGAAAAATATCATGTGGTTTAGAAGGATAAGGCATAGACTCAAGTTCGATAGAGCCCGATAGGTGATGAAGGTCAAACACCCAGAGATCAGGCGCCATATTTAAGGAAACGGTAATACAAAGATTGCAAGCCCGATTGGTCGAATTCACGCATACATCCATCATCAAGCAACCTTGGAAGGAGGACCTGGTAGGAGGAAATGGATTAGTCTGATTGGATAGAAGCATGCGCGTCACTATTCTCAGAGCCCGATGGTTGAGCTGGCAGGGTGTCTCTGTACCTTATAGTCCAAGGAAGTTCTTGTCCTAAAATTAAGGAAGCAGAGTCTGCTTAGGAATGGTTCTGGTCACATCCAGCTGGAGATGGAGGGTCCATCCTGAGAATTTTGGAAGATTGTTTCAATCAAGATAAGGATAAGGAAAGAGTTTGAGATTAGGAAAGATTCTGCCATCCATATCTTTTGCTTGGGGTGCAATTCAAGGAGTCCTTATCATATTAGAATTTCCTAGAGGCCATTATAAATGCAAAGGCTGGCCAACCATGTAGACAACTCCGCGTTACCTTGAAAAAAGCATCCCAAACAGCATTCAATCCTGCGTTCTTCCTATTATTCTGCATCCATAACAAATAGGTCTGTCCATATTGGTTTTCTTTTTACTGTTTTCATTCTCTGTTGAGCAATCATAACTTGTTCTAATTCTATAATTTGGGTTTGTTATTATTTTTCCAAACACATTCAATAAAATATCCTCATATTTCATTAATTGTTTGTGATTATTTATCTGGTAAACTATTCACGAATTAGCTTATGCATTTCAGTACTGCCATAGAACTTTTAGTGAGGGTACTTTCCTACTCACCTCACACAATTGTTTTGTTAGAAGTCAGATTTTTAAGCCTGGTGTATCACTCACACATGCACCTTAGGAAATTAATTTGCATACCCTGAACTATTCACTTTTGATTCTGACACGTCCACACACAAACTCCAAACAAATAGTCTCAAAAATAAATATGTAGAACGCAATTATACAATGTATATATCATCTCTCACAAATAATAAGGCTGTAACTATTGGATGACCATCCAAAATTTTTCATCATTATCCATATGAGTTCTTTTTATATAGGATATTACCCCCAACAACCCCACTAGTAGTGTTGTAAACTTTTTTCCATTAATCGAATCGAGCAAATCGGTCGATTTTCTTCAAATTACACAGATATAAAAAATAAAAATAAAAATGTCCAAAACCGACTAAAAATCGAAAAATCTACCGAACGGCCGAACATACCATTTCAGTCGGTTTTCAAAATATGAAGAAAAAAAAAAAAAAACCCCACTACTAAGGTTTGATAAAATTAAAAATGAAGTGCTGAATTTTAAATATTAAAAAATTTTAAGTGATTGAAAACATTGTTTCAAATATTGAAATAAAATATGCATTTATTAATTATTTTCAGTAGAATGTTTTCACTTAAAGTTTTCTAACAAATTTTTGGTTAGTTTTTCAATTAAATGGTATGTTATCAAATATACTAAAAACAAATAAAGTTAAAAATTTCTATTTTCACCACTTATTTGGGTTACAAAACACACCCTAAATTTACCAAAATAACTTCTCTACTAACTTTCCTAAGATTGGTAATGAACTCAGGAAGTGTTTTTTTAATTTTTTTTTGGGTTAGTGACTCAGTCTGCTAACTGGCAAACAGTCGAATAAAGTAGGGGCTCTGACGTGACTGGTAATATGCAAAACACACACAGTTAGAAAACCTTTCCAACAATATATCTATAAATCTATAAATAGATAGATAGATAGATACCAATGCATTTGCTATCCGTTCGCATTCATGATATACTTGAGATGTCACATGGCATCTCATTGGGCTGCTGTATAATATATATATGCACACATTACAAATTGACAAACCCCATAACTGTAAACCCACTGCTCACATTTTCAAAACCCAATTAAACCCAACCGCCACCTCTTTCTCACATGAAGTCATATCAACTCTTTGCTGGTTGCATCTTTATTTGTTTGATGGATTCTACTGCTATTCCAGAAATAATGAAGGATGGAATGCTCCAAAAATAAGATTTCAAGAAACATAACTCAGGTACCTCACCTACTCAATCTATATATATCTAGTTTACATGAAAAAAAAAAAATTTATTCGTACTTTCACAAGTAATTTAGTTATAAACCTTAGAACTGGACAAATTAAAATTTATTCCTACTTTCAACCTATGTTAAGAATTCATTACAAACTACGAGTTTGATGCAAGTATATACATATATAAGCATGTTAGATATATATATATATACACACAAAAAACACCAATCGTGATGAAATCAAAACAAAAGGCAAAAGAAATGGAATCGTGGCTTCCAAGTTCTGATGTAGTGCGCTCCTTGAGAAAACTAAAAGCAATTAATAAGGAAAAGCAAAGCTATCATGATGTATAGAAATCTTTTTCCACAACCATGTTAGCTAGAGAGATGCTCCTACATAAGAGAAAAATAGCCTTTAAAAAACGGATTTAAGAGACTAACAATGTAAAAATTGAGAAATTTTCACAAAAAAAAAAAAAAAATTCAATGAGAGAGAAATTTCAAATAGTGACTCACTCTTTAAAAGTTTGTATTTTAACTCCATTTTTTAAGGTTTATTTAAGATCCAAACTGAGTGTGTATATATCTATATTTTGATATACGTATATATATATATATATATATAATATTGGTGAGACATTTTACACCATTGGATGGTGATCCAAGGATCCACAACACTCGAGCATTCACACATTCTTAGCCACATTATCACACATGTCAACTATCCCTCTCTCTTGACCAAAAAAAAAACTCTCCCTCACTCCAGGAAATGTTAAAATAAATAATTAAATAAATAAATAAATACTACACCCTCTATATAAACCCACCAAGTCAACTCTAACAAGTTAACTCCATAAATCAAAAAACAAAAAAACAAGTAAACTCCAAGAAGTCAACTCTCTCTCTCTCCTATCATAACGCAGGCCTGTTTTTAAGGGGAAAAAAATGTCATCCCCCACTTCTCAAGCATGTTTTCAAGAAAGAAAAAAAAATGACATCTCAATCTGTCCCATGTCATTTCAACTGTCACTCATGTCATTTCAACCGTCAACCTCTGTCTCACTCTGGCCTTTATCATCTCAACCGATCTACCTTCTTTAATCTCACTCTTGTCCCAAAAATTTGAAAATACATCGATTATTAAATTTTTATCCAACGTTTAAAATTCACTTTCTCACATAAAAAACTACCTCACTGCACTTGCCTTTCAAAAATCCATCCTTCCCTCTCTCGTCTTGGTTTTCAGCATTTCCCAATTCTCCTCTCTATTCTCTCTTCTCTCTCTTTCTGCTCAAGTTCTCTCTTCTCTCTCATCTCCTCTCAAACTCTCTCTTCTCTCAACAGTGTACGAAGACTAGCAACGTACTCTCTCTCTCAACCCCACCCAACCACCATCTCCCTCAACCGGCCACCCACCCACCCACCCACCCACCCACAATCACCACTAACCCACTCCCTAACCTTAATAGGTTTCTCAAAACTACCCCTAACCCAAAACATTTTCTTTTTGAGTTTTTTGAAAAACAGATTTTGAAAGTTGTCTTTAGTTTTTAAAAGTTACCTTAACACTTATAGTTTTCTATATACTCTGTTTTTAAGAAAATCATTTTTTGTACAGTTATTTTGCTAGGTTCCAAAGTTTTCTTAAAAGGCAAAACCGACCTATTTTTTTTTCAATTTTTTAAGGGTAAAATATCCGTCTTTTTGTTCTATAAAAAGAACGAAAAAAATTAAAATTTTGAAATTTTTGGCATTCAAGTGAAATTTTTGTTCCAACAAATTTTTTTTTTCCCTGCAGATCAAAAACAAAATACAAAACTTGATAGGCAAAACTCTAACCCCCATTTTAGAATAACCCCAACCCTAATCTTTAGCATTCCCAAAAAAAATAAATTATAAAAAAAAAATCCTTTGCTTTATTATTATTTTTTCCCTGAAAAAACAGGAAAAAAAGTCTAAAAAAACAATAAAGGAAAAGGGGGGGGGGGAGGAAAGGAAATTCTTAACCCTTTTTTAGTAATTACATCTTGAATTTCAAATTATTTTAACCCTCGATTTTTTTATTTTGGTTTCTGTCAGAAAGTGACAGAAAAGAATGTCTGACAAATGGATTTCAAAAATTCCCTACCTTTGTTGACAGGAAAAAACAGCACCTCTAGGCAAACCTCTAACCCTCACCCTAATCATATTTAGAAAAACCCCAACCCTCATCCTAAGCTTTCCAAAAAAAAAAAACCTTCCTCTGCTTTTTTTTTTTTTGTTGATCAAACCTTCCTCTGCTTTTATATTTATTTGAGTTTGATTTGATGTTGAAAATAGGTTTTAGTACTTAGCAGTTGTCGCCACTGCCCTAGGCAGCAACCTCTATTTTCGACAAGTCTTGCCAACTGTATCCAAAGGGGTGCCTGAACAAATCGTGTCTGGTTCATTGAGGCGCTCTACGTCGTGTAAAAATGTAAATATTTTAACTTTGACTTTAACATGCGCCTAAACATGTGTATTTTAATTTGATACACATGTTTTGTACAAGGTAAAATAACTTTATATTAATGTATGTAGTTTTACTATAAGTAGGGTTATTTTATTGCCCAATTTCAATTTTTTTCACAGTCGTACCCTTAAGTTTTAGAAACACACTTGGGTAAAGTTCTTTAAGTGTGGTTCATTAGGCCCTCTCACAATAGTGGGACCCTAACTAAGAAAAAGAAGTTTTTAAACATTGTTTTTTGGATAATACTTGGGACACGCCAAAAGACATAACTTTTGGGACACAACCCAAGAGATGTGTCTATCTCTCTCCTGTGTCACTGTGGGTCCGTGACGTCACTAGAGTGATATAGACACATCTTTTGGGTTGTGTCCCAAAAGTTGTGTCTTTGTTGTGTCCCAATCTTTACTCTTTTTTTTTTAATCTTGGATCCCACTGTTGTGAGAGTGAACCTAATGAACTTTACCCAACTATGTTCCTTAAACTAATGTATATATGTACACATACATATGAAAGGTGAACTCCCCTGTGCATTGCACGGGGTAGGGGTGTCATTTAGAACAGAAATTCAGATTCCGACCGATTTCTGATTTGAAAAATTCCAATTTTGGCACTAAAAAATGAATTCTGAAATTCCGAATTTTGAAAATTCTGAAAAAAAAAATCGGAATCATAATTATTTTGAGAAGTCCAAAAATTCCGAATGTATTCCCAAAAAAATTCGAATATTTTCCAAAAATTTGGAAGAATGTGGACTTATTTGTCTCACATCGAATAAGAAGTGAAATGGGAGAGTAGGGGACTCTCTATAAAAGCATGACTTACCCTTTTAATAGTATTAGTATTATGAAAATTCTAAAAATTATGAAAATTTCTGACTCCAATTCCGAAAATTCTGAAAATTTCAGAAGAATTCTGATTCCAAAAATTCCGAAATTCCGAAATCCGAAAGGAAAATGAAATTCCGAAAAAATCAGAACACCTATTTAATTTCCGAAATTTTCAAAAAAAATTTTCCAAAATAGAGTATTCCAATTTGTTCCGGCCGAAATACACCCTAACATGGGGTCACAGGGCTAGTATAGTATAAAAAAACCACAATCCACCACTACCCCCATCACTCCAAATTCTTTTCTCTGTTTTACCTAGTGGTGTCAAACGGGCCGGGCCGGGCTCGGTCAAAGCGAGCCTAATCGGGCTAGAGGGCCGGGCCGGGCCGGGCCTCACCTAAAATCGGGCCGGGCCGGGCTTGGGAAGGGAGGGGGGATGTCCGTCCCGGACCGGTGGCCCGGGCTCACTAGGGCCGGGCTTAGGGCCGGGCCGGGCCGGGCTAGTGGACGGGCTCATGGACGGGCTAGTGGACGGGCCGGGCCTGGCTCATGGACGGGCTCGGAGGAGTTTTTACTTTTACTTTTTTTTTTTATATATTTTGTTTATGCATTAATGATTAGTGATTACTAAAAAAAGTTTGTCTAACAAAAAAAAAAGTAAATAACATTTATTATACAATAAAAATTAATGAGATTACTATTATTTGATATTTAAAAATTATAGTCTAATAAAAAAATAAAGATTACTTATCATAAATTATACAAGAAAAAGTAAAGATGTATTCATTAATGATTAGTGATTAGTAAAAAAAGTTCATTAAAAAAAAGTAAAGAATATTGATTATTCAATAAAAATTAAAGAGATTACTAGCCGTTAGAAGGGTAAAAAGTAGAAAAATATTTGAAAAATGGCCAAACTAGCCGTTATGGGCTCGGGCGGGCCTATCGAGCCGGGCTTCGGGCCGGGCCACAACGGCTAGTTAATCCGGGCTTTTGGGCCGGGCTAGCGGGCTAGCGGGCCGGGCCGGGTTTTGGTCTAAGGAGCGGGCCGGGCCGGGCCGTGGACGGGACAAAGGGTGTCCACCCGGACCGGACAAAAGTACTCGGACCTAGCGAGCCGGGCCTATACCGGGCCGGGCCGGGCCAACCCGACCCGATTGACACCTCTAGTATTACCCCCATAAGTCCTAAACCCTGTTCAACCATCTGGAGGAATAAAGATCTACTAGCATATTGATCGAGGTGGGGCAGATGCAATTTTCTAATCTTTATCTAGTTGACTCTCTACTTCTTTAACGCAATTACATTTTAATATCCATGTCCATTCCTTTGATTTTATTATATATATATATATAGTCTGACTTGAGTGCGCATTGGGTGAACGTACTGGGTTTTTAAGTCTAAAAAAACGCAGATTAGCAGGGCGGCGGGATGGGGTATGGGTCAGTGGGGCGCTCCGCAATTTTTTTAGGCTTAAAACCCAGTGCGCTAACCCAATGCGCACTGGACCCTGACTCTCTCTCTCTATATATATAGATATATATGTAACACATACACGCACAAATCCATTTTTATTTTTTAGTTTGAAGGCTTTTTCAGATGGACAATGCTAGGGGCACTAACAACTTTCATTAACACTTACGAACACACTCTATCTTTCTCCTAGTGGTACTGTGGGCCCCACTGCGGACCCCACAATACCACTAGGAGAGAGATAGAGTGTGTTACTCCCTCCGTCCCATTTTATGTGTCCCCCTTTCTATTTTGGTATGTCCCAAAATTGTTGTCCACTTTCTTAAATTAGTAGGTACATTTTATTTAGTTTCCCAAATTACCCTTCCTTACAACCAATACCAAAACAAAACAAAAAAGAGAGTGCAATGATTATGGGCAATTGTGGAAAGTAGGTGTAGATTACTTTTGTCCCCTTAAATAGTTGGATTCCCAAAAAGGGACACATAAAATGGGACGGAGGGAGTAGTAAGTGTTAGTGTAAGTTGTTAGTGCCCCAAATATTACTCTTTTAAGATAATGTATTATCCAAAAGTTGTGCATTGATTTGTTCAATATTTAACTATATTTAATGGTCTTCTTGCATTAATTTTTGGGGAAAGTACTTTATTGGACCTTTTATCTGCTAATTACCCCTTTTTTTTTTCTATAAACATAAATGAGGCATAAAACCCAATTGAATTATTCATTTTCTTGTTTGTATTTGTTTAACTTTTATGTGTTGGAATGTTAGTGGAGGACGCATCTGCAACTCTGTGACCACATGTTTCGGAAGTGGTATAATAAAGTGTATTTAATTATTTTTAGAGTGCGAATAATAATTCCCTTTTGTAAATTTTTTGCCTCTTTGGTCCTTAAGAAGGTCATGTGTAACTATTTTATGAAAGATGGAGCTGTATTGACAATTTTAATTATCTTTCTCTCTCCAATGTAATCTAGTGGCAGAGTTTAAAAATTATATGCATGGCACTATGACATCTTTTCTACTGTACACACATGTTCCATGTTTGCTTCAAATTAACTTCTTATGATAATTTGTAGGCCGTGGTGCAGCTGGTTGTTATACACATGATTGCTTGAATCGTTAGATTCATGAGAGTCGATTCGAGTTTCATATGACCTGATTACTATTCACGATTCAATGTGGTTCATCATTCGTAATTTTGAACTTTGAACTTTGAAGTTTTTAACATTTTGAGCTTTCATATTACGATAGTGAGTCTGATTATGAGGAAGGTCCTCTGTTTGTTAAGAGCGCTTCCAACAAACAGATGAAACCAGAGGCAAAGATAAAATTCAGTGGGAGCCGTCTTAAGGGTCGGCATAGAAACTGATTGTATTTAGCGTCTGGTGACTGTTTTGTTGTGCCTTGCTTTTGTTGCTTTGGTCTTGTTTTAGCCTCTTTGGGCTTTGTTTGCTAATTTTGAGGTTGACTCCGTCTTCTCTCTTTTTAGCTGGTTTTTGAGCTTATTGTAATATCCTAGGGCAAGGCCCTTTTTTTTCGTAAATTAACCATTTTTCCGAAAAAAAGAAATTTGCGTTACATTGTCGTTTTGTTCATTTTCTAAGCACCGTACCATGTGTTTCAATACGTACACAATATATAGATCTATATTTTCATTACATTCGTCTAGAAATTCATTTACTTATTTTTGATCTATATTTATTTATTTCTCTCTCTAAAAATTCATGATTGACAAGTTTTGGCAAATCAATTCATGATTTATAAGTTTTGGCAAATCAATTCATGATTCAATTCACGACTCAATGGCAATGGTTAATACTTTTTACTATTAGTTTCTAAGTTGAGTGGTCGCCAAAAAACTAATTTTTTTTTTTTTGAGGAACCTCGCCAAAAAACTAATGGTATAACTAACTACATGATGTCTTTGTCACTAAATTGTTAAATAGTGTATTTACATTTCCTTGTGTTTGTGAAGTCAGTGCAAGAGGAACGAAGTTTCTGTAGCCCTTATTCAAGGATTATGGATCACAAAGTTGAAAGTGAGAATATTTCAGAGGGTCGCGATCCCAGTGTGTCCATTACTATCTCCCCGTTATCACCGTTATCAACAGAGATTGTATCTCCTCGTTCCTCTAATGCAGCCATACACTCAGAAGTGAGAGAGCAAGTAAGACCATGAATAAGTTTTTGTCCATTTCTTGTTTAGAATCACTTTTAAACGCATGTTTGGGCCAAAGCTTCTTCAGGGATCCATAATGCATATATTAGCCTGTTCGTATTAATTTTAAAAAGCAGGTTAGAGTTTCATATGCATATTTTGGCTGAAGCAGATTTAGAGATGCTTCAACCCAATCGTGATGCTAAAAGCAAATTTTGGAGTTTTGATGAATTTTTGAAAGTCAATCGAAATGGGCGTAAGAGAAGACCTTGGTTGTCAATTGCAAGTCTGTGTGTTAAATGATGTAATAATAATTTTCAAAATCTTTATTTATTTATTTATTTATTGTGTATGAAGAGAACCCCATAAATCTAGGAGTGTCAATTGGCCGATTCTATTCAGTTCGGTTTAGTGCATTGTGTTGATTCTGTTCAATTTTTATACTGGAGTATTATTTTAAAAATCGACCGAACCAGCCCTAACTGATTAGTTCGATCAGTCCGTTGAATTTTTTGACACCCCTACAGTCTGTTGAATTTTTTGACACCCCTACAGTCCGTTGAATTTTTTGACACCCCTACATATATCCATTTCATGAAACTCTTGGCCCCACAAGCATTTCATGATAATAATTTGGCTTGCAGTGGGTGATCCCACAGGAGTCAGCTTTACCAACTCATGAGACCTACACCACTTGGTCTACTTGTGGGATTAGAACTTAGAATCTTTACTTCTATGATGAATATCTGTAGGTGACTCATAAAATGCATGTTTTTTTTTTTTTCTATGCAGGTAAATGAGAAAAAGTTACCATGGTTTATACATTATATTTCACTCCTCGTTCACCTTGCCCTTTTTGGAATTCTTGGGGTAAGAATTTGTTTTTATTTTTATTTTTATTTTTATTTTTTAAAATTTCTTGTTTGCTTATTATTTTTGTTTTATATATCTCTTTCTAGGTAGCTATTTGCATGATTATTTCCCAGTTTCACACTTTCACTAGGATGAACATAGTAGGAGTAAAATTTTTGGAAGCATAGGCTCTTGAGGATCATCCCCCTTATTCTATTAAGTTTTTATTTGATTGCATGACAATGCCAGTGGAAATTCTAACTCCATTTGCTGTTGCTGCAAACGTATTTCTGTTCTCGGGAACAATTTGAATTCCAAATACTGTTCTCTATATATATATGTGTACTCTGGCCATGATCGTGATTCTATATGTTAAAATATTAATGCCAGGTTAGTTATGTTTGTAATTAGTTTATTAGCTTATGTCCTTTTGGGTCTTTTGTTATCTTGTAATAGATGGTGCCAAGTGTATGGTTGATAGTTGATCCTTCTAGGGTAAGCTTGGCATAGAGATAAACTCTATTATGTATTGCAAAAATCTGCTGGAGAAAATATATCATAGCAGCCCCTGTTTTGCTCTACCCCTTTTTTCTCATCAACTCAAACCTCTTCACTTATTGCTTCACAAAATCAATCACAAATAAGTTTGGGTATTTGAATATAAACCCAACACTATAGAATCCCCTTTTTTGTTTTTATTTTTGTGCATTTTTGTTTTCATCCTTCCAAAAGTACAAGGACTCCTCTAGTGTTGGTGATCTCCAAAAGTAACCAGGGCTCATCACTTGAGCATGAAAAGTAGAACTAGCAGTCAGGAAATTTGAAGAAGTTTTGATCTGAATGATCCTTTGTCACTTTTCTCGCTGGTGCTTCTTAATTTTGGCGTTTAGACCATCTCCAACCCATACATTAAAATGGGCTTTTGAGGCAACTTTGGTAGGATTTCACAGCTCCAACGCACACGTCACAGGCTGAGGCAAATTTGATGCAGTGCTCAAATTGCATCAACATTGCTGCGATTTCTTGGTTGCAGCAATCAAAGCGCCAAGCCAAAAAATAGCAAATCACTACAAATCATCACCCAGTTTAGAGAAGAGAGAGAGAGAGAGAGAGAGAGAGATAAACGGAAAAAAAAAAACTGAAAAAATGATTCACTACCGCCACCAGAAACCCCATCGCAACTACCAAATCACTAATTTGTTTTCCAAAACCTAGCCCCAAATCCCTCTCTCATACCCTCCATCTTGTGTCCTATAAACACCACCTGCCACTATCTCCACCAACACCACCACCATAACTCAGAATCACCACTGCCAAATCGCCACCAACCCCTTGTCAGAGACGAAGCCGCAACCCCTTCTGCAGGAAAATCTCAATTTTTTCATCCATGATGTCGATTCCACCCATCCCTAGCATTTTCTGTACGTGATGCCCTCAATGAGAATCATAGATGAGAGATGAGAGGAAATAGAAGAAAGAAATTGAGCGAGAGGAGATTGGGGGTTGGGTGGGGTGAGAGTTTGATAGATGAAAGCTATAGAAAAAATAAAGGAGTGGACCTCAAAGGAAAATATTAAAAATAACAAAGGGTTGATGTATGGGTTGGAGTGACTCGTGAAAATCGGCCCAACAACTTTGCATAAGGCCCATCAAAACAACCATTTGACTCGTCAATTGACGGTTTGGCTATGGAGATGGTCTTTAGTCTTTGTCATATTTTGGATTTTTCGAAAAGCTATCATCAGCAGCAAAACCATCTTGGAAGTCAACTGGTTTTTTGGGCTGACAGTTATTTTTTTTTTCCCCTTTGGTCTGCTTGCTGCTCAAGCGTCTGATAATGTACTTGTGGGATACAACCCACTCTTTCCTCTGTCCATGCAGAATTTTCACATCCTATAGAGGTTGTCCTTTTATGTCATTTAACCTGGAGTTGCGTATGACTTGGGTTCTGTAATTGATCATGACTCGTACATATATCTCTCTAAATGGCCTTCCCTAGATATTCAAACCAACACCTTATGGGCCAAAATAGGAATGCACTCTTCTTAGTAGGGAATTAAAAGGAAGTTCCCACCAAATTTCTTTCTACACTCAAATGTACCGCAGTATGAGCTGCATACACTCCTCCTCACTGCATAACGTGGGTATAGAAAGAAATTTGGTGGTGTATTAATCAGCAGCACCCAATTATAATGCTCTTGAAAGAGTAGATGCTGGTGGTGCTCTATGAATTATGTGATGATGAGGATGAAATTATTTTCCTCCCAAAAAAAAAAAATAGCTGAAATTATTGCCATCTTACTTTTTGGAGAATGCAGTACTAATTCTGAATTAATACATGCATTTGTGCAATATAGTCCACGAATGAGTATTCTTATGCAAGCATCTAATGTTTTAAATGCATCATTTTTAAGGTTTTGACGAGGTATATACTGCAAAAGCTGTTTGGCCCGGGAGGAGTTGGTTTCACAAGCGACCAAAATATTTTGTACCTTGATCTTCCATCGAATATGGTCTCTCTCTCTCTCTCTCTCTCACACACACACACACACACACACATATTTATTTATGCACTTTCGAGGGATAGGGAGATCTTTGCTTGGTTTGGATATGCAATTCAATATACATACTTGGATTTTGGCAACTCTATCTAGTGGTGAGGTAGTGAATTTTTTAGAATCAGATTACTTGACACATTCAAGTCTAATAACGCGGTTCTTATAAAGATGTAGAGAATTTGAGTTTTCTCAGTTTTGGGTAGGAAATATTTGGTGAGAAATTAACAGTATAGATGAACTGGAAAGTGCTGTATTGGGGTTTTGGTTATTAAAATATACACCCAATTTTTCATTCTGAATTCCTAGAGCAATCTGAATATCGGAGCAAATAATATGCGTATGTATATTGAGTTTGTTGCACAACAAATCGAATTATGACTTTGTTCTTATTCATGTATTTCACGTAGGTCGGTTCATTCTTAATGGGATGGTGGGGTGTTGTTTTCAAAAAAGACATATCCAAAGTTTCAGATTTTTTAGTCATTGGACTGACAACGGGATATTTGGGAAGCCTTACAACTTTCAGCGGTTGGAATCAGAAAATGCTGGATCTTAGCATTAAAGGTCACTGGGTTTTAGTTGTGCTTGGATTTCTCATAGGTAACTGGCACTTTTCAAGATTTTTCAAGATTTAGGCTGTGTCTGGAATGACATCTTCAGAATGCACTCACCTATTTTCAACCTTGTTTTAGGCTATGTTTGGTTCATTGATCTAGTGAAGGAAATGAAGAAATAAAATGAATGATAACTCTTTTCTTTGTTTGGTTAACAAGGGAAACAACGCGTAAAATAAATTAACCTTTTTATGAGTGTATCAATCACATGGAGTAGTTTCTAATTAAGGCTATTTAAGCATATAGAGGAAAACACCCTGGAGAACGCAAGCGAAATGGTTTTCCTTTTCGCTTTCCTTTTCCTTCTCTATATCCATGAACCAAACAATGCATTTAAGACGCATTCTAATACAATTTTTGCTTCTTCAAAAAACAAGTCTTACCGGCTACTACTTTTTATGTTAGATACAGATCGTGTTCTGCAAATAACGAGTTAAGAGTTAACGAAACCCTATCCTGGTCAACTTCTATACCATATAATTCTCATTCTATCATGTGTCTATCTCCATTTCTACCCTCTCTCTCTCTCTCTCTCTCTCTCTCTCTCTCTCTCTCTCTCTCTCTCTCTCTCTCTCTCTCTCTCTCTCTCTATGACTAACGTTTATCAATATTGGTTTTTGACAAAAAAATATATTTCTGTCCAAAATGCAACTTCAGTTATTTTAGCAGCATAGATAAACTATGCCTACATGCCCCCATTAATTAGAGCAATAGAGGAGCATGTTTCACTTCTAGTTCTTTGCAGGCTTGTTTACTTGTGTCTGTTCCATCACTTTTGGAGTCCAGACAGCTGAGGGATTCAAAAAAAGGCTTCTCAAAAGATTAATGACCGGATCCAATCGTGGCACTCGTAGATCTAAAAGCAACTGGAAGTACCACATTGCAGTTATGGTGGTGATGATCCTAATGCTAGGCTTGTTATGGGGTGTAAATGGGGCTTTGGAAGAGATAGACATCAACGGTGGCGGTGACAGGGCCCAGCTGTGGTTGGCTTGCATTGTTGCACCTTTAGGTGTGTGGATTAGGTGGCTCTTAGCCCGACTCAATGGTCGTGGTCTAGGAAGAGCCCATTTGTTGAAATGGGTTCCTTTTGGGACTCTCATTGCCAATGTTTCTGCCTGTTGTGTCATGGCAGCACTTGCAACATTGAAAAAAGCAGTAAGGTTCCACTAAATTTGGCTTTATACCCACACAGTTCCTTCCTTACATCTGTCTTCTCTTGTGGATGAATTCTATGAGTCTTGCATTTCAATCAGGATGAGAGAAATTCATAGAAACCTGAGTAGCATCCATGTGATCGTTCTCGTTATATCCAAGTTTTAATGAAGTTCTTATGAGTCTCATTATTTACATGCAAATATACATAATACTATAGAGTTTGAAAAATTATTGTTTCATTTGTTACAGGTGAAAACTAAGATGTGTGATACTATTGCAACTGGAGTACAGATTGGTCTGTTGGGATGTTTAAGTACTGTTTCTACTTTCATTACTGAGTTTCGTACAATGACAGCGAACAAGCAGCCTTGGAGAGCAAATGCATATGCAATGATCACCATAGTTACCTCATTTTCCTTGGGGACCTTGATATTTTCAGTACCTGTGTGGACCAAGGGCTATGATTAATTAGCATGGTAAGCCTAATCCTTGATCTTTACTTCACAACTTGTCCCGATCAAGTCACCACTTGATGCTGGTGTACTTCCCTGTGGGTTAAATACATCTAGAATCCTACTTGGAACTTATTGTGGGATTGCTGTGAATTTTCTGGTCCCTCGTGACAGTTTTTGCATCCCGTCCTGTGAATTTGGTTGAGGAGGTCGTTCACAATTTTTAAAGCATTTTGAATCTTTAATGCAGGCATCTATCATTTGAACGGTCGTTCACAATTTACTCCAGTCAATTACATCATCTGAGAACCAAGGAATGACCCCACATGATATTCTCCATTTTTTTTATGTGAACAAATTCAAGATGACGGGTTTTTACGATGTTCTCCTTCGAACACATGGATGCTTGAATGCGCAGACAAGCCATTAGTCTACAATGGCCGGATCTTGATATTTTTATGGTGAAATATGCATTTTTGCTGGCAAAAGAATTGCAAGGAGGGGTATTTACATCATATACAGAGTGGTTTAGAAATCAAAATTTTCCTCATTTTGATGAGTATTTTGTTCTTGACATGAGTTTTGGTGTAAATATTAGTGGTACTATGTATTATGTTGGATTAGAGTACATATATATATATATATATATTATATGAGTAATATTTGTGACACAAATACTTTATACAAATACTTGCAATCAAACTTTATCTCTCTTCTAGGTGGTACTGTGGGCCCATTGAAATTATCCAAACTCCAACAGTGCTACCCAGGAGAAAGATAGAGTGTGTTTGTAAGTGTTGGTGTAAAGTGTTTGTGCCCATAGCATTGTTGATATTATATATACAACATATTACACATTCTTTGCAACTGTTCTTTTGATTTCTGCATTTTAAGCCTTGAAGAAACACTACATTCAAATCACACTGCTTGGTCCTTTTCACCATTAAAATTCTATTACAAAAACCTAAATTCTGTACTCTATCAAATGGATAATCAAAGAACCCTAAACATTGTAAATGGATATCCAATGTTAAACCAAGCATCAAGCATGGGCACTAATCTTCTTCTTGTCCACATAGGAGTTGCCATAATTCTCCCATTATTTGAATAACAAAGTGAAAGGTGTCCGTGTCATCTTATACATCACTGCAAGATAAAACGAAAGCCCAAAAACTCTTCTCAAAGGACTAACTTTTCTCTGTGTCAGTCGTAGACAAAATGTATGTAAACTTCTATTTTAGACAATGTATCAAACGTTTTGATGTTCATAAATTATATTCAATAAGAAAATAAACTTGCCTTCTAAGGCAAAACCATGACAAATTTTGGTGCACAAAAGTAATTACGAATGACACGTAAAAGATTGCAAGACAAAAATTCCACACCAAACAAAAAATGATACCCAATCAACCAAAATAAAAGTACCATGGTTTATTTCACTACACCAAAAGGGCACATTTTTAACGGAAAATTACCGTTAGGAAAATAATTACTAACAGAAATAGACCATTTTCAGTTAGTAATACGGCGTGGGTAATATTTCTAATGGATTTTCTAACGGTGAATGTCCGTTTGAAAAATTATTTTACTAACGGTTTATTTTCTAACAGTTTTGTATACAAAATACTAGTAACTTTAAATTTCAGACATGGTTTATTTGTCAGTTAGTTTAATTTAGTTTTGGATGGATTTACTCTTTCTATTTCAGACATGATTTGTTAGTTTTGGTTTAGATGCAGAAACAATTTGTATTCAAGGATAAAGATGCTTATTACGGATTATAATTTTTATATTAAATATAGATTGACATTGCATTTATTATAGTTTGGATTTGAGCTTGTTATATGTAAATTGCAAATGCGATATGGTTTTGAAGTACATTAGGTGCAAATAAAATTGGGAGCATATTTTAGTTAATTTTTTTTCTTTTTTTTCATATTTAAAATAATTACTAACGATAAATTTCCGTTAGTATTCTTATACATGTGTTAAAAAATAAACCGTTAGTAATAGATATTCCTAACAGACAATCTCCGTTAGTAATTGTCTTGAAAGTGTTGGAAACTGCCATATTAAAAACCGTTAGTAATGATATTACTAATGGATATTGTCCGTTACAAAATTTGTTCTCTCTCTCTATATATATAGATTGTGTCATGTATTTGTGTATACATACTCGGTGTGATTATGATATATACAACTAGGCACATATGTAGTGTAATTTACATACGCCCTCCGATTGAGGGCGAAACTTGATATATCTAATGATCACGTTGTGATTCTGTTTGATTGAGATATATGTGTCGTCGGTGCACACACACGCACACATATATTTCTCAGCCAACACAGAAAGAATGTGTATAGGTGCCCAGAGTAGTAGTTTATATTAGCTACAGTGATTTCAGAAGAGTGCTAAAGAATTTCAAAGACGATGTTTGGAATGCTTTAATAGTAAACTTTTGTATATACGCTCTTTGTTTAATTACTTGGTTTAGTAAATTTTTTTTTTAACATAACTATTCTATTCCACTACTAGTTTGAATTTGAAATTGATGTTCCACAATCTATGGATCACCCATTTGCGGAAAAGTCATAGCCAAAAAATTTAGGACATGCAAAAATAACTTGCGGAACCTTGTGAGGAAAGGTCAACAAGACGTGCCAAAAGGTGTTAATCCACATGTATCGAACAAGTTTGTAGAATATCAGAGAGATCCAACAAAGGTGGAGCAAATTGCTAAAAATTTGAACAACAGAAAACAACTTAAGATTCCCCATTGTCTTGCGCGTTGTTCCGATGCTCAGAAACCAGCTTGGATGAGGTTCAGATTGAGGGTGTGTGTGGGAGCTGCAGGGGTACAGATCAACCAACATGGATGTACCATACACCCAAACCACTTGGGTGCATGGTAGAACTCTCCATTCAAAAATATCATCTTGCTTTCCAACTACACGGACACGGGAGAGAGGTTGAAACAGTATCAAAACTTTGCTTTCAAAAGTTGACAACTCATCTGTCCTTTCCAAGTCCTTTAGTTTGTCTTTTCCTCTCTCTCTCTCTGTCTCCAAGAAGCTTAATTATGTAACCAACCCCGTCCCTACTCGTTAGAAATAAAATTAAAAAAAAAAAAAACCATCGCCGCAAAAAAATATTCATTACAATAATTATAAAACCTTATATGGTATAATAAGTTAATAAAAATATTTGTATGAATTCATCAAACCTTCTATATTCAGAAAGTTCCTTATCCAACTTCACAAAAATGTAAAATTTGTGAAATGGGATAAAATCCTAAATTGTATAACTGTTAGATCCAATATTTACTCCACCACCCCTATAGATCGATACCACCATAACCCCAAAAACCTTCTCTTCTTTCAATACAAACTAAAATTAATAAGGTTTGGAGTCTAATCTCAGTGTTCTTATTGTAGTGGCAAAGGTCCAAGAAGGTAAAAAAAGAAAGCTGGTCTGTTGATCGTGTAGTTGGACTACAACAAAGACATTATAGTAGCAGATTGTGAGTGATGTAATTTTCCAATCTTCAACGACATAAGCAAATATTCAGATGTATTTTATTAATACTAACTCTTTATATAGGAGTTTACCTGACAAAGCATAACTATCGATTACATAATACTTCTACAAAAACTCAACTACCACATGGCTACATAAGTCATTCACACGTCCTTCATTAACTAACGAATTATTTAGTGTGACGGTTACACTACTTAAACATACTGATATGGTGTGATATTTTAATCTTTGCCAAAAACATGTCCCCTAATTTCAGTGGATCATGACATGTAGTTGTCAAAAGACAAATTGTCATGATCCCCTAGAAATAGGGGCATGTATTTGGTAAATATTAAAAGGTTACACCACATCTAGATGTTAAGGTGTGGTGCGGCGGTTACGCTAATTAATTTTTGTGAATGCCTAGTGGGTGAATTCGAGGAAGCTGATTGGTTAGCGACACCACTTGAGCACGGTGATGTAGTGTCACCTTTGCAACCAATATTTTCTCCGTACCTAGGGGCGAATCTACTTGGAGACCAAGGGGGCCAAAATATTTGAAAAAAATTGTATACCTATATGTAATTTTAAAAATTAAACTTTTGGTCCCTACCAAATTTTGAGATCTATCAATTATCTATCTATATAAAATATCTAAAAGCAGAAGGTGAGAGAGTAGTTGAATATAATGCTGACACTTGGCATATTATCTAGATATTTTTTTCTTTTTTTTAAAACAAATTTAATTCAATTTTTTTTTAACTGTGACTCAAATCAAATCTGTCTCAACCTGTCTTTTCCTCTCCCTCCACGTTATGCCCTCTTCCTCTTCCTCTTCCTCTCCCTCTCCCTCTCCCTCTCCCTCTCCCTCTCTCTCTCTCTCTTACGTTATGATTGATATTAAAACTCTATAGTCTATTCAATACCATAGATTAGAGATTTGATAAAACTCCCACTGTCTATTTTTTCTCTACTCCTTTGCCAATGTTTAGGCTTTGAGAAAGAGGAAATGTCCATGGTGGATATACAGAGGGCGTATTGAAGATGGTAATTGGTTTCATCGCCGGCGATAATAGAGAACTACTGGTTGTGGGTTGCATTGCTATTGGAAGGGTCACGAATCGCGATGATGATGGAGAAGGGTTTTCTTGCCGAGACGGCAGCGGTAAATTCTGGGTGGATGAGAGAGGTTGTGATGGTCGAGGGGATGCCATTCAGCTCTTCTCACGGGTGTCCCGCGCCTTGGTATGGCTGAGATAATTAATTTTTCCACACTTGGTCTCACTATTTTTCTTATACTTTTTTAGTACATACGTAAATACATACATATGGGTATATATATGTGTGTGTGTATATTATATACATTGTTTATGGGTGTGCAAAGATGAAGGGCTTCCTCCGAAATTAGCAAATCTGTAGTTTGAAGGGCTGAGAAAGATGGATGAGCAATTATAAATTTGGAGGTATATAATTTCCTTCCTCTATTCTCTTTTAGAACCATAAAATATGATACACCCGAATTTGGCTCTATCCTATGACCGAGCGGTTCAAACCATCAGCGAGTCCATGTCCCGATCAAATCATGCACAACTCTTCGGACAAGCATCATCCCGAGCGGTTCATCAACGACCCGGCCAACAGGTCGGGAAAACCGCACATGCACATCCCACCGCGAGAACAGCCCATCCGGGCCCACAGGCATGATCCCGAGCATCACAGGCGTGATCCCGAGCATTACGGGCAGTTTCCTACTCAAGTTAGGAGACTAATGGAAAGTGCAAATTATTTCCTAATCCAATTAGGAAATCCCCACAATTAATGTCAATCAATCCTAATACAATTAGGAAACTTACTTAATTAATGTCAATCTATATCAATAGGATTATATTTCCTTATCCATGTATGAGTGGGTCTCTTACATCTATAAAAGAGACCCCTCACCCCCCATTGAAGGGGCCGCCAACTTCTCAGTCTATACAGCACCTTTATAATTCACCATTATACGCATACACCCGGCCGGTATTACTGGTAGTGCTGCCCCTCTTTGTTGGCTCACCAGGCCCGCTGGTGATCTGCTAGTGAACGTGCTCAAACACACCCGTGGACGTAGGTACCTACATTAACAGGGCCGAACCACATACAAAAAATAGTCTCTCACTCTCTTTCTCTCCTAAAATTGCTCTACTTTATTCTTACCAATTTTTGGCATCATCAGTTTGGCGCCGTCTGTGGGAAACAACAAGTCTTCTTATCAACAAATCTCTTGACTGATCGTCATGCCACCGAAGAAGGGTAAGAAGGCTGATCAGCAGTCCGACCGGGATGTTCCTTCGGCCCCGGCACTGGATGCGGCAGCCATGACATCTGAGCAGATCACCGCGACCCTCACACAACTTTTGGAGGGCCAGCGTCAAATCCAGCGACAGATCGAAGCCCTGCTGGCCCAGCAAAGCCATCCTCTAGGGACCGGGAAACGACCCAGGAACGTTGCGTACGGTCGGGAACCAACCTGGACCAGACAACGTGCCCGAGCCAACCCGTCCCGTATTGAGGATGCCAGAGACATCAACAGTGGGTGTGCTGCCCGAGAGGAAAGGCTGGAGCATATGGCCCGGGAATCAGTCCAGGGTCACTCGGTCAAGAGCCGAGTCGTCCCTGGGGATACGGTTACCCGGAGTCATAGCCGATCCCGATCCTAGAAGACAGCACCCCGCCATGAGGAAGCATCTTCCACCAACCCGACTAGTTCCTCAGATACCGGTCGGGAAGGAGTGGAAGCCCGAATCAAGGACTTGCAGAAGCAGATCAACGGAGTGGCCAAAAAGCTTGGTCAAAACCGTGTTCCGAATCAAGACAATACCGAGACAGAGTCACCATTCTCCAGCCAGATCGCGAGGTTCTCCATCCCGCGCAAATTTAAGCAGCCTCGGCTAGATTCATATAACGGCTCGGGAAGCATGGTCGACCATGTCCGGACCTATAAGGCTCAGATGGCCCTAGCTACCAACTCTGATGAACTACACTGCCTAGCCTTCCCCAGCACTTTGAAAGGCCCGGCCATGCAGTGGTTCTACTCCTTGGAGCCCCGATCGGTCTGCAGTTTCAAACAACTCAGCAAGCAGTTCATCAACCAGTTCACCGGTATGCATGAGCTGCCAAAGCCAGACATGCAGCTACTGGCGGTCAGACAACAGAATAATGAGTCCCTCAAGGAGTTCACCGACCGGTTCAACCAACAGAAGCTTCAAATTCGCAATCTGAACGAGACAATTGCCATCATAGCCTTCTGCTCCGGAGTTCAACACACCAAGTGTGCCGCGTCGTTCCACCGAAATCGACCGGTAACCTTGGTCGAACTCGCAGAGAGGGTTGGAAAATACATTGACACTGAAGAATTTCTAAAGATCAAAGACCTCGGGCAAGAAAGCAACTAGTCTTCCAGAAGTAAGCGAAAGCGAGATCAGCCCGGGAGTTCCGACAGTTCTTCCAGTTCACAGTAGTCCGGGTCAGGCAGCCCCGACCCGACCTCCAGCTCACAGCAAGCGGAGTCCGGCAGCCCCGACCCGACCTCCAGTTCGTATCGGTCAGGATCAAGCAGTTCTGACTTTGCCTCCAGCCCAGAGAAATCTGGATCCCGACGATCCTGATCCAACCTCCTGTCTCCATCGGTCTAGAAGAGCCCGACTACAGTGGTACTTGGTTGATCACCACATGAGGCTCCACCGATTGTCAGAGAACTCATACAAAGACCTCGGGCCTAACCCTGAGGCATACAAAGACCTCGGGCCTAACCTCGAGGCACGAAGAAGACCTCGAGCTCCGAACTCAGGCACCAAAAAGACCTCGAGCTCCGAACTCAGGCACTAAAAAGACCTCGGGCTCCGAACCCAGGCACTCAAAAGACCTCGGACTCCGAACCCAGGCATTAAAGACCTTGGGGTCACGCCCAAGGCACCGGCTTTGCTTAGGTCCAACCAACGATGGGGGCAAACCCCCTAGGTGGCTGATGATGGCAAGCTTCAAAAGACCCTGCAACCACCATGTTCCAGATCGGTTACCTACAGTTCATAGCCTCTGTAAGACCCTCGTCTTAGCGAAAACTTGGGGGGCAAGACGGCGTAGTGAACTAAACAGGTAATCACACCGGGTATCTACAGGCCTCGCGGATAACCAAGTCAAAATCTTGGACAACCCGAGCACCTACAGTACTCAGAGGCATTAACTCCACTTAGGTCCAGACCGACGATAGAGGTGACTAAAATCTCTTAGGTTGGCCGACGATAGAGGAGCAAAAGGACCCTAAAGCAACGTGATTTAGGTCGGCTCCACCAACATGGTCAAGCTCTTCTTCCAACAGTCTTGACGAAGGTTGGCCAGGCGAAAGACAACCATCCTGGGGAGTTAACATAAAAAAAGGGCCCTAGAGCAATACGCTTTAGGTCGGCTTTTCCAACATGGTAAAATCCTTCTACCCACAGCCTTGACGAAGGTTTACGGGCAGAAGATAACCATCCTGGGAGCTAACTCAAGGAAAAAAAGACTCCGAAGTAGGCCGAGTCTCAACTCTCGGTCATTTCCTGAGCATTCAAAGACTCCGAATTAGGCCGGGTCTCAACTCCCGATCAGTTCCCGAGCACCTAAAGGTCTCGAGCTAGGCTGGGTCTCAACTCTCAGTCAGTTCCCGAGGACTCACCAGGCTCAGAAGTCTCGAGGCAGCTTCCTCAAGCACTCAGACAGTGGCAAGTGACATCAAACTGATTTCCAAACTTGCCCCGATATAGCATCTGGCCAACCTTAGAAATGGGGGGCAGCTGATACACCCGAATTTGGCTCTATCCTATGACCGAGCGGTTCAAACCATCAGCGAGTCCATGTCCCGATCAAATCATGCACAACTCTTCGGACAAGCATCATCCCGAGCGGTTCATCAACGACCCGGCCAACAGGTCGGGAAAATCGCACAGACACATCCCACCGCGAGAACAGCCCATCCGGGCCCACATGCATGATCCCGAGCATCACAGGCGTGATCCCGAGCATTACGGACAGTTTCCTACTCAAGTTAGGAGACTAATGGAAAGTGCAAATTATTTCCTAATCCAATTAGGAAACCCCCACAATTAATGTCAATCAATCCTAATACAATTAGGAAACTTACTTAATTAATGCAAATCTATATCAATAGGATTATATTTCCTTATCCATGTATGAGTGGGTCTCTTACATCTATAAAAGAGACCCCTCACCCCCCATTGAAGGGGCCGCCAACTTCTCAGTCTACACAGCACCTTTATAATTCACCATTATACGCATACACCCGGCCGGTATTACTGGTAGTGCCGCCCCTCTTTGTTGGCTCACCAGGCCCGCCGGTGATCTGCTAGTGAACGTGCTCAGACACACCCGTGGACGTAGGTACCTTCATTAACAGGGCCGAACCACATACAAAAAATAGTCTCTCACTCTCTTTGTCTCCTAAAATTGCTCTACTTTATTCTTACCAATTTTTGGCATCATCAAAATATATATATATATATATATATCTCTCCATACATACCTACTATATACATATATGTGTGGGTGCATGTGTGGTTGTGTAACTTATGTACATGGAAGAGTGCATTTGATTCTCTTTGTTTGATCTTTCTTTTAGTGCTTGCCAATTTTTTGATTTAGGTGAATTGCATGTATCCAAATTCAAGCTTTCCTAAATTGGATGTAAACTAATTTTGCGGCAACAAATTAACTTCAGTAATTTCAAACCTTGCCCATGTATAGGATACATGCATATAAACAGCCTGAAGTATTTGATCGGGAGGTCTTTGCTCATCCAAAGTGAGATTAAAACACTCTCAGCTTTTTACTTCTTTTTTCTGTGCACATTTAAATTTCAGTCATTTCAAGACATCTCTTCTATAATTTGTAATGGTGAATAAACTAAGATTAAGAGAAGCATCACACACTACCAGAAGAAGTTATAGAAATTTGGACCAAAAGTTGCATTTATATTATAGCACATTATTTATTTAGTTTATTGTAGAACATTAGCTAAGTTAAATTTTCTATTTAAGTGAGATTGCATATTTCAGTTTCTTATTTTATGTGCATTTCTTAAAATATGTTTAAATGTATCTATTGGTTTATGAGTTTTATTAGTATGTTATACCAAATTATGTCCCATTGCCGTCGAATCCAATATTTACTCATAAGGGATAGATATCCAGTATCACGATTATTGCTCCAATGTAGTGTCACATAGTAATCAAATTCTTTAGTTTATCCATCAATATTCTATGCTTATGTAGACAAACAATGCATCTGCGCATTGCACTGATTTATAGATATCTAAAAGCGGAAGCATAAGCTGAGTTTTAATATTATGTTGACACGTGTCCCTCACCTATTTTATTCAACTTTATAGCAAAAGTCACTTTTTGTGACTCTTCTTCTTCTCACAGTAAATCCTTTTCTTGTGCCTCTTGTGCTTCTTCTCAAAATGTCCCTTTGTGTGCTATATACTTTCTATATCGAAGTGATTGAAATTCGATTCTTTGTCACTCTTTCATCTCTATGTCCACCCACTATTTTAGTAGAGTAAACAAACCATTTTTCATTCAGCCATCGCAAAGAGCGATTAAATATTAACCCTAGGTGTCATTACATACTTACAAGGATGATTATGGAGCCGCCATTGCTCGCCAAATGCATTCAATTTAAATATGTCTTCTTTTTTTTCGAAAAAGGGTTCATAAATATGTCTCTATGTATGTATATATATATATTTTTTTTGGGGAGGGGGGGGGGGGGGGGGGGGGGGGGTGGTAAAATGTCTATATGTGTATATATTTGCTATTCTCTTTCTTCCTATGTATTTCCTATGGATTTCTCATCCTCTTTTTTTGCTTCACAATACGATTCGAATGTTGATTTAACCCATTAAAACCTCCAAATTATTAAAGATATTATTTGGGTTGGCATCGACTTCAACCCCAAATCAATTAATTTTAGATTGTCAATTTGCCCCTAATAAAGTAAAGAAAATCATGTGGTCTGCGACAGACACATGAGAGAGAGAGAGAGAGAGAGAGAGAGAGAGAGAGAGTTGTGAACCATAGATAGCAATTTGAGAGCCAACATCATGATTATTTTAAAATTACATATAACCAAACAATGATTTTACACATACTGCATAAGTAAATGAAGAAAATTTAAACGAACTTCGTCTTTACTGTTTACATGTCTTATAAACACTATTTTATTTTGTATAAAGATTCATGTCCATTGGTTGTATCACATTATGCTATATGATTGAGTGTATATATAATATAGGGTATATTAGCTTCAAATGTGGGTGTGTATACCCTATAAGAGAAGCCTACTATGGTTACTTTTAATCATTCACTCCATTATGTTACTAAATATAAGTTTTTTAATCTTATTTAAGTTACTTTTCACCGCCCCAATAAAAAACCGACCAAATCTGACTCCGCTACTAATAGGGTTGGGATGGGTTTGGTAAACCACTTTTTAATAGGAGTAGGAGTTGGGAAGAGGCTACTCTGTACCAAACCCGGCATGTTGCCATCTCTATATGTATGTCTAATTGGTCTTCATAATGATGTATTGATGTTTGGACTGATATGTTAATATATGGTGGCTATAAATTTGAATTGAAATGGAACTATACTAAAGAGTCGTATTTGGTTATATTCACAGGGGATGGTAAGGATGAAAAGGGAGTAAAGGACGTGTGTGGCAAGGGCAATTAACTATGACACCAGTCACATCACCCAGCTTCTCATTTGTGGCAATGCCAATTATCAATGTAAATCCTTCAAAGAAAATGATCTTTTTCTCTGACACATTCACACATACATTTGGGGGATACCACTAACTAGACTTTTTTAGTGATCAAATAACCTCACATAGCACTTCACTCCCTTTCTCATTCATGTGCGACATTCATCTGGCAATGAGGTAGATCAAGAAAACAAGTTTTCACTGATGAACGTCAAAGAACCTTGTCATCATTATGTATGCACACACATACACAAAGACTGCGTGTGTAAATTTGTTTGAATTTTCCTTCAGATTACTGAAGAAACTCCAACTTACAGCCTCTACATGTGGGAATCAAACAAGGGAGGCAATACAATTGATCTACATTGGTATACTAAGAAAGCAGTTCTGCATCATGCAAGTTTAATTGCCTTTATAGCAAAAGTTATTATATTATTTTAATATAATCTTCAATCGATTGGGACACAAGGCTTGGTTTGGTTTGATTTAATTGTGTTCTAATATCATAGTCCAGTTTTTTTTTTTTACACACACTCTATACTTTGTTTGCTGCTAATATTGATTTCAAAGTGCTTTGATTCATTTATATTGAATATTATATTTATGCGTCAATCATATATTGCTGGCAGAGTGGTAAGTTGATCTCTTCAATTTCTTGATTATTGTACTGCTTTATGTGTCAATCACAATTGGCAGAGTCGTCTACCATTTTTAGCTATTAATTCATGTCCAGTTCCTTGATTATTGTACAGCTGCTCAGCATAAAAAAAATGACGGTGTGGAAGCTATGAACCTTGGAATCTTCTAACAAAAGGAAAACAATTCGCACAGAGAGAAATTTAAAAGACTGATTGTTGGTCAAAAAATTATCCATCTTAAACGCTTACAAGTTTCTTTCACATATTATAATGTTACTGCAAACCCTAATCTAATCTATTATGTGAACAAAAGAGATTTAAGAACTTACTAGAAAAATGCAAGCTGTAGGCCCACATTTAGGAACTAGGAAATCAAAAAAGAGTAATGAAACTAATGGCTTCCAAGACAGAGTATTCTACGAGATACTATCTGACTAACGGTCACCCCATGTGATTTTTCCATTACTATGCAAATATGCATAACAGGTATTAAGCCAGCCTATGATTAGGCATACAAAAGTATACTGTGTATCGAAGATTCAGTATTAGAAGGTAATACCTTTTCTTTTCTTTCTTTTTTTCAATGCTTATAACTATGCATTGTATCTGCAATCGTCGAACTCCACTAACATCTTGAAACCTTTATTTCCTATTGGTGTTTAGGTCAAGGTGAAGTTTGATTGGCAACCACTCATAACTGAATATTTGGATGACAATGTGTCACTAATTGTCATAATGTTATGGGGAAAGTAGTGCATAACAAAGGCCTTAACATGCTCTAATTATGTATTGCTATATTAATATCTTGATTTGATATTCTCGAAGTGAACTTCTAGGTGAAATAGTCATATAGTTCCTATAGATATTGCATTTCTTGAAAAAAAATTCTTCTTGAATAAGAATAATTAATACAATCTATTTTCCAGCTCAAAAAACATGTTAATCATTTTCCAACTTGAGTTTTTGCGCATAACAATCAGTTAATTTGTGGATCTGTTGCTGACAAGCAGCAAGCATGGAGTACTCAATGTCAACGCCGGTGGTGACTTCTTAGTTGGTGTGGAAGTATTTTATATGCTTTTATTGATAGCTGGTCTAAATGTGTCATGGGTATTAGGTGGCCAAAATGAGACATGAATGTATGTAACTGGAGTGATGGGCTGATAGCTTAATAAGTTTTTTTCTTTTCATTAGCTCTTACATTTGAAGAGTCTCTTTCTTATTATCGCTTGATTCACTTTTAAGTATGAGCTATCTGAAAAGGCTTGATTACAAATCTTCAAGTTAGTTGCTTATATAATCAACAATATGCAACGATAATACTCTAACAGTATTCCAAAGAACGTAACATGCAGGATAAAAAGCCAAGGCAAAAACTCTCTCCACAATGTACCAAGTGGCATTTTGTGGGTATTTCTTTTGTCCACTTGGCATTTCCAAAATTTTCAATTTGTTTGTTCCACTCTCAGCCTTTTAAAGCATTCTCTCTCTACAAGAATTTATTATAATAAATTTTCTTTCTCTTCAATTAATATATAAGAAATACATTAACTACTATTTAAAGATAGAATACCCTTTTGATCTTACTATCTCTATATGAGAAACTCAAAAGACATGTGTATGTATATGTGAATTACTCTTACCCCTTCAGCCAAAAAAAAGAATTGATCTTACTCTTTTGGTCTTCTCTCTCTCTCTATGTATGTATATATGAATTTTACTTAAGACCAATGTCACTTGAAAAAGCTTTTCAATTGTGGTTTATTCTCTACTTCACCTCTCAGAGCTTGGAGATTTTGAGAAATGAATACATATTCTCTTTAGCCAACAAGATCTATAGATTAAAATTCAAAGTATATAGATATGCACATATATGTACATATAATTGTTCAAAAGATGAATGATGTCCTGACTATACACAAAGACAAAATTTCATGCTTTGCAGATTAAGGAATGTATTGTGAATATATTAAATAATCAAGAAAACAACAAGGGGAAAGAGAAAAGAGAGCTAGAGTTTTTCATAACACAAAAACTGAATGAATACAATGGAAAAGAAGAGGCAATAATAATAGAATATCTAGGTATACAGTATTACCCTAATATAAAAGAAAAGACTAAACTACCCTAAAGCTAATAATAATAAAACTAATTCTAGCACTCCTCCTCAAACTCACGATGCTGCAGCTAAAAGCATAGAGAATTTGCCAACTAAAAAACGAAAACGCTAAATCGGATGTGACTTTGTAAACAAATCAGCAATCTGTACAGAAGAAGAAACAAAAGGCAAAGTGATAGCTCCATGCTTAAGGTGATGACGAGTAATGTGACAATCAATCTCTATATGCTTGGTCCTCTCATGGAAAACGGAATTGTGAGCAATCTGAATAGCACTTTTATTATCACAATACATAGGTGAAGGGCGAGGAAGGGAGACACCCATATCTGTAAGTAGTCGGCGTAACCAAATAAGCTCACGGGTAGTCGAAGCCATAGCACGACACTCAGCTTCTGTGGAAGACACAACAACAACATCTTGCTTCTTGCTCTTCCAAGAAATGAGAGAATCACCCAAAAATATACAAAACCCAGTAACAGACTTGCGATCTATAGGATCACCAGCCCAATCAGCATCAGAGTATGCAAGCAGCTCCAAGGAAGATGATGAAGAAAGTAAAAGACTTTGAAACCTAGTGCCCCTCAAGTACCTCAAAATACGATGAACAGCAGCCCAATGAACTGTAGTAGGGGAAGTAACAAACTGACTAACAACATAAACAGCATGAGCAATATCTGGACGAGTAATAGTAAGATAAACCAAGCTACCAACAATAGTGCGAAATAAGGTAGGATCAGGTAAAGGAACGCCATCAGAAGGGGAAAGACGAACATTAAGCTCCAAAGGGGTATCAACAATCTTATTATCAGTGAGGCGAGTGCGCTCAAGAATGTCACCTGTATACTTAGACTGAGAAAGAAGATAACCCTTTGGAGAACAGGCTACTTCAATCCCCAAAAAATAACGTAGTGGACCTAAGTCTTTCATTTCAAAACAACGAGCTAATTCAGACTTCAACACTGTAATCCCATCAACATCATCACCAGTAATAATCATATCATCAACATATAAAGAAAGCATAATATGACCAGCAGTGGTACACCTAATAAAGAGAGCTGAATCATACTCACTCGGGGAAAACCCAAATGAGGTAATCACTTTGGAAAACTTCTCAAACCAAGCTCGAGGGGCTTGTTTAAGACCATATAAGGCTTTTTTAAGCCTGCAAACTTCACCATGACCATGAGGAACACCCGGAGGAGGAACCATATAAACCTCCTCTTGGAGGTCTCCATTCAAGAAAGCATTTTTAACATCCATCTAAGTTATATGCCACTGACGAATAGAAGCAACTGCAGTAAGAGTACGAACAGTAGTCATTTTAGCAACATGAGCAAAAGTCTCCTTGTAATCCATACCATACTGCTGGAAAAAACCCTTGGCAACCAATCTTGCTTTGTACCGCTCAACAGACCCATCTGACTTGGTTTTGATTTTATAAACCCAACGAGAACCAATAGCGCTCTTACCAGAAGGTAAGGGAACCAAACTCCAAGTGTCTGTCTTATACAATACTGAGAGTTCCTCTGCCATAGCCTGTTGCCAAAGAGGATCAAGAGCTGCCTCTTTATAGGACAGAGGCTCAGAGAGATCATGAACTGAAGCTAAAAATGAAGCAAAAGAATCCGAATAACAAGAATAAACAAAATCAGGTGATTGAGTAGACTTACGAGTGCGAGCAAGATAGCGAGGAGGTTCCACAGTCTCAGTAGGTGTTTGGGTGGCCTCTGGAAGGGAGGTAGCATCAAGCGATAAGGTACCAGTATCAGCAGAAGTAGAACCATGAGGTGAAACAATATCACTGGTGCATGGGGTTTGAGAGGGCACACTATCGGTATCATCAGAGAATGGGTCAAGATGGATGAGATCAGATTTAGTCAACTCATGATGATTATCAGGAATAGAAAAGAAGGGTATGTGCTCGAGAAACACAACATGGCGAGAGACATATAGTTTCTTATTAAGTGGATCAAAGCAACGATATCCCTTCTGACCCTCACCATAACCTAGAATAACACAAATAGCAGACTTAGGTGACAATTTGGTACGCTCTACATGAGGTCGAAGGACAAAACAAGTACAACCAAACACCTTTAAGGAAGAATAATCAGGAGCATGCCCATATAATTTTTCAAAAGGTGACAGACATGAGCAGTGAGAGGACGGAATTTTATTAATTAGATTGAGAGCAGTAAGGACAGCCTCTCCCCAAAAATCACTAGGGACATATGCAGATAATAAAAGAGAGCGAGCAGTTTCAACAATATGCCGATGTTTCCTTTCAACAACACCATTTTGCTCAGGAGTATCTGTACAAGAGGACTGGTGAATAGTTCCATCTAAAGCAAGCAACTCACAAAATTTATGATAGGTATACTCTCCACCTAAATCACATCTAAAACATTTGATGACAGCAGAATGTTGAGTTTTAACAAAAGCACGAAAGGTATTGTAAATATCAAAGAAGTCTGAACGACGTTTTATAAGATAAACCCAACAGTAACGAGTGCAATCATCAATAAATGATACATAATATCAAGACCCCCCCTCTTGTAGTAACAGGAGAGGGTCCCCACACATCAGAATGAACTAAATCAAATGGTGCAAGAGAATAAGAAATACTTCTATTAAATGGTAAAGCGAAAAAATTTGCCAGTTTACAACCACTACAATCAAAAATGTCATGAGTTTGTAAATCTCCTAATTTTCCTGTAGAAGCTTAATATTTTAAACGAGAGGCTGAAATATGACCAAGGCAAGAATGCCATAAATAAAAACTAGACGAAGATGAACTCAAATGAAAGGATGACAAGTCAACACTAGAAGCTGCAACCACTGGTACATTGAGCTTGTCCAAGACGTATAATCTCCCTTACCTACGGCCTGTCCCAATCAGCGTCCGAGACTGCGGATCTTGCACATGACAAAAAGTAGAAGAAAAAGAGACTAAGTAACCTACCTCACAAAGCTGACCAACAGAAACAAGATTCATAGTAAGTTTGGGAATGTGGTAAACACTAGGGAGAGATACATGAGGTGTGACAACAGACCCAACACCTGCTAATGGCATGGGAGTACCATCAGCAGTCATAACAGGCAAAGAGGAAGCGGGGCATAAGGAAGCAAAAGACGACAAGTCAGGCGACATATGATTAGAAGCTCCACAGTCTAAAACCCAAATACCTGAGGACATACCTGAAGACATACCTAGTGAAGAGGTGGCCATAGCATGTGGCTGTGTGGCAAGGAACTTCTAAAATTGCTCAGCAAGGGAGGTCATGGACGGAGTGGATGGGGAAGGGGAACCGGGTCCAAATGAGTCTGATGGTGGTACAACTACTGCAATGTTAGGTTGTGGAGGCCTATATGAACGCTGCTGAGATTGGTTGTCAGATTTCCAATGAGAAGATTGAGGTTGCTGTTGTTGTGGTGGTCGACCATGTGAGGGCTAGTTGCTGCTATTGGGCTGGTTTGCACGACCCAACCTAGGACACTGAGCCTTCTAATGACCCTTCTCCTTACAGTAGCTGCATACATCACTGCCAACTCTCGAGTAATGCTTATTCTGATTGTTGGACTGTGGTCGAAAAGGGGCTGCTAAAATAGACAGAGTAGAGTCGGGGAGAATTCCCTTTCCAGACTATGTCTTAAGGCATATTTCCTCGGCTACTAACTCATGGACAACAGAATCAACGGACGAAAGTGGGCTACGATGGAGAATGGAACCACGAAGGCCCTCAAAATCTTCATGTAGAGCCATCAAAAACTAAACCAGACGTTGGTCCTCCCTACTAGCGATATATGGTGCAAAGGCCCGCAATTCGGGGTACTCCATGAGAGCTAACTGATCCCAAAGATCTGTCATTGTAGAAAAGAACTCCTGAATACTCAAATTTTTTTGTTAAAGGGCACGAATATCACACTCTAATTGGTACCTTTTTGCAAAATTGGACTGTCTAAATAATTTAGCCAAATGATCCCACACCTCCTTTGCATATTCAAACTTTGCCAACTGCATACCTATTGAGGGAGCAACGGAGTTGTTGATCCAAGTAATGATTTTTGAATTATTTGTGTCCCAAACATCTAGCTATTTTGCAAATTTATCAGCATTTTCATTCATAGGTTTACTAAAATCCCCATTGATATAACCCCACATCTTCTTCCCCTTCAGAAAATTTTTCATCACATAATTCCAATAAGAAAAATTCTTGCCATCGAGTTTAACACTAATTGCTTGAAGCGAATCATCACGTTCAGTAGCCATTACGAAAACGAAGCAATTAAATAACACAAAACAAGTGAACCCAAAATCAAAGTCAGATCCAAAAACACAAAACAAACGAACCAGAATCAGTGACAGATCCAAAAACGAGCGCAAAGCAGTGCAAGATCTAAATACGAATCCAAATCAGCGGGAAATCTAACAACGAACCAGAATCATCCGAAAAAAAAAGGGGCATGACATGTAGTTGTCAGAAGACAAATTGTCATGATATCCTAGAAACAGGGGCATGTATTTGGTAAATATTAAAAGGTTACACCACATCTAGATGTTAAGGTGTGGTGCGACGGTTACGCTAATTAATTTTTGTGGATGCCTAGTGGGTGAATTCGAGGAAGCTGATTGGTTAGCGACACCACATAGGCACGGTGATGTAGTGTCACCTTTGCAACAAATATTTTCTCCGTACCTAGGGGCGAATCTACTTGGAGACCAAGGGGACCATGGCCCCTGCAAAATATTTGAAAAAATTGTATACCTATATGTAATTTTAAAAATAAAACTTTTGGTTCCTACCAAATTTTGAGATCTATCTATTATACATATTTAAAAGCCAAGGCAAAAACTCTCAACAATGTACCAAGTGGCATTTTGTGGGTATTTCTTTTGTCCACTTGGCATTTCCAAAATTTTCAATTTGTTTGTTCCACTCTCAGCCTTTTAAAGCATTCTCTCTCTGCAAGAATTTATTATAATAAATTTTCTTTCTCTTCAATTAATATATAAGAAACACATTAACTACTATTTAAAGATAGAATACTCTTTTGATCTTACTATCTCTATCTGAGAAACTCAAATGACATGTGTATGTATATGTGAATTACTCTTACCCCTTCAGCCAAAAAAAAAAAAAAAGAATTGATCTTACTCTTTTGGTCTTCTCTCTGTCTCTATGTATGTATATATGAATTTTACTTAAGGCCAATGTCACTTGAAAAAGCTTTTCAATTGTGGTTTATTCTCTACTTCACCTCTCAGAGCTTGGAGATTTTGAGAAATGAATACATATTCTCTTTAGCCAACAAGATCTATAGATTAAAATTCAAAGTATATAGATATGCACATATATGTACATATAATTGTTCAAAAGATGAATGATGTCCTGACTATACACAACGACAAAATTTCATGCTTTGCAGATTAAGGAATGTATTGTGAATATATTAAATAATTAAGAAAACAACAAGGGGAAAGAGAAAAGAGAGCTAGAGTTTTTCATAACACAAAAACTGAATGAATACAATGGAAAAGAAGAGGCAATAATAATAGAATATCTAGGTATACAGTATTACCCTAATATAAAAGAAAAGACTAAACTACCCTAAAGCTAATAATAATAAAAATAATTCTAACATGTATATCTCAACGAGATGGTATTTATTTTTTTGTTACATTTTGATTTGTGTATCCTATAATTTTAGGCTCTTATCATTCATTATTGTAACCTAGAGATCCTTCATACTCATTTATGTTTGTAGAGATTTTTCTTGGTGAATTGAAAAGAAAAGGTTTAAGGATTTTGTATTGTTTGTGATTCTTGTACATTGTGCACTTTCACTTTGTTGAAGTTTGTTTGGAAAGAAAGCAGATACAATAAAGGGGTATTCATAACTATATCTTGAAGGTTTTAATTATTTGGGTTGCATATTCCTTTGGAGAAAGGAAAACAATAAAACCTATGTCTACGTTTGTATATATATACATATATACCAACACTATCAACCGCTATTTATCGATTGATATTGTATTTCAGAGAGCATTTAGACAAATTCCCGTGCATTGCACGGGTTGTCGACTAGTATATATAAAAAACAGCGAAATCCCTTCCTAGAATGTGCCATGTGGCACTTCCTCATATTTTCTTTTTGCCACATAGAATTTTGGAATTTTTTTTCCTTTGGTTTTTTCTTTATTGGGTTAAGAAAAGCCTTGATAAAGCAGTATCATTAATTACAAATCAATGTGCAGTTATCTGGGAAGGCTAAAGGGTGATAGAGAGAATTGGAATCATCATTTTTTTTCCTAAAGTAATAAAATCATCACATCAACATGTGACCTTTTAGTTTTAAGCTCCAAATTACTCTAAACCAAAGCCAACCCAACTAAAGTCATCAACAATGAACAATTTTTTTTGTGGTACATATGCTTCTATTACAGACAACCAAAAAGAGTAGAGGGAGCCGAGAAGGTATTTTTATAAACACGAGTTTTTCATTACTCACTAAAAATGACTGGCTCAGTGAACGGGTGTATGTGCACCGAAACTTTGCACTCCACCCTAATTAATTAAAAGTTGAAGTTGCTCCTGTCACTTTCGAGGAAATGTATATAGTCCTTTTTTTTAGCATGTATATAGTCCATTTGACTGACACAATATTTGTAGGTCTATAATATGGTTCGATGCGTTAGTAGAAGGTATTTTAATAAATTTTAATGTTGCTTCTGTACAAAATTTGGTATTTTATATTAGTAAAAAATTTGGGATATATTTATGTTGTTTGAAAAATTCTCATGCATTTGCATGGGTGATCGACTAGTTTATATGTAATTTTTAACAACCATTCTAAAAATTTTCAAAACTTCAATATGTATATGTAATTTTATAAATTTAATCCAACCCAATTTATTTTACGGTACCACTACACCAAAAGGGCACATTTCTAACAGTAAATTACCGTTAGGAAAATAATTACTAATGGAAACAGTCCATTAGTAATAGGGCGTGGGTAATATTTCGAACGAATTTTCTAACAATGAATGTCCGTTAGAAAAATTAGTTTACAAACGATTTATTTTCTAATAGCTTTGTATACAAAATATTAACGGAATTTGTAACGGACATTATCCGTTAGTAATATCATTAACGGTTTTTAATATGGTAGTTTCCAACATTTCCAAGACAATTACTAACGGACATTATCCGTTAGTAATATCATTAACGGTTTTTAATATGGTAGTTTCCAACATTTCCAAGACAATTACTAACGGACATTCTCTGTTAGTAATATCTATTACTAAAGGTTTGTTTTTTAACATGTGTAAGAATACTAACAGAAATTTATCATTAGTAATTATTTTAAATATGAAATTCTCCCCAATTTTATTTGCACCTAATTGACATCACAACCACATCGCATTTAAAATAAACATATAATAAGCTCAAATCCAAACTAAATAAATACAAGGTCAATCTATATTAAATACAAGAAATGTACTCCATAATAAGCATATTTAGCCTTAAATACAAATTATTTCTGCATCCAAACCAAAACTAACAAACCATGTCTGAAATTTAACAAGTAAATCCATCAAAAACTAAACTAAACTAACTGGCAAATAAACCATGTCTGAAATTTAAAGTTATAGAAAATAAGGCAAACATAGTAAACCAATCTTTAACCAGCACTAAAGCCAAATCACAAATCCCCCTTGAAAAAAGCTGCCAATGTATTGCTCCCCTTGAGGATCCCATAAATGAGCATTGAGCTCAAACACTTCTTGGATATAAACTTTCTTTTTACCAATGCCAACTTGTTTGAAGTGGAAAACATTAGCTGTAGCATCTGTCACAACATACCTCTTTGCCAATTGTTTACCAAACTTATCAAATGATATACACGGGGGCTTGTCAGTGGGAGGAGGCATGGGAGGAAGCATAAGATGAGTAGAATGTGAAACACCCATCATGGCAAAAACATTATTCAAGTTTTGAGCTAAATGATTAGGGAGATTAACTTAATTGGATCCAAAATCACTTGAGGCCGTAGTCACCAATGGCGGGGTACTCACATTTAATAGTTTCGAGACTAAGGATATAATTATACCTTGCATAGCATAAAATTTTGAGTCAACGTGAGAGATGATCTTATCCTCCAATGCGGCAACTTCTTCTTTTACCTTCTTTTTTCCCTCAGTTTTGGACCTTGCCAATCAGATATGAAGTAGTTGCCTCGTAAAGATGCGGGAACCCACAGCATGAACCACTTCCTTTTTTTTCCTTCCCAAATACCTTATTTAACTCGTCATTGTCAAAGTCTTCTCAATTGTTACTACATCCCTCGTCAGTCAAGCTGCTGGTTTTTCTTATATTTTCAATTGCCTTCATTTCATCCAGTAGACATTGATGTTGTCAATATCAAGATATAAAAAGTGTACTTTACTTTTCTAAGGATTGTAGTAGTGAAAGTAAAGGTCGAACCCACAAAGATTGAAATACTACGACTCTTAATTTTAAAACCTAAATCTAATTAATTATGAAAATGAGATTTTGATTTTGAATTTAATTAAACTAAGAACAATAAAATAGATCTAAATTATGAAAGCGATTTAAAAGTGTTTTTGTAAATATGTTTAAAGGAACCTAGGATTGCAAATCCACCACTAGCTTCATAATAGGAATATTTATGCATTCAATTAGATTATTAAGTTGGATGATAATAGGGAATTGTAGCTACAAGCCCAATTCCTCCGTCAAGAAAATAACTATGGTTCAAGCACCAACATAATCCATCTTCGGTTAGCACGAATTATCCCACACTAAACTAGGGTTGTGGTATAATCCGTCTAATCTAGGCATGGACTATTCGAATACTTGATAGCACAATTCAATAAAGCACCATTACATGTAAACAATCCATACAAGCACAACAAATATAGATCATTGAGCACATCACAGTCAAAATAGATCTAAGACAAGAATAAACTTTGAAAGTAATGATTTAATCAATAAAAGTACGATTTATTTATAAAAATCCTCTAAACATATAACTATCATCCATACATAATAAAACTAAAATAAAAGACATAAATAAAATCCTATTACTTGGCTAGGGTTTCATTGAAACCCTTGATCTAGATTTAGTTTGCCATAGAATTGATGAATAGCAAGAGGTTGATGGAGGAGGCCATGGAAATCCTTGGTCTTCTTCTTCTTTTCCTTGCTTTCCTCTCTTCAAAATGGCTGAAAATAATGTATAATATGACTGTATATTGACGTGTATATTAGTGTGTAATGATTCGTAACCACAACATTGATTTAGAATAGGATTTATATAGAGTTTGGAAGGATTAAGGAAGCTTTCCTAAGTCAATTCGCACTAAAACAATTGTTTTTAAGTTTCTGGACGTATTTAACCAATTCGGATCGCACAGGGCTCTTCAGGGCTTCAAAATACACAACTTTGACTTTTTCAAAGGGTCGCTCGCGCGGGTCGCGCGAGCGGGTCGCGCGCGCGGGTCGCTCTAGGTACCGAGGCATTTTCCAGAATTTTCTCAGATTTTTTGCTGCTCTGCGCAACTTTCGTAGAATTGCGATAACGTTTGACTCGGACCTCGGATTGACTCACCGTTTGCGGCCACGCGTCCGTAACTCGAAGATCTACATTTTATATCTCTGGAGAAATATCTCAAATCCAAAGTATTCTTTGTCAAAAATGCAATTTTCCGAGACTGCTACTGCATTCAGCTTTCACCAGAATCACCGTTTAAGCCCAGAATGACTTCCAAAGCCACTAATCGTTGGATTTTTGTGCATTTTCATATTAAAGCTCCCAAAATCTACAAAATATAGAATACTTATTAAAAATCACTTAATAACTACATGAAATGGGCTAACAAAGCATATTTTTAGGACTATAAACGGCAACTATTCGTTGCCAATCACACCCCCAAACCTACACTTTGCTAGTCCTCGAGCAAAAAGAACAAAAAAATTAAAATTACTACTACAGATACTACTCCATTTTCGTATGGATCACGATTGCATTTAGCATATGCAATAAGCCTTTTAAACCCCTAGGTGTCCCTAGTCGGACAAGTGAAGTCTCGTGAGGGTTCTCGTCAACAAGTTACCCACAACCATCTTTATTAACTTGTAAATTTTAAAACAAATTTTATTAAGAACCAAAAAACAAATAGTCAATACTCCTTATTATAAAACAAAGATTTGAAATAGAATAACGAACAAGAAGAAATGGAATCAAACGTCCACTTAAATCATGAAAAACAATCCCAAGCACATGCATCGTATAAATCAATAGAGTTTCTCATAAAATTGCACGTGTGTGATATGGTAGTCAAATGAACACGCGCATGTCATGAACTTGGAATATAAATCGGATGACCATCTAACTATGTCTTGACTACGAATCTCACAATGTCAATTACACTCTCAAATGAAACACTCAGAAACAGGTGTAATTTTTCTAATATATGGGAGCAAAGGAAATATATTTTCAAAAGGATAAATGCTCACATATGACTCAAAAAAGACGCATGACACGAAAGAACAATAGTCTCATGGATAGGATGCCAATCAATCAAGAAAAATTAATCATTTCCATGTTTTAATCCCCCTCCCATCGTTTTCATATCCGAACCATGTTTCCTAGGATCAAATAGGACTTTTCAAAGGTTGTAATGTGGCTCAGGCAATGAAAAAGGATAGAAAGGATTAATTGGGTAGGTTTACGAATGGCATTGTAAGGCATGTTCGATTTCTTTCATTCATCTCTTCTACCAACTTTTATCTTCTCATTCTTTTCTTTTCCATATATTTTTTCTTTACTTTCTTTTTTTTTTTTCTATTCTTCTTTCTACTTTCAACTTTTTTTTTTAATCCTTTTTTTTTTCTTTCCTTCTCGTTGCTTTCGAAACGAATATTCAATAAAGAACAAGGCAACCACCCCAAACATCATCTTATTTACTTCTTCTTCTCAATCACACATCGCCTTGACACCACTAAAAGTTGATCAATCTTTCAGGGGTGAACTCCAAGTTGGCCAAATTGGAGCAAAAACAGGATAATGGTAGTTAAAGAAAAAGGCATTTTAATGGCTCAAAGGGCGAACTAAGGAAATTTTTATCATTTTTTTGGATAGTGGTAAACAAAGAGGGCCTACCATCATGTCCTATGGTTATATGATTCTTCAACATTTACGACGGAAGATTATTTAGCATGGTAACAAATATTTTAACTTGACTATCAACCAAAACAAGAATAATGAGACTATAACAATGAGTTAATGCGCTATTTCAAGTGAAATTCGACAAACACAAAATGTATTTATAACCCTCTAAAAAGAAAAGATAGGCTCAAAAGCTCACCGGGTTTAGTCTCCACCGTGTGTTATCTAGAAATCCGAATCATATTATAGTTCACATCAGACATGTATTCAAGCAACTACGTGCAGTGCATAAGTTTATGTGCAAATCTATGATATAAAACTACGATTCCAAACAATACATGACCTAAAACATTATATCATGACTTCAGCAAATGTTTAATCACATCTTCTCTTGTTTACCATTCTATAACAATCCAAGTTACATAACAAGAAGTACCAAATTAACATTGCAAAAACATCGGTAATCATCGTTTATTTAAACACACTTATTGAAAAATTTTAAAATTTTGCATAAAATAATGTGCATGTGTGTGCATACCGCCAAACCTAAACATTTCATTGTCCCCAATGAAACAATAAAATGAAAGAAAGGAAAGTACGTAAAAAAAAAACGACAATACCTTGGTTTCGGCAATGACAAAACAGGTTAACACAAAGGAATATGACAATAAAGTTCAATGTTACCCGTTAGTACTAGATAAACGAAAAGAAACTAACAAAAGAATATTTAAAGTAAATGAAACCGAAATATAAAATATAAATTTAAAAACTAAGCTAAACTAAACTAAACGAGCAAATGGAAAAGAAATAACATAAAAAAACATAAATGTAACAAGGAAAACAACAACCAACTCGATCTAAAATCTAATAAACTAAAACAGAAACGTAGAAACTACCTGATCAGGTGGGGAGGAAATAGGTAAGACAACAAAAGAAAACATAAAGAAAACAGGGAATCGCGCGAGCGGCCGTCGCGCGCGCGAATTCCCAGAATATATATATATTTTTTAATTAATATCTCGCGCCCGCGAGCTACCTCGCGCCCGCGAAATGAGGCGCGAAGAGAACCCGAGGCATCAAACAAAAAGAAAACAAGAAATTTCACTAAGGCACATTCTCGCGCCAGCGGACCGCGCGAGCGACGTCTCGCGCGAGCGAGCCGCGCGCGCGAGAATGGTATTTTCTCTTGTTTCACTTATTTTATGTAAATAAATTAAAAATAACTTTACTCCAACCCCCAAACCTGTCTAGAAACTCAAAAACAGACCAAAACGACCCAAAAATAGACAAAAATCATTAAAATAAATGAATTAAAGCTTGGGTTGCCTCCCAAGAAGCGCTATCTTTTATGTCTTTAGCTAGACCATTCTAGCTCAAGATTCAAGGAGGCCGTAAATCGGACTGTGTACCCCTAAGAACGTTAGGGAGATTTCGGTGATAAGCAGAAATAACGTCGCTATGAGTCAATTTATTTAACGGTTCATCTTGCTCATGTTCACATCGATTTCTCACCTTCCGAGTTAATTCATCGTTAGGGTCCAGGTTATTTGCATTCATCCTCTCACTACTCACCATATTATTTCCATTACTCATTGGTATTGCGTAGTTGGGTTCAATAGTTTGTCTTACCTCACTCTCCGCCTCACATAGGTAATCGTCGTCTTTAGGAGGTTGATCAATAGCATTAAAGACGTTTAATTTTAAGTTCATGTTCCCAAATGACACCTTCATTACCCCTGTCCGACAGTTAACACGAGCGTTAGCGGTTGCTAAGAATGGACGGCCTAAGATGACAGGAGTGTGTTTTCGAGCATCTAGCACGGGTTCAGTGTCAAGGACCATGAAGTCGACAGGATAATAGCATTTATCAACTTTAACCAAGACGTCCTCGACGATTCCTCTAGGTATTTTAATAGAACGGTCCGCTAATTGTATGGTAGCGGCCGTAGGTTTAAGTTCACCTAATCCTAGTTGTTTATAAACGTGACAAGGTAAGAGATTAACACTTGCACCTAAGTCAAGGAGAGCCCTATGAATGATAGTGTCACCTATGACACATGAAATTGTAGGCGTACCTGGATCTTTATACTTCGGAGTAGCATGTTGGAAAATGGAACTTACTTTTTTCGTGAGAAAGACCTTTTTCAGAGTATGACTCCGCAATTTACATTTTTGAGTGCAAAGGTCTTTAAGACATTTAGCATAAGCGGGAATTTGTTTTATTGCATCGAGGAATGGAATATTGATTTTCTCTTGTTTAAACACCTCGAGTATATCTTCAGCTTTTGACGTTTTCTTTGGCAAATGTGACGGTCCCTCAACATTAGGTGGATATGGCATTCTCGGAATATAATATGGTGGGACCGGTTCATTTTCTTTTCTACTTTGATTCACGTCCTTACCCTTCTCTTTATTCGAGTTAACGTTTTCATCCCTCATAACCACCCTCGGAATCTCAACAACTTCTTCCTCTCGAATAGTCGTCCTAGTTGACACAGCGTTCACTTGCTCATTCGTACCACCCACCTCGTATTGTCCCTTAGGGATCGGAATAGGTTGACTTGGCAACTTACTCTCGGTTAAACGATTTAGCGTGTTAACTATTTGTCCTACTTGGGACTCCAGTTTTGCAATGGACTGGGTGTGGGAATGTACTAACTGGATTACCGGACCAAAACTTTCAAGTGAGGCCAACACCTTCTCCTCAAATGCATTATTACGTCGAGGTGGAGGAGGAGGTTGTTGGTATTGACATTGTTGAGGTTTATATGCATTTGGGAAATTACTCATCTCATTATTATTATTATTATTATTATTTTTTCACGAGAAATTAGGATGGTTTCTCCATGGAGCGTCCGGATTATTAGTAGTCGAATTATAATTATTTCGTGGGTATTGTTGAATAGAATTAATGTGTTGCTCCACGAATTCCGAAAATTGACTCGCCGATGGACATGCTAGGATAGAATGTGACGGATCAGAACATAATGCACAAATTTCATGAGTGGGTGGGGCTGTCGTTTGGTTCATTGTTAAAAGTCGGTCAAGTTTTTTAGATAGTTCTTTTATTTCAATTGAATGACTTGACTCGAACTGACACTTACCTCTCTCTTAGGTCGTGAATGATATCCCTCGGAACGTACTGACACAGCCTGATGCATCGAATTCTCGCTTAATGTTTCAAAGATTTTCCAGGCCTCGTCGGCACTTTTGTGTAGGAAGGTACCCGCACAAATGGCGTCGACAGTATTACGGACTGAGGGAATAAGTCCCTCATAAAAGACCTGTACCAACTGCCACTTAGGAACCTGATGATGTGGACACGAACGTAATAATTCTTTAAATTTTTCCCATGTGTCATAAAGTGTTTCCCCATCTTGCATCACAAAGTTTGTTATCGATTTTCTTATCTGATTCGTACGCATAATAGGGAAAAACTTTTGTAAAAATACGGTGTGTAAGGCTTCCCATGTACTAATTGTGTTTGGTTCAAGTGATTGAAGCCAATACTTAGCTTTGTCTCTTAAAGAAAATGGAAAGAGCCGCAATTTTAATTCATCATCAATTAAGTTTTGAATTTTTAAAGTAGAGCATATATCCTGAAAATCTCCTAAGTGTTGATATGGATCTTCATTTAGACGGCCATGGAAAGATGGGAGTAGCGAGATGGTAGACTACTTTATCTCAAAGTGAGATGTCGTCGCCTCCGGTAAGTCAATACATGTTTGTGGCGTGTAAGTCGTCGGAATAAAATAATCTTTAAGTGGAGGAGGTGGTGGTATATTAGGATTATTCAAATTATTTCCGTTGTTATTTTGGTTGTTTTCGTTATTATTTCCAATGTCTGCCATTTTAATTGGTTCTATGTTATTAAAGCGTGGTTTCTTTAGTCTTGTAAGAGTACTACGTATTTCAGATTCAAATAAAGACGTTGGTTTTGGTGTCAAATCGTCGTCTATTAAAAACCGTGTTCTAGAAGTTAAGTTTGAAGACTTGTTAAGTCTTAATGTACGTTCAAGTTCAGAGTCAAAAGGTTTTGATTCCGGTTTATTTGAACGTGTACCTAACATAAACTAAAAGAAAGTAAACTAAAAACAAAGACTGACTAAACTTTAAAAAAAACAAATAGCAATCACGCAACAAAGATAACAAGCACTCAACTACTGTGATGCATGAATATTATCCTGTAATGCAATGACCGCGTTTAGCCCAGCGCCCCGGGTTTCCTAGCTAATGCAGTGCAATTAACCCTAAACTAATGCAAATAGTGCGTCACGGCGCCCTGACTTACAGTGGTTTAAAGCGAGTTTCACAAGAAGCAATTTATTTTATTTTATTTATATTTTTATTTGCGTAAGCTCCTTTGATGTAATTAGTTGCTCCACTCGGAAACGTTGACTACAAAATAAAAGAAAAAGTTAGTAACTAAAAACAAAACGGAAAATAAGAAAAATAAAAACTAACCTAATATTTACAAATTAACTAAACTAAGATTATAACACTAAAGGTAGTAATGCAATCCCCGGCAACGGCGCCAAAAATTGATGTTGTCAATATCAAGATATAAAAAGTGTACTTTACTTTTCTAAGGATTGTAGTAGTGAAAGTAAAGGTCGAACCCACAAAGATTGAAATACTACGACTCTTAATTTTAAAACCTAAATCTAATTAATTATGAAAACGAGATTTTGATTTTGAATTTAATTAAACTAAGAACAATAAAATAGATCTAAATTATGAAAGCGATTTAAAAGTGTTTTTGTAAATATGTTTAAAGGAACCTAGGATTGCAAATCCACCACTAGCTTCATAATAGGAATATTTATGCATTCAATTAGATTATTAAGTTGGATGATAATAGGGAATTGTAGCTACAAGCCCAATTCCTCCGTCAAGAAAATAACTATGGTTCAAGCACCAACATAATCCATCTTCGGTTAGCACGAATTATCCCACACTAAACTAGGGTTGTGGTATAATCCGTCTAATCTAGGCATGGACTATTCGAATACTTGATAGCACAATTCAATAAAGCACCATTACATGTAAACAATCCATACAAGCACAGCAAATATAGATCATTGAGCACATCACAGTCAAAATAGATCTAAGACAAGAATAAACTTTGAAAGTAATGATTTAATCAATAAAAGTACGATTTATTTATAAAAATCCTCTAAACATGTAACTGTCATCCATACATAATAAAACTAAAATAAAAGACATAAATAAAATCCTATTACTTGGCTAGGGTTTCATTGAAACCCTTGATCTAGATTTAGTTGGCCATAGAATTGATGAATAGCAAGAGGTTGATGGAGGAGGCCATGGAAATCCTTGGTCTTCTTCTTCTTTTCCTTGCTTTCCTCTCTTCAAAATGGCTGAAAATAATGTATAATATGGCTGTATATTGATGTGTATATTAGTGTGTAATGATTTGTAACCACAACATTGATTTAGAATAGGATTTATATAGAGTTTGGAAGGATTTAGGAAGCTTTCCTAAGTCAATTCGCACTAAAACAACTGTTTTTAAGTTTCTGGACGTATTTAACCAATTCGGATCGCACAGGGCTCTTCAGGGCTTCAAAATACACAACTTTGACTTTTTCAAAGGGTCGCGCGCGCGGGTCGCTCTAGCGACCTGGGCATTTTCCAGAATTTTCTCAGATTTTTCGCTACTCTGCGCGACTTTCGTAGAATTGCGATAACGTTTGACTCGGACCTCAGATTGACTCACCGTTTGCGGCCACGCGTCCGTAACTCGAAGATCTACATTTTATATCTCTGGAGAAATATCTCAAATCCAAAGTATTCTTTGTCAAAAATGCAATTTTCCGAGACTGCTACTGCATTCAGCTTTCACCAGAATCACCGTTTAAGCCCAGAATGACTTCCAAAGCCACTAATCGTTGGATTTTTGTGCATTTTCATATTAAAGCTCCCAAAATCTACAAAATATAGAATACTTATTAAAAATCACTTAATAACTACATGAAATGGGCTAACAAAGCATATTTTTAGGACTATAAACGGCAACTATTCGTTGCCAATCAGACATTAAATGTAAATATTGTGATAATGCACTAAAAAAATTAAGCTAAGAATTAAAACCTACAAACAATATGTTACTCCCATATTTACTCTTAGCACTCTCCAAGACACTCCCATCACTACGCTCATGTGCCGCCAACCATTTGTCAACACAGCTATAGTATTTTCCAGGATTTTCTTTTCGCTAGGCATTGAAATTTAACGAGTTAGCTGTGAAAAAATTTCATTAAACAGAGAAAGTGTAAGCAATGATACGAACCATTAAGTATAATTTCTGAGCATAGGAATGACGCCCAAGACAATGGGGAATCTTAAGTTGTTTTCTGTTGTTCAAATTTCTAGCAATTTGCTCCACCTTTGTTGGATCTCTCTCATTTTCTGCAAACTTGTTCCATACATATGGATCAACACCTTTTGGCACGTCTTGTTGACCTTTCCTCACAAGGTTCCGCAAGTTATTTTTGTATGTCCAAAATTTTTTGGGCCACGACTTTTCCGCAAATGGGCGAGCCATAGATTATGGAACATCAAGTTCAAATTCAAACTAGTAGTGGAATAGGATAGTTATGTTAATTTTTTTTTTGAGTAAACCAACTAATTAAACTAAGAGCCTACACACAAGAGTTTACCATTAAAGCATTCCAAACATCGTCTTTGAAATTCTTTACACTCTTCTAAAATCATTGTAGCTAATGTAAACTACTACTCCGGGCACCGATACACATTCTTTCTATAGTAGGCTGAGATATATGCGTGTGCATGTGTGTGCACCGGTGACACGTATATCTCAATCAATCAGAATCACAAGGTGATCATTAGATATATCAAGTTTCGCCCTCAGTCAGAAGGCATATGTAAATTACACTAGTATGTGCCTAGTCACATATCTCAGAATCACACAGAGTATGTATACACAGATACATCACACAATCTATATATATAAATTTATATATAGAGAAAGAGTGAGAGTGAGAGAGAGAGTTAGAGAGGGAGAGTAAGCGAGGGCAATGAGGTTCAGATTGAGGGTGTGTGTGGAGGGGACGGTGAGGTTCAGATTGAGTGTGTGAGTTGAGGCGGCCAGAGAGCTAGTTTGAGATCTCACCTAACCAGCGTGATGTTGAGGCGGAGTGGCCGGAGCAGCACTGTGGAGTCACTGAACTGAAATCTCTCTCTAGAAACTGATACTGGTGAAGGATAGGAGGCAGTGAACTGAAATCAAATTCAAAACCCATCAACTGTGAACTGATAATGGTGAAGGATAGCAGTAGTCACGGCCTTGATCGGTTGGTTCTTCAAATTGTCGAACCCCTTTCTCTATCTCTCTCTCTCTCTCTCTCTCGCTCTCTCTCTCTCTAAGCTGCGCTTATTCTTCCGCTCACCAAATATTTTACCCTTTTCTTTTTCATTTTTTTTGTTATTTTCACTATTGTTATTTTTTATTTTACTCATTTGTAACAGTAATTTTCCATTACTTTTTTTTAGAACCGTTAGAAAATTCAAAATACCTCTTGTTAAATATTACTAACGAATTTTCTTTACTAACAAAAATTTACTGTTGGAAATCAGCAATAGTAAATTACCATTAGAAAACCAAAACCATCTGTGGACAAATGGTGTAGTGTACACTGGACGTAGCTCCCTTATGTGCATCAAAATCCACAATCAGTCCACACGATTCATTTTTCATGCCAAAGGTCCTTGAGATTTTATGGACCAAAATGACCCTAAACTGCTATAATCATGTCTTTTTACTTATTTTCAGTTAGGGCACTAGCACGCTGTCCAAGAAGACCCAAGACCCGCGAGACTCGACCACACCCGACCCACCCGACAAACCCGACAACTATGAGTCAGATTTCACGGGTAGTGGGTGGAGTCACGAGTTCCATAATACAAACCTGAACCCTTTTTGGTTCAGATGTCGCTTGTTACATGTCTATACCCGACATCACCCAACCTGACTCGATAGACTAATTGATATATAATATTTTGTATATAGAAACCCTAACTTTCCAAGTATAAACATTGTTTATCTCATTTTTAGGGGCGCACAAACGCAACTCATCTGAGAAGTGAGAGGAGAACCACTACGCAGAACACCACCACACCAGCCTGGTGCGCCACCACCACCACAACACACCACCCTCTTCCTCTTCATCAAACGATGCCACCAAGTCCACCACCCTCTTCCTCCTCATCGAATGATGCCACCAAGACCACCACCCTCTTTGGCTTTCCCTCCTCGTCGTCGCACCACTCATCTGAGGTATGCTTGGTATGTCTCCAGACTTTAGATCTATACTTTTTTCTTTTTTCTTTTTCTGGTTTACAGATGTAACAAATCTATACTTTGTTGTTCTTTGCTTATGTTTGTTCTTTAGATCTATAGTTTTTTTTTCATTTTTTTTAATTGGTTTACAGATCTATAGTCTATACTTTGTTGTTCTTTGCTTAACTTGTTCTTTAGATCTATAATATTTTTTTTTTCTTTTTTCCTTTTTCTATGCATCATATCTTAGTTGGTTTTAACCTGACCCAACCCGAACCCGATGAGTCGGTTCTACCCGACCATGTTTTGTATGGATGACAGGGTGGGGATCAAACTCGACCCATTCGGCCAGTGAACACCCCTATTTTATAGAACTAACTTGCACGTTTCCCAAAATAGTTTTTGTGTTGTTTTTCAATCTTTAAAATGTCATAACTTACAAACTACAACACAATTTTCGATAAAACTTTATATATCCGTGATCTACAAAATAGGCTCTACAAAACAAGATGCATGTTGACTATAAAATTTTTAAAGTTTTTTTTTTTGGAATTTTGCAACTCAAAAATGGAGATCGAAAAATAATTTTTTTGTTGTAAAATCAACACTTCCATTGCGTAGATCTCAAACAATTAGCCCAAATCAAAAAACAATTGTCCAAAAAGGCCAAAGGATCGCAAAGTTATGACTATTTTAGCAGATGATACTATCTTAATAGTGTTGTCCAGGTAAAAATAGTGACATGCTTGAAATTGACCAAATAATCAGAAAATTATGGCCAATTTCTAGATGTTACTGCCTTTACAATACTGCCCTAGGTGAAGACTGTAACATATCATCAAATAAAAACATTTTTGCAATGATAGTAACAGTAACATGTCGTCAAGATTAGTGACATTGTATTTGATGAACAATCATGACCAATTTTCAAATGTTACTAACTTACTACTCAAGTAAAAACAGTAACATATCATCAAGATTAGTGACATTGCATTGCACAAAAGAAACAGTAACATGTTGTCGACATTAACATTGGTTCGAATTGACCAAATAATCAAAAAATTATGGCCAATTTATAAATGTTACTACCTTTACAATCATGCCTTTACAATACTGTACAAAGTAAAGACAGTAGTATATCATCAAATAGAAAATATTTTTTCAAGAATAGTAAAATGTCATTGTCACAAAAGACAGTGACATGAATTTTTTTTTTTCATTTTTTCGTGGTCACTATGGATCTTGCTTGATAGATCTTTTCTTCTAGATTATAGATGTATAAATTTTATTCAAAGTGGAGTTGTGGTTTGAAAGTTATGGCATTTTAAAGATTAAAAAAATGCATTAAATAACGTGCGGAGGTGGCAAAACAACATGTTCTACCTATGTGAAATGAGGGTAAATCTATCAGTAACCTTATTTTCAGTTTAAAAATGAACTTAATGCCAAATGATTCAAAAATGCATGCCCTTATCACTTGAGAAAAAATGGACTGGACTATTCTCATATTGCGGTCCATATTAGGGACTTTTAATTAATTCTCCTTTATTTTACCATTAATCAAAGTTTACAAATTACAACAAGCAGTCAACCCTTACGAAAATAATGTGATACACAGAAAATCATACCCAAAATATGAATAAAAAGATCCAAAAAAAATTTCGTCTCTAGACCGCTGCCCCCGAACTCCCATGTAGGTCTGCCACTATATGAATGCTCATTCAATCTTAGCCCCCCAACTATAAACTTCTGGGTCTGACACTGCTCCTACCACTACTTCTTTTGCACTACTATTAGTGTTAATGTCACGCCCCGGAATAGCAAAAATAGAGAGAAAAAAAATCCTTTTTGAGTCCATAGGCCATGACTGGTGAAGTCACTGAATTGTCCACACCACACAGTTCTAAACAATAAACAAGTTAGGAGATAGCAATAATTAAACTGAAATTGAGATAACACAAACTTACTAAGTTATTACATAACTAGAAGTAGTAGAGTATTAAGGCAACATATGACTGATTACAAAAATAGAAGATCATGATTTAAAGACAGGAATAGAAACTATAATATATCCTAGGTCTTCAGCTGGCGTATACATAGTCGTTAGCGTATAGTCCTCCCCAGTGCCTCCATCCTCAATAGGTCCACCCTTGGTATATCCTCCTACCGTGTAGTAGCCATCATCATACGGTTTGTCACCTGTAGGGTCATAAATAAGGTAGGCTAGACGGGGAATGTCCAAGCAAAAAAGGTTGTCAGATTCCTGAAAGCTGAGTGAGTAGAAACTAACACAGTATCATAAGTATAAAGTATTTACAACTTATGAAATGATATAGAGTTAATGCTACAAATAATATCTTCTCCTTATTCCAATCCCATATCTGATTACTATAATCTTGTTACACGAAAACCGGCCACACACCCGGAATTGAAGAATGGACTCAATAGTAATACACCTGGATACCCTAAGGCTTTGTCCACTGCTTTTAAGGATATATGCACAACCCACCACATATCATGGATGCCACATCAGTTCATCCCCCGCTTTTAAGGACAAATGCACAGCCCACCGCATGTCAGGGACATAATGCTTCGAGCAAAGACACATTAGTTCTATTGCCACGACTTAACGACATCTACCAGTGATCCCAGCCCATAGTTTTTAAGGACATATGCACAACCCACCACTTTAGGGACGTATCATGGATCACCTGCTATCTTAGGACTACTTGGTTTTTAAGGACATATGCATAGACACTGCTTTTAAGGGCATATCATGACCAAGTACCCACTCACGTATGATTCCCAGAACTTATCAAACCTACCTAAGTTTTGTACTAATACTGATACAAGACATTCCTATGTGGCCTGACTATATTGAATGAAATGAACGTTAAACCAATCGGTTCACAACTTCCACGTTATATATTATTACGGAACGTTATCTCATTATGCTTAACCTCATCTCGTTACAGTGTTGCATTACCTCTTTATTTAATAATATTGCATATTAGAAACATGAATCCGTATTTAAATAGCTAAACAGTTCATATCATAAACACCAGGAAACAAAAACATTCTATAAGTACCTATCGATTGAAGTCCCTTTCAATCGATTGGGTCATAAGTGGTGTCAATTGATTGAGTGTCAATCGATTGAAGCCCTTTTCAATAGATTAGGTATAAAGTAATGTTAATCGATTGAAATCCCTTTCAATCGATTGAGATAATTTTAATCGATTGGATCCTTTCCAATCGATTGAGAAGCTCATCTTCTCCAAAATTGGACACTGATTCCCTGGATTTCTGGAAATCCATTTATGGTCGCTTCTGTACATTTTAAACTTATACAAACATTGCACCTTAGCTACTAAACTAGTTTAGAACTCACCAAAATTAAGGAGGTGTTTGGTTATGAGCTTTTGGGCTTGTCCTCTAATGGAGTCTCCTCTTGTCCTTCTCTGTCTTCTCTTCTTCTTTCCTTCTCTTCTATTTTTCTTCTTCTTCTCCTCTTTTTACCTCTTCTTTCTTCTTCTCCTCAGTGTGTGTGCGTGTATATATATATATGTGTGAGTATAATATCATTTCTCTCTCTAACTCTCTAAATCTCAAACACCACACACATACACACATATACACAAACATACGAAACACACATATATACAGGAAAAAAAGAGGGCATGTGGTAGCTCCCTGCGCAGAATTGAAGATCAAGTTCTGGCCCCATTTAATCGATTGACATGGGCTCAATCGATTAAGAACAAGTCAGCAAAGGTTCAATCGATATGTATGGGTCCAATCGATTGATTCATGTCAGCATCATGTCAGTAGGGGTTCAATCAATTGAGATAGGTCCAATCGATTGAGAAGGGCACAAGTTCAATCAATTGAGATAATTTCAATCGATTAAAGAAGTCTTTACAGATATAATTAAGGCACATATACTGAATCTAATGTTATTAATATACATCCAAAAATTTTGGGTATTATATCATCCACCACTTATCAGAAGATTTCATCCTCAAAATCTAAAGTAAGCAGAGCTAGCACAAAAATAGAAACTTCTCTCACAACTCTGACTCTAGGTAGTAGCTCCCATCAAACTTCTCCTTCATCGTGATGCTTCCACTGGATCTTTGCTAGTGGTATCTCCTTGTCCCCTAGCTTCTTGATTCCTCATTCTAGGATTGGCACTGGTCCTTCATTGAACATCATGTTATCGATGCCTCTATGCCCTCAAGTTAATCTCATACACTGGGTTGTCGGCACACTTTTTTAGTATACTGATGTGTAAAATATTATGCTCTCTTGACATCTTCAGCAGTAATGCAAGTCTGCAAGTCTATAGGCAACCTTTCCAACATGCTCGAGGATCTCGAATGGTCCAATGAATCGCGGTAATAGCCTGCCTCTCTTCTAACCAATCTAACGACGCCTCAAACTGATGAAACTTTGAGTAGCAGGTGATCTCCAACTATGAACTCCAAGTCTATATGGTGTTCATTAGCATAACTCTTGTGTCTGGTCTGTGCCATCTTCATCTTTTTATGTACAACTTGAATCCTCTCGCTGGTTTCCTGTAACATTTTTAGCCTAAGAAGTTGAGTATCTCTAACTTTAGCCTAACACAACGGTGATCGACAAGGTCTTCCATACAAAGCTTCAAACGGTGCCATCCCTGTACTCATGTGATAGCTGTTGTTGTAGGTAAAATTGATTAGTGATAGGTGCGTCTCCCTAGTACTCTCAAAATTGATGACGGAAGCTCGTAGCATATCTTCCATCACCTGATTGACTCGTTCAATCTATCCATCAGTCTATGGATGAAAGGCTGAACTCAAGTTCAGTGTAGTTCCTATTGTTTTCTAAAGACACTTTCAAAACTCTACCGTGAAACGCGAATCTCAATTCGACACGATCAAAATAGGTATGTTGTGTAGTCGCACAACTTGCTGTAGGTACATTTGACTCAAATGTTCTATTGGATATATTTTGCTATAGGCGATAAAATTTATCGTCTTGATGAGTCGATCCACTATTACCTAAATAGCGTCGTGGTTTTGCTATGACCTCAACAAACCTATCACGAAATTTATGATTATGTGTTCCCATTTCCATTTGGGAAATCTGTAACAGCTAAATAAGTTTCGGTGGTTTTTGTTGTTCTGCCTTTACTTGCTTACAAGTAAGACATCGAGATACGTACTCAGCTACATCTCACTTCATTTCTTCCTACCAAAAATTTCTCTTTAAGTCCTTGTACATCTTTATACCTCCAGGGTGTATAGTCATTCTTGACTTGTGTGATTCATCCAACACATCCTTCTTGAGATTATCTTCGTTAGGCACACAAAGTCTACCCTTACATCTTAAGGCTCCATCTGAATTAATACTCCAGACTTCTGGTTCCTCTGCTGACATCTTAGCAAACCATAGCTTTAAATCCTCAATTGACTTCTGAGCCTCTATGATACAGCAGATTAGAGTCAGTTGGATAACAAGACATCCAAAATGTTGTCCCTCTCTCGACTCTACTGACTGAAGATAAAACTCAACTAAAATGTCCAATGCTTGACATTCTCGAGTTAATATGGCGGAGATTACTAAACTGAGTTGACAACTCAGAGCGTCAGCCACAACATTCTTTACCCGGATGGTATTGCAAAGAAAAGTCATAATCCTTGAGTAACCCCATCCATCTCTGTTGACACATGTTCAACTCCTTCTGAGAGAACAGATACCATAAACTCTTATGATCTGAGAACAGATCGAACTTTACCCTATATAAATAGTGTCTCTAGATCTTTAGATCAAATGCTATTGCAGCCAATTCTAAGTCATGTGTAGGATAATTCTTTTCATGCGGCTTTAGTTGCCTTGATCCATACGCAATCACTTTTCCATCTTGCATAAGCACACAACTAAGTCCTTGGTGCGATGCACCACTGTAGATGATAAACCTTTCTCCACTTCTAGGTATCGTGAGTACCGATGTTGAGGTTAATCTTTTTTTTTTAACTCTTGAAATGCACCTTTATGCTTATCCATCCATTCATGCTTTTCTTCCTTCCATATTAAATTCATCAAGGGTCCCGCAATCTTGAAGAATCCTTCCATGAATCTCTGATAATATCCAGCCAGTCTAAGAAAACTTCTAACTTTTATTACATTGGTCGGTCTATTCCAAATTAAGACTACATTAATCTTAGATGAGTCTACAGAAATACCATCCTGAGAAATAACATGTCCTAAAAATTTGACTTCCTGTAGCCAAAATACTTACTGAACTTTGCATACAACTGACTATCTCAGAGTGTCCGTAGAGCAATCTGTAAATGTTCTTTGTGCTCTTCTTCCATCTTTGAGTAGATCAGGATGCCATCGATAAAAATGATAGTGAATTGATCCAGATAAGGTTTGAATACTCTATTCATTAGGCCCATGAATACTATTGGTGTATTATTTAATCCAAAAGGCATCACTAAAAACTCATAATGCCCATATCTCATCCTGAAAGCACTCTTTGACATATCCTCTAGTCGAACCAATAGCTAATGATATCCCGATCGTAAACCGATCTTTGAAAAGATCTTTGATCCTTGTAGCTGGTCGAATAGATTATCTATCCGAGGAAGTGGGTATCTATTCTAATCATAACCTTGTTCAACTCTCTGTAGTCGATATAGAGTTGACGCATCCCATCCTTTTTCTTCACGAATAGTACAGGTGCTCCACAAGGTGATGTACTTAGGCGAACAAATCCTAAATCTTCGAGCTCCTAAACGTGCTTCTTTAATTCAAACATCTTCTTTGGTGCCATTCGATATGGAGTCTTAGAAATCCATAATGTTCCAGGTGCTAATTCCACATAGAAGTTTATTTTTCTTTTTGGTGGAAGTCCTAAAATATCCTAAAATACATCTTCAAAGTCATGTACGGTAGGGATCTGGTCTATAGTAGGTTTCATACTTGTACTTTTGATCACAACTAAATAACTCGTAAAGAACATATTGCTTATCGATTGGCACTGAAATATGATAGTAGAACATCCTGGTATCATAAAAACGATCATCCTAGTAGTGCAATACAAGTTGGCACCATACTTGGTAAGCCAATCCATTCCTAGGATAATGTCAAACTCAGACATCGACAGAACTATCAAGTCTATCAGAAGATTCCTATCTTCTAGGGTCAAGGGACAGTCCTTGTACACATTACACAACTTAACAGTCACTCCCAATGGTGACACCACATTAAGTGCCAACTCAAGTGCCCGGGGTTCTAAACCCAACTGATGCACAACCTTAATACCAATAAAAGAACATGCAGTACTAGTATCACAAAAACTCTAACTTGACTGTGAAAAGTACAAGCGTACCTTCCAAATCCTGTTGTTCCTTAACGTTAAAGCCTACTTCCTCTGGGATGATGGCTTCACCCAAACCTGATCTAGGGGTCCTTGTAGTCTTTGAGCTGGTGCCCTATAGTATCCTCCGCAAGGTGAGTGACAATCCTTGCTCAAATGGCCAGCCTTATTACAGTTATAGTAGAAGTTGTTCATTCGATAGTGGGTCTTGGGAGCTATGCAGTACTTCACAATGTGTCCAGACACTTCACAGTTGAAACTTCCTTTAGTACCCGATCATGGAGTAGCCAGTGGTGCTTGAAGTGGTGGTCTTCACTGTTGATACTACCAGGGTCGAGAATAATTCAACTAGGGTTTTCTGGTTTCATCCCAAGGCTGCTTATTTTCCTATAGTTACCCTTAGGTCTCCAACCTTGGGCATTCCTCAGTAATGGGTTCTGGAAATTCCTTGACTGAAAGTTCCTTGGCGGAGGGGGTCAATTCATTGGTTGTTACTGAATTGGATACACATCCTTTTCTAGACTCATAGTGAATCTTATAAGTCCTTCAAAAATCTGATTGAGGTGACCAATCATCATATGCCAGAGGTGGGGGTTAAGTCCTTGGTGAAATCTTTTCACCTTCTCCTGTGGCGTGTCAATCATAAGTTGAGTGAAATGGGATAATTACTCAAATTGCATTGTATACTCCCTTACAATCCAACCACCTTGGACTAAACTCAAGAAATTATTCTCCTGCTGGTCCTTCTCGTCCTCGGGAAAGTATTTCTTAAGAAATCTGCCTCCAAATGTCTCCCAAGGCATCTTTCTCACAGCATCGATTCCTACAGTAGCTCGTTCAACTTCCCACTAGTCAGTGATGGCATAGGCAAGCTAAAAAGTAGCCAGGCGATGCTTGTTCTGCTTGTTGCATTCGAGAGCTTCAAAAATGAGCTCCATCTCATGTAACCACTGCTCTGCCTTCCATGGTTCCGTTAGCCTATCATACTTCTCTGGGCACGGTATGCAGAAATGTTCCAACGGTTTATCTTGAGTCTACCTCAATGGGGGTGGTAGTGGTGCAACTGGGAAGTTGACAAGCTAATAGGTGGCATGATTATAAGTATCACCCACATGCTCCGTTCTTTGCATGAAGGCTTCGAAAACACTGCTTGTGTCTATATCCTAGGGAATGGGGGATCTTAAACGTGCTTATTGTCTCATAATCATACCATGGTGATCTTGTGTGCTGTGTGCCTATGAAAAGACCTAATGATTAGCTAACAATCTTCTCGAAGAAACATCTCATGATAAAATGATAAAGAATATAAACTATCAATTCTATATTATAACAACATTTAAATAACACTCATCAAAATAACATCGCAAAGACTCCAAAAGATGATACTTATATATCAAAAGATGTACAGCGAAGTACACATAAGTCAAACTATGTACTGTATGGGACACAAGCTAATATAGCGCTGAAGTCAACTATATACAACACCACTACTAGTGGCTCCTGCCTATACAAACGACTATGGTCAAATAGCTATCTATAAAATCTTCAAAAAAGTGGACAATATGTCCTGATATATAATAAAAAATCTAAACCCTGAATGTCCTAACTCAAAAGTTATCCACATCTGATCCAAACAATGGAACCTCGTCCTCAGATGCAATATATAGCTCCTCTAGTGGATCATCCTCCATGGGTGTAGTGAGATCTCCCATCATGATCCCGACATCCAAATATTCTACCATCACGTCATCACTATCCTCATCCATGGCGTCCAATGGTGGCTCAGCAGTGTCGACGGCTACATCGACAAATCCCTCACCTATTGCAATAACCTCTGCTAACTCATCCTCTCCTATGATAAATTCATCTATTTGTGTAGCCATCTCAGCAACACATACAGCAGCAATCTATGCTGTTGTGGACACGCGAAATTCTACCACTTTTGTTTTGAAATTGATTTGGATCAAAGAAAGAGAAAAGGTTTGTTGAAAACAGATACAGAGTTGCCACTTGGTCTTTAAGGAACCAAGAAACCTAATTTTGACTCACCCAAATGGATAAAGGGCACCGGCCCTTTATAACCAAAGAACTTGGCTCGGGGTTTTGGTACGAGAGATGAAGGAGCCTTTGTCGAGACTAAAACACCCTCAACTCGCCCCGTCTTTCGACGGGCCTCAATTAGCATCCAAATAATTATCTTATACTATGTATGGTTCGACAATTAATACTATGATAGTATATTACATCACATAAGAATCTTGAAGTTGAAAATCAAAAGATAAGATATCATTCATAAGATCTAAGTCAAATATCATACAATGTAAAGTGAAAAATCACACAAATAAACCTAGGAAAAATCGTCTAATCATGTATCAAGTAATTAAGTTTCCCTAATCTAAAGGGGACATGAATTGTTCTTGAAACAAATAATCAAAGAATCAAAGTATGCTTAGCAAACTAGAATGATGAATGTTAATCTTTGAGAAAAGAAGATTTCTCAATCCCCGGGACGGATGAGAAAGGAAGACTAGATCGAGGGAAACATGAACGGATGATCATGATCATTCCTTATAATCTTATTAGATTAGGAGCCACAAAAGCCCCAAATCTTTGCATGCATGCAATGTATGTATCTAGAATGTGCTAAGGTTGTAGTGTGCCTTGTGTTCATGGACTTTCTAAAGTGACTTAAAAGTCTAGAGAATGAATGAATGTGTGAATGAAATCATCATGGGATATGTGCAAATGTAGTATGAACTACTTCCTAAGACACGGGCCAATTTGGAATGCATGTAAGCATCAAATCAAAGAATGAAAGTTAAAATATGCTTGCTGTGAATAGTGGACAGAACAGTAACATGATCTTTTGAAAATTGAAAAGAGAGGTTAGGGATGTTTTCAATGCATGATTTTTTATGGAGATCTTCCTTATTGTGTGTAGCACACAACCCAAAAAGCCAATCTTTAATAACTATTACAGATTGAGAGAAATCATATGAACAATGAAGGTCACTCAGAAACAGAGTTCGTACTGTCGACTGAAATGTTGAAAAATCTTAGAAAATGAAAACAAATGATTTAGAGGCCCATTTTATACAGAAGGTTCCCTAAGACATTGAAGTTTAAGGAAAAAATAAGTTGGGACCACCCATTTTGGAAACGTTTTCTGAAAAAGAAGTTGGAAGTCAACCAAGCTGCTGTGACAGCAGAGGTAGAATGTCTGGAAGGAATGTTTGGGTCCAAATGGACCATTTTCAAGTATTTTCAAGTCAAACCAAAAATCATGGGTGTTCTATAATGAGTTAGGAAGACTTTCCAAGTGGCCTTGCATCCGTATATTGAGTATTGAGTTCTAGAGAAATCTTTGAACTCAGATCACTCACTGTTTTGACTCACTGTTTTGAAGATTTTGGGGAAAACAAGGTTTATCCCTTGAAATCAAAGTGAAGGTTTCAAGAAGGAGGTTTTGAAATAGAAGTTTTAAAAGCATATTTTAATACTCAATGAAGATTATAGCCACTTAAAAATGTCAACATCAAACTCATCATCAAGAACTTCCAAGATTGTTGGAAAGATTCATTTTTTATTTGAACATAACTTCAAGGATACCTTGGAGGTATTGAAGTTATGATCATCATCTATCAAACATGTTTTTGAGGTTAAGAGCTACTATCCATAAGGATTCACTCACCTCAAACTTCATGTTATCATCTAGATGATGATGAACTAGTAAGTAAATAAAGAAAATCAAAAAGAAATGAGGGAAGAAGAGATGAACACATATATAAACAAGCAAGCAAATACAATCAATAGATGATAATCAATGTGATTTTGGACTTGTAGCTTGGTGTTTCACTCATAGATTTTGACATTTGGACATGGAAGTAGCTTCCTATCTCATGAATGCTCAAGAATGAGGGTTGGAGTGGACTTTGAATGTGAAGTATATAGAAGGATAGTGGAAGATAACAAGATTAATACTCACTTTCTTATGGAAAATCAATGGGAGAAGCTCCCTTTCTCTCTTCTAAACCTATCTCTATCTCTCTTCTTCTCTACAATTTTTCAAGCTTTGCACTTGGCCCCCCCAAAATGAAGAGCAATGGGGGGTTTAAATAGGCCAATTTGGGGTGGTTTTGGGGTTTTAGAAGTACTCCCATTGGTCCCAAACAACTGTGAACACAAAACTATGTCGTTTTGGCTTTCAATTAATCAAATTGGACCCCCAAAAAAATTACAAAAATAGACTCTGCGAGGGTTGAGTGTTGCGGTGGCACTGGGCCTGTGCCTCGGCAGCAGTGGGCCAGTGCCGTAGCGGCACTGCTCTTCAGACACCCAGAAATTTACGTTTAGGCCCCCAGAGGTTCTGGTATTCGCTAAAAGGCCCTATTTTGTCCGAAATTCACAGAAAACGCATACGAACTCCAAATTGAGGTTGTGATATACCGTTGGAAAGGTAATGGAGTCTATTTTACATAAAAAATAGTTCAAAGATAGGTCACTTTAAAAAGTTTTGCGGTATTCGCGATAAAAGCCGATTTGATCACCTTTTCCACCTTCAGAAATTCATAATAGATTCGTTTGAAATCCAAAAATTATGTACGATATACCGTCGGAAAGCTATTGACCTCTAGTATCCATGAAAAATATTTGAAAATTGTTATGGTGCTCCAGTTTCAAAGTCAAATTTGGTCAAACTGGTCAAACCTGGGATTCCCGGGAAGTTCTGGGAACCTCTGGGAGCTCCCAGGAGTTGACGTTTTTGTGCGATCTTCTTTTAAAACTCATTTTAACAGTTTTCACATAATCTAGAATGATCATGATGAATTTGGACGATTTTGGTCAAACTTGGTTAAACCTTGGTCAAACCTTAGTCAAACCTGGTCAAACCGGTCAACGGGGACTTTCTGGGAACTTCCGGGACTTCTGGGGGTCTCTGGGAACAGACGATTTCATCTGACTTTACTTAAAAACTCATTTTCTTACCTTTTTTACGACATAGCATGTTTCCAGAACTTTTTGGTCCAAATCTCGGAGTTTTCGGGCTTTCAGGGGCATTTTGGTCATTCTGAGCATCTTGAGAAATAGAACCAACTTCCAAGAGTCCTTTTGAGTCTTTGCGATCATTGTGAACCACCAAGCTATGGGTCTCCTAAATCTGATAGCCGACAAAATGGAGTGTCTACAGTTTGCCCCTCTTTGGCATGAACTTGCAAGGCAACGCATATCGCAAGCGAGTGCCAAATCTTTGAAGAGACAGGTCTTTTTGGAGGCTATAGATTTAGGATAAAAGCGTTGTAAAGATGCAATGATGAAAAACATGATGCTGAGGTCAATGTTGGTCGCGCTCTGCGTGCGCTGCCTACGTATCCCAAGGGGAATCAGACCAGGATGTAGTTCGGGGCACAAAGGAACAAATCACACATGCACAACAAGACATGCGGATGCTATGCTATGACGATGATATGAAATGCATGAATGTGATATGAATTGTGTCATGAGTCCTATCATGTCTAGTGTTATGATCCTAGTATGAGCAGGTGCTATAGGGTGTGCCACTCTGAGTGGGCTGATGTTGTGCTAGTGTTTGCGACTGTGATGTGGTGAATGACTCAGATAAGGACATCAAGGTTTAGAAGACTCTGGGTCTAGGGGAAAACTTCTGGAATTTAGGAAATGTGTTTTGTAGGTAAAACGGATCGGACGCGGGGTCCTCGAGGATGATAACTAAAGATAACCGACAAGTGAGGGAGCTCATGATAACTGACAGTTTGAGGAAACCAGAGTGAGGAAGCTCAAGAGCGACAAGTGAGAAAGCTCATAATAAGTGAAGAAGCTCATGATCTTGGACAAAGGAGTGAGGAAGCTCACGATAAGCAATAGGCAAGGAAGCTCACAATAATCAATAGGTAGGTAAGGGGGACTCACGATTTTGGACAAATGAGTGATGAAGCTCACGATAAGTGAGAAAGCTAACAGTTTCGGAGGAAGGAGTGAGGAAGCTCACGATAAACGAGTGGTGAGGAAGCTCATCATTTTGGACAGAGGAGTGAAAAAGCTCACGACAGCTGAGTTGGCAAGGAATCTCATGATGATTGGATAAGGGAGTGAAGAGGCTCACAATAGGTGAGGAAGCTCATGATAATCAATGGACACGGAGCCTTGAATTATAAATTGATAGTGCTTGCCCTAGGAATCGGGGTAATTTGATAGCGGGCGGTGCTTTCAATTGTTGGCTGATCCCGAGAGTTGGTTCTGATTGTCATTATCTTCTGCTAGGGATAGTGGGGGATTCTTCAGGAATCTCTTTTAACTTCTGTACTAGATCCAGGATTCGTATCCGAATGTCTCACGGTTGATCGAAATGACCGATGAAGGAGTTTCCTCAATCTAGAGGGCTAACAATGAAGGATTTGACTCAATCTAGAGGGCTGACGATGAAGGATTTGCCTCAATCTAGAGGGCTGATGATGAAGGATTTGCCTCAATCTAGAGGGCTGTTGATGAAGGATTTGCCTTAATCTAGAGGGCTGACGATGAAGGATTTGCCTCAATCTAGAGGGCTGATGATGAAGGATTTGCCTCAATCTAGAGGTCTGTTGATGAAGGATTTGCCTCAATCTAGAGGGCTATTGATGAAGGATTTGCCTCAATCTAGAGGGCTAACAATGAAGGATTTGCCTCAATCTAGAGGGCTGATGATGAAGGATTTACCTCAATCTAGAGGGCTAACAATGAAGGATTTGCCTTAATCTAAAAGGCTGATGATGAAGGATTTACCTCAATCTAGAGGGATGATGATGAAGGATTTGCCTCAATCTAGATGGCTGACAATGAAGGATTTGCCTCAATCTAGAGGGCTGATAATGAAGGATTTACCTCAATCTAGAGGGCTGTTGATGAAGGATTTGCCTCAATCTTGAGGGTTGGTGATGAAGGATTTGTCTCAATTTAGAGGGCTAACAATGAAGGATTTGCCTAAATCTAGAGGGCTGATGATGAAGGATTTGCCTCAATCTAGAGGGCTGATGATGAAGGATTTGCCTCAATCTAGAGGGCTAACAATGAAGGATTTGCCTCAATCTAGAGGGCTGATGATGAAGGATTTGCCTCAATCTAGAGGGCTGACGATGAAGGATTTGCCTCAATCTAGAGGGCTGATGATTAATGATTTGCCTCAATCTAGAGGGCTGTTGATGAAGGATTTGCCTAAATATAGAGGGCTATTGATGAAGGATTTGCCTCAATCTAGAGGGCTGGAGATGATGGATTTGCCTCAATCTAGAGGGCTAACAATGAAGGATTTGCCTCAATCTAGAGGGCTGATGATGAAGGATTTGCCTCAATCTAGAGGGCTGATGATATATCGACAGTGAACTACTCTGACTGTCATGGATTGGACCAACGGTTGGACTAACTGTGATAAAAAGAAATGATGATGTACGAATTGAGATGACGAGTCGACAATGAACTACTATAACTGTCATGGATTGAACTGACAATGTACGAATGAGATGACGAGTCGACAGTGAACTACCGTGACTGTCATGGATTGAACTGATGATGTACTAATCAAGATGACGAGTCGATAGTGAACTACTATGACTGTCAGGATTGAACTGCTGATGTACGAATGAGATGACGAGTCGACAATGAACTACCGTGACTGTCATAGATTGAACTGATGATGTACTAATCAGGATGACGAGTCGATAGTGAATTACTATGACTGTCAGGATTGAACTGCCGATGTATAAATTGATATGCCTATTGGGGATTAAACTAAATCTACTGGGGATGAAGCGACTACTTCTCTTGACCAGGGACCAAGATTCAAATTCGAATCTCTCATAGTTTATCAAATCTTGCTGACCCAAAACGGGATCCATCTCTGAATCTCTCGCGGTTGATCAAATCTTGTAATGCTCAATCCAAAAGAGCCGATTTGGGCCTTCGGGAGCTGATGCACTCTCTGAGAATCTCTCTTCAATTCTTGACTTAGAACCAAGATCTATCTCTAAATCTCTCGTGGTTGATTAAATCTTGTAATGCTCAATCCAAAAGAGCCGGTTAGGGCCTTCAGGAGCTGATGGACTCTTTGAGAATATTCAATTCTTAACCTAGAACCAGGATCCATCTCTGAATCTCTCGTAGTTGGTCAGATTCTGTAATGCTCAATCTAAAAGAGCTGGTTAGGGCCTTCGGGAGCTAAAGCATAATGTACTCTGCTAGGAAGAAGGAAATACATCCATTAAATAGGAGTAAAGTTATCATTCTATTTGTGATGAGGGATGATTTGCGGTGGTTTGACACTGATGGAGGGTGATAATCAATAGCAACTTATGGACTTATGTTGCTAGGATGAAAGAAAATCATCAACAGCCACTCATGGACTTATGTTGCATGAACAAAGAAAGATGGTCAACAGCCACTCATGGACTTATGTTGCTAGGATGAAAGAAGATCATCAACAGCCATTCGTGGATTTATGTTGCATGAACGAAGAAAGACAGTCAACAGCTACTCATGGACTTATGTTGCATGAGCGAAGGAAGACAGTCAACAGCCACTCATGGACTTATGTTGCTAGGACGAAGGAAGATCGTCAATAGTCATTCGTGGACTTATGTTGCATGAACGAAGATGAGCAACAACCACTTATGGACTTATGTTGCTAGGAGAAAGGAAGATCATCAACAGCCACTCATGGACTTATGTTGCATAAACGAACATGAGCAACAATCACTTATGGACTTATGTTACTAGGAAAAAGGAAGATCATCAACAGCCACTCATAGACTTATGTTGCATGAACGAAGATGGTTAACCTTCGACGGTTTGGAAAGGGATGAAATTTTCCCCAAGTTTGGACGCTTCTCATGTTGACACCTTGACTGCTGCAGTAATAGTGTTTGGTATTCCTGCTTGCATTGTCCTTGGAATGCTCTTTATAACTTGATTTGAAAGATTCATTATTAGTAACTGTTGACTTACACATTGGAGACTACGCCAAACTCTTTTATAGAAAAGACTATAATTGACTCAGAAACTGACAGACACCGACGCGCGAGGGTGACACATTTGACACCAAAATGAAACAAGCTCAACTTGCCAAAACTTGATGTGCTTTCATCATAAATGATGTACCATTTCTCTTATGAGTTCACTCCGCATATGATAAATCTCATTTTGAAAGCTCTTCCCTATTGATCTAATCAATTCTTTGCTTCTCCCAAAATGTGCTTTAGATTAGTGCCTTAGCTTTTAGAATAAAAGATGCTCTATTTCAAAATTTTCAAAACAACTTGGTGACTTGAAAACTCACCCTTTGGTGTGAAGGGATCGTATTAGGAAAATAGAGTTTGCCCCTAGTTCATAGGCAAACGAGGCAGGTGACTGAAGTTTGCCCCTACTTTGGAAGATGGTTATTTGAAGGTTTTAGGCAAACGAGGTAGGTGACCGAAGTTTTCCCCTTGTATGAAGGGTAGATAGTAAAATTCAGCCAAACGAGGCGGGTGGCCGAAGTTTGCCCCTAGTGTGGAGGTGATTTTCTGGCTTGAGGCAAGGATCATGACTTTAATCTCTCAAATGCTCATAACTTTTTCCTAGGCACCAGTGAGGTGACCTAGCGAGCTCTTTTCTCTCTTTTGTTATTGCTCACCTTGGATTTAGCTCTAATTTATGCCAAGGCGTCCTTTCGGATTTTTGACCTAGCGAGCCATCCTTCTTTTCTTTTTAAAAGTCTGCCTACGTAACCCCAAGTGGGGATCAGGTCCCACGTAGTTCGGGCCATGGTCAGAAAAAAGCGAGTTGATTTTTAGGTAGGTGGGGTGACCGAACCGTTGTGGTTGCCTACGTATCCCCGAGCGGGAATCAGGTCGAGCGTAGTTTAAGGCAAGGCTTGAAAGAAAGTGGTTTGATTATGATGGTGTTGATCGAACCAATGTGGTTGCCTACGTATCCCCGAGCGGGAATCAGGTCGAGCGTAGTTCAAGGCAAGGCTTGAAAGAAAGTGGTTTGATTATGATGGTGTTGACCAAACCGATGTGGTTGCCTACGTATCCCCGAGCGGGAATCAGGTCGAGCGTAGTTCAAGGCAAGGTCTTGAAAGAAAGTGGTTATGAGGGTTTTTCAAACCAATCATCAAATAAGTTCAAACTTGAACCACTTGTGGTAGCTTTGAAGAGGAGGATTCAGTTTCCATCTCCCTTTCTTTTCTTTTTCTTTTTCTTTTGTTTTGAGGATTGATCCTTTTCACTTTCGCCTAGCCAGTCAATTTTCCTTTTCACATATTTGATTCTTGTGAGATCTTTTTATTACAATTTCAGAATTCCAGAATGTGCATATCATTTCTCAGAATTTATTTGTGGTCATTCCGAGCCTTTTAAAATGTGATCTAGGTATGTTCTCATGACGTACCTTGAAGTGTACAATCCTCTGTATCACCAAAATTTTCTTCCTTTCATTTTCCCCGTCATTTTGACTAGCTAAGGTCAGATCTTGGAAATCAACACCTTTTTCAGCTCTAACTTTTGCCTAAGTGCCCTTTCGGGTTTTCAACCTAGCGAGTTTTTTTTTTTTGAAAGTGGAGATGAAACTCACTGAAATGTTTGGCTACCATCAAGGACCAAGTCCGCACAGGTTCGCATGGCTATCAATTGGGTTGGGCCCAAGGCTTTGAAATCGTAGAAATGGTGGAAAGGGTGTTGGGCAAGCCCCAAATCAGTCTCAAGTATGTCTTTTCAAGATTTGAGCAAAAGCATCTTTAAATTCTTAAAGTAAGACTATTCAATTCTCAGCTCTTCATTGGTGTCAGCGCAAAATTGACTTTGACCTTTTCAGGATTCTTTTTTTGTTTTTTTAAAAAATATTTTTTAGCACAGTAATATCCATGGTAATTTGCAAAGTGACCCTTTAGTTCAGCGATTCATGCACTTATGACTATACACATCAGATTAGGCAAAATGAGACTTTATTCCATTAGCAAGAGAGAGGGATTACATTACTCGACACATACCCATAACTACTCGATGGTAGACAGACTCGACCACAAGACTAAACTTGAAATAGATTCAAAACATAGGGCAGACTCATCTTGGTCTCAAATGGAGTGTCTTTGTGACCCATTTATTATTATTATTATTATTTTTTTCAGCAGAAGTCCCAAACACTATTAGTTCACCGTGTAGCTTCAACAATCATTGGCCTCAGCAAAGATGATCATTTGAACAGATAAGCCAAGGGCTTTAGGTTCGATGAAGCTGACACTTTGGTTGACATAGGGTTGGATGGGCGATGGCTCGATGATTTTCTGATCGAGGAGGTCCTGGATATCATGGCGAAGGCGTATGCAGCTGTCGGTATCATGGCCTGGGCCTTGGTGGTAGGCACAAATTTTGGACAGGTCACAACTAGGCGGAGGGAGATCGACACGAGGTTGAAGGAGTTGGAGGTGCCCTTTTTTGATGAGGTTATCAAGGATAACAGACAACGGCATACCCAGGTTGGTAAAGGTTCATGGGTTGCGGGCTTTGTTAAACTTTGGGTTCAAGTGGGTCCTTGGAGTGGTTCTTGGATTTGGATATGGTCTAGGATTACCAAGGCTAGGGTGTGGGCTTGGATACAAGTAGATATTCGGATGTGGAAATGGGCTTGGATAGACGGCGTCGGGCAACCCATACTTTTCTTTATTGATGCTCTGCACCATTTTCTTAAATCGGCTTATCCTTAAACTTAGTTGTTCAACAGTGGTTTGTAGTTTGTCCACTTTCCCTTCCAGAGCTTGGTAGGCCATTATGATAGCCTGGGCTAGCCCACGATTGAGACAATGAATTTGGGAAGGTACAGAGGTGTCCTTATCCGGGGCTATGTTTTCTGCAAATAGAAGTAAAAGCCCAAATTAACAGAGGCACGAAGTACTTCTTATGGACTCCTAGTGGGGAGAGCTGATCAGAGTCTCAAAGAATTTATCGATGTGAACTAATGATGGTTGCAGTATATATACAACTTCTATACAATGATTGAGATGGGTGAGGATGATGACATGTACGTGCTTGATGTGTAGAGACTGACATATGTGAGATTGAAAAGATGTGCGTGCATGTAGACTGACACGAATCGTGTATGCATATGAGACAAGCATACGAATGCAAGCCCTAATCGATATGATGCCCCTACTTCTAACAGATAGCAGTTAAACAAATAAGGTCCTAGCCATACAGAGTGTGCTAACCTTACTTTCCAGTATGATCACCAAGGGATAACAGGGATTTCCGGGATACTTCGGAAATTTCGGACAGAGTTTTTGGGAAAAACAAGGATTTGGAAGATTCGGAAAAAATTTCTAGAAATTATTTGAGTTTCTAGGAGAAATAGGGATTTCTGGTTGATTTGGACTGAGCTTCTAGGAGAAACTGGTATTTTGGGTATTTTTGAGAAATATGGATAGAGTTTCTAGGAGAAACAAGTATATCTGGGCATTTCTGGGTGATTTGGGCAGAATTTTTAGGATAAACAAGTACTATGGGTATTCCTGGGAAATTTGGATAGAGTTTCTAGGAGAAACAAGTATATCCGGGCATTTCTAGGTGATTTGGGTAGAGATGTTGGGATTTTTGGAGAATCTAGGAGATTTGGGCAGAGCTTCTGGGAAAATAGGTACTTTGGGTATTTATAGGAAATTTGGATAGAGTTTCTAGAGTTTCTGGGAGAAGCTGGTATATCTGGGAAATCCGGGAGATTTAGACAGAGTTTCTGGGAAAAACTGGTTAATATGGTTATATCTGGGATATCTGGACAAAGTTTCTGGGAGAAACTGGTTAATATGGTTATATATGGGATATCTGGACAGAGTTTTTGGGAAAAACCGATTAATATGGTTATATCTGGGATATCTGGACAGAGTTTCTGGGAGAAATTGATTAATATGGTTATATCTGGGATATCTGGACAGAGTTTCTGCGAGAAACTGGTTAATATGGTTATATCTGGGATATCTGGACAAAGTTTCTGGAAGAAACTGGTTAATATGGTTATATCTGGGATATCTAGACAGAGTTTTTGGAAGAAACTGGTTAATATGGTGATAGTGATCATACTGTCTAGCAGGTTACTGTCTAGCAGGTTTTCATACTCCTATGTCTTAGGACCGACAAACAAGGTCAACTCAATGTGATCGCATGTGAGTGATTGCCTAGGGGATCATAAGAAAGAGGTTCTGCCTCATGTCACATTAGCGTCTACACCGCGCAGGTAATCCTGTCAGGGCATACAGCAGTTATATCACATTGTCCTATCTGAAAAGATAAATCAACAGTCCTATGAAAGGTTCTACATGAATCTATATGCAAAGGCTGGGTTTAGTCAAAGAGGGACCGTTGACGAGAGTTCTAATATACCGTCAGAGAGACAGTACGGAAGTGTTTACTCTTTTTGATATACCTTGGAAGGTACAGTATTAACGGTGACTTGTGCCCTGGCACAGCAAGACCTGAACAATGTCAGCGCCGCGTTTCAGACACAGTCGGAGGGGAGGAAATGCAAGAGTGCAATGCGGTGAACCAGACACAGTAAAAAGATGATTTTAAGGATGCTTCTTATGAGTCAAACCTCTGTATTATTTTGTTTTGAAAATAAATATCCCCAGTAGAGTCGCCAGATTGTGGACACGCGAAATTCCACCACTTTTGTTTTGAAATTGATTTGGATCAAAGAAAGAGAAAAGGTCCGTTGAAAACAGATACAGAGTTGCCACTTGGTCTTTAAGGAACCAAGAAACCTAATTTTGACTCACCCAAATGGATAAAGGGCACCGGCCCTTCATAACCAAAGAACTTGGCTCGGGGTTTTGGTACGAGAGAGGAAGGAGCCTTTGTCGCGACTAAAACACCCTCAACTCGCCCCGTCTTTCGACGGGCCTTAATTAGCATCCAAATAATTATCTTATACTATGTATGATTCGACAATTAATACTATGATAATATATTACATCACATAAGAATCTTGAAATTGAAAATCAAAAGATAAGATATCATTCATAAGATCTAAGTCAAATATCATACAATGTAAAGTGAAAAATCACACAAATAAACCTAGGAAAAATCGTCTAATCATGTATCAAGTAATTAAGTTTCCCTAATCTAAAGGGGACATGAATTGTTCTTGAAACAAATAATCAAAGAATCAAAGTATGCTTAGCAAACTAGAATGATGAATGTTAATCTTTGAGAAAAGAAGATTTCTCAATCCCCGGGACGGATGAGAAAGGAAGACTAGATCGAGGGAAACATGAACGGGTGATCATGATCATTCCTTATAATCTTCTTAGATTAGGAGCCACAAAAGCCCCAAATCTTTGCATGCATGCAATGTATGTATCTAGAATGTGCTAAGGTTGTAGTGTGCCTTGTGTTCATGGACTTTCTAAAGTGACTTAAAAGTCTAGAGAATGAATGAATGTGTGAATGAAATCATCATGGGATATGTGCAAATGTAGTATGAACTACTTCCTAAGACATGGGCCAATTTGGAATGCATGTAAGCATCAAATCAAAGAATGAAAGTTAAAATGTGCTTGCTGTGAATAGTGGACAGAACAGTAACATGATCTTTTGAAAATTGAAAAGAGGGGTTAGGGATGCTTTCAATGCATGATTTTTTTATGGAGATCTTCCTTATTGTGTGTAGCACACAACCCAAAAATCCAATATTTAATAACTATTACAGACTGAGAGAAATCATATGAACAATGGAGGTCACTCAGAAACAGAGTCTGTACTGTCGACTGAAATGTTGAAAAATGTTAAAAAATGAAAACAAATGATCTAGAGGCCCACTTTATACAGAAAGTTCCCTAAGACATTGAAGTTTAAGGGAAAAATAAGTTGGGACCACCCGTTTCGGAAAAGTATTCTGAAAAAGAAGTTGGAAGTCAACCAAGCTGCTGTGACAGCAGAGGCAGAATGCCTGGAAGGAATGTTTGGGTCCAAATGGACCATTTTCAAGTATTTTCAAGTCAAACAAAAAATCACGGGTGTTCTCTAATGAGTTAGGAAGACTTTCCAAGTGGCCTTGGATTCATATATTGAGTATTGAGTTCTAGAGAAATCTTTGAACTCAGATCACTCACTGTTTTGACTCACTGTTTTGAAGATTTTGGGGAAAACAAGGTTTATCCCTTGAAATCAAAGTGAGGGTTTCAAGAAGGGGGTTTCGAAATAGAAGTTTTGAAAGCATATTTTAATACTCAATGAAGATTATAGCCACTTAAAAATGTCAACATCAAACTCATCATCAAGAACTTCCAAGATTGTTGGAAAGATTCATTTTTTATTTGAACATAACTTCAAGGATACCTTGGAGGTATTGAAGTTATGATCATCATCTATCAAACATGTTTTTGAGGTTAAGAGCTACTATCCATAAGGATTCACTCACCTCAAACTTCATGTCATCATCTAGATGATGATGAACTAGTAAGTAAATAAAGAAAATCAAAAAGAAATGAGGGAAGAAGAGATGAACACATATATAAGCAAGCAAGTAAATTGCAATCAGTAGATGATAATCAATGTGATTTTGGACTTGTAGCTTGGTGTTTCACTCATAGATTTTGACATTTGGACATGGCAGTAGCTTCCTATCTCATGAATGCTCAAGAATGAGGGTTGGAGTGGACTTTGAATGTGAAGAATATAGAAGGATAGTGGAAGAAAATAAGATTAATATTCACTTTCTTATGGAAAATCAATGGGAGAAGCTCCCTTTCTCTCTTCTAAACCTATTTCTATCTCTCTTCTTCTCTACAACTTTTCAAGCTTTACACTTGGCCCCCCAAAATGAAGAGCAATGGGGGGTTTAAATAGGCCAATTTGGGGCAGTTTTGGGGTTTTAGAAGTACTCCCATTGGTCCCAAACAACTGTGAACACAAAACTATGTCGTTTTGGCTTTCTATTAATCAAATTGGACCCCCAAAAGAATTATAAAAATAGACTCTGCGAGGGTTGAGTGCCGCGGTGGCACTGGGCCTGTGCCGCGGTGGCAGTGGGACAGTGCCACAGCGACACTGCTCCTCAAACGCTAAGAAATTTATGTTTAGGCACCCAGAGGTTCCGGTATTCGCGAAAAGGCCCTATTTTGTCCGAAATTCATAGAAAACGCATACGAACTCTAAATTGAGGTTGTGATTTACCGTTGGAAGGTAATGGAGTTTATTTTACATAAAAAATAGTTCGAAGATAGGTCACTTTGAAAAGTTTTGCGGTATTCGCGATAAAAGCCGATTTGATCACCTTTTCCACCTTCGAAAATTCATAATAGATTCGTTTGAAATCCATAAATTATGTGCGATATATCGTCGGAAAGCTATTGACCTCTAGTATCCATGAAAAATGTTTGAAAATTGTTACGGTGCTCTAGTTTTAAAGTCAAATTTTAGTCAAACTGGTCAAACCTGGGATTCCCGAGAAGTTTTGGGAACCTCTAGGAGCTCCCAGGATTTGACGTTTTCGTGCGATCTTATTTTAAAACTCATTTAAACACTGTCCACATGATCTAGAATGATCCTGATGAATTTGGATGATTTCGGTCAAACTTGGTCAAACTTGGTCAAACCGGTCATCGGGGACTTTCTGGGAACTCCGGGACTTCTGGGGGTCTCGGGGAGCTGACGATTTCATCTGACTTTACTTCAAAACTCATTTTCTTACTTTTTTTTACGACATAGCATGTTTCCAGAACTTTTTGGTCCAAATCTGGGAGTTTTTGGGCTTTCAGGGGCATTTTGGTCATTCTGAGCATGTTGAGAAATAGAACCAACTTCCAAGAGTCCTTTTGAGTCTTTTGCGATCATTGTGAACCACCAAGCTATGGGTCTTCTAAATTTGGTAACCGATAAAATGGGGTGTCTACAGCTGTGGCAGTCATATGGGCTATAGCTCCTACTAGTGCCTCGGGTACAACTGTCTCCTTTGGATCCTCGTCCTCAATGACCTCATCTCCCTCTGCTACTATAATGTCCTCTCCAGCTATAATATCCATACCAGTCAGGTTTGGGTCCTCTAGATCCTCTGTTGGGTCATACTCTTGCTCCTCCTCTGGCTTCTCATGATCGTCAATATCCTTATCAACCTCATCATCCCCCATCAACTCAGGCTCTACTAGCTCTGGCACTGGTACTACTGGTGCTAGTACTGGTGATGTTGCCTATGCTGGTGCAGCTGCAGATATTAGAAGAAAGTCAATTTTTCCTAAGATAGCTCGTAACTTAGTAGCATCCATCTCTAGCTTACTCGAAATCAAGTGAGCTATCTCATGATATATCGCCTCTCAAGTCCACGCGTAATGATAGGCGTCCATACGTCTCTCTGTCGAGTAAGTCTGTCCGTCAACATGAAGGGCTCTCCATAGATCCTCCTCTAGGTAACTACTGGCGGCACGTCATATGCGCCCATAGTACAACTCTGGGTCAGTTGGCTGTAGACACCCCAATTTTACCAAAATATTAAACTTAGGGGAGTGTTATCTCTAAAATCCGATGATGACAAGGAACGACTAATCTAGAACTTTCAAAGGTGATTCAAGCTCTTCAAAAGGATCTTTCGATTCAAAACAAAGAGGAAAAAGAGAGAAAAAGGGAAAATAGAGGAGAACGACACATAGTAAGATATACGGCAGTCACAGGTTGCCGTATGGCACTCGCTTAAGTGCCGGAGCGGCATTCATAGCAAATTTCACTAAATGCCACGAAAAAATGGATTTCAAAAGAAAATGGCAATTCCTAGAGTTGTCCGCGGCATTCTCTGAATGCCGGTGCGACAATCATTGAATGCCGTAATGGCATTCATCAAGTTCCGTTTCGGTACTCACCAAGTGCCGCTTCCATCTCCAGTGAGTGCCGCATTTTTGGGCAGACAGCTATAATACATCACATTTTGTACCATCAAAAGGACATACGAAATCAGTATTTTTGCCCTTGAAATAACTGAAATACCCTTTTAAATTTGCCTATATAAGAAGGGTGAATATCCCATTACAAGGGATGAGCTTTTGAATCTCCCTACCTTATCTTGATTCTCCTTCTCTTAAACCTCTAGAAAATTTTCTAAATATACTTAAGAATTGCTTTTATAGTTTTAAAAAAGAGGTTTGTGTGTGAGTTAGAGTTGAAGAGCTTGATTACCTTGTGGAATTCCTCCAAACCACCAAGTTGAGGATATTTAGAGGTAGACTCTAGACTAAATCATCCTTTAAATACATGTTAACTTAGCTATTGTTTTAATGTTGAGTCTCTACTTTTGGTTGTGTTCATCTCTTGGGATTTATGAGACTTTCAATGTCTCATTCGAATCCTTTAATTTGAAATCTCTTGGCCTTCTTATAAGTTCATAGTATATAAGAAGATTAGGATTGGTAATGAGTATTTTGATTGACAAGTTCAAACCCATCTCCATGGTTTGATTTTGTTATTCTAGGACTTTATGAAGTTTCTCCATACTTTATTGAAATCTATCAATTATGAGAGTTATTAGTCTCGCATGACCACCAAATGGTAGGAGGGTTAGTTTAACTAAGGCAAAGCTTAATGGCTTTGTAGTTAAAAACTAATAAATGAAAGATGAACTAGACAAAAGATGCAGTGAGTTCATCGACCACTTTTCATCAATGGTTTTTAGTTAAACATCGAACCGTTGGAACTGAATGAAACCAATGAGAGAGTGTTCATAACTCAAAATTCTACCATTGCAATTTTTGTTTTAGTAAGATTCTATGGTTAAGAGTGGTTTGGTTGTGGGTTTTGGGAAACAACAACAATCTGTCCAGAGTTTCAGAACAGTAATACCCCTTTGAAATGATCAAATCAGAACCCTAATTGAGTGTTGATGACCCCAAATAATTTTTTCTATGACATTTAATGTGTTAATAAGACCCCCTAAAAAGATTAGAGCCTTTTAGATCATTTTACTATTTTTAGAAAATCATACAAGATCTCTGGAGAGAGAGTTGGAAATTCCTGAGTGATGTCTAGTGTTTGTTTGATTCCCAGAGATCTAACCGTTGGAACTTTGATTTCCTTTTTGGGTTAAACACGAGACTCACAGAGGCATCTTGTATCCAAAACTCATCAAGTTCAAACCAAAGGATCTTGCCTTTTCCATTTCTTTTGGGTCTGGTCTGCTCTCAGTAATTTTCAGAATTCTGTCACAATTTTGACATGTCTTGTAAACATTGGCCCAATGATGTTTTCATGAGCCTAGAATTAAACCATGCTTCAATAATAATTAGTTAAGCTTGAATTCAAAGTTTAAGTGATCTAAATCAATGAGTATTTCATAACTTATCCTTGTTCATGTATACATTCATCCATGTGGCCTGATATTTATAATTAGGATTCGCTTACTAGATTTAAGCTAGAAGCCTAGGACATCACCTAACTTTATATCTTGTGTATCATGTGGACTAACTCTTGTTTTGTAGCACCGATGAGGCATGATCTCTCGACTTTCCCTTAGTTTAATTATTCCTTAATTTTATTGATTTTTCAACCTTATGCGCGACACATTAGAATTGAAACTTGCCTTATGTGTATATATGTGATTAGAGACTCTTTTATTACGATTTCAATTTTTGTATGCATTGCACGTTTAAATATTCGCGGCTGGACCCCGGGTAAGTTCTCCAGTTCTCTATTTTGCATATCATATTGCTTGCTAATTGCACTACTTGGTTTTGAACGTTGTTTTATCATTAGCAATTTACACCATTTCAATATGCTTGTGTAAAGTATATTTATATCTATGTATTAGTTGAGGGCATGCTTAGATTAATGGTTTGATTAAAAGAATGTTGAGTAGAGGCCTATCGCGAGATAGGATGAGAGGGGGTGTTTTAGTCCGTCGGACTCCTTTCTCTCCCATTCCATAATCCCCAGACTTAGTTAATCTTTGGTTTCCAACAAATCAGCTTGCTTTAAAAATAGTTTCTTAATTTTCCTTTTAAAAATTAAGTGGTGACTCATTTTTGATTTTGAATTTGAATTTGGAAAATGTTTTTTTTTTTTAAAAGCTGTGGGTAAGAGAAAATTGCGATATCCACAATCTGGCGACTCTGCTGGGGATCGAAACCAAAATCTCTGGTTTCGCAGACCAGAATTCCTGATCTTGGGTTAACTCAAGGATTAGACTTGAAAGCATCCTTTTAATCAAATTATTTAATCCTTGTGTGCCTGTTGCATTTCACTTGCATGTCTCGCCAGTTGATTGCACGGAAGTATGACCTTGGAGGCTTGCGGCGACTCGGTCGGTCAAGTAATCATGGGACTGTGTGATCAAAGGTCCCTTATTTTGACCATGTGTTGGTATATGAAGCATCGTATCGGGTGTGTGTTAAAGGTCCCTTATTTTGACCAAAATCTGGCCTTTGCATAATAGCTTCTATAGAACCTTTCATAGGAAATCAATTCTCAATTAGGATTTTGTGCTAAGGAGTCTTGTATGCCCGGAAGGGATTATTTGAGATGATGATGATACTTGCTTGATGAAAGATGTGTAACCTCTTAATCACTTTTGAACAATTCCTCTTCATGTCTTATGACATTTTGAGAACGTGCCGAATCTTGATTATAAGATTACATCTCTTATATCATGTTTAGCTAAGCATCATTGACCTTGTATATATCCGAATTCATGGAAAGTACGGTAATAATCCTATCATGTGATCCTTCTACCCAAAGAATTTTAAATCCATCTTTGTAAGCAAACGAATTTTTGCCATATTTACTCCAAAGTTTCAATCGCTCTTTCAAAAAATCTTTGGAGTTCACTTTTTGATTAAAGCTCCAAACTAATCTTTGTTAAAGTATATTTCCACATGATCATCTTCAAAAGAAAATTCCAAAGATCTTGAGAATTGTTTTGAGAAATCTCGTCGTCTATAGAAATGCATTTTAAATGAATTTCAAAGTAAAATTTCAATCCAATCATCTTGGTTGAGGAATGTTTTAACATCCTCGTTCTCAAAAGAATTCACGAGAATTGTTGTAACAACCCTAAAATTTCTATGTAAATAATTATTTTAATTATTATTTTTAGTTAGCAATATTATATGAGTGTGCCTATGTAAGACATGTGTTTGGAAAATTTTAAGTGTTTGGTGGACATATAAATTAAATCATGAGTGAGCGCGTTTAGTTTGGAAGTTATATTTTATTAATTTATATTTGTTAAAAAAAATAAAATGAAGGGTTGATATGTATTTTTGTTATATAGTGTTTACAAGCCCGCGAATGTGTTAAATAATGTAATTAACATTAAAACTTAGTACCGGGGTCATGGGTACCCATTGGGCTACTCATTTTAACACTTTGTACTGCATTCTGGGCTCATATAGGTCTCTTTTGTGAGCCCACAAGAAGAAAAACGGGATTAATATATTTTTGTGTGTTTTATTGACATGTGTTGTGTGTGTAGTGTACATATATCTTATATTAAAAACCCTAGACACCCAAAAGAAAGAACAGACGTGTGTGTGTGTGTGTGTGTGTGTGTGTGAGAGAGAGAGGGAGAGGGAGAGAGAGAGAGAGAGAGAGAGGGAGTGACGGAGAAGAAGAAGAAGAAGAAAAGGGAGGAGAAAGGAGAAGGATTCCGGGTTCGTGGTCACGTGGGGAATCGCGGAGTATTCGTGGTTGTCAATTTTGGATCGAACTAGGTGAGTTAAAGATTTGTTTTTGGGTATATATATATACACATATGTATATATATATATGTATACGCTAGGGAATCCTATTAGTTCTTGTTAACTTGGTAATTTGTTTTAAACTGTGTGTTGGTCCCCTTTTGTTATTATGGACTGATATAAACATTTATTTTTCTTCTTGTGATTTTATGAATGTGATCTCGGTGTATTAGGATAGATTATGTGGATAGTTAATTTGATGAATGCACAAAGGAAAATAATTTTGATAATGAATAAATAATAAGAAAATTCGTTTTTATTTTATTTTAACAGTTGCAGAAACTTCAGAAAATTATTAGAAAATCATGGCTTTGAATTTGAACATTCTGTTCGCGAGCCTTATGTAAAACGTGATTCTGCACACTTTTCGTGTTTTAAGTTTTTCCTGATTCTGCACCGTTTGGACAGAAATTTAATATTACAGTAGCAGTTTTCAATATAGTTCAACGTGCAAAATTGGAGAATGTAATTTCTTATTAGGTGCTTTATGTATGCTAATATTGAATATTTAGTTGAGGTATTTGTACCTGAAATAACTGACCTTATTTTGTGGTCATTTTGATAAAAATGAGTAAATTAGATACGTTGAATAGTATATTAGAGATCTTGTAATTTGATTGAAAATTTTGAGGGAAGATTGTTATGGGTTAATTGATAAAACCCTTTATTGTAAGAAATTGGAATACATCTAAAAGTTAGAGATGTGATTGGATGATAAGACGGAACTATGTGATAAATGTGAAATTCACAATTATTGGGATAATACGAATGATAAGTGATAATTGCAACATAGTTCTTTAGTGTTCACCACTCCCGTTGTGTGATATGTTTTTTTTTGGTAGCTCGACTTGCTGAGTGTACCCTTTTGCCAGTGGCTTCGTGATCAAGCTGGCCTAAGCCTTATGCTCGGCTTATTTGTTAGACGTCTAGGCATATTGACTGGCCTTCTGTGTGTATACCTAGTTTGGTTGATACCCCAACCAAACTAGCACCAGAGTGGGTGTTAGTAGTATGTCCGGGCACACATGGGATATATGTGTGGGTGTACCATGGAGGGTGGCCAAGTGGTGAACCTAGGGAACACAAAGATAAATTAAAGGCTAATAAATAATGACAATGGAGTATTTCATAAGACTGATAAGCGTGGAAAAATGAATGCGATGTTTGAGTTAGAATGTGGACGGTTTGTATACAGAATTGTTTGCTTGGTCTATGATCATTCAATTTGCAGGATGGTGGGCCCACTAACGTTTTACAGGTTTGGCTCACCATAAGTAAATGGGTAAGTATGAAATTCGTAGTAGCTTTGGATTTTGGGCAAGAAACTACTTGCCACCACATATTTGGAAACTACTCTATTGTCCACATATGTGTGTGGAACTACCTGTCTTGTCCCAAGAGTATTGTAGTGTAATTTGTTGTCTACGGGTTCAAGTTGGATCCCTAAGACTTGTTGTTTTGTTTAACTCATACCAGTCATGTGACTGACCCGAGTGTGTTATACATTCGGGGGCGTTTCTATATGAAACGTAGTCGAATGTATTTGTGCAGGTTTAGTTTTTTTGGAGATTTTCGTTGGAGCTTCTGTTTGGGTGAAGAGATGGTCGTTGTGTTGTTTATTATTGGAATTGTACTTATTTTTGTTGTACTTGATTGTATTTTATTTTCTGGCATTGTGGGCCAGTATGTATAATTGTAATAAATATGGTATATTGGGTATTGGGAACGTTGTAGTTACTCTGACCAATGGATGTATAGATTTTATTCTTATATTTTTTTTCCGCTGAACTCTGTATGTGGACATTTTATTTATGAAAATGATGTTTTTTTTTAAATTTAAAAGTGATATAATATATATAATGGAACTTTATTTCTTTTACAATGAAATGGATGTTTGGGAATACATGTTTAATAATAAAGAGTTTTTCTTTAAACACAAGATCACGTGTCCTTATTTAAGGAGTATTAAATACTGTTTTCAATAAATTTTCTGTTAGCATATGGGAGGGTGTCGCTCTCGTGATTTTTGGTAATTGAATATTAGTCCGGATACAGGCTCTGGATTGAATATTTGGTTGTCCAAAAATCGGGGTGTGACAGTTTGGTATCAGAGCTTAAGGTTAGCTTAGTGAGTCTAGGTGATCCTCGGAATGTGGATTAAGGAGTTGGTCAGAGTTATAGGTTTGCGATTTATTGGGTTCGGGTCATGTGTGTCTATGTGTTTACTTATGTAAAAGTTAACTACAGATGTGTATCTATTATTTAAAAAAAAAAAAAAAAATTTAGTTGATTTTAAATGTATACCATATTAGGAGTATTGGTAACGTTATTTAATATTAATTAGTAGAGCATGCATCATTTTAATTCTCATGGGATGAAATAGTAGAGGGGAGATGTAATTTTCTTCGTCAGGCGGTTGAGTTCAGGAGTAGTACTAGAATATCTTCTTCGAGTTATTATTATCTGGCAGTATCAACTTAACATTCAGAAGGGTATTATTCTATTGGAGTATCGGGATTCTCTTATTCTCAGAAGACTTATTATTTTATCAGCAGGATTTCTATTGTCCCTTTTATTATCTACTAAGTTGATTATTGGACTTCATTTATTGGGCATTTGGATATTCTCAGAAGACTTATTATTTTATTAGCAGGATTTCTATTATCCCTTTTATTATCTACTGAGTTGGTTATTGGACTTCATTTATTGGGCATTTGGACTTCTTATACTATCGGCGAATCTGCCATATTCTTTATGGGTGTTCTGTACAACCGTCTATTATTACGGATTTTCTTGATTTCTGATTATTTCTCTTCAGTGCCAGTAAATATTTCTCAGATGTGGTTGGAGCGGTAAGTAAGTATTGGATATCCCGATGAAGTGTTGTGCGGGACACAGTAAGAGGGGAACATGTGCATACACGTAGTCATATCTTTGTGAAATTAATCAATTGTTGCTTTTAATAAATGGTTAATATCTAGTGCTTTATGTGAAATTATGTGCTTTACCCAACTGGTGTTGTGTCTTGTGTGTCTTTTAAAATTTAACAAGCGACTATATGAGACTATGGGTACATACATGAGTGTTTCCTTGTTTGGATTATTCGCTCGATGTACCAGGTCTCATTACTGTCGGGAGTTAAACGATAGCGACACTTCGATGTTGGATTGCTTTCATTGTGTGTTTAACGTCATGCATATTAATTATCTGTATTTGTTGCACCCCAAATTTCGGGACGAAATTTCTTTATGGAGGGTAGAATGTAACACCCTAAAATTTCTATGTAAATAATTATTTTAATTTTTATTTTTAGTTAGCAATATTATATGAGTGTGCTTATGTAAGACATGTGTTTGGAAAATTTTAAGTGTTTGGTGGACATATAAATTAAATCATGAGTGAGCGCGTTTAGTTTGGAAGTTATATTTTATTAATTTATATTTGTTAAAAAAAATAAAATGAAGGGTTGATATGTATTTTTGTTATATAGTGTTTACAAGCCCGCGAATGTGTTAAATAATGTAATTAACATTAAAACTTAGTACCGGGGTCATGGGTACCCATTGGGCTACTCATTTTAACACTTTGTACTGCATTCTGGGCTCATATAGGTCTCTTTTGTGAGCCCACAAGAAGAAAAACGGGATTAATATATTTTTGTGCGTTTTATTGACATGTGTTGTGTGTGTAGTGTACATATATCTTATATTAAAAACCCTAGCCACCCAAAAGAAAGAACAGACGTGTGTGTGTGTGTGTGTGTGTGAGAGAGAGAGAGAGAGAGAGGGAGAGAAGGAGAAGAAGAAGAAGAAGAAAAGGGTGGAGAAAGGAGAAGGATTCCTGGTTCGTGGTCACGTGGGGAATCGCGGAGTATTCGTGGTTGTCAATTTTGGATCGAACTAGGTGAGTTAAAGATTTGTTTTTGGGTATATATATATATACACATATGTATATATATATGTATACGCTAGGGAATCCTATTAGTTCTTGTTAACTTGGTAATTTGTTTTAAACTGTGTGTTGGTCCCCTTTTGTTATTATGGACTGATATAAACATTTATTTTTCTTCTTGTGATTTTATGAATGTGATCTCGGTGTATTAGGATAGATTATGTGGATAGTTAATTTGATGAATGCACAAAGGAAAATAATTTTGATAATGAATAAATAATAAGAAAATTCGTTTTTATTTTATTTTAACAGTTGCAGAAACTTCAGAAAATTATTAGAAAATCATGGCTTTGATTTTGAACATTCTGTCTGCGAGCTTTATGTAAAACGTGATTCTGCACACTTTTCGTGTTTTAAGTTTTTCCTGATTCTGCACTGTTTGGGCAGAAATTTAATATTACTGTAGCAGTTTTCAATATAGTTCAACGTGCAAAATTGGAGAATGTGATTTCTTATTAGGTGCTTTATGTATGCTAATATTGAATATTTAGTTGAGGTATTTGTACCTGAAATAACTGGCCTTATTTTGTGGTCATTTTGATAAAAATGAGTAAATTAGATACGTTGAATAGTATATTAGAGATCTTGTAATTTGATTGAAAATTTTGAGGGAAGATTGTTATGGGTTAATTGATAAAACCCTTTATTGTAAGAAATTGGAATACATCTAAAAGTTAGAGATGTGATTGGATGATAAGACGGAACTATGTGATAAATGTGAAATTCACAATTATTGGGATAATACGAATGATAAGTGATAATTGCAACATAGTTCTTTAGTGTTCACCACTCCCGTTGTGTGATATGTTTTTTTTTGGTAGCTCGACTTGCTGAGTGTACCCTTTTGCCAGTGGCTTCGTGATCAAGCTGGCCTAAGCCTTATGCTCGGCTTATTTGTTAGACGTCTAGGCATATTGACTGGCCTTCTGTGTGTATACCTAGTTTGGTTGATACCCCAACCAAACTAGCACCAGAGTGGGTGTTAGTAGTATGTCCGGGCACACATGGGATATATGTGTGGGTGTACCATGGAGGGTGGCCAAGTGGTGAACCTAGGGAACACAAAGATAAATTTAAGGCTAATAAATAATGACAATGGAGTATTTCATAAGACTGATAAGCGTGGAAAAATGAATGCGATGTTTGAGTTAGAATGTGGACGGTTTGTATACAGAATTGTTTGCTTGGTCTATGATCATTCAATTTGCAGGATGGTGGGCCCACTAACGTTTTACAGGTTTGGCTCACCATAAGTAAATGGGTAAGTATGAAATTCGTAGTAGCTTTGGATTTTGGGCAAGAAACTACTTGCCACCACATATTTAGAAACTACTCTATTGTCCACATATGTGTGTGGAACTACCTGTCTTGTCCCAAGAGTGTTGTAGTGTAATTTGTTGTCTACGGGTTCAAGTTGGATCCCTAAGACTTGTTGTTTTGTTTAACTCATACCAGTCATGTGACTGACCCGAGTGTGTTACACATTCGGGGGCGTTTCTATATGAAACGTAGTCGAATGTATTTGTGCAGGTTTAGTTTTTTTGGAGATTTTCGTTGGAGCTTCTGTTTGGGTGAAGAGATGGTCGTTGTGTTGTTTATTATTGGAATTGTACTTATTTTTGTTGTACTTGATTGTATTTTATTTTCTGGCATTGTGGGCCAGTATGTATAATTGTAATAAATATGGTATATTGGGTATTGGGAACGTTGTAGTTACTCTGACCAATGGATGTATAGATTTTATTCTTATATTTTTTTTCCGCTGAACTCTGTATGTGGACATTTTATTTATGAAAATGATGTTTTTTTTTAAATTTAAAAGTGATATAATATTTATAATGGAACTTTATTTCTTTTACAATGAAATGGATGTTTGGGAATACATGTTTAATAATAAAGAGTTTTTCTTTAAACACAAGATCACGTGTCCTTATTTAAGGAGTATTAAATACTGTTTTCAATAAATTTTCTGTTAGCATATGGGAGGGTGTCGCTCTCGTGATTTTTGGTAATTGAATATTAGTCCGGATACAGGCTCTGGATTGAATATTTGGTTGTCCAAAAATCGGGGTGTGACAGTTTGGTATCAGAGCTTAAGGTTAGCTTAGTGAGTCTAGGTGATCCTCGGAATGTGGATTAAGGAGTTGGTCAGAGTTATAGGTTTGCGATTTATTGGGTTCGGGTCATGTGTGTCTATGTGTTTACTTATGTAAAAGTTAACTACAGATGTGTATCTATTATTTAAAAAAAAAAAAAAATTTAGTTGATTTTAAATGTATACCATATTAGGAGTATTGGTAACGTTATTTAATATTAATTAGTAGAGCATTCATCATTTTAATTCTCATGGGATGAAATAGTAGAGGGGAGATGTAATTTTCTTCGTCAGGCGGTTGAGTTCAGGTGTAGTACTGGAATATCTTCTTCGAGTTATTATTATCTGGCAGTATCAACTTAACATTCAGAAGGGTATTATTCTATTGGAGTATCGGGATTCTCTTATTCTCAGAAGACTTATTATTTTATCAGCAGGATTTCTATTGTCCCTTTTATTATCTACTGAGTTGATTATTGGACTTCATTTATTGGGCATTTGGATATTCTCAGAAGACTTATTATTTTATTAGCAGGATTTCTATTGTCCCTTTTATTATCTACTGAGTTGATTATTGGACTTCATTTATTGGGCATTTGGACTTCTTATACTATCGGTGAATCTGCCATATTCTCTATGGGTGTTCTGTACAACCGTCTATTATTACGGATTTTCTTGATTTCTGATTATTTCTCTTCAGTGCCAGTAAATATTTCTCAGATGTGGTTGGAGCGGTAAGTAAGTATTGGATATCCCGATGAAGTGTTGTGCGGGACACAGTAAGAGGGGAACATGTGCATACACGTAGTCATATCTTTGTGAAATTAATCAATTGTTGCTTTTAATAAATGGTTAATATCTAGTGCTTTATGTGAAATTATGTGCTTTACCTTACTGGTGTTGTGTCTTGTGTGTCTGTTAAAATTTAACAAGCGACTATATGAGACTATGGGTATATACATGAGTGTTTCCTTGTTTGGATTATTCGCTCGATGTACCAGGTCTCATTACTGTCGGGAGTTAAACGATAGCGACACTTCAATGTTGGATTGCTTTCATTGTGTATTTAACGTCATGCATATTAATTATCTGTATTTGTTGCACCCCAAATTTCGGGACGAAATTTCTTTAAGGAGGATAGAATGTAACAACCCTAAAATTTCTATGTAAATAATTATTTTAATTATTATTTTTAGTTAGCAATATTATATGAGTGTGCCTATGTAAGACATGTGTTTGGAAAATTTTAAGTGTTTGGTGGACATATAAATTAAATCATGAGTGAGCGCGTTTAGTTTGGAAGTTATATTTTATTAATTTATATTTGTTAAAAAAAATAAAATGAAGGGTTGATATGTATTTTTGTTATATAGTGTTTACAAGCCCGCGAATGTGTTAAATAATGTAATTAACATTAAAACTTAGTACCGGGGTCATGGGTACCCATTGGGCTACTCATTTTAACACTTTGTACTGCATTCTGGGCTCATATAGGTCTCTTTTGTGAGCCCACAAGAAGAAAAACGGGATTAATATATTTTTGTGTGTTTTATTGACATGTGTTGTGTGTGTAGTGTACATATATCTTATATTAAAAACCCTAGCCACCCAAAAGAAAGAACAGACGTGTGTGTGTGTGTGTGTGTGTGTGTGTGTGTGTGTGTGTGAGAGAGAGAGAGAGAGGGAGTGAAGGAGAAGAAGAAGAAGAAGAAAAGGGAGGAGAAAGGAGAAGGATTCCGGGTTCGTGGTCACGTGGGGAATCGCGGAGTATTCGTGGTTGTCAATTTTGGATCGAACTAGGTGAGTTAAAGATTTGTTTTTGGGTATATATATATACACATATGTATATATATATATATATATATGTATACGCTAGGGAATCCTATTAGTTCTTGTTAACTTGGTAATTTGTTTTAAACTGTGTGTTGGTCCCCTTTTGTTATTATGGACTGATATAAACATTTATTTTTCTTCTTGTGATTTTATGAATGTGATCTCGGTGTATTAGGATAGATTATGTGGATAGTTAATTTGATGAATGCACAAAGGAAAATAATTTTGATAATGAATAAATAATAAGAAAATTCGTTTTTATTTTATTTTAACAGTTGCAGAAACTTCAGAAAATTATTAGAAAATCATGGCTTTGAATTTGAACATTATGTCCGCGTGCCTTATGTAAAACGTGATTCTGCACACTTTTCGTGTTTTAAGTTTTTCCTGATTCTGCACCGTTTGGACAGAAATTTAATATTACAGTAGCAGTTTTCAATATAGTTCAACGTGCAAAATTGGAGAATGTAATTTCTTAATAGGTGCTTTATGTATGCTAATATTGAATATTTAGTTGAGGTATTTGTACCTGAAATAACTGGCCTTATTTTGTGGTCATTTTGATAAAAATGAGTAAATTAGATACGTTGAATAGTATATTAGAGATCTTGTAATTTGATTGAAAATTTTGAGGGAAGATTGTTATGGGTTAATTGATAAAACCCTTTATTGTAAGAAATTGGAATACATCTAAAAGTTAGAGATGTGATTGGATGATAAGACGGAACTATGTGATAAATGTGAAATTCACAATTATTGGGATAATACGAATGATAAGTGATAATTGCAACATAGTTCTTTAGTGTTCACCACTCCCGTTGTGTGATATGTTTTTTTTTGGTAGCTCGACTTGCTGAGTGTACCCTTTTGCCAGTGGCTTCGTGATCAAGCTGGCCTAAGCCTTATGCTCGGCTTATTTGTTAGACGTCTAGGCATATTGACTGGCCTTCTGTGTGTATACCTAGTTTGGTTGATACGCCAACCAAACTAGCACCAGAGTGGGTGTTAGTAGTATGTCCGGGCACACATGGGATATATGTGTGGGTGTACCATGGAGGGTGGCCAAGTGGTGAACCTAGGGAACACAAAGATAAATTAAAGGCTAATAAATAATGACAATGGAGTATTTCATAAGACTGATAAGCGTGGAAAAATGAATGCGATGTTTGAGTTAGAATGTGGACGGTTTGTATACAGAATTGTTTGCTTGGTCTATGATCATTCAATTTGCAGGATGGTGGGCCCACTAACGTTTTACAGGTTTGGCTGACCATAAGTAAATGGGTAAGTATGAAATTCGTAGTAGCTTTGGATTTTGGGCAAGAAACTACTTGCCACCACATATTTGGAAACTACTCTATTGTCCACATATGTGTGTGGAACTACCTGTCTTGTCCCAAGAGTATTGTAGTGTAATTTGTTGTCTACGGGTTCAAGTTGGATCCCTAAGACTTGTTGTTTTGTTTAACTCATACCAGTCATGTGACTGACCCGAGTGTGTTATACATTCGGGGGCGTTTCTATATGAAACGTAGTCGAATGTATTTGTGCAGGTTTAGTTTTTTTGGAGATTTTCGTTGGAGCTTCTGTTTGGGTGAAGAGATGGTCGTTGTGTTGTTTATTATTGGAATTGTACTTATTTTTGTTGTACTTGATTGTATTTTATTTTCTGGCATTGTGGGCCAGTATGTATAATTGTAATAAATATGGTATATTGGGTATTGGGAACGTTGTAGTTACTCTGACCAATGGATGTATAGATTTTATTCTTATATTTTTTTTCCGCTGAACTCTGTATGTGGACATTTTATTTATGAAAATGATGTTTTTTTTTAAATTTAAAAGTGATATAATATATATAATGGAACTTTATTTCTTTTACAATGAAATGGATGTTTGGGAATACATGTTTAATAATAAAGAGTTTTTCTTTAAACACAAGATCACGTGTCCTTATTTAAGGAGTATTAAATACTGTTTTCAATAAATTTTCTGTTAGCATATGGGAGGGTGTCGCTCTCGTGATTTTTGGTAATTGAATATTAGTCCGGATACAGGCTCTGGATTGAATATTTGGTTGTCCAAAAATCGGGGTGTGACAGTTTGGTATCAGAGCTTAAGGTTAGCTTAGTGAGTCTAGGTGATCCTCGGAATGTGGATTAAGGAGTTGGTCAGAGTTATAGGTTTGCGATTTATTGGGTTCGGGTCATGTGTGTCTATGTGTTTACTTATGTAAAAGTTAACTACAGATGTGTATCTATTATTTAAAAAAAAAAAAAAAAATTTAGTTGATTTTAAATGTATACCATATTAGGAGTATTGGTAACGTTATTTAATATTAATTAGTAGAGCATGCATCATTTTAATTCTCATGGGATGAAATAGTAGAGGGGAGATGTAATTTTCTTCGTCAGGCGGTTGAGTTCAGGAGTAGTACTAGAATATCTTCTTCGAGTTATTATTATCTGGCAGTATCAACTTAACATTCAGAAGGGTATTATTCTATTGGAGTATCGGGATTCTCTTATTCTCAGAAGACTTATTATTTTATCAGCAGGATTTCTATTGTCCCTTTTATTATCTACTGAGTTGATTATTGGACTTCATTTATTGGGCATTTGGATATTCTCAGAAGACTTATTATTTTATTAGCAGGATTTCTATTATCCCTTTTATTATCTACTGAGTTGGTTATTGGACTTCATTTATTGGGCATTTGGACTTCTTATACTATCGGCGAATATGCCATATTCTTTATGGGTGTTCTGTACAACCGTCTATTATTACGGATTTTCTTGATTTCTGATTATTTCTCTTCAGTGCCAGTAAATATTTCTCAGATGTGGTTGGAGCGGTAAGTAAGTATTGGATATCCCGATGAAGTGTTGTGCGGGACACAGTAAGAGGGGAACATGTGCATACACGTAGTCATATCTTTGTGAAATTAATCAATTGTTGCTTTTAATAAATGGTTAATATCTAGTGCTTTATGTGAAATTATGTGCTTTACCTTACTGGTGTTGTGTCTTGTGTGTCTGTTAAAATTTAACAAACGACTATATGAGACTATGGGTACATACATGAGTGTTTCCTTGTTTGGATTATTCGCTCGATGTACCAGGTCTCATTACTGTCGGGAGTTAAACGATAGCGACACTTCGATGTTGGATTGCTTTCATTGTGTGTTTAACGTCATGCATATTAATTATCTGTATTTGTTGCACCCCAAATTTCGGGACGAAATTTCTTTATGGAGGGTAGAATGTAACACCCTAAAATTTCTATGTAAATAATTATTTTAATTTTTATTTTTAGTTAGCAATATTATATGAGTGTGCCTATGTAAGACATGTGTTTGGAAAATTTTAAGTGTTTGGTGGACATATAAATTAAATCATGAGTGAGCGCGTTTAGTTTGGAAGTTATATTTTATTAATTTATATTTGTTAAAAAAAATAAAATGAAGGGTTGATATGTATTTTTGTTATATAGTGTTTACAAGCCCGCGAATGTGTTAAATAATGTAATTAACATTAAAACTTAGTACCGGGGTCATGGGTACCCATTGGGCTACTCATTTTAACACTTTGTACTGCATTCTGGGCTCATATAGGTCTCTTTTGTGAGCCCACAAGAAGAAAAACGGGATTAATATATTTTTGTGCGTTTTATTGACATGTGTTGTGTGTGTAGTGTACATATATCTTATATTAAAAACCCTAGCCACCCAAAAGAAAGAACAGACGTGTGTGTGTGTGTGTGTGTGTGTGAGAGAGAGAGAGAGAGAGAGAGAGGGAGAGAAGGAGAAGAAGAAGAAGAAGAAAAGGGAGGAGAAAGGAGAAGGATTCCGGGTTCGTGGTCACGTGGGGAATCACGGAGTATTCGTGGTTGTCAATTTTGGATCGAACTAGGTGAGTTAAAGATTTGTTTTTGGGTATATATATATATACACATATGTATATATATATATATATATGTATACGCTAGGGAATCCTATTAGTTCTTGTTAACTTGGTAATTTGTTTTAAACTGTGTGTTGGTCCCCTTTTGTTATTATGGACTGATATAAACATTTATTTTTCTTCTTGTGATTTTATGAATGTGATCTCGGTGTATTAGGATAGATTATGTGGATAGTTAATTTGATGAATGCACAAAGGAAAATAATTTTGATAATGAATAAATAATAAGAAAATTCGTTTTTATTTTATTTTAACAGTTGCAGAAACTTCAGAAAATTATTAGAAAATCATGGCTTTGAATTTGAACATTCTGTCTGCGAGCCTTATGTAAAACGTGATTCTGCACACTTTTCGTGTTTTAAGTTTTTCCTGATTCTGCACTGTTTGGGCAGAAATTTAATATTACAGTAGCAGTTTTCAATATAGTTCAACGTGCAAAATTGGAGAATGTGATTTCTTATTAGGTGCTTTATGTATGCTAATATTGAATATTTAGTTGAGGTATTTGTACCTGAAATAACTGGCCTTATTTTGTGGTCATTTTGATAAAAATGATTAAATTAGATACGTTGAATAGTATATTAGAGATCTTGTAATTTGATTGAAAATTTTGAGGGAAGATTGTTATGGGTTAATTGATAAAACCCTTTATTGTAAGAAATTGGAATACATCTAAAAGTTAGAGATGTGATTGGATGATAAGACGGAACTATGTGATAAATGTGAAATTCACAATTATTGGGATAATACGAATGATAAGTGATAATTGCAACATAGTTCTTTAGTGTTCACCACTCCCGTTGTGTGATATGTTTTTTTTTGGTAGCTCGACTTGCTGAGTGTACCCTTTTGCCAGTGGCTTCGTGATCAAGCTGGCCTAAGCCTTATGCTCGGCTTATTTGTTAGACGTCTAGGCATATTGACTGGCCTTCTGTGTGTATACCTAGTTTGGTTGATACCCCAACCAAACTAGCACCAGAGTGGGTGTTAGTAGTATGTCCGGGCACACATGGGATATATGTGTGGGTGTACCATGGAGGGTGGCCAAGTGGTGAACCTAGGGAACACAAAGATAAATTAAAGGCTAATAAATAATGACAATGGAGTATTTCATAAGACTGATAAGCGTGGAAAAATGAATGCGATGTTTGAGTTAGAATGTGGACGGTTTGTATACAGAATTGTTTGCTTGGTCTATGATCATTCAATTTGCAGGATGGTGGGCCCACTAACGTTTTACAGGTTTGGCTCACCATAAGTAAATGGGTAAGTATGAAATTCGTAGTAGCTTTGGATTTTGGGCAAGAAACTACTTGCCACCACATATTTGGAAACTACTCTATTGTCCACATATGTGTGTGGAACTACCTGTCTTGTCCCAAGAGTGTTGTAGTGTAATTTGTTGTCTACGGGTTCAAGTTGGATCCCTAAGACTTGTTGTTTTGTTTAACTCATACCAGTCATGTGACTGACCCGAGTGTGTTATACATTCGGGGGCGTTTCTATATGAAACGTAGTCGAATGTATTTGTGCAGGTTTAGTTTTTTTGGAGATTTTCGTTGGAGCTTCTGTTTGGGTGAAGAGATGGTCGTTGTGTTGTTTATTATTGGAATTGTACTTATTTTTGTTGTACTTGATTGTATTTTATTTTCTGGCATTGTGGGCCACTATGTATAATTGTAATAAATATGGTATATTGGGTATTGGGAACGTTGTAGTTACTCTGACCAATGGATGTATAGATTTTATTCTTATATTTTTTTTCCGCTGAACTCTGTATGTGGACATTTTATTTATGAAAATGATGTTTTTTTTTAAATTTAAAAGTGATATAATATTTATAATGGAACTTTATTTCTTTTACAATGAAATGGATGTTTAGGAATACATGTTTAATAATAAAGAGTTTTTCTTTAAACACAAGATCACGTGTCCTTATTTAAGGAGTATTAAATACTGTTTTCAATAAATTTTCTGTTAGCATATGGGAGGGTGTCGCTCTCGTGATTTTTGGTAATTGAATATTAGTCCGGATACAGGCTCTGGATTGAATATTTGGTTGTCCAAAAATCGGGGTGTGACAGTTTGGTATCAGAGCTTAAGGTTAGCTTAGTGAGTCTAGGTGATCCTCGGAATGTGGATTAAGGAGTTGGTCAGAGTTATAGGTTTGCGATTTATTGGGTTCGGGTCATGTGTGTCTATGTGTTTACTTATGTAAAAGTTAACTACTGATGTGTATCTATTATTTTAAAAAAAAAAAAAATTTAGTTGATTTTAAATGTATACCATATTAGGAGTATTGGTAACGTTATTTAATATTAATTAGTAGAGCATGCATCATTTTAATTCTCATGGGATGAAATAGTAGAGGGGAGATGTAATTTTCTTCGTCAGGCGGTTGAGTTCAGGAGTAGTACTGGAATATCTTCTTCGAGTTATTATTATCTGGCAGTATCAACTTAACATTCAGAAGGGTATTATTCTATTGGAGTATCGAGATTCTCTTATTCTCAGAAGACTTATTATTTTATCAGCAGGATTTCTATTGTCCCTTTTATTATCTACTGAGTTGATTATTGGACTTCATTTATTGGGCATTTGGATATTCTCAGAAGACTTATTATTTTATTAGCAGGATTTCTATTGTCCCTTTTATTATCTACTGAGTTGATTATTGGACTTCATTTATTGGGCATTTGGACTTCTTATACTATCGGCGAATCTGCCATATTCTCTATGGGTGTTCTGTACAACCGTCTATTATTACGGATTTTCTTGATTTCTGATTATTTCTCTTCAGTGCCAGTAAATATTTCTCAGATGTGGTTGGAGCGGTAAGTAAGTATTGGATATCCCGATGAAGTGTTGTGCGGGACACAGTAAGAGGGGAACATGTGCATACACGTAGTCATATCTTTGTGAAATTAATCAATTGTTGCTTTTAATAAATGGTTAATATCTAGTGCTTTATGTGAAATTATGTGCTTTACCTTACTGGTGTTGTGTCTTGTGTGTCTGTTAAAATTTAACAAGCGACTATACGAGACTATGGGTATATACATGAGTGTTTCCTTGTTTGGATTATTCGCTCGATGTACCAGGTCTCATTACTGTCGGGAGTTAAACGATAGCGACACTTCAATGTTGGATTGCTTTCATTGTGTGTTTAACGTCATGCATATTAATTATCTGTATTTGTTGCACCCCAAATTTCGGGACGAAATTTCTTTAAGGAGGGTAGAATGTAACAACCCTAAAATTTCTATGTAAATAATTATTTTAATTATTATTTTTAGTTAGCAATATTATATGAGTGTGCCTATGTAAGACATGTGTTTGGAAAATTTTAAGTGTTTGGTGGACATATAAATTAAATCATGAGTGAGCGCGTTTAGTTTGGAAGTTATATTTTATTAATTTATATTTGTTAAAAAAAATAAAATGAAGGGTTGATATGTATTTTTGTTATATAGTGTTTACAAGCCCGCGAATGTGTTAAATAATGTAATTAACATTAAAACTTAGTATTGGGGTCATGGGTACCCATTGGGCTACTCATTTTAACACTTTGTACTGCATTCTGGGCTCATATAGGTCTCTTTTGTGAGCCCACAAGAAGAAAAACGGGATTAATATATTTTTGTGTGTTTTATTGACATGTGTTGTGTGTGTAGTGTACATATATCTTATATTAAAAACCCTAGCCACCCAAAAGAAAGAACAGACGTGTGTGTGGGTGTGTGTGTGTGTGAGAGAGAGAGAGAGAGAGAGAGGGAGAGAAGGAGAAGAAGAAGAAGAAGAAAAGGGAGGAGAAAGGAGAAGGATTCCGGGTTCGTGGTCACGTGGGGAATCACGGAGTATTCGTGGTTGTCAATTTTGGATCGAACTAGGTGAGTTAAAGATTTGTTTTTGGGTATATATATATACACATATGTATATATATATATATATATGTATACGCTAGGGAATCCTATTAGTTCTTGTTAACTTGGTAATTTGTTTTAAACTGTGTGTTGGTCCCCTTTTGTTATTATGGACTGATATAAACATTTATTTTTCTTCTTGTGATTTTATGAATGTGATCTCGGTGTATTAGGATAGATTATGTGGATAGTTAATTTGATGAATGCACAAAGGAAAATAATTTTGATAATGAATAAATAATAAGAAAATTCGTTTTTATTTTATTTTAACAGTTGCAGAAACTTCAGAAAATTATTAGAAAATCATGGCTTTGAATTTGAACATTCTGTCTGCGAGCCTTATGTAAAACGTGATTCTGCACACTTTTCGTGTTTTAAGTTTTTCCTGATTCTGCACTGTTTGGGCAGAAATTTAATATTACAGTAGCAGTTTTCAATATAGTTCAACGTGCAAAATTGGAGAATGTGATTTCTTATTAGGTGCTTTATGTATGCTAATATTGAGTATTTAGTTGAGGTATTTGTACCTGAAATAACTGGCCTTATTTTGTGGTCATTTTGATAAAAATGATTAAATTAGATACGTTGAATAGTATATTAGAGATCTTGTAATTTGATTGAAAATTTTGAGGGAAGATTGTTATGGGTTAATTGATAAAACCCTTTATTGTAAGAAATTGGAATACATCTAAAAGTTAGAGATGTGATTGGATGATAAGACGGAACTATGTGATAAATGTGAAATTCACAATTATTGGGATAATACGAATGATAAGTGATAATTGCAACATAGTTCTTTAGTGTTCACCACTCCCGTTGTGTGATATGTTTTTTTTTGGTAGCTCGACTTGCTGAGTGTACCCTTTTGCCAGTGGCTTCGTGATCAAGCTGGCCTAAGCCTTATGCTCGGCTTATTTGTTAGACGTCTAGGCATATTGACTGGCCTTCTGTGTGTATACCTAGTTTGGTTGATACCCCAACCAAACTAGCACCAGAGTGGGTGTTAGTAGTATGTCCGGGCACACATGGGATATATGTGTGGGTGTACCATGGAGGGTGGCCAAGTGGTGAACCTAGGGAACACAAAGATAAATTAAAGGCTAATAAATAATGACAATGGAGTATTTCATAAGACTGATAAGCGTGGAAAAATGAATGCGATGTTTGAGTTAGAATGTGGACGGTTTGTATACAGAATTGTTTGCTTGGTCTATGATCATTCAATTTGCAGGATGGTGGGTCCACTAACGTTTTACAGGTTTGGCTCACCATAAGTAAATGGGTAAGTATGAAATTCGTAGTAGCTTTGGATTTTGGGCAAGAAACTACTTGCCACCACATATTTGGAAACTACTCTATTGTCCACATATGTGTGTGGAACTACCTGTCTTGTCCCAAGAGTATTGTAGTGTAATTTGTTGTCTACGGGTTCAAGTTGGATCCCTAAGACTTGTTGTTTTGTTTAACTCATACCAGTCATGTGACTGACCCGAGTGTGTTATACATTCGGGGGCGTTTCTATATGAAACGTAGTCGAATGTATTTGTGCAGGTTTAGTTTTTTTGGAGATTTTCGTTGGAGCTTCTGTTTGGGTGAAGAGATGGTCGTTGTGTTGTTTATTATTGGAATTGTACTTATTTTTGTTGTACTTGATTGTATTTTATTTTCTGGCATTGTGGGCCAGTATGTATAATTGTAATAAATATGGTATATTGGGTATTGGGAACGTTGTAGTTACTCTGACCAATGGATGTATAGATTTTATTCTTATATTTTTTTTCCGCTGAACTCTGTATGTGGACATTTTTATTTATGAAAATGATGTTTTTTTTTTAAATTTAAAAGTGATATAATATATATATAATGGAACTTTATTTCTTTTACAATGAAATGGATGTTTGGGAATACATGTTTAATAATAAAGAGTTTTTCTTTAAACACAAGATCACGTGTCCTTATTTAAGGAGTATTAAATACTGTTTTCAATAAATTTTCTGTTAGCATATGGGAGGGTGTCGCTCTCGTGATTTTTGGTAATTGAATATTAGTCCGGATACAGGCTCTGGATTGAATATTTGGTTGTCCAAAAATCGGGGTGTGACAGTTTGGTATCAGAGCTTAAGGTTAGCTTAGTGAGTCTAGGTGATCCTCGGAATGTGGATTAAGGAGTTGGTCAGAGTTATAGGTTTGCGATTTATTGGGTTCGGGTCATGTGTGTCTATGTGTTTACTTATGTAAAAGTTAACTACAGATGTGTATCTATTATTTAAAAAAAAAAAAAAATTTAGTTGATTTTAAATGTATACCATATTAGGAGTATTGGTAACGTTATTTAATATTAATTAGTAGAGCATGCATCATTTTAATTCTCATGGGATGAAATAGTAGAGGGGAGATGTAATTTTCTTCGTCAGGCGGTTGAGTTCAGGAGTAGTACTGGAATATCTTTTTCGAGTTATTATTATCTGGCAGTATCAACTTAACATTCAGAAGGGTATTATTCTATTGGAGTATCGGGATTCTCTTATTCTCAGAAGACTTATTATTTTATCAGCAGGATTTCTATTGTCCCTTTTATTATCTACTGAGTTGATTATTGGACTTCATTTATTGGGCATTTGGATATTCTCAGAAGACTTATTATTTTATTAGCAGGATTTCTATTGTCCCTTTTATTATCTACTGAGTTGATTATTGGACTTCATTTATTGGGCATTTGGACTTCTTATACTATCGGCGAATCTGCCATATTCTCTATGGGTGTTCTGTACAACCGTCTATTATTACGGATTTTCTTGATTTCTGATTATTTCTCTTCAGTGCCAGTAAATATTTCTCAGATGTGGTTGGAGCGGTAAGTAAGTATTGGATATCCCGATGAAGTGTTGTGCGGGACACAGTAAGAGGGGAACATGTGCATACACGTAGTCATATCTTTGTGAAATTAATCAATTGTTGCTTTTAATAAATGGTTAATATCTAGTGCTTTATGTGAAATTATGTGCTTTACCTTACTGGTGTTGTGTCTTGTGTGTCTGTTAAAATTTAACAAGTGTAGACACCCAATTTTGACCACACTGATAGGATTTAGGGTGGACAACGTCTTGGAGGATTCGATGATGAAAAGTACCCCGTGGAAGGTACTGGATTCCACACAATCAGAAGATCGGACTTCGGAAAGTGACTTCAAGCTCAGAAAAGCCCTTTTCCATGGATAAATCCCGGTTTTGTCAAAATCATCTCTCAGAATTCATATTCTCTCAGGGTTATATGAACATTAAGTGTTCTAAACGCAGTATTCTAGGTATCCAGAGATTCAATTTTAAAGAAAAGTTCGAAATCGACGCACATTTGAAAGCAATTTTGGAAAAGACGTCATTTGATTTCAAAAAAGACGACGAAAGTTCCGGAGGACTTCCGGACTTCAATTGGACTTCAATTCTCATTATAAAACCTCTGGAAATATTTTTATATTGAAATTCAACCTGACAGCTTTCCAACGGTACGTAAACGGACGATTTCGGACACCAAAAAGCATTTTTACAAAAATCTGGAAAAGCAGTGCGCATGAAATTTGAAACAGAGCTTGTGGGTGACCAGAGGGACCCAAATAGTAAGTGGCGGTTTTGGGTATGGGGGTGGCGGGTCCCACCATAACCGCCACTTCCATTTGTGTCCTCCACGGAGCTTTTTGAGTTCCAGACCCTTCTAGAAGCTTCCCACTGCGAGGAAATTGCCTGGAAATTGCGTTTAAGCTCCGAAATGGCCATTTTAACCCTCTTTTAAGCTCTAAAAATCCTGTTTTAACCCTGAAACTTAAGAGCTAAGTCTTCAAAACTCTATATAAGATCTCATACATCTCATATGAGATCACACACACACACACACATCTTAACACACTAGACTCTTGGAAGAGATACACTTGAATATACTTGGAGATACAAACACACATAGAAGCACATACAAGAGAGAGAAATATACTTTGAATATACTTTCAATTTAGGTGAATTCTAGAGAGAGAAAATTATGAATTGAATTTAGATTAACTTAGGCTAATTAGACCACAATTTGAACATCAATTGCCTCCCTCAACTTCCATGGATGAGTGCTTGAAGAACACTTGAATAACACTTGAAGAAGAAGATCTTCAAATCAATTTTGGTCTTGTAATTGAGAATCCTCCAAGAGGTAAACACTATAGTTCATCTCTAATTCCTACTTTGTATATATAGATCTATAAGATTTGGATCTAACTTAGTTCTATTTCTACTTATTAGAACACTCATCTTCTTCCTCTCATGTTCTTCACACACTCACATAGTTAGATCCAAATCTCTTTGATTTTTATTGATAATTTACAATTAGAGATTGTTTTTCACTTTGATTTTCAATTTTGGTTTCATTCTTCAATTTTAGTTTAGATTCATGCATACATGATTATATATATATACATATATCTATTTTGAATTCCATGATGGTTTGGAAATATGATCTATGAGAAGGATGATTTCTATGTTCATACCTATCTCTTGATTATTCCTATTACCTAGAATTCCTATTGAATTTCATCTCCAACATGATATTTATAAGTCCCTTTGATCCTTGATCTAAAAGTTCTTCATAGAACTTGAGGGCTAAATTGATTGAGAATCATGATAATTAAGTTGATCTATGAGTTTGATCTCTCTAATAAGCTTCAACTATCACTAAAATGTTTTCCTCACACTTTAAAATGAACTAGATAAAAATTCAGCAAAGCAGATTGGTTTTGTCCATTAGATTTGGTCCATCAAAACCCATAGTTTGATGGATTTCAAATTTTCTGGGTAAACTTTGATGAATTAGCTTTCATCCGGTCCGTTTTGAGAGCTTTTAGGATTCATATACTATTTTTAGAAATTGTTGAGAAATCGGTTGACAGATTTGAACATCGTCTCTTTGTGCTTGAATTTCAGAAAATCTATAATAGTTATCGACGTTCCGCTTTTTGGGGATGATTCCTAACTCATATATCTATATGCCGATGTAAAATCGTGAGCATACGATCGAGTTAGGATCGTTTTCTAAGCGTTTAAAGTTGATACAACTATTCTGGAATTTTCTAAGTTTAATTACAAATATGATTATGTATACAAAATGGTCATACCTTGATCACTCAACAACAATTGATGAATAAAACTTGGTTTAGAAATCACCTAGGATAAATGGATGATAGATCAAAAGCTTAAATCAACTTGGTTAACATGATTCATGAACTTCTATTATACTTCTATTATGTTTTGCATTCATTTGTCAAATGATACCAAATTTCCAGAATAACAGAGTCTGTTTAAAACACTTTTTCAGAAACCTTGTTATTACAGAATGTCCATGGGTTTATTTTTATCATATACTACAATGAAATAGCTTTCTTTTGACACCAAATAGAGCTTCATATGATTTTTGTAGATTTAATTATGATTTTTACAAGAACAGTGGACAGTCCTGATCCACTATTCCCAAAACATTTATTTCTCAAACAATAAAATTGATATTGAGGTCCCACTTTTTGGAGAAGTTCCCTAAGACATGTATCTAACTTTCTGTAAAAGGGTTTTTACCCAGCTCATGTTTAAAACCACTTTTGATAGGATTCATTAGAGGTTGCTGAATCTGGAAATTTGATTGATGACATGTTTTCTTTGTTTATCATGCATATCATTTGTTTGCTTGTATTTTTGCAATGCTTGGGTATTCTTTGGTGTATTAGTGCAGAGAATTAAGTGCCTCGGACCCGGACTTCGATTTGTGGTTTGCCTCGTCTACATGTGGCTTAGTGCCCATGTATCATGTACTATCTCTATCCTTTCTTTTAGAATTTTTCTAGGTTTACAACTTTGATTTCAACTCTAGGTTTACAACTTTGATTTCAACGACACATTTCCTTTAGGGTAGTCTCCGTTTATATGATTATTTGTTAGAGACATCTTATCTAGGATTGTTGCATGATTGCATTGCACGTTTACATTCTTTTTGCTTTCGCGACTCCGCTTGAGTCAACCAATGTAAGTCTTCTCGTTCCCTTTGCATATCATGACATGTTTACTTTATTTGCATCGGTCCCGGGCGGGACTAGCCACTGTGAGTATACTTCTCCCTTGTATTGCATGAGCATCCGCTTTCTACTTGATTTAGTCTCTTGAAATGATTTTCATTAGATGTTTCTTTTTGCTATGTATATATCTATCTAGTATGTTTGAGGAAACAACATCTATTATGAATTAATAACAAGGATATTTGAATCAAGGCCTACCATTCGGTAGGGCGAGGAGGGGGTGCTTTAGTCCTGCTTGGGCTCCTTCCCCTCTCGTACCAAGACCCCCGAACCTTGTTTCTGGTAATGAAGGGCGAGTAACCTTATTCAATTTTGGGCGAGTCAAACTTGGGTTTCCTAATTCCCGATAAAAATTAGGTGGCGACTCTTTGTCTCTAGGATCGCGTGAGGAAGTCCTAGTTTTCCCTGAAGTGTGCTCCTTGGGATCCGTCCCGGGACACTATCGAGGGAGAGCGTCAGGACCCGCTCCTCATTCGCAGTGGTCCACAATCTGGCGACTCTGCTGGGGATTTGAACATGAAACCGATGGTTTCTTGTTCTTCGAGGGTTTGACTTGAACCAATGAATATCCTTGTTATTAATTCAATAATCATGTTGTTTCTGCCTGCATTTGCACTTGCATTGTTCTTTCACCGCGACTGCTTGAGATCATTGCCTTGAAGATAGAGGGTCCTCTTTCCTCTATTTGTCAAGAGTTTTGGTAGCATGTAGTCACCGTTAGCCTTGTACCGCGTGCGGTATATAGAGCCTATGTGTGAACGGCACGCCCTCGGGGAGGCGGTCAACCACACCGCTGAGCTTGCTAATGGACCCTTTATGAGACTAAAACCCGGCCTTTGCATATAGTTTCTATAGAACCCTTCAATTAGGATCTTGATTATCATCTTTGATTAGGACAATGTGATGAATTACTTGCGCTTGCCCGTAAGGGATTATGTGGATGATGAGGACGTGTATGCGAAGGCATCATCAAACCTTGTATGGTGGATTCCTCTAGGATAGTATGGTCTTTATCCGAACATCCAATCATTATTTGAGGACAATTTTGAAATTTTTTGAAATTATAAGCACTTCTTTGAAAAACCCCAAGTCTTTTGAAAATTCCGGGAATATCCCTTTTGAAAACTCGCTTTGAAATTCACTTTCAAATTCTCCTAGATTTTTAGAGAAATCCAAAATTCCTACTTTGATGATTCAATTTCAAATTCTCCTAGATTTTAGAGAATTTCAAAAAAAAAAAAAAAAAAAAAATTTTACTTTGGTCTTCAAGAAATCATGATGATTCAATTTCAAAATCTTCCTCTCAGATCTTAGAATTTCAAAATTCCCACCTCAATTTTTAAGAATCATGATTTCTCACCACAAGCATTGATGGTTCAAAAATTCTTTTGAAAATTACAAATCTCCCCATCTCTTTCAAAGATTTTCATGAAAAATTTCAATTTTGAAAACATGAACCATCAAGAATTTCAAAACTCAAAATCCTTGGATAATGATTGGATTAGTAGGGTGATTAGCATACTCAAGGAATCTTATGTGCTTATGTGCTGATGTGCTAGGTCTAAGCTAGATTAAGGTGCATTGCATTTAGATTAGATTGCATTTCATCTGCATTTGCATGCACTACACGAGCATTGCATATACGACTCACGAGTGCGACGCCTCTAATATACTTTCAAAAGAAAAGATTTGTTTTCCTCAGAATTTTGAAAGCTTGAAAAGATTTCTTTGATTTTAAGAAAAATGTTTTTGAAAAAGGAAATGATTTTCCATTTATGATTTCCATCTTTGTAAATCCACCTTCTTATATCATTCTTTGAAAAATTCTTTTGCAATAAAGATACCTGATTATTTGAAAATCCCTAAATAAACCAGATAAGAAAAGATAGGACCGAAAAGTTGTACTCCTTTCTGGGTCAGAGCTCCGAACAGCCGTTTGATCAGATCAGGGTTAGAAGAAGGAACAGCCGAGTCGACTAGGGTTGAAGATATGACATACGAAGCGGATATGGAAGCCAGATTGGCCGCAATGCAAGCTGCCTTGGATCAGAGCAGGGAGCAGAATCGAGAACAACTTGCCACTATGATGAGAATGATTGAGCAGCTAACTAATCCACCACCACCACCTCCAGAGCATCATGAAGAAGAAGATTTTGGGGAGACAGTTCAACCAAAGGTTCAGCTAGATCAGGAAATTCAGGACAAGTTGGCCAAGATCGACAAACTAGAGAGTGTGATCAGAAAGAGCAAAGGGGTGGATGAGTATTTGTTCGATGTTGAAGGGTTGTGTGACGCTCCAAAAGCCAAACTCCCAGAGAAGTTTAAGATGCCGCATATTGAATTTTTCAATGGAACCGGAAATCCAAAGAGCTATCTGAGGCTTTATGTAGGAACTTTGCAGCCCATGGGCATTGGATCTGACCTCTTCGCTCTATTGTTTCCAAGAGTTTTGAGTGGAGCAGCACTTTCATGGTACTTGACGTTGGAACCAGCCATAACCAGAGATTGGGAGGCATTGGCCAAAGCTTTCGTGGCTCAATATTCTTATAACCAGTTGTTTGATGTAACTGCAAGAGATCTAGAAACCACCCGACAAGAGTACAGGGAATCCTTCGCAGGTTTCCTTACTCGTTGGAGAGCTAAAGCTGCTCAAATGACTAGCAGGCCAGCGGAAAAAGATCAGGTCCGAATGATCATCAAGAATCTACAGCCCGAATACTTGGAAAGGCTAGAATTTCAGTCCATTGTGAGTTTCGAACAGCTGTTTGATGTGGGAACTTTGATAGAAGATGCCATTAGAGATGGAAAGATCAAGAAAGAAAGCACGAGCAATCGATACAGAAAGACAGAAAGGCCAGTCTATCATCAGTCTGCTGACGTCAACACACTATCTCCTCAGCCTTTTCAGAAAGAGCGTCGAAGTATGGCTAATGCAAGAGGAAGTCAAAATCAGAAACAGTCGAGAGAGAAAAGAGAATTTTCCGACTTGGGGATGCCACTAAGCACCGCACTTGAAAGAATGATAGAAAAAGGGTACTTGCAGAAATTGGAACCTAAACCAGAGCCAAATCCACTTCCACCGGGTTTCAAAACAGAGTTCTTTTGTGACTTTCATCAAGGCCGTGGACATAGCACAGATAGATGCTGGAGACTTCGCCATGAAATTGAAGACTTGATTGAAAAAGGGGTCATCTCCCCTCCTCCCTCTCAGCCAAATGTTCAGAAGAATCCTCTCCCTAATCATAAGGGGAACATGCCAAATGTTAACTTTGTAGAAGAAGGATCTCAGATTTATAACCCAAAGATCTACATCACATCCTCGAATCAACCAGCTATGGATGTTCAACTTCCGGAAGACGCTGCAATTTGCATCTTGAGGAATATGGAAGAGGAAGAATGGGTCGAAGAAGCACTGGCTTTTGAAGAAGAAATAGCCAACGGAAATCTTACAATTGAATGGTGGGATCCCAATGCCATCACCGACGACTCGATCTGGTATGAGGAAGAAAAGCCCATAGAAGCAGTCACCGAGAAACAAAGCACTGAGCCGATAGAAGAATTGCTAAAGCCTGTCGAGAACCTTGAAATCAAAGATGACGATCTTATTGCAATGATGGAAGAAGAAGAAGATTGGTGGTATGATGATGAGGATGATTCCGTTAATAATACCATAATCCCCGATGATTCTGTTTGGAAAATCACTGTTGGCACCGAAAAGTTAGCCAAAGAACTTGAGTCTATCTGGATCACCAATGAAGCAAACCACTTGACCCGTTCCGGACGTCATTTCAAGCCTCATGAGTTAGAAAATCGTGGAAAAGAAACATGGGATGAGAAAGAAGTCGTCAAAGCAAAAGAGGCTGGTAAAGGAGCCGTGAGCGAAGAAGAAGATGAAATCCTAAAGCAATTGAAGAAAACACAAGCTTGGATCTCAGTATGGGGATTACTTATGACCTCTCACAAACACAGGCAGGCCATGCTCGATACTCTCAATCGTTTGGATGTTTCTGTCAATACTACTCCCGAAGATCTAGTAAACATGATCTCTTCAAAGCCTTGTAAGCCTGTAATCACATTCACAGATGAAGATTTACCGCCGGAAGGGGCACACCACAACAGAGATCTCTACATCACTGTACATTGCCTGGGGAATAGAGTACCGGTCTGCTTGGTAGATAATGGGTCAGCCTTGAATGTATGTCCTCTCCAAACAGCTCTCAGAATGGGGTTGTCTATTTCAGAACTCTTGCCATCAACACAAACTGTGAGGGCCTATGATAACACCAAAAGGGCCATTGTGGGAATGATTAAGTTGAAAATTGAAGTCGGGCCATTAAACAAAGAAGCTGATTTCCAAGTGATTGATATTCCGGCTAGCTTTAATCTGCTATTGGGACGTCCGTGGTTACATGTGAATGATGCAGTCGCCTCCACTCTCCACCAGAAAGTCAAGTTCATCTGGAAAGAGGATGTGGTAACAATCTTTGGGGATAGCTGGATCAAAGAAGAAGGGACAAGCCATGGTCCTGTGCTAGAAGTCCAAACACCGGAAGAAGAAAATGAATTGGGAGGATTCAACTTTGTGGGAATGATAAATGAAGGAGCTAAGAAAAAGAAATCCGTTTGGGATCGACTCAGCTATGAGAAGAAACTTCCTGATGCATCTGTCTGGGGCGAAGAAATCACTCCGATCAAGAAAAAGAAGCCGTTCATCACCGGACGCGAATATAGAAAGATGTTCGAGAAGGGAAACCCGGTTGCCAAAGATCTACAAGAAGAAGTGGGACAGAATTGGATCCCTGAAGTCATGCCATTGTACTTTGACCAGTATGCCAATCCTAAAGTGGCTCATATGGTGCGGAAGATGAACTATTTTCCTGGAATGGGACTAGGTCGTCGTCAACAAGGAATAACTGAACCACCGAACTTCCACGAACAGAAAGATAAATCTGGGCTTGGGTATCAATTGACTGAAGAAGATAAGAAGAAGATGACAAAAGGAAAAGGGCCGATGGTTGTTTCTGGGCCAAGAATCCTGAATGGATACTTCGTGAAAGAAGGCGATGACTTTCCCTTCTGTGAGTTCCCTGAACCATGGTATGATCCGGCTACCAAGAACATTAAGCCTGGATTTGAGATTTTCTTCAAACATGAGTTCTCCGACTATGAGGATCCGTTCTTGTATACTCCGCCTATCAAGAAAGAAAGGAAGGACTGGGCTGAGCTGATGACAAGTGATGATTTGAACATGCTAATGGATGAAGAGCTAAACATGCTGATGGATGCCGAAGAAGCACTGGGAAATGTGGAAGAAATCAAGCCAATAGAGGGAGCTCTGAACAATTGGGTGATAGAATCGGAAGTCAACAAATCCCCTCCCCCATTTCCCCGGAAGTCTGTAAAGGCCAATATGAGCCATGATGTTGAGTCTGCTTTTGCTTTTGATGTACCCAAAAATGTTAATGAAATGAACGAGGATTTTGCTTACTCTTCTGTGTCTGATGATCTTGATTTTGAAATTTCTGAGGATTTGCAAAGATTAATTGAAAATGAAAATGAATCTGCATGCAAGATTATTGAAGAAACTTTGCTAATAAACTTGGATAATGAAGATAATCCACAAAATGTTCATATTGGCACCACGCTCACTTCACAAGAAAGCAATGAACTAATCAACTTATTAAAAGAATTTAAAGATGTTTTCGCTTGGTCCTACCAAGATATGCCAGGCATCGATCCAGAGATTGTCCAACACCACATCCCTCTCTTTCCAAATTCAAAACCTGTTAAGCAAAAGTTGAGACGCATGAGACCCGAATGGACTTTGAAGATCAAAGAAGAAGTTGAGAAACAATTGAAAGCTGGATTCCTGATGGTAACCCAATATCCGGAATGGATAGCCAATATAGTTCCTGTGCCAAAGAAGGATGGAAGGATCCGTGTATGTGTTGACTTCAGAGATCTAAACAAGGCTAGTCCTAAGGATGATTTTCCGCTTCCACACATAGATGTTCTGGTAGATAGCACCGCGGGGCATGAGTTGTTATCATTCATGGATGGTTTCTCAGGGTACAATCAGATTTTAATGGCACCCGAAGACAGAGAAAAGACTACATTCACAACTCACTGGGGGACGTATTGCTACCGAGTGATGCCATTTGGGTTAAAGAATGCTGGCGCAACCTATCAGAGAGCTGCTACTACTTTGTTACATGACATGATCCATAAAGAGGTAGAAGTTTATGTGGATGATATGATTGTTAAGTCCAAAGAAAGAAGTGGGCATTTAACAGCACTCGCCAAGTTCTTTGAAAGATTAAGGAAATACAGAATGAGATTGAATCCACAGAAGTGTACTTTTGGAGTTACCACCGGAAAGCTGCTAGGATTTCTCATCACACAGAGAGGAATTGAGGTTGACCCCACAAAGATCAAGGCTATTATGGATATGCCGCCTCCGACAAATGAAAAGGAAGTAAGAGGATTTCTGGGAAGAATCCAATTCATCAGCCGCTTCATATCTAAGCTCACTGCTACTTGCGATCCGCTTTTCAGCTTGTTGAGAAAAGGGAAGAAATTCGAATGGGACAATCAATGTCAAGAAGCTTTTGACAAGATCAAGGCTTATTTATCAAACCCACCGGTTCTTTCACCCCCGAAGTCAGGGAAGCCTTTGCTGTTGTACTTATCCGTGTCAGAGGATGCTATGGGATGCATGTTAGCCCAAGAAGGAGATGAAGGGCGTACAGAGAAAGCCATTTACTACTTAAGTAAAAGGATGACTGGATACGAATTGAAGTATTCTCCGTTAGAAAAGACATGTTGGGCTTTGGTTTGGGCCACTCGTCGTCTGAGGCATTATATGTTGGCCTTCCCTGTTGTTTTAATCTCCCGAATGGATCCTTTGAAGTACCTATTTGAAAAACCAGCATTGACCGGAAGAATCTCCCGATGGACATTGATGCTATCTGAGTTTGACTTGATACATGCTACGAGTAAATCTGTTAAAGGAAGGGCTGTCGCAGAACATTTAGCAGAACATCCGATAAATCTGGAAAACGAAGGAGAGTTCATGTTCCCTGACGAAGGATTGATGGAATTAAAAGAAGATGTGTGGAAAATGTACTTTGATGGAGCTGCAAACCAAAAAGGATATGGAGTAGGAATCATCCTTGTATCCCCTGAAGGAGCACATACCCCGTTCTCTATTAAGCTGAAGTACACCTCCACCAACAACACTGCTGAGTATGAAGCTTGTATCTTGGGGCTAGAAGCCGCATTGACTTTGGAGGTAAGGAAACTTGATGTATTCGGGGATTCCAATTTGATCATATCCCAAGTTCGAGGAGATTGGAAAGTCAAGGAAGAGAAGTTAAAACCTTATCATGAGTATCTTGATTCTTTACGAACTCGTTTCTTGCATATCACGTTCTTCTACCTGCCTCGAGAAGAAAATCAGCTAGCAGACTCTTTGGCTACTTTAGCGTCAATGATTGAGATTCCTGTGGGGATAAAGCTAACTCCTTTGATGATTGAACAAAGGGAAAAGCCGTCTTATGAGATGATTGGGGAAATAGAAGAAGCAGAAGAACTTCCGTGGTACACCGACGTGTGGAACTTCATTGAAAATGGGGAATATCCGGAAGGCGCCTCTGAGAAAGACAAGAGAGCCATAAGAAGATTCTCGGCTCAATTCATGATTTGTGGTGGAAATCTATTGAAGAGATCTCACAATGGATTCAACTTGACATGTCTGTATGGAAACAGTGCGAGAAAGATGATGGAGCAAATTCACGAAGGGGTGTGTGGTCCTCATATGAGTGGACACATGTTAGCTAAGAAGATCATCCGACAAGGATATTATTGGACTACTATGGACAAGGACTGCTATGAATATGTCAGAAAATGTCACAAATGTCAGATCCATGCCAATATGAAGCATGTGCCGCCGTCACTGCTATACAACATGACTACCCCTTGGCCATTCTCAGTTTGGGGAATAGATGTTATTGGAGAAGTAACCCCGAAGGCGTCTAATGGGCATCAATACATCCTGGTAGCAATTGATTATTTCACAAAATGGGTGGAAGCAGAGTCTTATGCGACATTGAAGGCTAAAGATGTGGCCAGATTTATCAGAAGAAATATAATCTGCCGATACGGGGTCCCTCATGAGTTGATATCCGATCATGGCAGTCACTTCCAGAAAGAGGTTTTGGATCTACTAGAAGAATACAAGATCATGCACCACATGTCAGCGCCGTATAGGCCACAAACAAATGGGGCAGTTGAAGCAGCTAATAAGAATTTGAAGACGATCCTAAGAAAGATGACTGATACATACCGAGATTGGCATGAGAAGTTACCGTATGCACTGTGGGGATACAGAACATCTATCTGAACATCTACAGGAGCCACTCCTTATTCATTGGCTTACGGAATGGAAGCAATACTCCCAGTTGAAATAGGACTACCATCTTTGAGAGTTGTGGCAGAATCCGAGATTCCAGAATTTGATTGGCTAAGAGATAGATATGAGGAGCTAATGTTACTTGATGAGAAAAGGTTGGCCGCAATTGATCATGTGCATGTGTATCAGAGAAGAATAGCTCGAGCATTCAACAAGAAGGTCCGTCCAAGAAAACTTGAGGAAGGCGACCTTGTGCTTAAAGCCTTAAAAGCACCCGTTTTCGATCCTAGAGGGAAATTCAAGCCAAATTGGGTTGGCCCATACGTCATCAAGAAACTTCTCTCTGGAGGAGCGGCATACCTGATGGATCTAGATGGAGTTGAGTTCAATCAGCCAATCAACATTGACCGTCTCAAGAGATACTATGCTTAAAAGCCTTTTTCTTTCAAAACCTGTTCTTTCAAAACCTCCAGCATTCGAGGAACTACACTTGACCTGATTCCCACTTGGGGATATGTAGGCAACCTGCTCGGTTCGGTCACTGCTCCTGAAACCCTCAACCATACTTTCTTTCAAGACCTGGCCGAACTACTTTGGATCTGATTCCCACTTGGGGATAAGTAGGCGAGCTTTCCTGGCTCTCGATCCCTGAACCTTGCAAACTAGAGGCAAACTTTCAAGTTTGCCCAAAGCCTCAAGATATCACTGCCACACTAGGGGCAAACTGCGTTTGCCCAAACTTCCATTTATCTCTATCAACTAGGGGCAAACTGTCGTTTGCCCATACCTCGCTACCTGTCCTCTCTGGATCACTTGGCTATCAGAATTAAAGCACCTAAGTGAAAAATCTGGTAATTCTTGATATTAAGTTGAAAAGTTTTTTAGCAATCTAAAGATGTGAATCTAATGTCAAGACTGAAACATTATGTGAAAAATTTTCAAAAGCTTCAAGATTACATGCAAAGCCAACACAATATCCTGCTACAAGATAAAATCTCATTTTCAAAACATGCAAATCCTTAGAAAATTCAAATATCCAAGTCAAAAGACATTGTCGAGAAAGAGGAATCGTCAGAAATTTCCTTTCCCTGTAAAAATCGAGTCCTGTGTGTCAGTGTGCAAAGTGTCAATCAAATCAGTCTCGTGACAAGGGATGCAAAGTGAAACAGAAGGATAGCATAAAGCAGCATCAAGCAAAGTCAAGAGTACAAGCCCATCAAGTCTCAGACAGAATACATCAACATCAGTCTCAGCACAGAAAGCAAGAAAAACAGAAAGATAGTCATGGGTGCATATGATCATCATCAGCGACGACGAGTAGCCCGTGGGTACCAAGCAGGCATATCTGAGGCCGTAGAGCTATCATCATCTTCAATTTGGCGCCTTCGCCTAGACCCACCAGCCCCACCAGAAGGGCCTGCATTCATCCGCTCCAACTGTGATTGAAGCTGCCTAACTTGAGCCACCTGTGGAAGAAAAGAATCAGTATAGGGGTTTGAAAAAGCAATGAGATAAGAAGAAAAGGTCAAGAAATTTACCAGGGCCGCATCACGGTCTATGTAAGTCTGGCACATGCCATCCCACTGCAAAGAGAAGAAAGATATGGTCAGAAAGATCAGAAGAATCAAAGGCACCGCAGCCTGAAAGTGGCCGAGAAACGGCAAACTCCCGTCGTTTTGGGATTGATTATGAGTTGTCTTAGAAAATGGACTACTGTCGCTTGAGAATTACATCCAGAAAGGACTTTCAGAAGATGGGTCAGAATGCGAGATGTTCAGAAAGGGTTAGAGTAAGCCTGACGTGTTGCAAGAATGATTGCGTTGGTCGAAGCACCAATATGAGTCTCAGAAAGAATCAGCAGGGCCTCCAGAATATGTGCTCGCGTCCCAGAAACCTCAGATATCTCCTCAAGCAGAGAGTTTCCAGATATTGTCAAGGTATACAGAATTCGTGCATCTCTCAGAATCATAGGATCTCCCCAGTAGAGAACTTTCAGAATTAAGTTTCTCGCAAGCATCATGTATCCACGGGTTGCCTCCAGATAAAGGGTATCTCTCAGAATTTGAGCATCAAAATCGCCTCCAGAATACAAGGTTTATGCCAAGCATCATGTATCCAGGGTTGCCTCCAGAATGTAGGGTTTCTCTCAGAATCGTGGGTTGCCTCCAGAATGTAGGGTTTCTCTCAGAATCAGAATCGTGGGTCGCCTCCAGAATACAAGGTTTATGCCAAGAATCGTGTATCCGTGGGTTGCTCTCAGAATGTAGGGTTTCTCTCAGAATCGTGGGTTGCCTCCAGAATGTAGGGTTTCTCTCAGAATCAGAATCGTGTATCCAGGGTTGCCTCCAGAATGTAGGGTTTCTCTCAGAATCATGTATTTCTCAGCATCGCATATCAGGGTTGCCTCCAGAATGTAGGGTTTCTCTCAAAATCAGAATCGTGTATCCGTGGGTTGCTCTCAGAAGAAGGGTCATCTCTCAGAATTTGTGTATCTCTCAGAATCCGTGCATCAGAACAGAAGATTTGTCCTCAGAAGAAGGGCCTGTTTCAGAAGAACAGAGGATTTGTCTCCGGCAGAGAGACCTGTTTCAGAAGATTTGTTTCTAGACCTGCCACAGAAGATTTGTCCTCAGAAGAAGGGCCTATTTCAGAAGAACAGAGGATTTGTCTCCGGCAGAGAGACCTGTTTCAGAAGATTTGTTTCTAGACCTGCCACAGAAGATTTGTCCCCAGAAGAAGGGCCTGTTTCAGAAGAACAGAGGATTTGTCTCCGGCAGAGAGACCTGTTTCAGAAGATTTGTTTCTAGACCTGCCACAGAAGATTTGTCCTCAGAAGAAGGGCCTGTTTCAGAAGAACAGAGGATTTGTCTCCGGCAGAGAGACCTGTTTCAGAAGATTTGTTTCTAGACCTGCCACAGAAGATTTGTCCCCAGAAGAAGGGCCTGTTTCAGAAGAACAGAGGATTTGTCTCCGGCAGAGAGACCTGTTTCAGAAGATTTGTTTCTAGACCTGCCACAGAAGATTTGTCCCCAGAAGAAGGGCCTGTTTCAGAAGAACAGAGGATTTGTCTCCGGCAGAGAGACCTGTTTCAGAAGATTTGTTTCTAGACCTGCCACAGAAGATTTGTCCTCGGAAAAAGGGCCTGTTTCAGAAGAACAGAAGATTTGTCTCCGGCAGAGAGACCTGTTTCAGAAGACTTGTTTCCAGACCTGTTACAGAAGATTTGTCTAGAAGAAGGACCTGTTTCAGAAGAGCAGAAGATTTGTCTCCGGCAGAGAGACCTGTTTCAGAAGATTTGTCCCCAGCAAAAGGACTCTACATCAGCAATCGTCCCCAGCAAAAGGACTCTACATCAGCAATCGTCCCCAGCAGAAGGACTCTACATCAGCAATCGTCCCCAGCAAAAGGACTCTACATCAGCAATCGTCCACAGAAGAAGGACCTGTTTCAGCAATCGTCCCCAGCAGAAGGACTCTACATCAGCAATCGTCCCCAGCAGAAGGACTCTACACCAGCAATCGTCCCCAGCAAAAGGACTCTACATCAGCAAATCGTCCCCAGCAGAAGGACTCTACATCAGCAATCGTCCACAGAAGAAGGACCTATTTCAGCAATCGTCCCCAGCAGAAGGACTCTACATCAGCAATCGTCCCCAGCAAAAGGACTCTACATCAGCAATCGTCCACAGAAGAAGGACCTGTTTCAGCAATCGTCCCCAGCAGAAGGACTCTACACCAGCAATCGTCCAGTTGTTTGACATGACTCAGAATTCATCCAAGATACTTCGCTATTTCAAGAGTCGTCCAGGATACAGATGACGCCTACGAGCCTTAAGATCAGAAGAATAACTTTGACAAAAACCTCGAGAATCATCCAAGATACCTTTAGCATATTCGACTGTGAGAGAGAGTCGTTGCATCCTTTGCATTAGATTTTGCATCTAGGGAACCCTTGAGGATGATTCCTCCAGCACTTTCACATTTCATGTTTTCATACTGCACCAGCATCCTAGGATAGGAGCATTTCATCCGCATTGTTGTTGTTTGTTTTCCGTTTTCCCGCGCGCTTGAACTACGCCCTGGTCTGATTCCTGGAAAGGATACGTAGGCAGCTCCAGCGGAGCACGACCAGCATCAGCTTCAACTTAGCCGCCTCTACCCAGCATTGCATTGCATTCTTGCATTCGTAATTTCTTGATTTTCTCTGATTTTGAATTTCTTGATTTTGCGAATTTTTTGTTTTTCCTAAAACCTCTCAGTATGGTTATTTGGGTGCCTTCAAGGCTTTGGCACTCACTTGCAGTTCACGTTGTTCACAACAAGCTCTGCCAAAGAGGGGCAAACTGTAGACACCCAATTTTGACCACACTGATAGGATTTAGGGTGGACAACGTCTTGGAGGATTCGATGATGAAAAGTACCCCGTGGAAGGTACTGGATTCCACACAATCAGAAGATCGGACTTCGGAAAGTGACTTCAAGCTCAGAAAAGCCCTTTTCCATGGATAAATCCCGGTTTTGTCAAAATCATCTCTCAGAATTCATATTCTCTCAGGGTTATATGAACATTAAGTGTTCTAAACGCAGTATTCTAGGTATCCAGAGATTCAATTTTAAAGAAAAGTTCGAAATCGACGCACATTTGAAAGCAATTTTGGAAAAGACGTCATTTGATTTCAAAAAGACGACGAAAGTTCCGGAGGACTTCCGGACTTCAATTGGACTTCAATTCTCATTATAAAACCTCTGGAAATATTTTTATATTGAAATTCAACCTGACAGCTTTCCAACGGTACGTAAACGGACGATTTCGGACACCAAAAAGCATTTTTACAAAAATCTGGAAAAGCAGTGCGCATGAAATTTGAAACAGAGCTTGTGGGTGACCAGAGGGACCCAAATAGTAAGTGGCGGTTTTGGGTATGGGGGTGGCGGGTCCCACCATAACCGCCACTTCCATTTGTGTCCTCCACGGAGCTTTTTGAGTTCCAGACCCTTCTAGAAGCTTCCCACTGCGAGGAAATTGCCTGGAAATTGCGTTTAAGCTCCGAAATGGCCATTTTAACCCTCTTTTAAGCTCTAAAAATCCTGTTTTAACCCTGAAACTTAAGAGCTAAGTCTTCAAAACTCTATATAAGATCTCATACATCTCATATGAGATCACACACACACACACACATCTTAACACACTAGACTCTTGGAAGAGATACACTTGAATATACTTGGAGATACAAACACACATAGAAGCACATACAAGAGAGAGAAATATACTTTGAATATACTTTCAATTTAGGTGAATTCTAGAGAGAGAAAATTATGAATTGAATTTAGATTAACTTAGGCTAATTAGACCACAATTTGAACATCAATTGCCTCCCTCAACTTCCATGGATGAGTGCTTGAAGAACACTTGAATAACACTTGAAGAAGAAGATCTTCAAATCAATTTTGGTCTTGTAATTGAGAATCCTCCAAGAGGTAAACACTATAGTTCATCTCTAATTCCTACTTTGTATATATAGATCTATAAGATTTGGATCTAACTTAGTTCTATTTCTACTTATTAGAACACTCATCTTCTTCCTCTCATGTTCTTCACACACTCACATAGTTAGATCCAAATCTCTTTGATTTTTATTGATAATTTACAATTAGAGATTGTTTTTCACTTTGATTTTCAATTTTGGTTTCATTCTTCAATTTTAGTTTAGATTCATGCATACATGATTATATATATATACATATATCTATTTTGAATTCCATGATGGTTTGGAAATATGATCTATGAGAAGGATGATTTCTATGTTCATACCTATCTCTTGATTATTCCTATTACCTAGAATTCCTATTGAATTTCATCTCCAACATGATATTTATAAGTCCCTTTGATCCTTGATCTAAAAGTTCTTCATAGAACTTGAGGGCTAAATTGATTGAGAATCATGATAATTAAGTTGATCTATGAGTTTGATCTCTCTAATAAGCTTCAACTATCACTAAAATGTTTTCCTCACACTTTAAAATGAACTAGATAAAAATTCAGCAAAGCAGATTGGTTTTGTCCATTAGATTTGGTCCATCAAAACCCATAGTTTGATGGATTTCAAATTTTCTGGGTAAACTTTGATGAATTAGCTTTCATCCGGTCCGTTTTGAGAGCTTTTAGGATTCATATACTATTTTTAGAAATTGTTGAGAAATCGGTTGACAGATTTGAACATCGTCTCTTTGTGCTTGAATTTCAGAAAATCTATAATAGTTATCGACGTTCCGCTTTTTGGGGATGATTCCTAACTCATATATCTATATGCCGATGTAAAATCGTGAGCATACGATCGAGTTAGGATCGTTTTCTAAGCGTTTAAAGTTGATACAACTATTCTGGAATTTTCTAAGTTTAATTACAAATATGATTATGTATACAAAATGGTCATACCTTGATCACTCAACAACAATTGATGAATAAAACTTGGTTTAGAAATCACCTAGGATAAATGGATGAGAGATCAAAAGCTTAAATCAACTTGGTTAACATGATTCATGAACTTCTATTATACTTCTATTATGTTTTGCATTCATTTGTCAAATGATACCAAATTTCCAGAATAACAGAGTCTGTTTAAAACACTTTTTCAGAAACCTTGTTATTACAGAATGTCCATGGGTTTATTTTTATCATATACTACAATGAAATAGCTTTCTTTTGACACCAAATAGAGCTTCATATGATTTTTGTAGATTTAATTATGATTTTTACAAGAACAGTGGACAGTCCTGATCCACTATTCCCAAAACATTTATTTCTCAAACAATAAAATTGATATTGAGGTCCCACTTTTTGGAGAAGTTCCCTAAGACATGTATCTAACTTTCTGTAAAAGGGTTTTTACCCAGCTCATGTTTAAAACCACTTTTGATAGGATTCATTAGAGGTTGCTGAATCTGGAAATTTGATTGATGACATGTTTTCTTTGTTTATCATGCATATCATTTGTTTGCTTGTATTTTTGCAATGCTTGGGTATTCTTTGGTGTATTAGTGCAGAGAATTAAGTGCCTCGGACCCGGACTTCGATTTGTGGTTTGCCTCGTCTACATGTGGCTTAGTGCCCATGTATCATGTACTATCTCTATCCTTTCTTTTAGAATTTTTCTAGGTTTACAACTTTGATTTCAACGACACATTTCCTTTAGGGTAGTCTCCGTTTATATGATTATTTGTTAGAGACATCTTATCTAGGATTGTTGCATGATTGCATTGCACGTTTACATTCTTTTTGCTTTCGCGACTCCGCTTGAGTCAACCAATGTAAGTCTTCTCGTTCCCTTTGCATATCATGACATGTTTACTTTATTTGCATCGGTCCCGGGCGGGACTAGCCACTGTGAGTATACTTCTCCCTTGTATTGCATGAGCATCCGCTTTCTACTTGATTTAGTCTCTTGAAATGATTTTCATTAGATGTTTCTTTTTGCCATGTATATATCTATCTAGTATGTTTGAGGAAACAACATCTATTATGAATTAATAACAAGGATATTTGAATCAAGGCCTACCATTCGGTAGGGCGAGGAGGGGGTGCTTTAGTCCTGCTTGGGCTCCTTCCCCTCTCGTACCAAGACCCCCGAACCTTGTTTCTGGTAATGAAGGGCGAGTAACCTTATTCAATTTTGGGCGAGTCAAACTTGGGTTTCCTAATTCCCGATAAAAATTAGGTGGCGACTCTTTGTCTCTAGGATCGCGTGAGGAAGTCCTAGTTTTCCCTGAAGTGTGCTCCTTGGGATCCGTCCCGGGACACTATCGAGGGAGAGCGTCAGGACCCGCTCCTCATTCGCAGTGGTCCACAACAAGCGACTATATGAGACTATGGGTATATACATGAGTGTTTCCTTGTTTGGATTATTCGCTCGATGTACCAGGTCTCATTACTGTCGGGAGTTAAACGATAGCGACACTTCGATGTTGGATTGCTTTCATTGTGTGTTTAACGTCATGCATATTAATTATCTGTATTTGTTGCACCCCAAATTTCGGGACGAAATTTCTTTAAGGAGGGTAGAATGTAACAACCCTAAAATTTCTATGTAAATAATTATTTTAATTATTATTTTTAGTTAGCAATATTATATGAGTGTGCCTATGTAAGACATGTGTTTGGAAAATTTTAAGTGTTTGGTGGACATATAAATTAAATCATGAGTGAGCGCGTTTAGTTTGGAAGTTATATTTTATTAATTTATATTTGTTAAAAAAAATAAAATGAAGGGTTGATATGTATTTTTGTTATATAGTGTTTACAAGCCCGCGAATGTGTTAAATAATGTAATTAACATTAAAACTTAGTATTGGGGTCATGGGTACCCATTGGGCTACTCATTTTAACACTTTGTACTGCATTCTGGGCTCATATAGGTCTCTTTTGTGAGCCCACAAGAAGAAAAACGGGATTAATATATTTTTGTGTGTTTTATTGACATGTGTTGTGTGTGTAGTGTACATATATCTTATATTAAAAACCCTAGCCACCCAAAAGAAAGAACAGACGTGTGTGTGTGTGTGTGTGTGAGAGAGAGAGAGAGAGAGAGAGAGGGAGAGAAGGAGAAGAAGAAGAAGAAGAAAAGGGAGGAGAAAGGAGAAGGATTCCGGGTTCGTGGTCACGTGGGGAATCACGGAGTATTCGTGGTTGTCAATTTTGGATCGAACTAGGTGAGTTAAAGATTTGTTTTTGGGTATATATATATATACACATATGTATATATATATATATATATATGTATACGCTAGGGAATTCTATTAGTTCTTGTTAACTTGGTAATTTGTTTTAAACTGTGTGTTGGTCCCCTTTTGTTATTATGGACTGATATAAACATTTATTTTTCTTCTTGTGATTTTATGAATGTGATCTCGGTGTATTAGGATAGATTATGTGGATAGTTAATTTGATGAATGCACAAAGGAAAATAATTTTGATAATGAATAAATAATAAGAAAATTCGTTTTTATTTTATTTTAACAGTTGCAGAAAGTTCAGAAAATTATTAGAAAATCATGGCTTTGAATTTGAACATTCTGTCTGCGAGCCTTATGTAAAACGTGATTCTGCACACTTTTCGTGTTTTAAGTTTTTCCTGATTCTGCACTGTTTGGGCAGAAATTTAATATTACAGTAGCAGTTTTCAATATAGTTCAACGTGCAAAATTGGAGAATGTGATTTCTTATTAGGTGCTTTATGTATGCTAATATTGAATATTTAGTTGAGGTATTTGTACCTGAAATAACTGGCCTTATTTTGTGGTCATTTTGATAAAAATGATTAAATTAGATACGTTGAATAGTATATTAGAGATCTTGTAATTTGATTGAAAATTTTGAGGGAAGATTGTTATGGGTTAATTGATAAAACCCTTTATTGTAAGAAATTGGAATACATCTAAAAGTTAGAGATGTGATTGGATGATAAGACGGAACTATGTGATAAATGTGAAATTCACAATTATTGGGATAATACGAATGATAAGTGATAATTGCAACATAGTTCTTTAGTGTTCACCACTCCCGTTGTGTGATATGTTTTTTTTTGGTAGCTCGACTTGCTGAGTGTACCCTTTTGCCAGTGGCTTCGTGATCAAGCTGGCCTAAGCCTTATGCTCGGCTTATTTGTTAGACGTCTAGGCATATTGACTGGCCTTCTGTGTGTATACCTAGTTTGGTTGATACCCCAACCAAACTAGCACCAGAGTGGGTGTTAGTAGTATGTCCGGGCACACATGGGATATATGTGTGGGTGTACCATGGAGGGTGGCCAAGTGGTGAACCTAGGGAACACAAAGATAAATTAAAGGCTAATAAATAATGACAATGGAGTATTTCATAAGACTGATAAGCGTGGAAAAATGAATGCGATGTTTGAGTTAGAATGTGGACGGTTTGTATACAGAATTGTTTGCTTGGTCTATGATCATTCAATTTGCAGGATGGTGGGTCCACTAACGTTTTACAGGTTTGGCTCACCATAAGTAAATGGGTAAGTATGAAATTCGTTGTAGCTTTGGATTTTGGGCAAGAAACTACTTGCCACCACATATTTGGAAACTACTCTATTGTCCACATATGTGTGTGGAACTACCTGTCTTGTCCCAAGAGTATTGTAGTGTAATTTGTTGTCTACGGGTTCAAGTTGGATCCCTAAGACTTGTTGTTTTGTTTAACTCATACCAGTCATGTGACTGACCCGAGTGTGTTATACATTCGGGGGCGTTTCTATATGAAACGTAGTCGAATGTATTTGTGCAGGTTTAGTTTTTTTGGAGATTTTCGTTGGAGCTTCTGTTTGGGTGAAGAGATGGTCGTTGTGTTGTTTATTATTGGAATTGTACTTATTTTTGTTGTACTTGATTGTATTTTATTTTCTGGCATTGTGGGCCAGTATGTATAATTGTAATAAATATGGTATATTGGGTATTGGGAACGTTGTAGTTACTCTGACCAATGGATGTATAGATTTTATTCTTATATTTTTTTTCCGCTGAACTCTGTATGTGGACATTTTTATTTATGAAAATGATGTTTTTTTTTTAAATTTAAAAGTGATATAATATATATATAATGGAACTTTATTTCTTTTACAATGAAATGGATGTTTGGGAATACATGTTTAATAATAAAGAGTTTTTCTTTAAACACAAGATCACGTGTCCTTATTTAAGGAGTATTAAATACTGTTTTCAATAAATTTTCTGTTAGCATATGGGAGGGTGTCGCTCTCGTGATTTTTGGTAATTGAATATTAGTCCGGATACAGGCTCTGGATTGAATATTTGGTTGTCCAAAAATCGGGGTGTGACAGTTTGGTATCAGAGCTTAAGGTTAGCTTAGTGAGTCTAGGTGATCCTCGGAATGTGGATTAAGGAGTTGGTCAGAGTTATAGGTTTGCGATTTATTGGGTTCGGGTCATGTGTGTCTATGTGTTTACTTATGTAAAAGTTAACTACAGATGTGTATCTATTATTTAAAAAAAAAAAAAAATTTAGTTGATTTTAAATGTATACCATATTAGGAGTATTGGTAACGTTATTTAATATTAATTAGTAGAGCATGCATCATTTTAATTCTCATGGGATGAAATAGTAGAGGGGAGATGTAATTTTCTTCGTCAGGCGGTTGAGTTCAGGAGTAGTACTGGAATATCTTTTTCGAGTTATTATTATCTGGCAGTATCAACTTAACATTCAGAAGGGTATTATTCTATTGGAGTATCGGGATTCTCTTATTCTCAGAAGACTTATTATTTTATCAGCAGGATTTCTATTGTCCCTTTTATTATCTACTGAGTTGATTATTGGACTTCATTTATTGGGCATTTGGATATTCTCAGAAGACTTATTATTTTATTAGCAGGATTTCTATTGTCCCTTTTATTATCTACTGAGTTGATTATTGGACTTCATTTATTGGGCATTTGGACTTCTTATACTATCGGCGAATCTGCCATATTCTCTATGGGTGTTCTGTACAACCGTCTATTATTACGGATTTTCTTGACTTCTGATTATTTCTCTTCAGTGCCAGTAAATATTTCTCAGATGTGGTTGGAGCGGTAAGTAAGTATTGGATATCCCGATGAAGTGTTGTGCGGGACACAGTAAGAGGGGAACATGTGCATACACGTAGTCATATCTTTGTGAAATTAATCAATTGTTGCTTTTAATAAATGGTTAATATCTAGTGCTTTATGTGAAATTATGTGCTTTACCTTACTGGTGTTGTGTCTTGTGTGTCTGTTAAAATTTAACAAGCGACTATATGAGACTATGGGTATATACATGAGTGTTTCCTTGTTTGGATTATTCGCTCGATGTACCAGGTCTCATTACTGTCGGGAGTTAAACGATAGCGACACTTCGATGTTGGATTGCTTTCATTGTGTGTTTAACGTCATGCATATTAATTATCTGTATTTGTTGCACCCCAAATTTCGGGACGAAATTTCTTTAAGGAGAGTAGAATGTAACACCCTAAAATTTCTATGTAAATAATTATTTTAATTATTATTTTTAGTTAGCAATATTATATGAGTGTGCCTATGTAAGACATGTGTTTGGAAAATTTTAAGTGTTTGGTGGACATATAAATTAAATCATGAGTGAGCGCGTTTAGTTTGGAAGTTATATTTTATTAATTTATATTTGTTAAAAAAAATAAAATGAAGGGTTGATATGTATTTTTGTTATATAGTGTTTACAAGCCCGCGAATGTGTTAAATAATGTAATTAACATTAAAACTTAGTACCGGGGTCATGGGTACCCATTGGGCTACTCATTTTAACACTTTGTACTGCATTCTGGGCTCATATAGGTCTCTTTTGTGAGCCCACAAGAAGAAAAACGAGATTAATATATTTTTGTGTGTTTTATTGACATGTGTTGTGTGTGTAGTGTACATATATCTTATATTAAAAACCCTAGCCACCCAAAAGAAAGAACAGACGAGTGTGTGTGTGTGTGTGTGTGTGTGAGAGAGAGAGAGAGAGAGAGAGAGAGAGAGAGAGGGAGAGAAGGAGAAGAAGAAGAAGAAGAAAAGGGAGGAGAAAGGAGAAGGATTCCGGATTCGTGGTCACGTGGGGAATCGCGGAGTATTCGTGGTTGTCAATTTTGGATCGAACTAGGTGAGTTAAAGATTTGTTTTTGGGTATATATATATACACATATGTATATATATATATGCATACGCTAGGGAATCCTATTAGTTCTTGTTAACTTGGTAATTTGTTTTAAACTGTGTGTTGGTCCCCTTTTGTTATTATGGACTGATATAAACATTTATTTTTCTTCTTGTGATTTTATGAAAGTGATCTCGGTGTATTAGGATAGATTATGTGGATAGTTAATTTGATGAATGCACAAAGGAAAATAATTTTGATAATGAATAAATAATAAGAAAATTCGTTTTTATTTTATTTTAACAGTTGCAGAAACTTTAGAAAATTATTAGAAAATCATGGCTTTGAATTTGAACATTCTGTCCGCGAGCCTTATGTAAAACGTGATTCTGCACACTTTTCGTGTTTTAAGTTTTTCCTGATTCTGCACTGTTTGGGCAGAAATTTAATATTGCAGTAGCAGTTTTCAATATAGTTCAACGTGCAAAATTGGAGAATGTGATTTCTTATTAGGTGCTTTATGTATGCTAATATTGAATATTTAGTTGAGGTATTTGTACCTGAAATAACTGGCCTTATTTTGTGGTCATTTTGATAAAAATGAGTAAATTAGATACGTTGAATAGTATATTAGAGATCTTGTAATTTGATTGAAAATTTTGAGGGAAGATTGTTATGGGTTAATTGATAAAACCCTTTATTGTAAGAAATTGGAATACATCTAAAAGTTAGAGATGTGATTGGATGATAAGACGGAACTATGTGATAAATGTGAAATTCACAATTATTGGGATAATACGAATGATAAGTGATAATTGCAACATAGTTCTTTAGTGTTCACCACTCCCGTTGTGTGATATGTTTTTTTTTGGTAGCTCGACTTGCTGAGTGTACCCTTTTGCCAGTGGCTTCGTGATCAAGCTGGCCTAAGCCTTATGCTCGGCTTATTTGTTAGACGTCTAGGCATATTGACTGGCCTTCTGTGTGTATACCCAGTTTGGTTGATACCCCAACCAAACTAGCACCAGAGTGGGTGTTAGTAGTATGTCCGGGCACACATGGGATATATGTGTGGGTGTACCATGGAGGGTGGCCAAGTGGTGAACCTAGAGAACACAAAGATAAATTAAAGGCTAATAAATAATGACAATGGAGTATTTCATAAGACTGATAAGCGTGGAAAAATGAATGCGATGTTTGAGTTAGAATGTGGACGGTTTGTATACAGAATTGTTTGCTTGGTCTATGATCATTCAATTTGCAAGATGGTGGGCCCACTAATGTTTTACAGGTTTGGCTCACCATAAGTAAATGGGTAAGTATGAAATTCGTAGTAGCTTTGGATTTTGGGCAAGAAACTACTTGCCACCACATATTTGGAAACTACTCTGTTGTCCACATATGTGTGTGGAACTACCTGTCTTGACCCAAGAGTATTGTAGTGTAATTTGTTGTCTACGGGTTCAAGTTGAATCCCTAAGACTTGTTGTTTTGTTTAACTCATACCAGTCATGTGACTGACCCGAGTGTGTTATACATTCGGGGGCGTTTCTATATGAAACGTAGTCGAATGTATTTGTGCAGGTTTAGTTTTTTGGAGATTTTCGTTGGAGTTTCTGTTTGGGTGAAGAGATGGTCGTTGTGTTGTTTATTATTGGAATTGTACTTATTTTTGTTGTACTTGATTGTATTTTATTTTCTGGCATTGTGGGCCAGTATGTATAATTGTAATAAATATGGTATATTGGGTATTGGGAACGTTGTAGTTACTCTGACCAATGGATGTATAGATTTTATTCTTATATTTTTTTTCCGCTGAACTCTGTATGTGGACATTTTATTTATGAAAATGATGTTTTTTTTTTAATTTAAAAGTGATATAATATTTATAATGGAACTTTCTTTCTTTTACAATGAAATGGATGTTTGGGAATACATGTTTAATAATAAAGAGTTTTTCTTTAAACACAAGATCACGTGTCCTTATTTAAGGAGTATTAAATACTGTTTTCAATAAATTTTCTGTTAGCATATGGGAGGGTGTCGCTCTCGTGATTTTTGGTAATTGAATATTAGTCCGGATACAGGCTCTGGATTGAATATTTGGTTATCCAAAAATCGGGGTGTGACAGTTTGGTATCAGAGCTTAAGGTTAGCTTAGTGAGTCTAGGTGATCCTCGGAATGTGGATTAAGGAGTTGGTCAGAGTTATAGGTTTGCGATTTATTGGGTTCGGGTCATGTGTGTCTATGTGTTTACTTATGTAAAAGTTAACTACAGATGTGTATCTATTATTTAAAAAAAAAAAAATTTTAGTTGATTTTAAATGTATACCATATTAGGAGTATTGGTAACGTTATTTAATATTAATTAGTAGAGCATGCATCATTTTAATTCTCATGGGATGAAATAGTAGAGGGGAGATGTAATTTTCTTCGTCAGGCGGTTGAGTTCAGGAGTAGTACTGGAATATCTTTTTCGAGTTATTATTATCTGGCAGTATCAACTTAACATTCAGAAGGGTATTATTCTATTGGAGTATCGGGATTCTCTTATTCTCAGAAGACTTATTATTTTATCAGCAGGATTTCTATTGTCCCTTTTATTATCTACTGAGTTGATTATTGGACTTCATTTATTGGGCATTTGGATATTCTCAGAAGACTTATTATTTTATTAGCAGGATTTCTATTGTCCCTTTTATTATCTACTGAGTTGATTATTGGATTTCATTTATTGGGCATTTGGACTTCTTATACTATCGGCGAATCTGCCATATTCTCTATGGGTGTTCTGTACAACCGTCTATTATTACGGATTTTCTTGATTTCTGATTATTTCTCTTCAGTGCCAGTAAATATTTCTCAGATGTGGTTGGAGCGGTAAGTAAGTATTGGATATCCCGATGAAGTGTTGTGCGGGACACAGTAAGAGGGGAACATGTGCATACACGTAGTCATATCTTTGTGAAATTAATCAATTGTTGCTTTTTAATAAATGGTTAATATCTAGTGCTTTATGTGAAATTATGTGCTTTACCTTACTGGTGTTGTGTCTTGTGTGTCTGTTAAAATTTAACAAGCGACTATATGAGACTATGGGTATATACATGAGTGTTTCCTTGTTTGGATTATTCGCTCGATGTACCAGGTCTCATTACTGTCGGGAGTTAAACGATAGCGACACTTCAATGTTGGATTGCTTTCATTGTGTGTTTAACGTCATGCATATTAATTATCTGTATTTGTTGTACCCCAAATTTCGGGACGAAATTTCCTTAAGGAGGGTAGAATGTAACAACCCTAAAATTTCTATGTAAATAATTATTTTAATTATTATTTTTAGTTAGCAATATTATATGAGTGTGCCTATGTAAGACATGTGTTTGGAAAATTTTAAGTGTTTGGTGGACATATAAATTAAATCATGAGTGAGCGCGTTTAGTTTGGAAGTTATATTTTATTAATTTCTATTTGTTAAAAAAAATAAAATGAAGGGTTGATATGTATTTTTGTTATATAGTGTTTACAAGCCCGCGAATGTGTTAAATAATGTAATTAACATTAAAACTTAGTACCGGGGTCATGGGTACCCATTGGGCTACTCATTTTAACACTTTGTACTGCATTCTGGACTCATATAGGTCTCTTTTGTGAGCCCACAAGAAGAAAAACGGGATTAATATATTTTTGTGTGTTTTATTGGCATGTGTTGTGTGTGTAGTGTACATATATCTTATATTAAAAACCCTAGCCACCCAAAAGAAAGAACAGACGTGTGTGTGTGTGTGTGTGTGTGTGTGTGTGTGTGAGAGAGAGAGAGAGAGAGAGAGAGAGGGAGAGAAGGAGAAGAAGAAGAAGAAGAAAAGGGAGGAGAAAGGAGAAGGATTCCGGGTTCGTGGTCACGTGGGGAATCGCGGAGTATTCGTGGTTGTCAATTTTGGATCGAACTAGGTGAGTTAAAGATTTGTTTTTGGGTATATATATATATACACATATGTATATATATATATATATGTATAAGCTAGGGAATCCTATTAGTTCTTGTTAACTTGGTAATTTGTTTTAAACTGTGTGTTGGTCCCCTTTTGTTATTATGGACTGATATAAACATTTATTTTTCTTCTTGTGATTTTATGAATGTGATCTCGGTGTATTAGGATAGATTATGTGGATAGTTAATTTGATGAATGCACAAAGGAAAATAATTTTGATAATGAATAAATAATAAGAAAATTCGTTTTTATTTTATTTTAACAGTTGCAGAAACTTCAGAAAATTATTAGAAAATCATGGCTTTGAATTTGAACATTCTGTCCGCGTGCCTTATGTAAAACGTGATTCTGCACACTTTTCGTGTTTTAAGTTTTTCCTGATTCTGCACTGTTTGGGCAGAAATTTAATATTGCAGTAGCAGTTTTCAATATAGTTCAACGTGCAAAATTGGAGAATGTGATTTCTTATTAGGTGCTTTATGTATGCTAATATTGAATATTTAGTTGAGGTATTTGTACCTGAAATAACTGGCCTTATTTTGTGGTCATTTTGATAAAAATGAGTAAATTAGATACGTTGAATAGTATATTAGAGATCTTGTAATTTGATTGAAAATTTTGAGGGAAGATTGTTATGGGTTAATTGATAAAACCCTTTATTGTAAGAAATTGGAATACATCTAAAAGTTAGAGATGTGATTGGATGATAAGACGGAACTATGTGATAAATGTGAAATTCACAATTATTGGGATAATACGAATGATAAGTGATAATTGCAACATAGTTCTTTAGTGTTCACCACTCCCGTTGTGTGATATGTTTTTTTTTGGTAGCTCGACTTGCTGAGTGTACCCTTTTGCCAGTGGCTTCGTGATCAAGCTGGCCTAAGCCTTATGCTCGGCTTATTTGTTAGACGTCTAGGCATATTGACTGGCCTTCTGTGTGTATACCTAGTTTGGTTGATACCCCAACCAAACTAGCACCAGAGTGGGTGTTAGTAGTATGTCCGGGCACACATGAGATATATGTGTGGGTGTACCATGGAGGGTGGCCAAGTGGTGAACCTAGGGAACACAAAGATAAATTAAAGGCTAATAAATAATGACAATGGAGTATTTCATAAGACTGATAAGCGTGGAAAAATGAATGCGATGTTTGAGTTAGAATGTGGACGGTTTGTATACAGAATTGTTTGCTTGGTCTATGATCATTCAATTTGCAGGATGGTGGGCCCACTAACGTTTTACAGGTTTGGCTCACCATAAGTAAATGGGTAAGTATGAAATTCGTAGTAGCTTTGGATTTTGGGCAAGAAACTACTTGCCACCACATATTTGGAAACTACTCTATTGTCCACATATGTGTGTGGAACTACCTGTCTTGTCCCAAGAGTATTGTAGTGTAATTTGTTGTCTACGGGTTCAAGTTGGATCCCTAAGACTTGTTGTTTTGTTTAACTCATACCAGTCATGTGACTGACCCGAGTGTGTTATACATTCGGGGGCGTTTCTATATGAAACGTAGTCGAATGTATTTGTGCAGGTTTAGTTTTCTTGGAGATTTTCGTTGGAGCTTCTGTTTGGGTGAAGAGATGGTCGTTGTGTTGTTTATTATTGGAATTGTACTTATTTTTGTTGTACTTGATTGTATTTTATTTTCTGGCATTGTGGGCCAGTATGTATAATTGTAATAAATATGGTATATTGGGTATTGGGAACGTTGTAGTTACTCTGACCAATGGATGTATAGATTTTATTCTTATATTTTTTTTCCGCTGAACTCTGTATGTGGATATTTTATTTATGAAAATGATGTTTTTTTTTAAATTTAAAAGTGATATAATATTTATAATGGAACTTTATTTCTTTTACAATGAAATGGATGTTTGGGAATACATGTTTAATAATAAAGAGTTTTTCTTTAAACACAAGATCACGTGTCCTTATTTAAGGAGTATTAAATACTGTTTTCAATAAATTTTCTGTTAGCATATGGGAGGGTGTCGCTCTCGTGATTTTTGGTAATTGAATATTAGTCCGGATACAGGCTCTGGATTGAATATTTGGTTGTCCAAAAATCGGGGTGTGACAGTTTGGTATCAGAGCTTAAGGTTAGCTTAGTGAGTCTAGGTGATCCTCGGAATGTGGATTAAGGAGTTGGTCAGAGTTATAGGTTTGCGATTTATTGGGTTCGGGTCATGTGTGTCTATGTGTTTACTTATGTAAAATTTAACTACAGATGTGTATCTATTATTTAAAAAAAAAAAAAAATTTAGTTGATTTTAAATGTATACCATATTAGGAGTATTGGTAACGTTATTTAATATTAATTAGTAGAGCATGCATCATTTTAATTCTCATGGGATGAAATAGTAGAGGGGAGATGTAATTTTCTTCGTCAGGCGGTTGAGTTCAGGAGTAGTACTGGAATATCTTTTTCGAGTTATTATTATCTGGCAGTATCAACTTAACATTCAGAAGGGTATTATTCTATTGGAGTATCGGGATTCTCTTATTCTCAGAAGACTTATTATTTTATCAGCAGGATTTCTATTGTCCCTTTTATTATCTACTGAGTTGATTATTGGACTTCATTTATTGGGCATTTGGATATTCTCAGAAGACTTATTATTTTATTAGCAGGATTTCTATTGTCCCTTTTATTATCTACTGAGTTGATTATTGGACTTCATTTATTGGGCATTTGGACTTCTTATACTATCGGCGAATCTGCCATATTCTCTATGGGTGTTCTGTACAACCGTCTATTATTACGGATTTTCTTGATTTCTGATTATTTCTCTTCAGTGCCAGTAAATATTTCTCAGATGTGGTTGGAGCGGTAAGTAAGTATTGGATATCCCGATGAAGTGTTGTGCGGGACACAGTAAGAGGGGAACATGTGCATACACGTAGTCATATCTTTGTGAAATTAATCAATTGTTGCTTTTAATAAATGGTTAATATCTAGTGCTTTATGTGAAATTATGTGCTTTACCTTACTGGTGTTGTGTCTTGTGTGTCTGTTAAAATTTAACAAGCGACTATATGAGACTATGGGTATATACATGAGTGTTTCCTTGTTTGGATTATTCGCTCGATGTACCAGGTCTCATTACTGTCGGGAGTTAAACGATAGCGACACTTCGATGTTGGATTGCTTTCATTGTGTGTTTAACGTCATGCATATTAATTATCTGTATTTGTTGCACCCCAAATTTCGGGACGAAATTTCTTTAAGGAGGGTAGAATGTAACACCCTAAAATTTCTATGTAAATAATTATTTTAATTATTATTTTTAGTTAGCAATATTATATGAGTGTGCCTATGTAAGACATGTGTTTGGAAAATTTTAAGTGTTTGGTGGACATATAAATTAAATCATGAGTGAGCGCGTTTAGTTTGGAAGTTATATTTTTTTAATTTATATTTGTTAAAAAAAATAAAATGAAGGGTTGATATGTATTTTTGTTATATAGTGTTTACAAGCCCGCGAATGTGTTAAATAATGTAATTAACATTAAAACTTAGTACCGGGGTCATGGGTACCCATTGGGCTACTCATTTTAACACTTTGTACTGCATTCTGGGCTCATATAGGTCTCTTTTGTGAGCCCACAAGAAGAAAAACGGGATTAATATATTTTTGTGTGTTTTATTGACATGTGTTGTGTGTGTAGTGTACATATATCTTATATTAAAAACCCTAGCCACCCAAAAGAAAGAACAGACGAGTGTGTGTGTGTGTGTGTGTGAGAGAGAGAGAGAGAGAGAGAGAGAGAGAGAGAGAGAGAGAGGGAGAGAAGGAGAAGAAGAAGAAGAAGAAAAGGGAGGAGAAAGGAGAAGGATTCCGGGTTCGTGGTCACGTGGGGAATCGCGGAGTATTCGTGGTTGTCAATTTTGGATCGAACTAGGTGAGTTAAAGATTTGTTTTTGGGTATATATATATACACATATGTATATATATATATGCATACGCTAGGGAATCCTATTAGTTCTTGTTAACTTGGTAATTTGTTTTAAACTGTGTGTTGGTCCCCTTTTGTTATTATGGACTGATATAAACATTTATTTTTCTTCTTGTGATTTTATGAAAGTGATCTCGGTGTATTAGGATAGATTATGTGGATAGTTAATTTGATGAATGCACAAAGGAAAATAATTTTGATAATGAATAAATAATAAGAAAATTCGTTTTTATTTTATTTTAACAGTTGCAGAAACTTTAGAAAATTATTAGAAAATCATGGCTTTGAATTTGAACATTCTGTCCGCGAACCTTATGTAAAACGTGATTCTGCACACTTTTTGTGTTTTAAGTTTTTCCTGATTCTGCACTGTTTGGGCAGAAATTTAATATTGCAGTAGCAGTTTTCAATATAGTTCAACGTGCAAAATTGGAGAATGTGATTTCTTATTAGGTGCTTTATGTATGCTAATATTGAATATTTAGTTGAGGTATTTGTACCTGAAATAACTGGCCTTATTTTGTGGTCATTTTGATAAAAATGAGTAAATTAGATACGTTGAATAGTATATTAGAGATCTTGTAATTTGATTGAAAATTTTGAGGGAAGATTGTTATGGGTTAATTGATAAAACCCTTTATTGTAAGAAATTGGAATACATCTAAAAGTTAGAGATGTGATTGGATGATAAGACGGAACTATGTGATAAATGTGAAATTCACAATTATTGGGATAATACGAATGATAAGTGATAATTGCAACATAGTTCTTTAGTGTTCACCACTCCCGTTGTGTGATATGTTTTTTTTTGGTAGCTCGACTTGCTGAGTGTACCCTTTTGCCAGTGGCTTCGTGATCAAGCTGGCCTAAGCCTTATGCTCGGCTTATTTGTTAGACGTCTAGGCATATTGACTGGCCTTCTGTGTGTATACCCAGTTTGGTTGATACCCCAACCAAACTAGCACCAGAGTGGGTGTTAGTAGTATGTCCGGGCACACATGGGATATATGTGTGGGTGTACCATGGAGGGTGGCCAAGTGGTGAACCTAGAGAACACAAAGATAAATTAAAGGCTAATAAATAATGACAATGGAGTATTTCATAAGACTGATAAGCGTGGAAAAATGAATGCGATGTTTGAGTTAGAATGTGGACGGTTTGTATACAGAATTGTTTGCTTGGTCTATGATCATTCAATTTGCAGGATGGTGGGCCCACTAATGTTTTATAGGTTTGGCTCACCATAAGTAAATGGGTAAGTATGAAATTCGTAGTAGCTTTGGATTTTGGGCAAGAAACTACTTGCCACCACATATTTGGAAACTACTCTGTTGTCCACATATGTGTGTGGAACTACCTGTCTTGACCCAAGAGTATTGTAGTGTAATTTGTTGTCTACGGGTTCAAGTTGAATCCCTAAGACTTGTTGTTTTGTTTAACTCATACCAGTCATGTGACTGACCCGAGTGTGTTATACATTCGGGGGCGTTTCTATATGAAACGTAGTCGAATGTATTTGTGCAGGTTTAGTTTTTTGGAGATTTTCGTTGGAGTTTCTGTTTGGGTGAAGAGATGGTCGTTGTGTTGTTTATTATTGGAATTGTACTTATTTTTGTTGTACTTGATTGTATTTTATTTTCTGGCATTGTGGGCCAGTATGTATAATTGTAATAAATATGGTATATTGGGTATTGGGAACGTTGTAGTTGCTCTGACCAATGGATGTATAGATTTTATTCTTATATTTTTTTTCCGCTGAACTCTGTATGTGGACATTTTTATTTATGAAAATGATGTTTTTTTTTTAATTTAAAAGTGATATAATATTTATAATGGAACTTTCTTTCTTTTACAATGAAATGGATGTTTGGGAATACATGTTTAATAATAAAGAGTTTTTCTTTAAACACAAGATCACGTGTCCTTATTTAAGGAGTATTAAATACTGTTTTCAATAAATTTTCTGTTAGCATATGGGAGGGTGTCGCTCTCGTGATTTTTGGTAATTGAATATTAGTCCGGATACAGGCTCTGGATTGAATATTTGGTTGTCCAAAAATCGGGGTGTGACAGTTTGGTATCAGAGCTTAAGGTTAGCTTAGTGAGTCTAGGTGATCCTCGGAATGTGGATTAAGGAGTTGGTCAGAGTTATAGGTTTGCGATTTATTGGGTTCGGGTCATGTGTGTCTATGTGTTTACTTATGTAAAAGTTAACTACAGATGTGTATCTATTATTTAAAAAAAAAAAAATTTTAGTTGATTTTAAATGTATACCATATTAGGAGTATTGGTAACGTTATTTAATATTAATTAGTAGAGCATGCATCATTTTAATTCTCATGGGATGAAATAGTAGAGGGGAGATGTAATTTTCTTCGTCAGGCGGTTGAGTTCAGGAGTAGTACTGGAATATCTTCTTCGAGTTATTATTATCTGGCAGTATCAACTTAACATTCAGAAGGGTATTATTCTATTGGAGTATCGGGATTCTCTTATTCTCAGAAGACTTATTATTTTATCAGCAGGATTTCTATTGTCCCTTTTATTATCTACTGAGTTGATTATTGGACTTCATTTATTGGGCATTTGGATATTCTCAGAAGACTTATTATTTTATTAGCAGGATTTCTATTGTCCCTTTTATTATCTACTGAGTTGATTATTGGATTTCATTTATTGGGCATTTGGACTTCTTATACTATCGGCGAATCTGCCATATTCTCTATGGGTGTTCTGTACAACCGTCTATTATTACGGATTTTCTTGATTTCTGATTATTTCTCTTCAGTGCCAGTAAATATTTCTCAGATGTGGTTGGAGCGGTAAGTAAGTATTGGATATCCCGATGAAGTGTTGTGCGGGACACAGTAAGAGGGGAACATGTGCATACACGTAGTCATATCTTTGTGAAATTAATCAATTGTTGCTTTTTAATAAATGGTTAATATCTAGTGCTTTATGTGAAATTATGTGCTTTACCTTACTGGTGTTGTGTCTTGTGTGTCTGTTAAAATTTAACAAGCGACTATATGAGACTATGGGTATATACATGAGTGTTTCCTTGTTTGGATTATTCGCTCGATGTACCAGGTCTCATTACTGTCGGGAGTTAAACGATAGCGACACTTCAATGTTGGATTGCTTTCATTGTGTGTTTAACGTCATGCATATTAATTATCTGTATTTGTTGCACCCCAAATTTCGGGACGAAATTTCCTTAAGGAGGGTAGAATGTAACAACCCTAAAATTTCTATGTAAATAATTATTTTAATTATTATTTTTAGTTAGCAATATTATATGAGTGTGCCTATGTAAGACATGTGTTTGGAAAATTTTAAGTGTTTGGTGGACATATAAATTAAATCATGAGTGAGCGCGTTTAGTTTGGAAGTTATATTTTATTAATTTATATTTGTTAAAAAAAATAAAATGAAGGGTTGATATGTATTTTTGTTATATAGTGTTTACAAGCCCGCGAATGTGTTAAATAATGTAATTAACATTAAAACTTAGTACCGGGGTCATGGGTACCCATTGGGCTACTCATTTTAACACTTTGTACTGCATTCTGGACTCATATAGGTCTCTTTTGTGAGCCCACAAGAAGAAAAACGGGATTAATATATTTTTGTGTGTTTTATTGGCATGTGTTGTGTGTGTAGTGTACATATATCTTATATTAAAAACCCTAGCCACCCAAAAGAAAGAACAGACGTGTGTGTGTGTGTGTGTGAGAGAGAGAGAGAGAGAGAGAGAGAGAGAGGGAGAGAAGGAGAAGAAGAAGAAGAAGAAAAGGGAGGAGAAAGGAGAAGGATTCCGGGTTCGTGGTCACGTGGGGAATCGCGGAGTATTCGTGGTTGTCAATTTTGGATCGAACTAGGTGAGTTAAAGATTTGTTTTTGGGTATATATATATATACACATATGTATATATATATATATGTATACGCTAGGGAATCCTATTAGTTCTTGTTAACTTGGTAATTTGTTTTAAACTGTGTGTTGGTCCCCTTTTGTTATTATGGACTGATATAAACATTTATTTTTCTTCTTGTGATTTTATGAATGTGATCTCGGTGTATTAGGATAGATTATGTGGATAGTTAATTTGATGAATGCACAAAGGAAAATAATTTTGATAATGAATAAATAATAAGAAAATTCGTTTTTATTTTATTTTAACAGTTGCAGAAACTTCAGAAAATTATTAGAAAATCATGGCTTTGAATTTGAACATTCTGTCCGCGGGCCTTATGTAAAACGTGATTCTGCACACTTTTCGTGTTTTAAGTTTTTCCTGATTCTGCACTGTTTGGGCAGAAATTTAATATTGCAGTAGCAGTTTTCAATATAGTTCAACGTGCAAAATTGGAGAATGTGATTTCTTATTAGGTGCTTTATGTATGCTAATATTGAATATTTAGTTGAGGTATTTGTACCTGAAATAACTGGCCTTATTTTGTGGTCATTTTGATAAAAATGAGTAAATTAGATACGTTGAATAGTATATTAGAGATCTTGTAATTTGATTGAAAATTTTGAGGGAAGATTGTTATGGGTTAATTGATAAAACCCTTTATTGTAAGAAATTGGAATACATCTAAAAGTTAGAGATGTGATTGGATGATAAGACGGAACTATGTGATAAATGTGAAATTCACAATTATTGGGATAATACGAATGATAAGTGATAATTGCAACATAGTTCTTTAGTGTTCACCACTCCCGTTGTGTGATATGTTTTTTTTTGGTAGCTCGACTTGCTGAGTGTACCCTTTTGCCAGTGGCTTCGTGATCAAGCTGGCCTAAGCCTTATGCTCGGCTTATTTGTTAGACGTCTAGGCATATTGACTGGCCTTCTGTGTGTATACCTAGTTTGGTTGATACCCCAACCAAACTAGCACCAGAGTGGGTGTTAGTAGTATGTCCGGGCACACATGAGATATATGTGTGGGTGTACCATGGAGGGTGGCCAAGTGGTGAACCTAGGGAACACAAAGATAAATTAAAGGCTAATAAATAATGACAATGGAGTATTTCATAAGACTGATAAGCGTGGAAAAATGAATGCGATGTTTGAGTTAGAATGTGGACGGTTTGTATACAGAATTGTTTGCTTGGTCTATGATCATTCAATTTGCAGGATGGTGGGCCCACTAACGTTTTACAGGTTTGGCTCACCATAAGTAAATGGGTAAGTATGAAATTCGTAGTAGCTTTGGATTTTGGGTAAGAAACTACTTGCCACCACATATTTGGAAACTACTCTATTGTCCACATATGTGTGTGGAACTACCTGTCTTGTCCCAAGAGTATTGTAGTGTAATTTGTTGTCTACGGGTTCAAGTTGGATCCCTAAGACTTGTTGTTTTGTTTAACTCATACCAGTCATGTGACTGACCCGAGTGTGTTATACATTCGGGGGCGTTTCTATATGAAACGTAGTCGAATGTATTTGTGCAGGTTTAGTTTTCTTGGAGATTTTCGTTGGAGCTTCTGTTTGGGTGAAGAGATGGTCGTTGTGTTGTTTATTATTGGAATTGTACTTATTTTTGTTGTACTTGATTGTATTTTATTTTCTGGCATTGTGGGCCAGTATGTATAATTGTAATAAATATGGTATATTGGGTATTGGGAACGTTGTAGTTACTCTGACCAATGGATGTATAGATTTTATTCTTATATTTTTTTTCCGCTGAACTCTGTATGTGGATATTTTATTTATGAAAATGATGTTTTTTTTTAAATTTAAAAGTGATATAATATTTATAATGGAACTTTATTTCTTTTACAATGAAATGGATGTTTGGGAATACATGTTTAATAATAAAGAGTTTTTCTTTAAACACAAGATCACGTGTCCTTATTTAAGGAGTATTAAATACTGTTTTCAATAAATTTTCTGTTAGCATACGGGAGGGTGTCGCTCTCGTGATTTTTGGTAATTGAATATTAGTCCGGATACAGGCTCTGGATTGAATATTTGGTTGTCCAAAATCGGGGTGTGACAATTGTTTTCTAAAGATTTTATCATCCAAGATATACTCCCTGAAGGAATATCCAACCTTTGAAAGGGTAACGAGGATCACAATGAAAAGAGGAATTGGCGCACTTGACATGAGTGAAGATTTTATATGCTTATGTGTCTATTTGCTAGGATTAGAATTTTCCTTTCTTTTGCATATATAGAGTAGGCATACACGCACACATGCATTGCATCCGTGCGACATATGAACCATTTCAACTCACCAAAAGTCTTTCAAATATATATATAATACGAGATTTTGATAAAAATAAAAAAAATAGAAAGATTTTTTGAAAAATGTTTCCTTTTGTAGGTTAAAAAATAGCATCCAGTTCAAGCACGATTTGGTTTAGAGGTCCCACCGCAAGGTTAGTAAGAAGAGGAGAAGACAGTGAAATGGTGGATGAAAGGAACGATGGGAAGGTGGCAGAGTTAAGGACACTGGTAGAACAACTAGCGGAACAGATGAGGCGACAAGCTGAGAATATGAACAGAATGATGGTCATGATAGAAGCAATAGCACGCCCGCCGCCAGTCGTGAATCCACCAAATAATGACCCGCCAATTAGGGAAGAAGGTTGGTATGATGAACTAGAAATGCCAAGGGCCGAGGCCCCCAGAGTAGAAAGAGAAAGGGTAGAAAGGGAAAAAGAGAGGATAATGACCGAAAAGATAGAGAAGCTGGAAAGGGCAATGCGCAAGGCTTAGGGGGTCGATACTTACCTGACGGAGCTGGAAGGTCTATACGACGGGGTCCGTGAAATACTGCTTACCTGTTTTAAAATGCCAGTTTTTGATAAATTTGATGGGATAGGGAATCCTTGCAATCATGTAAGGATGTGTATCGGAGCTTTCCAACCCAGTGGGCTGAGCACTGCCATGATGGCTGTCTTATCTCAGCAGACTTTAACTGGAGCCGCCTTATCCTGGTACCTCACTCTTGAACCAATCAAAAACCGAATTTGGGAAGAAATGATCAAAGCATTCGTGGCACAGTATGAGTATACAACCAAGACTTGGATGTCACAATCCAGGATTTGGAGACCACCAGGCAGGGAAACAAGGAGTCATTCACTGAGTATCCAAGTAGGTGGAGGGGAAAAGCAACTAAGAGGGTGCAGAGGCCATCCGAGAAAGAACAGATCCAATTGTTGATGAAGAACCTTCAATCTGTCTACCAAGAGAAAATGAGATTCCAGTCAATCAACACCTTTGTTGAGGTTTTTGACGTAGGAACAAGGATAGAGGATGCGATCCAAGAAGGGGTAATCAAGAAGGAAGAATAACCGAATCGATATGGGAGGCCAAATTATGGGTCGAATGGGGGACATTTGGGGGGTCACTCTGGCCTCACCAATGTCAATGCGCTGAGCGGGCCAGAGAGGAAATTCGACATAACACCAAGGAGAGGAAGGGACAAATAGCCAAGGAAGTTTTTAAATTTAGGGGTGTCACTGTCAACCGCCCTTGACAGGCTGATAGCGAAGGGGCATCTTCGTCCGTTAGAGCCTCGACCTTTACCAAGTCTACTTCCACCAACCTTTCGAGAATATCTCTATTGTAATTTTCACCAATGGAATGGTCATTCCATAGATCAGGGCACAAGGCTAAGGCACAAAATCTAGGACCTCATTGATAATAAGGTGATATTCGAGCTGCCTGTCAAGACTCCTAATGATACTAGGAATCCACAGCCAAGTCATCATACTGCACCGCCAACGCAAAGCCTTTACTTCTTAGGGATAGAAAGAACGATCTTCGATCCATCTAGGCTAATCACTAAGCCGGGACACCAAGGGAGCCTTATCAGATGCTAGAGGATTCGATGATCTATACCCTGGGGGGTCAATTCGGAATATATGGTAAGAGAACGACAAGGCAATCGGATTGGTGGGACCAAGAAACTAGCAACACCGATGTGGGTTAGGTGAAAGATGTCCTGTGGTACGAGAGTGATAGAGAAGGAGCAGAGGAAGAAAGCTTGAAAGTTGTTTTTGAAATTGACAATCTGTGGGCAAAGGAAGAGGTCAGTCACCTGACCCGATCAGGTAGACACTTCAAATCGCATGAACTAGAGGAGGATCACCTATGAAGAGAATTGGATAAAGGAAAAGGAAAAATGAATGAAGAAGAGGAAGAAGATAGGGTTCTAAAGCAATTGAGAAAGACTCAGGCCAACATCACCATTTGGGGATTGTTGATTGCTTCCAAACATTACTGACAGGCAGTTCTAGATGCCTTAAACCAATCTGATGTTTCTATCGACATAGCACTAGAAGACCTCGTGGGAATAATCAGTAGGATTCTGGCTCTGGCTATTACCTTCTCATCAAATGACCTACCTCCAGGAGGACTTGTTCACAATAAACCACTATATGTCACTGTTGAATGGCTTGGAAACACTGTGCCTGTCTTTCTTATTGACAACGGGTCCGCTCTAAATATGTGTCCATTCCGAACAGCCAAGCGCATGGGTTTGGATGAATCAACGTTCATACGATCTGAACAGAGGGTGAGAGCGAATGACAACACTCAGAGGACGGTCATGGGGATAATTATCCTTCATCTCGTTGTCAGGCTTGTGGAAAAGGCAGCCGAATTTTAGGTCATCGACATCCCTGCTTCTTTCAATTTGCTGCTAGGAAGGCTGTGGCTAGACAGACTGGGTGCCATACCATCTACAGTTCATCAGAAAATCAAGTGTGTCTGGAAGAGCAAGGTCTGTGATATTCTCGGGGATAATTGGGTCTGTCCGTCTAAAGCTTTGTCAAGCGCACCGGTTCTAGAGGTACAATTCCATGAAAAGGAGACAAGTCTTGGGGGGTTTGAGTTTATTAACATGTTGGAAGAAGAGAAGACGAGGGACATCCTGTCACTATACTTTGATCAGTACGCGAGTCCGTTGGTCGCCGGGATTATGAAAAAGATGGGTTTCTTCCCAGGTATGGGGTTGGGTAAGAATCATCAAGGCATGCTAGAATTTCCAAGGATCCTCACTCAGATTCACACTCATGGTCTGGGTTATCAACCATCAAAGAAAGAGCTAAGAGAGATGAAGAAGGCAACTGACGCACCATTGGATCCTTACCTGAGGATGCTCAATGGATACTAGGAGGGAGGGAGAGGATTTTCCCTTGTGTGGCTTCCCAGAACCATGGGTGAATAAAAAAGACAATTGTTTAAAGCTAGGGTTTGAGATCTTCTTCCCCCATGAATTCTCTGAATATCAAGATCCATACCTACAAGTGCCCGTGAAGTTAGCTACTGCTAAAGATTGGATTGGTGCACTGGATGGCTCAGTTATGAAGAACCTATTGGGCAAAAAAAGCACGTAAACCATGGAAAAAGGCCAAGAAGGGGTCACGAAAGACAATGTCGGAAAAGAAAATGCTGAGGGATTGGTAGAAGAGGTGCAAGACAAGGGGAATGACATGGAAGAACCGGAAAAAGAAGAGATTACCAAGACAGGGGATCTGGAGGAATGCTTCATCACCGATCTGGGAGGAGAAAGCAAGAAAGAGTGGGTCTTTGAGTCTAGTGATAGGTATCCCCCACACCCAGAGTCTGTAATGGCCCAAATGAGGTGTCTTTCAATTTCCATGTCTGTTGTAATCACTCCAAAGAAAATCAATAAAAGTATGACTAATTCTGCCTACTCGAATGCGCTTAATGAATATGATAAATGTGATGATCATAAAATACCAAATGAATTGCAAAAATTAATCGAAGAAGAAAAAGAATTTGCGTCTAAAATCAATTAGAACACTCTAATGATCAATCTTGGAAAAGAAAATAATCCTCAAAATGTTTTTATTGGCTCTACACTTAGCAAAGAAGAAATCAAAGAGTTAATTAATCTATTAAATGAATTCAAAGATATTTTTGCATGGTCTTACAGCGATATGCCAGGTGTCGATCTAGAAATAGTCCAACATCATATCCCCCTCTTTCCTAATTCAAAACCTGTAAAACAAAAATTGAAAAGAATGAGGCCTCAATGGGCACTCAAAGTCAAAGAGGAAGTTGAAAAGTAATTAAGAGCTGGATTCTTAATGGTCACTGAGTATACTGAATGGATCGCCAATATAGTGCCTGTCCCGAAAAAGTACGGTCGTGTTAGGGTCTGTGTCGACTTCTGGGATATGAACAAAGCCAGCCCTAAGGACAATTTCCCTTTACCTCACATTGATGTATTAGTGAACAATACAGCGTGACATGAACTCCTATCTTTTATGGATGGGTTCTCAGGGTATAACCAAATTCTAATGGCGCCTGAGGATAGGGAGAAAACCACTTTTATCACACCATGGGGCACATAGTGCTATAGGGTGATGCCGTTTGGGCTCAAAAATACGGGCACAACTTACCAGCGGGCCGCTATAACGTTGTTGCATGATATGATCCATAAAGAGGTAGAAGTGTGTGTGGACGATAAGATTGTGATATCTAAGGAGAGGAAAGGACGCTTGGATGCGTTGAGAAAGTTCTTCGGAAGGTTAAGAGAATTTAGAATGAGGCTGAACTCTTAAAAGTGCACCTTTGGAGTCACTACCGGAAAGTTGTTGGGGTTTCCTTATCACTCAAAGAGGGATAGAGGTGGACCCAACCAAAATAAAGGCCATAATCGAAATGCAACCGCCCAAGAATGAGAAGGAATTAAGGGGATTTCTAGGTAGAATACAGTTCATAAGTCGCTTCATCTCAAAACCCACCCTAATATGTGACCCTTTGTTTAAGCTGCTTAAAAAAGGAGAGAAGTTCGAATGGGAAACCTTATGCCAACCTTCCTGTCTTATCGCCACCCTTACCCGAAAGACCTTTACTGCTGTACGTTTTTTTGTCCAAAGATTCGATGGGTTGTATGTTGGCCCAAGAAGGAGAAGAGGGGCACACAGAAAAAGCCATTTATTACTTGAACAAAAGGATGGCCGGATATGAGTTGAAATATTCTCCTTTAGAAAAACCTGTTGGGCTTTGGTTTAGTGCACTCATCGCCTTAGGCACTAAGATGGGTAATCAAGACCGTCCAAGAAGCAACTAAGATGGTCCAGAGACCGTTGGAGAAAGATCAGATCCGAATGTTGATGAAGAACCTTCAACCTGTCTACCAAGAGAAAATGAGATTTCAGTCAATCAACACCTTTGCTGAGGTTTTTGATGTAGGAACAAGGATAGAGGATGCGATCCAAGAAGGGGTAATCAAGAAGGAGGAACAACCGAATCGATATACGAGGCCAAATTATGGGTCGAATGGGGGACATTCGGGGGGTCACTCTGGCCCCGCCAATGTCAATGCACTAAGCGGGCTGGAGAGGAAATTCGACATAATACCAAGGAGAGGATGGGACAAATAGCCAAGGAAGTTTTCAGATTTGGGGGTGTCACTGTCAACCGCCTTTGAAAGGCTGATAGCGAAGGGGCATCTTCGTCCGTTGGAGCCTCGACCTTTACCAAGTCAACTTCCACCAACCTTCCGAGAAGATCTCTATTATAAGTGTCACCAACATAAGAGTGATTCTACGGATCGGTGCACAAGGCTAAGGCACAAAATCCAGGACCTCGTTGATAATAAGGTGATATCCGAGCCACCTATCAAGACTCCTAATGTTACTAGGAATCCACTGCCAATTCATCATGCTGTACCACCACCGCAAGGCCTTTACTTCTTGGGGATAGAAGGAACGATCTTTGATCCGTCTAGGCTAATCAATAAAGCCAGGAGAACATGGAAGCCTTATCAAATGCCAAAGGATTCGATGATCTGTACCCTAGGGGATCAATTCAGAATATATGGAGAGGGAACGACAAAGCAATCGAATTGGTGGGACCATGAAACTAGTAACACCAATGTGGGTCGGGTGAAAGATGACCTATGGTACGAGAGCAACAGAGAAGGAGCAAAGGTAGAAAGCTTGAAAGTTGTTTCCAAAATTGACAATCTGTGGGCAAAAGAAGAGGTTAGTCACCTGACCCGATCAGGCAGACACTTCAAACTGCATGAACTAGAGGAGGATCACTCGGGGAGAGAATTGGATAAAGGAAAAGGAAAAATGAATGAAGAAGAAGAAGAAGAAGATAGGGTTCTAAAGCAAATAAGAGAGACTCAGGTCAACATCACCATCTGGGGATTTTTGATTGCTACCAAGCATTACCGACAGGCAGTTCTAGATGCCTTGAACCAATCTGATGTTTCTATCGACACAGCACCAGAAGACCTCGTGGGAATGATCAGTAGGATTCCGGCTCTGGCTATTACCTTCTCATCAGATGACCTACCTCTGGGGGGACCTGTTCACAATAAACCACTATATGTCACTATTGAATGCCTGGGAAACACTGTGCCTGCCTTTCTTGTTGACAACTGGTCTGCTCTAAATGTGTGTCCGTTTCGAACAGCCAACCGCATGGGTTTAGATGAATCAACGTTCATACCATCTGAACAGAGGGTGAGAGCGTATGATAACACTCAGAGGACAGTCATGGGGATGATCATCCTTCATCTCACTGTCGGGCTTGTGGAAAAGGAAGCAAAATTTCAGGTCATCGACATCCCTACTTCTTTCAATTTGCTGCTAGGAAGGCCGTGGCTAAACAGTCTGGGTGCCATACCATCTACAGTTCATCAGAAGTCAAGTGTGTCTGTAAGAGCAAGGTTTGTGATATTCTCTGGGACAGTTGGGTTCTTCCGTCTGAAGCTTTATCAAGCGCACCAGTTCTAGAGGTACAATTCCAGGAAGAGGAGACAAGTTTTGGGGGGTTCGAGTTTATTAACATGTTGGAAGAAGAGAAGACGAGGGAGTTCCTGCCACTATACTTTGATCACTACGCGAGTTCGTTGGTCGCCGGGATTATGAAAAAGATGGGTTTCTTCCCAGGTATGGGGTTGGGTAAGAATCATCAAGTCCTGCCAGAATTTCCAAGGATCCTCACTCAGACTCATACTCATGGTCTGGGTTATCAACCATCAAAGAAAGAGCTAAAAGAGAAGAAGAAGGCAACTGACGCACCATTGGACCCTTACCTGAGGACGCTCAATGGATGCTTTGTGAAGGAGGGAGAGGATTTCCCCTTTTGTGGCTTCCCAGAACCACGGGTGGATCGGAAAGACAATTGTCTAAAGCCAAGGTTTGAGATCTTCTTCCCCCACTAATTCTCTAAATATCAAGATCCATACCTACAGGTGCCCGTGAAGTCAACTACTGCTAAAGATTAGATTAGTGCGCTGTATAGCTCAGTCATGAAGCACTTGTTGGGCAAAAAAAGCACGCAAACCATGGGAAAAGGCTAAGAAGGGGTTGCGAAAGACAAGGTCAGAAAAGAACATGTTGAGGGATTGGTAGAAGAGGTACAAGACGAGGGGAATGACATGGAAGAACCGAAAAAAGAAGAGATTACCAAGACAGGGGATCAGGAGGAATGCTTCATCATTGATCTAGGAGGAGAAAGCAAGAAAGAGTGGGTCTTTGAGTCTAGTGAGAGGTATCCCCACACCCGGAGTCTGTAATGGCCCAAATGAGGCGTCTTTCAATTTCCATGTCTGTTGTCATCGCTCCAAAGAAAATCAATGAAAATATGACTAATTTTGCCTACTCGAATGCACTTAATGAATGTGATGATCATGAAATACCAAATGAATTGTAAAAATTAATCAAAAAAGAAAAAGAATCTGGGTGTAAAATCATTGAGAACACTCTAACGATCAATCTAGGAAATGAAAATACTCCTCAAAATGTTTTTATTGGCTCTACACTTAGCAAAGAAGAAAGCAAAGAGTAATCAATCTATTAAATGAATTCAAAGATGTTTTTGCATGGTCTTACAGCGATATGCCAGGTGTCGATCCAGAAATAGTCCAACATCATATCCCCCTCTTTCCTAAATCAAAACCTGTAAAACAAAAATTGAGATGAATGAGGCCTGAATGGGCACTCAAAGTCAAAGAAGAAGTTGAAAAGTAATTGAGAGCTGGATTCTTAATGGTCATCGAGTATCCTGAATGGATCTCCAATATAGTGCCTGTCCCGAAAAAGGACAGTCGTGTTAGGGTCTGTGTCGACTTCCGGGATCTGAACAAAGCCAGCCCTAAGGACGATTTTCCTTTACCTCACATTGATGTATTAGTGGACAATATAGCAAGACATGAACTCCTATCTTTTATGGATGGGTTCTCAGGGTATAACCAAATTCTAATGACGCCTGAGGATAGGGAGAAAACCACTTTTATCACACCACGGGGCACATAGTGCTATAGGGTGATGCCGTTTGGGCTCAAAAATACGGGCACAACTTACCAGCGGGCCGCTATAACGTTGTTGCATGATATGATCCATAAAGAGGTAGAAGTGTATGTGGACGATAAGATTGTGATATCTAAGGAGAGGAAAGGACGCTTGGATGCGTTGAGAAAGTTCTTCGGAAGGTTAAGAGAATTTAGAATGAGGGTGAACTCTTAAAAGTGCACCTTTGGAGTCACTACAGGAAAGTTGTTGGGGTTTCTCATCACTCAGAGAGGGATAGAGGTGGACCCAACCAAAATAAAGCACATAATCAAAATGCAGCCGCCCAAGAATGAGAAGGAATTAAGGGGATTTCTAGGTAGAATACAGTTCATAAGCCACTTCATCTCAAAACTCACCCTAACCTGTGACTCTCTGTTTAAGATGCTTAGAAAAGGAGAGAAGTTCAAATGGGATACCTTATGCCAACGCGCCTGTCTTATCGCCACCCTTACTCAGAAGACCTTTACTGTTGTACCTTTCTGTGTCAGATGATTCTATGGGGTGTATGTTGGCCCAAAAAGGAGAAGAGGGGCATGTATAAAGAGCCATTTATTACTTGAGCAAAAAGATGACCGGATACGAGTTGAAATATTTGCCTTTAGAAAAAGCATGTTGGACTTTGGTCTGGTGCACACGTCGCCTTAGGCACTACATGTTAGCCTTCCCTATAACCCTGATATCTTGAATGGACCCGCTCAAATACCTGTTTGAAAAACTCGTGTTGACCAGTAGGATATCCAGGTGGACCATAATGCTAGCTAAGTTCGATATCAAGTATGTTACCACCAAATCCGTGATAGGAAGAGTCGTAGCTGAATACTTAGCGGATCTCGCAATAGAGTCAAAGGACAAGGGCGAGTTTCAGTTCCCCGACGAAGGAGTGATGGGGATAGAGGAGAATTTGTGAGAAATGTATTTCGATGGAGTTCTTAATCAGTTAGGCTATGGGGTCGGAATCATCCTTGTGGCACCAGACGGAACTCCTACACCGTTAGCTGTCAAGCTTAGGTATAATTCAACCAATAACACGATGGAGTACGAAAGCATGTATAGTCTGAATGGAAGTGGCGCTGGCCTTGGAAGTTGAGAAGATCGATGTTTTCAGAGATTCCAATTTGATCATATCTCAAGTCCGAGGTGATTGGAGGGTGAAGCACGAGAAATTAAAACCCTACAATGACTATCTGGAAAGTTTAAAGGTGCGGTTTGAGAAAATATCATTCTATTACCTCCCCCGTGAAGAGAATCAGCTGGCCGACTCCTTAGCTACCTTAGCCTCAATGATACAAATTCCTTCATGAATCACCATGTTCCTACTATCTATAGAGATAAGGAATCAACCCTTGTTTGAGATGATCGTAGCCCTAGAAGATGAAGATGAAGTGCCATGGTACAAGGATGTCTAGAATTTTATTAAGGAGGAAGAGTACCCCGAAGGAGCCTCGAAAAAGGACAGGATAGCAATTCGAAGATTCTCCACCCAATTCGTGATCTATATGGATAAATTGTGGAAGAAGTCATACATCGGGTATAATTTGGAGTGCTTGTACAGTAAGGAAGCTAAGAGAATAATGGAGGAAATACACGAGGGAGTTTGTGGGCCCCACATGAATGGACATATGTTGTCACGCCCCGGCGTAGCCAAAATATGGAAAAATTTAAAATTTTCATCTTGGACCCTGAGGCACGTGACTGGTTGCAGTACCGATTTGTCCGTGACCAAATAATAATATTAAACAACGTAACCAAAAGGATAAAACCAACATCTGCTCACATTGATATATTACAAAGAAAGGCCACAGTACTAGTTAACTATTACATCATGGTAGATACATCAGAGTCTTATGGCTCTAGGGCCTTACAAAAGCTATAATAAGTCTTCTGATAGAGCTTTCCACCAAAGACATTTACAAAAGACAGCCACTAGTCTTCTCTCTAACAATTATATCCATAGCCATCTTCGGTGTACTCTTCCTCCACGTTCTCCGCTTGCGTAGCATCATAACCCGTGTAATCGTTACCTGGATAAGCTGGACATGGGAATGTCCAGCGACATGAACGTCGTCAGCTTATGAAAGCTGAGTGAGTAATCTAAATCAAATGGAACGTATATAGTAACACACAATAGGAATACATTTACTATCTTTCAACATGTCTTTTAGGATCTTTACGTTCTCATCGTCGAATTATAACTAGTAGCGTACCTCACTACGTATTCAATAGGAATACAAACAATTCAGGAGACCTGTCTAGACATTCTTAATGCCACTACCATTCATTTCTAACATCCGACATCATTCACAAACCCAAAGTGTCCCTTGCTAACCAAACCATCTTTCATCAACCACTTCATCTTTCATCAACCAAAACATCTTTCATCAACCACTTCGTCTTTCATCAACCAAAACATCTTTCATCGACCAAAACATCTTTCATCAACCACTTCGTCACGAAGAACTGAAGTGTTAAGGAGTGCAAGAACATCCATTTCGTCACGAAGAACCGAAAGGAGTCTTCACTAAAAAATCACCGCTTCGTCACGAAGAACCGAAAGCGTTACGGAGTACAAGAACATCCATTTCGTCACGAAGAACCGAAAGGAGTCTTTACTCAAAGAATCACCGTTTCGTCACGAAGAACCGAAAGCGTTACGGAGTACAAGAACATCCATTTCGTCACGAAGAACCGAAAGGAGTCTTTTCTCAAAGAATCACCGCTTCGTCACGAAGAACCGAAAGCGTTACGGAGTACAAGAACATTCACTTCGTCACGAAGAACCGAAAGGAGTCTTTACTCAAAGAATCACCGCTTCGTCACGAAGAACCGAAAGCGTTACGGAGTACAAGAACATCCACTTCGTCACGAAGAACCGAAAGGAGTCTTTACTCAAAGAATCACCGCTTCGTCACGAAGAACCGAAAGCGTTACGGAGTACAAGAACATCCATTTCGTCACGAAGAACCGAAAGGAGTCTTTACTCAAAGAATCACCGCTTCGTCACGAAGAACCGAAAGCGTTACGGAGTACAAGAACATCCATTTCGTCACGAAGAACCGAAAGGAGTCTTTACTCAAAGAATCACCGCTTCGTCACGAAGAACCGAAAGGAGTCTTTACTCAAACAATCACCGCATCACAACTCAATAGCACACCCCTTTTTCTTACTATCCTGATCTCCGTTGCCCAGATTACCTATCCGACAATTATCCTTATCATAATCTGCTTCTAACATAGCACAACCGACCCTTACATTTTCCCGACCACGCATTCGTCACTCATTTCGGAATTTAGTTCATTAAAGGACTTCCGAATATACTTTCGAAGTTACGTTTATACATCTGTCATCCTGTTTTATGTCGTAATATACCTACAATGGAAACTTATCCAATCACTATCAACGCAATAATCATGTCGTACAACATACTTATAGCTTGGGTATGAACTCTCTATGGTCATCACATTATATTCATAACAACGGAAACCTAGCGTGTAGCTCGTGGATCTATAACATGGATTTGATATCAATAACGATATAGATGAAACCCTTAACATACTCATATACGCTATAGCACTACCATAGCACAAGATATCCATAACCACATAGGTACCGGAAAGCAAGCATCATTAATAAACACATCATACAAGTAAATTATACAATCTGCCAGAACTTAATTTACTATGTTGACTGAATTGATATGATTTATTTGGGCAAGATAAATTGATTTTTAGATCAAACTCAAAACTAGAACATTGTAGATAATTGGATTAGCTTCATGTACAAAAAAATCTAGCTTCAATTGCATTTTTGAGCTACTCAAAATATTTATTTTACTTAGACATTTCTATATTTTCGGACTGCTCTATCCCAGATTTATAGTACTGTGTTGCATGTGCATTTCACCTATCAAGGATTCATTTTTAGACCAGGCTATAGAAGAGTTATTTGTAGATAAATAAGTTAGCTTTTACCACAAAAAAATCTAGCTTAATTCGGATTTTTGAGCTGCACAAAACATTCATTTTACTAAACTATGTTCTGCTGAGAGTTTCAGTTTCTCAGATTTAAAGTACTTCGTTGCATGTACATTTCACCTATGAAAAATTAATTTTCAGACTGAGCTATAGAAGAGTTATTTGTAGATAAATGAGTTAGCTTTCACCACAAAAAAATCTAGCTTAATTCGGATTTTGAGCTGCACAAAACATTCATTTTACTAAACTATGTTCTGCTGAGAGTTTCAGTTTCTCAGATTTAAAGTACTTCGTTGCATGTACATTTCACCTATGAAAAAGTGATTTTCAGACTGAGCTATAGAACAGTTATTTGTAGATAAATGAGTTAGCTTTCTCCACAAAAAAACCTAGCCTCATTCCCATTTTTGAACTGCTCAAAACGTTCGTTTTACTAAACAACATTCTGCTGGAAGTTTCAGCTTCCCAGATTTGAAGATTTGACTTGCATGTTGAATATAACCTCAAAATACAACATCAAACTCTTGCTAAACATTACTACATACTATATAGGTTCTAAAGTGAGTTAGAATACTCACCAAGTCTTGAAATTGAGCTTGGGCTTTGGATTTGAGCTTAGGAAGCTTGAACACAACCTCAATGGTGGAGACTTCTTCCTAGTTCTTCTTCTCCATCTCCATGTATCTCTTATCTCTCCATGGAGTTCATCTCCTAGCTCTCTCTAACTCTATATGCAGATTTTTAAGTGACTAAGAGGGTGAAATGCGTGGATGTAGGCATCCTTATATAAAGAAAGGAAGGGATTATGTGTCACCATGCATGCTTGCATGCTAGGACACATGTCCAACATATGGACAAGTGTCAATGAGGTAGTGACAAGTGTCGAAGGGGGGTTGCATGTGCAACAAGTGGCCGATCATGTGGGCCCCACCTAGGATTTTGTGCCACTACCTTGGTTTACGTGCAAATATTCTTGATATGCGTGTCAGTCTTGATTTACGTGCAATCGGGTATTATTTCTATTGTCCGGGTCCGAGTACGGGAGTAAGTTAAGTCTTTCTACGGTCGAGTCGGTGCGGTGATTACAGTCTAATTAGTAATTACATACACTGATACGGTCACACAAATAAAATAATAATATAATAATATACCAGACATGGAAATTCATAAAACTCCTACTATTGAACGTTGGGAAATTACAGGTATTACATATGTTGGCAAAGAAGATAATCCGGCAAGGGTATTATTGGACGACTTTGGAAAAATATTGTTGTGAATATGTCAGAAGATGCCACAAATGCCAGATCCATGCAAACCTTATGCATACCCCACCATCCCAACTCTATAACATGACCATACCTTGGCCATTTTCTATTTGGGGTATTGACATTATCGGAGAAATAGTTCCTAAGGCCTCCAATGGGCACCGGTACATAATTGTAGCGATCGACTATTTTACGAAGTTGGTAGAGGCAGCCTTATATGCAACTCTGAAGGCCAAGGATGTGGTGAGCTTCATCGAAAAGAATATAATTTATAGATACGGGGTGCCAGATGAATTCATTTTCAATCACGGGGGTCACTTCCAAGGAGAAGTCATCCCACTCTTGGAGAAGTACAAGATCACCCGTCATCAGTCTTCTCCGTACAGGCCTCAGACAAATGGAGCAGTTGAAGCAGCGAATAAGAATATCAAAGCGATCTTGGGGAAAACAACGGACACATATAAGGATTGGCACGAGAAGCTGCCATTTCCACTATGGGGATACTGAACCTCTGTGAGAACCTCCATAGGAGCCATGCCTTATTCTTTGGTTTACAGAATGGAAGCAGTCCTTCCAATCGAGGTAGAGATACCCTCCCTAAGCGTTTTGGCCGAATGTGAAATAACTGAGTTAGAATGGACGCGGGGGAGGTATGAGGAATTGATGTTGCTTGATGAGAAAAGGTTGGCTACAACAAACTATATTCGGGGATATCAAAATAGGATAGCTCGTGCTTTCAACCAAAAGGTTCGCCCAAGGAAGCTTGCTGAGGGCGACCTAGTCCTCAAAGAACTAAAAGTGCCCGTTTATGACCCCAGAGGAAAATTCAAACCCAACTAGGTTGGTCCGTACATCATTAAGACTCTCCTTTCCAGGAGAGCTGCCTCTCTCATGGACCTAGATGGGGTTGAATTTAAACAGCCAATTAACCTCAATCGCCTCACGAAATATTTTTCTTAAAGCCTTTTCTTTCAAAGCCTCCTACATTGATGAACTACGCGTGACCTGATTCCTACTCTGGCACACGTAGGCAACCTGCTCGGTTCATTCATTAATAATTGCCTGAATGGCGCTTTCTGTCAAGCCTCAAGCCAAACTACTACGGACCTGATACCCATTCGGGGATAAGTAGGCGGGCTGTCGAAAGCCTTCGGTCCATAAAAACCAAAAAAGAGAAACCCTGTGCTAAACTAGGGGCAAACTTGCATTTGCCCTGAACCACTTCGAAGCCCCAAAACTAGGGGCAAACTCTGTTTGCTATCCGAAGAACCCAGATATTTGATTTAAACTCATCTCTGGATGTCTTGGCTATTAAAATAAGTACTGTAAAAGAGCAAACGGAAATTCATGGTATACAATGGTTAAAACTTTGGGCAAGACCCAAAAAGCGAAGTAAAGAGCCCAGAAAAGACATTAAAAGGAAAATTTTCATAACTCAAAAGATTAATTGGAAGAATGAACACTTTGATTAAACATGTTAGAACATTTCCAAAAATGAAAACACTCTTTGGGAAGAGAAATAACAAAAGTCATATTCAAAAGTGTAGAAGGATAGGTAGGATTTGTCAGAAATTTTTGTAAAATAAAGCTTTGGCATGTTGTTTTACTTTCACCCATGGATGTCTATAAGGTCTGTCTCTGGGTTAGAGTCTGGATCTGAAAAAGGTACTCAGTAGTAGGTACGAACGATGCAGGAACTCCCCAGAAGGGAGCTGACACCCTATCATACCAAGCCTTGGTGAAAGTCTTCACAATGGAAGGGCGCATGCTCGAACTCCTCATGAAATTAGCGGTAATAACCCCAGTAACATCCTGGAGAAGCCCGTACTGACAAACCACCCGATCAGGAATATAGAAAGTGGTAGCATGCAAGCCAGGTAACCAATACCAGGCTGTCCTGGAAGTTGTACAGCAGCGGAAAGGCAAGACCACTATGGGCAGACCCAACATATATCACTAGAAGAAAGACCCTGAAGCTAACCGAACCAGGCATCGGCAGAATGAAACAAGTGGTGGATTTCCATACGATCATAGGGAAGAGACCTACGAAGGTGTGATGGGTGTATAAAGAGCTACATGCTCCATAAGCCAAATTTGTAGGACGAAAGGCGCTCCCACAGATAACATAGCCACAGCAGTGTGGGCACAGTCCAAACCAATCAAAGTTTCGCCAAGGATCAACATAACAGAATTCTTCATCTCCTGCAGACCATGAGCGATGGGAATGAGAACATCAGAAGATGACTGAAAGAGGAAGTAAGAGAGCATAACTACTGACAGTGCGCTACGTTGAATGATCTGATACCCACTGTCATAAGGGTACTCAATGGGAGCATATACAGAGGAAAGGCGCTCAAAATCAATCTGTCTATCATGGACAAAAGAGCCTGCTATGTTCCTAGACGTTAGGAGAAGAGCAGCCAAATCCTGAACATACCCGGCTTGAACCAAGGGAACGATCAACTCGATAGAAGCAACAGTGTGAAGAATGGCGCTGAACTCCTCAAACAAGGGGCAGACCTCCTGTGAGTTAAAGCGGAAGACATGGAGTAAAGGATCCCAACACTGAAAAGCAGCTTGAAGTAAGCCTTTGTTCAAGATCTTCCGTCGGAAAGAGAAGAGGTCGTTCAATCTAAAACACTCAAAGTTGAGCATATCGATGCGAGAGAGAGCATCCATCCACGGAAAGAGGATTTGGGAAATAATGGGGGCCATTTGAGAAGGAAGTGAAGAAAAGAGTGTTTTGCGGAGTGTTGATGAAAGGGGGCTATAAATAGGAGTAGGTCTTCCCAGAACACTCGGCGGCACTTGATAAAGTAGACTGACACTTGATGAAGTGCCGTGCGGCAGTGTATAAATGCCGTACGACATTCACTGAGTGCTATTCAGGCCTAACCAAGTGCCGCATAAAGATTTTTTTGGCCAAGATCTGTTTGTAATGTTTTCAGCCCACCTGCAAACAAAAAAATGAATAAAACATGTGCATCATGCATCACGTACAACAAGCCAAGCTATGGTCATTCTTTCATTCATTCCATACATGAGAAAAAGGAATAAAAATAAAAAGTTTACTTGTCGCAAGAATTGAAATAGAAGGGCCAAGCTATGGTCACGCATATGATGAGCAGTAATAAAGGCCGAAAAAGGTGAAAGTAGTTGTAATAAAGAAAATGTGCAGATGCCTATCCTAGCTCGGCCATCCAAGAGCCGTCATCAAAATAAAAAGTATAAATGCATATACAATCATCCAAGTAAAAGCATGCATCCTCCCGAAAAGGCTCTCAAAACATAAAAAGAGAGGGAAGAGAGATAAAGATGAGGTCAGCCTCGGCCCCGGCCTCGAGTTTGGCTGGGCACGCGTCTGAGGGGCTCCTCCTCTGACTCTGTCCCGCTTGCTCCACCTCTGCCTCTGTCACCGCTGCTACATCCGCCACTACCTCACCAGCACCGCTTGCTCCACCTCTACCCCGTCCGACACTGCTACCTCCCGGGGCTCCGCTAAAATCTATGCCAAAGTGCTGAAGCCGTTGCTGAAGCTCTCCTACCTGCCGGGCCAAAGCCCCATTCTATTCCTCCTGAATGGAGAAAACAGATCGAATTACCAAGTTGTATTTGAAAGTTAAAAGCAAGTATAAGTAAAAAGGAGCATTTATTTTTACCAGGGCTCTCACATGAGCCTCAGCAACTGCCCGCGCCCCGTTTGCCCGAGTCAAGGGAAGGAAGGTTAGCATGTCAAAATGAGAATGCAAAATTTAAACCAAGAGGAAAGTCTTAGAGATTATCCTCCACTCTCGGCTATAGATCCACTCCCTCACGCTATGAGCATAGAGCAAGCCCTCCTCTGTGTAGTCCCGCGGGACGTAGTTATACTGGAGTGGAATGGCAGGAGCACCCGCCTGGTATCTGGGGACTGTAGTCGTAGTCTGCTCGCCATAGGAGACCGTCCTAAGGCTCCAATCCCAAGGCGGTAGAACTAGAGCCCGAGCTGCAGTAGGAACGGGCTGCAAGGAAAAAAGTGAATCCAATAAGGAGATATACACGCATAATTAAGAACTAAAAGAGAAATTGAAAAATTAAAAGGGACTTACCCGAATCACTTCCATCAGAGGGAAGTTCAGCATCAGTTTGGCAGCCTGGAAAGCTGCATACCCATCTGGAGGCTCAACGAAACCCTGGATAGAGGACCTAGCCAAGGCAACCATGAGTGCGGAACCCTAGAGGGTCCCCGTAGCCCTTATCGACTCAGGTGGGGGATGCGGCACGAAGAATGACTCGGCCGCCAGCGATTGCCTGGTCACCCTCTCCCCTAGATACCACTCCCGACCCTCGAACAAAATCCTCTGTAGGTCGTACCTAGCCGAATCTCGTATCCCCTGGGGAGCGTCAGGAAGCACGTCGAGCCAGGGCTGCCATCGAACATGTGGCTCTCGTAGATTCGTCAGGAAATTCCTGAACGAGACAAAGTCATGAGCCCCGGTCTTCCGTCCGACCCGATCCTTCGCACATTTTTCAGTCCCTTGGGCATAATGAGGGGGTCCGTTGGTCGCATCTCGGGCGACATCATGTGTAAATACTCATGGGACCAAATTTGTAAGAAAGGAAAAGAGAAAAATCATGAGTTTCGGGATTCATAATAAGGAAACGAAAAGAAAAATGCAAGGTTTAAATTAGAATCAGCATAAAAGAAGAGACATACCTCCCACGCCCTCCAGAAGCCGCCGGTGGAGGCTGGATGATCCTGGTAAATGTCCTTCCAGTACTTGTATAGGATCGCTAATCATGCACCAGCCCAGTCATACTGATAGATCTCCCCTATGCGCTCCAGGGACCCCACCATTGCCACGGAGATCCGATCAGCCTTGGTGCTCAACAGAGAGCATCCCAGCATATACATGATAAAGCCCCGAGCCATCTGCTCATCTAAAAATCCCTGCCGGCCTTTGAACGTGTCCATAAACCACTTGACTATGACCAAGTGCTCCTCAGGGACGACTCATAAAAGCAACTCAACCCGGTCCCACTCCGTCACCGTGTCCAAGTAACGGAGGCACTCCCCCCCGAAATTAAAGTGGAATGTGTTGGTGGTATCCCACCACCGCTCGGAGAGATCGTGTATCTGTCTTAGATCGTTGGAGCTCTTCGTCAAAAGCTGGACGAAGTCTCCAAAGCCCGTAGCGTCGATGAAGCCCCGTACGGTCTCATTGAGATCCTTATACCACGCGTAGCCATGGGCCAAGCTGCCGTGCCCTTTCAGCACATCAGGACGAAGCTACAAAAATTATAAAGTTTGACATCAATAAGGAAACGAATTTAAGAAAACAAGAAATGAAATGAAGAAATAAAAAGTGATAAGGATAAAATGAAAATAAAGAATGAAAGAATAAAAGGGCGATTGCAGCCCTCAAAAAATCCATATGCATAATAGTCATACCCACAGAAGAATGTATAGAGTTGACATGCATTGCATTCATAAGCTTTTTAAAAAAAAGGTAAGAAAAAAAAAGAAAAGAAAAGAAAAGAATGGAAAGCTTTGAAATCAAACAAATAAACATGGATCTACAAGAACGGCAGTCGCATTGCATTCGTGAGAGACATGAGGAGTTTTTTTTATCATGCATTACAATTATATGGGAGAATGTAATTTATATCACCTCATTCACGAGATTCATGGAAGATTAATTGGAAGAGAAAAGAGTGAGCAAAGGCGTGTATACCTTTCGCTGAAAAGTTCGGGCAGACAAGTGTGCATCCTGGTCCCAGAGTAAGAATGTAGGATCGGGATGAGGGGTGGCCATGTACTTGGCCTTCTTCCTACTCCCTGAACTACTAGCGATAACCTGGCAAGGAAAGGAAGAGTAAACTGAGAGTTAAACCTTGGGATTAATCAAGAGAACAACAAAAATAAAAGGAATAATGAAGTTTTGATCGGAAGAAACTTACCTATGAACCCCGAGGATCTCCAGACAGAGCTTCGGCTTTGAGAGATTGAGAAGTGAATGAAATGAAATGGAAAAAATTGAGTAGAAGCTTTCTGCCACTACGAACGGCACTCTGGGAATTGTGCGCAGTAGTCTATGGACTGCCGGGCGACACTCACCAAATACCGCAACAGCACTTCGTGAGTGCCGCACGGCATTCACGGATTGTTGCATTTTGAGGCATGTGTCGCGGTTGAGGCGGTTTAAGTGCCATGATTTCCCCCCAAAATTCAAAATAAACCCCAAAATTTGAACAAAACCCCCCTTGATTTTGCCCACTTTTCGCACTTTTGTCCCAGAAAATACTTTTCGGAGTCGCGCAACTCCAGATTTTGAAAATTTGAAAGAATTTGAGTCTAGTCGACTCCTAATTTTGAAAATTTGAAAGAATTTCAGTCTAGTCGACTCCTGATTTTGAAAATTTGAATGAATTTGAGTCTAAGTGACTCCTGATTTCGAAGATTTGAATGAATTTGAGTCCGATTGACTCCTAATTTTGAAAATTTGAATGAATTTGAGTCTATTTGACTTTTGACTTTGAAAAGGTGAAAAGATTTTGAGTCAGATTCGACTCTTGATTTTTGAAAATCGAGAAAGATTTTGAGTCTGTTTGAACTCCCAAAATTGAAAAACTCAGAGAAAATATATCTGACGGGGCTGAAGTACTGCGGATTATTTTGAGAAAAACATATCTGATGGGGCCGAAGGGCTGCGGATCATTTTGAGAAAACATATCCGACGGTGCCGAAGGGCTGCGGATTATTCAGAGAAAACATATCCGACGGGGCCGAATGGCTACGGATTATTTTGAGAAAACATATCTGACGGGGCCGAAGGGCTGCGGATCATTTTGAGAAAACATATCTGATTGGGCTGAAGGGCTGTGGATCATTTTGAGAAAACATATCCGACAGGGCCGAAGGGCTGCGGATCTTTTTAAGACAACATGTGAGAGAGCAAACTTGTGTTAACACTGGAGCTTAAGTCGCGAAGCGTTGCCCAGTCACGTCACATTTGTCTATTCGGCCGAGATGGCCACACATCTTAGAGAGGATCAACCCGTTAGTTACAGAAGCTTCAAATTTTGAAGGTTACTCGTCTTGGAGTCGGAATAACCAAGAGCATTGAATAGCATAGGGTTTGGGTTGCATCTAGCTACATCGAGGTGGCATAATCTCGAAATCACATCATTTATAGAGCATATAATCGCATCAACAGTCATCATTGCATGAGCATGTGCATCACGATAAGATAGGTGTATTCATCCGTATGGCCACTTGCGTTTATGTGTGTTTAACTTTGGCCCAAACTACATCTCGGTCTGATTCCTGAAAGGATACATAGACAGCTCACCGTTGAGCTCGACCAACGTGAACCATTTGTGCGACCATTTTTTGCAACGCATTTTGTCTTTACCTAAGTTCAATAGCCTGGTCAAAGTCTTGTCTTCACATAGGCTTCGATATTTGCTTGTGACACGCATTGCTTCGCAAGCTCTGCCGAAGAGGTGATTCAAGCTCTTCAAAAGGCTCTTTCATTTCAAAACAAAGAGGAAAAAGAGAAAAAAAAGGAAAATAGAGGGGAACGGCACATAGTAAGATATGCGGCAGTCAAGGTTTGTCGTATGACACTCGCTTAAGTGCCGGAGCGGCATCCTATGAATGTTACAAAATTCACTAAATGTCACCTCTTCTTTCGTTGAGACCGGTTCATTCTCTTTCCTAACTCTATCCACGTCCTCACCTCTTCTTTATTCAAATTTATATTTTTCTTTTTCTCACCCTCATCTGGAATTACAACAATCTCCTCATCTCGAATAGTCGTCCAAGTCGAAACGGCATTCACTTGCTCACTTGACCCCCCATTCTCGTATTGTCCCTTAGGATTTTGAATAGTTTGTGTAGGCAACTTTTCCTCGTTTCTACGACTCACCGCAGTAGCCATTTGTCCCATTTGGGATTCAAGCTTCGCAATGGATTATGTATGAGAGTGCATTATTTGTGCTTGTGCTTGGACTTGCGTTTCTATGTTTTTAAGGGAAGACAACACCTTCTCCTCGAAAGCGTTAACCCGTGGAGGGTTAGGATTAGGAGGGAGTTATTGGTATTGACTTTGTTGATATTGGGGTCGATAAGTATTAGGAAAATTGTTTGACATAGGATTATAGTTATTTCGTGGGAATTGTTGCATAGAATTAACGTGTTGCTCAACATATTCCGGATATTGAGATGCAGAAGGACATGCAAAGATATTATGCTTCCCAGGTTTTAATTGTATTCGGCTCCAAAGATTGGAGCCAATACTTCGCTTTATCTTTTAAAGAGAATGGAAAGAGCCGCAGTTTCAATTCATCATCAGTTAAGTTTTGAATTTTTAAAGTAGAGCAGATATCTTGAAAATCCCCTAAGTGTTGGTAAGGGTCTTCATTAATGCGGCCATGGAAAGAAGGAAGTAGCGAGATGGTAGATGACTTTATCTCAAAGTGAGATGCCGACACCTCCGGTAAATCAATACATGTTTGTGGCATGTAAGTCGTAGGAATAAAATAATCCCTATGCGGAGGTGGCGGATGTATATTATGATCATTTACATTATTTCTGTTATTTCCAACGTCAGCCATTGGAATAGGTTTTATTTTAAAAATTTGAGTTTTCCTTAACCTTTAAGGGTACTTTGAATTTCGGCCTGAAATAGAGACGATAGTTCTGGAGTCGATTCGTCGTCTAGCAACCGAGCTCTAGAAGCTTGGGTTGAAGATCTATTAATTCTTAAGGTACGTTCAATTTCAGGATCAAAAGTTTGTAATTCAGATTTTACAAGAATGTGTACCAAACATAAACTAAAAAGAAAATAGTGACACTAAGGCAAAAACTGACTCCACAAATATAAGACGAAATCACGCAAATAAGGCAGCTGACACACAACTACTATGATGCATGAATATTATCCTGTAATGCAATGACTGCGTCAAGCCCAGCGCCCCGGGTTTCCTAGCTAATGCACGTGAACAATCACTCCTAAACTAATGCAAATAGTGCGTCTCAGTGCCCTGACTTACAGTGGCTGGAAGCAAATTTCAAAGGAAGCAATTTAGTTTATTTATTATTTTTTTTATTTTCGCATAAGCTCCTTTGACGTGTACAGCTACTCCACTCAAAATGCTAGAATTTGATTACTTTGAGAAACTACAAAACAAAAAAGATAGTAACTTAAAACAAAAATTAAAAATAAGAAAAAAAAAATAAATCCTATTCTAGTATTTACGAATTAACTAAACTAAGATTCAAAAACTAATTGGCTAGTAATGCAATCCCCGGTAACGGCGCCAAAAACTGATCTCGTTAAAATCAAGATATAAAAGTATGCTTACTTATGCTTTACTTTCAAAAGATTTGCACTGTGGAAGGAAAGGTTGAACCCATAGAGATTGAATATTACGCACTTTTATTTTTAAAATCTAAATTTAGTTAATTAACAAAAGTGGAATTTGGATTTAATTTAAATTAAACTAATAACAATAAAAGTAAATCTAAATTATGAAAGCAACTAAAAATTTGTTTTTAAAATAAGTTTAAGGAACCTAGGATTGCAAATCCACCACTAGCTTCATAATAAGGGTATTTACGAATTACTTTAGCTTATTAAGTTGGATGATAATGGGGAATTGTAGCTACAAGCCCAATTCCTCTGTCAAAAAAATAACTATGGTTCAAGCACCAACATAATCCATCTTCGGTTAGCACGAATTATCCCACACTAAACTAGGGTTGTGGTATAATCCGTCTAATCTAGGCATAGACTATTCGGATACTTGATAACACAATTCAATTTAAGCACCATTACATGTAAATAATCTAAACAAGCACAGCAAGCATAGATCATTGACCACACTACCATCAAAATAGATCTAAGACAAGAGTAAACTTTGAAAGTAATGATTTAATCAATAAAAGCACGATTTATTTATAAAAAACCTCGGAACATGTAACTGTCATCCATACATAATAAAACTAAAATAAAAACATAAAATACACCCTATTACTTGACTAGAGTTTCATTGAAACCCTAGATCTTGAGTTTAGTTAGCCATAGAATTGATGAATGGCAAGAGGTTAATGGAGGAGGCCATGGGAATCTTTGGTCTTCTTCTTCTTCTCCTTACTTTCCTCTCTTCAATGGCTGAAGTTTTTGTTGTGTATCATGCATAGAATAATTGCCAACCTCAGAATTGAATTAAAATTGAGTATTTATAGATTTGGAGCAAGTTTTGAAAACTTTCTTAACCCAATTCGCACTAAAACTGTTGTATTTAGCTTTTTAGGCGTAATTAGGCAGTTTCATTTGCGTAGGAGTCTTCAGTACACTGAAATACGCATTTTCACTTTTCTGCATAGGTCGTGCGAGCGGGCTGTGCGAGCGCGATTCAGGGAGGTCGCGCGAGCATGTCGCACGGGCGATGTGGTTTTTTTAGCTTCTTTTCTTCTGCTTTTCCACCCCATTTAGCTTGGAATCCTTACTATTCTCCAAATCCTGACAAAAAATAGACAACGAAGTAAAAATATACAAAAATAGGATAAAAAAGTACTAACAACTGTGAATTAAGGTATGTAATTAGGATTTGTTCTCTCCCGATCACTATCATAGTATTAATTGTCGAACCAAACATAGTAAAAGATGATTATTTGGATGCTAATTGAGGCTCGTCGAAAGACGGGGCGAGTTGAGGGTGTTTTAGTCGTGACAAAGGCTCCTTCCTCTCTCATACCAAAACCCCGAGCCAAGTTCTTTGGTTATGAAGGGCCGGTGCCCATTATCCATTTGGGTGAGTCAAAATTTGGTTTCTTGGTTCCTTAAAGAGCAAGTGGCAACTCTGTATCTGTTTTCAACAGACCTTTTCTTTTTCTCTTTCAAAACAATCTCAAACTAAAACTGAAAGAGTAGATGACGGATTTCGCTTGTCCACACGTCCCATCCTTCTTCTTCACGAATAATACTAGTGCTTCCCAAGGTGACGTACTTGGGCAAACAAATCCTAGTTCCTCGAGTTCCTGAACTTACTTCTTTAATTCCAGCATCTCAGTTGGCACCATCAAATACGGAGTCTTAGAAATTGGAAAATTTTCAGGTACTAATTCCACATAGAAGTCTATTTCTCTCTTTGGTGGAAGTCCCAATATATCCTGGAAAATATCCTCAAAATCTCGTACGGTAGAAATCCAGTCTAGAGTAGGTTATGTACCCGTACTCTTGATCGCAGCTAAATAACTTGTAAGAAACATATTGCTCGTCGGCTAGCACTAAAATCTGATCAAAGAATAACCTAGTATCGTAAAAACTATCGTTCGGGTAGTGCAGTCCAAGTTGGCACAGTACTCGGTAAGCCAATCTATTCCTAGAATAATGTCAAATTTAGACAATGACAGAACTACCAAGTCTACTGAAAGATTCCTATCTTCCAGGGTCAATGGGTAATCCTTTCACACTTTACCCAACTTAACAGTCACTCCCAAAGGTTACACGACATTAAGTGCCAGAAAGTGCCTGGGGGTGGTGGCGGCTCTTTGATAAGTTGCCCCCGCGTTCTTAAGCCCAAATGGCATAACTCTATAACAATAAGTCCCCTAGGGTGTGATAAAGGTAGTCTTTTCCCTATCCATAGGTGTATTAATATTTGATTGTACCCTGAGAACCCATCCATGAAAGATAAGAGTTCATGTCCTGCCGTATTATCTACCAATACATCAATGTGGGGTAAAGGGAAATCGTCATTAGGGCTAGCCATGTTCAGATCTCGAAAATCCACACAAATCCTAACAAGACCATCCTTTTTGGGGACCAGTACAATGTTAGCGACCCATTCTGTATACTCGATGACAATCAAGAACCCAGCTTCCAAACCTAATTGCTTTTCAACTTCCTCCTTCACTTTAGCGTCCATTCAGGCCTCATTCGCCTCAATTTTTGTTTTATAGGTTTTGAGTTTGGGAAGAGGGGAATATGATGTTGGACGATTTCTGGATCAATTCCTGGCATATCATCATAAGACCATGCAAAGACATCTTTGAATTCATTTAATAAATTGATTAACTCTTTGCTATCCTCGTTACTAAGCGTGGAGCCAATGGAGACATTTTGTGGATTTTTTTCATTTCCCAAATTAATTGTTAAAGTGCCTTCGATGATTTTACATCCAGATTCATTTTCTTTTTTAATTAATTTTTGCAATTCATCTGGTATTTCACTACATTCATCACAATTAATATGCGTAGTTGAGTGAGCAGAATTAATCATATTCTCATTAACTTTCTTGCGAGCAATTACAACAGACAGAAATTGAAGGACGTCTCATTTGGGCCAATACAAACTCTGGGTGAGGGGACACCTATCACTAGACTCAAAGACCCATTCCTTCTTGCTTTCTCCTTCAAGATCAGTGATGAATAATTCTTCCAGGTCCCCTGTTGTAGACATCCCAATTTTGACCAAACGTCGAACGAATGGGAGCATTACCTCCAAATCCAATGATGACAATGTCCGAACTAATCTAGGACTTCCAAAGATGATTCAAGCTCTTCTCCAACTTAAACAAAAAGTAAAAAGGAAAGGAAAAAAGGAAAATAGAGGCAAAACGGCACCTGGGCCCATACGCGGCAATCAAGGGTTGCCGCTGCGGCACTCCCTGACTGCCGGAATGGCATTTAGTGAGAACCGCACCGGCAGTCATTAACTACCACTAAAATGCTTCAAGTGCCTCTAAAATTGGAATTCCTAAAAAGACGGTAGCCCATGGAGTTGTCCGCGTCATTCAGTGAATGCCGCGCCAGCATTCAGTAAGTGTCGTACCGGCACTCAGTAAGTGCCGCGATTTTGTAACAGCCAACTGTAATACAGCACATTTTGTACTACCAAAGGACAGTCCGAATTAGGGTTTTCTACTTCTAAATGACTTAAATACCCCTTCAAACCTGTCTATAAATAGAGGATGAATATCCTCTTGCATGGGATTGGAATTTTTCTTTGAATCTAGTGGTTGTATAAGTTCTCCAAGTCCTAAAACTTTCAAAATTTCTTCTCTAAACATAATTAGAAGTGAGTTTTAGAAGAGTTAAAGAGGGTGGAAAGCTTGATTAGTCTTTGGAAGTTCTTTAAAATCACAAAGTTGAGGAATATTTTGGAGGTAGCACTTTAAGTTAATTAGTCTTAATTATATTCTAATCACAAATATACTTATAGTCTTCGAATTTTCTTTTTCTCTTCCTTTTTTAATCTTTGAGATTCATAAGGCCCTCAATGTCTTACAAGCTTGAATCCTTAGACTTGTAATCCTTTAATTCTTTTGTAAGTTCATGATTTACAAGAAGATTGAAGTTGATATTAGTACACTTGATTAATAAATCTAAACCTATCTTCATGGCTTAGGTTTGTTATGTTTAGGTCTCATGGAATTTCTCTATATTTCTTTGAGACTTTTAAGATATGAATGTAGTTAGTCTCCCAAGACCATCAAATGGTAGGAGAGGCAGTGTGGTTCAAGCCAAATTCCATAGCTCATGGATGAAATTAATTAACAAAGTTGTATTTGATAAATGATGCAGTGAGTTCACAATCTGTTTTTGATCATAGATTTTTAGTTAAACATCGAACCGTTGGAACTGAATGAAAACAATGGGAATGTGTTTATAACTCAAAGTTCTACCACTATAATTTTTGTTTTAAGGAAGTTTCGTGTTTAGAGTGGTTTGGTGAAGGGTTTTGTGGAACAACTATAATCTGTCTAGAGTTTTCGAACAGTAACACTCTTTTCAAATAAGAAAATCAGAACCTTAATCAAGCGCTCTTGACCCAAAATAAATTTTTCTCAGTATTTGAATGTGTTAGGAAGCTACCCTAAAAAGGTCAAAGCATTTCTGATGATTTTACTATTTTTAGAAAATCATACAAAAACTCTGAACGGAGAGTTGTAAGTCCTTGAGTGACGTCTAGTGTTTGTCCAATTCCCGGAGATCTAAACCTCGATTTTGTTTTTGGGTTAGAAACTAGACTCACAAAGGTTTCTTGGGTCCAAGAATCACTAACATCAAACCATTAGAAGCATCCCTTTTATTTCCTTGAAGTTCGGGTCTGCTTGCTGAAATTTTAATATTCTGGAATAGTTTCTGATATATCTTGTGAACAATGGTCCCAATGGTCTTCTCATGATTTAGGACTTAAACCATGTGTTGATAATGATTAGTTAAACTTAAATACAAAGGCTAAATGATCCAAATCAAGGAATAATCCAATAGCTCATTCTTGTTCACATCTATGTAATTATACACATTCATCTAAGTAGATTGGTATTAGAATTCATAATTATGTGGACTAACCTTTGTTGTAGCGCCTTTGAGGTACAATTTCTCAACCCTTTCTCTAGTTTATTTAATTCCTTGACTTTATCGATTTTATGACCTCATGCGTGACACATGATTAGAATTAGGATCTTGCCTTATGTGAATATATGTGATTAGAGACCTTTTCTTAAGTTTTACTTTCTATTTGTATGCATTGCACGTTTAATATTCGCGGCATGGATCCCGGGTAAGTTCTATAGTTCCCTATTCGCATATCATATTGCTTGCTACTCGAAATATATGGTTTTTGAATGATATTTTATCACTTGCAATCTTACACCCTTTTAGACATACTTTTGTAATGTATATTTATACATATGTATTAGTTGAGGACATGCTTAGATTATTAATTCGATTAAAAGGATGTTAAGTAGAGGCCTATTGCGAGATAGGATGAGAGGGGGTGCTTTAGTCCGACGGGCTCCTTCCCCTCTCATTCCATAATCCCCTGACTTAGAAAATCTCTGGTTTCTTAAAAGATCAGTCTGCTTTAAAATGATTTTTTAATTTTCCTTTTAAAAATTAAAAGCTATGGGTAAGAGGAAATTGCGATATCCACAATCTGGCGACTCTGTTGGGGATCGAACCCAGAATCTCTAGTTTCGCAGACCAGAATTTCTGATTTTGGGTTCACTCGAGGATTAGACTTGAAAGCATCCTTTTAATCAAATTTGTTAATTTTTGTATGCATGTTGCATTGCACTTGCATGTCTCGCCAGTCGATTGCACAAAACTATGACCTTGGAGGCTCAGAGCAACCCGGTCGGTCAAGTTATCATGGGACTGTGTGATCACCCTTGATCTCGTACCATGATTTGGTATATGAAGCATCCTATGGGATGTGTGTCAAGGGTCCCTTATTCGACCAAAACCCAGCCTTTGCATGGTAGCTTCTACAGAACCTTTCAAGTCTTAGGGAATAAATTCTTGATTAGGGTTATGTTCTAGGGAGTGTTGTATGCCCGAAAAGGGATTACTTGAGATGATGATGATGCTCACTTAATACGAGACATGTAAACGCTTAATCACTTTCGAGCAATTCCTCTTCATGTCCCATGACATTTGGGAATATGTTAGATTTTGATTATAAGATTACATCTCTTATATCATGTTTAGTTAAACATCATTGACCTTGTATGTATCCGAATTCACAGAAAGTACGGTAATAATCCGATCATGTGATCCTCCTACCCAAAGAGTTTTAAGTCCATCTTTGAAAGCAAACAGATTTTACTATCTTTTCCCCAATGTTTTCGATCACCCTTTCGAAAAATCTTTTGGGTTCACCTTTCGATTAAAATTCCAAAACAACCTTTGTTAAAATTTGTTCTCACATCCTCATCTTTGAAGAACCCAAAAATTAGGGGAACTATTTTAGAAGAAATCCTTTTCGAATGATTCCAAAACAAAATTTTAACCCAATCAATGAGAAATGTTTTACACCCTCATTTTCAAATAAAATATTCAAAATTAATGAGAATTGTCTTTTTTCACCATTCTAAAGAAAATGCTTTTCAAATGAATTTCAAAATCTTTGAAAGGGTAATGAGGGTCACAATGAAAGGAGAAATTATTGCACTTGACATAAGTGAGGATTTTATGTGCTTATGTGTTTACGTGATAGGATTAGAATTTTCCTTTTATTTGGCATATAGACTGGCCACACACGCACACATGCATTGCATCCGTGTGACATATGAACCATCCGTTAAAAGAGTTTCGCTTTACCAAGGGTCTTTTTAAAACAAAAAAATATATATGTGACAAAAGGAAGCAAATTTAAAGTTTTTTCAAAGGAAAAAATTGAACCTTTTTGTAGGGGCAAAAATAGCATCAAGTTCAGATCAAGCCTGGTGTAGACACCCCATTTTGTCGGCTATCAGATTTAGGAGACCCATAACTTGGTGGTTCACAATGATCGTAAAAGACTCAAAAGGACTCTCGGAAGTCAGCTCTATCTCTCAGAATGCTCAGAATGACCAAAATGCCCCTGAAAGCCCGAAAACTCCCAGATTTGGTCCCAAAGTTCTGAAAACATACTACGTCGTAAGAAAAGTGATAAAATGAGTTTTTAAGAAAAATCAGATGAAATCGTCAGCTCCCAGAGACCCACGGAAGTCCCGGAAGTTCCCGGAAAGACCCCGTTGACCGGTTTGACCAAGGTTTGACTAGGTTTGACCAAGGTTTGACCAGGTTTGACCAAGTTTGACCGAAATCGTCCGAATTCACCAAAATAATTCTAAATTATAAAAAAAGGTGTTAAAACAAGTTCCAAAAGAAAATCGAGCGAAAACATCAGCTCCCGGGAACTCCCGGAGGTTTCCAGAACTTCCCGGGAATCCCAGGTTTGACCAGTTTGACCAAAATTTGACTTCGGAACCGGGGCGCCGAAACAATTTTCAAATTTTTTTCATGGATAGTAGAGGTCAACAGCTTTCCAACGGTATGTCATACATAATTTCGGGATTTAAAACGAATTTATTATGAATTTCCAAAGGTGAAAAAGGCGATCAAATCGGCTTTTATTGCGAATACCGCAAAACTTTTCAAAGTGACCTATCCCCGAACTATTTTTTATGTAAAGTAGACTCCATTACCTTTCCAACGGTATATCACAACCTCGATTTGGAGTTCGTATGCATTTTCTGTGAATTTCGGACAAAATAGGGTCTTTTCGCGAATACCGGAACTTCGGGGGGCCTAAACAGCATTATCCAGACGAAGGGAGGAGCACTGCCGCCGCGGCACTGGCCCACTGCCGCCGCGGCACTCCCCCCCAGAACAGTGTATTTTTGTAATAACTTTTGTGGCCCCATTTTGATTAATTAAAAGCCAAAACGACGTAGTTTTATGATTTCAGATGTTTGGAGCCAATGGGAGTACTTTCTAAATCCCAAAAACACCCCAAGTTGGCCTATATAAACACCCCATTACTCCTCATTTGGGGGGAGTCAAATGTGAGTTTTGGAAAAGTTTGGGAGAGAAAGTTGTAGAGATAAGGTTAGAGTAGAGAGAAAAGAAGCTTTCTTCTTTGATTTTCAAAACAAAAGTGAGTTCTAACTTTGTTTTTACTTCATTACTTCCATTTATTTCAACATTCAATACTCCCAACCACCATTTTTAGTGAGCATTCAAGAGAGTGGAAGCTTCTTCCATGTCTAGTGTCATTACATATGAGTGATACACCAATCTACAAGTCTCATGCTTCATGAATATCATCTATTGATTATCATCTACTTGCTTGTTTATTTATTGTTCATCTCTTCTTATCCCATTTCTTTTTATTTTCTTTATTTACTTACTAGTTCATCATCATCTAAGTGATGACATGAAGTTTGGGGTGAGTGAATCCTTATGGATAGTAGCTCTTGACCTCAAAAACATGTTTGATAGATGATGATCATAACCTCAATACTTCCAAGGTATTCTTGGAATGTATTGAAGTTATGTTCAAAAATAAAATAAATCTCTCCAACAATCTTGGAGGTTCTTAAATGATGAGTTTGATATAGGTATTCTAAGTGGCTATGATCCTTATTGAGTGTTAAAAATATGTCTTCAAAACATCTATTTCAAAACCCCCTCTTAATCCCTCTCATTTTGATTTCAAGAAACAAAATTTTGTTTTCTCCAAAATCTTCAAAACAATGAGTCAAAACAGTGAGTGAGTTGAGTTCAAAGATTTCTCTAGAACTCAATACTCAACATATTGATGCAAGGCCACTTGGAAAGTCTTCCTAACTCATTGGAGAACACCCATGATTTTTGGTTTGACTTGGAAGTACTTGGAAATGGTCCACTTGGATCCCAATATTCCTTCCAAACATTCTGATTTTGCTGTCACAGCAGCTAGGTCCACTTCCAACCTCTTTTACAGAAAACTTTTCCAAAAGGGGTGGTCCTAACGTATTTTTCCCTTAATATTAAATGTCTTAGGGAACTTTTTGTATAAAATGGGCCCTTAGATCTTTCTTTTTCATTTTCTAAGATTTTCTAACATTTCAGTCGACAGTACGGACTCTGTTTCTGAGTGACCTGTGTTGTTTATATGATTTCTCTCAATCTGTGATAGCTATTCAAGATTGGCCTTTTGGGTTGTGTTCTAGACACAATAAGTAACATCTACATAAAAAATCATGCATTGAAAATATTCCTAACCCCTCTTTTCAAATTTCCAAAGATGATGTTACTGTTCTGTCCACTATTCACAGCAAGTATACTTTAACATTCATTCTTTGATTTGATGCTTATTTGCATTCCAAATTAGTTCATATCTTAGGAAGTAGTTCATACTACATTTGTATATATCCCATGTTGATTTAATTCATTCATTCATACACATTTTAGACTTCTAAGTCTTCTAGAAATCCATGTGCCCAAAACACACTACAACCTTTGCACATCTTAGATACATACATTGCATTCATGCAAGATTTGGGGTTTTTGTAACTCTTAATCTAAGAAGATTATAAGGAATGAATTTGATCACACATTCATGCTTCCCCCTCGATCTAATCATCCTTTCTCATCCGTCCCGGGGATTGAGAAATCTTCTTTTCTCAAAATTAACATGCATCATTTTAGTTTGCTAAGCATATTTTGATTTCTTTGATTATTTGTTTCAAGAACAATTCATGTCCCCTTTAGATTAAGGAAACTAATTACTTGATACATGATTAGACGATTTTTCCTAGGTTTATTTGTGTGATCTTTCATTTTACATTGCATGATATTTGACTTAGATCTTATGAATGATATTTTATCTTTTGATCTTCCATTTTCAAGTTTCTTATGTAATGTAATATACTATCATAGTATTAATTGTCGAACCATACATAGTATAAGATGATTATTTGGATGCTAATTGAGGCCCGTCGAAAGATGGGGCGAGTTGAGGGTGTTTTAGTCGCGACAAAGGCTCCTTCCTCTCTCGTACCAAAACCCCGAACCAAGTTCTTTGGTTATGAAGGGCCGGTGCCCCTTATCCATTTGGGTGAGTCAAAATTAGGTTTCTTGGTTCCTTAAAAACCAAGTGGCGACTCTGTATCTGTTTTCAACAGACCTTTTCTCTTTCCTTGATTCAAAATCAAACGAATTTCAAAACAATCTCAAACAAGAGAAGTGGTCCGATTTCGCGTGTCCACACCTGGTTTAGGGGTCCCACAGCAAGGTTAGTAAGAAGAGAAGACACTGAAACGGAAGAAGAAAGGAACAATGGGGAAGTAGTGGAGTTAAGAACGCTGGTAGAACAACAAGCAGAGCAAATGAGGCGGCAGGCCAAAAATATTAACCGTATGATGGGAATGATAGAAGCACTGAATCACCAAGCACCACCTGTAATTCCGCCGATTATGGACCCACCTCTTGGGGGGGGAAGGAGATTGGTTTGATGATCAGGAAGCACGATGGACTGATGCGATGTAGGCCAACAGAGAAAGGGAGAAAGTTGAGAAAGAGAGGCTACTGACCGAGGAGATAGATAAGCTCGAAAGGGTAATGTACAAGGCCCAGGGAGTTGACACTTATTTGCTGGAACTAGAAGGTTTATATGATGGGGTTTGTGAGGTACTGCCTGCTGGATTCAAAATGCCAATCTTTGACAAGTTTGATGGAACCAGAAACCCTCGGAGTCATATTCGAATGTGCATAGGCGCCTTTCATCCAAGTGGTTTGAACGCAACCATGATGGCTATCTTGTTCCAGCAGACATTAACCGGAGCCGCACTATCATGGTACCTTACATTAGAGCCGAGCAAAACCCGGGTCTGGGAAGAAATGATCAAAGCATTCGTGGCATAGTATGAGTACAATCAGGTCCTGGATGTCACAGTCCAAGATTTAGAGACCACTAGGCAGGGAAACAAAGAATCATTTGCTGAGTATTTGAGTAGGTGAAGAGGAAAAACAGCTAAGATGGTACAGAGGCCGTTCGAGAAGGACCATATTTGAATGTTGATGAAGAACCTTCAACCTGTCTACCAAGAGAAAATGAGATTCCAGTCGATCAACACTTTCGCTGAAGTTTTTGATGTGGGAACAAGAATAGAGGATGCGATTCAAGAAGGGGTGATTAAGAAGGAAGAATAGCCGAACAGATATAGGAGGCCGAGTTATGGGTCGAATGGAGGACATTCAAGAGGTCACTCTGGCCCCACCGCTGTCAACGCATTGAGCGAACCAGAGAGAAAGTTTGACATAACACCAAGAAGAGGGATGGACAAACAGCCGAGGAAGTTTTCAGATTTAGGGGTATCACTTTCAATTGCCCTTGATAGGCTAGCAGTGAAGGGGCATCTCCACCCTCTGGAGCCTCGACCTTTACCAAGTCCACTTCCAACCACCTTCCGAGAAGACCTCTATTGCAAATTTCACCAACAGAAGGGTCATTCTACGGATCGGTGCACAAGGCTAAAGCACAAAATCTAGGATCTCATTGATAACAAGGTGATATCAGAGCCACCTGTCAAGACTCCTAATGTTACCAGGAATCCGATGCCAAACCATCGTGCTGTGCCACCACTACAGGGTCTTTATTTCTTGGGGGTAGAAGAAATGACAATTGATCCATCCAAGCTAATCACAAAAGTTGGGGAACCAAGAAAGTTTTGTCAGTTGCTGAAAGATTTAGGAATCTATACACTAGAAGATCTGTCAGGGATATGGGAAGACAAAATGACAAGGTAGTCAGATTGGTGGGCTCATGAAAGTAATGATCAAAACATAGGCCAAGTAGAGGATGATCTGTGGTATGAGAGCGACGAAGAGGCAGAGATTGATATCGACAACTTATGGGCAAGAGAGGAGGTCAGTCACCTAACTCAATCTGGTAGACACTTCAAGCCGTACGAACTAGAAGAGGATCACCCGGGAAGGGAGTTGGAGAAAGGGAAGGGAAAGATAAATGAAGAGGAGGAAGAAGATAGGGTTCTGAAGAAAATGAAGAAAACTCAGGCTAACATCACCATCTGGGGTTTATTGATCGCTTCTAAATGTCACAAGCAAGTAGTCCTAGATGCTTTGAATCAATCCAATGTTTCTATCGACAAAGCACCAGAAGACCTCATAGGAATGATCAGCAGAATTCCGACACTGGCTATAACCTTCTCATCAGACAACCTACCTCTGGGAGGGCCTGTTCACAATAAACTGCTATATGTCACTGTTGAATGCCTGGGGAACACTGTACCTACCTGTCCTGTTGACAATGGATCCACTCTAAATGTGTGTCCGTTCCGAACAGCTAAGCGCATGGCTTTGGATGAAACAACATTCATACCATCTGAGCAGAAGGTAAGGGCATACGACAACACTCAGAGAACGGTCATGGGAATAATTTTCCTTCTTCTAGCTGTCAGGCCTATGGAAAAGGAAGCGGAATTTCAGGTCATCGACATACCTGCTTCTTTCAATTTACTGCTAGGGAGGCCGTGGCTAGACAGTCTGGGTGCCATACCATCTACAGTTCATCAGAAAGTCAAGTGTGTCTAGAAGAGCAAGGTCTGTGATATTCTCGGGGATAGTTGGGTTCGTCTGTCTGAAGCTTCATCGAGCACACTGGTTCTAGAGGTATAATTCCAAGAAGAGGAGACAAGTCTAGGGGGAGGGGAGGGTTCGAGTTCATTAAAATGTTGGAGGGAGAGAAGCCGAGAGAGTTCCTGCCACTTTGATCAGTATGCAAGTCCGTTGGTCACCGGGATCATAAAAAAGATGGGTTTCTTCCCAGGCATGGGATTGGGTAAGAATCATCAAGATCTGCCAAAATTTCCCAAGATCGCCACTCAAACTCATACTCATGGTCTGGGCTATCATCATCCAAGAAGGAGCTGAAGGAAAAGAAAAAGGCTGCCGATGCGCCGATGACTTCGTACCAGAAAATGCACAACGGATACTTTTTGAAAGGGGGAGAGGATTTCCCCTTTTGTGGCTTTCCAGAACCATGGCTAGATCAGAAAGACAATTGTTTGAAGCCAGGTTTGAGATCTTCTTCCCCCACGAATTCTCCAAGTATCAAGATCCATATCTACAAGTACTCGTGAAGTCAGCTACTGCAAAAAATTGGGTGGGTGTGCTAGACGGCTCAGTCATGAAGAATCTATTAGACGAGGAAAGCACAAAGACCAAGGAAACTGTCCAAGAAGGGGTTGTGGAGGACAAGGCCAGAAAAGAACATGCTGAGGAATTGGTAGAAGAGGTGCAAGACGAGGAGAATGACATGAGAAAACCCGAGAAAGAAGAAATGGAAGAGATTAACAGGAAAGGGGAACTAGAAGAGTGCTTCATCACCGATCTGGGAGGAGAAAGCAAGAAAGTGGTTTTTTGAGTCTAGTGATAGGTATCCCCCACACCCAGAGTCTATAATAGCCCAAATGAGGCGTCTTTTGATTTTTATGTCTGTTGTAATTGCTAAAAAAAATCAATGAAAGCATGACCAATTCTGCCTACTTGAATGCGCTTAATGAATGTGATGAATGTGATGATTATGAAATACCAGATGAATTGCAAAAATTAATCAAAAAAAAAAAGAATCTACATGTAAAATCATTGAGAACACTCTAACGATCAATCTAGGAAATAAAGATAATCCTCAAAATGTTTTTATTGGCTCTACACTTAGCAAAGAAGAAAGCAAAGAATTAATCAATCTATTAAATGAATTCAAAGATGTTTTTGCATGGTCTTATAGTGATATGCCAGGCATTGATCCAGAGATAGTCCAACACCACATCCCCATCTTCCCCATTCAAAACCTATAAAAAAAATTGAGGCGAATGAGGCCTGAATGGGCACTCAGAGTCAAAGAGGAAGTTGAAAAGCAGTTGAGAGCCAGATTCTTAATGGTCACCGAGTATCCAAAATGGATCGCGAATATAGTGCCTGTCCCAAAAAAGGACGGTCGTGTTAGGGTCTGTGTCGACTTTCGGGATATGAACAAAGCCAGCCCTAAGGACGATTTCCCTTTTACCTCACATTGATGTGTTAGTGGACAATATGATGAGACATGAGCTCCTATCTTTTATGGATGGGTTCTCAGGGTATAACCAGATTCTAATGGCGCCCGAAGATAGGGAGAAGACCACTTTCATAACACCATGGGGCACATACTGCTATAGAGTGATGCTATTTGGGCTATAAAATATGGGCGCAACTTACCAACGGGCTGCTACAACATTATTGCATGATATGATCCATAAGGAGGTAGAGGTGTATGTGGACGATATGATTGTAAAATCTAAGGAAAAAAGAGGTCACTTGGAGGCGTTAAGAAAATTCTTCGGGAGGTTGAAGGAATTCAGAATAAGGTTGAAGCCCCAGAAGTGCACCTTCGGGTCACTACCGGAAAGTTGTTGGGGTTTCTCGTCACTCAGAGAGGGATAGAGGTGGACCCGACAAAAATAAGGCCATAGTCGAAATGCAGCCGCCCAAGAACAAAAAAGAGTTAAGGGGATTTCTGGGTAGAATATAGTTCATAAGCCGTTTCATCTCAAAACTCACCTTAACCTGTGACCTGTTGTTTAGGTTACTCAGAAAAGGAGAAAAGTTTGAATGGGATACCCTGTGTCAACAGGGCTTTGATAAGATCAAAACCTACCTCTAAAATCCACCTGTCCTGTCACCACCCTCACCCGAGAGGCCTTTATTGATGTACCTTTCTGTGTCCGAGGATTCAATGGGGTGTATGTTAGCCTAAGAAGGGGAAGGGTGGCATGTGGAAAAAGCCATTTATTATTTGAGCAAGAGGATGTCCGGATACGAGCTGAAATACTCACCTTTAGAAAAAACCTGTTGGGCCCTAGTCTGGTGTACCTGTCGTTTAGGCACTACATGTTGGCCTTTCCCGTTATCCTAATCTCCCGAATGGACCCACTCAAATACCTATTTGAAAAGCCTATCTTGTCTAATAGAATTTCCCGTTGGACCAAGATGCTGGCCGAATTCGATATCAAATATGTCACTTCTAAATCTGTTAAAGGAAGAGCCATTGCTGAATACCTACCCGACCTTGCCATAGAATCTGAGGAAAAAGGGGAGTTCAGGTTTCCCGACGAAGAGGTAATGGAGTTGAAAGAGGATCTTTGGAAGATGTATTTTGATGGAGCCGCCAACCAATTAGACTACGGGGTTGGAATCATTCTCATAGCACCTGATGGGTCCCCTACCCCACTGGCCGTCAAGCTCAGGTATGACTCAACCAATAATACCACAGAGTACGAAGCATGCATAACTGGGATGGAAGCAGCCTTAGCCCTGAAAGTTAAAAAGATCGATGTGTTCGGAGATTCCATTTTGATTATATCTCAAGTACGAGGTAATTGGACGGTGAAACATGAAAAGTTGAGACCCTACCACGATTATGTAGAGAGTCTAAAAGTACAGTTCAAAAAGATATCGTTCTACTACCTCCCCCGTGAAGAGAACCAGTTAGTCGATTCCCTAGCAACCTTGGCCTCAATGATACGAATCCCTTCGGGAGTCACCATGATACCATTATCCATAGAAATTTGAAACCAACCTTCGTTTGAGACAATCGCAATCATAGAAGAAGGGGGTGAGTTGTCTTGGTACGTGGATGTTTGGAATTTCATTAAGGAAGGAGAATACCCCAAGGGAGCTTTAGAGAAGGACAGAAAGGCAGTCCGAAGATTCTCTGCCTAATTTGTGATCTATGCGGATAAGTGGTGGAAGAAGTCGTATACCGAGTTCAATCTGGAGTGTTTATATGGAGGAGAGGCTAAGAGAATGATGGAAGAACTACACGAAGGAGTTTGTGGACCCCACATGAATGGACATATGCTGGGCAAGAAGATAATTTGGCAAGGGTATTACTGGACCATTTTGGACAAAGACTACTGTGAGTACGTCAGAAGATGCCATAAGTGTCAGATCCATGCAAATCTGATACATACTCCACCTTCCCAGCTCTATAGCATGATCACGCTATGGCCTTTCTTTGTTTGGGGCATTGATATCATCAGTGAGATAGTTCCAAAGGCATCCAATGGACACCGATACATAATTGTGGAAATTGATTATTTCACTAAATGGGTAGAGGCAGTCTCGTATGCGACTTTGAAAGCCAGGGATGTGGTAAGCTTCATCGAAAAGAACACAATCTGTAGATTGTGTTCATTTTCGATCATGGCAATCATTTCCAAGGGGAAGTCATCCCACTGTTAGAAAAATATAAAATCACTCGTCATCAGTCGTCTCTGTATAGACCACAAACGAATAGGGCGGTAGAGGTAGCAAATAAGAATGTCAAAGCAATCTTGGGAAAAATGACAGACACGTATAAAGATTGACAAGAGAAGCTACCATTCGTGCTATGGGATACCAGACTTCCGTAAGAACTTCTACAGGGGCTACGCCTTATTCTTTGATTTACTGAATGGATGCTGTCCTTCCAGTCGAAGTGGAGATACCCTCTCTAAGAGTTTTGGCCGAATGCGAAGTAACCGAATTAGAATGGGCACGGGGGAGGTATGAGGAACTGATGTTGCTTGATGAGAAGATGTTGGCTGCAATAAATCATACTCGGGGATATCAAAAGAGGATAGCTAGTGCTTTAAACAAAAAGGTCCGTCCAAGGATGCTTACTAAGGGTGACCGGTCCTCAAAGAACTAAAAGTGCCTATTTATGAGCCTGGAGGAAAATTCAAACCCAACTGAGTCGGGCCATACATCATTAAGACTCTCCTCTCTGGAGGAGCGACTTATCTCATGGACCTAGACAGGGTTGAATTTAAACAACCAATTAACCTCAATTGCCTCAAAAAATACTTTCCTTAAAACCACTTCTTTCAAAACCTCCTGCATAGATGAACTACGCTTGACCTGATTCCCGCTAGGGGATACATAGGCAACCTGCTCGGTTCGGTCACTAATAATTGCCTAAAAGGCACTTTCCGTCGATTTGAAAAAAAAAACAAAAAGAAGACCAAACTACTACGGACCTGATACCCGTTCAGGGATAAGTAGGCGGGCTCCCCAAAAGCCTTCGGTCCACCAAAAGCCAAAAAGAAAAACCCTGTACTAAACTAGGGGCAAACTAGCGCTTGCCCCGAACCACTTCGAAGCCCCAAAACCAGGGGTAAACTTCGTTTGCTATCCGAAGAACCCAGATATTTACCTTGAACCCATCTTTGGATCTCCTGACTATCATAATGAGTACTATAAAGAAGCAAACATGAATTCATGGCATAGAATGAGTAAAGCTTTAAGCAAGATACAAAACAAGATATAGAGCCAAGAAAAGACATTAATAGGGAAAATTTTAATAAAGGATTAATCAGAGGAGTGAACACTTTGATCAAACATGTTAGAACTGTTCCTAAAGCATGAAAGCACTTTTCGAAAAGAGAAATAAGAAAATCACCTTCAAAAGCGTAAAAGGATGGGCAGGACTTGTTTGAAAATTTTACAATACAAAGTTCTGTCTGTTGTTTTATTTTCGTCCACGATTGTCTACAAAGTCTGTCCCTGGATCAAAGTCTGGATCTGAAGAAGGTACTCAGCAGTAGGCGCAATCGAAGCAGGGACCCTCCGGAAAGGAGCTGACACTCTGTCATGCCAAGCTTCAATGAAAGCCTTCACAATGGAAGGGCGCATGATCGAACCTCTCATAAAATCAACAGTAAAAGCCTCAGTAATATCCTAGAGAAGCCCGTACTGAAGAACCACTCGGTCGGGAATGTAGAAAATAGTAACGTGCAACCAGATATCGGGCTTCCCAGGAAGCCGCACTACGACAGAGCGATAAGACCAATTTGGGCAAAACCAGCGAATATCACCAGGAGAGGGGTTTTTAAGCCAATTAAGCCATACATCATCCGAGCAGAACAAATTGTGAACCTCAATGCGATCATAGGGAAGTGACCTACAAAGGAGCGAAGGATGCACGAAGAGATCCAAGCGCTCCATGAGCCAAAGCTGCACGACGAAAGGGGCTCCCACAGATAACATGGCCCCAGTGGCATGAGCCTGATCCAATCCTATGAAGGTTTCGCCAAGAACTAGCATGACGACACTCCTTATCTCTCGTAGACCACAAGCGATGGGTATAAGAATGTCAGAAGACGACTGGAAGAGGAAGTGAGAGAGCATGGCAATTGATAGTGCACTACACCGGATAATCTGATATCCGCCATCATAAGGATCTCCCACGGGAGCATAGACCGAGGAAAGTCGCTCGAAGTCAATTTGCCTATCACATATGAAAGAACTCACAGCATTACAGGATGTGTGGAGCAGGGTGGCCAAATCTTGAACATAGCTCGCCTGCACCGGGGGAACTATTAGATCCGTAAAAGGGTCGGTGTAGAGGACAGCGCTGAACTCCTCGAACAAAGGGCAGACCTCATGGGGACTAAAGCGAAAGACATGAAAGGAGGGATCCCAATACTGAATTGCAGGCTCGAAGCAAGCCTTCAATCAAAAACATTCGTCGGAATCAGAAGAGGTCGTTCAGTCTGAAACACTTGAAATTTAGCCTATCAATGCCCGAGAAAGCATCCATCCATGGGAGGAGGATTTTAGAGCTAATGGGGGCCATTTTGGGAAGAAGTAAAGAAGAGAGAAGAATGATTTGCGGAGTATAAGGGGTAGAAAGTGGTATAAATAGGAGAATAAATTTGCCTACCTATCCTCGGTAGTCAATAAAGCAGAACGGCACTCAACGAAGTGCCGCAAAGGCCTAACCGAGTGCCGTTTGGAATTTTATTTTGGCCAGGGTCTGTTTGTAGTATTTTTAGCCCACCAGCAAACAAGAAAACATAATAAAAGTGCACATCATGTAGCACATGCAAGAAAGACCAAGCCATGGTCACATATATCCATTCATTCGTCGATTCATTTTAAATAAATAAAGAAGATAGAAGCATTCAATGTTTAAAATAAAAGGACCAAGCTGTGGTCACACATACGGGGAGCAATAGTAAAAGCAGAAAAGATAAATAATAGTCATAAAGCATGCAGGCACCTATCCTACCACGGCTATCCAAAAGCCGTCAGCAAAGGTAAACGTGTGTGATACAAACATCCAAATATAAGTGTGTTCATATATATACAGTCATCCAAGTGTATATTTCTCCTCACCAGAATGCTCAAAAGATAAAAAAGGAAAGAGAGATAAGGGTGAGGTCAGCCCCGGCCCCGGCCTCGGCCTCGAGTCTGGCGGGCCATGCGTCTGAGGGGCTCCTCCTCTGTCACGCCCCGTAGTAGCAAAAATAGAGAAAATAAATTCCTTTTTGGACCCGTAGGCCATAACAGTTGAAAGTCACCATATTGTCCATAACCAAAGTCAAACCATCAGAGTAATGATTCAAACCACACATTGGAAAGTTCTAGGGTTGATATATATAATTAGAGTTCAATACTAACTATTACAAACCATAAGTATCGCAGAAGTACAAATAAAGTATTACGGCAACATATGCCGATTACAAACTTAACTATTACAACGGTCTCTAAAACATAGGCATAAACTATCAACAGCAAGCTTCAAGTCTTCAGCTTGCGTAGTAGTCATCTCCAGCATAGCCTCCGTCATCGTAGGCTCCATCCTCGTGGCCCCTATCCACGTATGCAGCACCTGCATACTCATAACCCTGGCCAGCTGGACGTTGAATATCCAGCGGCATAAAACGCCGTCAGCTACGAAAGACGAGTGAATGCAAATACTAACAGAGTATCTACAGATATGTAGCATATAACAACAACATCAATAAAAAGGATTATCTCATCGTTCGTATGCATGTATGCACCAATCCAAGATATAATACGGACGTCATCCCCTTTCCCATCTAGCACGTAGCCCAACGCCTCATGACTCATTTATCCTCGACATGTAGTCTCACACATAACATAGACTCTTGGGTCCACATTAATCAGACACGTAGTCCCATACCTACGGTCTGTTCACTCTTAACACGCAGTCCCAACGTTTCGGCCAACCCGCCCTGACATAGTTACTACGACACATAGCCCTTATATGATACAACACGTAGCAATTATTACTGCACACAGCTATATCACCGCACACAGCTCATACTTCCGCACACAGCTCTATTACATCTTAGCACACAACACTATCATTTCTCAGCACACAGCACTGTTATTTCTCAGCACACAGCACTATTATTTCTCAGCACACAACACTATCATTTCTCAGCACACAGCACTGTTATTTCTCAGCACACATCACTATTAGTTCTCAGCACACAGCGCTATTATTTCTCAGCACACAGCACTGTTATTTCTCAGCACACAGCACTATTAGTTCTCAGCACACAGCACTATTAATTCTCAGCACACAGCACTGTTATTTCTCAGCACACAACACTATTAGTTCTCAGCACACAGCACTATTATATCTCAGCACACAGCACTGTTATTTCTCAGCACACAGCACTATTAGTTCTCAGCACACAGCACTCCTGGCCTAGAACATTACGGCCACCTGCCCCAATACATAATACTCAACACGAAGTCCTACTGCTATAGCCTCCCATATCCGACACGTAGTCCAACTCTATCATACGCCAACCAGACACGAAGTCCCGAACCTGTCCCAGCACTTGAGATTCCACACTCAACATCATACGGTCTTAGTGACCGCATTCACGCGCACCCATAAATAGTATCGACCTCTGCGGTTGATAGACCCACTAATATGCACGTCGGCTTCTCAATCTCATTATTATCTCATATATATCAAAAGGATATAACAATACAAGGAAAATACAGGGTATTACACATAACAACATTGAAACCAAAACTAGAATGAAGTATTAGACATTGTGTATGATTCCAGTAAAAATAGGGCACAGGGGTATTTTGGTCATTTTCCAGTTTTGTACGTCCACAATCGAAAAAGTTTCGTGAGATTAAATAAATAAGTATTCATGTTGGAAGTTAAGAGTTTTCGATCCTCATTAAGAAAATATCTTGATTTCAGTCGATTTAAGTGAAAATAGATCACAAGGGTATTTTGGTCATTTTCCCAGTTTTGTACGTCCACAACCGAATTTTATAAAAGTTCCGTGAGATTAAATAAATAAGTATTCATGTTGTAAGTTAAGAGTTTTCGATCCCCGTTAAGAAAATATCTTGATTTCAGTCGATTTAAGTGAAAATAGATCACAAGGGTATTTTGGTCATTTTCCCAGTTTTGTACGTCCACAACCGAATTTTATAAAAGTTCCGTGAGATTAAATAAATAAGTATTCATGTTGGAAGTTAAGAGTTTTCGATCCTCATTAAGAATCCATCTCGATTCCAGTCGTATTTGAAAATACCAGTTTATCGTATTTATGCCGTATTTATCTAAATACGTAATATAATATGTATAAGCATCACATAATTAATATAAATCATAATCATAATCATAATCATAATCATGTGTTCATAACAAAGTGTAATATAAATAGCTGAGTGAGTTGGAGACTCACCTAAATTCGCAGAATAATAATGCCGAGAAAACCTGAAGAATCTTCGAATATAAAATTCTGGCTTCAAATAGCGTTCTTGGTGTTCTTGGTGTACTGTGTGTGTTCTTGGTGTTCTTGGTGTTTGTGTGTGTGTTAGGATAACTTCTCAACCTCATAAGTCTAAGGGTAAAAGTAATGGAATGGTCCCATATATATAGGAACCAAGGAGGGACCTCACCTTGCAATTACCAAGAGTTAAAGGATCAAAGGATAATTATTTCCTTAGGGCCATGTTTGGTTGGATGAGCAATAAAATCATAACTGGTCCAAATATACCAGATATTCACAAATCTGCTAAATTTCTGTTTCTAAAAATTCTGAAAATTTATGAACGAGTTCTATAAATCCTGAATATTATAATAACAAGACAAAAACACTTATTCATCTTGGGAAATAAATATTTAAAAATAGCGGGTATTACATCTTCTGAATCCGTCCCGCTCGCTCTGCCTCCGCCTCTGCCGTCGCTAGTACCGCCACTGCCGCCCCCACCTCTGCCACCACTGGTACCTCTGCCTCCACCTCTACCTCATCCGGCGTTGCTGCCCCCAGGAGCTCCTCCATAATCTCCGTCGGGATCTATCCCAAATTGCCAAAGTCGCTGCTCAAGCTCCCTCACTCGCAGAGTCAGTCTCCTGACCTCATCTTCCTGAGTAAAAAGAAATGTGAATAACATAGTCTGTTTTGAAATAAAAGTGAAAAGTGTGAATAAAAAAGGGGGTAACTCGACTTACCCTGGCTCTCGCTTGAGCCTTAGCAGTCACTCGCGCCCCGTCAGCCTGAATAAGAATCAAATCAATCAATAAAAAGGGAAATCAGAACAAGGATGCAAGAATCGAGAATGGAGATTCTAGAAGCTTACCCTCCACTCCCGGCCATGGACCCACTCTCTAACACTATGAGCGTAAAGTTGGCCCTCATCCGCGTAGTCCCGCGGGACATGATCATACTGGAGCAGAATGACGGGATCACCCGCAGGATACCGGGGGACCTCAATCACGACCTGCTCACTGTAGAAAACGGTCCTGATACTCCAATCCCAAGGCGGCAGAGCTGGGGCCCGAGTCGCAGCAGGAATAGGCTGCAAGTAGAATAAATGTAATCAATAACAAAACACTTGGAAACTCAAAATAGAAGAAAGAGTGCAGAAGCAAAGAGGACTCACCCGAGTCACTTCCATCAAAGGAAAGTTCCTCATCAGCCGCGCAGCTCCGAAATCTGTGTATCCATCGGGAGACTCCACTAGCGCCTGAATCGAAACTCCCTCAAAAGCAGCCGTGAGCTGGGTGCCCTGGAGTGTATCCATGGCCCTTGTAGAAGCAAGGGGGGATGTGGCACGAAATAGTTAGGAGCCATCAGTGACTGCCTGGTCACTCTCTTGCCTAAGTACCACTTCTTCGCATCGGGGCAGTCCATTAGGATCCTTATCGGGTCGTACCCACCCGACCGCCGTATCCCATCTGGAGCCTCAGGAAGCACGTCCCTCTAGGGCTGCCACTTTACATGATGTACTCGTAAAGTCGTCAGGAAGTTCTTGAATGAGATGAAATCGTGGGCCCCAATCTTTCGCCCCACCCGGTCCTTCGCCCACTTCAGCCCCTGGGGCATGATGAGGGCGTCTGCTGGTCGCGTCTTAGGCGACATCATATTGAGATACTCGTCAGACCAAATCTGTAAAACAAAAGAGATAGAAGTGTGAGGGTCACATTCTTTTGAAAATTTATTAAGAAGAAAAATAAAATAAAATGAGAAGAAAAAAGAAAAGTGTTGTATACCTCCCACGCCCTCCATAAACCACCAGTACAGGTCGGCCGATCTCGAGAGATGTCCCCCATATGCTGATATAGGATGGCAAACCCAGCACCAGCCCAATCGTACTGATAAATCTGGTCCATACGCTCAATAGACCCCACCAGCGCCATAGAGATCCGATCTCCCTTGGTGCTCAACAGAGAGCACCCCAGTACGTACATCAAGAAGCCCCGAGTCATCTGCACATCCGTGAAGCCTAGCTGACCCCTGAATGTATCCATGAACCACTTGGCCGTAACCAAGGGCTCCTCTGGGACCGCTCCGAGTAACACCTACACTTGATCCCACTCGGTGACTATGTCCAAATACCGTAAGAGCTCTCCTCCGAATGGGATCCCCGTGATCATGCTGAAGTCCAAGGGAGTCATCATCATCTCTCCAAAGTCAAAGTGGAAGTGTTGGTGGTATCCCACCACCTCTCTGCCAATACATGGATATGTCACAGGTCATTGGAGCTCTTCGTCAGGATTTGACAAAGTCTCCGAAACCTGTGGCCATGATGAGTCCCTGCACGGTCGCGTTCAGCTCTGCGTATAACTCGAAGCCATGAGCCAGGCTGCCGTGCCCCTTTAGCACCTTGGGCTGTAACTGCAAGAAAGAATCACAAGATTTGATGTTAGTAAATAAGGAAGAAATAGGAAACAAAAATGAGTATAGAAAAGTAAAAGAAAAAAAAGAAGAAAAGAAAAAAAATGAAAAATAATAATAATAAGGAAACAATATCCGCATTTTCGAGATATAAGGTTTTGAGAATGACATAGCCATGAGGTATGGGTAAAATAAACGATAGCTTCTTGGAGAACTCCACAAGCATGGATTTCACATTTATGAAAAGTTTGGTTGTCATTTACAGAATAATAAAAAAAGGAAGCAATAATAAAGGATGAATGAACAACGAAAGTATCTAGAGTACTGGTTTATTAATTCATTAACAGATATGCGAGGTTTTGATTGGCATACATCGCAGTCAAAAGTCTTTTAAGAAAAATTAACAAAACTAAATGTGCACAGATACAGATGGGACACCCAAGAATTCGTAAGCATAGGCATTTATTTTCATATGAAGTCTTGTCCCCGCATTCATAAAGTTTATAGAAAATAGGATAAAGAATACAAAATTAAATGAGCATTGGTTAAAGCATTCAAGACGCTCGAGAGCGCTACAAGTACAGCATTGCTGTCACACCCGTTCCAGAATTTCATAGTTTAATCATGCATGATATGAAATTTAATGAATTATCATTGATATATGATAATTGAGGATAAGTGGTTGACTGTGGTCAACGGTAAGGTGTCAGTGAGGACACGAGAATATGGAAGTTCATATTGCATAATCATGAGTAAATGACATTTATATGATTTAAATGCTATTTGACTTTATCTAGTATTTGTTGAATAGTAATTTTACCTGTGTTTGGTAAATTGTAGTAATCTTTGATATTGTTATATATTGATTTGAGAACTGTGGTGAGAACGTGAGTGTCACGCTAATTGAAAAGGTAGGTTGTGTAGAGATTTCACAGAATATAATTTTCGGACGTTATTTTGGACCCCAAACGAAACTTAGTCGGAAACTTTTGAAATTTATAGTTTTCACTCGTAAAGGCATAAAATGGACGCGTGCGAAGTTTCGAGAGGTAATTAGAAGTTTGAGGAACTTGCGGGGAGGTAAACGTAAATTCCCGAAAGATTGCCTATAAATAGATGAGGATGAGATTCATTCTCATCCAAACTTGCCAAAAATATCTAGAGAGAGGAGAGAGAAAGGAGATTTGTTTTCATCGGGCTTTGCGACGCCGATCGACGACCGTTCGTCCGTCAGATTTTCTCCAGATTTCAGATTTGAACTCGTGGAGGTAAGATCTACGTTTTGATACCACTTAGGTCATGTTTGGCCAAGTTTTGTTAAAATCTTAATTTTGGACTTTTGGGAAAAATCAGGTAAAACTTGTAGGAATCGTACCAAATTCGAAATCCGACGATTATTTAGCCCCCTAGACGATCCTTCAAAGTTTGAAGAGATTCGCACGAGGTATGAATTCTAGATCTATGAAATATATGGATTTTCATGTTTTGGACATCACTTTTGATATTCTTGGATCCGGGCAAAATTCATGTATTAGCTAGGCCCGTTAATTATGCACGTGAAATTATGATAAAAGCACGTATAACTGTTTATGTGAGCATGTTATGTGTCTACTTGGGTCAAAGGGGAGTTTGGTGCAAATTCATTCGGAGTAAGCTCCTCGAACCTTGAGGATTGTGATCTTGTTGGAATTGGAATTTGTGGTGGTGTCTGGATTGGAGGTGGGCCCAACCAATACACGGTACCTGGTATGGAGGAAGGCCCAACCAGTGTACGAGATGCGTGGGAGAGGTGGGCCTCCTACGGCATCGACCGGATGAATGCGTACCACTCACCCCAGAGACTATTTCTATGTGTTTTAGATGCTTAAACCATGAATTGTCATATAAGCATACATTTAGAATTGTACGCTCAGCATATAGCTGAGCAGTGGAGATGTACTCCATTGCAGGTAAGAAGAAGGATAAGAAGAAGCGTGAGGAGTGAGGCCGATGAATGCCGGGAATAACATTTATATATGTTTTTGTTTTAATCCTAAACTTGTGTAAGGATTTGAATATTGTAGTATGTTGTAATAGAAACATGGATTAGCTTCTCAGTATTGTAATCTTGTAATTGAACGTCTGTAATTATGTCTTGAAGGCGTTAAAATCAATTGTGGTTGTGATTGTTGTTGGTATTGAGTAGTGGGACTTGTAAGTTCCAGCACAGGGCTGCCAGCAGAGGAGCAGTCGACTGAACCCCCTGATCAGTCGACTGGATCTCGTGTAATTGAGAAAACTGTAAGGAAACATTAGAGAAGCAGTCGACTGGACCCCTTGGGCAGTCGACTGAACACTGTTACTTTTGACCACTGCCTCCTTCGATTGAAAAGCAGTCGACTGGTTTCAGAAAGCAGTCGACTGGGCAGTCGACTGGACCTCTGTTGAGTTTTAGGGTTTTTGGTTCTGCTTGACACAGTCGACTGGACCCTTGTGCAGTCGACTGGGCAGTCGACCGAACCTCTGTTTTCAAAACTATTTTCTTTGAATGTGTTTTCAATGGACAAAACTTTTTTAAACTCTAATTTCAATGTATTTTACAAACGCAGAAGGGAACGTTTCCTAAGTTTTAAACTACCAGGGTTGTTTTATAGAAGTTCTTTCCGCTGCGTATTATTAGATGATGTTTGGATGAGCCTTGGTGGCATGCCACGTGTCCTTTTTCCACGCGTAGTGGGATGGGTCGTGACAATTGCATTTGAAATAGGACATTTGTGGTTGTGTTAACGGCACATTACATTCGTAAAGTTCATATGGAAGAAGAATTACAAGAAAAGAAAAGAGAGGGGCGTGTCTACCTCGTGCTTGAACACGCGGGTGGACAAGTGTTCATCCAGGTCCCAGAGCAAGAATACAGGATCAGTATGAGGAGTGGGCACGTACTTCGCCTTCTTCCTACTTCTCGAACTGCTCACCATGATCTGTCTAAGAAAAAAGGGAATTCGTGGTTAGATTCATGAAAAATTCAGAAAAATAATAAAAATAATGAGAATGATATAAGTTTGATCGACCAGAACTAACCTGTGAGTACTGGAGATCAATACAAAAGAGAAGAGAGGATGGGGGAAAATTTTTCCAGAGAGGATTCGATTTGAGAGAGGTTTAGAGAATGAATGAAAATGCAATAAAACTCTCGGTATAAACTACCGCCCGTCAAACGTGGCACTCAGTTTTCGTGCGCGGCAGTTGGTGAACTGCCTTGCGGCACTCACTAAATGCCGCAGCGGCACTCCGTGAGTGCCATACGGCAGTCACGGACTGCCGCAAATTCCAGCGTGTGCTGCGTTTGAGGCGGTTACCAGACCTTTCATTTTCCCTCCAAAATTCAAATTGGGACCCGAAAATTGAATTCTAACCCCTAAAATTTTACCCTCATTGTGCTTTTGACCCCTGAAGATGGTTTTCAGGACCAGACTGGTCCTCGATTTCATGAAGTTGAAATAAATTGGAGTTTGTGGGCTCCAAATTTTGAAAATTGAAATGAATTCGAGTCTGTGGACTCCAAATTTTGAAATTTGAAATGATTTGAGTTTGTGGACTCTAAATTTTGAAAATTGAATTGAATTTGAGTCTGTAGACACCAAAATTCTAAAAAAAAAATTTAATTTGAGTCTATTCGACCCCTGATTCATCCGAATATGTTTGCCCCGCTTTTTTTAGGGTGTAACGGATTTGTACTCTCAATTCTTGCAGTAGATTTACATTAACCCTCATTCTGGGAATATATCGGATTTATATTCTCGATCCTCGTAACAGATTTATGTTGATCCTTTAGGGTGTAATGAATTTGCATTCTCAATTCTCGCAACAGATTTGCGTTAACCCTCATTCTGGGAATATAACGAATTTATATTCTCGATCTTCGTAACAGATTTACGTTGATCCTTTAGGGTATAACGGATTTGCACTCTCAGTTCTCACAACAGATTTGCGTTAACCCTCGTTCTGGGAATATAACGGATTTATATTCTCGATCCTCATAACAGATTTTCATTGATCCTTTAGGGTTCAACGGATTTGCACTCTTAGTTCTCGCAACAGATTTGCGTTAACCCTCATTCTGGGAATATAACGAATTTATATTCTCGATCCTCATAACAGATTTACGTTGATCCTTTAGGGTGTAACGGATTTGCATTCTCAGTTCTCACAACATATTTGGGTTAACCCTCGTTCTGGGAATATAACGGATTTATATTCTCAATCCTCATAACAGATTTACTTTGATCCTTTACGGTGCAACGGATTTGCACTCTCAGTTCTCGTAACAGATTTGCATTAACCCTCATTCTGGGAATATAACAAATTTATATTCTCGATCCTCGTAACAGTTTTACGTTGATCCTTTAGGGTGTAACGAATTTGCACTCTCAGTTCTCATAATAGATTTGCGTTAACCCTCGTGCTGGGAATCTAACGGATTTATATTCTCAATCCTTGTAACAGATTTACGTTGATCCATTAGGATGTAACAAATTTGCACTCTCAGTTCTCGCAACAAATTTGCGTTAACCTTTGTTCTGGGAATATAACAAATTTATATTCTCAATCCTCTGTAGACACCCCAATTTTGACCGGCCGTCGAATTTAGGAGAGCGTCACCTCCACGTCCAATGATGACAATGACCGAGAAATTCGAAGTATTCCAAGCTCTTCAGAAAATTCTCCAAAACGCGATAAAATTTCACAGAAAGAGAAAAATACCAGGTATTTAGGAGAATTCAGGTATAAGACATGATTTTTGGAAAGGATCTTCAAAAATAATTTGTTTCAAAAAGAGAAAAGACCTAAAAAGGGAATTTTAGTCAAAACCGGCACACGGCAGGCTTCCGCGGCACTCGGTGACTGCCGCACGGTAGTCACAGAGTGCCGTGCCGGCACTTGTCAAGTGCCGCCGCAGGTTTCTGACTGCCGTTTGCTTCCAAAGTCTGTATTTTGCAGAGCAATACGTATGCACATGCAAATAAGAACAAAAACTGATAAAGTAAGACTGATAAAGTTGCGGCAATCCATTAATTGCCGCGGCATTTGGTGAATGCCGCGCGGCAGTCATGAAGTGCCGCTACGGCATTTGATGAATGCCGCAGCGGCAGTCACGGACTGCCGCGTCAGTGTCTGGACTGCCGCGCTGGACAGCAGTCTGCATAATTTCAGAAAGTACACATTGTACCAACTAATGAGGGAATTACACCGGTTTTTTACTCCGAAATTCACCAAAAATACCTGGTAATTTTGCTTATAAAAGAGAAGGGATCTTCCTAAAAGAAGGGGGACCTAGAAGAAGAACACCAAGAGATATTGGGAGAAAAAAACATATACTTCCATTTCACCAACATTCTTTTAGAGAGAAAAAGAGAGTTTTTAGAGAATTAGAGAAGAGCTTGGAAGATCTTCAAAGAAAAGAAAACTTTGAGGATAATTTGGAGGTGATCCTCTAACCATAGATTATTAGCTTATCCTCTCTTTTCATCTCTAGTCTTAAAATCTTTCATTATTTTTGTTTATCAAGTAAACTTAGGAGTTTCTCTTGTTTCCATGTTACTTTCTTCCATTCTCTTGTTTATTTTCTTCTCTTGAAGGTCTTGGAGATCTTCAATATCTCTTTTGACCTCTAGAGCATGATCTTTTGAATCCTATGTAGGCTTGTGCTTCACATAGGAGTCAAAGTTTAATTAATACTTCACAAGAGGATCCAAGTCCACACTCATGATTTGAGTCTCCTAAACTTGGTGTCTTGAGGAATCATTTCAATATTCCTTTAAGACTCATGAGTCATGGTCATGTCCCCCCCCCCCCCCCCCCCCCCCCCCCTCCAATGACCATTAAATGGTAGGAGAATGTAGTTTTGAAGTCTTAACCCATCTCCATGGTTTAGATTTCCCTATCTTATAGATTTCATGAAATCTATCCATATTTCATTTGAAATCTATGAAGAATAAAGGTTTGTAGTCTCCCATGGCCATCAAATGGTAGGAGAAATGGTTTGGTTCAACTCAACTTCATAGTTTAATAGTTGGAGTTACCAAATAAAAGTTGAACTAGCAAAATAGAAACAGTGAATCCACAAACTGTTTTTGATCAAAGATTTTTAGTTCAAAATCTAACCGTTGAAATTAAGTGAAACCAACGGGAAAGTGTCAATAATACATTGTTCTACCACTGTAATTTTTGTTTTGAGGTGGTTTCATGTTTAGAATGGTTTGATCATGGTTTTTGTGAAGCAACAATAATCTGTCCAGAATTTCAGAATAGTTTCAGAACAGCAACACTCTTTTGAAATAATTAAATCAGAGTTCTAACAAAGTTTCTATGACCCAAAATAATTTTTTCCACGTAGATTAATGTGTTAGGAAGTCACCCTAAAAAGAACAAAGCAATTCTGATTTTTTTACTAGTTTTAATAAATCGTGCAAGAATTCTGGACAGGAGATTGTAAGATGCTGAGTGATGTCTAGTGTTTTCCATATTCCCGGAGATCTAACCGTTGAAACCTTGATTTTCTTTTTGATTTGTAAACTAGACTCAAAGAGGCATTCTGTGTCCAAAATTCACCAAGATCAAACCTTGAGAGAAGTGCTTTTTATTTCTTTTAAGTTCTGGTCTGCTCTCTGCAATTTTCAGAGTTTTATGACACATTTGACTTGTTTTGTAAATAAGGATCTAAATGACTTCTTTATGATCTAGGGCTTAAACCATGCTTTAATAATGATTAGTTGAGCTTGAATTCAAAGTTTAAGAGTATTTCATAGTTTATCCTTGTCCATGTACATATTCATCCATATGGTTTGACATTTATAATCAAGACTTATTTGCTTTGGATTTAATTACATTAGATAGATGTAAGCTAGAAATTTAGGATTGTTATTTCTAACATCGTATTTTGCATATCATGTGGACTAACCCTTTGTTTTGTAGCGCTATCAAGGTACGATTTCTCGATCCCTCTCTAGTTTATTAAATTTCTTGATTTTATTTGATTTTGACCTCAATGCGCGATACCTTAGAATTAGGTTTTGCCTTATGTGTATATGTGATTAGAGACTCTTTTTAGGATTTTCTTTTGTTCGCATGCATTGCACGTTTATTATCGCTGCTGGATCCCGGGTAAGTTCACTTGTTCTCTATTGCATATCATATCGCTTGCTACCTGAATTATGTGGCTTTTGAATGATATTTTGTCAATTGCAATTTTACACCCTTTGGACATGCTTTTGTGATGTATATGTATATATGTATTAGTTGAGGGCATGCTTAGATTAATAAATTTGATTAAAAGGATATTGAGTAGAGGCCTATCGCAAGATAGGATGAGAGAGGGTGTTTTAGTCCGACGGGCTCCTTCCTCTCTCATTCCATAATCCCCGGACCTAGTTAATCTTTGGTTTCGCAAATGATCAGTTTCCTTTCAAAATGGTTTCTTAATTTTCCTTTTAAAAATTAAGTGGCGACTCACTTTGTTTTAGAAATTGATTTTGAAAAGCTGTGGGTAAACCAACCTGCGATATCCACATCCTTGTAACAGATTTACGTTGATCCTTTAGGGTATAACGGATTTGCGCTCTTAGTTCTCGTAACAGATTTGCGTTAACCCTCATTTAGGGAAGTTAAAAATACATTTTCTCGACCCTTGCAAACGAATCTCTGCATCGGTCAACATTTGGTAATCTTCTCTGGCTAACGCATCATGAAATCTGCGTCGCATATAAAGAAGACATGATATAGAGTAAGCATAACACCTGCTTGGTCAAGTTTATTTGGAAAATACCATTGCATGAGCATGTGCATCACAATAGGATAGGTGCATTCATCCGTATGATTACTTGTGCTTACGTGTGTTTGCTCTTGCCTGAACTACGTCTTGGTCTGATTCCTGATGAGATACATAGGCAATCCATCATGGAACACGACCGATTGGAACTTTGCTACACGCGTATTTTCTTTTGCAACGCATTTTGTTTTTACCTAAATCCGACAGTTTGGTTAAAGGCTTGTCTTCACAGAGGCTTTGGCGTTCACTTGTGATTCACGTTGCTCCACAAGCTCCGTCGAAGAGGGGCAAATTGTAGACACCCCAATTTTGACCAAACGTCGGACAGGGGGGAGTATTACCTCCAAATCCGATGATGATAATGTCCGAACTAATCTAGGACTTCTAAAGATGATTCAAGCTCTTCTCCAACTTAAACAAAAAGCAGAAAGGAAAGGAAAAATGGAAATAGAGGCAAAACGGCACCTGGGCCCACATGCGGCAATTGCGGGTTGCCGCTGCAGCACTCCCTGACTGCATTCAGTGAGAACCGCACCGGCAGTCATTAACTGCCGCTAAAATGCTTCAAGTGCCGCTAAAATTGGAAATCCTGAAAAGACGGCAGTCCATGGAGTTGTCCACGCCATTCATTGAGTGCCGCTGCGGCATTCAGTGAATGCCACGCCGACATTCAGTAAGTATCGTACCGGCACTCAGTAAGTGCCGCTTCCATCTCCATCGAGTGCCGCAATTTTGTAACAACCAGCGGTAATACAGCACCTTTTGTACTACCAAAGGACAGTCCGAATTAGGGTTTTCTGCTCTGAAATGACTGAAATGCCCCTTCAAATTTGTCTATAAATAGAGGATGAATATCCTCTTGCATGGGGTTGGAATTTTTCTTTGAATCTAGAGGTTGTATTAGTTCTCCAGTCCTAAAAGTTTCAAAATTTCTTCTCTAAACACAATTAGAAGTGAGTTTTAGAAGATTTAAAGAGGGTGGAAAGCTTGATTAGTCTTTGGAAGTTCTTCAAAATCACAAAGTTGAGGAATATTTTGGAGGTAAAATTTTAAGTTAATTAGTCTTAATTATATTCTAATCACAAATATACTTATAGTCTTCGAATTTTCTTTTTCTTTTCCTTTTTTAATCTTTACGATTCATAAGGCCCTCACTGTCTCACTTGAATCCTTAGACTTGAAATCCTTTAATTCTTTTGTAAGTTCTTAATTTACAAGAAGATTGAAGTTGATATTAGTACACTTGATTAATAAATCTAAACCTATCTTCATGATTTAGGTTTGTTATGTTTAGGTCTCATGGACTTTCTCCATATTTCTTTGAGACTTTCAAGATATGAATGTAGTTAGTCTCCCATGACCATCAAATGGTAGGAGAGGTAGTGTGGTTTAAGCCAATTTCCATGGATCATGGATGAAATTAATTAACAAAGTTGTATTTAATAAATGATGCAGTGAGTTCACAATCTGTTTTTGATCATAGATTTTTAGTTAAACATCGAACCGTTGGAACTGAATGAAACCAACGGGAAAGTGTTTATAACTCAAAGTTCTACCAGTATAATTTTTGTTTTAAGGAAGTTTCATGTTTAGAGTGGTTTGGTCAAGGACCACTATAATCTATCCAGAGTTTCAGAACAGTAACACTCTTTTGAAATAAGCAAATCAAAACCTTAATTAAGCGCTCTTGACCCAAAATACTTTTTTCTAAGTAGTTAAATGTGTTAGGAAGCTACTCTAAAAACACCAAAGCATTTCTAATTTTTTTACTATTTTTAGAAAATCATACAAAAACTTTGGACGGAGAGTTGTAAGTCCCTGAGTGACGTCTAGTGTTTGTCCAATTCCCGGAGATCTAACCATTCAAATCTCGATTTTCTTTTTGGATTAGAAACTAGACTCACAGAGGTTTCTTGTGTCTAAAAATCACTGACATCAAACCATTAGAAGGATCCCTTTTATTTCCTTGAAGTTTGGGTCTGCTTGCTGAAATTTTAGTATTCTGGAATAGTTTTTAATATATCTTGTGAACAATGGTCCCAATGGTCTTCTCATGATTTACGGCTTTAACCATGTGTTAATAATGATTAGTTAAGCTTAAATACAGAGGCTAAATGATCCAAATCAAGGAATAATCCAATAGCTCATTCTTGTTCACATCTATGTAATCATACACATTCATCCATGTAGATTGGTATTAGAATTCATAATTGTGTTATTTCTTCTACTTGATAGAATTAAGCTAGACGTTTAGGAATAATTATTTGATACTGTATGACACGACTAAATAGTTGTGCGCTCTTGTGCAACACCCAAGTGTAGATGATCGTGCAAGTAATATAGTACTGGAAGTCCAGGTCGATCCCACAGGGAAAGAATAGGAAGAATGTCTACTAAGTTATAACCTAAAACAAAAGAAAAAAAAATAAGAATATAGAAATGGAGGTTCTACGAATCCTAATTAATTAACTTAAATTAAATAGCAAACTAAATCATAAAGAAACATAACTAATTAAACAGATAAATTAAAGGTCTTGGAAATACGTGAATCCACATTGATCCTAACCACCTACCATGCATACTCATTAATGTTCTATGGAGCTCATTCCTTTTCAACATTCTGTATTTTTCTAAAGATAAAGAATCATTAGCCCTTTCATCACCGGGACTATATCATCACAAGTGATTTAAAATACATAGAAGACGGTTTAAAACAATGGTTATTACTTGCACTCTAAATGGTATTAGCATTCAAAGTGGTTTTCAAAAGTCATTGAAGAAAATAGCCTTAAGGCTTTAAGTTCTAAAAACTGTTGTGACAAACTGAGATTATTGGGACAATTTGATAACATATTTCTAAAATAGAAAGTCATGGAATACTTAAAAGAATCATCTCAAGATTCTGCAGGTTCGATCGATCGAAGTGCTCTCGATCGATCGGACAGCATCATCCTTCAATCGATCGAAATGCCTTCGATCGCTTGATTATAGCCCTGGTTCGATCGATCGAAATACCTTCGATCGATCGAGCCCAAGGGTTCTAAAGATTGCATGGCAGAGGTTGGGAATCAATGTTTTATCACATATTACCAACGTCTAAACTACGGAAACATAATAAAACTAATACAAAAACAGTAAAACAAAACAATCATAACTACTGGATTCATTAATAATCAAATAAGATAAAGGAAAGGAAAACCTGGAATAAATCTGAAAATAACTTGTAAATAACTTGAATCTTCAATAATCTTCAGTATAATAATGAAAAAGTGGAAGAAAAATAAGAATCTAACCTAATCTTCTCCTAATATGAAGTTCGATTGATCGAGCTTAGTTCGATCGATTCGAAGGTTCGATCGATTGAAGTCTCAATCGATTGAACTCTGCTCAATCGATTGAACTCTCTGATTTTGACAAATCTGCGCACCGATGGGAGAATGGCCATAACATTTCACTCAAACCTCGGATTGACCTCCCATTTACGGCCACGCGACTGTAACTCAAAGATCTACATTTCATATCTCTGGGAAAATATTCCAAATCTGAAGTCTTCATTGTCAAAATTGGCATTTTCTCAGCTGCTTCTATTATTCTATCCACCATAATCACTTTTCTTTAGTTGCACTTCATTGATTTACATCCTAATAACTATAAAACAATGCAAAAATATATAGTTTAGCATTAACACAATAAAAAGAACATTGTTATTAGAATGCACCTAAATGTAGGGACTTTGGGGATAAAAGTATGCATAAAAGACCATATAATACGCTATGAACATGCACTTTTCACCTCGAATCACTGTATGATGATGCCAAAAATTGGTAAGAAGGATCTAGAGAGAGAGAGAAAAAGACACAAGCAAGTTATATGTGGTTCGGCCCCGTTAACAAGGTGACCTACGTCCACGGTTATGTCTGTGCGCGTTCAGTAGCAGATCACCGGAGGGCCTGGTGAGCCAACAAAGAGGGGCGGCACTACCAGTAATACCGGCCGGGTATATGCGTACAATGGTGAATTCTGTGCTCTCTGCTTGTTAGCTAGAGAGTTCTTCAGATCCCTGTAGACAGGGTAGGTGGGCTCTTTTATAGGTGCAAGAGTCCACCCATACATGGTAAGTAAGTTAGATTAGGAAGCCTAACTTATTACAATTGATTTGCATGATTTGGGGAGAGTTTCCTAAGCGGTTTAGGAAACTGCCACATTCCCTCTTGCAGTCTTGCAGCTGGTTTAGGAAACTGCTGGTTAGGCCAGGTCTACGGGACTCCGCAACCTTTTGTGCCCGGCCCGTTGGCACTAACCGGGCAGTCCTGACGAACACCTCGGGATCGTTGAGCTATTGGCGCCGTTACCGAAGTAACCAGCACCTCCCGGTGAGGTGGCAAACTGACTTCATGACTGGATAATCTTGGACATATCAGATGTCCCCCATTTTCGAAACTAACAGGATGCTTCATCGTGTGAGGATCGAAAATCAGTATCGCCCTGGGAACCGTCCGGATACCCTCCGGGAATGCTGTTCGGGAGGTGACCTACCTTTCAGATCACCCGGTGGAATAACCGACCGGTACGAAGAGGAGCCCAGGTGTTGGTGTTAGCACGTGTCAGGGAGTAGTTGGCCTGGTCAGGATCCATCGAAATCGGTTCGAAGGTAACCGAACAATTGCGTGGTAACCGGACCGTCATGTCACGCATTTAATGCGCGCACCTTTTGAGGTGACCCTTCACGTGCCCGAGGCGACAGTTGTTGGACGGTTTTTGGCGGGAAAACTCCTAAGCCATTGGATCTGATTGATCCGGACTGACCGTTATTCCTATATAAGGAACACTTGCTCATTTCTTCAATTCCTGCTGCCAAGTGATAGAGATTACCGAGCGGTTTGAGAGCAAACAAGATCCCGAGCAAGATTCCCGTTCCCTTTTCTGCGCTAAACTCTATAAGTCTCTCCTTTCTATCTTCAGTTCTTCACTCACTTCTTCTTTTTTGAGCGAACCTGGAGGGAACAAACCCACTTAAGTCAGAACAGTCGTGGGATTTTTTCTTTCTTAGGTTTTGTTATTTCTTCTAATCAGGAGGTACTTTAGGGCAGTTGGACCGAACGGGTGTTCCCAGAAGAGTCTTGAGAGAGTGTTACTTTTCGTCCAGAATCTTGTACGACCGGCCCTTCAAGTTATTAGATCTGCCTCCCTTGTATCTCAGGCTTGGAGTCCTTGACCCATTTTTAGGTCGCCTTCTGCCTCCTAGGTCCACCGTAGAATCAGATATGTGCCACTCCGACTTCAACTCGTCATCCGGATCGAAAGACGAGCAGTCACGATCGGGAACCCTGAGCACAAGCTTAGACCCTCCTTCCTTGACCCCCTTTGATCAGCACAATGAGGGAAGCATCCCTACCCGGGCATCTCTTGTGGCCTCGACGTCTCGGGGATCGAGCGACGAAGGGTCTGTACCGAACAGTCCCGGCATCGTTTTTGCCTGCGAGTCGATCATCAGCACCCTGTGCGTTCCTGACTTGGGTTGGAATAGGGAGAGATATGATATTCCCGGCCCTTTCTCTCTGTCAGTCCACAACGGCGGGGCTCACTTTCACGAATCGGGCTTCGTTACCTTGTATGTGGACGCCTTTATGGCAGGCCTTCGCCTACCGCTCCATCCTATTGCCCGGAATGCACTCATCTACCTAGGGATCTCCCCGGGGCAGTTCGCCCCGAACGGTTGGCGTTATCTGATAGGGTCCATCTCTTTATGGCCCCATGTCCTCGGGTATGAGCTTACCCTATAGGAGTTCTTTGGACCCACCTGCCATTCCAAGTTCACGGGGAGTCCGACTTCTTCTCGCTCGGGGCCAGGCAGGGGCAGAAGATGATAGTCAACTGCCCGAGTAATGATAAGGGGTGGAAGAAGAAATTCTCCCAAGTATCCACCCTGGGGCTATGTAAAAAGGCACCGAGTGTGCAGTTGAGGACCTCCTGGGTGGTAAAGTTGAAGAGTAAGCCCAATCACTTTCCTTTCATGATTAGTCTCTTTGTTTTACCATGACTAACCCATTTGTATTTTTGCTTTGTAGTGGGGTTAGTTGACTCGCCCAGTCTTTCCGACGAGTTCCAAGCGAGGATCTTGTCTTTGGTAGAGGACCCGACTGACATCAATAAGGTGCTGACCCGGTCGGGAAACCCGAAGGTTTCTTATGAGCCCAAGCATCGCTTCAAAGCTCTCATATTCCCATCGATCATTCCAAGTAAATTTTGTTACTTGACTTTCCGGTTACTTTTTTTTTGTATTTGGTACTTTGCTGAGCTCTCATGCGCTCTTCTCCGGTTTTACAGAAATGGCTCCCAAGAGTGTAGTGGCTCTGAAGGAAAAGGAGGCGGCTCTGATGGCTCGGGCCGGCCAAAAGAGGAAGAAGCAAGACCCCACCGAGGGCCATCCCCTCAAAAGGATCTCCTGGGGGATCTCGATCCGGGCAGAGAGGGAAGCTGCTGCGACCTCAACGCCCGGTGTTACTATTGTCGCACCATCACCTCTTCCTCCCGCCGTCAATCCGTCCGGAGTCTCCTTCCCCAGCATGGAGGAGACAGCTCGCGCGGGTCCCTCCTCGAGACCGGCAATCGAGATGACATACAACGTCCGCAGAAGGGTCCAGCCCAGGCTGCTATAGAGTCAGATAGACAAATGCACTCTGCTGAGTCCCAAGGCCATAATCGATTCGCTCAACAGCATCAGCCACATGGTAAGTCATTCTGTAACATGAGCATTAGCCATTCTTCCATATGTATACTGACATTGTTTTGATCTTGCAGATTGGATGCATTATGGCAGGGGCTAAAGCGACCCTTCCCAGTGTTGCCGAGAGGTTGGCCGCTGTGGAGGCCGACTTGTCTGTAGAGAAGGCTGCCTAGGAGTCCGCGGAGTTTGCTCTCTCCATGGAGGAGGAAAAGTCCCGGGTAGTGGCCCTGGAGCTGGGGGAGACCCGCGACTCTCTCTCAACCAAGCGGGCTGCCCGGAAGGATACAAAGACGAAAGCTGCGGCCGCAGAAGCCGGGAGGATCACTGCCGAGAAAGACCTGGCGGCAATGACGAGTACACTTTCTAAGCTCACAACCGCTCGGGACGCTAAAGCCAAGGATGCCGAGGAGGAGTTCGAGGCAGGATTCCTTACTGGCTACGTTGATTTGGCTAAGCGGGTTGCTGCCGACAGCCCCGACTGGGACCTGTCTGGCTACTCGTGGGCAGAGTCCAGTTACTGGAAGGAGGGCCAAGCTGACGCCGAGGTCGTAGCTGAAGCTGCACTGATCGGGGACCCTGTTATGGAAGAGCAGGCTGCTAGGGAGGAAGGGTTGGTCTTCGTGGATAACCCATGACCTCTGGATTTTTTTTTTTTTTTTGGGGAAGGCTACTATAATTGCCCCCCAGGCAGTGTATATACTTTGTAATTAATGAAAAGGCCCTCGAGGCCAATTTTCTTTCCATTAACTGCTTACTATTGTCTACACTTTGCCTATTTGTGATTGCTAGTATCTGCCCGATTTTTAGCCGACCTAAGCCCCTGCCTTAGCAAATGGTTTAGGACCGTAACCAGTAGAACACCTGGTCTTCTCGACCTGTTTTAAAGGTAATTGCCTAGTGTACCATAGGAACTTATCTTATTTAGCGTCTGGGATGTCTCGGTGTATTATAGGAGCATCCTGTTTTACCGCCCGAGAGGTCCTGGTGTATTATAGGAGTATCCTATTTTACCGTCCAAGAGGTCCCGGTGTATTATCGGAGTATCCTGTTTTACAGTCCGGGATGTTTATCTCTGATCACTGTAAGTATTTAGGAATGTTAGGATTCTAAGTTCTTTTAGTGACCGGTGTGATTTCCTGGTCTGGCTTAATGTTCCCCTGCCCCCCAAGCATTTTGCTAAGGTGGGAGTGCAGGAGTGAGTGGTTGTAGGAAACCGACCTAGAACATGGGTGGTTGCAGGGTCCTTTGAAGCTTGCCATCGTCGGCCACCTAGGGGTTTTCCCCCATCATCGGTTGGACCTAAGCAAAGCATTGTGTAATTTCCTATTTGGGTCTGGTATCCCCTTGCCCCCCGAGCGTCCTGCAAAGACGGGGGCGTGGTGAGGAATGACTGTAGGAAACCGACCTGGAACATGGGTGGTTGCAGGGTCCTTTGAAGCTTGCCATCATCAGCCACCTAGGGGTTTGCCCCCATCGTCGGTTGGACCTAAGCGAAGCCAATGCCTTGGGGGTGACCCCGAGGTCTTTTCTGCCTTGGTTGCCAGCCAAGGTCTTTTGCCTCGGGGTTAGGCCCAAGGTCTTTGCGCCTTAATTTTGAGCCAAGGTTTTTTTTTTGCCTCGGGGTTAGGTCCGAGGACTTTCAATATTGCATGGAACACTCAAAAGGAGTAATTTTGTAAAGTAAAATATTTTATTCAAAAATTTATAATGAATGCTCCGATGGAGCTACAAAAATTTCCAAACCAGTGCTAAATTGCCCATGCCTCGTGGTTACTGATAGTACTTCCGGAGGTGTTGCACATTCCAAGGGTGAGATAGCTCACGTCCATCAACGCTCTGAAGCCAGTAAGTTCTCGGTCGATTGACTCGGGTAACCATGTATGGACCTTCCCAGTTTGGCCCCAACATTCCATGACTCAGGATTCGGGTAGACTGGTTCACTGCTTAAGGATGAGGTCTCCTACTTGAAAACTGCGATATTGCACCTTGCTATTATAGTACCGGGACACCTTCTACTTGTAGGCTGCAACTTTTAGATACGCCCAGTCTCTTTTCTCCTCCACCAAGTCCAGTTCCGTTCTGAGTGCATCCTCATTGTCGGGCATACTATAATTCGCCACCCGGTAAGTAGGCAACCCGAGCTCTGTGGGGACCACCGCCTCGAATCTGTAGGTTAAAGAGAACGGCGTCTCACCTGTTACCACTCGGGGTGTAGTGCGGTAGGCCCATAGGAGGGTTGGCAGCTCTTCGCCCACAGCCCTTTGGCGCCTTCAAGCCTTGTTTTGATTGACTGCAAGATTGTCCGATTTGTCACCTCGGCTTGACCATTGGCTTGAGGGTGCTCGGGGGAGGAATAGTGATTGAGTATCTCGTAGCCCGAGCAGAACTGCCTGAAGCTAGGGGTGTCGAATTATCTGCCGTTATTGCTGACCAGGACCCAGGGAATGCCGGATCTACTGAGGATATTCCTTTCCACGAAGCTTTCCATTTTCCGTTCGGTTATTGTTGCCAATGGCTCGGCCTCTACCCATTTAGTGAAGTAATCAACAGCGATGATGGCGAACTTGACCTGTCCTTTTCCCATCGGCATGGGACCGACAATATCGATAGCCCACTGGGTGAATGGCCTGGGGCTATGGATTGGTGTCTGGAGTTCTCCTTGTCTGTTGATCATAGGAGAGTACCTCTGACATTTGTCGCATCTTTTGACATACTCCTGAGAATCTCGGGCCATTATCGGCCAGTAATATCCTTATAATAAGGCCTTTCTAGAGAGTGCCCGACCTCTGATGTGATTCCCGTACACCCCTTCATGGATTTCGTATAACATTGATTGGACCTATGCGGGATGCACGCAGCGGAGATACGGTATAGAGAATCCCCTTTTGTAGAGGATGCCATCTACAAGATGATATCGGGCCGCCCGGTATCTGACCCGGCGGGCCTCCTCCTTCTCGTTCAGTAGTGCTCCTGTTGTCAGGAATGCTATGATCGGGTCAATCCAGCTGGGTCCTAAGGCGTCTGGTTCCACCTCCATGCATTCTGAGTTGATCACACTTGGCTCGGGTAGGTATTCTATCCGTATCCCGGGCAAGTCTGACTCAGAAGACGAAGTGAGGCAGGCTAACCGGTTAGCCCTGGTGTTTTCCTCTCTGGGTATCTGCGTAATGGACAAACCCTGAAGCTTCTTCGAAACCGTTCGGACAAGAGCTAGATAGGCTACCATGTTGTCTCCCCGGGCTTCATATTCTTGGTTGACTTGATTGACCACGAGCTGAGAGTCGCTGTAATCCTGGACCTGTTCCGCACCCATGGAAGTGGCCAACTGCAATCCGACCAATAGTGCTTCACACTCAGCATCGTTGTTAGAGGCGCGGAACCCAAACCTTAGGGCATACTCGAGCTGGATGTCATCGGGAGTAGTTAGGATGATTCTAGCCCCGCTGCCTTATTGGTTTGAGGATCTGTCCACATACAGCACCTAGGTGGGGATGTCAGCCTGTAACCCAGGCGGTAGGACCGGTGGGTCAATCTCTCCAACTGGGTCTTCTGGATATGTGAACTTCACCAGAAAGTCTGCTACCGCTTGTCCTTTGATGGCCATCCGGGGTCGGTAGACCACTTCAAATTCTTCTAACTCCAAGGCCCACTTGACGAGCCTTCCGGACGTGTCGAGTCGGCTTAGGATCCTACAGAGAGGTCGGTCTGTGAAGACCACAATCACATGGGCCTGAAAGTACGGACGGAGCCTTCAGGCTGAGGTGATGAGGGTGAACGCCAGTTTTTTGATATGGGAGTATCTGTTCTCTACCCCTTGGAGTGCCCGGCTGGTATAGTATATTGGGAACTGTATCCCGTGCTCTTCCCGAATGAGTGCCGAGCAAACCGCTGAGGGTGACACTGCCAAGTATAAGAACAATTCTTCCCCCGGCACGGGTGTTGAGAGTAGAGGAGGGGACGCCAAGTACTTCTTGAGTTCCTAGAACGCCTCTTCACACTCTTTTAACCACTAAAATGCCTTACAGAGGATTTTAAAGAATGTCAGGCACCGATCGGTAGCTCGGGAGATAAATCTGTTCAATGCGGCCACCCGTCCGACTAAGCTCTGAACCTCCTTCGTCGATTTGGGCGACCGCATATTGATGATGGCTTGGATCTTTTTGGGGTTTGCCTCAATCCCTCGCCTGCTGACTAGATGGCCCAGGAATTTCCCGGACGAGACGCCGAAGGTGCATTTGGCCGGGTTTAACCTGATCCCAAATTTTTTCAAAATGCTGAAGGCCCCGGTCAGATGCTCAAGGTGGTCGGACTCGTCCCGGCTCTTGACCAATAGATCATCCACGTACACTTCCATAGACTTCCCGATCAGGTCCTTGAACATGTAGTTGACCAGGCATTGATAAGTGGCCCCGACATTCTTGAGGTTGAATGACATAACCTTGTAACAATATGTACCTTGGTCAGTGATGAATGCAGTCTTCTCTTCATCCCCGGGGTACATGCTGATCTGGTTGTACCCCGAGTAGGTATCCATGAACGAGAGGAGTGAGTGACCGGTCATGGAATCCACAAGGAGGTCTATCCTGGGCAGTGGGTAGCAATCCTTGGGGTAGGCCTTGTTGAGGTCGGTGAAGTCCACACACATCCTCGACTTCCCGTTGCTTTTCTTGACCAGAACGACATTAGCTAACCCGTCAAGTGGACCTCTTGAATGGACTTTGCCTTCAGGAGCTTTTCCACCTCTTCAGATACCGTTGTCTGCCTCTCGGGGGCCATGCCCCTTCTCTTCTGCTTCACCGGCCGGCAATCCAAGCTGACATTAAGATGATGGGACATTATCCGGGGGTCAATCCTGGGCATATCCTCATGACTCCAAGCGAAAATGTCCTGATTTTACCGCAGGAACTGAGTCAGTTTTTCCTTCAGGCCGGGCTCCAGTAGGGTATCGATGCTGACCATACGGTCTGGGTACTCGGGATTTAACATCACTCTTTCCAATTCTTCCACCGGACCTATCATGTTACTCGAGTTCTGAGGGTCCATCTCCTGGACGTTTAACGTTTCGGTGATAGCCCCTCGGCACAACGAGCTGACATAGCAACTCCGGGTGGTAGTCTAATCTTCACACAAGTTTTTGGGTCCCTGAGGAGTTGGGAACTTCACCGTTAAGCTGTAAGTGGAGACGACCGCCCTGGCCTTGTTGAGGGTCGGCCTCCCAAGAATGACATTGTAGGCTGACGGGGCTTCCACGATCACAAAATTTGTCAGCATGGAAGCCTGCTGAGGGTAGGTCCCCATGAGAACTGGGAGCTCAATTGTTCCAAGCAGTTGTGTGCTGGAGCCATTGAATCCTACCAGGGGGGTACCAACCGGTCGAGCCGATCCCTGGATATCCCGAGGTGATCAAATACTGATGTGAACATGATGTCGGATGAGCTACCCGTGTCCACCAGCACCCTCTTGACCATGTAGTTGGCAATAGAAAGCGTCACAACTAGCGGGTCATCGGGGGGGCAGTGGAATTCTTTCACGTCGTCGGAGGAAAACATCAATATGTCAGTCAGCGGGGAGTCGGTGGATTGGACATGCCAGACATCCGCTCGGGACGCCCGAGCATGCCTCTTCCTTGCCGATTGACGTTCCTCTGGAGATCACATTAATTTGACTGAGAGGCTGTAATTGACCGGGAGCTCGGGCTCCTTGCGCAGGTCGTCCATCTGTTGCGACGTACTCTGCACGATGACGTTGCTCGATCAATTTTTCAATTACTATCTTTAACTTGAAGCAGTCCTCTGTGTTGTGGCTGTGGTCTCTATGGAAGCGGCAAAACTTGTCCCGATTCCTCTTCCCGGGTGGGGCTTTGAGCTTTGTTGGCTGTTGAAGCAACTTTTATGCCTCGACGGCGGCCATGACTTCTTGTATGGGCCGGGAAAGTGGTGTAAAAGCAATCGGGGGCTGACCTCGGACATCCTACTAATCCTGCTTCGGCCTCTTTCTCGGGCCCTTCTCAAATCCTTCATGCTTGCGCTTAGCCTTCGGGGATTCGTCTCCCGCCTGGCTGGTGCGCTTCATTTTTAGGAACTCCTCGGTGTGTATGTACTTACCGACCCTCTCCGAGAGCTCTACTAGGGTTGCCGGTCAGTCATGATGAAACGACATGGCAACTTTGGTGTGTTAAACTCCCAAACAGAAGGCCATAGCCGTTTTATTGAGATTGCGGATTTGAAGCCTTTGCTGGTTGAAACGATCCACATACTCCCTTAGGGACTCCCCCTTTTGCTGCTTAACGGTTAGCAGCTGAGTGGCCGGTTGTGACCGATCGAGCATCCTGACAAACTGGCTGATGAATAGCTTTCTGAGGGCTTTGAAGTCATCGACCGCCCGGGGCTTCAGAGCATGGAACCACTGTACTGCTGGCCCTTTGGGGGTACTGGGAAAGGCCAGGCATAGTAGCTCGTCCACCATGGTGACCAGCGCCATCTGAGCCTTGTAGGTACGGACGTGGTCCACCGGGCTCCCTGTGCCATCGTAGGAGCTGAGGCGCGGGGGTTTGAACTTCCGCGGGATAGGGAACTGCATCACCCGAGCGGTGTAGGGTTATTCCGTCTCCATGTTGGTGAGGTTATGGCCGGACTTACGGCTCAACCTCTCAATCTGCTGTTGCAGTTCCTCGAACTGGGCCTTAACGTCATCTCGCCCGATTTCCTTCTCTATATCCGAGCGGTAGGTCGGATCGGATGACGAGGCCTCTTCCTAAAAGTGCGTTGACCTTGGGGATAGAGCCCGACTCTGGGTCTGAGTAATCGTGCGCCTAAGGTCCCCCTGGCTCCGAGTCAGAGGGGCTTTGGCTGATTCCCGGGCCTTCCGTCCTGACTCCTCCCCTCTGGCCGCACGCCGCCTGTTGATGATAATTCTGGCATCCTCCAGCCGGTGAGAATTGGGCCGAGCTCGCCTCCGCGAGTGCCTGGTTACCTGGCTACGCTCGTCGTCACCGAGGTGTTCCCAATCCGATGGGGACACCGGGGCGGAACGGGCTTGCCTTTGTACCGGAGCAGTCTCCTAAACAGGGGCGCTTTTCTTGGGCTGATCTTCTGATGCAGGATGCTTTTCCAGGCGGGCCAAAAGCACCTTAATTTGTTCCTGCGTTCGCCGCTGGCCCTCCAAGAGTTGCGCCAGTGTTGTCGTTACCTGTTCTGTAGTCATGGAGGCAGCCGGTCACCCGGGCTGTGAATCCTCCTAACCGGGCTGGGTAATGGCCTTCTTACTCCTTCTAGGCGGCATGTTGATCAGTCAATATTTATTTTTGAGAGGAAACAGTCATTTCCCACAGACGGCGCCAAACTGATGATGCCAAAAATTGGTATGAAGGATCTAGAGAGAGAGAAAAAGACACAAGCAAGTTATATGTGGTTCGGCCCCGTTAACAAGGTGACTTACGTCCACGGTTGCATTTGTGCGCGTTCACTAACAGATCACCGGTTGGCCTGGTGAGCCAACAAAGAAGGGCGGCACTACCAGTAATACCGGCCGGGTATATGCGTACTATGGTGAATTCTGTGTTCTCTGCTTGTTAGCTAGAGAGTTCTTCGGATCCCTGTAGACAGGGTAGGTGGGCTCTTTTATAGGTGCAAGAGTCCACCCATACATGATAAGCGAGTTAGATTAGGAAGCCTAATCTGATCACAATTGATTTGCATGATTTGGGGAGAGTTTCCTAAGCGGTTTAGGAAACTGCCACATTCCCTCTTGCAGTCTTGCAGCTGGTTTAGGAAACTGCTGGTTAGGCCAGGTCCACGGGACGCAGCGGCCTTTTGTGCCTGGCCCGTTGGCACGAACCGGACGGTCTTGACGAACACCTCGGGATCGTTGAGATATTGGCGCCGTTACCGAAGTAAACAGCACCTCCCGGTGATGTGGCAGACTGACTTCATGACTGGATAATCTTGGGCATATCACTATACATTCTTTCTAAAGTATGTGGACTATCCTTTGTTTTGTAGCGCCTTTGAGGTACAATTTCTCAACCCTTTCTCTAGTTTATTTAATTCCTTGACTTTATCGATTTTATGACCTCATGCGCGACACATTAGAATTAGGATCTTGCCTTATGTGAATATATGTGATTAAAGACCTTTTCTTAGGTTTTACTTTCTATTTGTATGCATTGCACGTTTAATATTCGCGGCATGGATCCCAGGTAAGTTCTATAGTTCCCTATTGGCATATCATATTGCTTGTTACTCGAATTATATGGTTTTTGAATGATAGTTTATCACTTGCAATCTTACACCCTTTTAGACATGCTTTTGTAATGTATATTTATACATATGTATTAGTTGAGGACATGCTTAGATTATTAATTCGATTAAAAGGATGTTAAGTAGAGGCCTATCGCGAGATAGGATGAGAGGGGGTGTTTTAGTCCGACGGGCTCCTTCCCCTCTCATTCCATAATCCCCGGACCTAGAAAATCTCTGGTTTCTTAAAAGATCAGTTTGCTTTAAAATGATTTCTTAATTTTCCTTTTAAAATTAAGTGGCGACTCTTCATTTTTTTTTTAAATTTGAAAATTCATTTTAAAAATTAAAAGCTATGGGTAAGAGAAAATTGCGATATCCACACCTGTCCGAGTAATTTCTCCCATTTCTTCTTCCTCTGGTTCTTTTTCCTCTTCTGACTTCTCCCTTTCTGCCTTTTCCCTTTCTGCCTTTTTCTTGCTTTCTTCTTCACCTCTGCTTTTCCCATCTTTATTCACACTTTCCTCAGTACTACCCTTTCCAATTCCTCTGTGTTCCTCTTCTAGTAGATCTTTCATTGCCAAGCCATCCAAAGTACACACCCAATCCTGAACGGTGGTGGATTTTGTAGGCTCTTGCAGGTAAGGGTCCTTATAGTCAGAGAATTCATGTGTAAAGAAAATCTTAAATCCTGGCTTCATACATTTTTCTACTTTATCCAACCATGGCTCTGGGAAACCGGAAAATGGAAAATCCTCTCCTTCCTTGACAAAGTATCCATTGAGAGTTTTTGAGTAAGGTTCCATTGGCGCATCGGCCGATTTCTTCTTTTTCCTCATTTCTTCCCTTGTCAATTGATATCCTATCCCGCGAGTATGAGTTTGTGAGATGATGTTTGGAAATTCTGGTAATCCTTGGTGCTTCTTACCCAGACCCATCCCAGGGAAAAATCGCATCTTTCTCATAATTCCGGCTACCAACAAACTTCCATACAGATCAAAGTAAAGCGGTAAAAACTCTTTTGGCTTGTTATCATCTATCACATTGATGAATTCGAACTCGCCCAAGCTTGTCGCTTTCTCTTGCATTTGTACTTACAAAACTGGGGCACTAGATGAAGCTCCAAACGCATGTATCCAGCTATCCCCCAGAATATCAAAAACTTTATTCTTCTAAATGTACTTGACTTTCTGATTGATGATTAACGGGATGGCACCCAAACTGTCCAGCCATGGCCTTCCCAGAAGTATATTGAAAGATGCAGGAATATCGATGATCTGGAACTCTGCCTCCTTTTCCCCGGTCCCAATAGAAAGGTTCAGAAAAATGATCCCCATAACCGTTCGCTGAGTATTGTCATTGGCGCTTACTTTCTGTTTTGACGGTATAAACATGGATTCATCAAGCCCCATCCTTTTAGCTGTTCGGAATGGACATATATTCAAAGCAGACCCGTTGTTGACGAGATAAGTAGGCAAATAATTTCCTAGACACTCGACGGTAATGTGCAATGGCTTATTGTGAGCAGGTCCCCCAGGAGGTAAGTCAGCTTCGGTAACTGAGATAGCGAGAGTTGAACTTTTGTTGATCATGCCGACGAGATCTTCTGGGGTAATGTTGATGGAGACATCTGACTGGTTAAGAGTGTTGAGGACTACTTGCCTATGACGCTTGGAGGCAATTAATAACCCCCAAATAGTGATATTCGCTTGTGTCCTCTTCATCTATCTCAAGACCCTATCTTCCTTTTCTTCCTCATTCCGTTTCCCTTTTCCTTTATCCAATTCCTGGCCCGGGTGATCTTCCTCAAGTTCGTGTGGTTTGAAATGCCTTCCTGATCGCGTTAAATGACTGACCTCTTCTTTAAACCAAAGATCATCATGTGTTTTAATGACTTTCGGATTCTCTTCTTCTTTCTCACTTTCATACCAAAGATCCTCCTTAACTTTATTGATATCCTGACTATCATCCCCTTTATGCCAAATAGAGATGTCATCTTCAGGTGCCCACCAATCCGCAATGGCAGCCTTTTCTATAACTTTTCTTTTGTTTTTATCCGTCAGCTCGCCCAAAGTGAAGATGTTTAAATCTCCCAGTATCTGATAAATTTTTCTCGGGCACCCCAACTTAGTGATCAATGTTGATGGATCAAAAGAGCTTCCTTCACTTTCTAAATAGTAAACTCCGGGTGGCGACACCGCATGATGATTTGGTAGTGGATTCTTGGTGACGTTCGGCGGGTTGGTGGGTGGTTCAGATATTACCTTCTTATCTATCAGATCCTGGATTTCATGTCTCAACCTCAAATATCGATCAGTTGAGTGTCCCTGCTCTTGATGGGACTTACAGTATAGATCAGCTTTGAAATTTGGGGGTGGTGGGTTTAGCCTTGGCCGCGGTTCCAATAGGTGAAGGTGCCCCTTTGCTAATAGCCTATCCAGAGTGGTGGACAATGACACTCCCAAGTCTGAGAACCTTCTCAAAGGCTTATCCCCTCCTCTCTTCGGGTAACTCCTGACTGTATCGAACTTCTTCTCTGGTTCGCTTAATGCATTCACATCTGTAGGACTTGAATGACCTCCTGAATGCCCTCCTTCTGTCCCATAATTCGGACGCCTATACCTGTTCACCGGTTCTTCTCTCTTGATCAATCCTTCTTGTATCGCATACTCGATCCTAGTTCCCACATCGAACACTTCAGCAAAGGTGTTGATGGATTGAAACCTCATCTTCTCTTGATAGACGGGCTGGAGATTTTTCATTAGCATCCAAATTTGTTCCTTCTCGGTTGGCCTCTGCATCATTTTGGTTGCTTTCCCCCTCTAATGGCTCAGATATTCAGCAAAAGATTCCTTGTTCCCCTGCTGGGTAGACTCTAGATCTCTAACGATAACATCCAAATCCTGATTATACTCGTACTGGGCTATGAATGACTTGACAACCTCCTCCCAAATTCTGGTCTTACCAGGCTCTAATGTAAGGTACCAAGATAAGGCAGCTCCGGTTAATGTTTGTTGAAACAAAACAACCATCATAGTCATGCTCAAGCCGCTTGGCTGAAAAGCCCCTATACACATCCTGATATGGCTACAGGGATTCCCTGTCCCATCGAATTTATCAAACACAAGCATTTTGAATCCTGCAGGTAATACTTCACAAACCCCTTCATATAACCCTCTAGTTCTAGCAAGTAGGTGTCTACTCCTTGGGCCTTTCGGACTACCCTCTCCAGTATCTCTACTTTCTCGGTCATCAGCTTCTCTCTCTTAGCCTTTTCTTTCTCTATCTTTTCCTTTTCTGCCCTTGGCATTTCAGCTCTTTCTGGATCATTGAACCAATCATCCTCCCTAACAGGCGGAGGAGGATCGACAACTGGCTGCTATCGTGCTAGTGTTTCCGTCATGGTCATTATCCTTGTCATCTGACCTGCCTGTTGTTCCACTATAGACCTCAATTCTGCTATCTCTCTTGCATTTGCTTCTTATGCCATCTCTCTTCTCACCAACCTTGCGGTAGAGTCTCTTTACCAAACTGTGTTTGTAGTTAATTCTATCTTTTACCTACAAACATATTTTATTCTTTTTATTTATTTGTTTAAATTTCAAAATCAAAGAAATTTTCTTTATTTTGTTATTTTGCTTGCAAATGCTTTTTAATAAATTTTCATAAATGGCCCATATGTCATGCGGATGTAAATGCATGTGTGCATGTGTGCCTACTCTATATGCCAAAGAAAGGAAATTGTAGTTCTAGCACATAAACACATAAGCACATAAAATCCTCACTCATGTCAAGTGCGCCAACTTCTCCTTTCATTGTGATCTTCATTACCCTCTCAAAGGTTGTTCATTAAAAGAAGGCTTTGAAATTTATTTGAAAGATTTTTCTTAGATCTATTGAAAACAATTTTTGAGAATGCTTTTATGAATGAAAATATTCCTCAACAAAGATAGTCAGGTTGAATTCTTTACTTTGAGACTCATTTTGAAAAGTACCTCTCTAGAAGGCGAGATTTTTTTTGAAAATAATTCACGGGGATTGGTAAATACATCTTCAACAAGGATTGGATTGGAACCTTAATTAAGTCAACTTCAAAGGTTTTTTGAAAGTGTGATTTTCTGAAAAACCCTGGGATAGAGATGACAAAAATTTTGTTTTCTTACAAAGATGGATTTAAAATTCATTGGGTAGAAAGGACCACATGATCGGATCATCACCGTACTTCATATGAATTTGAATGCATACAAGATCAATGATGCTTAGCTAGCATAAATATAAGAAATGTAATCTTATAATAAAAAATCTTGCATATTCCCAAATGTCGTGGGACATGAGTAGGAATTGCTAAAAGGTGATTAAAAGATTATACATCCTACATCAAACAAGCATCGTCATCATCTTAAGTAATCCCTTTCGGGCATACAAAGCTCCCTAGCACATAAATCCTAATCAAGAATTGATTTCCTAAGATTTGAAAGGTTCTATGGAAGCTACTGTGCAAAAGCTGGGTTTTGGTCAAATAAGGGACCCTTGACACACACCCGATAGGATGCTTCATATACCAACATATGGTACGAGATCAAAGGTGATCACAGGATCCCATAATGGCTTGACTGACCGGGTTGCCCCGAGCCTCCAAGGTCATAGTTCCGTGCAATCGACTGGCTAGACATGCAAGTGCTATGCGACGGGCACACAAAAATTAATTAATTCGATTAAAAGGATGCTTTCAAGTCTAGTCCTCGAGTGAACCCAAAATCAAAATTCTGGTTTGCGAAACCAGAGATTCTGGGTTCGATCCCCAGCAGAGTCGCCAGATTGTGGATACCTGCATTTGGGCCCACTTTTGATTTTAAAACAATTTCTTTCAAATTCAAATTCAAATTCGAATACGAGTCGCCACTTAATTTTTAAAAAGAAAATTAAGAAACCATTTTAAAAGCAAACCGACCTTTTGCGAAACCAATGATAAAACTGGGTCCGAGGATTATGGAATGAAAGGGGAAGGAGCCCGGCAGATTAAAACACCCCATTTCATCCTATCTCGTGATAGACCTCTACTCAACATCCTTTTTCATTGAATTATTAATCTAAGCGTGCCCTCAACTAAGACATATATATATATATATAAATAATACATTACACAAGCATGTTGAAAGGGGTGCAAAATTGCTAATGACAAAATATCATTCATAAGCCACGTAATTCAAGTAGCAAACAATATCATATGCAAATAGGGAACTAGAAAACATACCAGAAATCCGGCCGTGAAATAGAAACGTGCAATGCATACATATAAAATAAAACCTAAGAAAAAGTCTCTAACGCATATAAACACATAAGGCAAAAATCCTAATTCTAAAGTGTCGCACATGAAGTCAGAAAATCAATAAAATCAACAAATAAAATAAACCAGAGAAGGGTTGGGAATCGTACCTCAAGAGCGCTACAAAACAAAGGATTAGTCCACAAGCTTTAAACAAGATATATAATATCAAATATTCATTCATGAAAAATGTCTAGCTTAAATCTATCAAGCATGGAAAGAATTAACCTATTTGTGGATTCCTTCTAATTAGTTGAGAACATATCACCTTTATAGATATGCAAGTCTCAACTAGGAGCTAATGCAATGTCCATATAAAGGTGGCATGATCCCAACATGATTTCAAGAAGCTCACAACTAGGCTCAATTAGGGACAAAACAACCTAGAGCTAGATCCTAACTACAAGTATCAATTGTTCATGGATGAATGCATGGATATGAACAAGAATGAGATATGAATTTATTCACTAATTTGGATCACTTAGCCTCTGGATTTAAGCTAAATTATCATTATTCAAAATATGATTTGGGTCCCAAGACATTAGGAAATCATTTAGGTTAAATTCAATGAGACTAGACAAAAACAGTGACTGTTTCTCCTAAATTACAAAGAGCAGACCAGATTTTAAAAGGTAGAACAGCCATGCTTCCAACGGTTGGATCTTAATGATTTTTGGATATGATATGCCTCTGTGAGTCTAGTTTCTAACCCAAAAAGAAAATTGAAGATTGAACGGTTAGATCTCTGGGATAAGGAAAACACTAGACATCACTCAGGAATTTATAACTCTCTGTCCAGAGATCTTGTACGATTTTCTAAAAATAGTAAACAAATGAGAAACACTTAGATCTTTTTAGGGTACCTTCTTAACACATTAAACTACTTAGAAAAAATATTAGAGGCCAAGGAAGTTCGATTAAGGTTCTGATTTATTAATTGTAAAACGGACTTACTGTTCTGGAATTTTGGACAGAGAGTTGCTTGTTTTGAAATCACAAGACCAAACCATCTTAAACATGGAATTTCATCAAAACAAAAATCACAGAGGTACTTGAATGAGTTATGAACATCCTCCCATTGGTCTCATCCAATTCCAATGAACCATGATTTTATAAAAAAATCTTTGATCACAGTTAATTTATGGATTCACTGCACCTTTGTTGAATTGGCGTTCATATTTTGAATCAAACTTGAACCATGATTCTAGAGAGAACTAGGATCAAGTATGACTATGATTATTGAAATAAAATATCCATAGACTTAGACTTAATGGATCTCCATCATAGATCTCATAGTTGAAGATCTAGTAAGAGAATCCTAAGGTCTTACCCAATCTTATGAACCTTGGAATATAAACTATGAAAATCTACATATAATTCCTCTCTCAAACATACGATCCTTGAGGAATATAGAATCATGACATCCTAATCCCCTCTTATATTAATGGTCCTTGGAGACTAAATGAGACCCAAATCTACATAAACCTCTTGGAATATAGCATAAATACCATAAGGTTCTTAGTAAGGAGATTCAAATCATGAGTTGAGACTTGAATCTCACTAACTATGTGTAGACATGACTATAGTTTTCCTTAATCTCCATATGAATCATGAGACCATAAGAAACTAAGGAATTGAATTCAAAAAGGACTCAAAGGAATACAGAAAGTTTTGTGAATCTCAAAAGGAAAATAGAAATGAAAAATCAAAGTTTGCTTAGAGAAATTGGAACACAAATTCTTCAAAACCAAACTTATTTTAAATCCAAGGCATCAATTAGATCCAAATTAATGAAATATGATGAGATTCAATCACAAATTCTAAGTGTTGTGTGATGAAATGAGGTAAGAAGAGAGGTTTTGAAAATGTGTAAAGATCCTAGAACTATGAACTTGTGATTGAATTTGCCTAATTCTATCAAGGATTGAGAGGTTACCTCTATGACCTCAAGGATTTCTTCAATCTCTTGTGAAGCTCTTCCAAAAAATTCTCTTCTCCTCTCTCAATTCTCTCTATTGTATATATATAACTCTTTTATATCTCAATTTGATTCAAAAGTTAAGTCCAAAGTCCTAATAATGGAGATGAAGGTCTGTTTATATAGACCAACATTACAAGGTTAAATGGATAAATTCGGGTGAAAACCCATGTGCAAAGTTTTCTTCTAGAACATGTGAGAAAAGCAGTCTGTTACAGCACGCGGCACTCGACGACTTGCCTGCGGCACTTGCTGAGTGCTGGGCGGCACTCACTGACTACCGGCGCGACACTCAGCGAGTGCCGCCGCCTTCGCCGCGTGCCGCGGCTAACAGAATTCTTGCCTTCTTTCAAATTTTCAAAATAAGTTTTGACATAAACCTAATTATTATTAAACTATATATTAATATACTTATATTGGTAATATGTTTCTTTAAGAATACATCCATAGTATATATCTTAGTATGCTTTTTCTCTTTTTCTTTTCTTTTCTTTTCTTTTCTGAAACTCCTTTTTTCAAAATTCCTTTTCTTTTCTCCTTTCTATTTTCTTTTCAAAAATTTTCTTTCATGTCTTATTTCTTAGGACGAATCCCCAGGCTGATTTTCTCATACGTTCTTCAACATTCGGGTTTCTCCTGAATACCCAATTTCTCTTTCTCTCATTTTGAATTTTATTTGAAGAATCTTTGAAGGATCTGAATTTTTTGGAAAATCTCCGAATTTCACCGACCGTCGTCATCATCGGTCTTTTCGAGGCAACCAATCCCTGGATTTGATGTTTGGTCAAAATCGGGGTGTCTACAGTCTGTTTAATTACTTGTGTAGTTTATTCTCTTATTTGGTTGAGTCAGTCTTTATCATAGAGTTAGTTCTTTAGTTTATATTTTGTACCCGTTCGAAGCAACCCGAATTACATCCGCTTAATCTTGAACTTGAACGTACCCTTAGAGTCTTTAGGTCTTCAACCTAAGCTTTTAGAGCTCGATTGACGATGAATCAACACCTAAACGGTCGTCTTTGTTTGAGTCCGAAATCCAAAGCACTCTTAAGCATTTAAGGAAAACCAAAACTATTAAGATTGACCCTATTCCAATGGCTGATTTTGGAAATAACGGGAATAACCAAAATAATGGAGGCAACACTAACATACCTCTACCTCTGCCTCTTAAAGATTATTTTACTCCTACAGCTTATATGCCACCATCATGCATAAAGCTACTGGAGGTGACGGCCTCACTTTGAGATCAAGTCATCCACCATTGCAGTTCTTCCATCTTTTCATGGTCGCGTTAAGGAAGATCCCTACCATCATTTAGGAAAATTTCAAGATATACGTGCTACATTAAAAATTCAAAAGTTAACTGATGATGAACTGAAACTACGTCTTTTCCCATTTTCTCTTAAGGATAAATCTAAGTATTGGCTCCAATCTCTTGAGCCGAATTCTATAAGAACATGGGATGGGTTGCATACTACATTCCTACAAAAGTTTTTCCCTATCACTCGAACTTATCAAATTTTACAATCTATAACGAATTTCACAATGCAAGATGGTAAAACATTATAAGATACGTGGGAACAATTTACAGAACTTTAACGCTCTTGTCCTCATCATCAAATTCCTAAATGGCAGTTGGTACAAGATTTCTATGAGGGACTTGTTCCCTCTGTGCACAACACAATCAATGTTGTTTATGCGGGGACGTTCCTCAACAAAAGTGCCAACGAAGCGTGGAAGATATTCGAAACTTTAAGTGAAAATTCAATGCATCAAGCTGTGTTCGTACGTCCCGAGGGATGCCTTCCACTGTAACCTAAACGAGAGGCAAAGGTTGAGTCAGGGCATTCAATTGAAATTCAAGAACTATCTAGGAAGCTTGACCAACTAATGATGATGGGCCATATGCAGGGCCCACCTCCTACCAACATATGTCAATTATGTTCTAATCCATCTCATTCTACACTTGCATGTCTGTCTGCTTCACAATTTTCAAAATTTGTGGAACAACATATCAATGATGTTCAATAATTCCAAAGACCTAATTATAACTCTGCTGGTTATAAAATGGACACGACATGGAGACCTCACCCAAACCTCTCATAGAATTCTAATAGTGAAGGGCCATATTCAAAACTAGAGATAACAAACTTTCCTAATGCAGATAGGCCTCAACCTAATCAATACCAACAACCTCCCTTCCGTGCTAATCCTCCTAGGGATAAATCTGTCGAAGAGAGTGTGTTGGCATTGTTGAAAAATTTAGAGGCCCAATCTCAGTCGCAGTCTCAACTCATTAACTCCCATACATAATCTATTGCTAAACTAGAATCACAAATGGGGCAACTAGCTAATACATTAAATCGTCATAATGAAGGGTGTTCAAAACCCAAAAGAGCAATATGAAGTAGGTATAGCAAGTGACCAAGTAAATGCAATTTCCACAAGAACAACTGAGCGTCCTGAGGAGGCCATACCTCCTCTAGAACCTAGAAAAGATAAAGGAAAGGAAATCAATAAAGAACAAAATGGGAATAATAATAAAGTCACGAAGGACTCTAATCCTTTGGTACCTAATACATCTAACACAACAAACCCACCGAACTACGTGCCTAGGATGCCATTTTCCCCAAGCGTAGATGCCCCATCTCATTTTTTACAGAAAGGAACAAGACCGGAAGATATTTTGGAAACCCTTAAGGAAGTAAAAATTAATATTCCGCTTTTGGATGCCATTAAGCAAATACCTCCTTATGCTAAATTTCTAAAAGACTTGTGTACTCAAAAGTAGAAGTCTCGAAATCATTTATCTAAGAAAGTCTTTTTAACGGAGAAGGTTAGTTCTATCTTCCAACACAATACGCTTAAATATAAGGACTCAGGTACACCGACTATCGCGTGTCATATAGGTGACAAATATATCCACCTGGCCCTTCTCGACCTTGGAACAAGTGTAAACTTACTCCCGTACTCAGTATATGAACATCTTGACCTAGAAGAACTAAAACCAACTACCGCTACCTTACAGCTAGCAGATCGCTCCATTAAGGTTCCACTTGGTGTGATAGAAGACGTTCTGGTAAAAGTGGATAGATGTTATTACCCGGTCGATTTCATTGTGCTAGATACAGAACCGATCCTTGACGCTAATAAGCATGTCCCGATTATTCTAGGACGTCCTTTCTTAGCTACCGCTAATTCAATTATAAATTATAGGACTGAAGTTATGGATATCACGTTTGGAAATATGACCATTCGTCTTAATGTATTTAACGCATCAAATCAACCTCATGAGGATGACGATTAGGTGAATTGTTACGCAATAGACCTAATTGATGACTTAGTAGAAGAGACAGCCCCTTTTATACTAATCAAAGAAGCCTTGGAAGCGTGTTTATCATATTTCAACTTTAATGATTTTGATGTTGATAAATCAATTGAGGAATTGAATAACTAATTAGAATCAGTAAACACGACAAGCGTATTTCCATGGATGCCCAAGATAGAGGTTCTTCCTCCTCTTGCACATGAACCTGCACTACCGTCCACCGAGTGTCCACCGATGCTTAAACTAAAACTGTTATCGAACTCTCTTAAATATGCATTTCTTAGACCCATTACTACACTCCTGGTCATAATAGCATCAAATTTATCTATAGACCACGAGATTCAACTATTACAAGTCTTAGGAGATCATAGAAGGCGATTGGTTAGAGGTAGCCGACTTAAAAGGAATTGACCCGTCTATATGCATGCATCAAATAAACTTAGAAAAAAATGCTAAACCCTCTCGAGAAATGCAAAGATGTCTTAACCCTAATATGAAAGAGGTAGTCATGAAAGTGGTTATTAAACTCTTAGATGCAGGCATAATCTATCCAATTTTCGATAGTAATTGGGTTAGCCCCACGTAGGTTGTTCCAAAGAAATTGGGCATCACGGTCATGCCAAATGTGGAAGGAGAACTTGTCCCTACCCGCCAAACTACTAGTTGGCGGGTATGTGTTGACCATCGCAAACTTAACACCATGACCCGTAAGGATCATTTCCTTCTTCCGTTTATCGATCAAATCTTGGAACGTCTATCTGGTCAAAGTTTCTATTATTTTCTAAATGGATACTCTGGTTATAACCAGGTGCCTATCTATCCCGATGATTAAGACTTTCACCTGTCCCTTTTGGCACCTTTGCTTATCACCGCATGCCGTTTGGCTTGTGCAATGCACCGGCCACTTTCTAATGGTGTATGATGGCAATCTTTTCAGATATGGTTGAAAAGTTTTTGGAAGTATTTATAGATGATTTTTCAGTTTTTGGTCCTATATTTGCAGAGTGCCTCTAAAATCTTACGAAAGTCCTTGCCCATTATGAGGAAGCAAATTTTGTTTTAAGTTGGGAGAAGAGTCATTTTATGGTTCAGGAGGGAATAATCTTTGTCATGTCGTATCTAAGCGTGGCATAGAAGTCGATAAAGCAAAAGTTGAATTGATAGATAAATTTCTGCCACTGTCTTCTATCCGTCAAATTTGTTCATTTCTTGGTCATGCCAGATTTTACTGTCAGTTTATCAAGGACTTTAGCAAAATTTCTAGACTCTTGTGCAAACTTCTTGCCAAGGACGCCCTGTATGTTTTTGATAATGAATGCCTCAAAGCATTTGAAACATTGAGAACTTTACTTTCCACAGCTCTGGTAATCCAATCCCTTGATTGGACTCTTCCGTTTAAACTAATGTGCGATGCCTCTGATTACGCCGTTGGAGCCGTTTTAGGTCAGAAAGTCAATAAAGTCCCTCATGTGATTTATTATGATAGTAAGACCCTTAATTATGCGCAATTAAATTACACTACTACTGAAAAAGAATTGCAAGCGGTTATGTTTGCCCTTGATAAGTTTTGTTCATATCTATTAGGGTCTAAGGTTATTGTTTATACTGACCATGCCGCGTTACGTCATCTCTTAAACAAAAAGGAAACTAAACCGCATTTAATTCATTGGATCTTAATCCTTCAGGAGTTCAATTATGAATAAGAGATAAAAAGGGATCTAAAAATATAGTCGCCGACCACTTATTGCAAATCTTGGTTAATTCTACTAACATTATTCCACTTCAGGATTAGTTCCCGGACGAACAACTATTTGCGTTATCTAATGTGAAACGTCCGTGGTTTAGCGATATTATAAATTACTTAGCTACTGTACATGTCCCTCCTACATGGTCTAAACAAGATAAAGACTGATTCTTCTCGCAAGTTAAACATTACTATTGGGATGACCCATTTTTGTTCAAGCATTGTTCCGATCAAATTATACGACGCTGTGTTCCAGAGAGTGAGTTTAACTCCATTTAAAAATTTTTTCACTCTTTAGAATGTAGAGGTCACTTTGGAGGTCGTTGTACAGCTGCTAAAGTACTCCATAATGGGTTATAATAGCCGTCTCTTTTAAAAGACGCTCATGAATATTGTCAAAAGTGTGTGCATTGCCAGCAAACCAGTAATATGTCACGTCATGACGCAATGCCTCTCACACTAATCCTGATAATTGAAATTTTTGACATGTGGGGCATTGATTTTATGGGACCGTTTCCATTATCCTTTGGTTTTGAATATATTCTTTTCGCAGTCGACTATGTTTCTAAGTGGGTGGAAGCAGTAACGACAAAAACGAACGACCATTAAGTAGTAATACAATTTATAAAAGATAATATCTTTTGTCATTTTGGAACACTTCGAGATATTATAAGCGACGGCGGCACACATTTTTGTAATCGTTATTTTGAGGCCCTCGTTCGAAAATATTCCTTCACTCATAAGGTTGGAACAGCATATCACCCTCAAACTCAAGGTCAAGTTGAAGTCTCTAATAGAGAAGTAAAAAAGCATATTAGAAAAAACGGTACGTCCCGATCACAAAGATTGGTCACAACAACTAAGCGACGCACTTTCGGCCTACCGCACTGCGTATAAAACTCTTATCGGGATGTCCCCATATTGGTTAGTGTTCGGAAAAGAAAGCCACTTACCCGTAGAATTAGAGAACAAATCGTATTGGGCTGTTAAAGCCTTTAACTAAGATATAAAATTAGTAGGATGTCACTGAACGCTTCAACTACAAGAGCTTGAGGAATTATGAAATGAAGCCGATGAGAATGCGAGAATCTAAAAAGAACGATCGAAAGCATTTCACGATAAAATGATCAATCGTAAAAATTTCAAGGTTGGGCAACGTGTATGGCTATTTAATTCAAAATTGAGGCTATTCTGGAGTAAATTACATTCCCGATGGGATGGGCCATTCATAGTGATGCAGGTTTTTCAGCATGGAGCAATAGAAATACAAGATACAAACGGCAGAACAACTTTTAAGGTAAATGACTAACGGCTTAAGCTGTACCTGACTGAGGAGACAGATAAAAGAGAGATTGAATCCATAGATCTGGTAGATCCGATCTATTCTGACTAAGCATCTGCATTGGTCAATCTGGCGACGTAAAACCTAGCGCTTCTTGGGAGGCAACCCAAGCATTTGATAGAACTTTCTTTAATTTTGTACAATGTTTAAGATTTTTTCAGCCATTGTCTGAGCTTTTGAATACCCAACAGAAGAAAATTTTATCATTTAAACCCCTATACAAGAAATCAAGTAAGAAAAGAGAAAAAGACTACCTCGCGCGCGCGGCTTGCTGCCGCGAGATTTTGCCTTAGAAAAAATTTTCAAACTTCTTTACATATACCCTCAGATTCATGTTGCGCCTCGAATCGTGCGCATGAGGATTGTCGCTCAAGGAGCCCGCTGGAGTGAACTTTTGCCATAGAAAATTCTTTTATGAGCCTTAAAAACAAACCTCAGATTTACCTCACAGGGGGATTCGCGTGCACGACGACCGCTCACGCGACCCCCCCTTCGCCTTTATATAGGACCTTTTCATCCCTAATTTCTCAAAATTCTCATATCTCTCTCTCTTTGTCTTCTCCCTTTCTTTCTCGAGATTTTTCTCTCTCACTCTCCTTCCCTCCATCTACCACCATACCACCGTCCAACCACCACTTACCATCGGACATCGCCGCCACTGCCTTCATCAGCACTACCATCGCCACCACCGCGAATCGCGGCTCAGGTCCACCCTTCGCGTTCTCTCGTTAAACCACATGTATAGTTCTATATCCATATATACAGATGTAGTTATACATATATGAGCAAATATATACATATATCTAAATAGTCCCCCTTTACATTGTATATAGTTACAAACACAATAATAAGTTTTTTATGCTATTCATTTAGGGTTCTTTAATTCTATATATATATGTATACACCCACTCACACACATGCGAGTTTTTGATATGCTCTATTAATTTTTTTGATATATATGTTCGAAATATTTTCATAATTTAGGGGGATGTACGATCGTGTTACTCTCGATGATTGAAGGTTTTATTTGAAATTTAGTTTTAGCAAAGAAAAATGCGAATGTTGAAATATTGAAATTCTGAAGAAAAAAAAAATTCTTTTTACAAGTTAATTTCATAGTTTAATTCATAGTACTAGTTAAATAAACAATCAATAAAACTTCTGTTTTCTATAACTAAATAGATTTAGGTTTTACTAATTAAAGGATAAAAATAATCAATCTCTGTGGGTTCGACCTTTACTTCCGCACTACAAATCTTAGAACGTAAAGCATACTTTTATATCTTGATTTTGACGAGATCAGATACACGCATGTTTATTGTATACTCTTCAGTCTATTTTACACAAAAAACAATTTACTTATTATTAACATATAATTGCATCGGACATTTATGTATGTAGATTATGGAAATTCTTTGATACCTTGGCTTTTTTTTTTTGGCTTTTGGGGTATATCTTTGGAAAATTGCCTCTTCATGTGCTTGTTAGCCTCTTTAGCCACATTGGCCATCTCCAGGTAAGGTTTCTTTTCCTTAGTTGTCATTGCATCCCAAGATTTGCTAATGTTATGTTTAATCTGTACATACATACATACTCATTAACTAAATGTTCGTGTAAGAGATCACACTCGAAATGCATTTTTGAACGAACCGTATAAGTAATCTTCACGTCCTTGTTCTGGTTCCTCATCTCCTCAACTCGTTCACCGCTACAGATAATTATAAAAAGATAACATATAATGGTGCTTTTCATGAATGAATGTATTGCATATCTTATGCATATATCAACTATAACTTACAGGTACAAAAAGTAGGGATTTTGTATTACTCGTTTGGGTATATCAACACCCTCAACTTGTTGTTCACTACTCTTTCTACATTCACATGAGAGTTCAATTAAAATAACATACTTTAGGTAAGAAAGAGTCTTTAACCAATAATTTTCTACGTATAAATAATTCTGCCATACATACCCCTCCTTATCTTTAATTACTTTCTTCACTGGGGTAGTTTTCCTCTCTGGATTACTTTTGTGCTCTGGGGTACTCAAAATTTTATACTTCGCTAGCCCTGTGGCCTTCCTCTTCTTCCTACATAAACATAAGTCTTGCTCAATATCGAAAGGCAATAAGGTTTTTAATTAATAAATTGATTTGTCCACATTTTGTTTTGGCCAAACATACTCCATCTTTAAAGAATGAGCTTTATGAACACACAAGCTAAGTGCTTCATAAGAACCAATAAAAACCACTTTAGTGTCTTCAAAGAAATAAAGGGAAGATGCATAATACTTGTTTTTTTGTTTAACTCCAATCTATGCCTGTATGAATTCTGTATGAATGTCGATCCCATGTGTTTCTATATCACTTGCATGAAGAAGTAGAATATCCAAATGAATAGTAGATCAATGGAAAAGGAAGAATAATGCTATCATTTCCAAATCTTTATCACAAATTTCCCATTTTGGCCAAAATAAGTCCATAGGTTTTTCAACCCAAATCTAATGCGGGAAGTAGTTGGCTAGAACAACATTTGCTAGCATCATCCATCCCCTCACTTTAAAAATGTAATTTGGAAAAATGAACGAACCCATCATTTGTTTACAATCTTTAATCTAACCTAAATTAGCCCCCATAAATGGTTGTAATTTGGAAAAATCAACTAACCCATCTTTTGTTTTGCTAATAATCCTTTGTTTACAATCGTTACATTTGTTTTGTTGTAAGAATAATTTCTTGTTAAAAAAAGAAGAAATTAAACTTTCTATTCATGGAACATATATTTATCAACTAGGCACAAAACTAAGTGACCATGGAACAAGTTGTTATGATCAAGGAACAAAAGTAGTGAAATCTTGGAACTAAAACTTAGTGATCTCGAAACAAATAGATATGATCAAGGAACAAAAGTTGTTGAAATATCAACTAAAACTAAACTTTATGCTCACTAGAACAAATATTTATGAACAAGGAACATTAAGCCTCAAATCTATAAGAATAACATCTTAATTGTGCTCTATTTGATTGAATAGTTGGAACACAAACATAAAAGATGACAAAATCAAAAATGAAGATGAGATGAAGATGTATTTACCTCTGGAAATGGAGTAGATGAAGACTCTTCGACCTTTTCTTGGGTTGTTGAGAGATCAAAGATTCCGAGATTGAAATCGATAGAGTGAAAGCTCTCCGCGAAGCAATGATACAGAGTTGTCACCATCGGCATCGGGGTTGCCATTGCTCATCGTCGTGGAGGAAAGAAATAGGAGACAGGAGAATAAGCAATTAGGGCTTTGCTTCTAATTGCACAACCTAGGGTGTTATGGTTTTCAAATTGAGAGTCTTGATGTTAGAATTATAGAAATTCATTATATACAACCACAATGCCCATAATTGTTCAAAGAAGATGAGATGAAGATGAATGAAGATAAAGATGTTGATGAGGATGAACATGAAGATGTACATGAGGATGAACATGTAGATGAAGTTACCTCTTAGAGGACGAAGCCATCATCATCGTCCGTTGTTCAGTCACCGTCCCAGAGGGAGGGAAGAGGAGAGAAAGGCGCCGTTGCATAGGAAGGGAAGATGAGAGAGGTCGTCGCAAGGAAGGGAAGATGATAGAGGGAAGAGTTTGAAAGAGGGGAGACAAGGGCACCGGCTGAAGAGGTAAGTGGGGCTTGTGTTTGAAAATCCAAAGTGGTTTTGTTTTAAAATAATCAATAAATATGGACGGTTGGGATGAAGCTTCAATCTGATCCAACGGCTGGGACTGTTTGGTAGTATATATAACCAAACCGCGTGTACATACCGAAGGCAACTCTAGTTCAAAAATATTATAATTTTGAATATCACTTCGGTATTTTTTTTTGACATAATTGTTTTTATAATTACATGTCTGGACCTGTATATAACATCTTGAGACAAAATGACAACATTTTAGGAACCCCAATGTGGCTGCCGACCATCCTAGCCCGGTATAGCCATACCACTGTATCTTTGTGCTTTATCATGGTTTGGCAATTAGTCATAAAAGTATAAATACACATAAATCTGCAGACAACAACAAAATACAAAAGTGTAACGCACTATTTATTTCAAAGTAAATTGTTCTTCAATTTTTTTTTCACATTCAAACTGTATATCAAATATTTACCGGAAACATTTTACATTGAAACAAATGGAGAGTAGCTGTGAAATTTTTAAAACCTTTTAGGAAATTTGGAACTAGTTGATTGAAATTTTACTAGCTAGTAAAATTTATTATGTGACGTTTTGTTGCATTTTCTTAGATAGGTAATTTTTTATGTTTCATTTTTTTGATTATTTGGTTTAGTGGTCTCTTGTGAGGACATAAGTGATAGGGCTCGGGGGGTCGAGGTTCAAACTCTGGTATGAGTGTGGTATGTAGAGACTTTTTACCAACTATTAGTCATAGAAATATAAATAATGCTACACCCACCTCTAAATCCACACTCAATTCCACAACCAACAATTCTGTCCCTTGATTCTAATGGGACCAGTGTGGGACCCATGTGGGCCCATCAAAATCAAGGGCCCTGTGTTGGGTGTGGATTTAGATGTATTGGCCCTAAGGGTTCTACCTTAAGTAATTTTGATGATTAAGAAACTATAAAGATGAGTACTTATGTTTATCTTTAGTACATTGTCCAAATAGAGCCTTATTTTCATGATGGATATTCTATGGAAGCTTCGTGGAAGATCCCTTCTTCTTGTATTGTACTTATAGGATCTTTTGTAAAGTTAGTTAGATTGTTTCTCTAAGATAAGGGCTTAAAACTTTGATAAATCATTCAAACAAAAAAAAAACACACACTATTTTTCAAAGGAAAAACTGTCGACTGGATCGTTCTCCTAGTCGACTGGGTTCTTTGAAGTTCAGTCGACTGTAATGAAAAACAATCGACTATTTTTTGTGTTGAGAAGAATTGTTTATGTTGTAAATCCAATCGACCGATCCATAGTTTAGTCTACTATTTTACTGACGCATTTCAATAGTATTTAAAAAAGCAGTCGACTGGATCGAGACCTCAGTAGACTAGATTACTACGCAGAACAATAACAGCTTTTTTTCTAGGGTTTTGACTAAGCATTAATTGCTCCCAACTACCCCAAATGTTTAGATTTTCAAAAGGAGATATAAATGATCATTTGATTTTGGTTTTGGGGCATTTAATCACAAATAATTAATTCAAATTCATTGCAATCAAAGATTCAAGCCCTAGTTTGTGAGATTCAATCTTCTAGCTCTAGATTTCACTTATAATTCCTTGAGAGCTTTTATTGAGAGCATTTATTGTATTCATCTGCTCTAAAAGAGAGTGCATTCAATTGTATTCAAACAATCTTCATTCCATGAAGTTGTAAAAGAGGGTTGGTGTAACCTTTGTTCCAAGTGAAATGGTTTTTCATTGGAGGTGTAAAGAAGTTCTAGAACTTGCAAGAGAGGTTTAATCTTCACCCAAAGAAGATTGTTTAGTGGAATCCTCAAGAAGTGTTCTTGTGGGGTGGACGTAGGCTGTAGATTGTGGATTGTCAAACCACTTGAAAACTTGGTTTGCAAGTGCTTATTTCCCTCTCTCTCAACTTACTTTTTTTAATTTGATATTGTGGTTGCTTAGTTTTTAATTTTCCATTACTCGTGAGTAATCTTATTCACCCCCCCCCCCCCCCCCCCCATCTAAGGATTACTTGTGGGCCAACAATTGGTATCAGAGCAAGGGTTCTTGTATTGATTTTACATATCTTTGAGTTAAGATCACATGGCAAACACTACTACCAATATCACTTATGTTGAGCGAGAATCATCCCAGAGACCTCCATGTTTTAATGGAACCAATTATGCTTATTGGAAAAATAGGATGAGAATTTACATTATTGCTCAAGACTTCGATTTATGGCAAATTGTAGTCAAAGGACCCCACATTCCTACAAAGACCATAGGCTCCAATATTGTTCTTAAAACTGAAGAAGAATATATTGATAGTGACAAGAAACTCATCAAAATGAAGGCTATGTCCATGAATCTCTTATATTGTGACTTAGATCCTAATGAGTACAATAGGATCTCTTCATTGAATCGGCTAAAGAAATTTGGGATAAATTAGAAGTCACACATGAAGGAACCAATCAAGTTAAGAAGTCTAAGATTAGCTTACTTGTTCAATCTTATGAAATGTTTAAAATGCTTCCAAATGAAACTATTAGTGAAATGTCTACTTGATTTACTACTATCATTAATAGTTTGAAAACTCTTGGTAAAGTTTATCTTAATGAAGAAATGATTGAAAAAGTGCTTAGGTCTCTACCAAAGCATTGGAAACCAAAGGTCACGGTGGTCCGAGAAGCAAAAGAACTTGCAAAGCTTTCAATTGAGCAACTCATGGGATCTCTCATCACTCATGAAATGGAGTTGCCCGTTGACGACATCCTATTGACGCATTTTCTTATCAACACCCAAGTGTAGGTGATCGTAGAAGTAATAAAGTTCTGGAAGACCAATTCGAACCCACAGGGAACGGAAAATAATTTTATAAAAATACGCAGTAGCTATTTTGTCCCTAAAAAGGAATTAAAAGATGATGGATTTTTGGGGCTTTTACTAAACTACTAGTTTTATATTTTTGAAATAAAACTAATTAAAAGGTATTTTTTTGTAATAGTTTACGGTAAAGATTTTAACAGTGCAGTACAAGTTAATTGAGATACTAGTAAGAAAAGGAAGAAAAATAAATAAAAGATAGATTTTCATGAGATAAACTTTTTGGATTTTATTATAACAAAAGATGGAAATAATACAAATATTTAATCTATCTAAAAGCAGGGAATATTAATTAATTTGGAAGAAATGATTTAAAGAAATTGGGAATATGCAAACCAACACTAGATCACACAACTTTTGTGTATTTGTAAAGAATTTGGTTTTTCTAAACAGAGTGAATCTTTATTTAAAAATGAACTTACACTAGTTGAGGTCATATCAAGTGTGTGAGGTTTGATATGAAATGACGTCGTTTGGCTTAAAGAAAAATAAAGAGGCAATTGGGGAGTAGCCAGGTTCGAACCGTGACCCGCTGCGGTCGTGGGTTATTCGGCGCCCAGTCCCAACACTCTGCCACTACACAATTGCATGTCCATTAATGGATAGAAATATATATATATACACATACTTGAAATATAAACTTTGTCAAATGAATTGTTTGAGTATGCTAGGTGATTTTTATGACAAAAGGCATAGTTTGACAATTCACATAATTAGATTCTTATGTCAAATATGTAATCTTTTGACGTCCAATATAGCCATAGTCTATAAACATATTAAATGGTCATAAAATATATATACATAGATATTTTTGGCCATAAATGGAAAAACAACCCATCGAGATAAATTTGCTCATTTCAGATTAGTGCACAGAAGCTGCGGTTTCTAAGTTTTGATTGCATATCCCTAATTAAAGTTTTAGCCTACCAATTTGGAATTGAAACTGTCTTCCAAATGACCTTTTTAAATAAAGACTAAATAGATGTACACAGTGACTGTCCAATTAAACCTAAAGTTATAAAACCAAGGTAAGGGTGAAATATAATATTAATATATTTTTTTCTTCACTTAACATGAGTTGCGGTTAAATTTGTGGAATCTGCAAAATAACAAAATTTAGTACAACTAGGCTAATAGAACATAAATAAATGGAAATACTGAATCAAAAATAAAATACTAAACCTTTGATTTTGACTTCTTGTGGGGTCACAGTGGTTGAACTCCAAGAACACAAGCAAGGCCAAACCAAATCATAATCTAATTTGGAGTGAGATATGGATAGGGTGTGATTGGGGCTTTGGTAGGTGATTATAACAACTACGTGGCTAAGAAATTTGGCATTTACTTTCAAATTTTGTCTTCTCGTGAATGGAAATATTGATATAAAAACTGAAAATTTGGAATTTCAAACTATTTTAGAGGACAACTATACTACTAGACTAAAAATATTAAATCTAAATTTTAATAGGAATATTTTACTACTATAAATTGACAAAGGTCGTACAAGAAAACAAATATTTTATTTTGAGAAATACACTACACAAAGTTTTGTTACATATTTTTGAATATGAAATCATCAATTGCATAAAAATAAATTTTCACAACTTCTAGAGCTAGAAAAGGCAAAGAAAAACTAAAGTTTCCTACTTTTAGGGACACTATGAAATGCTCACATGATAACCTCCCTAAACTATTCTCTCTATGATGGTGCATTTTGTAATTTCTGCGTTGTGTTCTGCCTCATTTGCCTCTCCTCTGCCTTCATTTTATAGATGAAGGAATGATGAAAATACATCATCTCATTCGTCTATTTGAACAGGAGACGAACAGAGCGTTTCCCCAATTTTCTTCTCGCGTCCCTTTTTTTCCTCGTTCTTCTGCCAATTAGTTTGAAAATCCTGTAGATTCACAGAGAGACAGAGAGAGAGAGAAAGGAAACAAAAAAAAAACATCAACATCCAAGCATGCTTGGTGTCTCTTTTCGTTTTTTTTTTTTATTCTTCTTAGTTTACAGCAATTTTTACTATTTGTTACTATTCAACCTTTGACTAACAATATATGAGAAATACTTTAGTGTGGTTGCTATTTTTTTCCTTCCCTTTATTTCACTTCATTTTCACCTAAACGTGTAAAATATGTAAAAGCACATAATTTCACACATTTGAGTGACATCGCCATTAAATTATATTAATTCAAATATGCATGTAAAACTAGGAATTTTGGGGATTAAATGAGCACTTTGTCGATTATATTGGCACATGAATGTGCAATATTCAATGTTTGTCACACCCCTCAACTAGCTTATTGCTAGTCCCTATCAATGAAGTGAAAGAGAAATTGTTCTAAAAGTTTATTTAAGGAATAAACTAAGAAAAATAAAACCTAACTCAGTATTGCAGGAATCGCGATTGCATTTAGCGTATGCAACAAGCCATTAAACCCCTAGGTTACCCCTAGTGGATAAGTGTTGTCTCGTGAGGGTTTGCAGTGAATATACCCACAAAATTCAATTTTAAATTTCAAAATGTAAAAATAAAGTAAAATAAAAATAAAGGCAGAATTTCTCCTTTTATAAGAGATAAGATTAAATTTGGCAATAAAATAAAATTTCCAAGTATATAATAATGCAACACATATACTCACAATTTGTCAATGGTAGCATTTTGTATACTCTTTAAACTTACAGTGTGTGTTTGAAAAGTCAATCAATTGATCTTAACTTCAAGATTTACATAACTATTAATAGTCATAAAACTTGTAGTTTTAACTCAAATCTCACTAGGATTTCACTCTTTTAATGAGAAACCCTCAGAAACCGGTGTAGAGAATATCTCACTTGGTAGGGAAGCAAAGATAGAGGAATTGCTTCCAATATTTGATGATTCGATATATAAAGGTACTTAGAGTACAATAAGTCTCATGAAAGAATACTTAGCATTAGAAGAGCAACCTACTGTGCAGAACATCCTTATCACTTAAATTTAAAAATCAACTTCTTTTAAGTCATTAGGACTTTGACTGGTAGGTTAGAAATTAAGATGAGTAGGAGATTTGGGGTGGATTTGTTCTAAGCATGTAATTGGAGTGTTTGCGTAATTCATTCTAACCTCTTCTTTTCTTCTCCTTTTTATCATTTGTACAATTTTTTTTTTGAACTCAACTCCTTTCTTTCTTTACCACTTCTTGCAATATTATTACAATCCAATCACATACCTGGATATAGATGTGAGGTTTGTACTCCCAGGTGGAGAAGGCATGATTTGGAGAGAACTGAGAATAAGGCAATATTAGGTGAAGGGGGGTGCATTTAAAATAAAAGATGGCCTAAATCATTTTCAAAATAGATTGACTTTGTTCATTCAAGCAATTTAGAAGTTCTAATAGTAAATCATGAATGTTCTCTTCTAATTATCAGTCAAAGAAAAAGAAAAATAAAGAGACTTTCAACGAGTGATATGATGAAAAGAATGAGATTGAAAGTAACAGTAACCCTCATAATGAAAGATTGGCACAAAAGCTCACATGGGTTAATTAGTTTTCACTACTTGTCTTTAAACTGCAAAGCTTATGCTTACTCGTCCATTTAGATTCAGTAAATATTTTCACACTAGTGTTTTTTAAAATGTTTAAACTGTAAAGAGTTTTGAGCATTTGAAAATAGTTAAACATGTGACAATATGTTATATGCTATTAACATACCCAAAATAATATTAATGTGTCAAATTTTATCTTATATAGAAATAAAAGAAACAAATCTGAAAAATCCTAAGCGCATCCACTAGGTTGGAAACATATATGGTACGACTAGTATCCTCTGCACCAATACAAAAGAGGCTACGCAATCCTGAGCGTCCAAGTTGTCACGATTGCCCATCCACCTCTAGTAAAAGAGATGGGTCTAGAACCACTAGCAAGCTAAAGCATTAGTAAGAGGCTAGGAGATAACTCTGGCTTTACCTAGTTTTTCACTACCTCTAGAGTCAGTCACCGCGCTAGACATATCCGGTGATGTTGGGATCATGCAAATTACTCCTATCGAACCAGCTAATGAAAGCCAGATGTATACGTAGGATCATTTTAAAGTCTGACATGACTGAAATTATTGAATGTACTGAAAATAAATTTAAAAACAAAAATAAAAATAAAAATAAATGAGAGATCGGAAAAAAAAAATTTATTTGGGTATCAAAGGATCCAGTCCTCTTTCTCAATCAAAATTTTCTTTTGTTTTGATTTGAATTGTCTTTTGTAACAGTAATAAACTTTAAAAGAAGTGTCATTATAAGAAATTAAACTAGGACATTTTTCTCTATAACAATTCAAACACCATCCTAACCTTTTAGCTTTCCTTTTGATGGCATAAAGGCTACTGTTTCTTCTGCTCAGAAACAAGTGAGCAACTCATTAACATCTGGTCATCGACTGTCGAAACCATTTTTTATACTCTCACCCAACAAGAGAGGCTTGACTCAACCTCCACTCCTTCCAACTATCAACTAAGATCTAATTAAAGAGAGCTTAGAGGGGGTGGGTGGGAATTTTATTTAGAAACTATATTAATATTAAGAAATATATATATATTCAGAAACTAAAAGTTTTTCTTTTCTTTTTTTTTTTTTTTAAATTCTAAGAAATTTTTTTTGTAAATAGAAAACTATAAAACTACATTTTTCTCTCTTTCTTTTTTTTTTTTTAAGAAAAGTCTAAGGCAACGTATTATTACAATAATAATAATCAGGAAAATTAAGATATAAACTTCACAAATTATAAGAGTGATGACGTGTTCGTCATTCATTTTTTTAAAAGAAAATGGAAAAATATCACATGTCTCACAGAGATCTGAGAACCTGGTAGGGCTGTGGATCGAGTGGTATTTCCAAACTTCTTTGGTGAGTGGATACTTACAACTTTAGTGATCGATAGAGTGGATCTTGATTTTGGATCGTAGAAACAAAAAATGAAAAATAAATGAGAGATCGGAGCGAGAGAGTTGCAGAGAGGAGAGAGAGATCTGCGATGGGAGGGAAGAGAAAAGAGAGGAAGAAAAAGAAAGGAAGAAGAGAGATGGGGAAAGTTTTTAGGGTTTAAGCCCTATATATAGCCATTTTCTCTTTTTCAGTGTATCTCTCTCTAAAAAGATTAATTTTAAATTTTTTTTTAAGAAATAAAGATAAAATAAACAAACAGGTGTTAATCGTGATAACCCCCCCCCCCCCCTTAACTGAGTCTGACATTGTCCTCAATGAATGAGATGAGAAAAAGAAGCCAAGGATAACACTTGTAACAAAAAAGAAATAAACAAAGAAAAGATAGAATAATAATGACAAAATTAAATCATGTATAAAAAGTTATCTAATTAAGAGTATAGGACTAAGAAAACATAAATACTCTGATACACTATGTCCTATACCAATTATGTTTTAAGATATTAAGGAGCATTATAGTTGAGGGGTCCTCCAAAGGAATGGACTCCAACGCAGGTTCAAATCTTTCTACAAATGGCTTTAATCTATGCCCATTAACTTTAAATGTATTTCCATCTTTAAGGTCTTCAATCTCGACAGTTCCATAAGGATAAACATTTTTGACTATATACAGACCAGTCCATCGAGATTTCATTTTTACTCTACAAAGATGTAGTTTTGAGTCATATAATAGAACTTTTTGCGTGGGGGTAAATCTTTTGTGCAAAAGATTCGTATTATGATACATTTTAATTCTTGCTTGATGAATTCGAGCATTATCATATGCATCTTTACAAATATCTTCAAGCTCAGTTAATTGTAATTTTCTTAAAATCCCTCCCTTTTTAATATTACAATTTAAATCCTAGTAGCCCAATGCCTTGTGTTCTAATTCTACTGGTAGGTGACAAGTTCTTCCATAGACAAGTCTATATGGAGACATCCCCAAATAGGTCTTATAAGCAGTTCTATATGACCATAAAGCATCTGTTAATTTTGAATACCAGTCTTTACGATTAGAATTCACAGTTTATTCGAGAATATACTTAATCTGCCTATTAGCTAATTCAGCTTGTCCATTTGTTTGTGGATGGTATGCACTTGACACCTTATGGGTCACTCCATATCTTTTCGTTAATTTTTCAAATGGCTTGTTACAGAAATGAGTTCCTTGATAACTTATTATTGCTTTTGGAGTTCCAAATCAAGAAAGTATATTATCTTTTAAAAATGCAATAACTATACGGTGATCATTCTTTCTTGTAGGAATAGCTTCTACCCATTTTGAAACATATTCGACTGCTAATAAAATATATTCATATTGGCAAGATGGAGGAAAAGGTCCCATAAAGTCAATACCCCAACAATCAACGATTTCAATTGTAATTATAGGGATCATTGGCATTTGATTTCTTTTTATTTGGCAGCGGTTACAAGCCTTACAATATAAATATGAATCTTTAAATAGAGTTGGCCAATATAAACCACTTTGTAAAATTTTCATGGTAGTTACTCGAGATGAAAAATGTCCTCCACAAAAGGACGAACGACACATGAAAAGTACATTTTTGATTTCTTCAATAGGAACACATTTCCTAATTACCTGATCGACACAATATTTAAACAGATATGGGTCATTAAAGTAGAAATGCCTAGCAATAGCTAGGAATTTCTTTTTATATGATGATGACCAATTGCTTAGTATTGTTCTAGTTACTAAATAATTAACAAGATCAGCGTACCATGGTAGGGAAGTCACAGAAAATAATTGTTCATCAGGAAAAGAGTCTTGAATAGGTAAGGGTTCACTAGTATTGTCTTCAGAAGTGAGGCGGGATAAGTGATCAGCTACCATATTTTCTACTCCTTTTTTGTCTTTAATTATTAAATCAAATTCCTGCAGTAAGAGTATCTACCTAATAAGCCTAGGTTTAGTGTCTTTTTTTAAAAGTAGGTATTTCTGGCTGAATGGTCCATAAAACAGACAATAAGGGAACCAATCATGTATTGCCTAAATTTATTAAGGGCGAATACCACGGCTAGCAATTCTTTTTCAATAGTTGAGTAGTTCATTTGAGCACTATCCAGAGTTCTACTAGCACAGTCTATAACTGATGCCTTTTTATCCTTTCTTTGCCCTAGGATAGCTCCAATGGCAAAGTCGCTAGCATCATACATTAATTCAAATGGTAAGTTCCAATCAGGAGATTGCATAATAGGTGTAGTAGTGAGATGCTCTTTTAGTTGCTCAAAGAAGTTTTGACGTTCTTTAGTCCATTCAAAAGGTGTGTCTTTGGCCAATAATTGACATAAAGGCCTAGAAATAGTACTGAAATTTTTTATGAATCGGTGAAAAAAATCTGCATGTCCTAAGAATGAACGGATGTCTTTTACAGTCTTGGGAATAGGTCAATTAGTTATAAGATCTATTTTGGTTTTGTCTACTTGTATCCCATTTTCAGAAATAATATGTCCTAAGACAATTCCTTTAGTGACCATAAAATGACATTTTTCCCAATTTAAAACTAAACTTTTTTCTTCACATCTTTGGAGAACTTTTTGAAGATTGCTATGGCAATCATCATAGGATTTTCCAAAAATTGAAAAATCATCCATAAATACTTCCAAATTCTTTTCTACCATATCACTGAAAATACTTAGCATACACCTTTGAAAAGTTGCAGGTGCGATGCAAAGACCAAAGGGCATTCGGCGATAGGCGAAAGTTCCAAATGGACATGTGAAAGTAGTTTTTTCCTGATCTTCTGGTGCGATCTCTATTTGATTGTAACCATTATAACCATCTAGAAAAAAATAATACTTATGGCCCGCTATTCTTTCTAACATTTGATCCATAAAGGGTAAAGGAAAGTGATCCTTACGGGTTACAGCATTGAGTTTTCTATAGTCTATACATACACGCCATCTAGTAGTGACACGAGTGGGAACTAATTCTCCCTTTGAATTCGGAACAACTGTAATTCCTACTTTCTTTGGCACAACTTGTGTTGGACTTACCCATTTACTGTCAGATATTGAATATATAATGCCTATATTGAGTAGCTTGAGAACTTCTTTCTTGACTACTTTTTGCATATTAGGATTAAGTCTTCTTTGCATTTCTCTTGAGGTTTTAGCATTATCTTCAAGATATATATTGTGAGTACATATTGAAGGGCTTATTCCTTTTAAATCTTCTATACTCCAACCAATGGCACTTTTATGCTTCTGAAGCATACTAATGAGTTTATTTCTTGACTAGAGTCTAAAAGAGACGATATTATTATAGGATAGGTATCATTACTACCAACGAAAGTATTTAAGCTCTTTAGAGAGTTCTTTAAATTCTAACTGTGGAGTTTGTAAATTAGATGGAAGTGTTAATGTAGTCTTTGATGGTAAAGGTTCAAAATGTGTGGTCCACATTGCTTCTTGAATTATTTCTTCTGTTGAATCTTCATTAAAACATACTTGACTTATAATATGTTTTTGTAGATTGTTAATGTCTAGTTTCTGAATAGAGTTATTAATAACAAGTCAAGTTGTTAATGTCTAGTTTCTGCTGGATCATTATAACAAGTCAAGTTGAAATATTCTCGTGATAGAGATTCAATAGCATGAACTTCTTCAATATTCTCATCTTCTTCTTGATGTTGTGGATTAGAAAAAACTTTAATATTTAAAGTCATGTTTCCAAATACTACAGTCATCATACCACTACGGATTCGAATAGTGGCATCAATGGTAGCTAAGAAGGGCCTTCCAAAAATAACTGGTATTTGCACATTAGCATCTAATACTGGTTCTGTATCAAAGATGACAAAATCTACTGAAAAAATAAATTTATCAACTTTAACAAGAACATCTTCCAAAATTTCTCACAGGTATTTTATAGGTTTATCAGCAAGTAGTAATACCATGCTGTAGACACCCCGATTTTGACCAAACGTCGAATTAAGGAGAGTGTCAACTCCATGTCCGATGATGACAAAGGACCGAAAGATTCGAAGTGTTCCAAGCTCTTCAGAAAGTTCTCCAAACGCGGTAAAATTTTCACAGAATGAAATACCAGGAATTTAGGAGAATTCAGGTAAAAAAACATCACTTTTGGAAAAAATCTTCAAAAATAAGTTTTTTTTAGAAAAAGGAGAAAAGAAAAGACCAAAAAAAGGGAATTTTAACAGAAACCAGCACACGGCAGGTTTTTGCGGCACTCAGTGAGTGCCGTACGACAGTCACTGAATGCCGGACCGGCACTTATTGAGTGCTGCCGATATTTTCTGACTGCCGTTTGCTTTTAAAATCCGTATTTTGTGGTACAATACGTATATGTATGCGGATAAAAACAAAAAAAACTGATAAAGTAAGGTTGACAAAAAACGCGGCAATAAATAATCCGGAGCGGCTCTCAGTAAGTGCCGCGCGGTAGTCATGGAATGCCGGAGCGGCTTTCACGGAGTGCCGCAGCGGCATCCACTGACTGCCGCCTCCTGCATTAATCTGTCTATTTTCAGGAAGTACGTATTTTACCACAAAATGAGACACTTACACCTGTCTTTTACTCCGAATTTGCTGAGAATACTTGGTAATTTTGTCTATAAAAGAGGGAGGATCTTCCTTGGGAGAACAAGAAGAAAATAGACAAGAAGTAGCTACCACTACACTAACATACATTTGAGAGAGATAGAGAGTTTTGGAGAGCAAAATAGAAGAGCTTGGAAGATCTTCAAAGTAGAGGAGCTTTGAGGATAGTTTAGAGGTGGCCCTCTAACCTTAGTTGTGTTTTCTTTCGTTTGGGCCTCTAATCTTTAAGTCATTTAGTTTTTCTTGATTATGTTTTAGAGTTTTGTTAGTAAACTTGGAAGTCCTTGCTTCCTAGTTCTTTGATCATTCTCTTTTTTTTTTTTTCTTGTTTATGTTTTTCTCTTGGGATTCTTGGGGATCTTCCATATCTCACTTGAATCTCATGAGTTTGATCCTTTAGTCTCATGTAAGCCTATGCTTCACATGAGATCTAAAATTTGATCATCATTTTATTAGAGACAAGTGGATGAATCCAAACCCTTACCATGGTTTGAGTTCCCTAACTTGGAGTTCTCATGGAATCTTTTTTATATTCTTTGAAGGCTCATGAGTATTAGTCATATCTTCATCTCCAATGATCATCAAATGGTAGGAAAAAGTAGTTTTGAGTCCAAGCCCATCTCTATGGTTTAGATTCATTATCTTGAGATTTCATGAAGTCTATTCATACTTCATTTGAAATCTACAAATATAAAGGTCTTTAGCCTCCAATGACCATCAAATGGTAGGAGAAAATGGTTTAGTTTAAGTCCAACTTCATGGTTTAATAGTTGGGGTTAACAAGTGAGAGTTGAACTTGACAATGAAATAGTGGATTCATAACCCGGTTTCGATCAAGGATTTTTAGTTTGAAATCTAACCGTTGGAATCAAGTGAAACCAACGGGAAAGTGTCAATAACTCAAAGTTCTACCACTGTAATTTTTGATCCGTCTGTGTCGCCACCGCAGGGCCTTTATCTCTTGGGGATAGAAGAAGTAACCTTCGATCCGTCTAGGCTAATCACTAAGGCCGGGATACCAAGAAAGTCATACCAGCTACCTAAGGATTCGACAATCTGTGCTTTGGAGGATCAGCCGGAGAAGAGTGAAATGGGACAGTCAGACTGGTGGATTTAAGGGAGTGACGGTCGAGACGTGAGCTAGGTGGAAGATGATCTTTGGTACGAGAGCGACAAAGAAACGGAGATGGTGGAGGGTACTTTGAAGGTTGATCCAGAAGTTGATAATCTATGGACAAGGGAGGAAGTCAGTCATTTAACCCGGTCAGGCAGACATTTTAAACCGCATGAGTTAGAGGAAGAACATCCACGAAGAGAGTTGGACAAGGGAAAAGGGAAAATAAACGAAGAAGAAGAAGAAGAAGACAGGGTTCTAAAGCAGATGAAGAAAAATCAGGCTAATATCACCATTTGGGGGTTGCTGATAGCATCAAAACGCCACAGGTAGGCAGTGTTGGACGCCCTAAACCAATCTGATATTCCCATCAACATAGCACTGAAAGATATTGTGGGAATGATTGGCAGAATTCCGACCTTGGCTATTACCTTTTCCTCAGATGACGTGCCTCCCGGAGGACCCATGATCAACAAGCCTTTGTACATCACTGTCGAATGTTTGAGGAACACCGTGCCCGCTTGTCTCGTTGACAACGGGTCTGCTCTGAATGTATGCCCCTTCCGAACAGCAAAACTGATGGGTTTAGATGAATCGTCCTTCGTGTCGTCCCAGCAAAAGGTCAGGGCATATGACAACACTTAGAGAACGGTCATGGGCATCATCTTTCTTAATCTTGTTATTGGACCAGTGGACAAAGAAGCCGAATTCCAAATCATTGATATCCCTGCCTCCTTTAATCTACTACTAGGAAGGTCATGGTTGGATAGCTTGGGTGCCATACCGTCCACCATTCATCAAAAGGTAAAATGTGTCTGGGAGAACAAAGTCTGTGATATTCTCGGGGATAGCTAGGTTCGTTCATCCGAAGAGTCATCAAGCGCACCGGTTCTAGAATTACAGCTATAATAAGAAGAAGCAAAAATAGGGGGGTTCGAGTTCGTCGGCATGATCGAAGAGGAAAAGCCAAAAGAATTCCTGCCACTGTACTTTGACCAATATGCAAGCCCATTGGTCACAGAGATCATGAAGAGAATGGGTTTCTTTCGAGGATTGGGATTGGGAAAGAACCACCAAGGTCTGCCGGAGTTTCCAAAAATCCCTACTCAGACTCACACTCACGATCTGGGGTACCAGCCATCCAAGAAAGGGCAGAAGGAAAAGAAAAAGGCGGTCGATGCACCACTAAACCCTTACCTAAAGACGCTCAATGGATATTTTGTGAAGGAAGGAGAAGATTTCCCCTTTTGTGGCTTCTTAGAGCCATGGGTGGACCAGAAAGATAAATGTTTAAAGCCAGGGTTCGAGATCTTCTTTCCCCATGAGTTTTCTGCATATGAAGATCCATACTTGCAGCTGCCTGCCAAGCAGTCACTGCCAAGGATTGGATTGGTGCGCTAGACGGCTCTGTCATGAAAAATCTATTGGATGAAGGAAGCACAGAGGTTATGAAAACGGACCATGGAAAAGCCAAGGGTGAATACGTCGGAGGTTTGGTGGAGGAGGCAGTCGAAAGTGAGGAAGATGAGGAAGATCAGAGGGAGACTAACAAAGGAAAGGCCGAGAAAGAAGAGGTGGAAGAGATTACCAAGACTGGGGATCTGGAGGAACGCTTCATCGCTGATCTGGGAGGAGAAAACAAGAGAGAGTGGGTTTTTGAGTCTAGTGATAGGTTTCCCCCACACCCAGAGTCTGTAATGGCCCAAATGAGGCGTCTTTCAATTTCTATATCTGTTGTAATCACTCCGAAGAAAATCAATGAAAGTATGACTGATTCTGCCTACTCGAACGCGCTTAATGAATGTGATGAATGTGATGATCATGAAATACCTTTTGAGTTGCAAAAATTAATTGAAAAAGAAAAAGAATCTGCAGGTAAAATCATTGAGGACACTCTAACAATTAATCTAGGAAATGAAAATAATCCTCAAAATGTCTTTATCGGCTCTACACTTGACAAAGAAGAAAGCAAAGAATTAATCAAGCTATTAAATAAATTCAAAGATGTTTTTGCATGGTCTTATAATGATATGCCAGGCATTGATCCAGAGATAGTCCAACACCACATCCCCATTTTTCCAAATTCTAAGCCAGTAAAACAAAAATTGAGGCGAATGAGGCCTGAATGGGCACTCAAAGTCAAAGAGGAGGTTGAAAAGCAGTTAAGAGTCGGGTTCTTAATGGTCACCGAGTATCCTGAGTGGATTGCCAACATTGTGCCTGTCCCAAAGAAGGATGGTAGTGTTAGGGTTTGCGTTGATTTTCGAGACCTAAACAAAGCAAGCCCTAAAGACGATTTCTCTTTACCATACATCGACGTCCTCGTTGATAACACCGCCGGACATGAGCTTTTATCCTTTATGGATGGATTCTCTGGCTATAACCAGATCCTGATGGCACCAGAAGATAGAGAGAAAACCACTTTTATCACGCTATGGGGAACATATTGCTATAGGGTGATGCCATTTGGGCTCAAGAATGCAGGAGCAACATATCAGCAGGCCGCTACCACATTATTGCACGACATGATCCATAAAGAGGTGGAAGTGTTTGTGGACGATATGATCGTGAAATCTAAAGAGAGGGGAGGTCACTTGGAGGCTCTGAGGAAGTTCTTCGGAAGGTTAAGGGAGTTTAGGATGAGATTGAACCCACAGAAATGTACCTTCGGAGTCACCACAGGAAAATTGTTAGGGTTCCTTATTACTCAGAGGGGAATCGAGGTAGACCCGACCAAGATAAAAGCCATAGTCAAAATGCAACCACCCAAGAATGAAAAAGAGCTAAGGGGGTTCCTGGGTAGGATATAATTCATAAGTCATTTTATCTCAAAGCTCACCATGACCTGCGACCCGCTATTTAAGTTACTCAAAAAAGGAGAGAGGTTTGAGTGGGATACCTTGTGTCAGGAAGCCTTCGATAAGATCAAAACCTAACTCCAAAACCCACCTGTCCTGTCACCACCTTCACCTGGGAAGCCTCTACTACTGTATCTTTCTGTGACCCAAGACTCAATGGGATGCATGTTGGCCCAAGAAGGGGAAGAAGGACACGTAGAAAAGGCCATTTATTATTTGAGCAAAAGGATGACCGGATACGAGTTGAAGTACTCACCCTTAGAAAAAGCATGTTGGGCCTTAGTCTGGTGTACCCGTCGCCTTAGGCATTATATGTTAGCCTTCCCCATGATCTTAATCTCCCGAATGGATCCGCTCAAATACCTGTTTGAAAAACCCGCCTTGACCAGTAGGATTTCCCCTATAGACCATGATGCTAGCAGAGTTTGATATCAGATATATCACCTCCAAGTCTGTCAAGGGGAAAGCCATCGCCGAGCACCTAGCTGACTTCACCATGGAAACTGGGGAGAATAGGGAATTCAAATTCCCTAACGAACGAGTGATGGAGGTAAGGGAGGATTTGTGGAGAATGTATTTCGATGGGGCCGCCAATCAATTAGGCTACGAAGTCGGGGTTATCCTTGTAGCACCTGATGGAACTCCTACCCCATTGGCCGTCAAGCTTAAGTACAACTCAACCAATAACACGGCAGAGTACGAAGCATGCATAGTAGGAATGGAGGTAGCGCTGGCCTTAAAAGTTGAAAAAGTTGATGTGTTCAGAGATTCCAATTTGATCATATCCCAAGTGTGGGGAGATTGGAGGGTAAAACACGAAAAGATGAGGCCATACCATGACTATTTGGAGAGTTTAAAAGAACAATTCAAGAAGATATCATTCTACTACCTTCCCCTATAGGAAAACCAATTGGCCGATTCCCTGGCAACCCTAGCATCAATGATACAGATCCCCTTAGGCGTCACGATGGTCCCATTATCCATAAAAATCATAAATCAGCCCTCATTTGAGACAGTCGCGGCCATAGAAGACGAAGGGGAAATATCATGGTATGTGGATGTGTGGAAGTTCATTAAAGAAGGAGAATACCCCGAAGAAGCCTCAGAAAAGGACAGAAAGGTGATTCGACGATTCGCCGCTCAATTTGTGATTTATGCAGATAAGCTATGGAAGAAATCCTACACCGAGTATAATCTGGAGTGCCTATATGGGAAAGAAGCTAAGAGAATGATGGAGGAAATTCATGAGGGAGTATGTGGACCCCACATAAATGGGATCATGCTGGCAAAGAAGATCATCCGACAGGGGTATTATTGGACGACTTTGGACAAAGACTGTTGTGAATATGTTAGAAGGTGTCACAAGTGCCAGATTCATGCAAATCTATTGCACACCCCGCCGTCACAGCTCTATAGCATGACAACCCCTTGGCCATTTTTCGTATGGGGGATCGATATCATTGGTGAGATAGTTCCGAAGGCTTCCAATGGGCACCGATACATAATCGTGGCAATCGATTATTTTACCAAATGGGTAGAGGCGGCCTCGTATGCGACTTTAAAGGCCAAAGACGTAGTGAGTTTCATCGAGAAAAACATAATCTGCAGGTATGGGGTCCCGAATGAATTTATCTCCGATCATGGCAGTCATTTCCAAGGAGAGGTTATCCCGCTTTTAGAAAAGTATAAGATCACTCGCCATCAGTCATCCCCGTATAGACCTCAGACGAATGGGGCAGTAGAAGCGGTGAATAAGAATGTTAAAGCAATCTAGGGAAAAATGACGAATACGTACAAGGATTGGCATGAGAAGCTGCCATTTGCTTTGTGGGGATACAGAACCTCGGTGAGAACTTCAACGGGTGCTACACTGTATTCGTTAGTGTACGGGATGGAGACGGTCCTTCCGATTGAGGTAGAAATACCCTCTCTCAGGGTCTTGGCAGAATGCGAAGTAACCGAGCTAGAATGGATGAGGGGGAGGTATGAGGAGCTGATGCTACTCGATGAAAAGAGATTAGCCACAATAAACCATACTCGTGGATATCAGAAGAGAATAGCTCGTGCTTTCAACAAAAAGGTCCACCCAAGGAAGCTTGCCGAGGGTGACCTAGTCCTCAAAGAACTGAAAGTGCCCGTTTATGACCCCTAGAGAAAAATTTAAACCCAACTGGGTCGGGCCATACATCATAAAGACTCTCCTCTCTGGAGGGGCGGCCTATCTCATGGACCTGGACGGGGTTGAATTTAAGCAACCGATTAACCTCAATCGCCTCAAGAAATATTTTGCTTGAAACCGTTTCTTTCAAAACCTCCTACCTCGATGAACTATGCTTGACCTGATTCCCACTAGGGGATACGTAGGCAACCTACTTGGTTCGGTCATTGAAAATAAAACCGCCCGAGCGGCATCTTCCTTCAAACCTTAAACCGAACTACTGCAGGCCTGATACCCATTCCGGGATAAGTAGGCGGGCTCTTAAAAGCCTTTGGCCCATGAAAACCTAAAAGAAAAGCCCTATGCTAAACTAGGGCAAACTGGCGTTTGCCCAGAACCACTTCGAAGTCCCAAAACTAGGGGCAAACTTTGTTTGTTATCTGAAGAACCCAGATATTTACTTAAAACCCATCTCTGGATCTCCTGGCTATCAAAATGAGTACTATAAAGAAACAAATGAGAATTCATGGTATAGAAAGAGTAAAGCTTTAAGCAAAACACAAAGCAAAGCAAAGAGCCAAGAAAAGACATTGAAGGGAGAATTTTTCATTAAAGATTAATCGAAGGAGTGAACACTTTGATTAAACATGTTAGAACTTCCCTAAAGATGACAACACTTCTTGAAGAGGAAAATAAGGAAAATCACATTCAAAAGCGTATAAAGAGTAGGCAGGGTCTGTCAGAAAGTTTTGTAAAATGGCAAGCTTTTCCCTGTCTTCGTCTACTTTATTACGCATATGTCTGTCAAGCTCATCTCGCAACCAAGGCCTGAATCTCTAGAAGATATTGGGCAGTAGGCACGGTCAGAGCAGGAATTCTCGGGCACGGAGCAGCCATCCTGCTGTGCCAAGCCTCGATGAAAGCCTTCACAATAGAAGGACGCAAAGTGGCTGGTAAAATCAGCAGTCACAGATTCAGTAGTATCCTATAAAAGTCCAAACTGGCAGACCACCCGATCGGGAATGTAAAAAGTAGTAGCACGCAAGCCCGGCAGCCAGATGCCAAGTCGCCCAGGAAGACGTACAGCAATAGAGCGATAAATCCATTGAGGACAGACCCAGTAGATATCACTGGAAGAGAGGCCCTGGAGCCAACCGAGCCAAGCATTGGAAAAGTGGAATAGGCAATGAACCTCCATACGGTCATAGGGAAGTGGCCCACGAAGATGTGAGGAGTGTATGAAGAGATCAACACGTTCCGTGAGCCAAACCTGTAAAACAAAAGGTGCTCCCGTGGATAACATAGCCTCAGCATTATGAGCATGGCCCAAACCAATCAGAGTCTCGCCAAGAATCAGCATAACAACACTCTTCATCTCCCGCAAACCACAGGCAATGGGAATAAGAATGTCGGAAGACGACTGAAAGAGGAAGTAAGAAAGCATATCAATTGACAGGGCGCTGCGGCGAATGATCTGATACTCTCCATCATAAGGGTCTCTTATGGGAGCCTAAACGGAAGAGAGGCGCTCAAAATCAATCTGCTTGTCGCAAATAAAATAGCCTGCCGCATTCCGAGATGTGTGGAGAAGAGTGGCTAAATCCAGGACATACCCGGCTTGAACTAAAGGAACTGTCAACTCAGCAAAAGGATCAGTGTGTAGAATGGCGCTAAATTCCTCAAACAAGGGGCAAGTCTCCTGAGAGCCAAAACGAAAGATGTTGAGAGAAGGATCCCAACATTGGATGGCAGCTCGAAGTAGGCCCTCATCCAAGTTCATCCGTCGGAAAGAGAAAAGTTCATTCAGTCTGAAGCACTCAAAGTTAAGCCTGTCAATGCTGAAAAGGGTATCCATCCATGGAAAAAGGATTTGGGAGCTAATGGGGGCCATTTGAGAAGGAAGTAAAGAAGGGAAAATGGTGTTTTGCGGAGTATTGGGGAAGGATGTATCATAAATAGGAGAATAGAACTGTCCACCTACCCACGGCACTCGATAAAGTAAGACGGCACTCAACTAAGTGCCGCGCGGCAGTCCGTAAGAGCCGTTGCGGCATTCACGGAGTGCCGCTGAGGCCTAACCGAGTGTCGTCCTGGGCCTCATTTTGGCCAGGGTCTGTTTGTAACAGTTTTAGCCCACCTGCAAACGAAAAACTGAATATTGAACAATAAAACGTGCGTATCATGCAGCACGTGCAATAAAACCAGGCTATGGCCGCATACATTCATTCATTCATTTGTTCATTTCAAAATAGATAGAAGAGATAGAAGCATTCAAAAGCTCAAATAAAAGGGGGGACCAAGCTATGGTCCCACATACGGCAAGAGAAGGACCAAGCTATGGTCACACATATGGTGAATACCAATAAAAAAAAGAGAGCAGAAAAGATAAAGGTAATGCAAGTGCCTATCCTACCGGCTATCATGGAGCCATCGTCAAGAGTAAAATGTGTACAACCATCCAAAAATACAGCAAAATCCTTTCCAAGAACACTCAAAAATAAAAAGCAATCAACCCCGGCCCCGGTCTCGAGTTTGCCGGGTCACTCGTCTGAGGGGCTCCTCCTCTGACTCTGACCCGCTCCCGTCGCCCCTGCCTCTACCTCCACCGCTGCCTCCACCGCTACCGCCGCCTCGCCCCATTCCTCGTCCGGCACTGCCATCTCTAGGAGTGTCGTTGAGGGGAATGCCGAACTGCTGGAGCCGCTGCTGAAGCTGACCCACCTGCTGGGATAGGACTCTGATCTCCTCTGCCTGAAATGAGAGAGGATGAATCCGGAAAGTGTTGAAAGGACAAATGAAACACTGAGAATAAAAGGATAAAGATCATACGTTGGCCCTCAACTGAGCCGCGACAGTCGCCCGAGCTCCCTCAGCCTAAAAAACAAGAACCAAGAATAAAGATTAGTGAAAGGTCAAAGTGAAAGGCGGGGATAAGTTTCTTACCATCCACTCTCTCCCGAGGATCCACTGCCGCACGCTGTGGGCATACGTCAAGCCCTCCTCCGCATAAGCATGCGGGACGACGTCATAATGAAGAGGAATAGTATGGGCGCCCTGTGAGAGCCGGGGGATCATCGTCGAGAAGGGCTCGCCGAATGAGACAATCGACATAGTCCAATCCCATTCAGGTAAGGCAGGAGGACGAGCCGCAGCAGGAACAGGCTGCAAACAAAAAATAATAATAAAACGTAAATAAAGGATGAAAGAAAACTCATAAAAGAATGACGGAATCATTTACTCACCCGAGTCACTTCCATCAGAGGGAAGTTCGGCATCAGCTTAGCGGCACGGAACGCCGGGTATCCGGTGGGGGAGTCAACAAAGTCATGGATACCCAAGCCCATCAGAGCAGCCGTAAGCTCGCTACCCTGGAGTGTGTCTATGGCTCTCATAGAGTTAGGAGGAGGGTATGGCACAAAGAATCCGGGGGCTGCCAGTGACTGCCTAGTCACCTTCTCTCCCAAGTACCACGCCTAGCCCTCTGGCCCATCAAGAAGTCGTCTCGTCGGGTCGTATCCAGCCGACTGCCAGATCTCCGCGCGAGCGTCAGGAAGCACCCTAAGCTATGGCTGCCAGTGAACATGCAGCTCCCTCAGGTTCGTCAGGAAGTTCCTAAACGAAATAAAATTATGGGCCCCAGTCTTTCGCGCGACTCTATCCTTTGCCCATTTCAGCCCCTGGGGCATGATGAGGGCATCAGAATTGCGTGTCTCAGGAGACATCATGCGGAGATACTTGTGGGACCAAATCTGTAATATATAAAAAAAAAAAAAAAAAAAGAGAGAAAAGAAGAGGTTAGTCTTACAATTTAAATAAGTTTCTGAAAGTGTAATAAGCAGTGAAATATAGAAAAGGGTATACCTCCCACGCTCTCCAATAGCCACCAGTGGAAGCCGACCTGTCCCGGGAAATGTCGCTCATATGCATGTACAAGATGGCAAACCCTGCACCAGCCCATTCATACTTATCGATCCGATCTAGGTGCTCCAGGGACGCTACCAGGGAAACAGAGACCCGGTCACCCTTGGTGCTCAACAGAGAACACCCCAGCATGTACATGAGAAAACCCCGGGCATCTGATCGTCGGTAAAACCCTGCTGACCCCTAAACGTATCCATGAACCATCGGGCTATGACCAAAGACTCCTCCGGGACCACTCCCAATAATGGTTTCACCTGGTCCCACTCCGTATCCGCCAGATACCGCAAACACTCTCCACCAAAGGCAATCCCCGTAATCATCGAGAAGTCGAGCGGGGTCAGGGTCATCTCCCTAAAGTCAAAATGGAACGTGTTGGTGGTATCCCACCAATGCTCTGCTAAGGTATGAATCTGTCGGAGATCATTCGAGCTCTTCGTCAAGAGCTTGACGAAGTCCCCGAAGCCAGCAGCAGTAACTAGACTCTTCACCGTCGGGTTCAGCTCCCCGAACCACTCAAAGCAGTGGGCCAAACTCCCGTGCCCTTTCAGCACGTCGGGCGGAAGCTGCAAAAGTTAAAAAATGATAAATAAATAAAAATTTCACATCAACAAAAGGAATAAAAATGGAGAGAATGGAACAGAGCAAGTATAAATAAAGGATAAACGACCCAAAAAAAATGACATTCCAATCTCGAAAAGGGGTTTTCATTATCATACAGGTCTGAAAATAGGAAAAGGAAACTGAATAATAAAGTCAGTTAAAAGAGCAGTCGAAGCAATCAGGAAATTCTTTCCTTTCTAAAAAAAACATATGATAAAATAAAAAATGATAATAAAAAAAATGGTGTTTATACTCGTAAGAAGATAAATGAACTGTTTGTTTCGTAAACACGCATTACCCTCCTGAGGATAAAAGAAGAAATGAAGCAAACGAATAAAAGAAGGGCGACTGTAGCACTCGTAGGCATGAAAGTTGCATTGGTGAAAGGTGTACAAAGTTGTGATTGAAATACATTACATTCATGAGTACTAATAGAAATTAAAAATATAATAATAACAATAATAAATAAAACAAATGAACGACGAACTAAACATGGGAATGAACGTGGTTCATAAGGGTGACAGTCGCATTGCACGAAAAGTATGGGAAGTTTCGTCAGGCACCATATTCGTAAGAGAGAATATCATGTCGATATGATTCGTAATAGGATAATACGAAAAGAGAAGTAACGGGTGAAAGCACGAATACCTCCCGGTGAAGCGCCGCGCTGACAAGTGCTGGCCCGGGTCCCGAAGCAGGAAGGAAAGGTCGGAGTGGGGAATGGCCGTATATTTGGCTTTTTTCTTCTTACTCCTCGAACCACTAGCCATAGTCTGTTCAGAAGAAAAGAGGAACCGAGGGTTAAACTTCAAAATAAATCAAGAAAGCAATCAAAATAAAGAGAATTTCGAGGTTATGATCGAGTAGAACTTACCTGTGAATCTCTTGGATCAATGCGAATAAAAGAAGAAGAAAATCTCCGGAGAGGATCCAAGTGTAAAAGTGTTGAGGAGTGAGTGAGAAATGAATTGAAACCTTCGGTTTAAGCATTCTGCAGCTCAGAACGGCACTCGGGGAACCGTGCGCGGTAGTCTCTGCAGTGCCGTGCGGCACTTACTGAATGTCGTCGCGGCATTCATGGACTACCGTACGGCGGTCACGGACTACCGCATTTTGGAGCGTGTACCGCAGTTGAGGCGGTTTAAGTGCCGCCTGTCTTCCCCCCAAATTTCAAAATAAACCCCAAAATTTTAATCCAAACCCCCCGATTTTGCCCACTTTTGGAACTTTCATCCCCAAATAATATTATTCGACTAATGATTTCGAATACTGAGGTGAATCTAGGTCTGATTGACCCCTAATCTTGAAATTTGAAATGGACTTGGGTCTGATTGACCCTTGATTTTTAGGATAAAAATAAAACTGAGTCTGATCGACTCCTGATTTTGAAACTTGAATAAAAATTTTAAGCCAGCTCGACTCTGGAATTTGAATTTAAGTTTGTTCAACTCCCAAATTTTGAAAAAAGAAATAAATTTGAGCCCGTGGGCTCCCAACTTTGAAAGATTGAAATTGAATTTGAGCCCGTGGGCCTAATTTTTGAAATTTGAAATAGATTTGAGCCTGTGGGCTCCCAATTGTGAAAAATTGAAATAAATTTTGGGTCTATAGACTCCAAATTCATCTTAATACGATTACCCTCCTCCTGAGAATATAACAATTTTATATCCTCGATCCGAGTAACAAATTTACGTCGATCCTTTGTCTTGAGAATGTAACGAATTTACATCCTCGGTTCTCACAACGAATTTGCGTTAACCCTCGTTCTAAGAATATAACAAATTTATGCCCTCGATCCTCGTAACAAATTTACGTCGATCCTTTGTTTTGAGAGTGTAACGAATTTACATTCTTGGTTCTCGCAACAAATTTGCGTTAACCCCCCGTTCTGAGAATATGACAAATTTAGATCATCGATCCTCGTTACAAATTTACGTCGATCCTTTGTTTTGAGAGTGTAACGAATTTACATTCTTGGTTCTCACAACGAATTTGCGTTAACCCCCCGTTCTGAGAATATGACAAATTTAGATCCTCGATCCTCATTACAAATTTACATCGATCCTTTGTTTTGAGAGTGTAACGAATTTACATTCTCGATTCTCGCAACGAATTTGCGTCGATCCTTTGTTTTGAGAGTGTAACGAATTTACATTCTCGGTTCTCACAAAGAATTTGCGTTAACCCCCCGTTCTGAGAATATAACAAATTCATATCCTCGATCCTCATAACAAATTTACGTCGATCCTTTATTTTGAGAGTGTAACGAATTTACATTCTTGATTCGCGCAACAAATTTGTGTTAACCCCCCATTCTGAGAATATAACAAATTTATATCCTCAATCCTCGTTACAAATTTACGTCGATCCTTTGTTTTGAGAGTGTAACGAATTTACATTCTCGGTTCTCGCAACAAATTTGCGTTAACCCCCATTCTGAGAATATAACAAATTTATATTCTCGATTCGCGTAACAAATTTACGTCGACCCTTTGTTTTGAATGTAACGAATTTACATTCTCGGTTCTCACAACGGATTTGCGTTAACTTCCATTCTGAGAATATAACAAATTTATATTCTCGATCCGCGTAACAAATTTACGTCGACCCTTTGTTTTGAATATAACGAATTTACATTCTCGGTTCTCGCAACGAATTTGCGTTGACCCCCATAATCAAATCAAAAGCGTCTTCATGACCCCGGTAACAGATTTTGCATCAGTCAAGAATCAAGTAATCTTCTCTGACTAGGGCATCACGTAATGTGCATCATGCATAGAGAAGACATGATAAGCATGATGCTTGTATAACCAGTTCTATTCAGGAATTACCATTACATAGCATGTGCATCACGATAGGATAGGTGCATCCATCCATGTGACAACTTGCGTTTGTGTGTGTTTGACCCCGTGCTCGAACTACGTCTTGGTCTGATTCCTGATGGGATACGTAGGCAGCTCATAATGGAGCACGACCAATTAGAATTCCTCCGCACGCTCGCTTCCTTTTGCAACGTATTTTGTTTTTTCCTTTAATCCGACAGTTTGGTCAAAGGCTTGTCTTCACACAGGTTTTGACGTTCGCTTGCGGTTCGCGTTGCCCCACAAGCTCCATCGAAGAGGGGCGAACTGTAGACACCCCGATTTTGACCAAACGTCGAATTAAGGAGAGTGTCACCTCCATATCTGATGATGACAAAGGACCGAAAGATTCGAAGTGTTCCAAGCTCTTCAGAAAGTTCTCCAAACGTGGTAAAATTTTCACAGAATGAAATACCAAGTATTTAGGAGAATTCAGGTAAAAAAAACATCACTTTTGGAAAAGATATTCGAAAATAAGTTTTTTTTTAGAAAAAGGAGAAAAGAAAAGACCTAAAAAAAGGGGATTTTAACAGAAACTGGCACACGGCAGGTTTTTGGGCACTCAATGAGTGCCGTACGCCAGTCACCGAATGCCGGACCGGCACTTATTGAGTGCCGCCGACATTTTCTGACTGTCGTTTGCTTTTAAAATCCGTATTTTGTGGTACAATACGTATATGTATGTGGATAAAAACAAAAAAACTAATAAAGTAAGGTTGACAAAAACACGGCAATAAATAATCAGAAGCTGCTCTCAGTAAGTGCCGCGCGGCAGTCATGGAATGCCGCAGCGGCATCCACTGACTGCCATAGAAGTTTTTTGACTGCCGCCTCCTGTAGCAGTCTGTCTATTTTCAGGAAGTACGTATTGTACCACCAAATGAGACACTTATACTTGTCTTTTACTCCGAATTCACTGAGAATACTTGGTAATTTTGTCTATAAAAGAGGGAGGATCTTCCTTGGGAGAACAAGAAGAAAATAGACAAGAAGTAGCTACCACTACACTAACATATATTTGAGAGAGATAGAGAGTTTTGGAGAGCTAAAAAGAAGAGCTTGGAAGATCTTCAAAGTAGAGGAGCTTTGAGGATAGTTTGGAGGTGACCCTCTAACCTTAGTTGTGTTTTCTTTCTTTTGGGCCTCTAATCTTTAAGTCATTTAGTTTTTCTTGATTAAGTTTTAGAGTTTTGTTAGAAAACTTGAAAGTCCTTGCTTCCTAGTTCTTTGATCATTCTCTTATTTTTTTCTTGTTTATGTTTTTTTCTCTTGAGATTCTTGGGGATCTTCCATATCTCACTTGAATCTCATGAGTTTTATCCTTTAGTCTCATGTAAGCCTATGCTTTACATGAGATCTAAAGTTGATCATCATTTTATTAGAGACAAGTGGATGAATCCAAACCCTTACCATAGTTTGAGTTCCCTAACTTGGAGTTCTCATGGAATCTTTTTATATTCTTTGAAGGCTCATGAGTATTAGTCATATCTTCATCTCCAATGACCATCAAATGGTAGGAGAAAGTAGTTTTGAGTCTAAGCCCATCTCCATGGTTTAGATTCATTATCTTGAGATTTCATGAAGTATATTCATACTTCATTTGAAATCTACAAATATAAAGATTTTTTTTAGCCTCCCATGACCATCAAATTGTAGGAGAAAATGGTTTAGTTTAAGTCCAACTTCATGGTTTAATAGTTGGGGTTAACAAATAAAAGTTGAACTTGACAATGAAATAGTGGGTTCATAAACCGGTTTTGATCAAAGATTTTTAGTTCCAAATCAGACCGTTGGAACTGAACGAAACCAACGGGAAAGTGTCAATAACACAATGTTTTACCACTATAATTTTTGTTTTAAGGAGATTTCAAGTTTAAAGTGGTTTGGTCATGAGTTTTGTGAAGTCACTACAATCTACCCAGAGTTTCAGCACAACAACACTCTTTTAAAATAAGCAAATTAGAACCTTAATAAAGTATTTGTGACCCAAAATACTTTTTTCTAAGTAGATTAATGTGTTAGGAAGTCACCCTAAAAAGAACAAAGCATTTCTGATCTTTTTGCTATTTTTAGAAAATCGTGCAAGAACTGTGGACAGAAGGTTGTAGAATGCTGAGTGATGTCTGGTTTTTGTCCAATTCCCAGAGATCCAACCGTTGAAACTTTGATTTTATTTTTGGGATAGAAACTAGACACACAGAGGTATCTTGTGTCCAAAATTCATTAAGATCAAACAATGGGAACCATGCTTTTTATTTCTTTTAAAGTTATGATCTGCTCTCAGCAATTTTTAGAAGTTCTGCAATAGTTTTAATCAATCTTATGAATAATGGCTTAGATGATATTTTTACGAGTTAAGGGTCAAACCATATTTCAATAATGATTAATTAAGCTTGAATTCAAAGTTTAAGTGATCTAAATCATTGGGTATTTCATAATATATTCTTGTTCATGAACATATTCATCCATATGGCTTGACACTTGTAATTAGGATTTATTTGCTTTAGATTCAATTGCATTTGATAGATTTAAGTTAGAAATGTAGGATTTTTTATTTCTAACTTTATATCTTGTATATCATGTGGACTAACCCATTGTTTTGTAGTGCTATTAAGGTATGACTTCTTGAATCCCTCTTTAGTTTATTTTAATTTATTGATTTTATCGATTTTTCAACCTCATGCGCGACACATTAAAATTAAGATTTTGCCTTACATGTATATATGTGAACTAGCGACTCTTTTCCTAGGTTTTATTTAATCGCAAGCATTGCACGTTTAATATCCGCGGCTGGATCCCGGGTAAGTTCTCTTGTTCTTTATTGCATATCATGTTGCTTGCTACTTGAATTACGTGGCTTTTGAATGATATTTTGTAAATTGGTAATTTTACACCATTTTGACATGTTTGTGTAATGTATACGTATATCTATGTATTAGTTGAGGGCATGCCTAGATTAATAATTCAATTAAAAGGATGTTAAGTAGAGGCCTATCGCGAGATAGGATGAAAATGGGTGTTTTAGTCCAATGGGCTCCTTCCCTTCTCATTCCATAATCCCCGGACCTAGTTAATCTTTGGTTTCGCAAAAGATCAGTTGCTTTAAAATGGTTTCTTAATTTTCCTTTTAAAAATTAAGTGGCGACTCATTTGTTTTGAATCTGAAATTTAAAAGAACTTTAAAAGAAAAGCTGTGGGTAGGAAAAATTGCGATATCCACACATGCGAGTAGGCTTTAGCTCACCTAATCCAAGCTGTTGATAAACAGAATAAGGAAGCAAGTTTACACTAGCTCCTAAGTCAAGGAGTGCGTGATTAATTTTGTGATTTCCATTAATACACAATATTGTTGGTGTACCCGGGTCTTTAGATTTTGTTGGTAACTTATGTTGTACTATGGAATTAATTTCTTCTACGAAGTCAGCGGAATACGTATCCTTTCTTACATTTTGCTTACGTTTGACAGTACATAAATCTTTTGAAAATTTTGCATAAGCAGGTATTTAATTAATCGCATCTAAGAAAGGAATATTAGTATGCACTTATTTAAAAGATTCTAAGTATTCTTGATTCTTAGTATTTTGGTATTTTCTTAAATATTGTGAATAAGGAATTTGAGGAGAATATTTAGGAGTTTCCTCTGTTTCTTTTTCCACTAGTAAATCAAATGTTTCATTTTCTTGAGAAATTTGTTGGTTTTCAAAGGTTTCAATTTCAACTTCATTAGCGATTTTATGTTCATCTATTTCTTCTTCAATTTCTAGCATATTATCATCCTTACTTGTAGTCTCAATTTCTTCTAAAGAATGTGAAATTTTTTGTCCAACAGCCTAACCACTTCTTAGCACAGTTACAGCTTTTACTTGTTCATGTTGACTATTACCAGAAGTTGAGGGATTACATTGTGGTTGTCCCCTTGGATTAGGTTGTGGTTGGACAGAAAAATGCCTTTTCCTTTAGAATCATGTTGATTATTAATCCTATCCACAGATGTTTGTAGTTTTCCCATGATTTGCATTAATTGTTGCATCATAGACTATAAAGGTTCCGCTTGTACTTTCTTGTGCATAGGCACATAAATATTAGAATTTTGCTATGTATTAGGATATGTATTTTTTGTTTGTTGAAATTGAGGTGGACGAGGTAAATACAACTGATTATTTTGAGGAGGATACTGTTGAGGTTGAAATTATATGATTTGAAGGATTCCTCCAGTTAGACTGGAATGAATTAACATAGGAGTTTTGGGGACCCCTATAAGTATTCACAGCATTTATCTCTGCTGGAGCAATTTCTTGAAAATTTGAACTATTAGGATATCCTAGCGTATGACAATTGTCACAAAGGTTGATCTCTTTTCTTCTTAGGTGGATTATTTTTTTCTACTGTTATAGCTGCCACTTTACGTGCTAATTCTTCATATTTTAGTGTTAATTCATCTTCTGATTGTAATTCGTATAAACTTTTAGCTTTTTTTGTCCTACCAATTTCTTCTATTTCCCACTAGGAAGCATTTTCTCCAAGCCAATCAAAGTATGATTTAGCCTCATCGGCAGTTTTATTCAAAAATTCTCCTTGACACATAGTTTCAACTTATTTCTTTGATTTTGGTTCTAATCCTTCATAAAAAGAAATTAATTAGACGCCATTATTCAAATCCGTGATGTGGACAAGCTAGCAGGAGATCTTTAAAACGTTCCCAAACTTCAGGGAATGGATCCTTTTCTTTTTAAGTAAAAAGTTTAATTTGACGCATCATGCTATTAGGTAAATTTTTAGGATAAATTTTTTTTAGAAAGGCTTCATTCATATCATGCCATGAAGTTATAGGTCCAGGATGGAGAGATAAAAGCCAAGCTTTAGCTTTATCTTTTAAAGAAAAAGGAAAAAGCTTAAGACGGATTATTACAATAGGACAACTTTGATCAGAGAACATACTACAAGCTTCTTCAAATTCACGAATATGAAGATAAGCATGTTCTGACCTCATTCCATGGAAAGTTGGTAAGAGTGGAATCATGCTTTGTCGAAAGTGAAAATTTCATGTATGTCTACGTAAAGTGATGCAAGAAAGAGTGATGTTTCTTTCTGGGGTAAATAAATCATGTAAAGAAAGAGTGAACGTTAGTCAGCCTTCATACCCTACTCTTGTCCGTGAATTTTACAGTAATCTTACTTCCTCGCCTGCTTTAATTTCTTTTTCTTCCTTGGTTAGAGGAGTCACATTTATTGTCACTCCCGATGTTATGGTTAAAATCTTTGGTATCCCTATAGGCAACATCCACGTCTATGAGGATAATAAATGGAATATCGATTATGGTTTTGACCCCTTGATTACCTGTAGGCAAATTTATGGGAACTTTGAATTGGGTCACCCCTCCAAACCCTCTGACTCACAGCTTACATTTGAGGCCTGTCTCCTTCACTACATTCTCACCTACACTCTCCTTCCACGTGCAAGTGGGCGAGATTATGTTTCTTATTTTGATGTCTTTCTGTTATGGTGTATTATAGAGGGTAAAAAGTTTGATTTTCTGACTCTTTTCTGCAAACACATCTGTGAGACTCAGAAGAAGTCAAAAGCCAGCTCCATCCCTTATGGCATGGTTCTCACCACTATTTTCTGTCATTTCAAGGTTCCCCTCGATGACCGTGATCACCATGACCCCACTCCCTATGCATCTACTCCTCCACCACCTTGTCTCTGATGGGCTATAAGCTCGAGGGTGGCGTCTTTGTTCCCCAGACCCCCTGTACTTCATTATCCCTCCTTCTCCCAACACCACTACTGCCCCATCACTAGTGTTCCCTCCTCCTCTACTCTTCTGATTCCCTCTGATATTCCCTCCTCCTTAGCCCCTCCCTCTGCTAATCTCACAGAGCAGTTTTCCATCATCACCGCTTTCATTGAGTCTCTCTCCACTACTATCACTTCTCTTCACTTCGCTCTCTCCTCCAATGTCTCTACTTTCTCATCCACAGTCGCCTCTCATTTTGACACTCTTCGTTCAGACATTTTGGAGATGGCAGTGCTGTTGATGTTCTCCGCACTTCTACGGATTCCACTTAGGAGTTGGTAGATCATCGCTTGTCCCATATGTAGTCCAGTTTTGATGACGCTCGTGATGACATTCGCATGATTCGGACTTGTTTCCAAATTTGACTACCTTGATGATCTCTTTTGATATAGGCTAGATATAAAGTTAGATAGACGGTCACTTGATTTGTTTTGTGAACATCTAGATAGATGATTTTGTGTAGGGATAGTACAACTAATACATTCATTTTGTATCTATGACATCCCGTTTGTACCTTAAACTTTCTTTTGATCATTATATGATACTTGATTCTTGTTTCTCTTTGATTGCTATTTTTATTGATTGGATGGTCTTGTTGATGTTATTACTTCTCATGATATTGGTATATCTATTTGTGTACTAACCATGGAAAGATGATGACACCTTATTATTGGTGATTCCCACAACCCCCCACCCTGTCCTTCAACCCACTCAAAGAGGGGGAGCCTCTCTCCGCTCTAAGTGTTTTTGTTGATGACAAAAGGGGGAAAATATCCATGTTGCTTGTTCATGTTGGTTATAGTTCTAGATTAGTTCTAAACTCTTTTTCTTCATGAACTTAAAATTGATTCGTTTATTCACATGATCTTCAATTTGCATTATTTATCTTGATTAGATAAATGCTTTTCATTATTTTTTATCTCGGGCAACTAGTAGCTTGTCACCATCAAAAAGGGAGAGATTGTTAGCCCCAAGGGTTCTACCTTAACTAATTTTGATGATTAAGAAACTATAAAGTTGAGTACTTATGTTTATCTTTAGTGCATTGTCCAAATAGAGCCTTATTTTTGTGATGGATATTCTATGGAAGTTTTGTGGAAGATCATTTCTTTATTATCTTGTAGTTATAGGATCTTTTGTAAAGTTAGTTAGATTGTTTCTCTAAGATAAGGGCTTTAAACTTTGCTAAATCATTCAAAATAGAAAAACTATTTTTCACAGGAAAAACAGTCGACAAGATCGTTCTCCTAGTCAACTCGGTTCTTTGAAGTTCAGTCGATCGGAGCAAAAAATAGCCGACTATTTATGTGTTGAGAAGATTTATTTTTGTTGTAAATCCAGTCGACCGGTCCATAGTTTAGTCGACTATTTTAGTACTCGCGCGTTTCAGTAGTATTTAAAAAGCAGTCAACTAGATCGAGACCTTAGTCGACTGGATTAATGCGCAGAACAGTAATGACTCTTTTTCTAGGGTTTTGACTAAGCATTAATTGCTCCCAACTACCCAAACGTTCAAATTTTCAAAAGGAGATATAAATATTCATTTGATTTTGGTTGTTAGGCACTTACTCACAAACATTTAATTCATATTTATTACAATCAAAGATTCAAGCCCTGGTGTGTGAGATTCAATCTTCTAGCTCTAGATTTCACTTGTAATTCCTTGAGAGCTTTTATTGAGAGCATTAATTGTATTCATCTACTCTAAAAGAGAGTGTATTCAATCGTGTTCAAACAATCATCATTCCTTGAAGTTGTAAAAGAGAATTGGTGTAACCCTTGCTCCAAGTGAAAGGGTTTTTCATTGGAGGTGTAAAGAAGTTCTAGAAGAACTTCTAAGAGAGGTTTAATCTTCACCCAAAGAAGGTTGTTTAGTAGAATCCTCAAGAGGTGTTCCTGAGGGGTGGATGTAGACCGTGGATCATGGATTGTCGAACCACTTGAAAACTTGGTTTGCAAGTGCTTCTTTCTCTCTCTCTCTCTCTCTCTCTCTCTCTCTCTCTCTCTCTCACACACACACACACACACACACACATACACACACAACTTACTATTTTTAATTTGATATTATGCTTGCTTAGTATTTAATTTTCCATTACTCGTTAGCAATCTTATTCACCCCCCTCTAAGGATTACTTTTGGGTCAACAAGATGTGAGTGTAGGATTTTTGGCTCCATTCACAATTGAATTTTTCAAAAAGTTAAAGAGTGGAATGAGAGATTTCTCTCTAGGGGTGGTCGGGATATTCTTATAATGGCAGAGCCCAAGCCATCCCCACGTATACCATGTCAAGTTTTAAACTCCCCATTTACTCTCCTTAATGATATTACAGCTAGCCTGACTCAGTTTTGGTAGGGAAGCTTAGGTGAGAAGAAAAGGATTCATTGGGTTTCATGGGAGAAACTGTATAGTCCAAAAGTTTATGGGGGATTGGGATTTCAAGATTTGGAAGTGTTCAACCAAGCTTTAATTGCCAAGCAAATTTGGAGGATCCTTCAATAGCCGGGTTCGCTTATTGTTAAAGTTTTTAAAGCCCAGTATTTTCCACATGGGGATATTTTGAGCGCAAGGATTGGTTCATGTCCTTCTTTTTCTTGGAGAAGCATTTGGGGGTCTATCCAATTAATTCGTTAGGGACTGAGATGGTGGGTGGGAGATGGCTAGACTATCAAGATTGGTTCCGACCATTGGATGCCCACTTTGTTCTCTTTTATGCCATGCTCTCCCTTCCCTATTTCAATCAAGAATTCCATGGTTTCATCCCTCATTGATCCGATCTCAAAGGGATGGAATGTGAATATAATTAAAGAACTTTTTCTTGAGCATGAGGTGGACACTATTCTTCACATCCCTATCCATCCAAATGCAATAGTGGATAGAGTGATTTGGTATTGGGAAGATAAGTGTGTCTTTATAGTTATATTGATGTACCGTTTAGGGCTTCAATGGAAACAGTTGGGAAACAATGTTGGGTTTTTTTCTATGGCAAACGGTTACCGATGGCAAAGGCTTTAGAAGCTCCCAGTTCCCACAAAGGTTAGGTGTTTTGGTTCAGTAGCCTTGAAAGATATACTTACATGCTCGATGAATCTAGGAAGGAAAGGAATCTCGGTTGATACAAGATGCATTTGGTGTGGCGAGTTGGAGATGGTTTCCCATGTGCTTAGCCACTATTGCTTCGCAAGGATGGTTTGGGGCCAATTATTTGATCATAGCCTTTTTGCTCGAGGTAGGATGGTACAATTTGGTAATTGGTTCGATGATGTGTTGGCTGGGGAAGATTTGGATTGGGCGGCTAAGTTTCTCATCACTACTTGGTCAATCTGGACCCATCATAACAAGGCTTTGCTTGAGGGTGTCACTGCAATGGCTGATAAGTTAGTTTTTCTCATTAACCAATTCTCAACTGAATTCATGAAGGCTAACTGTGTGGAGGCTACGACAAGGTCGACCACCATGGTTTGATGGAAGCTGCCACCTCAACCTATGCTTAAACTCAATGTGAATGGTGTCTGTTTTGCAGATGCTTCGATTGGTGGTGCCATTATCCGAGACTTTAGAGGTAATGTGATGTTTGGCTTGTCTTTATTTTTTCATGGTTGATTTGGATGCATTGTCAATAGAAGCTATGGAAGTTTTAAAGGCAGTGGTTGTGGCGGTTGAGACAGGTTTTGCGGCTTTTGAGGTGGAGTCTGATGCACAAGTTATTGTTTCTCACTTGAAGTCGACGGAGATGTGTCTCATCCCTTATGGATAGTTGATTGAGGAAACAAAAAGGGTTTTGAATGGATTGGACTCCTTTTTGTTGTCACGCGTGAAGAGAAATGGAAACAAAGTCGCTTATGAGCTCGCGCGTCATGCCAAGACCCACAAAGATTCCTTGATTTTTCAAGTGGATGCTTCTTTTTGTATTCAACCTCTCATTGATGATGATGTTATTTCCATTCACATTTCTTCTAGAATGAAATGCTCCTTTTATAAAATAAAATAAAAAAAGTCTTCTAGACTGTGTATATACACCTAAATTGTTTTAGCCGGGTAGGAGACATTTGTTCCATCGAAACCACCCAGTCCACTTTGGAACAAATGTTTCTCGTCACGCAATAAATATTATCTACTCGAGAACAATGGTGTAGGTACACCAAAACTATTTTGATGTACCGAAGTGGGACTCAAAATTAATACTATAAAAGTGTAGCAGATATAGTGCTATGGTAGTATCATAAAGCCCCATTTTGTCGCAAAATGTCATTTGGTCTTAATGTTGTAAGTAGTTCTCAACTTATTGTAATACCAAGGTGATATTAAAAATTGAGTAATGTGATAGTGGGATCACTTACAATAATAGTGGGGTCACATCAATATTTGTGAATTCTACTATCACATATATTTGGGAAGTATTTGGGATCCAAAATTTGAGAAGCATAACATTACTCCTAAAAATTACAATATTTTTAGACCTACTTACAAAACATGTTGGGACAAAAATCAAAACAAATCACAACCACTAAAGGTGTACAATATAGCCATAGATTTTGGATCATCGGCAGCCATTAGGGCTGCTATTGTGGGCAGCACTTACGTGGCTACTTGTAGGACCACACTTTTTTTGTTATTTTTTTTTTATTTTTGCATTTGGTCATGTGGATGCTACCACAATTGCTACCCATAATAACTGCCGAAGATCCGAACTCAGCATATTAGGACTATATCATAGAAAATCCAATCTTTTAGCCTCGATTAAAAGTAAGAAGCTGCATATTCAAATAAAGAGAAAGACATGTTCACAACTTTGTATTAAAAGCAGAGTAATGTTACGCTTTCCAAATTTTTATTTTAAAAGTACTTCTCAAATAATATAGTAGTAGGACCACATTTAATATTGTAGAACCAGCTGAATTTTGATTAAAGTTATTTACCTGACCCATTGACACATCATTTGCAAACTACTTTTAAAATAAAATTTTAAAACGCATAACACTACTCTTAAAAGCAATGGAACGAGAGAGGAAAAAGTACTTAGCAAACGAAGTGAATGACCGTGAAGAGACTAGCGCTGGACATGCAAAAATAGTCTAACACAACAGCACGTCTCAGATTTCAATTGGCACAAAGTACCACTAACACATCCTGTCATCCACCGTGGTACCTTGGGCGTATGTAAAAATTTCGATTTTTTTACCATTTTTATCACTTTGGGCCCAATATATACACAACTCATCACTGTTTCAACTTATTTTTCAAACCCATCACTTTTTTAAAGTCGCTAGTTGAAGTAACGACTTCACAAAAAAAAAATCTGTAGAAATCGCTAGTCCAACTCGCGACTTCTATCCGCAATATTGACATACGCACTAGAATTTCTCATATGAATAAAGTGAAAAGGAGAAATCGCTAGTTCAACTAGCGACTTCTCATTTGGCCTAAAGTCGCGAGTTGGACTAGCGAATTCTACAATTTTTTTTTGGTGAATTCGCTACTTGAACTAGCGACTTTAAAAAAAGTGATGAATTTGAAAAATAAATTAAAACAGTGATGAATTGTTTATATATTCACCCCACAGTGAGGGATTGGGTAAAAAATTCGAAAAATTTCTCGGAGATTAATGATTTGCCCGGTTTCCAAACACTACTTTTGCACAGATGTGTCAGAAAGGCTGATGAGTAACAACCACGCACAACTCCTCCGTCATAAAATTCAGTTCCAAGAGAGACTCAGAGAGAGAGAGAGAAAATATCATCTCACCTAACTTTCCCACCAAACCTTCCCCTCTTTGTTTGTTCATAGTGCAAGGAACCGGACGATTTGCCTAAACCGTACGGTTTTGCTATCGCCACATGTGTAGAGAAATAAAAATTTTGAAAAATAATATTTAGAACACAAAAGGGTTATAAAGAGATACTCACAAATAAATGTGGCATCCCATAAATTGAGTTAAGTGTGATAAATCATACTGTCACATGGATGCTACATTTTTTTGTGAGCATCTCTTTTGACCCTTCTGTGTCCCTTGCATTACCCAAATTTGAAAAGCAAAGCATTACTCTATTGTAAGGCCTTTTTTTGTTAATTATATTTTAATTAGGCTCATTTTTTTTAGTTTACCCCATGTGATTCAAAAGTCGAATTTACCCATTTTCGGATTAAAGTGAAACTCTTCAGATTTTCCTCAAAATAGAAGAATTTAAGTGTCAAAATTAATCTCACACAAGTGTTAAAAATTAACCACACAGAGATGGGTAAGTGGCAGCATTATCCCTACATAAAAGGTTAACCCCAAATTTAACTTCACAAGTGGGGCAAGTGAAAATATATTTATCTAATTTTAGAATTTTATTAGTTTTGAATGAAATCGTAACAATTTCACTTTAATACGAAAATATAGAGATTGATGTAAAAAAAAAAAAAAAAGGTCAACTTTTAAAGTACATAGGTAAAATGAATATAAGTTAACCATATAATTAATCTTATTTTTCTTTTAAGACCTGCGAGTTTCATATAATCATTTTTAACTTCAAAAGCTAATGCCAAGAAGGAAAAAAAAAAGACGTATGGTCACGATTTTAATTATGATAATTCTATTTTTCTTTTTCTTTTTCTTTTTTTCCCGCAAAGTCAAGATAAGTATATTTCAGTCGCTGAATCTAGGGGTTGGCACTGTTTGGGTTTACGCGAATTTTTGAACCGAACTGATAAAAAAAGCTTATTCGATCGGATTGGTTACTTCAAGTTAAAACTTCGGTCTGAACCATATTTATGTAATATGCTTTGGTAATTGTTGGCTCTATATATTTCACATCCAATTCATTCGTTAGTGAAATTAGTGATATTTTAACTTTGTCGAAAGAGATGCAATTCATTGATGATATTAAAATGAGTTTCATAGAAATAAAGATGAGGGCTAATGACAAGTATTGGGGAGATCCGGAAAAGATGAACTTATTAGTTTTTATTGCTATTGTAATACTTGTAATTTTCTTTTTATTTTCTTCCAAATTTTTGGACTGTACTCGCTAGACTGTAATTCTTATTTTTCAAATCCCGTAATATTAATACGTATTTAAAATTTCCGATGTTATTTAATTTTATTAAAATAGCTTATAGTATAGTTATAATATTTATATCGATGTGAAAATAATAGAACCTGGACTGATAGACATAGACCTGGATTGAGATTTACATGCTAACCCGTAATTATACCCGTATTTGTATGAAATTCCGTGCACGCGCGCTTAACGAGACGCGTCGCGTCAGCCATTTCGGTCACATCCCAAGAATTTTGAGAAGCAACCAACCACTCCCTTACACCAATATACCAATCCCTTACTGTTTACACCCTAAATGTGAAATTATTTTTGTATGTGACCGGTTGTAGATTGGACAAGTGGCAAGTTAACCACACTAGTGGAGAAGTTGCCAACTTAGTGGGACAAGTGGCAATTAGTTGCAATAGTGGGAAAGTTATCTTGTAGTGGGGTACCAATTAGTGGGTGGTGGCTAACTACTAGTGGAGAAGTGCTTAGTGGGGAGTTCTTTCAGCACCCCTATTTATACATGATGCCAAGCAACAAGCAAGGGGAGGCTACACACAGCCCCTGCGGCTTAATACAGTCCGTCCAACACCACTGCCCATGTTTTCCTTCTTTTCTTTGTTTTGTAATTCCTTCCTTCTCTTGTAATTATTAACCAAGTATTTGCTTCTAACTTCTAGCCGTGCACTGTTTCCATTGATCAATGTACTAGTACTGTCCAAGTGTTTGAATATCAATGCCACGTTCAATGCCTTGTTCTTTGGGTTATTATTTCCATGCATGTTATTGTTCAAGACTCCCAGCAGAGTTAGTATTCTTTGAGTTTCAGTATTTTAATGACCATGTAATAGTGTTCCCTTTCCTTAATGTTCCATGTTCAGTTGATTTAATGCATGAGTCCATGTTTCAAAAGAACTAGCACTAGTTTGCCGTTGTTTGATTAGCTTTCATACTTTATTTTCATCACTCAAACAAATCACTCGCATCAGAGTGATTGAACCTCAAGGGAAGGGTCATCCCTACTTCCCAACCATCGCTTGATCCCACTCAAATCATATTTAGGGATCGTTTTGGTTACACGTTTGGGTCTTCGTACAAAGCCCCTGGCACGCCCGGTCAAATTAATTTTTAGCCAAAACAATTTGGCACGCCCGGTGGGACCGCCGAGTGATGTTTCGTGAAGCGTGGTTAAACTTCTACAACAATCAAATTCGTTGGCGTAACGAGGCCATCGATCAAATTCAAAATAAAATTTATCGTCTCAACAACGATAAATTTAGAATTTGCAGCGAGTTATAGCAACAAGCAGTTGTACAGCCATGGAATTCGCTACTTGAGTTATGTGGTTTTTGAAATGATATTTTATCACTTGCAATCTTACACCCTTTAGACATGCTTTTGTAATGTATATTTATACATATGTATTAGTTGAGGACATGCTTAGATTATTAATTCGATTAAAAGGATGTTAAGTAGAGGCCTATCACGAGATGGGATGAGAGGGGGTGTTTTAGTCCGACGGGCTCCTTCCCCTCTCATTCCATAATCCCCGGACCTAGAAAATCTATGGTTTCTTAAAAGATCAGTTTACTTTAAAATGGTTTCTTAATTTTCCTTTCAAAATTAAGTGGCGACTCTTGGTATTTGAAATTTGAAAATGTTTTAAAAGTGGGCCCAAATGCCGGTATCCACAATCTGGCGACTCAACTGGGGATCACAAGTGGGGCAAGTGAAAATATATTTATCTAATTTTAGAATTTTATTAGTTTTGAATGAAATCGTAACAGTTTCACTTTTATCCGAAAACATAGAGGTTAATGTAAAAATAAAATAAAAAATAGGCCAACTTTTAAAGTACATAGGTAAAATGAAAATAACTTAACCATGTAATTAATCTTATTTTTCTTTTAAGACCTGCGAGTTTCATCTAATCATTTTTAAAATCAAAAGTTAATGCCAAGAAGAAAAAAAAAAAGATGTATGGTCACGATTTTAATTATAATAATTTTTTTTTTCTTCTTCTTTTTCTTTTTTTCCCGCAAAGTCAAGATAAGGATATTTCAGTCGCTGAATCTAGGGGTGGGCACTGTTTGGGTTTACGTAATTTTTGAACCGAACTAATAAAAAAAGCTTATTCGATCGGATTGGTTACTTCAGGTTAAAACTTCGGTCTGAACCATATTTATGTAATATGCATTGGTTATCGTTGGCTCTATATATTTCACATCGAATTCATTCGTTAGTGAAATTAGTGATATTTTAACTTTGTCAAAAGAGATGCAATTCAGTGATGATATTAAAATGAGTTTCATAGCAATAAAGATGAGGGCTAATGACAAGTATTGGGGAGATCCGGAAAAGATGAACTTATTAGTTTTTATTGCTATTGTAATACTTGTAATTTTCTTTTTATTTTCTTCCAAAATTTTGGACTGTACACGCTAGACTGTAATTCATATTTTCCAAATCCCGTAATATTAATATGTATTTTAAATTCCCGATGTTATTTAATTTTATTAAAACAACTTATAGTATAGTTATAATATTTATATCGATGTGGAAATAATAGAACCTGCACTGATAAACATAGACCTGGATTGAGATTTACACGCTAACCCGTAATAATACCCGTGTTTGTATGAAATTCTGTGCACGCGTGCTTAACAAGACGCGTTGCGTCAGCCATATCGGTCACATCCCACGAATTTTGAGAAGCAACCAATCACTCCCTTACACCAACATACCAATCCCTTACACCCATAACCACTAAATCCCTTGCACACTTAGCCTATTACCTCACCATACCAATCCCCTACATCCCTCAACCAACCCCCTTATACACTTGAGTATACATGTAGGAAAAGGCTACCATGCGGAAGGGTGGTTTCTCCGCATGGGAAGTTTTGGTGAGGACAACAATGGAGGGTTAAGATTCATTCAGGTATACCATCTAAGGGTATAGATTAATTCAGCACATTGTGATTGACAGCTTTGACTCTGACAGCTGGCGCATTAAATGCCCATTAACTGGTGCAGCCGGTTGTTATAACAGTTTGTAAGAAATTTTGTTCTTTGTGTAAGAAATTTTGTTCCTCTCTAATAAGACTTGTTCCTCAGCTAAAATTTGTTGTACTTATAATGTAATATTTTGTTGTACATAAATAACCATGTATGCAGTATGTAACATAATGTAACATTTTGGTTGTTTATTAAATAATACACCAACCACATCATTTATTGAATAACAACACAAATCTTATAAACAACCTTAAACACACAGATTTTTCCTTTCATTTATTATTTCTTCATTTCTTACTTCTCATTTCAAGCATAAACAAAATGTTCCTTTCATTTATTTATTTTTCTTCATTTCTTGCTTATCATTTCAAGCATAAATAAATTGTTCCTTTCAATTATTTTAATTTTCATTTCAAGCATAATCCAAGTATAAACATTTGGATTATACTTGAAGCAATTCGATTACACTTGAAGCCATTAGGATTTCAAGCCATTTGAAGCTCTTCATACAAGAGAAGACAATATTGTCTTGTGAAGTAGGTAATATTTCTATTTGATGACAAATTTATCATATTAATTTTTTTTTTTTGAAGTGTTCTTCCTTTATTAGTGAAATAGAAAAAAAAAAAAAAACAAAATAGGTATTTGTTTAAACATTTTTGGAATATGAGTGTTGTTACTTTAGCGTAGTGAAATAAAAAATGTGATGCAACACTTTTTTCCATACATTCTCTTACAAACATGATGTGAAAATGAATGTTATAGAAAAATTTATTGAATTGAAAATAAATGTGATACCCCACTCGTACAAATATTTGTAGTAATTAATATGAGAGTTTTTACTTTTGTAGTGAATAGTATACATAGAACAATAAGGGTGCAATATTTCTTAATCATTGAATAATACGGGTACAATATTTCTTAATCATGGAACAATATGGGTACAGAATATCTTAATCATAGAACAATAAGGGTACAGAATATATTAATCATGAAACAATAAAGGTACAAAATTTCTTAATCATGGAACAACAAGGGTACATAATATCTTAATAATGGAACAACAAAAGTACAGAATTTATTAATGATAGAACAACAAGGCTACAGAATATCTTACATGCATACTTAAATAGTTGTTCACTACACAACATTGTCTTGAAAAAATAAGGGTACAGAATTTCTTAATCTTAAAACAACAAAGGAACAGAATTTCTTAATATAATAGAATTTTATTAAACATAGTCCATATTACACGCATGCTTATCCATATTACACGCATAATTTCATTAAACATAACCCAATTGTGGCCAATGTGCCAACGACAATATACTTCGCACTCACACCTTATGCTAAACAATTTTGTCCATCGTAGATCATCTCCAATAAGAACTGCATTGTTTGGTAGTTGAGCGTGAGCGTCATCAATGATTATGTGGCCAACATTTGAGAAAGAGAAATTATAAGGTATTGGAGTAATGACAAAAGAACGTCTTTTGCCATACCAAGTTTGACCTTTATGATATGTGTAAAAGCAATATATATGCCATACATCGCTAATTGAAGAAGCATTACTAGCTCTTCTTCCCCTTCCTCCACTTCTCCCTCCACCTCTACCTCTTCTCATCCTTAGGAGATTTGAGTACACAATATGTTATTTGCAACCCCTCTTGCTTTTTAAAGAGTAGAAATTGTGCACTGTCAATGAATTTTAACTTGAAAATGACTAACTACGAATGAGGGTTTCGTAGGAGGGACAGTACTATGAATAGGATACAGTGAATTGTCGACATCAATCACTCACTCAGATAGTTTAGTCACATCACTGAAAAATCGGAGCCTTGTCATTTTAATGAAAGCTACAGTAGGTTTTCTACATCATTAATCAGACAATTTAATCACATCACTACGGACATTTCCTGTGAAAGTTTAGTCTCATCACTTAGATGTGTCACTTTTAAACTTTTTTGTAAAAATTAATCTTTAATTAATTAAAAAATATTATATTGTTAAGGAACTATTCAGAAGTAGGCCACAATAAGTGTTTTGGTGAGTAAGCAACAAGAAGGGTGTAGAATTTCTTAATCATGGAACAAGAAGGGTACAAAATTTATTATCACTAGAACAATAAGGGTACATAATTTCTTAATCATGTAACAACAAGGATACAAAATTTCTTAATCATGGAATAATAAGGGTACATAATTTCTTAATCTTGGAACAACAAAGGTACATAATTTCTTAATCATGGCACAATAAGGGTACATGGATTTCTTAATTATGGAACAACAAGGGTACAATATTTCTTAATTATGGAACAACAAGGGTACATAATTTCTTAATCATGGAACAATAAGGGTATAAAATTTCTTAATCGCAGAATATATATATATATATGTGTCTCCTTTCTTCTCATTTTCTTCTTCTTCTCCTCGTCTATCTGTCTCTCTCTGACTGAATATATATATATATATATATATATATGTGTGTGTGTGTATGTGTGTGTATATATGTGTCTCCTTTCTTCTCCTTTTCTTTTTCTTCTCCTCGATCACTCGAAAGTAGTTCGATCGCTTGAACCCTAAAATGCTCGATCGCTCGAAGTGACTTCGATCTATTGAAAGTAAAACTTCAAGTATGATCAAGGGAAATAAAACTTCTTGTTTTAAGAGTGCAGTTTTGCTCACTCCAAAATTGCTCACTCTTTGCTCATTCTCCTTTTCCATTGACCAATGCAGTGGGGTCTACTAATTTACACTATTAATTAATTCTCATTTAATTATGGGTCTTACTGCATTAGTCAATGGGAGAGGAGGGTGACCAAAGGGTGAGCAACTTGGGGTGAGCAAAATTGTATTCTTGTTTTAATTAGGTGAAATGAATTTTATTTTCCCAAAAAGGAGAATAAGTGTAATACCCAGTATTTTCGGATGCATGGTTATATAAATAAGACCATGTATGCTTGTGTGAACCCTTGGTGAAGAACCTTTCTCGATCAATCGAACTCTTCTCGAGCGATTGAACTTCTGTCATTCTCGATCGATCGAACCTACTTCGATCGATCGAAGCTCTGCCGACCTGATTCTGTGATGTGGACCCTTTTCCGAGCGATCGAACTATTCTCGATCAATCGAACCTTAACCGACCTGTTCTCAATCGATTGACCTAACTTCGATCGATCGAACGTTGTATTTCAGTATACGTTTTCTGCCACCTGCCTCTCTTGCCTCCTTATATATATATGTATGTTTTGTGTGTTGTGGTGTTTTGGCAGTTTAGAGTTTGAGAGAGAGAGCTTGTATAAGTATATGTGTTCTATACATATATATATAACCGTGTGTGTGTATGTGTGTTATATATATATACTTAGAGAGAAGAGAAAAGAAGGAGAACAAGAAGAAGAAGGGAAGAGAAGACAGAGACAAGGAGAGAGATAGAGAAGACAGAGACAAGGAGAGAGACAGAGAAGGAGAGGATAGAGAGAAAGCTCGCCGTCACCATAGCCGCCGCCGTGGAGCTCGGAACGCCGCCACCGGACCACCGGAGTGAGGTGAGTTTCATTAACTCACTCGAAGAAGGATTGTAGGATGATTCTATGCAGTTTAGAATGTATATATTGTGACCTGAAACCTTTGTTTGTCTCTGCCCAGTTTCTGGGTAGAAGATGATGTTCGAGCGATCGAATGGCTTTCGATCGATCGAACTCTCCGTTTCTTCAATCGATCGAAGGGACTTCGATCGATCGAACTTAGTTGACTTCAATCGATCGAGAGGACCTCAATCGATCGAAGCTTTCAGAACATGATTAATTCCTGTTGATTCTAATATGAACTGTTTAGTTGATTAAATGTTTATCCATGCTTTCGTGATGCGATATTGTTAATTTAAGAGATAGTGCAACACTGTTGGGAGATGAACTGTTTAACTGTTACATGATAATATTGCTGAACTGAATAGTAGAATGGAACACGACAGCATGTTAATAATCAGAAATGAGTAGATATGATGAATACAGAGCATGTGGCATTTCCTGTACTTAGTATATGAGCATTTCACAACATGTGTCAGCATGCATGGGATAGTGATGTGAAGAGGTAAGAGAATATGATGAGAAATGGGATATATGCTTCAATGTGGAATAATGAGATATTTGTACTTTGGATCTGTGGGGTCAACGGCTGACGAGTCGGGTGGACGTGGGATGGTTAGAGTTCCTAGTGCGCCTCTCGCTGTTGAAGACGTCCAGTGATGCGTATGCACTGTTGAAGACGTCCAGTGTACCGTTGAAGACATCCGGCTAGTGCTCTAATGTATTCTCAGCTGTGTAGACGACCAGTGAGGGTATACGCATCGTTGAAGACGTCCGATGTACCGTTCTATCGTTTATAGATAGGTGGTACCGTGTAGACGACCGGTAACCCTATCAAGGGATTGTAGGACCTACTGCTTAGTCGGGTGATTCTGATAAGCATTATGGTATCGACGAATGAACACAGATTTGTAATATGGTATTGATGTATGGATACAGAGATGGATAGAGATATGAATGTGAGTACGTATGTGATGAGATTAATGTTCAGTCGTGGATTCAGCGTCCCAACGTAAAGGTATATGCATTGGTGGTTGCATGGGTTACATGCATGGATTTGGTGAATACGTGATGAGATATTTATTCCATGATCGTTATTATTGTTTTCATTCAATATGATTTCTGTTATCGTTGAATTCATATACAATTTAATGAGACCTTTGCTATGTCCGTGAGAGATGCCATTGTTAAGAGATTAACCGCATTTTAAGATGCTGAACAATAACGGTGAGGAGTGTTGTTTAGTGTACTCACTCAGCTTTGTATCCAAAGCTGATGGCGTTTGTGCCCTGGACATTCCAATGTCTAGAGCTTTGCAGGACTTGAGGACGAGAGACTGATGTTCTGCCGGTCTTGGAGCTGAAGGCTTGGAGAAGAAGACGTGCTGCTTGTAATAGTTAGTTTGTATATCTGTTGTTATTATTGTTATAGGCCTGAGACTATAAGCCAGCTGTTGTAATAGTTTTAGTAGACTTTTATAATTGGTACTTGGGCATCTGTTGCTTCCATACCTTTTATAGTTTCCGCTGTAGCCTCTGACTATGTTAGTAAGATATGTTCTATGAATAGCATCCTCCCTATCGTGGTGTTTATTGGTTTGAGTAGATGACAATGCGGTTATTCACCCGTCATTCCCTATGGACCCATAAAGGAAATTTATTTTTCCCTATTTATGCTGCTCCGGGGCGTGACAGGATTTTTGGTATCAGAGCCTAGGTTTCAGTTGTTAACCGCTTGTCTTTTGTGATTAGAACCCGAGTTCTAAGTTAATGTCAATAGCACGAGGATTAGTTGAGATGAGATAGAACTGGAATCTTGTCATGTAGACGAGAAGTTAGATGAATCCATCTGAGAATGTTTCGTTAACAGGTAGTAACTGCTAGAGCCGATAAGAATCGTTAGAACTGTTGATAGCTGAGTTCACGGAGAACAATGCGTTGAGAATTAGTTGTGGTTGTGGAGATCCTATAAATATAGAACCGTTGGATTTTAGACACTGATAAATCCCGAAGCAATCTCGGAGTAGTCGGTATGATCTAGAAATAGAAAGAGGTTTAGGATAAGATTATCCTGTTACCTTGAGCCACATGTTAGTTGAGTGTTCTCACATTTTAGTTGAACAATACTCATAGTCTGGAACCTGGGAATGGAAATAGAATGTTTAGATTTGACGTTACGCGTAGAACCTATAGTTTCGTAACCCGTGTTTTGAGCATAGATATATTGGAGTACACTTGGTAGATAGACTGACCTTGTGGTTATTATTATTTATGTGAGGTATCTGTATTGCTTAATGTGATCGTATTATATAGTGGTACTATATATTAGTTACCACATGTTTTGTTCTTGCTTGAGCTGTAAGATAGAATGCGTCTGACCGAATAGATTTTCATTGTAGGTAGCGACACCGAACACTACCAGTACTCGCTATGGTTAGGACGACTCGAGGAAACCCGGGCCAGCTGAATGGAGTACCTGAATTAGTACCTCCTGAGATAGATCCAACAGGAATGATTGGAGTTTTCATCCGTCGCATGGAACAAGTTATCAATCGTGCGGATCACGTCATCGGCAATGAAGCACCAGTACATCAGACAAGAGTCAAGCTGCTAAAGGAATTTCGGGCTCTTCAACCAGAGACCTTTACCGGATTAACGGGAGCATGGCAAGCTGAGCAATGGATTCGCCAGATAGAATTGATATTTGAGATACTTGAATGTACTGACACTGAGAAAAGACATTTGGCTATATTTTAACTGACATTCTCAGCAGCAGATTGGTGGGACGCAGTAAAAGCTACGATAGGTGAAGAAGCTGTAGGAAGGATGACTTGGGAATCATTCAAGACTCGATTTCTAGAGAAGTACTTCCCAGAGTCTGAGAAGAACAAAAGGGAAATGGAGTTCATACAATTAATCCAAGGTAGTTTTACAGTGCCAGAATATACAACTCAAATCGAGAGGCTATCACGATTTGCGCCACATATGATCGACACCCCAAGAAGGAAGATCAAAAGATATCATCAGGGATTAGTTCCACATATTCATCATATGACTATAGGACATTTAGATCAATCTTTCGAAGCTTTGGTAGAAATGGCAACAAAATTGGAAGACGACACTCAAATTAGTAAAGGGCAACGATCTAATCTAGCATTTCTAGAGTACGATCAGTTTTTCCTAGGAGATCAGACAGGAAGGGACAGTCAGGTTGTGTTGGCTGCTAACCAAGTTCAACAAGGAAATACAGAGAGAAGTTACATAGGCAACCGCCAGAAGCGCAAGAGATTTGAGACCGACAAGAAAGAATCAAAACTAGTGGCGACTCCGACGCAGTACAGAGAACGAGATATCTGCTACAATTGTGGAGTACCAGGACACCATTCCCAAGATTTCAAGTCTATAAGAGAGGATACTAGTGACGCAAAGACAATACCAGAATTACGAGTACCACGGAAGATTGCTTTTTGACACGGAGTTCCTGTTGCTTTTATCCTTTCAAAATGTTATACAGTAGATCGACTCACAGAATTAGTATACAACATTGTCTAACTTGTTTAAATTAGTGCGTGGAAGTAGAACAAGTATTCAACGGATAGTACAAACTCGAGAGATGATTATATCAATAGTATGTGAGAAATTAGAGACACATGAGGAAGTTTAAATCATTTACTACAATGCCAGAGTCACGATACTCTCAAGCCAACATACTAAAGAATGATGGTGACAACACTGGAGTTAACAAAGATGTCACAGAACATTGTGTACAACAAGAGACTGACTAAGGACGCTGACAAACATAACCAGGAGCCCAGAGATGGGAGACAGCCGATTGTTGATACAGTAGAGACATCGTTAGCAAAGTTTGAAGTACCTTTGGAGACAGGAGTAGACGGCAACGCTTCGCTATAACTTAGATGAGATTAGAACATTTGATCGATAGAATCCTCACACCGTAGAGTTTGACCTGAGGGAGGAACCTCATGTGTTTAGAGACTAGCCGTTTCAGATGTTGTGAGATGATTTGATTGTGCTACCTAGAACCTTTTCCCAAAGTTCGACATACGAATTTCATACGTCTAAACCCGAGGATTGGTGGTTGTCACCCTAGTACCCGTAGATCGTTGATATCTCTATATCATATGATTAGAACTTTAATCCGTTGGCCGCTGAGGTAATCGTTTACGTAAAACGAGAACTTGAGCATTTTTAGATTCTATCTTCTGAGATGGATTTCTTTTTGGTTATAGGAACCGCTGCTTCAGATTTTGAGGACAAAATCTTTTGATGAGTGGTGGATGATGTAATACCCTGTATTTTCGGATGCATGGTTATATAAATAAGACCCTGTATGCTTGTGTGAACCCTTGGTGAAGAACCTTTCTCGATCAATCGAACTCTTCTCGAGCGATTGAACTTCTGTCATTCTCGATCGATCGAACCTACTTCGATCGATCGAAGCTCTGCCGACCTGATTCTGTGATGTGGACCCTTTCCCGAGCGATCGAACTATTCTCGATCGATCGAACCTTAACCGACCTGTTCTCAATCGATCGACCTAACTTCGATCAATCGAACGTTGTATTTCAGTATACATTTTCTGCCACCTGCCTCTCTTGCCTCCTTATATATATATGTATGTTTTGTGTGTTGTGGTGTTTTGGCAGTTTAGAGTTTGAGAGAGAGAGCTTGTGTGTGTATATGTTTTCTATACATATATATATATATATAACCGTGTGTGTGTATGTGTGTTATATATATACTTAGAGAGAAGAAACAAGAAGGAGAACAAGAAGAAGAAGGTAAGAGAAGACAGAGACAAGGAGAGAGATAGAGAAGACAGAGACAAGGAGAGAGACAGAGAAGGAGAGGATAGAGAGAAAGCTCGCCGTCACCATAGCCGCCGCCGCGGAGCTCGGAACGCCGCCACCGGACCACCGGAGTGAGGTGAGTTTCATTAACTCACTCGAAGAAGGATTGTAGGATGATTATATGCAGTTTAGAATGTATATATTGTGACCTGAATCCTTTGTTCGTCTCTGCCCAATTTCTGGGTAGAAGATGATGTTCGAGCGATCGAATGGCTTTCAATCGATCGAACTCTCCATTTCTTCAATCGATCGAAGGGACTTCGATCGATCGAACTTAGTTGACTTCAATCGATCGAGAGGACCTCAATCGATCGAAGCTTTCAGAACATGATTAATTCCTGTTGATTCTAATATGAACTGTTTAGTTGATTAAATGTTTATCCATGCTTTCGTGATGCGATATTGTTAATTTAAGAGAAAGTGCAACACTATTGGGAGATGAATGTTTAACTGTTACATGATAATATTACTGAACTGAATAGTAGAATGGAACACGACAGCATGTTAATAATCAGAAATGAGTAGATATGATGAATACAGAGCATGTGGCATTTCTTGTACTTAGTATATGAGCATTTCACAACATGTGTCAGCATGCATGGGATAGTGATGTGAAGAGGTAAGAGAATATGATGAAAAATGGGATATGTGCTTCAATGTGGAATAATGAGATATTTGTACTTTGGATTTGTGGGATCAACGGCTGACGAGTCGGGTGGACGTGGGATGGTTAGAGTTCCTAGTGCGCCTCTCGCTGTTGAAGACGTCCAGTGATGTGTATGCACTGTTGAAGACGTCCAGTGTACCGTTGAAGACGTCCGGCTAGTGCTCTAATGTATTCTCAGCTGTGTAGACGACCAGTGAGGGTATACACATCGTTGAAGATGTCCGATGTGCCGTTCTATCGTTTATGGATAGGTGGTACCGTGTAGACGACCGGTAACCCTATCAAAGGATTGTAGGACCTACTGCTTAGTCGGGTGATTCCGATTGGCATTATGGTATCGACGAATGAACACAGATTTGTAATATGGTATTGATGTATGGATACAGAGATGGATAGATATTTGAATGTGAGTACGTATGTGATGAGATTAATGTTCAATCGTGGATTCAGCGTCCCGACATAAAGGTATATGCATGGGTAGTTGCATGGGTTACATGCATGGATTTGGTGAATACGTGATGAGATATTTATTCCATGATCGTTATTATTGTTTTCATTCAATATGATTTCTGTTATCGTTGAATTCATATACAGTTTAATGAGACCTTTGCTATGTCCGTGAGAGACGCCATTGTTAAGAGATTAACCGCATTTTAAGATGTTGAACAATAACGGTGAGGAGTGTTGTTTAGTGTACTCACTCAGCTTTGTATCCAAAGCTGATGGCGTTTGTGCCCTGGACATTCCAATGTCTAGAGCTTCGCAGGACTTGAGGACGAGAGACTGATGTTCTGCCGGTCTTGGAGCTGAAGGCTTGGAGAAGAAGACGTGCTGCTTGTAATAGTTAGTTTGTATATCTGTTGTTATTATTGTTATAGGCCTGAGACTATAAGCCAGCTGTTGTAATAGTTTTAGTAGACTTTTATAATTGGTACTTGGGCATCTGTTGCTTCCATACCTTTTATAGTTTCCGCTGTAGTCTCTGATTATGTTAATAAGATATGTTCTATGAATAGCATCCTCCCTATCGTGGTGTTTATTGGTTTGAGTAGATGACAATGCGGTTATTCACCCGTCATTCCCTATGGACCCATAAAGGAAATTTATTTTTCCCTATTTATGCTGCTCCGGGGCGTGACAATATGAACCTTAGATATTTAATAAGTTAGCATTTATTTTTAAAGTAATAATTATTAAAGTTAAAATTGAGGCCCCAGTCGACTGAGTCCCCGACATAGTTAACTGGACGAGGCCTGTGGATTTTTTAAAGAGGAGCGGCACTACCAGTAATACAGGCCGGGTGTATGCGTACAATGGTGAATTTTATAGAGGTCTCTTTTATAGATGTAAGAGACCTACTCATACATAGGTAAGGAAATATAATCCAATTGATATAGATTGACATTAATTGTGGGGGTTTCCTAATTGGATTAGGAAATAGCTTGCACTTTCCATTAGTCTTCTATCTTGAGTAGGAAACTGCCCGTAATGCTCGGGATCACGCCTGTGATGCTCGAGATCATGCCTGTGGGCCCGGATGGACTGTTCCCGTGGTGGGATGTGCCCGGATGAACCGCTCGGGATGATGAGTAGACTAGACCGCTCGGGATGATGCTTGTCTGAGAAGTTGTGCATGATTTGACCGGGGCATGGACCAGCTGCTGATTAGAACCGCTCGGTCATAGGATGGAGCCAATTTTGGGTGTATCACATACTGTGTACTCAAATCTCCTAAGGATGAGAAGAGGTAGAGGTGGAGGGAGAAGTGGAGGACTTTGAATTTTGTAATTCGTTTTCCTTGCTTTTTTCTTGCTTTATAAATATATTTTAAAAATTTTTATTTTTAATGTTGTTTAAGCATGGAGTGTACGAAAAACACAAATAGATTAATTTTCCTATTTTCTTTTCTTTTCTTTCTCTTCGATATATCCACAAATCAAACAAAACCTAATAGCTACAATAATTTTGGTACATATAGTGTCATAAGCGTCACTACACATTATATTACTCTAACTAGATTTTACTTTTAAAAAAATTATTGCTTTTCCTATGTTAGAAGTTCCCTTGTTAAAATAATTTTAATGCTTCAAAATTTTATGAGTATGGGAAATTCCGTGAAAAAATATTTTACAATGTCGAGGGAAGGTGTTGGGCACCATCGAGCATCCATGACACACAGTTGCCGATTTTAGTAAAGCATGGTTATGGCTGTACCCAATAAGGGTTGTGTACGTATCTCGACTCGAGATATGTGAAAGATATTAGAATGTGAGAAAGCACAGAAAATGGACGTACACGTATCTCGACTCGAGATATATTTAGAAGATGAATAGTTATTGCCGCACCCTAGTAAGTGTTGTATACGTATCTCGACTCGAGAATCAGGCCACACGTAGTTCTGTGCGTTGTATGTGTGTGAGTGTGTGTAAGTAATTTGAAAGAATTGGTCGATCTAGGCCATGAGAGTGTAAAGTAGTGTCTTGAGTAAAGTCGGTATAGCTAGGAACTTTAACCTGTATGGTATAGTCCTAGACTTCAACCTTTGGAAAAGTAGTAAGTTTTGAAAGAGTTTTGAAGTACGTCTAAAATCCACCACCTTCCAGTCTTCACGTTTATATATGACAAGTATGCATGTAATATGGACTATATTTAATAAAATTCCATTATAAAGAAATTTTGTACCCTTTTTGTTCCATGATTAAGAAATTATGTATCTTTGTTGTTCCATGATTAAGAAATTATGTACCCTTATTGTTCCATGATCAAAGAAATTATGTACCTTTATTGTTCCATGATTAAGAAATATTGTACCCTTATTGTTCTATGATTAAGAAATAGTGTTCCCTTCTTGTTCCATGATTAAGAAATATTGTACCCTTACTGTTCCATGATTAAGAAATATTGTACTCTTCCTGTTCCATCCGTCCAAAACAACCTAGACAATCGATGTTCTTCATCCACCTCGTACTTGTCATAAATTTCTTGATTGATCTCACCTTTAGAATACAAATATGCAAGTGCTCCCTTGACATCACCATCTAAAATCTCTGACGTACGTTCATGTCACAGCCCATTCTGCCACGGACGGAAATAGGACACGTGGCACGCCAACTACGTATCCATTTCGAGGTTTCCAAGTGGTCCCATTGCATTTGGGATGAAAATTTGGGAAGCATAACATTACTCTAAATAAATATTCGAATGTCTTTCATCTATTGCTTGGACAAAAAAATTAAATTAAAAAACTAAACATGTAAAATATTGTAAATTTATAAACTATTGTAAGTTAGGGCCAAAGATTATAAAACTAAATAGTTTACAAATGTATTAAAATTTTTAGATTTAGTTTTTTAATATTAAATCATCAACTTTTTGTTCAAGTAGTAGGTGAAAGATATTAGAACATTTATTTAGAGTAATCGTATGTTTTCCAAATTTTCATCCCAAATAAAAATTTACAATATTTACAATATTTTACCGATATAGTTTTTTAATATTAAGCCATTAATTTTTTTGTCCAAGTATCAAGGTGAAAGATATTAGAACATTTATTTAGAGTGATGCTATGCTTCCCAAATTTTTATCCCAAATGAAGTTCAAGTGGGACCATTGTGGAACCACTTTAGCATCAACCTTAAATTCTACACTTTTTGGCTTAGAACAACTACTGTTACTCTAGGTACAACCATAAACAACCTTAAATACTACACTACATAAAGAGAACAATTGTTATTACAGAGGAACAACTCTTATTATCTCATAAACAAACTTTATTACTCCCTCGTCCCTTTTTTTGAGTCTTATATTCCATTTTGGGATGTCCCAAAATTAGTGTTCACTTTTCAAAATTACTATATAATTTTTACTTACTTTTCAAAACTACCCTTCCTTGTAATCTACACCAAGAGAAAACTAAAAAAGTTATTATAATGATTATGGGCAATTGTGAAAAATAGGCTTAAATTCTTTTTGTCCCCTTAATAAGTTGAGTTCCCAAAGATGGACTCGAGTACAACATAGTTTATAACCGAAAGCACCAGTCATATGTTGCATTAAATGAGCATTTAATAGCATCTACTGCCATACTTATCAAATGGTAAGCATGTGTTGTCTTTCCATCCAAGCCCTTCATGTAACTCATCCAGCGGCTGAAAAGTGTCCGCACCACACCTTTCCATGCGGCCAAAACAGCCTTCCGTATCACAGCCTTGCCCATACATGTAAGTGTATGAAGTATTGTGTGTGCAGCAAGAGACAATGAGAGAGTTGGTGAGTGTTGTGTGTATGTGTTACGTGTGTGGTACATGTGGCGTGTGTATGTATGTTTGTGTGTGGTAGGGTGGCAGTGTGGTGTTGTGATTGTGTTATATGCATGTGTGTGTATGTGTTGTGTGAGTGTGTGTTGTCTGGCTGTGTATGTATGGAGTGGTGTGATATGTTGAGTGTGTACATGTACATAATATATGTATGTACATTAATACAAGCCCACCCCTCCCCTATATATAGAGACCTCTCCCCCTCACTTAGTATGTTCAACCTAAAACAAGAAAGAAGAAGAAAGAAAATCGAGAGAGAGAGAGAGAGAGAGAGAAAGAGTGTGTGTGTGGCAGCCGTGAGAGTGAGAAGAAAGAAAGAGAAAAGAAATCCCGTCCCCGAGCCACACCGCGACCCCAAACCTACGGTGAGTTCCCAACTCACTTGGTATACTAAGATTAATGTCCGTATTACCTTCCATTTATTATTATTTTTGGAGAATCTTGTGCTTAACATGTGGTGTCCCTAACCTAGGCCCATATTATTATTCCGTTTTTATTTTTATTATCTTGTTATTATTTTCAGGTTGATATCCTGCTTAAACTAGTTGTACTACGAACCTAATGTCCATATTATGATGTCCATTATTAATATTATTATTTTTTTTTACTGTTATTTACTATTATTATTATCTTAGTAGTTAACCGTTAAACCTTGTGCTTACTATTTGGTACCCCTAACCTAGGTCCGTATTATGATTTCGTTGTTATTATTATTATTGTTATTATTAATCACTATTATTATTATTATGTTATCACTTAGCTGTTAATCTCATGTTTAACATATATACCTCGAAGATTAATGTCCATATTATTCTGTGAATACTAATATTATTATTATGATATTTATCATTATCATTATTATTATAGTTATTATTAGTACTATCAGTTAAACCTCATGCTTTAATATATTTAAAGGTGTCAAACGGGCCGGGCAGGGCTGGGCTGTTGGGTTTCTGCCCTCAAACCATTGCTCTATGTATGAGATGTTGACATTTTAATATATGGATATCAGTTTTACATTTCATTATGTATATTTCTTTCATGAGATGATTGTTAATCCTTAAGTATCATAGTAAGTAATTCGTGTGTGTATATGAGATGCATACAAGTGGGATACGGATTACTATTATTTGACACTTAGAATTTGTCATAGTAAATAATGAGACTGGATATCTCATCAAGTTTACATTGTAGCATGATTTACTGCCATTAGATGGAGTGATGAATCTCAATCACTAGAGTGCAACTCTTAGTTAATATGCTAGTGCTTATAGTGCATTTGGAAATACATGTAGTCGACCACGGAGGTCCGAAAGTTGAGATGTATTGAGCCGGTATTGTCAAATGGAATTACAGGATCGCATGTCAACGATGATTGCTACTATAACCACGGAGAGGCAAACACGATAGCAAAGTAACCATGTTGACAAGAATAAATTGAGAAATGAATAAACACGGTTAGCTTGTAAGGCGAGATAACTACTGCGGTCCCGGGGACCTAGAGTATTTGGTTAGATTGTAAAGTGAGATTACTACTGTGACCACGGAGAGGCAAACAACGATAGTAAAGTAACCATAGCTCAACCCACTGGGCAAGTCACTCTAAACCAATGGCGTTACACTAGTAATGTAACAAAGTCAAGTAAGTCATATGTTAAATCGTTTGAAATCGAATATATCAATGATGCATAGTTTTATTATAAATCATTCAACCATCGTAGCTAGTCGATATGTACTTTTGGATACATATTTTATATTAGGAGTACTGTTCAGTTAGGATACTCACTTAGCTTTTATTAAAGCTAACAACATACTACGCCTTGGACATTCCCACGTCTAGACTTCACAGGATATGACTACCCGGAGGAGCACTATCCAGAAGAAGCCTATTGTGGATATTGCATTTTTCCTTACCCATAGCATTTTTATTTAAAACAATTTTCAAATTCAAAACACAAACAAGTCGCCACTTAATTTTTAAAAGGAAAATTAAGAAATCATTTTAAAAACAAACCGATCTTTTGTGAAACCAAAGATTAACTAGGTCCGGGGATTATGGAATGAGAGAGGAAGGAGTTCGACGGACTAAAACACCCTCTCTCATCCTATCTCGCGATAGGCCTTTACTCAACATCCTTTTAATCAAACTATTAATCTAAGCATGCCCTCAACTAATACATAGATATAAATATACATTACACAAGCATGTTGAAATGGTGCATAATTTCTAATGACAAAATATCATTCAAAACCAAGTAGTTCAATTAGCAAGCAATATGTTATGCAAAATAGAGAACTGGAAAACTTACTCGGGATCCAGCTGTGAATATTTAAACATGCAGTGCATGCAAAAGTTGAAATCCTAACAAGAGAGTCTCTGATACACATATATAAGGCAAATTTTTAATTCTAAGGTGTCGCACATGGGGTCGAAAAACTAATAAAATTAAAGAATAATTAAGCTAAGAAAGAGTCAAGAGATCATACCTCATCGGCGCTACAAAACAAGGGTTAGTCCACATGACGTACAAGACATAAAGTTAGATGACAATCCTAGACTTCTAGCTTATCGAATGTAATTAAATCTAAAGCAAACGAATCCTAAGTATAAACATCAAGCCACATGGATGAATGTATACATGAACAAGAGTAAATTATGAAGTATTCATTAATTTGGGTCACTTAAACTTTGAATTCAAGCTTAACTATTCACTATTGAAACATGGTTTAAGCCTTAACTCATGAAAACACCATTTGAGCCATTATTTACAAAATTTAGGGTAAATTGTATTTTGCACCCTCAAACTATACCATGTTTTGCACTTTGGTCCCTAAACTATCGTTTTTTGCATTTTGGTCCCTCAACTATCATTTTGTGGCAGTTTGCCCCCTCCCTCACTTTTAGCGTCACTTTTGGTGTCACTAAAAAGTGACTTTTTTCGTCACTGAAAGTGAAGGAGGGGGCAAGCTGCCACAAAATGATAGTTGAAGGACCAAAATGCGAAAAGTGATAGTTTAGGGACCAAAGTACAAAACATGGTATAGTTTGAGGGTGCCAAATGCAATTTACCCCAAAATTTACCAAATCTGTCACAAATTCTAGAAATTCCAAAGAGCATACCCGGACTTTAAGAATTTGAAAAGCATACTTCCAATGGTTTGATCTTGACAATATTTGGTCACAAGGTGCCTTTGTGAGTCTAGTTTCTAACCCAAAATTAAATTCAAAGTTTTAACGGTTAGATCTCCGGCAATTAGGTGAACACTAGACATTACTTAGGAATTTCCAACTCTCCGTCCAAAAATTTTGTATGATTTTCTAAAAATAGTAAACAATTTTAAGAGGCTCTAATATTTTTAGGAGGTCTTATTAATACATTAAACTTCATGAAAACAATTATTTGGGGGTCATCACCACTTGATTAGGGTTACGATTTACTCATTCCAAAAGGGTATTGCTGTTCTGAAATTCTAGACAGATTGTTGTTGTTTCCCAAAACTCATGACCAAACCACTCTTAACATTAAGACAAAATTTACAGTGGTAGAACTTTGATTGGTTTCATTCAGTTCCAACGGTTTGATGTTTAACTAAAAATCTTTGATGGAAAGTGGTTGATGAACTCACTGCATCTTTTGTCTAGTTTATGTTTTACTAACTAATTTTAACTACTAAGCCATTAAACTTGGCTTTAGTTGAACTAATTCTTCTACTATTTGATGGTCATGGAAGACTAACAACTCCTACACTTGATAGACTTCAATGAAGTATGAAGAAACTTCATAAAGCTCTTAGATAACAAGATCAAACCATGGAAAGGGATTTGAACTTGTCAACCAAACACACTAATTATCAATTCTAATCTCCTTATAAACCATGAACTTATAAGAAGACTAAGAAGTTTCAAATCAAGAGATTCAAATGAGACATTAAAAGTCTCATAAATCCCAAGAGATGAATACAATCAAAAAGTAGAGACTCAAAGTTCAAACATTAGCCAAGTTAACATGTATTTAAAGAATAATTTAGTCTAGAGTCTACCTCTAAATATCCTCAACTTAGTGATTTGGAGGATTTCCACAAGTTAATCAAGCTCTTCAACTCTAACTCACACACAAACTTCTTCTTCAAATTACAAAAGAAACTCTTAAGTGTGTTTAGAAAAATTTTCTAGAGGTTTAGAGGAAGAAGAATCAAGATAAGGTTGGGAGATTCAAAAAGCTCCTCCTCTTACAATAGGATATTCACCCTCTTTGTATAAGCAAATTTAAAAGGGTATTTTAGTCATTTCAGAGGCAAAAATGCGGATTTCATTCCTTTTGATGGTACAAAACATGCTGTATTACAGCTGTCTACCTGAAAATGTGACACTTACTGGAGATGGAAGCGGTAGTCAATGACAGCCGGTACGGTACTCAATAAATTCCGCAGCGGCATTCACTGATTGATGCACCGGCATTAATTGAATGCTGCGGACAACTCCAAGAACTGCCGTTTCTTAAATTTTGCGGCGCTTGAATGAAATTGGCGGCAGTCACTAACTGCCATTGCGGCACTCACTAACCGCCGGACGGCAGTCAGAGAGTGCCGTACCGGCAACCCGAGAGTGCCGCAGAAGCATGTCATGTGTCGTTTTTTCTATTCCCTCTTTTCCTTTCTCTTTTCTTCCTTCTCTTTATTTTTGTTTGAATTAAAGAGCCTTTTGACGAGCTTGATTTACCTTTGGAACCCCTTAGTTAGTCAGACATTGTCATTGACACGACTAAATAGTTGTGCGCTCTTGTGCAACACCCAAGTGTAGGTGATCGTGCAAGTAATACTGGATAAGTCCAGGTCGATCCCACAGGGAAGGAATAGGAAGAATATCCACTAAGTTATGACCTAAAGAAAAAGAAAATATTAATATATGGGTGGAGGTTCTAATGAGTCCTAATCAATTAAATTAAACTAAATAATAAACTATAGTATAAAGAAACACAACTAATTAAACAGATAAATTAAAGTGTTGGAAATACATGAATCCACATTGATCCTAACCATCTACCATGCATACTCATCAATGTTCTATGGAGTTCATTCCTTTTCAGCATTCCGTATTTTTCTAAAGATAAAGAATCAATAGCCCTTTCATGACCGGGACTACATCATCACAGTTGATTTAAAATACTTGGAAGACAGTTTAAAACATTGGTTATTACTTGCACTCTAAATGGTGTTAGCATTCAAAGTGGTTTTCAAAAGTCATTGAAGAAAAGGCCTTAAGGCTTTAAGTTCTAAAAACTGTTGTGACAAACTGAGCTTATAGGTATAATTTGATGACAGATTTCTAAAACAAAAAGTCATGGAATACTTAAAAGAATCATCTCAGGAATTAACAAGTTCGATCAATCGAAGCGCTCTCGATCGATCGGACTGCATCATCCTTTAATCGATCGAAATGCCTTCGATCGCTTGACTATGGCTCTGGTTCGATCGATCGAAATATCTTTGATCGATCGAGACCAAGGTTTCTAAAAATTGCATGGCAGAGGTTGGGAATCAATGTTTCATCACATATTCCCAACGTCTAAACTACGAAAACATGATAAAACTAATGCAGAAATAGTAAAACATAGTAATCATAACAACTAGATTAACAAACAATCAAATAAAGAAAAGGAACAGAAAAACCTGGAATAAATCTGAATATAACTTGTAACAAACTTGAAATAAAGTTGAATCTTGAATCTACAATGGAAAAGGAGGAAGAAAACATCAAACTAAACTAATCTACTCCTAATCTAACCCTAAAACTACCCTAAACTGCTGTTTTCTGCGTTCTGGAGCGTCCTCTCTTCGTCTGGCGTCAAAACGACTTATATATAGGGTTCCCACAGAGTTTACGCAACTTTTGGGTGAATATAAAGTTCGACCGATCGAGCTTAGTTCGATCGATCGAAGGTTCGATCGATTGAACTCTCTTCAATCGCTTGAACTTCTCTGATTTTGACAGCTCTGCGCACCGATGGGAGAATGACCATAACGTTTCACTCGGACCTCGGATTGACCTCCCGTTTGCGGCCACGCGACCGTAACTCAAAGATATACATTTTATATCTCTGGGAAAATCTTCCAAATCGGAAGTCTTCATGTCAAAATTGGCGTTTTCTCAGCTGCTTCTGTTGTTCTATCCACCAGAATCACTTTTCTTTAGCTCCACTTCATTGATTTACATCCTAATACCTATAAAATAATGGAAAAACATATATTTTAGCATTAACACAATAAAAAGAACATTGTTATTAGAATGCACCTAAATGTAGGGGCTTTGGGGATAAAAGTATGCATAAAAGACCATGTAATACACTAGAAATATGCACTTTTCACCACGAATCAGTCATCATTGGATCTTAGAGGTAATACTCCCCTTTTCCCGACGTTTGGTCAAAATTAGGGAGTTTACACCTATGAAGAGGAAGACTTCTAGGGGACGCCTATAACGATGAAGGTCATGGCTACGCCAGTTAGAGGCGTGGCTTCAAGAAACAAGACTTAGTTGTTCCTTATAGATTTTTGTCCATTTATACTAAGTTATAAATTGGCGTCACAAGCCTTACTTCAACGATCTTACACTTTCTTTTGTCCTTACATAGAAATGTGTAAACAACGTCCAACGCCTTAATCACTTTTGTTATTTTGTCTTTTGAAACTACAAACTCTAATGTAATAGCTAGTAACCTTTTTATGTATATATTCAGTTTATGCTTCCACTTAAGTTATTCTTTTATTATCTAGTGTGTTGTGGACAATCATCTAATATAACTAGCCATAGCTTACGGACCCAGAAAGGAAAATTTTATTTTTTCCTAATTTCTGCTACTTCGAGGCATGACAGCTATGGTATTGGATCCCCGTCACAAGTTTGAGTTTGTGGAGTTTTCCATGAAGAAAATGTACGGGGAATTCGGGAGACACAACCTCTAATTGTTGGTGAAAGATGCAACATATAATATGTTTAAAGAGTATGAACGACTAAACTTACCCTAATCCACTACATCTTCATCTTTCGACCATCAACGAGGCCATCTCATGTGACAATGGATTTGGAGCCTAATAATAGGAGGATAGATTTATTGAAGAAAGAGTACAAGTAGTTTATATAAACTTGACAGTGGGAATGTGGATGTTAAGTCAAAATTGGATATGTATCTTGATGAGGCTACCGAGGAGGATGATGATGACTTTGACATCTTGAAGTGGTGGAAGGTTAATTTGCCTCAATTTCCAATCCTTGCACAGATGGCCAGTGATGTATTGACAGTTTCTATCAGTACAGTGGCATCTGAGTCTGCATTTAGTACCGGAGGACGTGTTCTTGATTCACTTAGGAGCTACTTGACTCTAAAGATAGTACAGGGCATTATATTTACTCAGGATTGGTTGTGTCCCAAATCTCGCCAAGTTAATGTTGAGGAGGATTTAGACAATCTTGAGAAAGTCGAGGAAGTTAAGTAATAAAATAAAATAGCAATCTACTGATGTTTTAGAATTTTAGTTTATAGTTATTTACTTGTAAATTGTGACTTATTCAATTATGTGCTAATTAAATGTGTTGGTTGTCTTTTTATTTGTAGAGTTGTTAAAGATTACAAATGACTCCAATATTGTAGATCTTTGAAGGTGGTGACTCGAGAGCGTTGTGGTTACCTACTTGCCTACTTGGTATTTAGTAATTAGTATGAGTGGAGTAGGGGAACTTCTACTATCATACTCTGTTACATTTACTTGGTTCATGGATAATATATCAATGTTTTTGTTTAAGACTATGTTTTATAGTTTATAGTGGTGATGACAATCTTGATAGATGGTTTAGTTGACCTCACAGATATGTGGTTGGTATTTGGTTATTTGGTATCACCGTATTATGCTGTCAATATGTACTCCCCCCCCTGTCCAATTTTTTGAGTCATGTATTCCATTTTGGGATGTCCCAAAATTAATGTCCACTTTCCTAAATTGGTATACAATTTTTACTAACTTTCCAAAACTATCCTTCGTTGAAATCTACACCAAAATAAAATAAAAAGTTGTTGTAATGATCTGGGGCAATTGAAGAAAGTATGTGTAGATTCTTTTTGTCCCCTTAATAAGTTGAGTTCCCGGACTCAAAAAATGGGATGGAGAGAGTAATACCCTGTATTTTTTAATGTACATTTATACATAAAATTCAACTGTTTTGTCTTAAGCCTTATATGAGTTGAACTTTTACCAATCCATTGACCTATTTAAGGTACCAATTAATTGTCACTTTCACCAATCGATTGAAAAGTGACCAACTCAACTCCAATTACTTGGATACCAATCGATTGCCTTCATAAATATCTGAGCCCAATTGATTAGCACTAGAGTTAATCGATTGGTCAGGAGCTGAACGTGGACACCAAGTTTGCTTAGGGAGTTGACACTTGGCATATGTGTGTTGCTATATATATGGGAGCATTTCATGGACTGGTGTGTTTCCACAAAATTTTGAGAGAGGAGAAAGAGAGATATCATATATACATACACACTAACATATTTATTTACACACTTACTTACACCCATACATATATATATACACACATACACGTACACATGCGGGAAGAAGAAGAAGAAGAAGAAGAAGAGGAAGAAGAGAAGGAACAGAAGAGGCAGAGAGTAGGAGAGGAGATAGAAAAGAGAAGAAGAGAAGAGGAGAGAGAAAGAGAAGCTTCAAAGCTCCATAGTCACACATACACGTACACCTTCACTAGATGAGTCCCAAACTCACTCGGTCTCTCTAATATGAAGTTTACATGTTTTAAAGAAGGGAAGATGCAACAAAACACGTCTCCCGAACGTTTATCTTCTGGACTGCATGTCTCTGTGAAGAAGATTTAGTCTCAATCGATTGGGACTTTTCCCAGTCAATTGCCACAGATGAGAACCCAATCGATTGCCAAAGTTTGCAATTGATTGGCATTGATTGTGACCAAATCAACTGGATTATTTCCCTATTGATTGTTGCTGCTTTTATCCCAATTGATTGGACCTCTGTCCCAATCGATTGGAAGTTACAAAATGTTTATATTTCCTGTATTGCTATATTATAACTATTTAATAGTTTAATTATTGTTCAATAACACCCCCGTGTAACACGTTAATGAATAAGAGATAATGTGACGCAATAGCATAACAACGTTTAGAATAATGGATTAATGTTCTAAGATGTTATTTAAGTCTTGATCCTAACTCAGTTGGTTATTCATTCATTTTAATCAAAGTAGTCAGGCCACATGGGAAGGTTATGTATCAACACTAGTGTAACAATAAGTAGTTTTGATAAGTTCTAGGATTCTTGCAGGAATGGGCATTGGTCAATCATATATCCTTAAGAGCGGTGGACTACTTATATGTCCTTAAGAGTGGTGGACTAGACCAATTAGCCCTAAGATAGGTCGGTGATCCAATCATATGTCCTTAAGAGCGATGGATTGTTCATCTGTCCTTAAGAGCAGTGGACTTGTGCATATGTTCTTAAAAGCAGGGGATAGATTGACGTGGTATCCATGACATCGGTGGACTATGAATATGTTCTTAAGAGCGATGGACAGAGCATTGGTGTATCTAGGAGTACTACTATTAGGGTATGTTCATCAATCAGTAGGATGGTTAGTTCTCGTATAATAAGACATGAATAATCAGTATTGTAGATATGGAATAAGTGAAGATATAACTAGTAGATCTATAATCTGTTCAACGAGTTACAAGGATCGAAGATCTTTTCAAAGATTGATTTATGTTCGGGATTTCATCAATTATTGGTTTGATTGGAGGACGTATCGAAGACTACTTTCAGAATGAGAAACGGGCATTATGAGTTTCTAGTGATGCCTTTCAGATTAACTAATGCCTCAGTAGTATTCATGGACCTAATGAATAGAGTATTTAGACCTTATCTGGATCAATTCATTATAGTATTTATCGACGACATCTTGATCTACTCAAAGACGGTAGAAGAGCATAAGGAACATTTATAGATTTTTCTACAGACACTCCAAGATAATGAGTTGTATGCGAAGTTCAGCAAGTATGAGTTTTGGCTACAAGAAGTCAAATTCTTAGGACATGTTGTCTCTAAAGTACAGTATCTCTACAGAATCATCTAAGATCGATGTAGTCAGAAGCTGGAATAGACTAACCAATGCAACAGAAGTTAGAAGTTTTTTTAGTCTAGCTGGATATTACTAAAGATTTATGGAAGGATTCTCTAAGATCGCGGGTCCATTGACGAACCTGACCAGGAAGGAAGAGAAGTATGAATGGACGGATAAGCATGAAGGTGTAGTTCAAGAGTTAAAGGAAAGATTAACCTCAACACCTACTTATGATACCTAAGAGCGGAAAAAGGTCCTATACAGTGATGCATCACACAAAGAACTTAGATGTGTGCTTATGTAGGATGAAAATGTGATTGCATATGGATTAAGACAGCTAAAGCTGCATGAGAAGAACTATCCAACACACAACTTAGAATTGGCTACAATACTGTTTGCTCTGAAGATATAAAGGTACTACTTGTATGGAGAAAAGTTTGATATGTTCTCAATTCATAAGAGTTTGAGGTACTTGTTCTCTCAAAACGAGTTGAACATGCATCAACGGAGATGGATGGAATTACTCAAGGATTATGACTTTTCTTTGCAATACCATCCGGGTAAAGCAAATGTTGTAGCTGACGCTTTGAGCTGCATAACTCGTCTTCTGTTCGCTTTGATATTAATTCGAGAATGGCAAGTATTAGAGACTTTAGCCGAGTTCGACTTTCAATCAGCAGAGTCAATGGGAGGACAACACTTTGGATGCCTCGTCATACAACAAACCCTCATCAACTATATTATGGAAGCTCAATATCTAAATGAATATTTGGGGTCTATTAATTTATACATAATTGGCCATTTTTTTTAGGGTTTACTTATACATAATTGACGATTTTTTGGGGGTCTACTTATAATATGAGTCTATTTGTAAAACTTAAACATTGTATGGTGTCTTTCAAAATTCTAGAGGGGCCTATTTCTAAAACTCAAAAAATTCTTACACAAAAAGTGTAATTTTTAAAATTCCAAGGGCCTTTGCTTTTGAGTTTTTTATACATCTATATCAATGTATATGTAGTTGATGACACTAAATTGGGCCTTGGGGAAGGCCTAAATGTAAAACACTAAAAAATCCCAAGGTAAAAATGTAATTATAAAAATTTCATGGAGGCCCTAAAAAATTTGTGAACTTTAGTGGCCCGGGGCGGTTGCCCCTTTTGCCCCACCTTTGGGTCGGCCATGTATATTATGATATGATTTTACTCACATTTATTTATAGCAAATCAAAAGATTTCTAATTCTCAACCTATGAGAATAATTACCACAACTGGCATCTATTAAGGGTACAAGATTTACTCACCTTCATATATTAACATAATACAGTTTGTTATTGGAAAAGCAGACAAGTTCCGATTCCTACAATTCATGCTAATAAAATAGAAACTTAAATATATGTTCACAATGAAAAAAAAAGGTAAGACAATGATTCATGCTCTTACAAGGGCATTTTTGTAATTTCAGCTATGGTGTATTCTAAGCTCAAAACAATGGTCCTCACAACATTCTAAGACTACCAGTCCTGACGGCATATTTCTAGGAATTACAGATAATTAACTATGAATTATAGAAGTTAACAATAAATATAAAAAGTGAACCATAATCCAACAAATATACCCAAATATAAAGTTATGCATGAAACAATTTTTAATAGGTTCAAAGTACCACAAGAATCTTTTTGTATTTTTCCCAAATTTTAGAATAATAAAATATTCAATTAAATCAACTACCAAATAGTGATTTGACTAATAATCCACAATCATTTACAACTCAACTACCAAATTATAAATTGTGTTGATAAATACTGAAAACCACATAAATAATTTAACACGGCTTTGTAATTTTATGGAACCAAAACAAAATATCCTGCTATTTTAGAAATGGAAATTATACCATACTAATTAAATAGCTACAATTATCAATAATTAATGAAAAATTACAAAAAAACATAGGAAATGATTTATAAGGATTTTACAAGATTGTAGAATGACTAAAACTTCATGTTTTAAAAGTTTTGGGGCAACTATGTAATTATACTAAAATACAGGGATTTTATAAAAAATTCAAAAACTGTAAAATAAATATTTCAGATTGTAATAAATAGAATTATAAGTACCATGCTCAAAACCGAGACCAAATTTGATGTCTGTAGACCTCTGTACGTCCGTTTAAAGTTTTGGGGGTGTAAATGTAATTTTTGGAAATAAAAATCTGGGCAGAATGCACTGTTTGGACAACCTTCTATGTCCAACTTCGAAAGGTCATAACTCTCTTATTCCTTAACTTTTTTTTAAGTAATTCAAGAGTCTATCTTGTGTGAAATTTCGCATAAATCCAAATCAAGAGTCGATTTTACCATAATCAAATCACAGAATGTTATCAATTTACCCTTTGTGCTAGAAAATCAAAAACTATTTTAAGGATAATTGTTTAGGTATTTTAGGAGTCCACCTTTAAAATTTCAGATCTTAAAAAGGTCGGAGTAAAGAGAAATCTAACTTTTAGTATTCTAGAGCAAACCAATGGGTATGATAGAACTTCAAAACTCATAAGATAGAAATAAGGGTAAATTGCATTTTGCACCCTCAAACTATACCATGTTTTGCACTTTGGTCCCTAAACTATCATTTTTCGCATTTTGGTCCCTCAACTATCATTTTGTGGCAGTTTGCCCCCTCCCTCACTTTTAGCGTCACTTTTAGTGTCACTAAAAAGTGACTTTTTTCGTCACTAAAAGTGAAGGAGGGGGCAAACTGCCACAAAATGATAGTTGAAGGACCAAAATGCGAAAAATGATAGTTTAGGGACCAAAGTACAAAACATGGTATAGTTTGAGGGTGCAAAATGCAATTTACCCTAGAAATAAAATAATATAGAAAATAATGAAACACTATACAAAACAATGGGTATGATTACTCACCAAAAGAAGAGATAAAATAATAGAGCTTTGAGAATGAAAGTGTTTTAAAAGCTCCAATCTTCATTCTCCTTCTTCTTCTTCTTCTCCTTCTCTACCTTTTTCTTCTTCTTCTTGGATGTAGATTATATGTGTGGAATGTGAGTAGGGAGAAAGGGAGGTGGCAAGGATTAGATTAGGTTTAAAAACTTAAAACACCAAAACAAATATTAAATGCCGTTTTTTTTTTGTTTTAGGCCTCACAAAAAGGCTTCTTATGGGCCCGAAACACATTCCCAAGTGCTTAAAACATTAGCCCAATGGGTATACATGACCCGGGTGCTTAATTTCCATGTTAATTATATTGCTAAATACATATAGGGCCCGTAAACACTACCCAAAAAATAAACTGATACCTTATCATATTTTAAAAAAATGATATTTTGTATTAGAAATATACGGGGTATTACCTTGAACTTTGAATTGGAGACTTATTGACTTAGAGGCTACCTCCAACTACCTCAACTTCTTTGTTGTTTTAGGACTTTCCCAAGGTTAATCAATCTCTTATTCTAGCTCTTCCTTCTAAAAAAAACTTGCTTCTAATTGTATTTAGGAAATTTTAAGAAGTTTAAAACAAGGAGGATCAAGATAGGATTCTAAGATTCAAAAATTCCAAGCCAAAAAAAAGAGAGTCTTTGTAATGGGATATTCACCCCCTTTATGTAGGCAAATTCTAGAAGGTTATTCTGGTAATTTCATAATAAAAACCCTAATTTTGGATGTCCTTTTGAAGGTACAAACGTATCATTTCAAAGCTGACAACACAAAAAATGTGGCACTGAACGGAGATGGAAGCGGCACTCAATAAGTGCCGTTGCGGCACTCACTGAATATCGGCGCGGCATTCACTGAATGTCGGTACGGCACTCAATGAATGCCGCAAACAACTCCACGCACTGCCGTCTTTTCTAGAATTATAATTTTAGCGGCATTTGATGTCTTTTTGCGGCTATCAGTAACTACCGTTGCAGTACTTGTTGACTGCTGTATGCCAAATAGTGAGTGCCGGTGGCAACCCGTGACTGCCGCAAAGTGTTTCGTGTGTCGTTTTCTTCTATTCTCCCTTTTTCTTCTTTCTTTCTTTATGTTTTGAATTGCGGTGCCTTTCGAAGAGTTTGAATCACTTTTTGGAAGTCCTAGATTAGTCGGACATTGTCATCATTGGATCTAGAGGTAACACTCCCCTTAATCCAACGTCTGGTCAAAATCGTGGTGTCTACAATATGGTAGCATTTTGTGGACTGGGATGTTTCCATAGAATTTTAAGAAAGGAGAGAGATATTACATATACACACTCACACACACACACACGCGCGCGCACATGGGCAAAAGAAGAAGAAGAGAAGACATAGAAGAGGCAAAGAGAAGGAGATGAGATAAAAAAGAGAAGAAGAGAAGAGGAGTGAGAAAGAGAAGCTTCAAAGCTCCACAGCTACACACACGTACACCTTCACTAGGTGAGTCCCAAACTCACTCGGTCTCTCTAATATGAAGTTTACATGTTTTAAAGAAGGAAAATGCAGCAAAACATGTTTCCCAAACATTTATGTTCTGGACTGCAGGTCTCTGTGAAGAAGACGTATTCCTAGTCGATTGCCACAAATGAAATCCCAATCGATTACCAAAGTTTGCAATCGATTGGCATTGATAATGATAGCTTGTAGAATTTTTATTTCTGTTTATTCTGACTTTATTACTAAGTTTGGTAATCAGGTATACGTTACCTTAAGATTCTAGTTTTTATTTCAGACAATGTTGTAATAACTTAGTAACTTATTATTATGTTATGTCAGATGTTGTTTTACTACTGTTGTCTCTTTATTATTTTATTGTTTAGAATTATGTGGTGTGAACAATTAAGTGACTTCACCAATTATGGCCTACGGACCCCCAAAGGAATTTTATTTTCTTTATTTTTGCTGTTCCGGGTCATGACACAATATCATGTTGTTTGTGGTTTGTCTTTTCGAAATATGGTCACAGTTGATGGTCTTGTTGTGGCCCCATGGAGATGTAGTTTTAATGTTCATGTTTAGACTAGTAAGTAGTTATTTGTTCATGTTTATTGGTCTTGTTGTGGACTTTGTGGCCTGTAGTTGACAGGCTATGGTAGATTGGTAGTTGTGGTTGTGTTGTTGTGAGTTGCGATGTTTTAATCTTTTTGTCATTGTAAATTTGCAATTAATAAGTGCTTTTTGGGAATTTTTGTGGTCTTGAAAAATTGTTTTTTCAACTTAGGTTGTTTACTACTATTTTTTTATTTTAGAAAAAAAAAAAATAAAAATTCGAACTTTGGCTGAATAGATCTCAACCCGAAAATCTAAACCAAACTGAACCCGAACTTCTATTTCGGACCTGAACTGTATTTTCGAACGTTATTTCAGTTCGGATTTCGGTATCATAATCTCCAACATGAACCGGAATGACCCGACCTAAACTTTTCAGTTTGAACCGACTGATTGCTCACCCCTAACTAAATCTACAATGATGAAATGTAGGGTCTTCGAGTAGTTTAGATATATATATTTTTTCGAAAAAATAGTACTTTAAATAGATGAGGGTGTTTATACTTTTTGGTTCTCAACTCTCTCTTTCTCTTCTCTACTCTGTTTTTCTCTCCTATTGAGGAGACGAAGCTACACCTGACGTATACATATATTTTGTGGAGTAATGCTATACTTTCTAAATTTTTATTTCAATAGTGCTTTTTCAAATGATGTGGTAGTGGAGCCAAATAAATAAGTTTCAATCAAAATCTAACTGGTCCCACTGTATAGACATGGCCCCACTGCCACATCATTTGGGAAGCACTTTGAGATAAAAATTTGGGAAACATAGCATTACTTTTCTGCATAACTCGGACAAGCTTTCTACGTGACAGGCAATCAATCCTCTCTCATTTGATTCCGTTGGTTGCATCGATCCTCATTTTTGTAATTTCTCTCACCTCTAAATGGTATGGAATACATATATATATATATATCAACTTCTGCGTGGATGTGTGTGCTCACATTTGTAGATTGGACCGCTTTGTGGTGTTTTTGTAAGAATTGCGATATTTTGGGAACCAAGTCGCTCTGGTCCAATTTGGCCATAGTCTGGAAGTCAAGGGTTTAAAACCCCGGGGGTCGAAGTAAGGTAGTTGAAGGACGGATCTTAAGATAGACATAAAAAAGTTTCAGTTTAGTGTGAGTTCGAATCATACCATAGCTTGCTTCCCTAACTTAACGGTGCATGTTGTGGGGTTAGTTCCTATTATAATTATATATATATATGTATATATATTTATTTATTTACTAAGAATCCTTTATCTATCTATCTATCTATCTATTATACATATATAAAAGCTAAGGCTAAAGGTCTTCATAGAGAGTGCCACGTGACTTTTTCTAATTTTTTTTTTATTTTTTAGTTTAAAAGGCCTTTTTATGTGTTTTTTTTTTTTTTTTTTGTCAATAAAAATTTCACAGAATCTTTGTTATAGCAGTCTGTTGGCCTTCCATTAATTTATAGGTTTTTACTAATAGTCATTCCTTGGTCTTCTCAAAACTAGCTAGCTTAATGTTGTAAGCTTAATGTTTTATGCTTAATATTTCCAATGGAAGTTAAAGGGCCTTAATTGGAGAGAGAAAGGCCACCTGATTAAGTTTTGATTGTTTCTTTCTATATGTACATTCATACACCTCTGTATATGTATTGTACATTACATACGTATTGCTCTCTCTTTCATCTCTTCTTTAACTCAACTTTACTCCTTATGTTCTATTTTGTATTTTGTTTTTTTGTCTTTTGTTATAATTCATTGACATTCTTATCCATTGAATTTGATATTTGATAGATGTGATTATCATTTTTACTTAGTTCATTTTCATTAAGGGACTCAATTGTCTCTTACAATGTTGACTATGAAGAAACAATGTTTTCATTCACTGATCACAATGTATTGTTGCTTTATTTTATATAAAATTCCTTTTTTCAGGCACTTTATTTTTAATAACAATTTGCAGAGTTTATGGTTGTGATAAGTTGAATGTGTTGTGATATGATTACGATCTCTAAAATTCTAGCAATTTGCTCTTTAGCAATTTAAAGTAATAGTAATGCTATTCTTTTCAAATTCTAGGTCCTAAATGTTTTATCAATTGTATCATGTTATACCACCGATTACAATCATAGCATGTAGTACAATTGACGAAGAATTTGAGAAAGATATCGTCTTAAATTAAATTATTTACTACAACTGTAAAGAGAGAGGTTTTGCAAAAGGCTCCCACTCATGTTTTTGATTTAGTGCAGACTTTTTTTTAATTAATGTTTTACTATAGGTTTTGTGCAAGTGTTTGTTTTTTCCTTAAAAAGGTTTAAGTTAACTTTGAATTCGAATTTCATTATCGTTTTGACAAAGTGATGATTCATTTTGATTATGTCAAAACTTCCAAACCAAGCACAAAACAAGTGATTTTTTGACAAAGTTATGATGCTATTTGGTTATGTCGAAACTTCCCAAACCAAGCACTAAATGTAATACCCCGTAATTTTTATTAATTAAATAAATAGCAGTTTTGGATTTTGGAAGTATAATTTTTACCTGTGTGTGTGTGCATCATTGCGTGAGCACACCACACACAAGAATTATTGAGCTTGGAGCCCAAGCAATTTTGGTGCACAGTGTGTGTGCAAGTGTATGGTATATATTTTATGCTTGGTGCCCAAGCACTTTATGGTTATATATACACATACTAACCTTTCAATCTCTCAGACTCTCAATTCTCTCAAGAGACTTCATTGTCTCTCTCTCTCTCTCTCTCTCTCTCTCTCTCTCTCTCTCTCTCTCTCTCGGCTATATCACACACACATATTATCACACACACATATTATTATACACACATACACATATAACTTTTATTGATTCAAGGAATTGCAATCCAAGCTTTGGATTGGGAATTGGGTAAGTTTATAATTGTAATTGTAAATTCAGTTTATATTTAAACTGTTAGTATATATATGTACATATATATAGACACATATATATATATCTCATATATATCGTTATGGGTCCAAAATAGCGAGCAGAAAAACTGTCACAAAAACGTGATTTCTTTATATCAAAAGAAAGGTCTCGATCCCACGAAGCTCCATTTCAAATTTCAAAAGCTAATTCATAGCGGTTGCGACGAACGGTCGAATTAAAGTTTTGTCACCATTCGGTTTTTCGATAAAATCAAGAGCTGTGTTTTGATTCTTGAAAAACTGATTTCGTATTTCAAATCTACGCGGAAAAAGGAAGAATTTCATATATTGGAAAGTATATTTTGATTAAGTTTTTAAACTGGGTAAAATTTAACCTTTGATTTCAAAACAGGGGATGAAAAGAAAGAAGAAGACGAAACTATGACATCTCGCGCGCGCGACCCGCGCGAGCGAGGGGTCGCGCGAGCGGCCCGCGCGCGCGACCAGGCTATTTTTGAAAACTGTTGTTATAATAAACACGTGACCCTTCTAAACACTTTCCGCGCGAGCGACCCGCGCGAGCGAGGGTTCGCACGAGCGGCCCGCGCGAGCGAGGTCCCACGCGCGCGACCTCAGGCAGTTTGGTGAAATCTTCTGTTTTATTGTATTTAAGTCTGTTATGAGCTAAGGGACCTTGTACCCTAAGCTTTAAGTGTTGTACTTTACCTTTGTAGTAGTTGTACTCATGCTTTGAGGTGTTGTACCTCACTAATATACGCGCATTATTGTATATTGAGATTTGTAACAGATTGAGCAGTTTCGGTTTCTATTCTGATTAATTATTCAGTCTATCCTCGGTGAACGGTAGTTCCGTATGACCCTCAATAAAGTTGTATAACATGTTAATAGTGTACTTACATGTTTAATTGAGCTGCTATGCCTTAAGTGGTTACTTGAGTTGATATGCATTATGTGTTTACCTGGATAATTTCAGCATGTCCATTATGTTGCTTTGAGTTGATAGCATGCCTTAATAATCTGTCTTATGAAATATTGAATATGTCTGGATGCTTAGAGCTCGCATATGTCATATCATTTCATAAGCATAAGCATGAACACGAAAATCACGAAAATGATTTTGGGATGAAAGACCTTAGAGGCTCTCAATTTTTGAAAAGGGAAGACCTTAGAGGCTTCCAGGTTTTAAAAAGGGAAGACCTTAGAGGCTTCCATGCATAAAACCCTCTAGGAGGGATTTTGTTTTGAAAAGTTAGAAATCCCGGATTTGTGGGTAGGCGTGTGAGATGGGTACCACTAGGAACTCGAATTATGGGATGTGCTGCAAGAAACCCCCATAACGGTAAAGGCTAGGCCTCCGTGTAATTCGTAAGGCCCAAAGTCCCGCACGTTTGAGGCTAGGCCTACGTGGACGGGAAGCCCATGGTCCGGGTAATGATATTGACGATTGAGGGTGAGTGTTTGAAATGGCACGAAAATGGTTTTCATACATGACATTGGCATTCATTACACTCACGCATGTTATATAACAGATGTTATTGTGTGGTTATATGACTATACGAGCCTTTGGCTTATGGACTATTAAACCTTCCTTTCAGGTGATATAGATAAGGGCAAGGCCCCGAGACTTGACAATGCTTCCGCTATAGTTTGAAGACCCCGTGTGTGGGGATTATCTTTTAATTAATGTAATAAAATTATGTTTCAAATGACATATTATGTTTCTTTGGACAAATGTTAGTCCACCCGCTTTTAAATAGTATGATGGCTTAACTCTGATTTTTCGCTGCTTATCCTGAAAAAGTTTTGTTTCAAGAAAGGATATTTCTAAATGAAAACTGAATTTCTGTTTTATAAATGTTTTCCAAATGATGAACATATATTATAGGTAACCCTCGGAGTGTAGGACTCGGGGAGTTACCGAATGGTGTCAAAGCCTACTGTTGTTACTATTATTGTTGTTCCTCCGCCGGTTGACACCCCGTCGCCGGGAATCGTGGCAGGGCGGGGCATCACAGAATGGTATCAGAGCGTAACCGGGTCGAATACTTTGGACGTCGGGTTATGTGCTTGCATGTTTAATTTTGTTGACATGTTAGACATGTTAGTTAGTAAAAGACGTATGAATTGATATGTGTTAACTTGTTACTTGGTAACTTGAGATGTTAACTACTTACTTGACATATACGTGTTTTGTCGATTGCACTTCGTGATTAGATCATGTTGTGTGATTCGTTTACTCGATTCGATCTTATTATAGCTATGTCGTCGCGTCGTGAGAGTCGCAGTTTTGAGCTTGAGGCTGACGAGCAGATATCGGCTGCGTCGGTACCAGTTAGAGGCCGAGGTCGAGGTCGTGCTCGAGGACGTGGTTCAGGGAGGGGCCGTGGTCAAGATCAAGGCCGTGGTCGAGGTCGTGGTCGTGGTCGTGGTCGAGGTCATGCGCATGATGTTGCATTTGAGTCTGAAGCTTCCACAGGACCGGTTGATATTCCTGATGGACCGCAAGGGTTACTGAATGTTGCCGATGTAATTGCAAGGGCAGTCAGAGATGCTATGCCGCCTCCTCCCCCTCGTACTCCGAGAGGTGAGACAAATCCCACTAGAGCTCAGGAGCGGCTGATTACCAAAGATTTCGATGCTAGGAAGCCGCCACAGTTCTCTGGTAGCTCTGACCCGATGGCTGCAGAGGATTGGCTTCAGCATATCACGAAGATATTCGAATTCATTGATCTTTATGAGGATGCTCTCCGCATCAAGTTGGCTACGTACTTATTTTCTGGAGAAGCTACCCATTGGTGGGATTGCACTGTGAGTGGTCATCCACTTGCTGTCATGACTTGGAAGTCATTTAAGAGTCTTTTCCTCGATAACTACTTTCCAGAAGTACAGAGGGACGCAAAGAGGGCTGAGTTCTTTACCCTTCAACAAGGGGATATGTCAGTGACAGAATATGCTACAATGTTTTCCACCTTGGCTCGTTTTGCTCAAGAGCAGTTGGTCAGTGATCATTTCAAGGCTACACGTTTTGCCTCTGGTCTTCGACCCTACATTCGGAAAAGTCTGGCTAGCACGCCTATCACCACTTATGCTGATACTTTGACAAGAGCGTTGGGTGTTGAAAGTGTAGATTTGGATCTGAAAAGGGCCAGGGAGATTATTACTCCAGCCAAGAGCACTGGTCTGTCTAAGAAGGCTAAGACAGAGACTATGTCTCAATTTCAGTCCCAACCTCCTCAACAGCAACAACAACGATCATATTCACAACAGAGATCTTTTTATCGAAGTTCTCAGCAATTAGGGTTACAGCGAGGTGTGAATGCCGCTGGGGAGAAAGTTTGTCTCCGATGTGGTGATTCGAATCATTTCATCAAGTTTTGTCCTCAACCACCACCCAAGAAATCTCAGTCGATTGGTTCGACACCGTATTATCCACCATCGCAGGCAGTATCCGCTCAGAGCGTGAAACCCTACCAGAATAGAGGGAATCAGGGTAATTATCAGAGGACAGATAATTGTGGTAGTACTCAGCCACAACAACACCAGGAACCCAAAGGAAGGAATTTTGCTCTCCCTATGTCATCTGCTTATCATGTTTCTGGAAATGCCAGACCGTCTGTGATCCGAGGTATCGTCCCATTGTTTAACTCTTGGGCATCTGTATTGTTTGACACTGGTGCTGTTGGAAAAACAGGTTTAAATGGAAAGTTTAAACGCGCAGCGGAAAAATCAAGTTATGAAACTTTATTGGCATGCCCGGATCTACTACTCGTCAATTCTACAGATGCGCACAAGAGGGGACACGAGTTATACCTTAATGTCTTGAACCCAATTCTGATCTTCAACTTCCAACAGCCTCCACTAGATGATCTTCACCCTTATGACTCCTGCGGATGCTTGCCAGAAAGACTAGGGTTGGTGGGAACCCTAATGGAGAGGATAGAGAAGGTTTTGGGACTCCAAAACAGTTTCTGCAGCTTCTGACGTTCAAAACGACGAACAACTTTTTCCAGAACGCAGCTGCCCTATTTATAGATTCCCAGAACCGACCTAGACTTCGAGCGATCGAAGTGCCTTCGATCGATCGAACATTCGATCGATCGAACCATCTTCGATCGATCGAACCTGCAGACTTCAATCGATCGAGATATCTTCGATCGATCGAACCTGTCTGGACATCATCCTCAAGCATCTTTCCAAGCATCCTGGCGGAGCTAAGAGTGGGACCTCCTAGGCTCTTTATTGTTGGCTCAGACCAGTTTATTAATTACCATGACCAAACTCTTTGATCAGCAAACTAACCAACTGGTCAGTTAACGTTTACTCCACTATAAAACGATAACTGAACTCCAACGCAAAAGAACATATCCGAAGCGATAACTAGACTTGTATGTTATACTAATGTCCCTCTACCGTCAGCATTCGTAATCATATTCAGGTAGTCGGATAACTGTTACTGTCAACCTGAATCATGATTACTTCTTGTATTCCTTGAGTCCCATTCACTACTCATGATTACCAAACATGTTGATAACTCTTATCAACAAGACTGCAGTACTCAGTAATCGACATGGTGACATTCTCAAGGGAATGCTTACTCTGAAACAGAGGGTAGATTCTATCTTGACAATATATGTTCACAACCCTATGAATATGACATACCCAAGATACCCAGGTGTTGATCTTTTATAGACCTCACTGATTGGTAAGTCAAAGCAGCCATATCCACAGTCTGTGTTCATAATCGTCTCAAGATTGAGAACACATACCTTATACAAGTTATGAGTTCCTATTGACTGTTGACAGCATTGAGCGTTAATAGGAAACTCAGGTCCGTCAATGCACTATAAGCACTAGCATATTAACCAAGAGTCACACTCTAGTGATTGAGATTTATCACTCCATCCAATGGTAGTTAATGATGCTACAGTGTATACCTGATGAGATATCCAGTCTCATCATCCACTGTGACAAGCTTTAAGTATCAAAGAATAGTAATTCGTATCTCATTGTATGTATCTCATACACACACGAAATACTTACTATGATACTTATGGATTAAACAATCATCTCATGAAAGAAACATACATAATGAAATGTAAAGCTGATATCCATATATTAAAAAGTCAATGTCTAATACATAAAGTAATGGTTTGAGGGCACAAACCCAACAAACTCCCACTTGCACTCATAACCATTCAGAACTACATCTAAGACCTAGACTATCTAGATGACGATCAAAGACCTTCTGTGGTAAGGCCTTTGTAAATGGATCAGCAAGATTGTCAGCGGTGGCAATCTTGGTGACAGTCACATCTCCACGTTGAACTATATCTCGGATTAGGTGATATTTCCGCTCTACGTGCTTTCCCTTTCCGTGGTTCCTTGGCTCCTTGGACTGAGCCACTGCCCCACTATTATCACAATAAAGCGTAATAGGCGACAGCGATGCTGGTACCACCTCGAGTTCCATAAGGAACTTCTTGAGCCAAACAGCTTCCTTTGCGGCTTCACAAGCAGCCACATACTCAGCTTCTGTAGTTGAGTCTGCAATGCATTTCTGCTTAATGCTCCTCCAACTGACAGCACCACCTCCCAAGGTAAAGAGATGACCGGACGTCGACTTCCTCGAATCTTTATCTGACATAAAGTCCGAGTCAGTGTATCCCACTGGAATTAACTCACTACCACCGTACATAAGCATGTAATCTTTAGTTCTTCTCATGTACTTAAGAATGTGCTTAACGGCTGTCCAGTGCTCTGGACCTGGATTCGACTGATATCTGCTAACCATGCCAACGGCAAAGCAGATATCTGGTCTAGTGCATAACATCGCATACATGAGACTTCCCACTGCAGAAGCATAGGGAACTCCTGTCATGCGATTCCTCTCCTCCTGTGTCTTTGGACACTGGTCCTTGGAGAACGCTAAACCATGCCTGAAAGGTAACAAACCTTTCTTCGAATTATCCATTGAAAACCTAGTTAGCACCTTATCGATATAACCAGCTTGAGATAATCCCATTATCTTTCGCTTGCGATCCCGAAAGAGCTTTATCCCAAGAATATAGCTCGCCTCTCCTAGATCCTTCATATCGAAAGTACTAGCTAGCCAAACCTTGACCGTTGACAATGCCGCTACATCATTTCCAATAAGTAGAATGTCGTCAACATAAAGCACAAGAAAAGCCACCACTTTTCCTTCACTCTTCTTGTATACACAAGGTTCATCCAGATTCTGTATGAAACCAAACGATTTGACCGCTTGGTCAAATCGTATGTTCCAACTTCTGGATGCCTGCTTAAGCCCATAAATGGACTTTTGCAACTTGCATACCAAGTTACCTTTCCGACCAGCTATGAACCCTTCTGGTTGTTGCATATAGATGTCCTCCTCAAGATTGCCATTCAAGAATGCAGTCTTGACGTCCATCTGCCAGATCTCAAAATCTAGGCATGCAGCAACTGATAAGAGTATTCTGATGGACTTGAGCATGGCCACCGGCGAGAAGGTTTCCTCATAGTCAATGCCCTCCCTCTGAGTATAACCTTTCGCAACAAGCCTTGCCTTAAAGGTCTCAACCTTTCCATCAGATCCTCTTTTCCTCTTGTAGACCCATTTACAGCCAATGGGTTTAATATTGGCTGGAAGTTCTACAAGATCCCAGACCTGATTAGAATCCATAGATTCCAATTCAGCCTTCATAGCTTTAACCCAATGAGCTGAATCAACATCAGCCATTGCCTCTTCGTATGTGGTAGGATCAGATTCAGATTCTATGGAGACAGCTTCAAAAACTTCTCCTAAGAACATGTATCTATCAGGCTGGCTGATAATCCTTCCACTACGACGAGGTACTGGTGCAGAAATAGGTGAAGAAGTGGTGTTTTCCTGATTTACATCGTTATTAACTACGGGTTGGACTGAGGGCTCTCCTTCTATCTCTCTAAGATCTATCCTTCCCTTAGGTTTATGGTTCATGATATAATCATCCTCCAAGAAAATAGCATTCGTACTGACGAACACCTTCTGTTCGTCAGTACCATCCATAAGTACCCTTTGGATACCCCATGAAGTAACATACTTCCGATCTAGAATCCAACTTGCTCATCTTTCCTTTTAGCACATGTGCCGGACATCCCCATATCCGGAGATGTTGCAAAGAAGGCTTGCGCCCAATCCACATCTCTCGTGGTGTCCTGGGAACAGATTTGCTTGGTACTAGATTTAGTATGTAAGCAGCGGTTTCCAAAGCATAACCCCAAAGAAATAAAGGTAACTCAGAATAACTCATCATTGACCTAGTCATGTCTAAAAGAGTCCGATTCCTTCTCTCCGCTACACCGTTTTACTGAGGCGTACCAGGTGCAGTCAACTGTGACAGAATCCCATTCTGTACGAGGTGATCAATAAATTCATTAGAGAGATACTCGCCACCTCGATCAGATCGAATGGCCTTGATATGTGTGCCCAATTGCTTCTCCACTTCAGCCCTAAACTCTTTGAACTTTTCAAAGGCTTCAGACTTGTGCTGCATTAGGTACACATATCCATACCTAGAGTGGTCATCAGTAAATGTTATGAAATACTCATAACCACCCCTTGCTCTAATATTTATTGGTCCACACACATCAGTATGAACTAATTCCAACAATGCATTGGTTCTATTGCCCTTTGCAGAAAATGGCCTTTTGGTCATCTTACCCTCTAAACAAGACTCGCAGACTTCTATTGGTTCGAGAACCAAATCGCCTAAGATCCCTTCTTTGACTAGTCTGCCAATCCTATTTAGATTGATATGACCAAGCCTCATATGCCAAAGCCTTGTTGGATTAGTGGAAGATCTCTTTCTTTTAGATGGTACAGTTACCACTGAGTTATTAAGTTCCATACAAGAATCTTTAGAAATATTGGGAGTAATCACATACAAACCATTTGATTTAACACCAGAACATATAAAAGAACTATTTCTTTTAATCACAACTTCAGTTCCAAAATTAAAAGAATAACCATTATTCGATAAATTAGAAACTGAAATTAAATTACGTCTCATTGAAGGGACGTAAAGTACATCTGATAAAATCAAAACTTTATTGTCTAGAAATTCTAAAACTACGACTCCTATAGCAACCGCAGAAACGGTTGCGCTAGAACCTAGAGTAAGTACGATTTCCCCATCACTGCACTTCCTGGTTGATCTGAACCCCTGCAATGAATTACAGATATGGTTAGTCGCACCAGAATCAATGCACCAAGTGTTTGAAGTATCCGTTATAAAACTTACTTCAATCACATGTGATTCAATCATACCTTGAACTCTTGTAGCTAAGAATTCTGGACAGTTCCTCTTCCAGTGGCCCTTCTCACCGCATTGGAAACACTTTCCTTTGCTTTGGCCACCCACCTTCCCTTTGCCCTTATCTTTTCCCTTAGATTTTGCAATCTTAGGGACCGGTCCAACACTTGAACCTCCAGTGCTAGCCTTCTTCTTCCCTTTCTTTCCTTTCGGCACAGATCGGGAAGAGGAAGCGCTTTTCTCAACGTTTAAAACGCTGCCCCCAGGTTTGATCACTCCTTCCGCTGCCAATAAAGAGCTCATCAATTCGCTCATTGAAAAATCCATTTTATTCATATTATAATTCAGTTTAAATTGAGCGAATGATGGCGACAGCGTATTGAGGATCATATCAACTTGGGTCTGTGCATCGATGTTGGCACCTAGGGTCTCCAGCTCGTTTAAATAACCAATCATTTTCAAAACATGTTCTTTGACTGGAGTCCCTTCCGACATCTTAGCACTCATTATCTTCTGCATAGCTACCTGTCTGGCAGGCCTGCCATGCTCCCCAAACATCTTTTTCAGGGATTCGATAATGTCACTGGCGGAATTGTTCGACTGGTATTGGTGTTGTAACACATTAGCCATAGAAGCCAATATGTAACAACGAGCCATCCCATTCGACTTTTTCCATTTATCGAACTCGCGTCTAGCAGCAGCCGAAGCATTTGCAGCGGGTTCTTCGGGGCATGGGGTGGTGAGGACATATATGTGATCCTCCGCAGTTAACACGATGTCAAGGTTACGTTTCCATTCAGTGTAGTTGTTTCCAGTTAACTTGTTTTGAGTGAGTATGGTGGCAAGTGGACTAAATGCAGATCCAGACATTATGATTTACTGAAAAATCAAAAAACAAAATAAATATGGATATCAGAATTTGACAGTTTGAAATAAAAGAATCCTTTTAAAACTCTTATTTTAAAACAAAGTCGCCGGAATATCGAAACGAAAGAGTAAAGCCTCCGTGTGGTGGTCAATGTTTGATCTTTCGATTTATCATAACTTATCCGCTATGCAACTCTTGCTAAACAAGTTATGACTTCCGAACCTATTTGATCTCTAAGTTTCTGAATAATGCCCCGTGTGGGATCCCTTATCCATAGCTTAGCTAGTGTGTACCATTAACTAGGATCCAATCACAACCGTCTCAAGTAGCGCCTCCGTATGGTGGTCACCCTCTAACACGTCTGATTGATCCTTATCAAAAAGAAGTTCACATCTAGTAACCAATGAGTAATGCATCCTCCGTATGGAATGATCACCCCTGGCGAGGTGACACAGAATGCATCACTCATCTTACAGTGACCCGTTAATGGAAGATCGTGGGTGTAATTAATAAGACCCTCTCCCACTAGATTTAGTAAAAAAGGATTTTGCTTTTTGAGAAAATCTGTTTCTACACACTTCCCATAAACATCTAATGTTTACTAATGTGTTGAAAACGGTTTTTGAATTTTATTTTAGAAAACTTGTTTTGCGTGCATGCAACAATGTATTATACGCCAATCACAAACAAAGCACATAAAACAAAAAACTAAAATGAAATAAAAGACATCCAAACGATGCCTCTATCTCCCATGGCTCTATCTCCATAGAACCTGCTTTTGGTTTGATCGCCTCCAGCTCCATCTTCATGGACAATTCTAATTCTATTACATTGAACCTATGCCTCTTTTGAGGCTTACAATTTATCTAGAAATAGAAATAGCAACAACAAAATAAAAGGCTAGGGAAACCGGTGCGACTTTCCTTTTCGTAGGATTGAAGTCGCAGCGCCCTTTACATATGCCTTAAAACCAAACCAAACTTAAAACAACACACCAATCTAAAACATTCAAACACAAAATTAAATGCTCTTGGCGCCATGGGAGATAGCGACTAACTTTTGCTGCAAAAGGTTAGTTGAACACACATCCACGCATATATATAACAAAATATAACTATTGGAACCCTTAATTGATTCACACAGTATATAAACTCTTTACATACTGAATTAGAACTCAAAACAGCATCTAACTTCTCTGTCATAGTTCGATCGATCGAAGACCGTTCGATCGCTCGAACCTTCGATCGATTGAACACTGTTCAATCGCTTGAACATTCTATTTCACAGAATGATTAAAAATTTTGCAGAATACGTTAAAATTAAACTTTTAATTTCAAAATACTTTTAAAACTGTGAAACAAAGATCCTGACAAAGAGTCTGTCTCGATCGATCGAACTCTGTTCGATCGCTCGAACAACAGAAGGTTTCGATCGATCGAAACCTGTTCGATCGCTCGAGTACAGAGCGTTCGATCGATCGAACCCATCTTGCATCCAATGCAATCACAGATTTGTATACTGCTGCGATAATACTGCAGAAACAGATCTGTGACGATGCAGTTTCGAAAGCAGTTCTAAAATCAACATGCAAATCAAAATAGTGTTCCAAAAAACGCATCTATGGATCAAAACGAGCCTGGCTCTGATACCAATTGTTGGAAAAACAGGTTTAAATGGAAAGTTTAAACGCGCAGCGGAAAAATCAAGTTATGAAACTTTATTGGCATGCCCGGATCTACTACTCGTCAATTCTACAGATGCGCACAAGAGGGGACACGAGTTATACCTTAATGTCTTGAACCCAATTCTGATCTTCAACTTCCAGTAGCCTCCACTAGATGATCTTCACCCTTATGACTCCTGCGGATGCTTGCCAGAAAGACTAGGGTTGGTGGGAACCCTAATGGAGAGGATAGAGAAGGTTTTGGGACTCCAAAACAGTTTCTGCAGCTTCTGACGTTCAAAACGACGAACAACTTTTTCCAGAACGCAGCTGCCCTATTTATAGATTCCCAGAACCGACCTAGACTTCGAGCGATCGAAGTGCCTTCGATCGATCGAACATTCGATCGATCGAACCATCTTCGATCGATCGAACCTGCAGAATTCAATCAATCGAGATATCTTCGATCGATCGAACCTGTCTGGACATCATCCTCAAGCATCTTTCCAAGCATCCTGGCGGAGCTAAGAGTGGGACCTCCTAGGCTCTTTATTGTTGGCTCAGACCAGTTTATTAATTACCATGACCAAACTCTTTGATCAGCAAACTAACCAACTGGTCAGTTAACGTTTACTCCACTATAAAACGATAACTGAACTCCAACGCAAAAGAACATATCCGAAGCGATAACTAGACTTGTATGTTGTACTAATGTCCCTCTACCGTCAGCATTCGTAATCATATTCAGGTAGTCGGATAACTGTTACTGTCAACCTGAATCATGATTACTTCTTGTATTCCTTGAGTCCCATTCACTACTCATGATTACCAAACATGTTGATAACTCTTATCAACAAGACTGCAGTACTCAGTAATCGACATGGTGACATTCTCAAGGGAATGCTTACTCTGAAACAGAGGGTAGATTCTATCTTGACAATATATGTTCACAACCCTATGAATATGACATACCCAAGATACCCAGGTGTTGATCTTTTATAGACCTCACTGATTGGTAAGTCAAAGCAGCCATATCCACAGTCTGTGTTCATAATCGTCTCAAGATTGAGAACACATACCTTATACAAGTTATGAGTTCCTATTGACTGTTGACAGCATTGAGCGTTAATAGGAAACTCAGGTCCGTCAATGCACTATAAGCACTAGCATATTAACCAAGAGTCACACTCTAGTGATTGAGATTTATCACTCCATCCAATGGTAGTTAATGATGCTACAGTGTATACCTGATGAGATATCCAGTCTCATCATCCACTGTGACAAGCTTTAAGTATCAAAGAATAGTAATTCGTATCTCATTGTATGTATCTCATACACACACGAAATACTTACTATGATACTTATGGATTAAACAATCATCTCATGAAAGAAACATACATAATGAAATGTAAAGCTGATATCCATATATTAAAAAGTCAATGTCTAATACATAAAGTAATGGTTTGAGGGCACAAACCCAACAGGTGCATCACACTCATTCATCTCATCAGCATTCGCATCAGTATTAGGGTTAGAGATAGAATGCTTGGAGCATGTCTTATCTGTTGATACTCCAGTTGGAGGTGTTATTCATTTGAATCAGGTTTGCCGTGGTTGTATGCTTTTGATAGCAAACCGACAGTTAAGTGTTGATTTGATTGGTATTCCAAATCTAGGATTCGATGTCATCCTTGGGATGGACTGGTTGGTCGAGTATCGAGCTTTCATAGATTGTTTTAAGCGTCGGGTTACTCTTTTCACTCCTGAGGGAGACAGTTGTAGATTCGAGGGCGATCAGCTAGATTTACCGCTACCCTCGTTGTTTTCACGGAGTAGTTTATATTCTTCTCTTGGAACTCTGGCTAGTTTATTGGCCATGGAGAGGGGCACTCCTCTTGTGGAATTACCACCCGTTGTTTGTGAATTTTCTGACGTCTTTCTAGAAGATTTATCAGAATTGCCACCTGTTCGTGCTATCGATTTTACAATCGATCTTGTGCCAGGCACTCCGCTTATTTCTATTCCGCCATATCGTATGGCACTAGCAGAATTGAAGGAGTTGAAAATTCAGTTAGAAGATCTCCAGAGTAAGGGTTTTATTCGCCCGAGTGTATCCCCGTGGGGGAGCTCCTGTTCTCTTTGTTAAGAAGAAGGATGGAACGTTAAGATTGTGTATCGATTATCGAAAACTCAATCATGTGACGATCAAGAATAAGTATCCACTTCCTAGAATCGATGACTTGTTTGATCAACTCAAAGGTTCCATTTGTTTCTCCAAGATTGATCTGAGATCGGGTTATCATCAACTCCGTATTCGAGAGTCAGACATCTCGAAGATAGCTTTTAGATCCCGATATGGACATTTTGAGTTTGTGGTTATGCCATTCGGTTTGATCAATGCCCCAGCATCATTTATGGATCTTATGCAGCGAGTATTTCACGATTATTTGGACAAATTCGTGATTGTATTTATTGATGACATTCTTATCTACTCTTCCTCTAAGGAACTTCATGAGGAACACTTGAGAATTGTTCTACAAGTATTGCGTACTCACCGACTGTTCGGTAAATTATCTAAATGTGATTTTTGGTTGACAGAAGTGAAATTTTTGGGACACGTCGTCTCAAGAGATGGAGTGTCAGTTGATTCATCAAAGATTGAAGTTGTTATGGATTGGCAGCCACCTAAGAACGTATTTGAGGTACATAGTTTCTTGGATTTAGCAGGCTATTACCGTCGCTTTGTGAAGGACTTTTCTCGTATTGCTTCACCTTTGACTAAGCTTACGCGTAAAAGGGGTGAAATTCATTTGGACTGAGGAGTGTGAGAAAGCTTTTCAGCTTTTAAAGACTCGATTGACTTTTGCACCGGTTTTGATTATTCCGGAGCGTGGTGTTGACTACGTAATTTATTGTGACGCTTCACTTCTTGGTTTGGGGTGTGTGCTTATGCAAGAAGGCAAAGTTGTTGCCTATGGTTCTCGCCAGTTGAAGCCTCATGAGCAGAATTATCCAACTCATGATTTAGATTGCTGCCGTTGTGTTTGCCTTAAAGTCATGGCGTCATTACTTGTATGGGGAACGATTTGATGTCTTTTCAGACCACAAGAGCTTGAAGTATATCTTTACTCAACGCGATTTGAATCTTCGACAACGTCGATGGATGGAGTACTTAGAAGATTATGACTTCAAACTACAGTATCATCCAGGGAAGGCAAATGTAGTGGCCGATGCGCTGAGTCGCAAGTCACGAGGTTCATTGGCTTGTCTGGCCATTCAGGAATGGAACATGCTCGATCAGATTAGGGAGTTTGAGGTAGAGCTTGACGACTCTGAGGATCGTACTTCATTATTTTCTGTTATGGCTCAACCGTCGATCATTCAACAAGTGAAGGATGAGCAACAATCTGATCCTGTAGCATCTACTTTTCGTATGCGAATTCTTCGAGGTGATGTTATAGAAGGTTGGACTTTTGACTCCGAGCGTGGGTTGAAGTTCAAAGACCGTTTACTTGTACCATTGGCAGTTCGTGAACAAGTGATGAAGGAATTCCATCATTCACGATTAGTGGTGCATCCGGGAGGTAACAAGATGTACCATAATCTACGACGTCAATTTTTGTGGAAGGGCATAAAGCGCGATGTCGCTTAGTTTGTATCTCGTTGTTTGACTTGTCAACAAGTGAAAGCCGAACATCAGAGACCTGCAGGATTATTGTAACCATTACCAGTTTCAGAGTGGAAATGGGAACATGTGACAATGGATTTTGTAACAGCACTTCCTAGGTCACCACGCGGTCATGATGCCGTTTGGGTCATTGTGGATCATTTGACAAAGTCTGCACATTTTCTGGGAATGCGTTTGACCGATTCAGTTGATGTCCTTAGTCGCTTGTATATTCGAGAGATCATTCGGTTACATGGAGTCCCTGTTTCGATTGTGTCGGATCGAGATCCGCGGTTTACTTCATTATTTTGGGAGGGTCTCCAGAAAGCGTTGGGGACAGAATTGAGATTGAGTACGGCTTTTCATCCTCAGACGGATGGTCAGTCAGAACGTACTATACAGACCTTGGAAGATATGTTACGAGCTTGTGTTATGGACTTCAAAGGTAGTTGGGAAGACCACCTACCATTGATCGAGTTTGCGTATAACAATAGTTATCAAGCAAGCATTCAGATGGCACCATTTGAGGCCCTGTATGGACGACTGTGTCGTTCTCCCGTATGTTGGACAGAAGTTGGAGAAGCGTCTCTGTTGGGACCAGATCTAGTAAGGGAAACTACTGAAAAGATAAAATTGATTCGTGCGAGGATACTTACGGCTCAGAGCCGACAGAAAAGTTATGCTGATAAGAAGAGGAGACCGTTGTCCTTTGAAGTTGGAGATCTTGTGTTTATCAAAGTTTCACCTCGTCGTGGTGTGCTTCATTTTGGACAGGATAAGAAGCTTTCATCTCGTTTCATTGGACCTTTCCAGATTTTAGAACGTGTGGGTGAAGTTGCCTGTCGGTTGGCTTTGCCTCCGCAGTTGGCAAAAGTTCATAATGTATTCCATATTTCGATGCTTCGGAAGTATGAACCTGATCCGTCTCATGTCTTAGATTGGACTAATTTACCGTTGGAGCAAGATGCGTCTTACGAGGAACAACTCGTACAAATTCTAGAAGCTAAGGAGCATGTGCTTCGTGGTAGAACAATTCATTTGGTTCGAGTACTGTGGCATCACCATGGTACTGAGGAGACTACTTGGGAGAATGAGAAGAAGATGCACGATCGATATCCGCAATTGCTCTCGTCTTGAGTTATTTGTTTTCTATTGGTTGTTATCTATGTGCGAATTTTGAGGACAAAATTTCTTTTAAGGTGTGTAGGATGTAATACCCCGTAATTTTTATTAATTAAATAAATAGCAGTTTTGGATTTTGGCAGTATAATTTTTACCTGTGTGTGTGCATCATTGCGTGAGCACACCACACACAAGAATTATTGAGCTTGGAGCCCAAGCAATTTTGGTGCGCAGTGTGTGTGCAAGTGTATGGTATATATTTTATGCTTGGTGCCCAAGCACTTTATGGTTATATATACACATACTAACCTTTCAATCTCTCAAACTCTCAATTCTCTCAAGAGACTTCATTGTCTCTCTGTCTCTCTCGGCTATATCACACACACATATTATTACACACACATACACACACAACTTTTATTGATTCAAGGAGTTGCAATCCAAGCTTTGGATTGGGAATTTGGTAAGTTTACAATTGTAATTGTAAATTCAGTTTATATTTAAACTGTTAGTATAGATATGTACATATATATAGACACATATATATATATATCTCATATATATCGTTAAGGGTCCAAAATAGCGAGCAGAAAAACTGTCACAGAAACGTGATTTCTTTATATCAAATGAAAGGTCTCGATCCCACGAAGCTCCATTTTAAATTTCAAAACCTAATTCATAGCGGTTGCGACGAACGGTCGAATTAAAGTTTTGTCACCATTCGGTTTTTCGATAAAATCAAGAGCTGTGTTTTGATTCTTGAAAAACTGATTTCGTATTTGAAATCTACGCGGAAAAAGGAAGAATTTCATGTATTGAAAAGTATATTTTGATTAATATTTCAAACTGGGTAAAATTTAACCTTTGATTTCAAAACAGGGGAAGAAAAGAAAAAGAAGACGAAACTGTGACATCTCGCGCGCGCGACTCGCGCAATCGAGGGGTCGCGTAGGCAGCCCGCGCGCGCGACCAGGCTATTTTTGAAAACTGTTGTTATAATAAACACGTGACCCTTCTGAACACTTTCCGCGCGAGCGACCCGCCCGAGCGAGGGTTCGCGCGAGCGGCCCGCTCGAGCGAGGTCCCGCACGCGCGACCTCAGGCAGTTTGGTGAAATCTTCTGTTTTATTGTATTTAAGTCTGTTATGAGCTAAGGGACCTTGTACCCTAAGCTTTAAGAGTTGTACTTTACCTTTGTAGTAGTTGTACTCATGCTTTGAGGTGTTGTACCTCACTAATATACGCGTATTATTGTATATTGAGATTTGTAACAGATTGAGCAGTTCCGGTTTCTATTCTGATTAATTATTCAGTCTATCCTCGGTGAACGGTAGTTCCGTATGACCCTTAATAAAGTTGTATAACATGTTAATAGTGTACTTACATGTTTAATTGAGCTGCTATGCCTTAAGTGGTTACTTGAGTTGATATGCCTTATGTGTTTACCTGGATAATTTCAACATGTCCATTGTGTTGCTTTGAGTTGATAGCATGCCTTAATAATCTGTCTTATGAAATATTGAATATGTCTGGATGCTTAGAGCTCGCATATGTCATATCATTTCATAAGCATAAGCATGAACACGAAAATCACGAAAATGGTTTTGGGATGAAAGACCTTAGAGGCTCTCAATTTTTGAAAAGGGAAGACCTTAGAGGATTCCAGGTTTTAAAAAGGGAAGACCTTAGAGGCTTCCATGCATAAAACCCTCTAGGAGGGATTTTGTTTTGAAAAGTTAGAAATCCCGGATTTGTGGGTAGGCGTGTGAGATGGGTACCACTAGGAACTCGAATTGCGGGATGTGCTGCAAGAAACCCCCGTAACGGTAAAGGCTAGGCCTCCGTGTAATTCGTAAGGCCCAAAGTCCCGCACGTTTGAGGCTAGGCCTACGTGGACGGGAAGCCCATGGTCCGGGTAATGATATTGACGATTGAGGGTGAGTGTTTGAAATGGCACGAAAATGGTTTTCATACATGACATTGGCATTCATTGCACTCACGCATGTTATATAACAGATGTTATTGTGTGGTTATATGACTATACGAGCCTTTTGGCTTATGGACTATTAAACCTTCCTTTCAGGTGATATAGATAAGGGCAAGGCCACGAGACTTGACAATGCTTCCGCTATAGTTTGAAGACCCCGTGTGTGGGGATTATCTTTTAATTAATGTAATAAAATTATGTTTCAAATGACATGTTATGTTTATTTGGACAAATGTTAGTCCACCCGCTTTTAAATAGTATGACGGCTTAACTCTGATTTTCCGCTGCTTATCCTGAAAAAGTTTTGTTTCAAGAAAGGATATTTCTAAATGAAAACCGGATTTCTGTTTTATAAATATTTTCCAAATGATGAACATATATTATAGGTAACCCTCGGAGTCTAGGACTCAGGGAGTTACCGAATGGTGTCAAAGCCTACTATTGTTACTATTATTGTTGTTCTTCCGCCGGTTGACACCCCGTTGCCAGAAATCGTGGCAGGGCGGGGCGTCACACTAAATATGTGCCTTCTAGCGACACACACACACACAAAAAAAAAGAAGAAAAAAAAGAAGCACAAATACATGCCTTTTGAGGATATATAATCTTAGGATATACATTTTGGTAGCCTATGACTTTGATATTTTTTTTCCCAGTTTTCTGGTATGAGCAATTGTTAAGGGCTTGCACATATACTTTAAATTTGAGCATGAGGATATATTCTGACGATATACATTTTGGCTTGATTAATGCTATGTTTCTCAAATTTTTATCTTAAAAGCATTTTTCAAATGATGTGGCAGTGGGGCCAGGTGAATAACTTCAAATCAAAATTCAACTGGTCTCGCTGTATTAGACCTGACTCCACTATCACATAATTTGAGAAGCACTTTTGGAATATACAATTTTCATATTGTCCTATACTTTGGCGACACTTATATGTTTGGAAGAACATATATATATTTGCATGTGTTATTATGGATTCCTAAACTTTGGTCACTTCCCATGCATTTGCACGGGTTATCGACTAGCCTATTATATAAAAGATAAAGCCAAAATCCTTCCCATATTATGCCACATGGCATTTTGTGGGTTTTTCTTTTATCCACTTGCATTTTTTATTTTTTTATTCTTTGTTTATTTTTTATTTGTCAAATTAACTATTTCTCAATCGCATAACTTTCCACTTTCCTACCCACATGCATGAATAGACTTGGCTTTTAGTTTTCCAAAAATTAACGATTCATCACCCTCATAATTCCATACTATCTCACCAATAAATAAATAAAAAATAACTCCCCACTTATACAGCGGCGGATCCAGGAATCTCAATCAGGGGGGGCTGTGTAAGAACTTAGAGTCACACGGGGGTTCGGGGGCAGCGCCCCCCGAGGTAAATTTTTTTGGATCTATTTGTAATTAGGCCAATATATAACATATAATAAGGTTTTTTTTTAATCAATTTTTGGGAGAATGAAGTATAATTGGGCCAACATAATACATATAAAATTATTTATTTAAGCCTAACTAATATTTTTTGGGGGCTATATAATAAGTTTAATTATTTTGGGGGGACAAAGCTTAATAAAATTTGAAAATTTACCTAAAATACATGTATAAAAGTGCAATCTTTCAAAACCTAGGGGTGACCCATCCCCCCCCCCCCCCCCCCCCCTACATCCGTCACTGCACTTATATATACGCACATTGCAAGTTGTATATCCTTAAAAGTCCTTCCATCCCCCTCTTTCCAAATGTACCACAAAAGGCACATGGTTGGTTATGTTCGAAGATGCTTGCATGTATTGGGAGAATTGTTATCCCTAAGTGCAGAGTGATTTTCAATAAACACTGTTAAAAAAAAAAAAAAAAACCTTTTGAACTCTGCAATAAACTAATGAACATCGAATACGGAAAAGAGCAGACCCCAGTGCTGCCTAGCACTGGCACAAAATTATACTGGTCTTGTATCGCTAATATTTTTGTATTCTTTCCTGCTAGCTACGTTTTACGCAAATGAGATTTCACAAAAGGTGGTATACAAATAGGACCTTCAATATTTGTAGAAACTTTTTCGACACTATTGTGGATACTGGCATTTTGTGCATTTTTCTTTTGTCTACTTAATTTTTTTTTTCTTCTTTATAATATACACACACATAATATATATAAGACTCTAAAAAATGAATTTATTAAAAAAAACATTAGAAAAAGTTGAGGATGTGAAAAAGTTGAGGAGGTTTTTTAATAAATAACAATACAAAACCTCCTCCTCAACTTTTTCTAATGTTGTTTTTAATAAATTCAGTTTTTAGAGTCTTTTTATCTTTCACATATTAAATTGTAGTTTTTTTTAGACAAATAAATCTCTTAACATTCAAAGTTATGAATTTAATTTAAATATATTTATTGGTATTATATATTAAATACATATAATAGTTTCTTTGTATTCAATGTATGTTCACGTATTTGTCATAAACATAATACAGAGTAACTCTTACGCTATGCTTGGTAGGAATGATGGAAAAGTGGAAAGAATGGAACAGAGGATAGATGGAAGAGGTATCCCTAGACAGTATTCCCTCCTCTTGTTTGTTTAAACATGAAAGGAAGTGAGGAAGGAAAGAATGGAATATTACATTTTTTACTATTATACCCTTACATTAAATTAAATATTATTATTTTGTAGGACAAAAAAGTTAAAAGATAAGAGAAGTATTTCCTCTCTCCTAATCCATCTATTTTTGAACGAATTGAATTTTGTGAGTCTGGAGGGAAGTAGCATCCCTCCCCTCTTCCCTTCTCTCCTCTCTTTTATCATACCAAACAAATGATTTTAACTTCTTCCATCCTCTCTTCCATCCACCTCTCTCCTTCCTTTCCCCCTTCCCTCGAGATCTTTTAAGCCAAGGTTGTCCACTAGTTATAATTAGGGAGATTTAGTGAAAAAGTCACGCGGAAGAACCTTTTTAGGCTTAGGTCCATTCGCTAAAAAACATTAGTCAATACTCCTTCGTAATTTTTGTGGACAAAAATACCCATCAAGCAACAGTCATGTGTTGTTTTTTTTTCATTTCGGCGAATTCCACAAACAAGATTGAAATACCCCAAAATACATCTCTCTCTCTCTCTCTCTCTCTCTCTCTCCTCATTTGACCGTGGACCTGCTTTCCATCTACACTCCATCATCCCTTGACATCACTCTCATTCATCCTACACCTCCTTCGCAACTCCGGCACTCTTCCTCTAAAACTCCCTATTTCTCTCTCGGCTCTTATACACTCCATCATCCCTTGACATCACTCCATTCGCCCCCAAAGTACCTCACCCACCATTCAAAACACTAGCTGGGCATGTATCTATATAATCTTTATAGTCTCAGATTCAATCGTATTGGCTGAGAATTTGTGTGGGCTTTTGAATCCTTTCGCAATTTGTGAAGGTTGGGTTTTGGTTCATCTTAGCTTCGGCTGAGTTCCTTGCTTTGGATTGGGTTGTGTATTTGGTCCTTTGCTAGATACACTTTTTTTTAGATTATTATTTGGTGATGTTTTCTCTTGCTATTAAGTATTTGATTGTTGCTGTAATTTTCTTGGGATTTTTCTTTTTAGTTGGATGTTGGCGAGAAGTTTTTGTGTACCCTCAATGTAGCGCCTATGTGTGTCCTACACCCAATGAGATAGCGCCACATAGGATTGTTGGGATTATTTAAATTTTTTGTGATGAAATCTATTGTTCGTGTGGCGCGTTTTTATTAGGTACAGGGTACCAAGTGACATGTTATGTGGTACCTTGGGGGTACCCAAAAATTTCTTGATGTTGAGATGGTAGTCTGGGAGAGTGCTCTTATGGTGTTTGTAAAAAGGCCTAAATGAGATGTCTTATGAGATGTCTTCTGGGTGTCGTTGGTTCTACGATTTGCAAGGGCATCTTTGGTTCTTGCTTGGGTGCTTTTGGCTGGTTAGCTGTGTATGGTTGGATGTATTTCTGTCCTTTTGGGAAGTTGATTTTTTTTTTTTTTTTTTTTGCTGAAAAAGACAAATTGCATTCAAAAAAGGAAGGGAAACAAAATCAAGAGAAAGGACCATCAACCCCCTTGATGATTTTCCTCGAAGACATGCTGAGGAACATCATCAACCGGGATCGGTCCTGAAAAATTACAATGCATTGCCCACTGAGCTAAATTGTGAGCAACAAAGTTTGCATTCCTAGGGATCTTAACACAATTCCAAAAAACAAAAGATGATGCCAGTAATTTTCATCCTTCCAAAATAGCACTTTCAATCACCCAATCCGATAGACGACTCCAATCAGAAAGCGGCTCACACACAAGCTGGGCATCCCCTTCAAAAATTACATTTAATAAACTTGTTTTGTGTTGCTATTCAAAGGAATGCTATACTGCCCAAATTCATATCCTTATGTGAAATTTCACACAAGCAATTTTGTGAATTTTGGAGCAACAAATTAGTCCAGCTGGTAAAAATGGTTGTTCATGCCACGATCATTAACGGAGATCCCACCCCGCACACAAAGTCTTGGCACTGACACTTATGCCCTCGCATGAGATCGCTACACCAAATGGTCCAAAAAAAAAAAAAAAGTTATGTGAAATTTCACATAACTTTATTAATGTGAATTTCAAATGACTTGATAATTAGATATGTGATATTTCAAATGTTGCAGCTCATTTGTTCAATCAATTTTTATCATGTATAGTCACTCACACCGAAGTTGCTTTATTATTTTTTTTCAAACTTTAAAAATTCATAACTTTCAATCCAGAAGTCATTTTTTTGTAAAATTTTTATTTTCAGAATATATTTGACGAGATCTATCAAACAAGTAACCATTGACGCTATGAAATTCTGGACAAAAAAAGTTATGTGAAACTTCACATAAAAAAAATTATGTGAAATTTCACACAACTTTTATCAGTGTGAAATTTCATTCCAGAAAGATAGAGGGAGTGTAAGAGAGAGGGAGTGGTAATCTCACTATTTCTTTAGAATTTATTATGTGAAATTTTACACAATTTTTTTAGTGTGAAATTTGATGAGAGAGAGAGAGAGTGTGTGGTAATCTCACTATTCTCCAGAATTTGTCAGGTGAAACTCTTGCACAACCTTTTTCAGTGAGAAATTTCACACAACGAGCAAAGTACAAAAATTCCTCTTAAACAAAGCCTATAACCCACTTTTGTTTTTCATAAATTTTACACAACTTTTTTTAACGTAAAATTTTACATAATTTTTTTACATAACTAGTTTGGTAAAATTTCACATAAATTTCTAATTTCATAGACTCTCAAACAAGTTGCACACTCAAAAAAATGCCCCAAACTCTCTGAGGATAAAGACTAAACACCTAACATACAAGATATGTGAAATTTCACATTAATATAAAAATTGTGAAATATGATATAACTGGTTATGTGAAATTTGTGAATAGAAAAAAAAAATTTATGTGAAATTCACTCTAGTGTCTGAAAATTCACATAACTGGTTATGTGAAATTTGTGAAAAGAAAAAAAAAGGCATGTGAAATTCACAACAACGTTTTAAATTTCACACAACTTGTTTTGTGAAATTTGTAAAAAGAAAAAGTTATGTGATATTTCACATAACTACATAACTAGGTGGTTTTGGATCCACTTTACAATTTCTACAAAAAAGTACTACTTTCCATATGAAATTCTGCAAAAAAAAATAAAAATAAAATAAATGTTATGTGAAATTTCATATAAAAAAAATGATGTGAAATTTCACACAAGTGATTTTCAGAAAACTAAGTTTCACAAAATTAGTAAGGTGAAAATTTTGAACTTCACACAACTATGAGTCTGTTTGTCTGTGCTTATGCTTATGCGATCTTGATCGTGATTGGTAGATCTGCTTAAAAGTAGAACTGCTTATTATGGTTTGGGTGTTTGGTTAATATGCTGTGAATTGATCAATCATAGAGATAATCTTGAAAAGCACCCCCCTACCTGCTTATTGCCAAACTGCTTTTTGGACCAAATCTGCTTATATTTTTGCTGAAACAAACAGACCAATAAACAGTTTGGGCCACCAAAACTGCTTAAAATAATCAAATAAGCAATGACAAACAGCCTCTATATAAACATAGTTTTTGTTTAAAACATTGTGTAAATTTCACATAACTGATTATGTTAAATTTGTAAAAAGAAAAAGTAATGTGAAATTCACTCCACCATTTGAAATTCTGAAAAAGAAAAAAACAAAGGTTCTGTGAATTTTACTAAAGCATATGAAATTTCACAAAATCAGTTCTGTGAAATTTGTGAACAGAGAAAGTAATGTGAAATTCACTCTAGCACCTAAACTTTCACAACTAGTTATGTGAAATTTGTGAATGGAAAAAGTAATGTGAAATTCCACACAACAAATAAAGCAAAGCACAAGCACTTTGGCTAAACAAGGCCATAAACAAACACACTATGGTAAATTTCACAACTATTTTTGTGAAATTCTGCAAAATTTTCAAATTTTACAAAACGAACAACACCTATCTATGGATTCAAAGGCTAACAACACTTGGCATAAATTTTGACTTGACATGGTCATTGATCCGGATCTGTGTTCACTGATCCAAAGATTCTACAAATGAACTCCTATAAGCTTTAAATGATTGCATTCAAGCAATATTATGGATTGCACAAATCGACCAGTCTTTCACCTCCTTCTTGCTCTTCTGGCTTACTTTCTCTCTGTCTTTTCCGGCAAGAACTAATCAGGTTGTCAAAAAAAAAGAAAAGAAGACAACCAGAGCATCATCCACTCACAAAATCCGACATCATCATTGTGCTCCACCTGCGAGTGCCTCTCCTCCATCGCTATTACCATTGTCACTGCCACCGCCGCCATTGCCATGAGATCCCAACTGTCCTCCACCGCCGTCTCTTCCCCCAGCCAGATTCTAAGCGCTTTTTAAAAGCTTAGGGCTTAGATCTGTCCCCGCCGATGTAGACTACCACCGACCACTACGTCATCTGGCCACTGCCTCCTCCCCCTCGACGGTTGTTGCCTTGCCGACTACAGACCCATTTCTTCCTCTCTATCTAAGGTTCCCTTTCTCTGTGTTCTAACTCTAAATGAACGTGTAGGGGTATTTCGGTCCAAGTAATAGTTATTAATTAGGTCAAATGAGTTAAGGTGGTTAAGTTATACCAATAAAGGAGTTTTGGAGAAAATAAAAGACGGGATGGGCTCTAGACTTAGACTATTCAATTTGAGGTATTTACTACTAAAATTCTATTATAATTATCTATAAGTTAGTTATATCTAGAAGCTTGGAAAAAAATATATATATATATATATATACTATATATTAGCTGAAGATAAGAGCATTACTTTTTTGACACGTGTCCATTGAAACAAATCCACTCTCAGTAAGACTACATAGAACGAATCTGATAAGAATACTAAAAAGTAAAAACAGTCCATCAGCAAAAAAAATAAAAAGTAAAAACAGTCCTATTGCCTCACTACGCATTGAAAGAAACCGTTCGTTGTCTCACTCGCTCTATAGTCTATATATAACAACGCACAGTCGCACACTGCTAAGTGCTAATAATTGAAAACGCTCTCTCTCTCTCTCTAAAACACTCATTTTTTTCCTCTCATTGATAGAATGGAAGTCAGAGAAGTGAAGTCTGTCATGCATCGAAAGGAAGAGTAATATGCTTCCGGGGTCTGTCACTCAGGGAAGGTGATTCTTTGTCGGGTAAATTATACTTTACACCTCTGTAGTTTGGATGTAATTTTATTATTGGTCCATTTTAATTTTGTCAATTTAGTTCTCACAGCTTAGTGTAGATTTAATATAGTCTATTCATCAATTTTTCTAACAATTTTGACAAATTTAGGTGTTGTGACGCAAACGTAGGTAACATAATGGTAAATTTATTTAGATAAATTATAGTTTATACGCCTATATTGAACCTATTTCTATTAAAAATTATAGAAAATTTTCATGAATAGACGACATTGAACTTAAATTGAAAGAGTAAGGACCAAATTGACAAAATTAAATTTGTAGAGACCAAAAGGACATCCACATCCAAATAAGGGAGTAAAGTGTAATTTACCCTTCTTTTTTATACCCAAAAGCGAATCTAGCGCAATTGACATGCCCTCTCTTTTTTTTATTTATTTTATACTTACCTAGATTATGACAGTACATACACACTCATCCCTCCAAATGTTCTAAAAATCGATAGATGCTAGTGCGGCTGGGGGACCTAGCTCCTATGGGCCTAGGCGGACGCCTAGGCGGGGCTTAGGCGGATTTTTTTTTTTTTTTTTTGCAATAAAATTAATTATATAACAGATAGATATATATATATACCAGTTATGTGGTATTTTTTAAGAATGATTATAGATTTGGGGTCCAAATTATAGATATATAAAGGTTTTGTGGTCTTTTTTGAAAATAAGTAAACATTATGAGAAGGTTTTTAATACTCCGTATTTTAAAAAATGTCAGATCTATGAATAATTAATTTAAACATTAGGTGTATATATATACACTAATGTTAGACGTAACTGTGAGAGTAATTTTTTTCCCTTCTTATTTTAACAAAATTACAATCTCATCCCAGCCCACCTAGACCCGCCTAATATGTTGGGCGATTTTTCCAACGCCCAGGAGAAAATCCAGGCGGCGGTGCCCCGCCTAGTGCCTAGGCAGTTTTTTAGAACACTGATCCCACCCTATCCTACCCCAAAGTCTCACAATGGCCCACAATAAAGTCCAACAAAGGCTACTAATTCCGACTGACGAACAATAGAGGGGACAAGCAAAGGAATCCCTCTAACGGAGATTCAAACCATCAATCTCCCCACCGGGGAGAGAGGTCATACGAATTGTTAATCAATAACAACATATGTCCAAAATTTTCTTTAAACCTTTAAATATCTCATTTTTTTGGCAAAAGTATGGTCCACCGGAGCCACAAAATACATGGTTTCCAAAATTGATAATGTGTAAGTCCATTATCGATACTATGCAAAATGGGGGCTAAACAAATGCCCAAGTTACTAAATAATCAAATTAATTTTTTTTATCATTTTAATCCACTAAAAGAAAGAATTATACTCCCTCCGTCCCATAATAAGTGTCCACTTCTATTTTACACATTGTTTAAGAAAGTTGTATTATTTTAGTTTTTTTGGTTCATTAAATGGTCACTTTCCAATTGAGCCCTTAGATGTGATGGGTGTTTGACTTTTTGCTTGTTTTGAGGCCACAAATAAATGCTACTTTGTCTTTATTATAAGGGTAGTTTTGAAAAGTAAGTAAAAGCTATATGCCAATTTAGGAAAGTGGACACTTATTGTGAGACATCCAAAAAAGGAAATGTGGACACTTATTATGGGACGGAGGGAGTACATAATTATAATTGACTGAAAGAAAGAATAAACATAAATTCTAACTTTCGAAGTAGACAACCTCATGATCAAGCTCTTTAGGCTCCATTGTCTTGTAACAGAACCTGCAAGGACAATGTAAGGGTGAGCTAATACATATATATATATATATATATAAATCTACATACATATATTCTATAATTGCCCACTATATTCTAAACTAGGACCACTCTCAAAGACAAACCAATACACCTTTAATAGCACAACCTTTATTTATAACTATTAACCAAAGTGTAGCGTAACAAATCATAATAAATCACTTAGTAATCCATAATAAGCCAGAAAAAGCAGATATAAGTACTAGCTCAAGAATCCGGGCCAAGGCCGGTAACAACGCATAATATTAACCATTAATAAAGATGTTCAATCGGTACTTTTATTAATTAAATTATGGCCACTTAGCACCCCATATCCCTTTACAATTCCATAAACTCTTTCCAACTATCATATCACTAAATCAATATGTACAAAAGCGTTCCACAAGATTTACAATTAATCTTTTTATTTCAAATGGGGCTTTTGCCCAACTTAAATTCTTAACATTACTTAACTCAAATCCATATCACCCAGGCTATACAACAATATATATAGACATGTACATATGCATATACACACATGCACCTATAATGAGTACTACAAATATACCCAAATAACATAAATCACAATTTAAGTACTCAATCAAGTAAAGGCACTAAACAACCAAGTAATCTAAATCTATACTTGAATTACACCACCAAACAATCTTATGTAAAAATACTACACAAAATATCATAAATACTAATCAACCAATTTAACACCAAGTATGATGCTAAATAAAATAATTCATCCAAAAATTTCACTTAAATCCCCCCACTAAATTATCACTACCGATATATTACAACCAATCTCAAGAGCAGAGTCACATATTTTTCATCTAGTTAACCACCGAATATCAACCACTTGTAACAAATACATCACATTATTGATTTTTAGCTTTTTCATAAGCCATAAATTTAGACAATAATCGAAGTTAAGAGTACTAGAAAGGAAGTAAACCCCACCTCAATGGATTTGAGAAAATCACACTACCCAGATGACACCCAATGAAGATTTGGAAGACACCACCATGAAGATCTTGATGATGCAAACAAAACCTTGTCTCTAGAGCACTTCCAAACAAGCCCTTATTGGAACTCAAAATGGAGTCCAATCAGGATAGAGAAATGAGGGGAACTTTGGTCTCCTCTGTGAGGCCGAGAATGAGGGAGTGAGAGGTATGGGAGATGTATATCATCTTGATATTTGTGGGGAGTATAAGAGAAGTTTGGAAAACAAGAATTGACATGAAGAGAGGGGATGGGGAGTCGGGAGGCGTCGGCCGCCAAAGAGAAAAAGCAGAAGAAAAATCTCCCAACACTTGATTTTTCGTCCTACTCAATAAGAGAAAAGTCCTTTTAACCTTCACAACATACATAAGATGTAGTAAATGTCATATCTAATAAAGATTTTTTGGTGACAACTTTCATACAGTCAGGGCCGGCCCGTAGGGGGGGCGAGAGGGGCAATTGCCCAGGGCCACAAAAAGGTATGAAAATTTGAGGGCCTACACATCTTATATCTGCCTACTAGACTAGTACTAGGTAGTCTTAGGTTATAGTATTATATAGCCTATGCTATACGATATATCATATATATAATATTAATAGCCTAATAGCCTATAGGTTAAGCCTTTGTGGCCCTAAATTAAATGCTTCGGTTCTTCCTTTCCTCAGTCCTCTCAAGCCGCACGCAGTCACGTGGCAATGCACTGCAAGCCTGCGCAGGCAGCAATTTGCAGAATCAGTCAATCAAATGATCTACTGAATCACTGTTCAAGGTAAGAAGGTAACTTAAAAAGTATTTGACTCTTTAACTTTAAGTAGGATATCATATTCATATATGATATATATATATATTATAGTTTAAGAATTAAGAATCAATTTGGTATCCCCAATACTCCAAGTCTTGAGCATCCTTTTACGTGGGATTTTGTTAATATGTGCCTTTAGGAACTAGGGCATATGTTTAGGTTCTAAAAGTAAAAATAAACAAGGAGACAAATACTGAACTCTACACCAAACACTTAAATCTAGACTATACCTCTTGTTTATTTCCACATTTAGAACCTTGAATAAAACCCTTTTATGTATATATACGTGGGTAGTTTAGGAGAACTATATTGTGCTTGATCCTTGGGGTCAGGTATAGCCCCCTCCTTAGAATGTAGGCAATCCTAAAGTTACTTAGATGCAGCACTTATTACCTAGCAATAAAAAAAATGATTTTATCTTGAATATTTGTCAAAAATGAATTTCAACGTGTTTAAAAAAATTTACATGTAAATGTATAGGGGCCTCCCTTTTGGTAGTTCGTCCCGGGCCTCCAAATACTCGAGACCGGCCCTGCATACAGCCTCCTAAAAGATGTGTATATCTCTCTCCTGTGTCATATACACATCTTTTAGGAGGCTGTATGAAAGTTGTCACCAAAAACTACCCTATCTAATATCTCCAAATAAATCAAATGTGATCACGTCACACTCTCCAAATACATTATCATAAATTAATTTCGTTATGTAAGTACCCAATAGTGTTACACTATTTATGTAAGTCAGTTAACGACTTACAATCACACCCAATTGGTTCACTACATTAAATTGATATGTCCAACCAAACCAAACCCAATTCGCATAATTAACTTAATATGCCAAATAATACATTGCTTTATATGAAGGTACCAATTAAAATCACACATGGTGCCATAAGTGTTGCAAATATAATAATTAATGCGAAAAAAAATTCTGGGCTATTACAATTAAATACCCAAAATTAAACTCACAAAAGGGGTTAAGTGTTAATATATTTGGCTAATTTTATAAATTTCATATGTTTTGAGGAAATCTTAATAGTTTCACTTTAGTCTGAAACCATAGGGGGTAATACTATAGGGGTAAAATATATTTAACCCTTAACCTTTTGTGAGTTCCTTTTCATCTTTTGACAAATTGACAAATCTCCAAACCATCCACCTTCCATGAATGCAAGACCGTCCGGATGTGGGATGCAGTTCGGCTCATGTCATTTGTCTTTTTAATTTCTTTGTTCAGTGAAGAGGTTAGTTTTTTTTTTTTTTTGATGCAAAACTAGGACGAGATTTATTCAATAGTACAAGGAATACAATCCACACTCACCAAAAACTGTGACATTCAGGAGGGAATGATCGAATCAACCAACAACTTACAACTTTTAACATTTCTAGTGAAGAGGTTAGTTAATCTTGAAGAGAGAGAATAATGCTATATGCTTCCCAAATACGCCACATCAATTGTACCACATGTTGTGGTAGTGGAAAATGTTAAAAGCATTTAAGAAACCAAATTTGATATTCAAATTTGGGAAGCACGACACATGTTCTCTTCCTATTAAGTTCATTGCTGGTCGAATTTTTTAATTGAACTTTATTTTTCTTTCCCTATATAGCTTATTATGTAATGGGATTGATGGTTCCTTACTATTACAGAATTGGCATCCCAACATCCTATCTATCAAATGATTTCAAAAATTCAGAATTTTATTATCTTTGTCAATCTAATAATGGAATCATCTGTTTTCTTTGACTGATGTCAATTATTTCTCCAAATTGCAGGAAAATTAAGAGAAATGTCAAAGAAAATTGACCAATCTCTGGAATGAACCAAGAGCAAAAATGCTCGTGAAACTAGCAAGAGATAAAGGAAGGTGGATACGAGGAGGTGAAACTGAGGTACCAATTTTTCAGCAACATTAAATTTCCATTGAACAAAGTTGATGCTTTCTTTTCATTTCAAACGTTTTAGGAAATATAATATTTTGTAATGTAAAGACGTGCTCAACTCAAACTTTATTAATGTTAGCTACTGTATTTTTGTCAATCGTTCCTTTGACGACTTGGGTAATGCTAGGGGCACAAAAGGGTCACACAGAGGTGTTCACAAAAAGGATTTGACATCCCATGTGTTGAGTTAAGTGTGGTGGCTCCTACTGCCATATAGGATGCCACATCCTTTTGTAAGCATTTCTTTGTGACGCTTTTGTGTCCCAAATATTGCCCTTGACGATTTTCCCCCTACAAGTTGGAATTGAATACTTACATAATTTAGAAAAGAATTGATCGCGTGTTTTGTTCAGTCGGGTGGACTGATACAACAATCTATATACCATGTTTGTGGTAAGTCTCAAGCAACTACATGCTCATCACCTTTGTTGTATTGTAAAAGGGGATTCTAATGTTTGGATTATAATGTTTCCATTGCCATTGTTTGTGAAGTCATAGCAAGAGGATTGAAGTTTCTGTAGCTTTGGTTCGAGGATTCCGCCATTATGGATCACGAGACCAACAAGTTTAAAACCAAGGGAAACATATGTTTTGAAGAGACAAGTCATGAAGGATATTTGAGAAATAGTTCTCTTAATTCATCAGGAGCTTTACAGTCTCAAACAGAAGATGAAGTTCAAAGTGGCAATGTTGCAGTAGCAGGAGACATTGGGGATCGGGCACTTCACTGCAATGGGCGTAGTGGAAGTGGTAGTCTCATATTGTCTGTTAATGATGAAGTGGTGGAAAGTGGTGGCGGTACTTCCTGTGATGTGATCATACACTCCGAAGACGTAAAGCAAGTGAGATTTTATCCAAATTAAATTTTTTTTTTCCCCTGTTATCATAATAGTTGATGAAGAGGTTTACACAGAGATTAGTTTTTGATTCATTTCGAGTCATGATTTTGAAACGTAGAAACAGCCTCTCCCCATGGGGTAAGGCAGTATAGTCTTGGCAGCCTCGTACACTGGGAATTTCGAGTCTTTGATGTAAATTAGTGAATAACTAGGTTTAAAGACAAGGTATCTGGTTGTGAATTTCGAGTTCCTTGTTTGTTACATTGGAGAATGCGGAATATTTACTTCTATGATCAAATATGTGCGGGTGACTCATGTAGGATATGTTTTTATATGCAGGAGAATAAGGAAAAGTTGCCATGGTTATTTGATTATATTTCATGCCTCCTTCATCTAGCTGTTTTTGGAATTCTTGGGGTAAGATGCAACAACTTTTAATTCCTTGTGCTGTTTATTTAATCTTTCTTGATACCCATTTGGACTATTATTTCCCATCTGGAATCTATAATTTGTATTGTTTTTCTACTTTGTATGATCTTCTTTGAGCGTGGTATTTGGCGGTTTTTATCTTCTGTATGTATCTTCGTTTTGGAATTATATGGCTAATATGCATTATTTTTTAATTTCTTGTTTTGTTTATTTAATCTGTCTAGATAGCCTTTTGGATTATTATTTCACATATGGAAATAGTGACACTAATACACACAATGTCTCGATATTTTTAATATGGCATTGGAGTTTCTGAATTAGAATTTTATCTTTCCTATAACGCCAATGTAGCACCGACTCTTTAATTTTTGAGTTACGTGTTGGTGTCGGACACTTGTCCACACCGACGCTCTGTGGATACTCTGAGACACGTGTTAGGCACACACAATAACGTGTCTTAATTTTTTTGACATCGAGCACATGCTGGACATGTGTCAAACACACGATTGACCTCGCCGGAACTGGAATGGACAAGGCAAAGCAGCTCCTTTGAAATTCCTTTTAAGCCTTTAGCATTCAAATCTTAGTATAATAAAATGGGAGATAAGTAGCAGGGTTATTTGAAAATCTAGGAAATGGGAAGGGACACGACAGGGGATACTACATAATTAATTCTAGAAAAGTAAAACTCTATTCATCGGATCCTAACTGTATCTGTATCCCACATTTTGAAGATCTGACTTGTCGCTCCTGTTATTGTTAGTATCTATGCCTATTTGCTAGACATATTTATGTGTAGAAAACAAATTCTTGAGTTCTAATAGGCTATTCTTTTCAATTACATGTGGTGGTATGCTTTTTAATTTATTAAAGGTTGTAATTTTATGCCTTCTATTTATGTGTAGAAAACAATTCTGCAGATATAATAGGCTATTCCTTTCAATTACATGTGATGTTATGTTTTTTAATTTATTAAATGTTATGATTTTGTGCCTTCTACTTTAAATTGATATGTTTCCGCATTTATAGTGAAGTTCTCTCTCTCTCTCTCTCTCTCTCTTCTTTTTTTTCCCTTCCTCATGAATCTACTCTTTCCGGGAAATTTTCTTCATATTCATTGTCCGCCCATCGTATTTGTGTCCTACTTTTTTTTTTTTTTTTTAAGAAATTATGTATCCGAGTGTCAGTGTCAGTGTTGCGCATCCATGTCCACGCTCCTTACTCTAAACCCATTGACACATTTTACTGAAGAAAAAAAAATCCCAGCTAGACAAACTTGGCGGAAAATATTGAGTAGCTATCAGTTTAATAGTGCAATTTGAGCTTGTTTTGTTTTTTTTTTTCCTTTTCTTTTTTTTTTCCCTCGTCGTTTTTCCTACTTTTTCCATGTTGGTGTGGTAGAAATAACAGAAGAACAAAATCATCAATTTCGAGAGCAAGGAACCGTGATATCGGGAGACCAAAAGAAGGGTCATGAGTTCTTTGTTGAGCAGGTGTATTTCGGCTGTGCCATGGGCAGACGCAGTAAGGGCTAAAGGGGGCAACTGAAATTTTAATACAGCTCTAATACATCTTGAGTTTCCTCATATATGCTCCGAATACTTCCATATTTTCGGTTTTGCCACCAAACTTATGGAGATCTAGCCTTTTGCTTCTGGCTTCTTATGAAGGATATTGTGTGATAAACCTATGAGTAGAAATTTTCTCTCTTTATGTGGGTAAAGCCGTGAAGGTTGCCCCCAATGTACCAAATCCTGAATTTGCCCTGATCTGTAGTGTTCCAAAAAGTTGAGTAGAGTGTTCATACATGGGGAATTAAGGAACCTTTGAGAGAACCAAATGAGAAAGTTATCCTTGACATTATCTATGTAGCACAGGTACGGATACGGGACACGGGCACGACACAATATGGGTACAAGGGTACGGTAAATCCTAAAAATGTTGGATACGGGTTTGAAGAATAAAATATTATTTTCATATTGGCAATATAATACTTAACAAGAACCACAAGTATTATAACAAGATTTTTTTACCACAAGTCGAAATAGACACATAGCAAGAACCACAAGTATTATAACAAGATTGTTTTACCATTAAAGATCAACATTACAATACTACCCATAGCAAGACTGTTTCACGATTACAAAATCATTCGCAAGGACCATAAGCATAACAAGATAGTTAAAAACTTAAAATTAAACATCATGACATCATCAAGCGATACCAAATCATAAAAACCACTAGTCCAAAACAAGAAAAGTAAAGATTCATCCTACAAAAGGGCACAAAACCACAGTTCTTAAAAAATGGCAAAAATCATTTACAAAAAAGTGTTGAACGATTATTTTTCTAAGCTTAGAGAGAACAAAACGTTCCTCTCTTTGTTATATTACACAAAATGATGAAAATGATTTAATTACAACCTAGTCCTTCTAATTATGTAATAACTCATACAAAACCATACAAATGAAATAAAGTAAAAAAACTAAATATCCAACACTCCCCCTCAAGCTGGTGCAAAGATATCTCTCATGCCCAGCTTGCTAAGAATGAAGTGGAACGCTCTACTAGCAAGACCCTTAGTGAGAACATTAGCTAACTGATCTCCAGACTTCACAAATGGAGTACAAATCTTCCCACTACTAAGTTTCTCCTTAATAAAATGATGATCGATCTCCGCATGCTTTGTCCTGTCATGTTGAACAGGATTATGAGCAATACTGATAGTTGCCTTGCTATCACAATATAGCTTCATAGAGTCTTCAGGATTAAAGCCAAGATCTGATAGAATAATCTGAATCCACAACAGCTCACACACCCCTTGGGCCATAGATCTGAATTCGGCCTCGGCACTGGATCTAGCCACAACAGACTGTTTCTTGCTTCGCCAAGTTACCAAGTTTCCTCCCACAAAGGAACAATACCCGGTTGTTGACCTCCTGTCAGTAACTGACCCTGCCCAATCGGCATCAGTATAGACTTCAAGTTGAGTGTGGCCATGCTTGGCAAAGAATAGACCTTTCCCTGGTGCTGACTTGAGATAACCTTAAAATTCGAAAGACAGCATCAAGGTGAGTCTGTCTCGGAGAGTGCATAAACTGACTTACCACACTCACTGCAAAGGCAATGTCAGGTCTAGTGTGAGAAAGATAAATCAGCTTTCCCACCAATCTCTGATATCTCCCCATCTCAACTGGCTCTCCACTTGGATCATCACTAAGTTTCTGATTAGGATCCATTGGAGTGTCAACTGTCCTACTCCCAAGCATCCCTGTTTCACTCAACAAATCTAAAACATACTGTCTCTGGGATATAAAAATCCCATCTTTGGATCTTGCCACTTCAATTCCCAAGAAGTATTTCAAGCTTCCCAAATCTTTAATCTCAAACTCTTTTGCCAAATAAGCCTTCAATTTTCCCATTTCCTCTAGATCGTCCCCAGTGAGGACAATATCATCAACATAAACAATCAGTGTTGTCACCTTCCCACTAGGAGAATGTTTAGTAAAGAGAGTGTGATCACCTTGGCTTTGTTTGAATCCATATCTCGACATAGCCTGTGAAAAATGATCAAACCAAGCTCTAGGCGATTGCTTGAGCCCATACAATGCCTTTCGTAGGCGACATACCTTTCCTCTTGTTTTGGAATCCTCAAATCCTTGAGGAACGTCCATGTAAACTTCTTCCTCCAAGTCACCATGCAAGAAGGCATTTTTAACATCAAACTGGTGCAACGGCCAGTCTAAGTTTGTAGCTAGAGATAACAATACTCTGACAGAATTCATCTTGGCCACAGGCGCAAATGTCTCCTGATAATCTACTCCATACGTTTGAGTAAATCCCTTAGCTACTAGTCGGGCTTTGTACCTCTCAATTGTTCCATCAGCCTTGTACTTAACTGTAAACACCCATTTGCAACCTACTGTCTTCTTCCCACGAGGTAATTCCACTAATTCCCAAGTACCGTTTTTGGAGAGAGCTTTCATCTCTTCAACCATGGCAGACTTCCATTTGGAATCTGATAATGCCTCCTGGACACAATTAGGAACAGAAACAGAGGAAAGACTAGAAACGAAGGCTTTATACGATGGAGATAAGCGATAGTAAGATACAAAATCAGAAAGAGGGTAAGGATGTTTAGAGCGTGTCCTAGTACCTTTTCGAAGTGCAATAGGAATGTCTAAATCATTACTAGAATCAGGAACAAGTGAGGAAGGAATACCTGGATCATCATCACTAGAAGAGGTTGGCTGAGGTGAAGGAAAAGGAACAACTTCTAAATCTTCTGCCCTAAACCTCCTTCTCTCCTTCTTTCTAGAGTATGTCAACAACTCTTTGCCTCTCTCTTCAGTCTGAACTCCTCCTTCCTCTCTATTTCCTACCTCACTTTCTCTTGGCTCATCTTGCCTTTCCTCATTATTATCTCTTAATGCTTCCTCCTGATTCACTACCTCACTCTCTCTCTTAATACTTCACCTCCTTCCTTATTTTCCTTAATTATTGTGTCCCCTTCTTCTATTGTTCCAACAGTAAATGGACCAATAGCAACAAGCATCTCAACAGGCATCTCTTCCTCACTACTCCCTTTCTCCCCCTGAAGAGGTGTCTGTGTAGACTGTGGCAATAAAAAATATGAGGAAGTTTCATGGAAGGTGACATCCATGGATATGAACCATTTATGGGAAGGGAGATAGTATCACTTGTACCCTTTTTGGGTAGGAGAGTAACCAACAAAGATACACTTAAGAACACGAGGATCTAATTTTTTCCGAGAAGGGGAATGATCGTGAACAAAGCAAACGCAACCAAATACTTTAGGAGGAATAGCAAACAAGGAAGCGGGGTTAAGGAGAACCTCAATTGGAGATTTTTTGTCAAGAACACGAGTGGGTAAACGATTAATCAAATAAGCTACAGTTAACACTGCTTCCCCCCAGTAACTCTTAGGAACTTGAGTAGAAAACATCATGGACCTAGCAGTTTCTAATAAATGACGATTCTTCCGCTCAGCAACTCCATTTTGTTGTGGAGTATTTGTGCAGGAAGTCTGATGAAGCATGCCATGTTCAGAAAAAAAATTCTGAAGACCACCATAGATATATTCCCCCCCTTTGTCAGAACGGACAACTTGGACAATAGTACTAAACTGAGTGCATATCATTTTATGAAAATTTTTAAAAATAGAATATACATCACTTTTCTCTTTCATTAAATACACCCAAGTAGTACGTGAAAAATCGTCAATAAAAGTGACAAACTACCTGTATCCATTCAAGGATGGAATATGGGACGGGCCCCAAACATCAGTATGAATCAACTGGAAAGGAATAGAACTTTTATTAAAACTAGAATTAAAGGTGGCACGATGGTGCTTGCCAAGTTCACATGCTTCACAATAATTTCCTGAAACATTTTTATTATTATCTAATAAAGATGGAAACAGAAAACGAAGAAGATGAAAAGAAGGATGTCCTAGTCTTTGATGCCACAACCACGCCTCTTGGGGTAGAGTCTCCCTCAATGAATGATTAGCACTCCTAGGCACACTTCCTCCTTCAACATCACTAGGCAGCAAAAAATAGAGACCATTCCTTTCCTCACCACTACCAATCGTCTTCTTTGTGGAGAGATCCTGAAAGACACAGTGATTGGGAAAAAAGGTCACACAACAATTAAGATCACGAGTAATGCGGCTAATAGAAAGGAGATTAGTAGAAAAATTAGGAATATGTAGAACTGAGGACAATGACAGTGAATTTGTAGCATGAATAACACCTTTACCAGAGATAGGAGAGGGATTACCATCTGCTGTTGTAACTTTATCCCTCCCTGAACACGGAGAATAAGTAGAAAAAGATGTAGAGAGACCAGTCATATGATCGAAGGCACCGGAGTCAATGATCCATGGTCGTTGAGATGTAGCAATGAAAGTACTAGTAGAGTTAGTAACATTACCTGTGTGAGCAAAAGAAGTAGAGGAGTTGGTGGGAGTGTCTAGTTGTGCCATAATACGTCTCAAGGTCTCAAGATCAGCACTATTAATCCCTCCAGCAGTAAGGGATGGAGAAGGTGAGGAAGTTGATAACTCCTCTGAATGATGTGAGTCTGTCCTAGTGGTGAACTGAGCTCGTGAGCCACCTCCTCTGCCTCCAAGACGACCTCCCCCTCTTCTTCTAGACGAGGTTGGACGACCATGAAGTTTCCAACATGTAGCACGAACATGTCCAGATTTATTACAATAATCACACCATTTATCTCTAACTTCAGTACCTTCTGAAAGATGTTCCTTGCGAGGATTAACCCCTGGACCTTTACCCCCTCGCTGACTAGAAGAGATTAAAGCAGACCTATCGGGTGAGGGATTTGGAAGCATGGCTGATCGTCTACTTTCTTCAGTTTGAACATGGGCAAACGCCTCTCGAAGAGATGGCAATGGCTCCATCCCAAGTACACGACTTCGAACCGGATCAAATTCAGAGTTGAGACCAGCAAGGAATTTGAAGATTCTTTCACTCTCAATATATTCCTTAAAGCTAGAAGCATCAGCGGCGCAGACCGGACGATAATTTTTTAAATGATCAAGACGAGTCCACATAGTACTCAAACATGTAAAAAAACTGAAGAACAGATCGATCACCTTGAACTTCGGCATCAATACGTCTTCGAAGTTCATAAACCTCGGCCACAATTCCTTTCCTAGCATATGTTTGAGTGAGAGTTTCCCAAATGTCAAGTGCAGTCTCCATCTCCAAGAAGAACGCTGCAATACTAGGCTCCATTGAATGAACAAGCCAACTCATAACAAGAAAATTCCCAACTTCCCACTTACCATAGGTGGGATCATCACGACTAGGTGCCTTGATTGTGCCGTCAACGTAGCCAAACTTTGCTCTACTCCGGAGCCAGAATGTGGCTCACTGAGACCACGATCTATAATTCTCGCCATTAAACAATTCTGTGGTGATTTTAGATCCAGGGTTCTCAGTAATGAGGGAATGCTTCTCATGACTTATAGGAGAACTCACAACACCGGAATTGTCACCAATCTCCCCTTCTTTCGACATGATGGATGAAAGAGGTAGTCACAAAATCAATTTATACGGAAAATAAGGCAAGCCTAGTCGTCACAGGCACTGTGCTTGTGTAATTGTCCAATTTATGGACAAATCATGGGTCCGTGCACTGACCTAAGGTGTTGGAAGGGTGAAGTTTGTGTTCAGATCAAGTATCCGTAGAATACCCACTGATCTAGGGTTGAGATAACAAGAAAAAAAAAGGGAAAAACAAGAGTTGCTGATCAATCCAGTTAGCTGCTGATGAGATTGTCCAACAGAATGGACTGTCGGAGGTAGTGAAAAGGATTGGGTGGTGAGTAGTTCAGGCTAGGTGTGCCAGGGTGGCTCTTGGCAGGGCTGATAGGCTTCGGCGCAAGGCTGGGAGGCTGGGTGAGGTACGGTTCAGGCTGGAAGGGCCAGGGTGGCTCTCGGCTGGATTGTGGAGGCTCAGCGCAGGCTGTGAGAGCTTTGGGGCTCGGTGCAAGGCTGGTGATGGGCTGAGATAGTGGCGGCGATGGGTCTGGTGGTGATTGGTAGAGGCGCAGGTGGTGGTGGTGGTGATGCTTGGATCGAAACCCTAGCTTAGGGTGGCTCTGATACCATATTGAACGATTATTTTTCTAAGCTTAGAGAGAACAAAACGTTCCTCTCTTTGTTATATTAGACAAAATGATGAAAAGGATTTAATTACAACCTAGTCCTTCTAATTATGTAATAACTCAGACAAAACCACACAAATGAAATAAAGTAAAAAAACTAAATATCCAACAAAAAGTACCGTGCTGTACCCGTGCCGTGTCCACACATACCCCGTGCCGTGTCCTAGCGTGATAGAAAGTTGAATTAAAGAAACAGACACATTTTTTGGAGTGTCGGGTACGTACCCTGGCGTGTCCAATGCAGTATGTACCTTCTACAGGTACGGGGGCCTAAATGAAGTACCCATGCTACATAGGGCATTATCTCTATACACAGTTCAATTATACTGAGTTGTACTTATTTTCAAACTCTCTCTCTCTCTCTCTCTCTCACACACACACACATACACACACACACACAGAGCCTTATTCCCATTGCTCTCGGTGTTGTACACCTTAGTAGTTAAATACATGGTTTAGCAAGTTGAGTAAGTTGACACAATAGGAGAATTTTTTTGGAAACCATAGGCTCTGGAGGATCTCTTAAAGCTATAATCTTTTCTATCGAATAAAATGATTAGATTTCATAACAATTGAGCAAAACATCCGATTCGCTTATCTCTTGCTGCCAAAATATTTCCTTTCTAGGGAAGAATTTTGTCCCTTGGACTGGATTACTTAAAAATTCCTCAGTATCTATTTAGAATTAATCATTTGGATGGAACCTTTAGGAATAGAAGTCTTATCTCTGAATTCTGTTCAGTGATGTGTGCTCTTGATGTGTGCCCTTGATGGTGCTCTTGATGATACTCTTGAATTCAAGTCATATACTGTATTCTTGCGGATGGTTGTTCTAGGAACTCATCTTTGGGTTTCTTTTTCTCCACTTATTCTTATGATATACGCAGCCTTACCTCCGCATGTGGAGAGACTGTTTTTCAGTTTTGAATCCGTGACACCCAATTTCATATTGAGGCAACCTTATACTCAAGACTTAATAGTTCGACCAGTTTTTTCTTAATACATTCTTGGTTACTTGATATATGAAACATTGGATATCAAGCAGCCATTATGAATTCCTTTTCTGTGTCTCTTGTGTCAAAGTTGAATTAGCTCTCTGTTCATTTATGTACGTATTTGACTAGCGCAACTGACTATATATTGCATTCTTTAACTGCTAATAGTTTTTCCCCACCCCTTTTTTTTAAGCGCCAACTGACTATATATTGCAGTCATGTCTTTTTCACTTTTGGTTAGATGGTAATTCTGACGTCTGACACTTTTGCATATTTAGGCTGAATTTTACATATGTCTTGGTTTTTAATTGCTCATATTACTTTTATCTATACATCAATAAATGATTTTCGTACCCAATGATAAATGGCTAGCTAATTACAACTTACAAGTGGTTCTTCTGTTGTTTGTCGTCATCATAAAGTTTATTACTATTTTGGCAAACAATATTTCCTACCCAGCTTTCATGTCCTTCCCAAATATCCACCTTGACACCTAATGTGCTAAAAAAGGAATGAAATTATAAATAAACTAGATGGGATTATATTGATTGTGTTATAAAAGTGTTACAATGGATGCCTATATATAGGAAATAACACAAAAGGTAAATTACCAAAATACTACTACGGCTAACATCACTGATGACTTAAGCCCTAATCTACTCAATTACTAAATTGCCCTTTAACATTCTCCCTCAAACTGAAAGTGGTATTGAAAATTATAACCGAAGTTTGAAGGGAAGTTTACAACCAAAAAACTAAATATTAGGAAGAAAAAAAAAGAGTAACTCTCAACCCTATTAATTTGGTCGGTAAAATAACTCTTGACCTCACTGAAGGGGCCGACAACATCTTCAACTTGTGACTGAACGATCGAACATCAATTGTCCAAGCTGAAGCTGACCAACGAACAACCCAAACAATGGGTATCAACATAAAGCTGGACCACACGGAGTCGACATACGTTAGACTCAATGCCACGAAGGTGATTGACAAAGGATTTTCTTAACTTCAAAATGAATCAAAGAAGAGGCTAGGATTTTCTTGATCTTGTAATGATGATAAAGAAACAACATCCTCAATCTCACAAAAGATATTGGCAACAAACATTCTCAATCGTTCGAAGAAAATTGACAATTGAAATAAATCTCTCAATCTAATCGGTGAGTCGGCAAGGAAGACAAGGGGAAAACTAATGAATAGTGATGATGAATAGTAAACATGAACAATATTAGGTGAACAGTTCAGTGACAATAACTGTGAACAGTATCTGATGAACAGTAATCATGTACAGTATTATGTGAATAGTGCCGATGAATATAAACATGAACAGTATTGAGTGAATAGTCTGGATGAACAGTGATAGCTAAAAACCAATTTTCGGCAATATTAAAGACTCTCAACGACTAGTCGGCAAAGATGAAAAATTAGATGGCTACTAGGGGTATGGTGGGCGGCTGCCTTCCACCGGTCGACGAAATATAGTGGAGAGCTAGACAGTTGGATCTTATGCTCTGATACCATGTAAATTAATGAATTACATGGGATTATATTGATTGTTTTATAAAAGTGTTACAATCGAGGCCTATATATAGGCAATAACACAAAAGGTAAATTACCAAAATACTACTAGGGCTGACATCACTGATGACCTTAGCCCTAATCTACTCAATTACTAAATTGCGAACAGAATCCTTTCTTGGTTGGGAATTATAATCCTCCAGATAGATTAGATGCTGATGGTGCTCAATTGTGAAGTGTTTGTCGTAGTGATGATCCAATTAATATACATACACAGTCAGGCTATAAAGAGGGCGCCCTTTTTTTATTAAAGAGAGGACCTCTGCTTTGGCCGTCGGATCGTGTTTTCATTAATGGCAGTTTTGTCATTTCACAATTTTTTAACACAATCCAACGGCCAAAACAGAGGTCCTCTCTTTAATAAAGAGAGGTGGCCCTCTTTAGAGAATCTTTGTATACATACATGTGCAAATTAAAAACATTTGTATGGGTATTAGTATGCAAGAACTGATGTTTTAAATTTGACTTTTTGAAGGTTTTGACGAGATATCTATTGCGAATTCTCTTTGGACCTGGAGTCGTTGGTTTCACAAGCGATCAAAGCACTTTGTACCTTGATCTTCCTTCTAACATAGTCTCTCTCTCTCTCTCTCTCTCTCTCTCTCACACACACACACACACACACACACACGCACACACACACATGCACATGCACACTAAGAAAGTTCTTGGATAACTATGTAGAATGTTTAGTTTTCTACTGTTTCAATGCTGTCCATCAATGATATCAGGTGGTAAAACGTATGCTTCACTGCTGCCTATGAAAAGAAACTTCAAGATGAGTACGAGCTCATTTGGTACTGCTGTGGGAATAAGAGATTTTCTCTCTAATAACATTCAATGCAATAGCAACAAGTTGATGCATGCTTCTTCTGATTAAGCTATTTTTTCAGCTTTCAAGTGGATTCAACTTTTGAAAATGTGAGATCGGGACTGAAATCTCTCAATAATCCCAAATAAGTGACAGTTGGTCCCATAGAAGCTAATCCAAACGGGCTCTAAGTGATGCAGTTTAGAGGAATAGGAAGTTCTCTGCTTGTTTTGGATATGTATATCCATATTCATTCTCTGTTGATTTTGTTAGGGATCAGACTTACTACTTAACTTGTCCAACCCCAATAAAATGCCGTATAAAAATGTAAGATCTAGAATTTTTTAGTTTGGGGGAACAAAATCAGTATTGCATGTGCGCTGTTTGCTATTAAAATCATAGCTAGCAGGTTAAAACATCCAAGCTGACTTAAGAGTTTTAGTTAGACTTACTAGCGAGAAGTAAACAGTAAACACAAACTGGAGAATGGATTATTCGGAATTTGGATGACACCCTATGACTTTCTCATAATATTGGCTTTCTAACTCCCTAGTAGTCAAATTTTCTTCCCATATTGTTTCATTCATTATGTAGTTTTGACATTGCTCTACTGAGTATATTTTGCGCATTTACTTAGGTTGGTTCATTCTTAATGGGGTGGTGGGGCATTGTTTTCAAAGGAGATATATCTGAAGTTTCAGATCATTTATCCATTGGACTGACAACAGGATACTTGGGAAGCCTTACTACTTTCAGCGGTTGGAATCAAGAAATGCTTGACCTCAGCATTGAAGGCCGATGGGTTTTCGTTGTGCTCGGCTATATCCTAGGTAATTAGCACTTTTCAAATATAAGGATTGGTTTTGAATGTTGTCTTCAGAATGCATTCTCACCAATTGTAATTACATAATACAAATTTACTCTTTGGAAAAAGTAAGTCTCATTAATAGTGTTTTGCATAAAACGTAAAGGGAGGGAGTTAGTGGAACCCTATGCTTCTTGACTTTTACATCACATAACTCTCATTCTATCATGTTTCTATCTCTATGTTTACATGAATTTTTTTGTTTTTCTCTCTTATGTTTAGAGTATGTAACATTGATAAATTTAGTTTTAAAAAAGTTCTGTTCCAAATGCAGCGTATGTTACTTTAATGGTAGATATGCTACAAGCCCCTACGTGGCTCATTCCTTTCAACACAAGGGTGGACACTTTTTCACTAGTATTTCTTTGCAGGCTTATTTGTTTGTTCAAAGTTCATCATTTTTGGAGTCGAGACAGCCAATGGATTCAAATGGCTTCTCCAAAAATTAAGCACAGGATCCAAATGTGGCATACCTAAGTCTAAAAGACACCGGAAGCACCAGATGGCAGTAATTGTTATGCTGATCCTACTGTTGTGCTTGTTATGGGGTGTAAGTGGGACATTGGAAGAGAGAGAATTCAGCAGTGGCGACAGTGGAGCTCAGTTGTGGTTGGCTTGCATGGTTGGACCCCTAGGTGTGTGGATTAGGTGGTGGTTAGCTCGATTCAATGGATGTGGTCTAGGAAGAGATGAGTTACTGAAATGGGTTCCTTTAGGAACTCTGATTGCCAATGTTTATGCTGCTTGCATCATGGCAGTGCTTGCAACACTGAAAAGAGTGGTAAGTTTGTGTATATTGGCTCCCCATCTACATAGTTCTTTCCTTACCTTAGATCTCTATGTGTGCTTGTAGTAGGATAGCATTGTGTTCAATTAAAAATAAATAAGAAAAGTCATTGTCACCTCGTAAAACTAGCAATTATGTAATTTTATAATAAGGGCGCGAGAACAATTTACTTCGGTGTTCTCGATAAACTGATGTGGTGCAGACCTTTTTTTTGTCTACTTAAAAATGTGTACTTTCATATATGTAGGAGCTAAGCATTTCTCACCTGGATATTTCCTATGTTGTCAAAGTATAAACCAAATCATCTACCAGATTGCCAAAAATATGAATCTTGCATCCTGAGATTTGTTTTTTTGGTGTCATTGAAGCGAACTAAACAACAATTTTAACACCAGTTTCACGTAGTCTCAAGGCATAAAAAATTGAAATTGTTCCACCTAAAACTTCTAAAGAAATATGAATTGTGAATAGTATCAGGTTGTGCATGTTAGACTCATGACTCTGAATAATTGAAATCTGAGTAACAGCCATGTGATCTTTTCGTGATATTCTAGTTTAACCAATGAATGTTACTTGAAAACTATGAGTTGTGTTTGGAATTTGAAAAGGTCTTGTTTGTTTTGGTTGATACAGGTGAAAACTAAGAACTTTGATACTGTTGCAAGTGGCATACAGTTTGGGCTGTTGGGTTGTCTGAGTACGGTTTCTACTTTCATGGCCGAGTTCCACAAGCTGAGAGAGAGCGAGCAACCTTGGAGAGCCTATGCTTATGCCACGATAACCATGGTTACCTCATTTGTCTTGGGGACTTTGATATACTCGGTACCCGTCTGGGCCATGGTTATCGGGATCGTGTTACCCCCCATGGACCCACAATCCGGATATTGCGATACCGATTGTGGTTCCTAGGGAATCCAGATGCTCACCTCCCTTGTGTTCTGCCTTAATTACATAGACCTCCCTTGTGCCTAGTATATTTTTACACTATAAGGGGGGAAAAGTGCTATAGGATACTAATTTTAATTAGTATTTTTTTACACTATAAGGGGGAAAAATGTTACAGAATCTTAATTTTAAGCGGAGAAAGTTTTATAGAATACTAATTTTGAGAGAGGTTCGTGTAATTTTTCAAAATGTTAGGGAGCTCTCTGTAATTAAGGCAAAACACAGGGGAGGTAAGTGTAATTAACCCATAATTATTTTCATTTAAGAGCTTCTAAGATATTTTTTGCATTTGAGACTTAATTTGATCTTATTTTTCTTTACTTTTTTGTATTTGAAATTTTATCATCTGATGTCATGGAATGATTTAGTGCTATATATTTATATATAATTATTCACATAAATACTAGTCGAGCCAAAAGTTCGAACCTAAGCGGACCATGAACTAAAAAAGTGAACCAACTACAATGATCCACTGTACCGCAAACCGAGTTATGTCTCATACCGTGCACCCAAACCCGTCCCATGTACGGGGTGAACCACGTTTCTGTTAACATATAGAGAAATGATTAATTAGTGTGACAGCCTAATCTTTGGTTTCTCTCCGAGTATCCCCTTAAAGTCAAGAAATTATTTTGTGGTTTAGCTGATGGAAGACAAAAAAATTTGCACTTATACACATAGCAGTCCCCTAGCAGCTGGAACCACCTCGTGGTGTATTATCCAGGACCATAGTATAACTACTCTTCAAAATTAGAGTCTCTGATGCATCTCAAAGCCTCATAAACTTTTTGATTTATTGCCATAACAAAGCTTTTGTTTTGTGAAAGATATGCATGGCTTTCCAATTGGGAGTTTAGAATATCTGTTGTGCAGTCAAAAGAGTAGTGTACACAGTGGTTAGAATATTCAAAAGTTCTATGTTAGACTATTAATTTATTTATATGATTTTTGTTGCGCATAAAAATTGGTGCAGTTTTATTTCTTTTTTACTCTATATGTTCTGATATGTCCAAAATAATCAAGCCATGAAGCCAGCCTGTCACGTCACTAGAAGGTTCCGGATACTTCGGTAAAGGCGCCAATAGTCGAGCAATCCCGAGGTGTTTATCCCGACCGAGCGGGTACTAGCAATTATAAACAGGCAAAGTACAGAAACGAAATAAGTTAATGGAAGGAAATGTTTGACCTCAGGGGCCTTTTCATTAATTAAAGAGAAACTCTACAAAGCCTGGGGGGCAGTTGTAGTAGCCTCCCCAGAAAGAAAAAAACTACAACGCAAAAAAAAAAAAAAAAAAAAAACTAATCTACAACCACCACTTCCTCCTCCCCCGTGGCCTGCTCATCAACAGAGGGGGCCTCGGCCGGTGAAGCTTCGGCGGCGACTTCAACTTCGGCGGCAACCTCGACCTCAGCAGCGACCTCTGAGTCAGCCTGGCCTTCCTTCCAGTAACCGGACTCGGCCCAAGAGTACCCGGACAGATCCCAGTCGGGATGGTCAGCAACAGCCCCCGCTTTGCCAGGTCGGTGTAGCCTGTGAGGAACCCAGCCTTGAATTTCTCCTCAGCTTCTTTGGCTTCAGCCTCCCGAGTAGCAGTAAGCTCCGAGAGCGTGGCCGTCATAGCTTCGAGATCCTTCTCGGCAGAGATCTTCGCGGACTCTGAGGCTGCAACCTTGGCCTCAGCAATCTTCTCGGCGGTAACCCTCTCGGCCTCCGCAGCCGTAGCCGCAGCCTTAGCGTCCGCAGCCTTCCGGGCAGCCCGCTCGGTTGACAAGGAGTCATGGACTTCCCCCAGCTCCAGGGCCGTCGCCCGGGATCTTTCTTCCTCCACAGTATAGGCAAACTCCGTGGATTCCCGGGCAGCCCTCTCCACAGAAAGGTTAGGCTCAGCAGCGGCCAACCTCTCAGCAACCCCGGGAATGGTGATCTCAGCCCCGGCAGCAATACAGCCAATCTGCAAGAATAAGGAAACGTCAGTGCATGCAAGGGAAAAATGTTAATGTTTATGTGCAAAGAAACTTACCAAGTGGCTGATGATGTATAGCCAACAGATAGTGGTCTCGGGGCTCATCATGGCGCACTTGTCAACCTGACTCTGCAACAGCCCGGGCCGTACTCTTCTGCGGACGTTGTCCGCCGTCTCGGTCTCCGACAACGAAGAGGGGCCCGCACGAGCCTCCTCTATGGTCGGGAAGGAGACCCCGGCCAGTTTGGCAGCAGGATGTGGTGGTGCAACAACTGTGACGATGGGCGTGGAGGTAGCAGCCGCCTCCTTCCCAGCCCGGATGGAAATCCCCCGGGAAATCCTCTTGAGTGGTTGGCCCTCAGCGGGGTCTGGCTTCCTCCTCTTCTGCCCAGCCCGAGCCTTCAGGGCCACCTCCTTCTCCTTCAACGCCGCCGCGTTCTTTGGAGCCATTTCTGCAAAACCAAAGAGCATGTTAGTTCCACAAAATCCCAAATGAACAAACCGGACGGTCAAGAAATAGTACTTACCAGGAATGATCACTGGGAGAACAGGAGCTTCGAGGCGCTGGGACTTGTAGGAAATCTTCGGACTTCCCGACCGGGTTAGCACCTTGTTAATATCAATCGGGTCGTCCACTAGTGACAGGACCCTCGCTTGGAGCTCGTCGGGAGGACTTGGCAGATCAACTGCTCCCACTACAAGACAAACACACAAACGGGTCAGTCAAGGCAAAGTAAGGAAACTAAGCAAGAAAAAAAGAGTGCTTGGGCTTACTCCTCAGCTTCCTTGCCTAGGAGGTCCTCAGCTGAATTCCCGGCGCCTTCTCACACAAGCCCAGGGTGGATACTTGGAAGAATTTCTTCTTCTACCCTTTGTTGTTGCTCGGGCAATTCACAATTATCTTCCGCCCCTGCCTAGCTGAAAGCGAGAAGAAGCCGGCCTCCCCGTGAACTGGGAAAGACCTGTGGGTCCAGAAGAACTCCTGCAGAGTGAGCTCATACCCGAGGACTTGGGGCCACAAAGAGATGCACCCCATCAAGTATCGCCAGCCGTTCGGGGCGAGCTACCTGGGGGAGATCCCGAGGTAGATGAGCACGTCCCGGGCGACTGGGTGAAAAGGCAAGCGAAGGCCCGCCATGAAGGCATCCTCGTACAACGTGACGAAGCCTGACTCATGGAAGTGAGCTCTGTCGTCATGGACGGCAAGGGAAAAGGGGCCAGAAAGATCATACCGGTCTCTAATTCGATCCAGATCAAGACCACGCAAAATACTAATGATGGATTCACATGAAAAGACGACTCCGGGACTGTTCGGCACAGACCCTTCATCGCCCGACCCCCGAGACGTCGAGGCTACGGGAGAATCCCGGTGCGCTTCCTCGTGAAATGCCCGAGCGGGGATTATTCCCTCACTATGCTAGTTTGAGGGGGACCAGGGAAGGAGGGTCTGAGCTCGAGCTCATAGACCCTGATCTCAACTGTTCGTCTTCTGACTAGGACGACGATTTGAAATCCAAATGACACATGACTACGTCTGAAGAAGACCTAAAAGGCAGACGACCTAAGAATGGGTCAAGAACTCTGAATCTGATGTACAGGGGAGGTAGATCCAATAACCTAAAAGGCAGGTCATACAAGACTCTAGAAGATAGACAACACTCTCTCAATACTCCCTCGGGAACTCCGGCTCGGTTAATCTGCTCTAGTCTACCCCCAGATTGGAAGAAATGACAAAATCGGAAAAAGAAGAAATCCCAGGCTCGCTCTAACCCAAGTGGGTTCGTCCCCTCCAGTTTTTTCAGAAAAGAAGAAGAAAAGATTGAAGAACTGAAGGCGGAAAGGGAGGACTTACAAAAATTAGCGCAGAAAAAAACTCAGGAATCTTGTTCAGGAGTCTTGGATGCTCTCAAATCGCTCGATAAATTCTCTCACTTGGCAGCAGGGACTGGAGAGAATAACAAGTGTTCCTTATATAGGAATAGCGGATGGTCCAGATCAATCAGATCCAACGGCTTAGGAATTTTCCCGCCAAAGGTCGCTGACAGCTGTCACCTCGGGAAAGTGAAGGGTCGCCTCAAAAGACGCGCGCATTAAATGTGTGACGTGACGGTCCGGTTACCACGCAACTGTTCAATTACATCCGAACCGACTTCGCTGGGTCCTGACTAGGCCAATTACTCCCTGACACGTGGCGATACCCACACTCGAGTTCCTACTTGTACCGGTCGGTTACTCCACCGGGGGACCTGGAGTGTGGGCCCCATCCCGAGCAACATTCCCGGAGGGCATCCGGACGGTTACCTAGGCAATACTGATTTTTGAATCCTCACTTGATGACGCATCCAGTCAGTTCCGAAAATGGGGGGCAGCTGATATATCCAAAATAATCAAGCCATGAAGCCCGCCTGCCACGTCACTAGAAGGTTCCGGTTACTTCGGTAAAGGCGCCAATAGCCGAGCTATCCCGAGGTGTTTATCTGGACCGGGCGGTTCGCACCGACTGGCCGGGCATGAAGATTGCGGGGTCCCGTGATCCCGTCCAATCCAGCAGTTTCCTAAACCAACTACAAGTCTGCAAGATGGAAGGTGGCAGTTTCCTAAACCACTTAGGAAACTCCCCTAAAATCGTGTAAATCTATTGTGATTAGGTTAGGCTTCCTAATCCTATCAACTTACCATGTAAGGGTGGACTCTTGCATCTATAAAAGAGCCCACCTGCCCTGTTTACAAGGATCCGGATTCCAATCCAATTATTATTCTCTAAGCTTACAAGCCTCAACAGAGAACTCACCATCAATACGCATATACCCGGCCGATATTACTGGGAGTTCCGCCCATCTTTGTTGGCTCACCAGGCCCGCCGGTGATCCGCTAGTGAGAGCGCACAGACGCAACCGTGGACGTAGGTCACCTCGTTAACAGCACCAAACCACATACAAATTGCTCTCGTCTTATTTTCTCTCTAAACCTTTCTTACTAGTTTTAGGCATCATCATGTTCTGAAGGTAGTTTCTTTTTTGTCTTTTTCTATTTCTTTATTTAAATTGCTTAGTGGGACTGGAATGTTGGTACTAGTTTCTTCCTCTTCTGTGCAAGTGTGTGTAGCTTGGATGATTGTTTATGTTTTGTTTGGTATGTAGATTCAATGAAGTTAAAGAAATATTTCTTTGTTTTTCCTTAGAGTTGGTTTTCGAATTGAACGGATTAGAAATGAGGTTTTGGAAAAGAATTGCAGAATTTTTGACACATAAAAACTCATTCCAATTTCAAAATTATTGAATTTCCAAATTTTGTTTCGATTCCAAAATTTTGGATTTTTAGTAAAATTCCGGAATCATAATTTTTTTGGCATATTTTTTTGGGAATATTCAGAATATTAGAATTTTTAATTAGAATAACAAAATGCCTTTCATGTCAAATTTTGTTAATATGCAAATGTATATTTTATTCCCATAAAACACACAACTACGAATATTTCAATGAGAATAAAACATTATTTAAAGTTTACTTCAAAGAATTCCGAATATATTGGAATTTTCGGATCAAAAGTCTTTCGGGGTATTTTGGAAGCTTCAAATTGGAAATTCCCAAACCATTTCGATTCTAATCTAAATTTTTTAAATTTTTTAAATTTTTAGAATTTCAAAATTCATTTTATGTTGCCAAAACCAAATAATTTTGGTCGGGTTCCATAGAATCGAATTTCTCTTACAATTTGCACCTTTAGTTTTCCTCAACACCTAAATTACATAAAGGTGAAAAATGTTCAAACAGATCTGCAACCAATAGAATCACATAGTTTGGGCTCCTAGAATATGACGTCCTTGGGGCTTTTAATTTGAATGTATCAAAAGGCCCAATGAATTGGGATTTCCCTATTGGTCGATTCTTTTCCTGTTGTTCTATTCTCGCCACGAGAAAGAAGCACGGAAGAGGTATGCCCAACGCACGGAGGATCTGTTGAGAGTTTGTCTCGGTAAGGAACTGTATTGTTTTAATTGAAGACAAAAGGAAGAAAGTGGTTTACAAATTTCAAAACCTTTTGATTTATTATTTATTACATGGATAAATATCACCTACCTATCTTGCGATTTGACCCGATCACACTTGGCATCCCTCACGTTTGGGATATCACATTGACCTCCCTTATCAGACACCGTCAGTAAATGGAGGTAAATGGAGGTAACAGAAAGTGGCTAATGACATTTATAACCTTACCATCAATCATTTATAAAAGTGTTAAATAATGGCCAAAATACAAACAATAAGAAATGACTAAATTACCTTCTTTGAAATGTGTTTCTGGTCAGATCTATGCATCTTCTTCCTTTTTATTGCCTCTCTTCCCTCATTCCTCAGCCCCCTCTCTCTAGAAATCTCTACAAAGATATCTCTCCATAATTCCTTATCACTGCCCCGATCGTCCTTTGATGGGAAATTGAAAATCTTCACTGCCCAAATCATCTCCCCAAAATTAGCATTTGTTTTGGATCTAATCATAGTAAATGTGTACATACTTAAATGTACAAGATCTATACTGAATGTGAAATCCGTATATAGTCATTAAACCCCACCTGGATACCAAGGAAGGTGACTGTAACCCATAGTCATTTCTCATTTGCATTTGTAATTTGAGAGTACATTAATGGGTCTTAGGCGTAGCTAATGGTTGAACTCACTTCTCTCTGAAACCCACATGGCACCGAAACCCCAAGTTAATTAGATTATTAAACTTGCTTTTTCACTTTGGACTTGATGGCAGTGGATGCCTTAATTCGTAGGTGATAGACATACACACATATCGCATACATATATTCTAGTTGTGGAGGCACATGCGTTGCGTGTGCAATACAATTGTCTATGCTATGTATTCCTAAATATAGCCAATAAAAAGACGTTTACATTTATTCAGTGTAACATAACATTGGCAGTTTGGCACAACTAATAAGGTCAACCTCCAAAACAAAATAAATTGATTTACCAACCAGATGCAAAGAAACTTAAAACTCTTCTAGGGTAGCATTTTAAAAGGAAACATTTTGTGCCAAATGCAAATCGTAGTAAAATTGTGAATGAAATATGTTGGGTGTGGCTCATATTGTAATGGGTCCGTAACATTAGGCCCAAGAGTCAAGGGAAGGGCCCTGTGGCCCATGGCAGAGCGAAGCGTAGCCATGGACCCGGGCACTCTTGGAATGGAATATGGACTAGTTGGGTAGGGGGTGCCCCCCGCGGTACGGTATGGGTATTTTGGGGATTTTGCCATGTACCTATAGGAGATATATATGATGTAACCCTAAATCGTTTTCGATAGTGGAAATTTCAGGCTCTCCGGTGTGGACGTAGGCACATTGTCGAACCACGTGATAATTCTTTGTGTCTCTTCAATCTTTCTATTTTTCATATATTGTTTGTGTGTGATTGTTTTGATCTAACAATTGGTATCAGAGCCAGGTTAATCATCGCAACATTGGTGAATACTTCGATCTCAAAATTTAATGTGGAGAAGTTTGATGGAACTTTAAACTTCAGTCTTTGGCAGCGAAGGGTGAAGTTCTATTATTGCAGCAGGGTCTGGTTAAGGCATTGTATGGTAAATTGAAGAAGCCTGCAAATATGTCTGACGAGGATTGGGAAGATCTGGAATTGAAGGCGGTCAGTACCATTCGTCTTTGTCTTGCAGGTTCAGTTATGTATCACGTTCTGGATGAAGATTCTCCTGCTGGAATATGGACGAAACTGGAGAGCAGGTATATGTCGAAATCTCTCACAAATAAACTATTTCTTAATCAAAAGTTGTACGGGCTTAAGATGGCTGAGGGTTCAGATTTGGTGCAACATATCAATGTTTTCAACCAGATTATCAGTGATCTCTTAAGAATTGAGGTCAAGTTTGATGACGAAGATAAAGCATTAATTCTTCTTAGTTCTCTTCCTATTTCTTATGAACATCTTATTACAACCCTTTTATGGGGAAATGAGACTCTGGAGTTAGAGGATGTTACATCAGCCTTGTTGGCTTATAACCAATGGAAACAGAATACTGAAGGGTTTCAGGGAGAAGGGCTGGTAGCAAAGGGTAATCAGGCTCGTGGAAGAGGTAAGGATAGAGGGAATTGATCTGGTAGGAATAAGTCTAGATCAAAATCAAGGGAAAAGTGGTTAAAGAATATTGAATGTTACAAGTGTCATGATAAGGGGCATATGAAGAGAGACTGTCTGGAGTTGAAGAATAATGAGAAGAAGAAGGACAACGAAAAAGGGAAAGCCACTACTTTAGCGAATGTGGTGGAAGATGGTTCGGATTGTAGCGATGGAGATATGCTTTCTGTGTTATCGACAACTGATCGCTTCGTGGATGGTTGGATTCTGGATTTTGGATGTTCATATCATATGTGTCCACATGATGATTGGTTTGATACCTACAGGTCAGTAAATTATGGTAATGTTGTCATGGTTAATGATGCATCTTATAAAGTCATTGATATTGGTACCATTAAAATTAAAATGTTTGATGGTGTTGTGAAGACTTTGGGTGATGTGAGACACATTCCAGATTTAAGGAAGAATCTAATTTCTTTGGGTACCTTCGACTCCAATGGCTGTGTATTTAAATCAGAAGGGGGTGTCTTGAAGGTGATCAAAGGGGCTATGGTTTTAATGAAGGGTCAGAAGGTTGTAGGAAATATTTACAAGTTGACGGGAAGCACGATTATAGGTGGAGCTGCAGCAATAACTTCAGTAGATTCTAGTACTGATGATACTTTATTGTGGCATATGAGACTTGGTCAAATGAGTGAGCGAGGTATACTGGAGCTTCATAAGAGAAATCTGTTGAAGGGAGTAAAATCTTGCAAACTGGATTTCTTCAAATATTGTGTACTTGGGAAACAGTGCAAGGTGCAGTTCAAGACGGCTACTCACAGCAGTAAGGGTATTCTTGACTATGTTCATTCGGATGTTTGGGGGACCAGTAAGGCTTCAATCAAAGGGTAGATCTTATTACTTCGTAATTTTCATAGATGATTACTCGAGGAAGGCCTGGGTCTACTTCATAAAGCATAAATCTGAAACTTTTGCTAAGTTCAGACTATAGAAGACAGAGATAGAGAAACAAATAGGAAGACAGATTAAGTGCCTCAGAACGGATAATGGTACAGAGTATAAGGATTCACAATTTTTGAAGTTCTGTGAGGAGCATGGGGTCAAGAGACATTTTACAGTTTGAAGAACACCACAATAGAATGGTGTTGCAGAGAGGATGAACAAAACTATAGCAGAGAAAGCAAGGTGTTTAAGACTGAATGCTGGCCTACCCAAGAGTTTTTGGGCTAAGGCAGTGAGTATGGCATGTTACATCATTAATAGATCACCTAGAGCAGTGCTTGATGGCAAGGTAGCAGAAGAGGTGTGGACAGAGAAGGAGGTGGATTACTTTATGATGAGGGTATTCGGTTGTCTTGGTTATGTTCATATCCCGAGTGAGGACATGTCAAAGTTAGACCCGAAATCAAAGAAGTGCATCTTTCTTGGATACGAGAAAGGGATAAAAGGGTATAAGCTTTGGGATCCTGAAACTCAGAAGGTGGTCATTAGCAGAGATGTACTTTTTTGATGAAAACTCAATGTTGAGAACTTCTTTAGAAGATCAAAACCATCAGTCAGAAGAGAATAGCAACAATAAACAGGTCATAGAGGTGGAGCTTGATGTAGACAAAGAAAATACTATCCAGCCAGTAGAGGAGCATCATAGCATAGCCACAGACAAGCCCAGACGCACGATGAAACCACTAGCTAGGTATGATGATTTTGTTTCTTTTGCACTTATTACTAGTGGAGGAGAACCTTCAACTTATTAGGAGGCAATTAGTTGTCAAGAGAGGGATGAGTGGGTGGAGGCCATGGCAGAAGAAACTCAGTCACTACACAAGAATAAGGCTTGAGATTTGGTGGAACTTCCTGAGGGAAAGAGGGCAATCGGGTGCAAGTGGGTCTACAAGAAAAAGGAAGCAGTATCAGAAAAGGAAGGGCAGAGGTTCAAGGCAAGATTGGTAGCAAAAGGGTACTCACAAAGGAAAGGGGTTGATTGCAATGAGGTTTTCTCTTCAGTGGTTAAGCACACTTCCATCCGGTCAGTGCTTGCGTTAGTAACTAATTGTGATATGGAGTTGGAGCAGCTAGATGTGAAGACTACTTTCCTTCATGGTGATTTGGAGGAGCACATCTTCATGGAGCAGCCAGAGGGGTTCAAGCAACCAGAATCAGAACATCTTATTTGTAGACTGAAGAAGTCTCTGTACGGGCTGAAGCAGTCTCCAAGGCAGTGGTACAAGAAGTTTGATTCCTACATGATTCAGATTGGCTACAGTCGTTGTAAGTATGATTGTTGTGTTTACTTTAGGATTCTTGATGATGATTCTCTCATTTTCTTGATGTTGTATGTTGATGATATGTTAATTGTTGCTAAGTGTCTGAAAGAGATTGTCAGACTGAAATCATTGCTTAGTAGAGAGTTCGAAGTGAAAGACTTGGGTGCAGCCAAGAAAATTCTTGGCATGGAAATTCGGAGAGACAGAAGGGCTGGAAAGTTATGGGTTTCTCTCGAAAAAGTACGTGAAGAAGGTGCTGGAAATGTTTAGTATGAGTGATACTAAACCAGTTGGTACACCATTGGCCAATCACTTCAGGTTGTCTGCTAGTCAATGCTCGAAGACAGAAGCAGAAATTGAAGATATGTCCAAGGTACCGTATGCTAATGCTATAGGTTGTTTGATGTATGCAATGATTTGCACTAGACCTGATTTGGCACATACAGTCAGAACAGTTAGCAAATATATGGCAAATCCAGGGAGAGAGCATTGGAAAGCAGTGAAGTGGATTTTCATATATTTGCAAGGTACAACAGATTATAGCATTATGTTTCAGAGATAGCAGGGTTCTATTTCAGTTGTGGGGTATGTAGATGTAGATTATGCAGGTGATCTGGATGACCAGAGGTCTATGACAGGCTATGTGTTTACACTAGCAGGTGGGCCTATATGTTGGAAGTCTACTTTACAGGCTACTGTGGCTTTATCTACAACTGAATCAGAATATATGGCAGCAGCTGAGGCTGCAAAGGAAGTGCTGTGGTTAAAGGGTTTAGGCAAGGAACTTGGTGTTGACCAAGGTGGAGTTCAGTTGCATTGTGATAGTCAGAGTGCCATTAATTTGGCAAAGGACCAAGTGTATCATGCAAGAACCAAGCATATAGATGTGAGGTTCCACAAGATAAGGGAATTGGTTTCTACTAGTGATATTCTTTTGGAAAAGATTCATACGATGGAAAATGATACTGATATGTTGACAAAGCCCGTTACTACAGAAAAGTTCAAGCATTGCTTGGACTTGATCAATGTCTCTTCGTGTTGAAGATGAGGAGTACCCCCTACCCTATATTAGTTCAAGGTGGAGTATGTAATTGTGATCTTTAAGGTGGCTTGATATTCGCAAAGGTGGAGATTGTTGGGTGTGGCTCATCTTGTAATGGGTCTGTAACATTAGGCCCAAGAGTCAAGGGGAGGGCCCTGTGGTCCATGGCGGAGCGAAGCGTAGAGGAAATTTCAGGCTCTCCGGTGTGGACGTAGGCACATTGTCGAACAACGTGATAATTCTTTGTGTCTCTTTAATCTTTCTATTTTTCATATATTGTTTGTGTGTGATTGTTTCGATCTAACAAAATATCTTTTTCAAAACTTCTGGAAAAAAAATATTTTCAATTATAATGGAAAACAACTTAATGAACATGAACAAATATGTGGTGGAGGGTAATCAATTGCATGCATGGCGAAACCAATTCAAACAGAATGAACACGGAAAACAATTTAAAAACAAAGTTCGAACAAATGCACAAAACCACACATAAATACTACAAATAGATAGTATTTTGTAATCGGATAGAATGCACAAACCATGACCTGCCACTCACACATACATGCATAAAGGGAGATACACAGTGACAGTAGAATCTTCCCCAAAAAATCTGTGTGAACTTCATCAAATTTTTTTTATACATTAATTTAGATTGAAATAACCTCCATAGAAAGAATCCCTTATATGTTTCTCCTGCTATGACTGCAATAAATGTAAAGCAGTTGCAACTTTCAGATGAAAGAAGAAAGTTCAAATTGGCAAGAACATAACTTCTGTATGCAGTTTTTGAGAGAGACAAAGAGAGAGAGACGTGAGGCAGTTTTTAAGAGAGAGACATGAGGCAGTTTTTTACTTTTTCATTTTATCTACAATTTTTTTTTCAAAATTTTTTAATATTTATAGTCAATTGACATTTTAGTACCTTTATAATTTAATTATGAGGTATAACTTTTATTGGTTTTAATGTAAACTAGTATGGGCCCACTCATAAAAGTGAGTGGAGAAATTTTGGGGAGGTTAAAAGTAAATGGTGGTTATAGTATTATAGGTTATGTATATATACTCTCTCTGTTCCAAAATAAGTGTTCACTACCAATTTGCATAGAAAGCACTTTTGCTCACCTAAATTTGGTTCACCATTGCTCACTCATGCCTTCACTGCCTGACATGTGTCTCAAAATAAAAGGATCAAATCATAATGCAGAGTATTAAAAAATAAAATTTATTGCTTACTTGTGAACCAGTGTTACCGAGTGGATGGAAGATACAAGAGAAAAAGGTAAGGATAAAAGAGAAAAAGGGGGAGAGTTCGAAGATGCCGTTTCACAAGCTGGAGGGTCATCTTAACAGAAAAATAAAAGTCTACAAAATAAAAAGTAATAGACAAGAGACGTGTCCTAAAGGTTGTGGAGTCTGTCCGTCTATCTTTATTCTGTCGGTGGTGGAGGAAAATGTCACTGCATGTGTTATCAAATAGAAAACGTCACTGTTTACGTTTTCTGGAGAATGACATAAGTGATTACGTCATTTTGTCTTTTCCACTAGTGGTAGGTTCTGAAGGACCTTCTATTGGTCCTTGTCTAGCTTGAAGCTCTATAATGGCATCGAAGAAATCTTCCATTAATGGAGCTTGGCTGGTAGATGAGGATGAATCCATTTCTTCCTCATAAGGATCTTGAGCTTCTCCTGCAAGGCAGCCAAAAGTAGTTGGTTGGGAGGACAGGGCCTACTGTGTGGCCATTTATGAAGCAAGAATAGTAGCCTGGGCTGTCTGGGAAGCCATAAATTGTTCTTTAAGTGCTTCCGTTACATTAACATTTTGTTCTCTGAAAGAAAGATGTGGGTATTTTTCTTTAACAGAATTAAGGAGTAAATTGAATAAACTAATTTTTGAAGAAGAAAATGATAAATTTTCTCTTCTAATTTCTCCTTTTCATCATGGATTTTAATATATTTAGTGGTAGCGGATTAGATTTTTTCCAAAGCAACATTAGTATCAAAACCACTCCACCATTTGGACCAAAAGTCCTTTGAAGTATAGGTAACTTCAAATTATCAATTCCTTGTTGGACATTCCATTTCCAAATGGGGGGATAAACAAGTCTAAATTCAGCAAAGAAAGTATATTTCCCAATGGAGGGATCTACTGTCCATTTTCCCAATAGGATAGGATGAAAATCATACCAAGTGGTAAGGTAATCCAAGATTTCTCTTGGAACAATGCTTCTTTGGACCCATTTTTTTCCATTAGTGGAAAAACCAATATGGGATTGATCTAGAGTTTTTTTTACCATAGCATCATTTATCACAAAAAGCCAGGTGTGTTTTCTAAGAGGGTTTTGGGAATAGAAAGCACAGTGCCAAGCTTTAATATATTGCAGTAGTTGAAAGTACTACCATTAACCTTTAAGGTTTTTGATTGTGAAGGATTAAGACCCCATTCATTATCAAAATGAACCATAATAATATAACATTTAGAATGAGTAATGGGACTTTTAATATCATTAGGTTTGAAGTGGAAATGCTCAATTTGAACAAATCCTATTTCTGTAAGCATTGCTTCATAAGCATATCTGGGTTTAGCTTTATGAGTCATGAAGTTATGGTTTCCTAAATATCTTTATTTAAGTCCCCAAGCTCCTATTTCGAGCAAAGGGTCATCCCATTCAAGAATGGTAATGTTTTCCAAAAATTATTTTTAGTAGAAACTGCATCTTCAACCAACACATCTTTAGTTGATGGTTGCTTAGCCTTTGGTGGCTGAAAGTCCTTGTTAGACTGAGAACCATTGGTGGGTTGCTGCTATTGCTGGCCTTTCCCTTTGTTTGGACGGCACTGACGAAATTGAAATCCTCCTTTATTAGGAGGTTGCATCCTATTTTTCCTATAAAAATTCCCTGGTTAGAAAATCAGGTAAAGAATTTTGATCTCATTTAATATACTCAATTTGAAAATCAAAAGCAGATAAATCAGACTACCATCTAGCAAAAATTTCCTTAGAAACAAGATTTTTTATGTCTTGTTTTAAGATGTGTTTTCCAGTGCTACAATCTATGCGTATAAGAAATGCCGGATCTTGAAATTTTGTAACACATTTAACAATAGAAAACATTTCTTTTTTTAATAGTGGAATAGTTATTAGATGAACCTTTCCAAACTCCATAAGTAAATCTTAAGAGTTCTTCTTTATTGGTAGTAGGGTTTTTCTGTTTAAGAATTTCCTCATATCCAATATCAGAAGCATCAGTTTCAACAATTTTATCCCACTGGGGATTTGCCAAACAGAGACATGGTAATTTTTTAACTCTAAGTTTTGTTCTCAGAACTGCTTTGGTATGTTCAGATGTCCATGGGAGAGGATTCTTTTGAAGCCTCTGACGCAGAATTGCACAATCATGGGCAAGTTTATCATAATAATTTCCAATATAATTTAGGCTACCCAAAAATCTTGGTAATTGGGTTTTATCTTTTAATTCCTCAGGAAATTTAGAAGCAAATTCAATACTTCTATCAAATGGAAGCATTCTTCCTTTATGAATATTAAATCCTAAGAATCTAATCGTAGTTTTGAAAGGATCCATTTTTTGGGCAAAAAGTACAAGGCCATCTATATAAACCAAACAAAATTCCATAAAAGGAATAAAAATAGCATTCATAATATTTTGAAATTTTGAAGGAGAGTTTTTTAATCTAAATGGCATAACATTCCATTCATAGTGTCCAAAAGGAACTCCGAACGCTGTCTTGTATCTATCTTCTTCTTTAATCTGAATTCACCAATATCCAGATTTTAAATCAAAATTTGAGAAGATATAAGCTTTATAGAGTCTATCGAAAAAATCCTTTTTATTAGGAATTGGATATCTAATCCATTGTAATGCATCATTAAGATGTTTGTAATTAAACACAAGTCTGGGTTTACCTCTTTCTTTCTCAACATTTTTATTAACATAAAAGGCTGTACAACTCCAAGGAGAATAGCTTTTTCTTATGAGTTTTTTTTAACTAAATGATTTTGGATTTCTTTTTACAAAGTTCCAAATATTCAGAATTCATCTGGCTAGGTCTAGCCTTAGTATGAATCTGAGTTCTTTCATCAAAATCTTGCTTATAGGGGAGAGAAGCAATATGTTTCTTCCTTGTCCAGAAAGCATTAGGAATTTCACTACAAACTTTATTTTGGAAATCCTTTTTAAAAATTTCAATATTTCTAGAAGCACTGGGCATTTTGAGTTGATGCTCAATATGCATGATTCTAGCTTCTTCTTGAAGATAAACAAGGTGTTTTTCTTTTAAATCTAAAAGATGTAAGTCATTAACAATCCTTGTTTCTGATTCTCTTAAAAAGGTAAAAACCAGATTATTATTTTTATAGTTGCAATAAATGTCAATCTTTGTCAAAGGCATTAGCAAATTTAAGAAAGGGGTGCCCAAAATTACTTGTTGCAAATTTTTAACAAGTAAAAAAGTAGAGTGTGTGCATGTCCCTTCATTGCAGATAAAAATATCAGATAATTTAAATTGAATAGCCATGCGGCTTCCACTGGCTGATGTGAGGGACTGCATAGTATTTTTAAAATATTTAGTTGGTACTATGCCTTCCTGAATACAATTTAAATCAGCACCACTATCAACAAGTGTAATAGCGTTGCTAATGGTATATTCATTTTGGATGACCAAATTAATTTTGATATACCTTTTTTGATAAGTGATTTTATTTAGAAGATGTAAATATTGATCCCCTAAATATTCTTTATGACTTTCTTTAGGTTGTTCTGAAGATATGGAAGAGTTTTGAATTTTAAAACAGAAACTTGTTCTTCCATTTTTGCAAAAGCAATTTGGAGGTCCCTAATTTCTGATTTACCAAATCAACTTCATGTTTTAGATCTTGAATGGTGATAGGTTTGTCACCTTTTTCAAGTCTATTACAAACTTCCTGAATACTATACTGAGGAATTTTATAAGTATTTTTTGCAGGAATATCTTGTCTATGCCCAGTACTATTGACTGATGCATAATTGTATTACTTTTAACTTAAGTTCACGATCAGTAATATTGTCATTTATGTTTATCTTTTCACTTTGTCCAGCAGTGAGGATATTGAGAGTAAGACCATTCATAGTTGCAATGGCCTTCCAATAATCTCCTTCAGCACAACCATTGGAATAAGAATTGAGATGTTCTGGCTCATCTTCATGGAAAGATTTATCAGAGTATTCTAGTTCTTCTTCCAAGTTTTCTTCTTCTGGGATTTCAGGAGAAGTATTAAGCAAAATTTTACAAAGTTGGGCTTTAAGGCCTTCATCAATTGTCATGCCCCGGCGTCAAAATAGGGAAAATTTTTAAATTTCCTCTTTTGGACTTGTGGATACATGATGAGTTGATTTACCAATCTGTCCTTCTAACTCCGCACAAATATACTAATTAAGGGAAAATGCTAAACATAAACATAACCACAACATAAATTAAACACTAAGAATCAATCCCAACTGAAACTTATCTTAGCATTAAGTCATAAAATATTATTGCAACTGCCTAGCCTACAAAATATATAGGCCTCAACTTGTCTAAAACAAAATACATAAGGATTACAAGATTCTAAATGTAAATATTACAACTGCTCAATTGCTATCTCTGGTCTTATTCCTGGCTTTACCCTTCCTTTACACCTTAGCACCTTATCCTGAGATTATCTACTATACATGCAAAATGTTTGGACATCGGATTGTCCAGGGCATAATACTGTCAGCTTGGATATAAGCTGAGTGAGTATTCATAACATATACCAATATTCATAACCACCACTCACTCTCGCATTAATGTTCAGCATCTTAAGATGCGCACAACCTCTTATCAAAAGACGTTCCTTCCACGGGCTTAACAAAAGTAATAACAACTCAAATAATGGATCATTTACACATAATGCCTTTAATATAACTTGAACCATGATCTTATGTAGTAACTCATAATCAATAACTCATAATCAGCTCTTAACGTTCTCATTATCATATTAACACTTATCATATCGTTCTCATAGTGCTCGTGCATGCCAATGCATGTTCAATGCATTTTACCTCATGTCGGGACGCTGAGTCCGCGACTTCCCAGATCATCCCATCTCCTCAGGAATATAATAAGAAATTCGAATAATAATATCTTGTTTCTAATAAAGTCTCTGATCAATTCCGGCATAACATACCCTTTCTCAATATACATATATATAGCAGCAATAGAATGCTTCGCCCTCAGCATCTCTGACTCATATACATATTCCAATGTATCTCGCTAAGTCTGAAGACTTCCAGCTTATCCAACCAAGTCCAAAGACTTCCAGCGTATACTGCCAAGTCCGAATACTTCCAGCTTAAACAACCAAGTCCGAAGACTTCCAGCTTAAACAGCCAAGTCCGAAGACTTCCAGTGTATCTCGCCAAGTCCGAAGACTTCCACATTCAACACCGTTGGGACAAATAAAGCCCGATAATAAGAAAACCCCAGCTCATCAACCGTTGATCACTACGGATTCGGTTGCCTCAATGGGTCTTACACAATTCAACTCTTTCCATAGAATCCAGACTATGCAATGCATGCTGACACCGTGTCATGAATGCTCTTGTTCACAATACTCTACTCGTTAACATTAGTAGTCATGGCATGTATTATCACTTCTTTATTCATATTCGTCTTACTACATTCATCTAGGAGCTTATCATTAAAAACAGTGCTACCAACAAAACATATAGATAAAACCCTTGACATGTCCGCATAAATGCTGTTACAATTCAGTTACAGCTAATCATAGCAATACTTAGCAATAGAGCTTTATAAACATTCATAGTAGTATAGCATGGGATTAATACAAAGAATACCATATATATACTATATATGCTTACACATCACATACAAATTGCTTTAGCAGCCCCTATGCATATTTGGAGTGAGGTTATAAATGCTCACCTCGATATACCAACTCTTACGTGTCCTCAATTGATGATCGGAACGAGATTCCCTACAAAGCATACGATGGAATTATGGTTAGACGTGAACTCCTGAAGTGAGGGCATAATGGTAATTTTACCAAATAAGGTTAAAGACCTCAAGGTAGTGATCTCCGTGTCATTCTAAGTGTAACACCATTGACTAGACTCAAATCGGAGTCCGTCGCAAAAAAAGGCTAGGTTTTCTACATCAATGTGGGCCCTAAGGATAAGCTGTATTTTCAATATTACCAAAAGGTCACCAAACTTAAGAAAAACGTTCTTGACATTATTCTAAGACTCTAGGAACTAACCGCGTAATTTTCGAAGCTATAGATTAATTATTATCAATTATTGAAGATAAACAATACCATAAAATATTCGAAAAGGAATTTAAATACTTAAATATATCTATACTGAGAAATTAGTATTTAGAAATATGTATAATAAATAATATTCATTAAAATACACTCTCAGTATTTTTCTCATAATTTTCGAAGCTCGATTAGTATTTTTAATAATTATCACACTCATAAAATAGCTCCTGATACACCCAAAATTGGCTCCATCCTATGACCGAGCGGTTCTAATCAGCAGCCGGTCCATGCCCCGGTCAAATCATGTACAACTCCTCGGATAAGCATCATCCCGAGCGGTCTAGTCAATGGAACTCATCATCCCGAGCGATTTATCCACGACCCGGCCAACAGGTCGAGAAAACCGCGCAGGCACATCCCACCGCAGGAACAGCTCATCCGGGCCCACAAGCATGATCCCGAGCATTACGGGCGGTTTCCTACTCAAGCTAGAAGACTAATGGAAAGTGCCCACTGTTTCCTAATTCAATTAGTAAACCCCCATAATTAATGCCAATCTATATCGATTGGATTATATTTCCTTATCCATGTAAGAGTAGGTCTCTTGCATCTATAAAAGAGACCTCTCACCCCAATTGAGGGGGCCAACTCTTTAGTCTACACAGCACCTCTATAAAATTCACCATTATACGCATACACCTGGCCGATATTACTGGTAGTGACTCTCCTCTTTGTTGGCTCACCAGGCCCGTCGGTGATCTGCTAGTGAACGTGCTCAGACACACCCGTGGACGTAGGTACCTTCATTAACAGGGCCGAACCACATACAAAAAATAGTCTCTCTTTCTCTCTCTTAAAATTGCTCTACTTTACTCTTACCAATTTCTGGCATCATCAGTTTTGCGCCGTCTGTGGGAAACGACAAGTCTTCTCATCAACAAATCTCTTGACTGATCGTCATGCCACCGAAGAAGGGTAAGAAGGCTGATCAGCAGTCCGACCGAGATGTTCTTCCGGCCCCGGCACTGGCTGCGGCAGTCATGACATCTGAGCAGATCACCGCGACCTTCACACAACTCTTGGAGGGCCAGCGTCGAATCCAGCAACAGATCAAAGCCCTGCTAGCCCAGCAAAGCAGTCCTCCAGGGGCCGAAAAACGACCCAGGAATGTTGCGTACAGTCGGGAACCGATCTTGACTAGGCAACGTGCCTGAGCCAACCCGTCCCGTGTTGAGGATGCCAGAGACATCAACAGTGGGCGTGCTGCCCGAGAGGAAAGGAGGGAGCATATGGCCCGGGAATCAGTCCAGGGTCACTCGGTCGAGAGCTGAGTCGTCCCTGGGCACACGGTTACCCGGAGTCATAGCCGAGCCCGATCCCAGAGGACAGCACCTCGCCATGAAGAAAAAGCCTCTTCCACCGACTCGGCCAACCCCTCGGATACCGGTCGGGAAGGAGTGGAAGCCCGAATCAAGGACTTACAGAAGCAGATCGATGGAGTGGCCAAAAATCTTGGTCAAAACCGTGCTCAAAATCATGCCAATACCAAGACAGAGTCACCATTCTCCAGCCAGATCATGAGGTTTGCCATCCCGCGCAAGTTTAAGCAGACTCGCCTAGATCCCTATAACGGCTCGGGGAGCCCGATCGATCACGTCCGGACCTACAAGGCTCAAATGGCCCTAGCCACCAACTTCGATGAACTACACTGCCTAGCCTTCCCCAGCACTTTGAAAGGCACGACCGCCCAATGGTTCTACTCGTTAGAGCTCCGATAGGTCCGCAGTTTCACTCAACTCAACAAACAGTTCATCAATCAGTTCATCGGTATGCACGAATGGCCAAAGCCTGGCATACATCTACTGACGGTCATACAAAGGAATAATGAGACCCTCAAGGAGTTCACCGGCCGGTTTAATCAAGAGAAGCTCAGCATCTACGATCTTGATGAAACCGCTGCTATCATAGCCTTCTGCTCGGGATTTCAACACACCAAGTACGCCGCGTCGTTCCACAGAAATCGACCAAAAACTTTGGTTGAGCTCTCTGAAAGGGTTGTAAAATACATTGATACTGAAGAATTTCTGAAGACCAAAGACCCCGGACAAGAAAGCGACAAGTCTTCCGGAAGCAGGCAAAAGCGAGATCAGCCCGGGAGTTCTGACAGTTCTTCCAGTTCGCAGTGGTTTGAGTCCGGCAACCCCGACCCAACCTCTAGTTCACATCGGTCAGGATCAATTAGCTTCGACTTTGCCTTCAGCACAGAGAAATCAGGGGCCTAACGATCCTGATTTGACCTCCTGTCTGCATCGGTCGAGATGAGCCCGACTACAGTGGTACTTGCCTGATCACCACATGAGGCTCCACCGATTGTCAGAGAGCCCTTTCAAAGACTTCGAGCCTAACCCCGAAGCATACAAAGACCTCGGGCCTAACCCCGAGGCATAAGAAGACCTCGGGTTCTGAACCCAGGCATAAAAGACCTCGGGCTCCGAACCCAGGCACAAAAGACCTCGGGCTCCGAACCCAGGCACCAAAGACCTCGGGGTCATGCCCGAGGCACCGGCTTTGCTTAGGTCCAACCGACGATGGAGGCAAACCTCCTAGGTGACTGATGATGGCAAGCTTTAAAAGGCCCTGCAACCACCATGTTCTAGGTCGGTTACCTACAGTTCATAGCCTCTATAAGACCCTCGTCTTAGCGAAAGCTTGGGGGCAAGACGGCACAGTGAACTAAACATACAATCATACCAGGTATCTACAGGCCTCGCGGATAACCAAGTCAAAATCTTGGACAACCCGAGCACCTACAGTACTCAGAGGCATTAACTCCACTTAGGTCTAGACCGATGATAGAGGTGACTAAATCTCTTAGGTTGGCAGACGATAGAGGAGCAAAAAAACCCTAAAGCAACGTGATTTAGGTCGGCTCCACCAACATGGTCAAGCTCTTCTCCCAACAGTCTTGACGAAGGCTGACCAGGCGGAAGACAACCATCCTGGGGAGTTAACACAAAAGGACCCTAAAGTGATATGCTTTAGGTCGGCTTTTCCAAGATGGTCAAATTCTTCTACCCACAACCTTGACGAAGGTTTACGGGTAGAAGATAACCATCCTGGAAGCTAACTCAAGTAAAAAGACACCGAAGTAGGCTGAGTCTCAACTCCTGGTCATTTCCCGAGCATTCAAAGACTCCGAATTAGGCTGGGTTTCAACTCCCGGTCAGTTCCCGAGCACCTAACAGTCCCGAACTAGGTTGGGTCTCAACTCTCAGTCAGTTCCTGAGGACTTACCAGGCTTAGAAGCCCCGAGGCAGCTTCTCCAAGCACTCAGACAGTGGCAAGTACCATCAAACTGATTTCCAAACTTGCCCCGATATAGCATCTGGCCAACCTTGGAAATGGGGGGTAGCTGATACACCCAAAATTGGCTCCATCCTATGACCGAGCGGTTCTAATTAGCAGCTGGTCCATGCCCCGGTCAAATCATGTACAACTCCTCGGACAAGCATCATCCCGAGCGGTCTAGTCAATGGAACTCATCATCCCGAGCGGTTTATCCACAACCCGACCAACAGGTCGGGAAAATTGCGCAGGCACATCCCACCGCAGGAACAGCTCATCCGGGACCACAGGCATGATCTCGAGCATTACGGGCGGTTTCTTACTCAAGCTAGAAGACTAATGGAAAGTGCCCACTATTTCCTAATCCAATTAGGAAATCCCCACAATTAATGCCAATCTATATCGATTGGATTATATTTCTTTATCCATGTAAGAGTAAGTCTCTTGCATCTATAAAAGAGACCTCTCAACCCCCATTGAGGGGGCCAACTCTTTAGTCTACACAGCACCTCTATAAAATTCACCATTGTACGCATACACCCGGCTGGTATTACTGGTAGTGCCGCCCCTCTTTGTTGGCTCACCAGGCCCGCCGGTGATCTGCTAGTGAACGTGCTCAGACACACCCGTGGACGTAGATACCTTCATTAATAGGGCCGAACCACATACAAAAAATAGTCTCTCTCTCTCTCTCTCTCTCTCTCTCTCTCTCTCTCTTAAAATTGCTCTACTTTACTCTTACCAATTTCTGGCATCATCAGCTCCTTTATAATTATTAAAAATACTTAAACTATAATATTATACCCTTTATATTCTATAATATTGTATAAAATACCGATAGGGACATATCCCTAATTTTTCACAATTTATGAATATATACAAGTATTTATTAACCATTTAAATACCTTTTAAAACTAATGTCTATTATTTATTTTAACCATATAAATAATAAATATATAATACCTAATATAATAATGCTATGCAGAATATCATACAATAATATATATAGCTTGAGAGTATTTATAAGTACATTTAAACTATTCATAAATAATTAGAGTCATTTACAACTATTAGTAAGGAATGAATAATAATAATATTTTTATTAATTCACCAGACCCAACAGGCCAACCCGAACCGACCCGATCTTAAATGGGTAACTCATATATAATCACAAAGTAACCCAATCTAAAAACCTATTCGGGTTGAACCTAAATCGGAACCTAACCCATTTGTAGACACAGACTAACTCAACCCATGCCCGACCCGTACCCAAGTCTTATAACCTAAGCCCCAAACATTTTCTTTTTCTTCTCTGGTGAAACAGGGCCGCCGGAAAGTCGGGGCTTCACCGGGAAACTTCCAATGCTAGTTTATCTCATCTCTCTCCATGAAAATTCATGAAACCAACGGCAAAAGAACCGGAATTCACTCCTCTATATCACACTCTAAGCTAGGAGTCTGGTTCATTCGATTTAGGTACCTGCTAGTCCATTATCCTTTTTGGGTATTTTGGGACTAATTGCTTGTATGGCCAACCAAATGTGATCTATACCAAAAATTGCTCTTAGGGGCTCTTTCTGGGGCCATTGGGGTCTGTTTGATTCAATAGAAAGAGGTTTTGGTCTTGCTTTGAAAATCAAGCTTCATTGGTGATGCCTTAATGGCTGCCAGAGCATGTACAGAGCTTAAGGCTCTATTTGGTTTTGTGCATGTGGCCCTAGGGTCTTCTAAATGTCATGCAGGGACACAAAAATGAGAGTGGGCTACGGGTTTTACCTCAGGTGGCCTCGAGTTCTCTTCAAACTTCTTCGATCTCACTCTCTCTCTTCTTCTTCCTCCTCTGTATCTTTGCATGTGTGTGTGCTAGGAGGGAGCGGACATGGAGGGAAATTCAGAGAGGGGGTAAGTATAGTGTAGAAGACAATGTGGGGGTGTTGTATAAACGGGGGTGGTGGTGTGTGGTGTTTAATCTCAAACTCTCTCGAGTTCTCTCCCTCTCAAGCTCCCTGTTTCTCTTTCTACATAATCTGTGAATGTATGTGTGTGATGTAGAATGTGTGTGTATATGAAGTATATATATATATGAGAGAAAGGAGTTAGACAAGTGTTCACCATGCTAGGGTATGAGGACCAAGCATCCAAAGAGGAGTGCCAAATGTTGTGTGGTGTGTGTGCATGGGTGACACATGGCGGGTGGTAGCCACATGGCTGCCATGTAGTAGTGGTGGGGCCCATGACTTGATTTACATGCTAAAGCATAGGGTTGCATGCATATGTCAATGTACGTGCACAACTGCAATTGTGCCTATGTACGAGGTTGTGTACGGGGTTAAGTATAATATTCTGTTGATGATTTCCAACTTAGAAACTACACACGTCGAGGTTACGCTTCTAATAGACACTAGTTTATTACTAACGTCATCGTTGTTGACAAGACAATTACTAAGGATCCTATCCAAAGGTTCCTAATTAAGGAAATCTTAATGGACCTTCTGTAACTGTCCCACGGTGACATCACTAATTTGATTATTCCTATGTCTAATTTCTAGAAATTTTGGGTGCTACATCAATGTTAAGCTCAGCTAATTTCTTTTTAGTAGTACATTTATTAGCTAAATGTCCTACTTTCCCACACTTCCAATATACACGAGTTTCTCGTGTAGTAGAGGGTTTTTGAGATGTTTTTCACTTGGTATACTTCCTCTTAAGGGGTCGGGGTGGGGGTCGGGGTGGGGGTTGGGGTGGACGAGCTAGCTTAGTTCTAGGAGGATTTCTTCTCCTGGTAGTTTTATTACTTTGTTTTCCTTTACTTCTAGATTTTCTTCTAGAAGGTTTTGTATAAGGAATATCATTGCCAAACTGTTTACAGAAATCTCCTAGTTCTTGTTACTAGTACGATTCTATTTTTTCATTTGATATTGTAACTTCATGCCATTACAGATACTTAGTCCAACTTGGATACAGACACTTATAATATGTCCATAATTAAGGGTAGCATAAGGAATATTATTTCCATCATGCTGATCTCTTAATTTTTGTAACCCTTTCTTCAAATAAATGTGGAAGCCCATCAATGAAACGAGCTTTCCAGTATTCATTATTTGCATCAGTCCTTTGTGTAACTCTGCAAATAAAAACATCTTTGTACCATCTGAAATGGGATAAAGAAGGACATCTAAGGTTCATTAGAAGTTCTATACCCTTTTCATATCTTTGAGGTGTACTTCCAACAAATTGTTGGATTATAGTTTGCACCAATGTAATAATAGCATCAGGAACCATGGCTAGCTGACCATCAGCTCTTGTTTCTACTTTAACAGTTTCTAAGATTTCTAACCTCTGCTGATGTGTGAGGATGTTATCCCACCACCCTTTAAGATAGCCAGAACAATCATTAGAGAGAACCATAGCAGTGTCCTTTTCAGTGTTTCCACTATATTTACTTACAGATGCCCACATAAGCATTCTGTGGATAGTTTCATAGATTTGGTGTTCTGAGAAACCATCAATATTCCACTCATACATAATTTTTCCATCATAAGCATTTTGATGAAGAAAGAAATCTTCTTCTTATAAAAGATCTTACAAAGTGGATCTATGATAATAAAAAGGAATTACAGAATGATCATACCTAATTTTACTGACCTGGGCATGTTCATTGTTAATAAAATTTGATTCAGTCATACAAATCATGTCCTGAACTTGATCCTAGTCTTCCTCTTCTGCTGAATCATTAGATCCATCAAAATTTTGTGATAAGACGTTTATAGAAATGGATTTTATTTTCTTTACAAGAAGATCAACAAATTCTTCTTCCTCCTTTTTGTTTTGTGAAACAAATTTATCAGCTTTATAAGGAGGTTGGATAGTTACAAGTTCAAAAGATAAGGAGCTTGCTATATTCTTTGATTTATTTTTCTGAATAAGAACATGTTGTTCTTTTTCAGAAAGTTTATCTTCGATTCTATCCAATTGTTTTCCAATTGTGTGGATAGAAATATTGGCCCAATTATTCTGTTGTGACAACTAAACATTGGTAACCATATTTGAAGAGGTTTTTGGTTTGCTTAAGTAAGCAACCGCCTCCAAATCTTTATAATTTGCTTTAAAATCAATATGCATAGGAGGAGGATGAGAACCTTGAATAGTTCCTTTGTCCCCATGTAATCTCCATATTTCAACAGTAATGGCATTCAACACTTTTTGTGAAGGAAACCATTGATTAAACCAATCCACAAACCATGCAATAGTTTGTTTATGGTCAAGATCTTAGTAATACAGATCCTTTCTGATAAATAAATCTTTTTTTACTAAAGATTTTAAAATAGTCTTGTCTGAACTCCTTGTCTTTCTTAGACATAAATCTTTATTTTAATAATTCTTAAAAAAGATTCTGGACTAAAATCTATTAAGCATAAAGAGAATTGTTATCATATAGAGGATAAGAGGGACTGAAGGGATCCCTTTGCTTTTGATCCTCCTGGTTTTCAGGTCCATTGATTCCATGAGGAATTTGTTGCTCTGATGTCTGAAAACCTTTTAAAGTATTTTCTTTCTCTAAAGTTCGAAGATGGTCCAGATCTATGTTAGGCCTGGGTTGATTTGACATAGAATGTCTTGAAGAAGAAGGATAAGACACATTATAAGGTTTTTTTGTGAAAAACTTCTTGAAGAAGAACTTCTTCCTAAAGAAAGTTTACTAAACCGTGTGGGAGTAAAAGTAACCTCTACATCACCATCTTTAGTTTGGTTAATTTGATTTAATTGAGATGGAAGGACTTGTGCAGGTGGAAATGCATTAGGTAAAGTCCAATCCAAGGGAAGATCAATTTCTTCCCATTTAATAAGTCTAGGAGTAGCAATATTAGTTGTGAGACAATTACTATCTATTGCTACAATTTTTCCTACTACTATCAATACTACATATAGGATCTATTATAAGGTTATGAATACCTTATGTCCTAATACAGTATTACGATAGGAAAGTGGAACAATGAAGGACAAAAGAAATAAATATAATACATATTTATTAAACATTGTGCAAATGAGAGCACTTTTGCTCACCCAAATTTGATTCACTATTGCTCACCCATGCTTTCACTGCCTGACATGTGTCCCTTTTCATTTCCATTTTGACCTTGTATGAGACACATGTCAGGCAGTGAAGACATGGGTGAGCAATGGTGAATCAAATTTGGGTGAGCAAAAGTGCTCTCATTTGCACAATGTTTAATAAATATTTATTATATTTATTTCTTTTGTCCTTCATTGTTCCACTTTCCTATATTACCCTTGATGTGACATTGACTTTCTAGCTCATTTCTTTTTTTCCAGTCTCCTAGGAAATAAGGCTTGTCTTTTGGTGTGGGGGTATTTGTAACGACCCACCTCCCCGTCTAGCAACAATACTGTCCGCTTTGGTCCTAAATACAAAGAACTTCCCAGGGTGTCACCAATCCCTAGTATTGCTCTAGCAGCAGAATGCTTAACTGTGGAGTTATTTCGTGTTTAGCACCCTCACGGTTTTAAAAGGCCTTGTTGCATATAGAGGGGCGGTTAATCCTTATAAACTAGTCCAGGAACTTCACCCAGGCAATGTGGGACAAGCCCCCACACCCTACCACACCTCATCCATCTTGGCTATCCTATCTCAGGAGTATTGGCTCTTGTTCATCACAATATTATAGGTAGTGTTAGCCTTGAATTTCTTTAAGGCATTATTCATATTTGTTTTGATGATGAAAAATCTATTGATAATAGCATGTTTGCAATTGTTCTATTCTAAACTATTATCAAGTCATTTTCATTGTGCTATAATCTCTTGATTTATGCATTTAAATGTTCTGACTTTGTTTGAGATCATGAGATAGCATATGGTGAAGTCCAAGAGTGATTGAGACAAGGATCAAGCTTGAAAACTTGATGACTTTTCATCCTTGGTTGAAGACTAGGATGTACTTGTAAGCATTTTGATCAATCACTCGTAGGGGCTTAAGTAACTTTAATTGGACTTTAGAATCCTTACTCTCATACTTTAAAATACTTTCAAGGACCTAAACATACTTTAGACCACTCAATTAAATTCATTTCACAAAAGTTTTCAAGTGGCTAAGTCAAAATTAAGTACCCTTTGCAGATGGGCCATCTTTAAAGAAAAACCTGATCTAATTGGTAAGGAACTAGAAGTTGAGTTTTATATGGTTGAAAGGCATTTGAATCTAGTTTTCGAATCTTTAAACGGATCACAAATACAAGTTTTGTAGAGGGAGTGATGGACTTTTTATTAAAGAGGTGTCAATCTGCAAAAAAAATAAGAAATCAAGTCGACTAGAAAATTGCATGTCCAGTTGACCGGAGGTATTGTTCAGTCAACTAGATTTCACACAGAATGTCGCTTCTCTACTATAAACTTTTCAATCTATCGAACCTTCGATCCAGTCGACTTGATTGCACAGAACAACACTAACGGCTAGTTTTTGTAGCATTTTAAGTTGCTTTAAATATACCCCATCACCACCAACGACTATAATCTTTCAAAAGTTATACACAGGGGTAGTTTTAAGTGTTATAAACTACAAGGAATATTAACAAAATCATTCAACCAACTTGGTTAATCATCATTTCTATTTGAGCCCTAGTTTGAGTGAAAAGTCAATTTGCTCTAGATTTCAATTGTAATTCTTGAGAGAGTAAATTGTAGTGAGCTTTCATTTGTTGTCACGCCCCGACGTAGCATTAATATGGAAAGCGTTTAATTTCCTTTATGGATCCGTAGGTCATGACAGTTTGAAGAATCGATTCCATCCCAAACGTCAACAACAAAAACATATAATCAGAGTTAAGAAATCAAGGCTTACAAAATTTTTCTAACTTAATACATATTACAATATGGGGTCTACTAAGGCACAAGCCGCCTTAAAACAAAACAATATCTATCATCTATTACAGTCATCCTTAGTACAAAACAGTTCATGAATTAAAGCATAGAATATTAATAACAGTTTTATCTTCAAAAAGCAGTCGTTCTCAGTTTGCATAGTCATAAGGCCCCGCGTAGTCATAACCTGAAAAACCTGAACACGAATGTCCAGGGCGCATCAACGGCGTCAGCTTTAAGAAGCTGGTGAGTATTAAAAACATAAGTTTGAATGTAACACATACTCATTTACCATTTTCCAACTCTCATTTAATTCAACAAGTTTATATTAAAGAAAGGAGTTCATTTTAGGAAACAAGCACAATATTATTTAAAAGATATGATTCACATATATGTGACCGTGTATGAGAACAATGCACCATCTCATCTTACCGACTCTTTTCTCTCGACAAAACCTAACAATCCACTATCTCATACCAGTATCTTTGAAACGCTAAGATAGCCACACTTTAGCACAGGGGTGCCAGTGAATGTCCAGTTTGCCTCACACTTTAGCACGGGGTGCCAGGGAATGTCCAATGCCTCACACTTTAGTACCTAATCCGCCTCGCAAATACATCACACAGTATCCAGACTCGGGTACCGGGGAGTATACGTAGGCCACACTTTAGCACTACCATGGGTGCCAGGGAATGTCCAAGTTCGGCTTCACATACTTTGACACTACCATGGTCGTCAGGGAGTGTCCAGTTTTTGCCACCGTCGCATTTCAAAGACACCCTCGCCGAAATCTCAATCACAACACACTTTGGTACTCACTTACTAGGGAGTGTCCACAACACAAACTCAACCGCACTCACTGTGACACACTGACCATTACTCTTTTCCATACTAACCAACACTCACACTCACCATGCATGTACAACTGACTCCACATGTATGTCATGAAACTTTAAACATAAAGTAAATCACTGAAATGTAGAAACAACGTGCGTACGGGGATTGATAAGTCATAATACAATGTTTTAATCGTCCAAACATACCCAAATAGGATTCCATTTTAGTAAATTTCCCAAACGGAGCTTTAACAGTTCATAAAATATCACCCAAACAGTTCCTTAACACAAGACAAGCAAAAACTAGAAACAGTCCAAGGTCACGCGCGAGGGCGCTCGCGCGATGGGTCGCTCGCGCGATATGCCCAATTTTCCTTTTCTTTATTAAAACTTTTCCATTTGTCAGAATATAGGGAGATCGCGCGCGCGAATCGCTCACGCGATTTGCCCGATTTTCATTTTCTTTTAAAAACCTTTTCTGTTTGCCTAGAACCAGCCACCTCGCACGCGCGGGTCGTTCGCACGGGCCGCCCGCGCGATCGCGCGCGTGAGATGAAGCAGAGGCTTCGTCGTCCTCGCTGAAACTCCCCTGTTTCAGAATTTCAGGGCCTTTCTTGACCCATTTTTAGAACTGTTTGTATATGTATCATATTATATATAGATCTCTTTGTTTTTCAACAAGGATTAAGAATTTATGACTAATTTTACATGAATCAATCTATAACTCTTGAATTTTATGAAAAACTAAAAGTTAACAAAACTTCAATCTTAATATACTTTTTCATATGAACAAATCAAGTTATAAAACTTTAAACATGGCATCTACAACATGTAATCTTTCATATTTATCTTAGAAAATGGATTTTGATTGAGTTTGAAAAATCTTGATTTCAAAGCTATGGAGGTTCAAACATAAGATCAACAATGGTGATCCTTAAATCAACTATTCAAAATAGTAAATAAAGGATAAATTACATTCTAAGTGAGTTAGTAATACTCACAGATTGAAGATAGAAGTAATGGATTGAGAGAGATAATCAAAATAGGATGACCCACTTCAAGCTAGAGTTATGGAGTTTTGTGTAGCTTTCTCCCTCTAAGAATTTCAGTAGCTATGAACTCTCAACTTTCTCTTTTCTCTCTGTGTGTTTAGTGCAAAATGAGTAGAGTGTGTGGGATGTTGAGATTATAAAGAGTTAGAATGGTTGAACTTGGAGGCCAAGAAAAACCTTAAACACTCAATAAAAGATTTGATTTCAATTTTAACTAAATACACCTATTGACAGATATGTATATACGTATATACATACATTCAGATTTTGAAGGGGCAACATAGATTAGTAGGGGGCATTTTGATGTTGTTTGGGAAAACAAGCTTATGGCACAACAATTACACATACAATAAAGCATTATCCAAACTATGCCCTAACAAATGATTACTTGCCATAAATGGAAAGTAAAGCGTATGTCATGTCCAACTTTACATTACTTCCAAAATCTATGGAAGTTTAGCACAACGCGGACAGTTTAGGACACAGACTGGTATTTTTCCCGGCACGGTGATCACCACAAAATACAAAAAATTCATTTTAATGTAGGAAATGATTTCCCAATTTTTTAAAAATACTGTTTGAGTCAAAAGAAATTATTTTCACCGTTTTGAAATAAAGATTTGAAATTCAACGCAGGTGTTGCTAAATTTTATAAAATTGCAATTTGACCCCAAAAGAATTTTAATTATGAAATAAAACAAGAAATCGATTTCAACATGAGAGTTGCAAATTTAAAATAATCCTACGAACACAGATTAAACATGGAAATTCAAATTAAATTTAAATGTGTCAAAGGCAAATACACATAATTAAATGGAAATGCAGGTTGTTACATTTGTATTATCCACTCACTAAGGAGTTGTTGTATGAGCTTTTATTGTATCCATCCACTCTAGAGAGAGAGAGCTCAATTTGTAATTCAAAATATTTGTAAAGAGTGGGAGTTAGTAACCCTTGTGTGCATAGAAAGTTGTTCTTTTTTGGGAGAGTTGAAGACTCTTGTAACGGTTTGATCTACACCCTTGAAGTAGGTCAGATTAAAGGAATCCTCAAGAGGTGTTCTTCAGGGTGGACGTAGGCTGCGATGTGCAGATTTCCGAACCACTTGAAAACTCGGTTTGCAAGTGTCTTTTCCTTCCTCTCTTTACACTATTGTTTGTGATTATGTTTAATTTGCAATTAAATTTTTAAAAGGTTTATTTTCTGCTAAAACTTTATTCTTCCTCGGTAATGTTTCCAATTTGGGTCAACAATTGGTATCATAGCCTCGACCTTTCTATTTTCAAAAGATTTTACAATCTAGAGTTAAGATCGAATGGAAACCAACTCTTCTTGCATTTTTTATAGTGAGGGTCAATCGGTTTCTAGACCACCATATTTTAATGGCTCAAACTATGCTTATTAGAAAAATAGAATGAGAATCTATTTGATTTCTCAAGATTTTGATTTATGGCAAATAGTGGTCAAAGGGCATCATCTTCCTACAAAAATTAAAAATGGTATTTCTATTCCAAAAATGGAAGATGAGTATAATGATGCTGGTAAGAAACTCATAAAATTAAATGTTATGCCAATGAATTTGTTATATTGTGACCCAAATGAATACAATAGAATTTCATCTTGCGAATTCGTAAAAGAAATTTGGGATAAACATGAAATAACTCATGAAGGAACAAGCCAAGTCAAAAAGTCTAAAATTAATTTGCTTGTTCAATCTTATGAAATGTTTAAAATGTTGCCTTTTGAATCTATTGGTGATATGTCTACCCGGTTTACAACTATTATCAATAGCTTGAAAATCTTGGTAAAGCTTATGGTAATGAAGAAATTATTGAGAAAATTCTTAGGGCTTTACAAAAACAATGGCAACCGAAGCTCACGACTATCCGGGAAGTGAAGGATTTGACAAATTTATCAATTGAACAACTCATGGGATCACTCATTACCCATGAAATGGAGTTAGCCGTGCTTGTTGAAGAAGACAAGAAAAAGGAAGTGAAGGAGATCAAAAGAGGAGATATAGCCTTGACATCCTCAAGCTCAAAGAAAGGGAACAAAGTTCATGAGAGTGATGAGAATGGGGATACGGCTTTGATCACCCAAAAATTCGTAAAGTTTCTAAGGAAAGAAATATCGGTAAAGAAGCCTCTTAACGATGAAAAATGCAAGATGAATGTAATGAAGGCCACTCAAAGTAGCCCCGAGAATAAATCATCAGGCGACAACTCAAATGAAGATGAGATCGTCAACCTTTATCTCATGGCAATAGAAAATGGGGTAACCTCTACTTCTTGCTCTTCCAATGACTCTAATGATTTTAATGAATTTCAAAACAATGAGTCAAGTTCTATGGAAACAAAAATTCAAGAAGGTTATTGCATTACAACTCCTCTATCATTGAAAGATCATAAGTATGATCATTGGAAGAGGAGAATAGAAATTTTATTTTCTTTCAGTTGACTACAATCTTTGGAAAATTGCCAAAAATGATTTTTCTCCTAAACCAAAGATTGAATGGAATAAAAGTGATCAAAATAACTTTCTATTGGATCTTAAGGCTATGAAAATTCTATACAATTCTTTAGATGATATTTTATATAATAAAATTTGTTCATGATCTAGTGCAAATGAAATTTGGTTATGTTTAGAAAATTGTCATTTTACTACAAACCCAATCTGTGAAGAGGAAAGAGTATGCCTATTTTCAAATGAAGAAGATCATGAGAAAAATAGAAAAAGGGGCCACTTGGGAAGATGACAACTTATCCGATAATGACTCATGTGACCAAGAAGGTGCACAAGAAAATTTGGTAAACTATAATCATACATTTGCTGTTGAATCCCCTAACTATAATAAACTTCAATGTGCATATGAGGAGTTACCTGAGGAGTTGGAAAATTTGGGAACCAAATGCATAGCTCTCAAAAAGAATTTTGCTATGCTTTCAAAAGAACTTGTTGAACTGAAATCTCAAAATGAAATTTTGAAAAAGGAAAATGAAGTGCTTGCTTCAAACAGTCAACCTTCAAATGAATTTGAAAAAGAGAATATTGAGTTGAAAAGGCAAGTGGACGATTTCACAAAAAGTTTGGCAAAATTTACATATGGTTAACACTATTTAAATATGCTTTTGGGAAAGCAAAAATGTGTTTTTGAAAAAGCTGGTTTGGGATTTAATCGCATATACAAGGAAAAGAAGTACAAAAGCTTCTTTGCAAAGTCCACATCTTCTACTTCAATCTCTCAAAATTCTCACAAGAATTTCTTTGTTAAGGAATCAATCTCAAATGAGACCCTTCCCCATGTAACTTGTCATTATTGCATTAAAAAGGCATGTTAATTATAAATGTTCATTTCAAAAGAAAATTAACATGGTTTGGGTTGTGAAGGGATCCTCTCCTACCATCTTGGAAAATGAAGCATCTAAGAGGTGCTCAGACAATTGTTAAATCTCTTACCTTAAGCCTAGTAGGAGTAGGATAGTTTAACTTATTTTGATTGTGAAATTATACTTGCATTTCGAATGATACGCTATTTTGGTGTTCAAATATCCATCCTCCTAAGGAGATAATGTATAGTTTTGATCTTTTAACTGGTATTTATTCATATATGCATAAGTTGAGGGGAAACATATTATGATGTTTGCTTTAGTTGTTTCGGTATCTTGTTGCCTCCATGACATGTTCGCTTATCTTGAGGGGGAACCTTTAGTTCTAACCCCCTATTTTTTTTTGTTGTCAAAAAGGGGAAAAATGAAAGAGGTCTTTGAATAAAGGAAAAATTATAATAGAGATTGTTAGAAAGATATCATTCTTGGATTCATACTTTGTATATCTTGTTACTTTGAATGTTAGCATGAAAATAACCCTTATTGTGCTTTAATTGATATATCCCTATTGCATATTTTGACATCATCAAAAGAGGGGAAATTGTTAGCCTTGAATTTCTTCAAGGCATTATTTATATTTGTTTTGATGATGACAAATCTATTGATAATAGCATGTTTGTAATTGTTCTATTCTAAACTATTATCAAGTCATTTTCATTGTGCTAATCTCTTGATTTATACATCTAAATGTTATAACTTTGTTTGAGATCATGAGATAGCATATGGTGAAGTCCAAGAGTGATTGAGCTCAACAAGGATCAAGCTTGAAGACTTTTCGTCCTTGGTTGAAGACTAGGATTTACTTGTAAGCATTTTGATCAATCACTCATAGGGGCTCAAGTAACTTTAAATGGACTTTAGGATCCTTGCTATCATACTTTAAAATACGTTCAAGGACCTAAACATACTTAGACCACTAAATTAAATTCATTTCACAAAAATTTTCAAGTGGCTAAGTCAAAATCAAGTACCCTTTGCAGATGGGTGATCTTTAAAGACAAACCTGATCTAATTGATAAGGAACTAGATGTTGAGTTCTAGATGTTTGGAATGGTATTTGAATCTTGTTTTTGAATCTTCAAACGGATCGCATATACGAGTTTTGTAGATGGCATTATAGCCATTTTAGTAACCCTTGTGTGCAAGAAGAGGTGTTCTTCTTTGGAAGAGTTGAAAACTCTTGTAACGGTTTGATCTACACCCTTGAAGTAGGTTGGATTAAAGGAATCCTCAATAGGTGTTTTGAGGGGTGGACGTAGGTCGCGGTGTACGGATTGCCGAACCACTTGAAACTCGGTTTGCAAGTGTCTCTTTCCTTTTCTCTTTACATTATTATTTGTGATTGTTTTTAATTGGCAATTAAGTTTTAAAACGGTTTATTTTCTGCTAAAGCCTTATTCACTCCCCCTCTAAGGTTTCCATTTTGGGCCAAGATGTAGTTTATACAAAAATTATAGTTGACTTTCAAAGTGGAGACTTATTTTGTAACATCCAAAAAAGGAAAGGAGGACACTTATTTTGGAACAGAAGTAGTATATTTATAGATAAATATATACATAAATTTAAAAAGAACGAAGGAGGAAGAACAAGTTGGGTAATGGAACAGGCTTTCAAAAGGAATGGCAGGTTTGGCATTAAACATTGTTTTAAATAAAGTCAACCAAAATCTCCTAGTCAAACTTACGGAATTTAACGGGGAGGAATCCGATACTTATAATATCTGATAAGGGAGGTTAGTGTGATATCCCAAAAGTGATGGGTGGCGAGTGTGGTCGGGTCAAACCTCAAGGGAGGCATTCGACCGGTCGAATGGGTATCTTCGACCGGTCGAAAGTCCCTTTGACAGAAAACCACTTGGCTTTGTCCAACTTTCGACACGACAAGTACCATCGCCAAATCCATTTCTTCTGAAACTTTATGGAAGGTGCATAAACATATACAACAATATGTCACACTAAGGAAAACGTTTACAAAACTTGTTAATGACACGTTTGGCACAAATCTCAATAGTGCTACAAAAAAAAAACATGATCTATCGACTCCTTTACGTACTTAAATCCAAGCTCATGAGTTCTTTTACAACTCCAACATATCAAAAGACGTACATGATATATTATAACATTTCAGAACATATCTAGAGTTTCTATGTTCTATTACAATACTATCATCCGATTCTATTACAAGTTCCTAATGAAAACAAGTTAAACAATCATTTCTATAATAAAATAATGAGATAACCAAGATGAGTCGCCTTCAAAGTGAACCCCCAACCTCTCGTAATCACTTTGCCGATTCCTCGCTGGCATTAACACCTGAAATTGTTATTTGAATAACCACACATATTCGATTTGTTTAAGCTAATGCTTAGTGAATGAAACAACAATGTACATGAGTGATAAACATGCCCGTATTCACATATCTACATTTCATACTAGTCTCCGAAGTCCCATGTGTACGTTCCACTCTCCTAATCTGCGACTCCTCGCCAATAAGTCCACGTGAAAATGTAAGACCCACATGTTTTTTCTTAAAACGTGCAACCTTATTCCTATGAAGACTTCACAACGATTGCTTGATGCACGCACTCCTTTGAACCAAATAACAAATAAACATGCTCAAATACATTTCACTGTGCTTTTGATATAATCAAAACATTTCACTGTGCTAATGGGCCTACTTATCAATATAGTTGATCAATATGAACTACATAACATATCTCTATAAATTAACACATGCTTTTCATATCAAACATGAATACATGTTATGAAATCATTCTAAAACACATACTTGAATCACTCACCTCCAATTTACGCTTCTAAAATACAATCCAAGGAAAACTCGAGTACGAAGAACGTGTAGTAATCCTTCTAGTACAATTCCTATCGATCAGAATTCTAGTTATCAACTTTTTAGGAAAATTCTAGAAAAAGAGTTTTCAGAAAACTTAGCCAAACAAGGCCTAACAGATATCAAAATGAAGCTCTTACCTCAAGGAGTTCGAATGTGAAATTCGGGGAAAAATAAACGGACAGAAGGTCATCGATTTGTGCCAGAAAGCTCCAAGCAACCAAATCCCCAAATCTCCTCTTTTGAATTTCTAATTTAGGGTTTGAACTAATAAAAATATCTCATGAGTTTCTATATATAGGCATGACTCTTGGGAATTATGTTTACCTCTCTGCGAGTCCTCAAAACTCCTAATCAGTCTCCGAAACTTTCTACACAGCTAATTCATAACTTCACGAGGGAAAACTAAAAATTATAAAAGTTTTCACCTAAGTTTCGTTTGGGTGCTAAAACGTAAATTTTTACATGATTTTACAAAATTACCAACTAGCCCACCAATTCTGAAGCGTGTTAATTTGTCCTTACCAGGATACTAAAATTAACAAAAGAAACATAATCTAAACCAGAAAATAATACAAATAGTGAAAAACACAAGTAAACATTTATTTCCAGATAAACATTTAAGGTATTTCACAATGAATGTCTCATACTCAGAGAGACTTCACAACATCAAACACTCATTTAATCCCGTCCCATTGGGTTCTCTTGTACAGATACCCAAATCGACTTATGAGTCAAAATTTACTCATACATGTGCCAAAATGCACAACACATCACATTATCATGCATGACAATGTAATGGAATGCAATAATACAATTGTGGGTGTTATAATTCTTTCCCCCTGAAAAGAAGTTTATCCCCAAACTTGTACCTCATGTATCGAAAAGGTGTGGATACTGAGTACGCATCTCGATCGTGTTCACGAGCCTTAATCGATCGTGTTCACGAGCTCAAATGAGCGAGCCGAGCTTAGCCTTTATTGAGCCGAGATTCGAGCCCTTGTTGAGCGGCTCAACTCATATACACCCCTAGTTCTGTCGTTTGTCTATGACGTAACACTTTTACCTTTGATATCACCTTGTTTTTTAAGACTTGATACTTTCGATCCAATATTTCTACTAGATACGCAACATGCATCAAATCTCTCTAAATCTCATTCAACTTCGGAGTCATCACTTTCTCTTTATCCTCCGCTAAGTGTTTACATAACAATGATACATGAAACACGTTATGAACTTGAGCATACTCACTTGGAAAGTTCAATCGATACGCTAAGGTTCTAACTGTCTCAATGATCTCAAAAGGTTCTACATACCTCGGATTGAGTTTCCCGTACCTTCCAAATCTAGTAATCCCCTTTGAAGGTGACACCTTCAAATACACCAAATCTCCTACATCAAATTCCAACGGTCATCTACGCTTGTTGGCACAACTCTTATACCTACTCTGAGCTGTCAGTAACCTTTGTCTAATTACCTTTATCTTATTTGTCGTCTCTTGCACAATTTTTGGCCCTACAATCATTCTTTCTTTGACTTCTGTCCAACTAATCGGTGAACGACATACACGACCATAGAAAGCTTCATAAGGAGCCATCCCAATACTTGACTAAAAATTGTTGTTGTCTGCAAACTTAATCAACAGTAAGTGGTCTTTCCAATCACCCTGAAAATCTAGTACACATAAACGAAGCATGTCTTCCAAAATATGTATTACTCTTTCTGATTGACCATCAGTCTGAGGGTGAAAAGTAGTATTGAAATGAAATTTGGTACCCATTCCTTCTTGTAAGGCCCTCTAAAACATTGATGTAAAACTACTATCTCTATCTGAAATAATAGAAACTAGAATGCCATGTAGTCTCATAATCTCGCGAATATACAACTTAACTAAATTCTTCGGCTTAGTTGTTCGAAGCGGTAAGAAGTGCGACGACTTCGTCAAATGGTCAACGATCACCGAAATAATAGCATTCGATTTCTTAGACCTCGGAAACCCACTAACAAAGTCCATTATAATGTGTTCTCATTTCCATTCGGCTATCGGTAACGGTTGTAACAATCCCAAAGGTACTTGGCATTTCGCCTTCACTTGTTGACAACTCGTATATTGTGAAACGTAGCGTGCTATTTCCCTCTTCATTCCTGGCCATCAATGAACATGTCTCAAGTATTTATACATCTTGGTGCTTCCCAGATGAACGACATACTTCATATTGTGCCCTTCCTCTAAGATACTATGTTTCAAACTTTTCTCGTTAGGTACACAAATTCTACCCCTCAATCTCAAGACATCGTTCTCAAAAGTGATCCCGGTTGTTTACCCATCAGAATCTCATCACAAATCTTCTTCAGAGCCACGTCTTGAAGTTATTTCTCCATGATCTCGTGAATCAAGAGTGGTTGTGCTATAATCGTCGACATCAAACCACTTTCAATCCTCTAAATCACTTCAAGTTCTGAATTTTCCATATCTTGAATCAATTCTCTCTGAGAAGTCAAGTCTGAAGCTACGCTGGTTGGTGTCTTACGACTAAGAGTATCATCGACTACATTTGCCTTGCCCGGATGATACTGAATTGACAATCTATAGTCCTTCATCAACTCTTGCCATTTTCTTTGCCTCATGTTCAAGTCTCGTTGTATTAACAAGTACTTTAAACTCTTATGATTTGTATATATCTCACATTTCTCCCTGTACAAATAATGACGCCAAATCTTCAATGCAAAAATCACGGCAGCTAATTCTAGATCATGTGTCGGATAGTTTTTCTCGTGTGATCTAAGCTGTCTTGACGCATATGCAATGACCTTGTCACCTTTCTTAAGAACTCAACCTAAACCTCTATATGAAGCATCTCTACAATTATAACAATATTATCATCACATTCATCCACTCCACTCGACGTCACTCAGCATATAACGACACTCATTCCTAAGGCTCTAAACATATTACTCTGATACCACTAAATGTTATAGCCCGATCCCACAATAGCAGAACTGGAGCCCATGGCACACCACCGATGCTAAATCAATTCATTAAAGTTTCCAAAATCTTAGTTTAAGTACATGCAGCGGAAAAGAAACATAATTCTCGTTCTAGTACGTACCGGAGCCAACCAAAAGTAAACTTTCGCCTGGAGGCTTCAAAATTCAATCTAATTAATTCTCCTTCGAAAGGGTCCCAAAAGAGGCTTAAGTTTGTAATTAGAACATTTGAAAATGTTTGGAAGTAGGAGAACCAACTAGGCTGGCAGGGGGTATTTCGATCAGTCGAGCGTCCCTCTTGACCGGTCGAAAGTCCCATCGACCAGGTGCCTTTGCTGAAGTTTCAAATAGAGGGTCATTCGATCGGTCAAATGAGTATCTTCAACCGGTTGAAAGTCCCTTTAACAGTAAACCACTTGGCTTTGTCCAACTTTTGATGCAATTAAAAGTACTATCACCAAATCCATTCCTCTAAAACATTATGGAAGGTATATAAACATATACAACAATATGTCACACTAAGGAAAATGTTTACAAAACTCGTTAATGACACATTTGGCACAAATCTCAATAGTGCTGCAAGTCTAAAAAAAAACATGATCTATCGACTCCTTTACGTGTAGGAAAAATAGGTTTAAAATTTATTTAAACGCTCAGCAGAAAAACAAAGTTCAAAACTTTTATTGGTTGCCTGGATCTACTACTCATTAACTCTATAGAGGCGTACAGGAGAGGGGACAGGTGCATTACCTTATGGTCTTGAACCCAATTCTGATTTAGTCCTTCTCCTTCTTTGTACAGTAGCAACATCTAAGAGATCTTCACCCTTATGTCTCCTTGAATGCTCCCAGAGTGGCTAGGGTTGTTGGGAACCCTAATAGTGAGAATAGGGAAGGTTTGGGAACTCTAAACAAGTTCTGCATCAACTAGTACGTTAAAAATGACGACCTCTAATTTTAGGACGTAGCTGCCCTATTTATAGATTCCCAGAACCGACCTTACTTTCAATCGATCGAAGTGACTTCGATCGATCGAACTTTCGATCGATCGAACCACGTTCGATCGATCGAACTTGTCTAGACTTCAATCGATCGAACCAATCTTGACAGCATTCTCATTTGCCTTTCCAATCATTCTGGCGGAGCTAAGAGTGGGACCTCCTAGGTTCTTAATTACTGGCTCCGATTAATTATTATTCCATCTAGTCAGTACTCTTGACTAAGGAATCAATAATTAATCAATTATCATTAATGCCACTATAAAATGATAATTGCACTCCAGTGCATAAGAACATAATCACACATACATAAGTGATTGCTAGACTTGTATAATATGATACGGATGTCCCTCTACCAGGCAGTATTCGTATCTATCATTGGGATGTATGTCTTAAGATACTGTCGACCCAATAGATAGTACATCTTATATTCCTTAAGTATCATTCACTACTCTTGGATTACTAAACATGTCAACAATAACACTTTGTTGACAAGGCTGGCCAGCTCTCAGTAATCACACCTAGTGACATTCTCGAGGGAATACTTACTCTTCGTTTTATTGAAGAGGGTAGAATTCCATCTTGACAATATATGTTCCCAACGTTGCATACTTGATTACCCAAGATACCCAGGTGTTGATCTTGCAAGACCTCACTGATTGGTAAGTCAAAGCAACCAAGCATACAACTTGCGTCCATAACTGTCTCAGGATTGAGGACATGTATCCCTATACAAGTTTTGAGTTCCTATTGACGGTGACAGTATTTAGGTGTTAATAGGTTTAACTCAGGTCCGTCAATGCACCAAGTGCACTAGCATATTTACCAATAGTCAAAGACTCTTATGAATGAGATTCATCATTCTACCCTGTAGACGTTAATTATGCTACAGTGTATACCTGATAAGTTATCCAGACTTATCATCCACTGTGACTTATTTGAAACAACAAGGATTTGTGATTCATATCTCACATGTGTAATCACATACACAAATGAACCACATACAATGTTGTTTAAGGATTCCAGTCTAATATTCATCTCATGAACTAACATGCATAAATGCATTATGATTTTCCATTGTCCAACTAACTGGTTTGAGGGCATATTCCCAACAAACTCCCACTTGCACTCATAACCATATAGCGTTAGCACTAACACTAGCATAGTCTCTGTGACTAGTCAAAATCCTTAACCCGTAAGATTTTGCATAGGGACTAATGATCATCGACTGAAACAATCCATAGTAAAACATCTTTATGTTATACTATATCCCTAGACAAAAGACGTCACATGACATGTATCCAGTAAAGCTAATTTGAACATTGTCCAAAACACTGTCACCCTGCATATATCCGCTAGTTCTTTCTCAAGCCCTAGAGAATAGATACTTTGTGATAGTTCAGAAAACTTAACATTCAATTGGACTGATATCTGTGAACAACCTCAACAGTATAACTGATATCCATACCTAACATCACATACAAGGTTTATCAATAGCGAAGGCTTATGATATACCTTTCATGCGATATCTTTCATCTTGTATCCCTAGATACAAGTCTTGAAAGAGCAATAGGTTATGTTCAAAGGTGAAAAACCTTTATCGAAATGTTCTACGTTGAATCTAGCCAGCAACTTTCTAATATAGAAGTTTAAGACAATCTCATTATCTTAACTTTCTGATCTTGAATGAGCAAAATCTTAAGATTATAGCTCGCCTGACTATCAAGTATACTGTAGAAACTTAACCTTAATCATTGATGACACTACTTTAACATATCGCAATGATAAAGATGTCATCAATATATGGAACCATAATCACCACCACACTTCCTTTGCGCAAGGATCCTTTCATCCACTTAAGCTACATCCATACTTTCGATGAATCCAAAGTATTTTGACTAATATGTCAAAACAGATGTCCTTATCTCTGGATGATTGCTTAAGTCCGTAGACTTATGCAAATCATATACCGGAGCTTCCTTATCACAAAACTTCAATGCACAAGGAGATTTTAGCAACGCTAAGAATTCTCCCACTAGAATGAAGTACCGTTGTAGGAACGGATGAAGAGGTAATAGATTTTAGTTCTAGATGATTTATAGATTGCTTTAAGATATAAATTACTTTATTCTTTTATATTATCTTTCCTTTGCAAAATTTGGTCTCCAACCAACTTTGTTTTCTCTGAAAACACTACAAAAGTATTATACTTCTAATCTAGATTCAAAAGGCTCATCATTTCTTTACACTAAAGTGCTAGACATCCTTATCCAAAATTACTATGAGAAAGAAGTCGCATTCTTTTCACAACTTTGGGGATGTCTATCGAAAAGATTTGCTTTTGAATAAGATCCAGTATGTACATTGTAGTTCCATGGAGAAAAACAAGGAATAGTAGTAACTCAAAAAAAACTCATCCCATGACCCAGTCATATCTAAAAGAAGATAGTTCCTTCTACCTGCTACACCATCCCGTGGAGGCACACTAGGTGTAGACTGTCGAGAAAGAATTTTATTCTTATCTTTTATAGACAATAAACGCATTAGACAGATACTCACCATTTCGATCAAATCAAAAGCAATGATATTCTTTTACCAACAACTCCTCATTCCAAACCTTTCGAATTTCTTCAAAAGATTGAAGAAAAGGTGCAATAGGTAAATTTATATCAGTATCTGGAGTAGCCAAAACTACTTTTCAACTCTAATGTTAATTGGCCCTCATACGTGAGTATGCCTAATTCTTATAAGTCTTTGGTCGTGTGATCTTTCAAAAAATCACCTGATCACACTGCCCTCTAAATCGGATTGACAAATAGGCAGTAGTCTTAGAGACCAAAAAAGGTTTAGGATCCAATCCTCTACTTCCTATTTATCCTATTTAGATTAATATGATCTGATCACGTTTACTCTCTAAATAGGATTGACAAATAAGCAATGGTCTTAGCAACCAAAAAGAGTTTAGCATCCAATCCTTTACTCCCCATTTATCCTATTTAGATTAAATGCGATCTGACCTCTAAACCAAAAGTTATAGAATTAGTTGAAGGTGCTATCCTTTTAGATGGTAAAATACCCATGAGTTATTTAAATACTTCATTAGTTAATATATGAGAAACGAGAGTAAATAGGTGAGATGCTTGCTTGACAAGTTATTTAGATCACATAAAAGAACGCTTTCTTTTAATCAAGAATTTCAGTACCAAAATCAAAAGAATAAATATTATTCATTGATTCAAAACTGAAATCGATCTAATAACTCCAAAGTTTTATTACAATATAAAAGTATTAATCTAATAGCAACTCTTGCATCAGATCCCAAAAAGCAATCAAGATCTTCTAATCACTGCACATTCTTATTTTCCAATTCCCTGCAACAATTACAGATATAATTAGAAAATTTATAATGAGTGCCCATAGTAGTTGAAGTATCAGTTTTTCAACTTACTTCAAAACTAGTGAAAGGATCGTACCTTGCCTTTTGGTAGTCAAGTATTCCACACAGTTCCTTTTCCAATGCCCTCTCATGCCACAATGGAAACACTTTCCTTTTGGCACGGCACCAGCCTTTCCCTTTCCAAGTCTTGCCTTCTTCCCAATAGTTGGCTTAGGCTCACCTATCCTTGAGTCTTGCTTCTCCTTCTCTGAACTTATGCCCTCAGGCTTAGTTCCAGAAGATGAAGCCATTCCAATGTTCTGAACATTTGACTCCTCTTTGACTATATCCATCGTTGCCTCAAGAGAGCTCATCAATTCACTTGGTGAAAAAACTGTTTTACTCATTTTAAAAACCTTTTTAAATTGAGTGAATGATGAAGGCAACGAATGCAAGATTATGTCAACTTGAGTCTCACCATCAATGTCGGAACCCAGAACTTCCAGTACTTTGAAATAAGTAATCATTTTAAAAACATGCTCTCTTATTGAAGTTCCTTCCAACATTCTGGTGTCCATGACTAACTCCAAGGCTCTAAGCCTTGCAGTTCGACTCAACTCCCCAAACATCTCCTCGAGGTTCAATATTATAGCACGGGCAGTGTTCAAAGGTTGATGTTACTGCTTTAACACATCAGACAAAGAGTCTAAGTTGCTAGAGCGAGCTATACCATCAAATCTTATCCACTGCCAATATTGATCCGCAAGATCAGTTGGGGTGTCATGGCATGGAGTAGGTGGACAAGGAATGGTAAGAACGTATTTACATCCATTAACACTTAACAATTCATCCGGTTCTAGTTTCCATTCAACATAGTTGTTTCCAATTAGCTTATTCAGGATCATGGTTATAGCAAGTGGGCTAGACATTATGAATCTGAAATACAAATAATGTAACATAGTTACAATATGGAAATCATGAATATGACAATTTATATGATACATTGGAATTCCCTTAACCAACTCATTAATTGTCTTCAGGATGTCAAGCCTATGAAATTAAGTCTCCGTGTGGCGTTCATAACCTCATAGCCTGATTGGGAAACCCATCATGAATGTCATGCAACTCTTATAAAACAATTCATGACTCTTGAACTTTTGGTCTCTAAGTTTCTGGATAATGCTCCGTGTGGAATCCCTTACCCATAGCTTAGCTAGTGTTTACCATTAACTAGAATCCAATGACAACCGCCTCAAGTAGTGCCTCAGTGTAGTGGTCACCCTCTAACGCATCTCATTGATTCTATCCAAAGGAAGTTCACATCTAGTAACCAATGAATAGTCTATCCTCCGTATGGAATGATCACCCATGGCTGGGTGACACAGAATATACTACCCACCTTACAATGAACCGTTTATGGAAGACCGTGGGAGTTATAAAATAAGTCCCTCTCCCACTAGATTTTTATAAGAAGTTCATATCTAGTAATCAATAAGAAATACCCTCCGTATGGAATGATCACTCATAAATGAGTGACACAGAGTATTTCTCATACTTACAATGAACTAATAGGAATTTTTCAATTTGAAAAGAAATTGTTTCTTCACATTGCCCATAAACATCAAGTGCTTGCTAATGTGTTGGAAAAAAGGTTTTTGAATTTCATTTTAGAAAACCTGTTTTACGTGCATGCAAGTAGTAACAATATATAAAATGCCAATCACAACTAAGCACATAAAACCAAAACTAAAATGGAATAAAAGCATTCAACAATGCCTCTATCTCCCATGGCTCTATCTCCATAGAACCACCCTCTTGGTTTGATTGCCTTCGACTCCATCTTCATGGACAACGGCTTGCTCCTCCAACTTCATGGATTTTCTAATTCTATTACATTGGTCCTATGCTTCTCTCGAAGCTTACAATTTATCTAGAAATAGAAATAACAATAATAAATAAAAGGCTAGGGAAACCAGTACGACTTTCCTTTTCATAGGATTGAAGTCGCAGCGCCCTTTACATATGCCTTATGACCAAACAAACAATTAAAACATAATAAATACCAATCTCAAACAATTAAATACAAAATTTAAAAGTCTTGGTGCCATGGGAGATAGCGGACCAAGCTTGCTGCAAAAGGGTTAGTCACACGCACAACCACGCATATATATAACAAATGTATGTACCATTGGAACCCCTAATTGATTCACACAGTATATAAACTCTTTACATACTGAATTAGAACTTAAAAACAGCATCACAGTTCTCTGTCACACTTCGATCAATCGACAAAAGTTCGATCGATTGAACCTTCGATCGATTGAACATAGTTCAATCGATTGAACTTTCAGTTTCACAGAATGTCTTGAAAAAATTACAGAATAAATAAAAATTTAAAGTAAATATTTTAAAACCTTTAAATCTGTAAACTGAACACTTGGACAAAAGAGCAGTCTCGATTGATCTAACACCATTCGATCGATCGAACAGAACCAAAGTTCGATCGATCGAAAACAGTTCGATCGCTTGAGAATAGATGATGTTCGATCGATCGAGACTACTTCGATCGATCGAACCCACCTTGCATCCAATGCAATCACAGATTTGTATTCTGCTACATAAACACTACAGAAATGGATCTGTGACGATGCAGTTTTAAAACAGTCCTAAAATCAACATGTAAATCAAAACTAGTGTTCCAAAACACATCTATAGATCCAAACAAGCCAGGCTCTGATACCAATTGTAGGAAAAATAGGTTTAAAATTTATTTAAACGCGCAGCGGAAAAACAAAGTTCAAAACTTTTATTGGTTGCCTGGATCTACTACTCATTAACTCTATAGATGCGTACAGGAGAGGGGGCAGGTGCATTACCCTATGGTCTTGAACCCAATTCTGATTTAGTCCTTCTCCTTCTTTGTGCAGCAGCAACATCTAAGAGATCTTCACCCTTATATCTCCTTGAATGCTCCCAGAGTGGCTAGGGTTGGTGGGAACCCTAATAGTGAGAATGGGGAAGGTTTGGGAACTCTAAACAAGTTCTGCATCAACTGGTACGTTAAAAACGATGACCTCTAATTTCTGGACGTAGCTGCCCTATTTATAGATTCCCAGAACCGACCTTACTTTCAATCGATCAAAGTGACTTCGATCGATCGAACTTTCGATCGATCGAACCATATTCGATCGATCGAACCTGTCTAGACTTCAATCGATCGAAACAACTTCGATCTATCGAACCAATCTTGATAGCATTCTCATTTGCCTTTCCAAGCATTCTGGCGGAGCTAAGAGTGGGACCTCCTAGGTTCTTAATTACTGGCTCCAATTAATTATTATTCCATCTAGTCAGTATTCTTGACTAAGGAATCAATAATTAATCAATTATCATTAATGCCACTATAAAATGATAATTGCACTCCAGTGCATAAGAACATAATCACACATACATAAGTGATTGCTAGACTTGTATAATATGATACGGATGTCCCTCTACCAGGCAGTATTCGTATCTATCATTGGGATGTATGTCTTAAGATACTGTCGACCCAATAGATAGTACATCTTATATTCCTTAAGTATCATTCACTACTCTTGGATTACTAAACATGTCAACAATAACACTTTGTTGACAAGGCTGGCCAGCTCTCAGTAATCACACCTAGTGACATTCTCGAGGGAATACTTACTCTTCATTTTATTGAAGAGGGTAGAATTCCATCTTGACAATATATGTTCCCAACGTTGCATACTTGATTACCCAAGATACCCAGGTGTTGATCTCGCAAGACCTCACTGATTGGTAAGTCAAAGCAACCAAGCATACAACTTGCATCCATAACTGTCTCAGGATTGAGGACATGTATCCCTATACAAGTTTTGAGTTCCTATTGACGGTGACAGTGTTTAGGTGTCAATAGGTTTAATTCAGGTCCGTCAATGCACCGAGTGCACTAGCATATTAACCAAGAGTCAAAGACTCTTATGAATGAGATTCATCATTCTACCATGTAGACGTTAATTATGCTACAGTGTATACCTGATAAGTTATCCAGACTTCTCATCCACTGTGACTTATTTGAAACAACAAGGATTTGTGATTCATATCTCACATGTGTAATCACATACACAAATGAACCACATACAATGTTGTTTAAGGATTCCAGTCAAATATTCATCTCATGAACTAACGTGCATAAATGCATTATGATTTTCCATTGTCCAACTAACTGGTTTGAGGGCATATTCCCAACATTACGTACTTAAGTCCAAGCTCATGAGTTCTTTTACAACTCCAACATATCAAAAGATGTACACGATATATTATAACGTTTCAGAACATATCTAGAGTTTCTATGTTCTATTATAATACTATCATCCAATTTATTACAAGTTCTTAATGAAAATAAGTTAAACAATCATTGCTATAACAAAACAATGAGATAACCAAGATGAGTCGCCTTCAAAGTGAACCCCCAACATCTTGTGATCACTTTGCCGATTCCTAGCCGGCATTAATACCTGACAAGGTTATTTGAATAACCACACATAGTTGATTAGTTTAAGGTAATGCTTAGTGAATGAAACAAGAATGCATATGAATGATAAACATGCTCGCATTCACATCTCTACATTTCATACTAGTCTCTGGAGTCCCACGTGTACATTCCACACTCCTAATCCGCGATTCCTCGCCAATAAGTCCACGCGAAAAGGTAAGACCCACGTGTTTTTCTTCGAACGTGCAACTTTATGCCTATAACGACTTCACAATGATGGCTTGATACACGCACTCCTTTGAACCAAATAACAACTAAACATGCTCAAAAACATTTCACCGTGCATTCGACATAATTCAAACATTTCACATTCTATTGGGTCTACTTATCCATATAGTTGCTCAATATGAATTATACAATATATCTCTATGAATCAACACATGCTTTTTATATCAAACATGAATACATGTCAAGAAATTATTCCAAAACACATAGTTGAATCACTCACCTCTGATTTACGCTTCTAAAATATGATCCAAGGAAAACCTGAGTATAAAAAACGTGCAGTAATCCTTCTAGTACAATTCCTATCGATCAGAATTCCAGTTATCAACTTTTTAGGAAAAATCTAGAAAAAGAGTTTTCAAAAAACTTAGCTAAACAAGGCCTCACGGATATCAAAATGAAGCCCTTACCTCAAGGAGTTTGAATATGAAATTCAGGGAAAAACAAACGGATAGAAGGTCGTCAATTGTGCCAGAAAGCTCTAAGCTACCAAATCCCCAAATCTCCTCTTTTGAATTTCTAATTTAGGGTTTGAACTAATGAAAATATTCATGAGTTTCTATATATAGGCACGACTTTCGGGAATTATGTTAACCTCTCTGCGAATTCTCAAATCTCCTAATCAGTCTCCGAACTTTCTACACAGCTAATTCATAACTTCACGAGTGAAAACTAAAAATTATAAAAGTTTTCACCTAAGTTCCGTTTGGGTGCTAAAATGCAAAATTTTACATGATTTTACGAAATTGCTAAGTAGCCTACCAATTCTAAAGCGTGTTAATTAGTCCTCACCAGGATACTAAAATTAACAACAAAAACATAATCTAAATCAGAAAATAATACAAATAGTGAAAAACATAGGTAAAAATTTATTTCCAAATAAACATTTAAGGTATTCCATAATGAACGTCTTATACTCGGAAAGACTTCACAACATCAAACACTTATTCAACCCCGTCTCAATGAGTTCTCTTATATAGATACTCAAATCGACTCGTGAGTCAAAACTCACTCACACATGTGCCAAAATGCAGAACACATCACATTGTTATCCATGACAATGTAATGGAATGCAATAACACAATTACAGGGGTTATATGTTTCCTCTCTATTTTTCTTTGTTTTTAATTTTGGCAATGAAATAAAGAAAAATATTTTCATTTTTTTCTCATTAAATTTATAAACTAAATAGAGACTTACTGACTTTGTATAGTATCGATACAAACCATTATCTTGATGATAAGGTGTCATAACAAGAAACCCCCACAACTCTTGTTTTGTTTGTAAACAAACTTTGTTACTGAACATGTTAAAATGAAAGAGTTCGGATCCTCGGCAGTGAACAACTTGGAAGCACTTGTGCGGGATTGGCAGCACCACACATTGTTTTCTTCCTTTTTTGCAAAAAAAAAACGTTAAATTAAATTAAAAATAAAATTGTGTAGTCCAATAAGGTGCTCGCTACCAACAATTCAAAACGAAAATGAAGAGCATGCGACCTATAAAAACCATTGTCTTCTACTCTGACATACTAGAGACCTATCAAAACCAAGGCCAATAATATATATTTCATTGCAATAGATCTACACTTCAAAAATGGTAAATTGGAGGAATCTAAAGTATAGTTTGTTCATCGTTTTAGTAAATTATTTAAAACCCTTTTTTTATAAGGGGCAAATGTTTCATCCCACAATAATAGAAAATTTCTGCAAGTAACTAGTATTTATAAGAGAGAGTCATACTAGGAGTAATTAAACCTAAAATGTATGAGTTTACAGTTCGTTTCTTATAATTGGACTATACATTAGGTTAAATTCACAAACTTTACCTTTGTGGTAAGAGCACATAGGTTGGAATTGATGGTCATGAGAGTTAACAACATATTACTTCTTCTTTGCTTTTTTTATTACAATAGGGGATAGGGAAAACTTTATGCAAAATGCTCTTGCCATTACTGTTGGGTTTGTGCCCTCAAACCATTACTTTATGTATTAGACATTGGCATTTATTAGATGGATATCAGCTTTACATTATGTATGTTTCTTTCATGAGATGATTGTTAATCCATAAGTATCATAGTAAGTAATTCATGCATGTATACAAGTGAGATACGAATTACTATTCTTTGACACTTGGAATTTGTCACAGTGGATGATGAGACTGGATATCTCATCAGGTCTATACTGTTGTATGATTAACTACCATTAGATGGAGTGATGAATCTCAATCACTAGGGTGTAACTCTTAGTTAATATGCTAGTACTTATAGTGCATTGACAGACCTGAACATTCCTATTCACACTAAAGACTGTCAATAGTCGATAGGAACTCATAACTTGTATAAGGTACATGTTCTTAATCTTCAGACGATTATGGACACATACTATGGATATGGCTACTTTGACTTACCAATCAGTGAGGTTTATAAAAGATCAACACCTGTGTATCTTGGGTATGTCATGTTTGTTAAGGATATATACTAAAAGCCATGCTTTATGTAGTTGATTTATTATTCATTTAATAAAATCAGTTAATCCATTTTTTTATGAGAATCTGTATGGGCAATGTTTGTATTATATTATTTATTTAATATTATGCATGTGTGTCTCTCATTCTATATAGTAGGTGGTTTGGTGTGTAGAGTTCGGCTTACACACAGAAGATCAGGCCATCAGATATTATAGAATGTAAGATTTTGGTTTACAGTCTAAGATGGGATTGGACACACCATCGGTAGGACTGCAGCATGGTGTTGTAGTAGGTTTGTCTTGACTACGGAAAACGGTATAGTTTCAACTCACTATGCTGGTACACTTTGTGTATTAAACGGGACTGACTTGGGGTAATTATCTTTATACTGACTTATAAGATAATTAATACCTCATGGCTATTATGAGTGCTTATGCTCTAAATCCTAAGTTAATTTGTAAACACGTACATTTGATATTTATACTTTGATCTCTAAAAGGATGAGATCCTTAAATGGGTCAATATCTCATTGGATTGGGTGGCAATATTAATTGTGTGGTGGATATTAATTAATGATGGAATCCATGTCTCAATTTTGGGATTGATGATATCCCCTTGAGAAAGCTTATAAGTTTTGATTATGTCAAACCCTGCAGGTGGATTTTGTATCCGACATATCAGATAAGTTAAGCAGAGGATCTCAAGGAATTTTAAGAAATTAATTAAATATGATTGTCAGTAATTATATTTAATTAATGGATATCTGTAATCTTAACATGGGGAGATAATAAGCATTTAATAACATGGAGCTCGAAATATATTTTTGAGATAAGGGTAGGAGTGCAATTATAATTCTTTAGTAGTATGAATTATAATTTATGGAAATAGGAATCTGATTCAGTTCGAATTAGAGTTTCCTAATTCCATAAGGAAGCCTATTCCTTATTGACTTCTTGTGGTCCCTATCGTAGCCTATATATATGCTGATTTGGCTCTCTCCTCAGCGAGCGTTTTTTCTATATAGAGAATTATAACTCGAAATAGAAAAGAGAGCGAAAAAGAGGGAGAGCAGAAAACAGAAAGGATTTCGAAAGAGCCCACACTCGGTTCGATATTCTGGCAGCAAAGGAATACGGTAAAAGATCGTGAGCTGTTATCGAGCCTGTGTTCTCGATTCGTCTACTACAGCAATCCGTTTTAACAGTTTAAGGTAACCCTGGTTTCGCCCTTGTAGGGGTTATTGTAGTTTTCACGTAATTTGTTTTGCAGTACCAACTTATATGCACTGTCAACGAATTCTGGGAACGCAGTTTCCTAACAATGTTCATAGGGTTGTGAACATATTTTGTCAAGATAGAATCTACCCTCTAATATAAAGTAAGTATTCCCTTGAGAATATCACCAAGTTGATTACTGAGAACTGCAGTCTTGTGATAAGTAGTCATCAACATGTTTTGTAATCATGAGAGGTGAATGGGACTCAAAGAATACAAGAAGAAATCATCGTTCAGGTTGACAGTAATAGTTATCCGACTACCTGAACATGATTATGAATGCTGGCGGTAGAGGGACATTAGTACACCATACAAGTCTAGTTATCACTTCAGATATGTTCTTTTGCGTTGGAGTTCACGTATCATTTTATAGTGGAGTAAATGCTAACTGATTAGTTGGTTAGTTTGCTGATCAAAGAGTTTGATCATAGGAATTAACAGTTGGTCTGAGCCAACAATAAAGAGCCTAGGAGGTCTCACTCTTAGCTCCGCTAGGATGCTAGGAAAGGCACTTAAGGATGTTGTTAAGACAAGTTCGATCGATTGGAAGTTTTTTGATCGATTGAAGTCTATCTATAAATAGGGCAGCTGCGTATAGAATATTTTTAATCGTTGTTTTATCACCTAGAAAGTTGCAGAAACTATTTAGGATTCCCAAACCTTCTCTGTCCTCTCTAATAGGGTTCCCACCAACCCTAGTCCTTCGGGTAAGCATCCATAGGAGTCATAAGGGTGAAGACAACCTAGTGGAGGCTGTTGCACCATCAAGAAGGTTGAAGGTTTCAGAATTGGGTTCAAGACACAAAGGTATAATTCTTATCTCCTTTTGTACGCATCTATAGAGTTAACAAGTAGTAGATCCGGGGTACCAATAGGTTTTTGTAACTTAATCTTTCCACTGCGTGTTTAAATAAATTTTAAACCTATTTTTCCTTCAATTGGTATCCGAGCCACACTTGTTTGGATCTATAGATGCGTTTTGGAATACTAGTTTGATTTGCATGGTAGTATATAGTGCTGGTTTTTTTAAACTACATCATCATAGATCCGTTTCTACAGCAGTTTCGCAGCAAAAAACAAATCTGTGATAGCATTGGATGCATGGCAATTTTGATCGATTGAAACTGTCTATGTTCAGCCGATCGAAAGAGTTTTGATCGATCGAACCATTGCAGGTTTCGAGCGATCAAACAAGCTTCGATCGATCAAAACTGGTCATCTATCCAGGTGTCTTTTTCATAGTTTTAAAGGTTTTAAATTTATCTACTAACTGTTCTAAAAATTTTAAATTAGTCTGTGATAGAAAAGTAGAGATGTTGTTTTAGAGTACTAATTACTTTCATAAAGAGTTTATGGTGTATGCAATTAAATTAGTAGTTCCAATGGTCATATATTTTGTTATATATATGTACGTGGTTGTGTGTAAAACTAACCCTCTTACAGCAAGATACGTCGTCTATCTCCTATGGCACCAAGTTCCAACGATTTAAATTGTTATATTTAAATGTTTGAGATTGGTGCGTTTTATTTTTGGTTTGGTTTAAGCCATGTGTAAAGGGCGCTACAACTTCAATCCTAAGAATATGAGAGTCGCACCAGTTCTCCTAGCTTTTTATTTTATTGTTGTTTTCTATTTCTAGATAAATTGTAAGCTTCGAAAGAAGCATAGGTCTAATGTAATAGAATTAGAAAATCCATGAAGATGGAGGAGCAAGCCATTATCCATAAAGATGGAGCTGGATGCGACCAAATCAAGAAGAGGTTCTATGGAGATAGGGCCATGGGAGATAGAGGCATATGAATGGCTCTATTTCGATTTTAGTTTTTTTGTTTTATGCACTTGGTTTGTGATTGGCATTTTATACATTGTTACTACTTACATGCACTTAAAACAAGTTTTTCTAAAACAAAATTCAAAAACCGTTTTAACGCATTAGTAAACATTGGATGTTTATGGGTAATATTGCAAAGCGGGTGTATTTGTAAAATACAACCGCGCTAAAAGGAAGAATTGCATTGGTTTTAATCACAACTTCCCGTTTTATCTGCAATTTACATTACAATGCTAGTTTTCATACAATGTGATTAATCTATGATAAGTTGTATTATTTTAGCTATTGTTTGTGCAGATCACTACTGTGTGGACTAGAGAGATGAACATCAGGACAACTAGAATGCTGTAGTGCAGACAAAAGAATTCAAAGTTAAAGTTTGAAGTTCGAGCGATCGACAATAGTTCGATCGATCGAAGGTTCGATCGCTTAAAGAAGATCGAAGCGCTTGAGTTCCAAATGTTCAATCGATCGAGAAATGTTCGATCGATCGAACATGGTAATTTCAAAAACTTTTGCATACGCATCAGTTGCGGAATTGTAACCCTAGTATTTAGGTTTTCTATATATATTAGCATTGTATACGTCCCAAAGGACGCCCAACTTTACTTTTAATCAGTTTTCATAGAGAGTGAGATAGAGTTTTTGCATGTTTTGTAGGTTTAACATTTGATTATGCTTAAGTTTTGAAGGATTCTACATTCAATACGAGTTTGTTAACATTCCAGGTTTCATATTATTGTTTATTTACATTCTGCTTACTTTATCTCATAGTTTAGTCTATTACAATCATCAGTTTTCATAGGAGTAATAGGTATTTAATAGTTTTTCTATAATTTTCATGATTAAACTCGAGCCAAATAGTACTTTAATGAATCGTTACATTAAACACCAACCTGTGATACTCCAGACGATGTCTGAGTAGTCCTAGGGTTGGGAGAACACGATGAAACAGTGATCTCCAGCCTCTGCCATGCAGCAAAATAAATCATGTGTTCGATCGATCGGAGGTAATTCGATCGATCGAACCTGAGATAGTCAAGCGATCGAATACATTTCGATCGATTGAGGGATGAAGGTTTTCAATCGATCGAACGCGCATCGATCGATCGAACTCTCTGATTCTTGAGGATGTTCCTTGCAGTATTCCAGGACCTTCTGTTTTAGAGATTTGTTATCATACTGTCCCCAAATGCTCAGTTTGTCAAAACAGTTTTTAAAATCAAGGCCCTAAGGCATTTTCTTTCAATATACTTTGCAAACCACCTTCAATGCTAACACCATTGTAGGTGCGAGTCTTAACTATTGAATTAAACCGCTTTCACGTGTTTCAAGTTAACTGTGATGATATAGTCCCGGTCATGAAAGGGCTATGGATTCTTTATTTTTAGAGAAATACGGAAAACTATGGGTAATATACTCCTTAGTGCTTCAAAGTAACTGCATGGTAGATGGTTAGATTACTGTGGATTCGTGTAATCCCAACAATTTTTTTCTAAGGTTAAATCCTATTTTAGAGTATTGCTTTAACTAGCTAATTAGTTCTTTAGTTTAATCTGAATTGCTTTCGTTAGTAGTCTTAGTTTGTGGAACTTTGTGTTCTGCACCATTATTAAATCTTATTGATTTTTTTTCTTTTCTTTTTTTTCTTTCTTTTGAGTCTAGTCTAAGTTAATAGGTCAACACCTTCCCTGTGGGATTGACCTGGTCTTAACCAGTTTATTACTTGCACGATCACCTATACTTGGGTGTTGTACAAGAGCGCACAACTTTTTAGTCGTGTCAAGTTTTTAGCGCTGTTGCCGGGGAGGGCGACGATCGATTCCTTAGATTACCTCAATCTTTCCTGATCTATTTCTGTTTTCCTTTTTCTTTGAGTTCTCTAGGTTTTCAATCTTCTTAGGTTCTCTCATTAATGTCCGATAGTTTCGTCCACGGAATTTTCGGAAATCCTCTATATTCATCTAATTCTTCCAGTTCTAGTAACCCTGTCACCACTCCAACTGAATGAATGGATGATAATCAGAGTGGACATGGTGACAATGTTGTGGTACCAGTTGATGATTCACTACGTCCGTTGTGCGATCTCATGCAACCAGAACACGCACCTACTCCTTCTTGCATTCTCATTCCTCCACATACTGGCGAATTTCAATTTCGCAATGGGATGATTCAACTCCTCCCAACATTTCATGGGATGGAAAGCGAGAAGGCATATCTACACGTTAAGGATTTTGAGGATGTTTGCAAAACATTCTCCCAAATTGTCCTGTAGATGTGACACGCTTAATGTTATTTCCCTTCACCTTGAAGGATAAAGCGAAGGCGTGGTTACTCACCCTAAAACCGAATTCAATCTTCACATGGCATGCGATGAACACTGCGTTTTTGAAGAAATTCTTTCCACCTCGCATGACCACAGAGCTAAAACACCAAATAAGTTCATACAAGCAGAGGAGCAATGAAACCTTCACCCAAACTTGGGAGCATTTCAAAGATTTGCTTCTCTCATGTCCCCACCATGGATATGAGAAATGGCGTACCATCAGTCACTTCTATGAAGGACTAAATGGTGAAATGAAAAAGTTGGTCGACACTATGAGCTCTGGACCATTCCTTCGAAAGAACACCGAAGAGGCTGAAGCTCATTTCGAGTGGTTAGCTGAACATGCTCATGAATGGTCTAACTCTGAAGATACACCTCGAAATCAAATATCGAGTGTGGAAGATAAGAGTTTGTACCAATTGAAAAGTGAAGATCATCTGATGAACAAATACGAAGAACTGGCAAAGAAGGTAGAAGAACTAGGGATGCGAGGAGAGAGCTTTAGGCAGGTTATGCCTGAGGAACCATGCGGCACATGCAACATGTTAGGACATATAACTCAATACTGTCCAAATGTGCCGTATTTTCAAGAGCAGGCCCCTATGGAGATGAATGCCATGCACGGTTTTTGAGGGGCGGGGAATTCCAACAATAACTTTCAAAGTAACAATAGATGGAATCACCCCGGTTTTGATTGGAGAAATAATGTTGGGACCCAAAATCAATATCAACAGCAGCCCTACAACAACAATCAATATCAAGGGCAACACAATAGGCCATCCCATCAATACAATCAAAACCGAACCAATAACTACAACCAAGCTCAACCCTCCAATGCACCACAGACCAATACCTATGTGCCACCACACAAGAAGGTACAAGAAGAAGAGCCACTTGCTAATGCCAATCTAATGCAGCAACTCATACAAATGATGAGTAGAATGTCTGCTACGTTAGAAAGGATAGATGCACGGCAAGAGGGGTTAGGAGGAACATTCCCTGCCCAACCACTTCCGAACCCCAAGGGACATAACAATAGTCCTAACAATCAAGAACATGCTAAAGCCGTGACTACACTAAGAAGCGGAAAAATCATAGAGAAAAGCATGCCTCTGTCTACACCCAAAGTGTACATAGAGGAGGAAGTGGTGGATAATGAGCTTGACCAATCATCTACTCAAGAGGAGGAGTCGTCTACTAATGACGAGGCAATAAAGGCAAACATTGAAGCTCCTAGAGTAGAGGAAGAAGTTGAGCAAAGGCCTGGAAAGGAGTCTGTTGAGGATGAACCACCAAAATACCCTTTTCCTGTACCTTATCCTCAACGGTTGAAGAAACCCAAGAATGAGACGAAGAATCAGGAGTTTCTGGAATTGTTTAAACAAGTCAAAATTAACCTTCCACTCCTAGATTCTATCAAGCAAGTGCCGGCCTATGCTAAGTATCTCAAAGATCTATGCACGGTAAAGAGGAGGCAAAGTGTGAAGAAACATGCTTATGTCGCGTGCCAAGCAAGTGCGATCATTCAAAATGAGTTGCCTCCAAAACTCAAAGACCTCGGTACACCTACGGTCTCATGTAAAATTGGGAATCAAAGAATAGATAACGCACTCCTCGATCTAAGAGCAAGCGTGAACCTGCTGCCATATTCAGTATATACACAGCTAGGGTTGGGTGAACTCAAACCCACCCGAGTCGCTTTGTAATTGGCAGACAGATCTGTGAAGTACCTTAGAGGGGTGTTAGAGGGCGTCCTTGTCCAAATAGACTCTTTTCTCTTTCTGATTGATTTTGTGATATTGGACACAGAACCTGTGTCTAATCCTAGTGCACACATCCCGGTTATCTTTGGACGTCCATTCCTCAACCCTATTGATGCCACGATCAAGATTAGAAGTGGTATCATGACTATCGTATTCGGGAACATGACATTGAATGTCAAAAGTTTTTCTAATCCCCGACCTGAAGAATACGATGATGAGGAAGAAATTCATTACATTGACACAATCATTGAGGATGAAGTTGACTTGGTCGACTACAAAGATCCTTTGGAAGTTGTGATGACTCAATTTGGCGATATCTATCAGCCTGCTGAGTCAACTCCATTGGATGCTGACCTGAACCAGATGTGTCTTATGATGGATACGATAGAGGAGGATAGAGTAGAATGCATGTGGGTAATGCCATATGAACAATTGCCTCCTAAAACTAAGTTGGCAATGCCTTCTAGTTTTCAGTTTTCGGAGTTAGAGTTAAAGGAGCTACCCAAAGAGCTAAAATATGCATTCTTAGGGACAGGGAAAACTTATCCTGTGATCATTTCATCTGCTTTAACTCATGAACAGGAAGGTAAGCTACTGCAAATGCTGACCAAGCATAAGGATGCTATGGGATGGACGATTGCTGATCTCAAAGACATAAGCCCATCCATATGCACTCATAAGATATATCTGGAGGAAGACGCTAGACCTTCAAGATAAATGCAAAGGCGTCTGAATCCCAACATGCAAGAAGTAGTTAAAAAGGAAGTACTTAAACTACTTTATGTTGGGATGATTTATCCGATATCTGATAGTCCTTGGGTCAGTCCAACCCAAGTGGTTCCAAAGAAAACAGGCATAACGGTCATCCCAAACAAAGATGGTGAATTGGTACCAACATGTGTCCCCACTGGATGGAGGATGTGTATTGACTACAGAAAGTTGAATACTGTGACCCGAAAAGACCATTTTCCCTTGCCATTCATGGATCAAATGCTAGAACGTGTGGCAGGTCACAAGTATTACTGCTTTTTGGATGGGTATAGTGGATATAACCAAATTGAAATTGCTCCTGAAGATCAGGAGAAAACCACATTCACTTGTCCATTTGGTACATTTGCCTACCGTCGAATGCCATTTGGCTTATGTAATGCACCGGCTACCTTTCAGCGGTGCATGCTAAGCATATTTAGTGACATGGTCGAACACATCCTTGAAGTCTTCATGGATGATTTTTCAGTGTTTGGCCATAGCTTTGAAGATTTCCTCAGCAATCTCGAGCATGTATTAATGCGATGTGAAGATAAACACCTAGTTTTGAATTGGGAAAAGTGTCACTTTATGGTGACCAAGGGAATAGTCCTCGGCCATATAATCTCCGATGAAGGAATCCAAGTGGATAAGGCCAAAATCGACATAATCTCAAACCTACCTGTCCCCCGTACAGTAAGAGACATCCGTTCGTTCTTGGGGCATGCAGGATTTTATCGTCGGTTTATCCAGAACTTCAGTGCAATCTCTCAACCTCTTTGTCAACTTCTTGTCAAAGATGCACCATTCAAGTGGTCGGAGAGTTGCCAAAAGTCCTTCGAGGATCTAAAAGAGCTCCTCACCTCCGCACCTATAATACAGGCACCCGACTGGAGTTTGCCTTTCGAATTAATGTGCGATGCTAGTGATTACGCCATTGGCGCGGTCCTAGGCCAGAGAAAGGACAATAAGCCATATGTGATATACTATGCCAGCCGAACTTTGAATGAAGCTCAAATGAATTATACAACTACTGAAAAGGAGCTGCTGGCCGTAGTATTCGCCTTGGATAAGTTTAGGTCTTATCTGATAGGGTCACCAATCGTCTGTTTTACAGATCACTCGGCCTTCAAGTATCTGCTGTCTAAGAAAGACGCTAAACAACGGCTCATTCACTAGATACTCTTACTCCAAGAGTTTGATCTAACAATCAAATATAAGAAACAAGTAGAGAATGTGGTTGCGGACCATTTATCACGGTTGACTTTTGTCGACAATACTGAACCCCAATCCATTAAGGATGAGTTCCCGGACGAACAGCTACTGGCAGTAAGTGGTCTGCCTTGGTATGCTGATATCGTGAACTACCTTGTCACGGGAGAAACCCCGAATCATTGGTCAAACCAAGACAAAAAACGGTTCCTCTCGTTCGCGCGTCATTTCTTTTTTGATGACCCATATCTTTTCAAGTACTGTGCTGATCAGGTTATCAGGCGCTGCGTCCCCAATGAGGATATAACCATAATTTTAGCATCATGCCATTCTGAGGCATGCGGTGGCCACTTCGCTTCACAGAAGACCGCACAAAAAGTTCTACAAAGCAGTTTTTACTGGCCCACAATTTTCAAAGATGCGTATTCCTTTTGCAAGACATGCCAATGCTGTCAAAAGCTTAGAACTATTTCTAAAAGGAATTCTATGCCCCTATCATCGCAATTGAGATATTCGATTGTTGGGGCATAGATTTTATGGACCCATTTCCCAAGTCTAATAACTGTGAATACATATTCCTTGCTGTAGAGTATGTGTCAAAATGGGTTGAAGCGATACCAACGAGACGCAATGACCACAGAACGATCATGTCCTTTCTAAGAGAGAATATCTTGTCTCGTTTTGGAACTCCGAAAGCTTTACTAAGTGACCAAGGCAAGCATTTCTGCAATAGGCCTTTGGAGTCACTTCTCAAGAAATACGGAGTCCACCATAAAATCACTCTTGCCTATCATCCACAGTCGAATGGGCAAGCGAAATTGGCTAACCGAGAAATCAAGCATATTCTCGAAAAGACGGTTAGCTCCAACCGAAAAGACTGGGCATACAAGCTGACCGACGCTTTATGGGCATACCGTACTGCCTACAAGAGGAATCTAGGTATGTCCCTGTATAGATTGGTTTACGGGAAAGCTTGCCACCTCCCTGTTGAAATTGAGCATAAAGCTTACTGGGCGACACGCTCATTGAACTTTGATATCCAAGAGGGAGGTCAGTTACGCAAGCTCCAACTTGCAGAACTAGAGGAAATACGACGAGATGCGTATGACTCTGCAAGGTTGCATAAGGAAAGGTTGAAGGCTCGCCATGATCGTACGATCTTTCGTAAATCATTTGAGCCAGGACAGAAAGTTTTGCTGTATGACTCTCGCCTCCACCTTTTCCCAGGAAAGCTCCATTCCCGTTGGATAGGCCCATTCATTGTAAAAACTATCTTTCCACACGGGGCGGTTGAGCTCGTCAATCCAAAGAATGATGATTGTTTCAAGGTCAATGGCCAAAGGTTGAAACCATTCTTAGAGAACTTCCAAACTGAAGTTGAGCACATCCAGCTGGATGAGCCCGACTATTCTCTCACTTAAAATCCAAAGTGGAGTTCCATATTGTTGTTGTATTCCTTATCTTTCCCTGCATTTTAGTTTCTCTCTTTTGTTTTTAATTCTTTGTTCGTTCTTTTAGTGTTTGTGATCTCATTCTAATCCTCTATACCTTAAACCACTCAATTGCAGGTGCATAAATGCGAGGTGACGATGTTCATTCTATCGGTTCATGGGCTGATTCAGAATGTCGTTGTGGCACCTGGACTGAGGGTGAACTCACACCCTGCCCCTTGCTTCATCAAGACCCTGAAGTTCACACTCTCATTGATGCTGCCCAAGGGTACCTTCCATACCCACCGGCCCTCCTCGACATCAATCCATATGAAAATATAGAATTTCAGGATGACGACGATGTGGATGAGGAAGAAGACCTGTACATGGGGAGAATGGTGGATGATGCACTCATGGCACAATGGGACAATGATGATATGTGGGAGCCATGGGAAGATCATAACCTCCAGGATGTCGTCCCGGAACGTCACAATGCAGTTTTTGTTTTTGTTGACGACTTCCTTGTTCCCGAGTTGGTCCCATACCGTTTTATGTACTTGAGCTTTCTGCTATTCAGGCTCCAATGCCCCTTACCAGCTAGTGCATCTTGGGAATCTATGCCAATAGTGAGGTTGGAACTTAGTCACATTTCTTTTTATTTTGTTTCTGTTCCTTGTTTTTTTTCTTTTCGTGTTTAATCCTTGTTTCTTATGTTCCGTTATCTTAATCTCGGTTTGTCTGTCTTTTGTCTTTTCCTTGTCCAGGATTGTCACTATGTTTCTCAATGGTATTCCGGTGTTCCTTCCACATCAGTTGTTCCATGGGGCTCGCACACAGTCCCCTGGCACCCCACCGCAAGAGGAAGAACAACTGCGGATTTTTACACCATTATCTATGTCTCTACCGCAGTCTCCTCTCATGTGCACACCTCATTCCCTAGTGACTCCAGACATGTTGAATGACACTCTTGCCGCTTTCAGATTATTTTGGGAACGGGAATTGTCAGGTTTGGAGTCCAATCTCGAAGATTTGGAGGTGTTCAAAGCAATGGAAGAAGAAGAAGTTTTCGTGTTGGAAGTTTAGTGATTCACTTCAGTTTTGTTTTGTCATTTTCATCCTTTCTCAATTGAAGTGTAATTCTGGGCAAATGATTTTTAGTTTGGTTTTTATTTTAGTTATTCTTTGTAATAAGGTCTACGGATGACGTGGGGAGTTATAATTTTGCAAATTGACTGCATTTTGAATCTTTTATTACTAAATCTTTGCAATTTTATCTTTTGGTGATGTCCATTCTGGCCTATATGTCTGTGGTTGAACTGCTTTTAAGTATCTCTGCATGTCAAGATCTGTGTCTAATAGTTGGGGGTGTTTTGGTTCAATTTTCCAATAAGTTCTATATTGAGTTCGATCGATCTAACCCCTCTCGATCGATCGAAACCTCTGAAAGCTCGAGCGCTTGAACTCGTTTTTAAATCAATTGAGAGTTTTGCTGTCGATCGATCGAACTAAGTTAGATCGATCGAACACTATTTTAAACGAGGCGTCTGCAGAACACCTCTTCATTTCCCTCACTCTCACACACTCAATCGCTCAAGCACAGAGGAGGGGGCGACTTGGCGATTTCGTGACATTAGACATCAATTGGCTGCAAAGTTCACCCCCACAATCATCATCTTCGTCCTCTCACCCCGCGGGTCTCCTTTTACACCGAGGTAGGCTCCACGAGCCCTTTGTCTTTCATTTTGTTAAAAAAATCCCAAGGGGGTGTCCCCTTGGTCTTAGGATTTCCCTTTTGAAGTTCATTTTTGTTTCACTTTTCGTTTTCCTATTCATCTCTGCGATCGCTGAACATCGCTGTGATCGATCGATCGAACTGGTTTCGAGCGATCGAATCTAAAATGTTCGAGCGATCGAACTATGCTAAAGCGATCGAAGCCTACTCCACTTCAATCGATCGAACATTTCTCAATCGATTGAAGGCTACTCATGTTCGATCGCTCGAACTAAGTTAGATCGATCGAACTAGAGCAGTAGCAGTTTTTTTTTTTCTTCCCTGTTCTAATCTGTGTCGTTGTGTTCTATTTTCAGGGCTGCCACGATGAATCCAGTAACTGGCTACCACAAGTCCAAGCCCCTCAGCCTCACTATACCTCATCCGGTACCCGCACATGGGTTCCGGAATGATGAGGATCGGGGATGGTACGAGCGTTATTTCCAGACACGGAAGGTGATGATTGAGTGTCCTATCGAGTCTATTTGGTCGGAGTACCCTTGGTTCCTGACACGGATTCGCTCCATGGCCCATTGGTTCCATTTACTCTCACTTGCCAAGAGAGTAAATCTGTCATGGATACGAGGTGCGTGCGCGACAATGATACGCGACCCGGACGCACCATTCACATATCATGCTTTCTTCCGGGGTCGGGCGTTCGTCATCAGTCCCACTACAGTCTCGGCCGCCTTGGGGGTACCAAAGGTACCAGATTATATTTGCCCCCATCGGTCTGACGCACCTGAGACCCCACCATCTGCAATTATCCGCGAGCTCACCGGAGGCCTCGTTCCTTCTTGGAAAGGCTTTGATTGAGGACCACTTCCTTACCGACGACTACCACATGCTCCACCTGGTCCTCAGTAATTGCCTCCTGGTAACCTCTTATCGAGAGAAGATCGCAGCTTGGTATGCGCGAGTATTATTTGCAGTGGGGACAGGACAGCAGGTCAGCTTATCACGGCTTTATATCGACTTCATGGTCCATCCCACCCGCTACATCGCATCCAAGAAGCACCTGAAAGGTGCTTGGGCGATTCACAGAGTTATGGCTCAGGCTGACTTTCTTGAGCTTGCTAGAGACGACCTTCATACTTCCCCCAGCCGATTCAGCGAGGCATCGGCTCGCCGCTCAGACGCCCAGAAGAGGAAACGAAAGGGGAAAGGGAAAGCGAAGGTGGGGGCGAAGAAGAAGAGGCGTGGTGGGACAGACACAGAGGCTGGAGCTTCAAGGACGCCCACAGAGGCCGAGGAGCTTGATATAGACGATGAGGAGGAGGATCCGGTTGCTGCTATTCAGCAGTTCAAGTTACGACAGCGGTCGCAGACTAAGGCCCAGGGAGAGTCTTCTTCCTCTGTGCCTCTCCCGACAGTTTATGAGCTGCTATTGGAGGAGAGAGAGGCCAGGATTAGACTTGAGGGCCGGATGGATCAGTTGCAGACCTTGCTTGAGTCTATATTGATTCAGATTGGGGTTGATCAGGCCGTTCACTCTGCTCCCATTGACATTCCTTCTGACGTGGCTGATGATGATCCGTCGGGAGCCGCGTAGCATTTTCTGGGAAGGGGGTGGTGTTATTGTACTTTCGATTATCTGTTTATTTCTGTTGTACTATTTTTTTTTGGTGGGTGTGTTATAATTGGACATGTTGGACAGTTCTTTATTTTGGTTAGTTTGGTTATGTATGAACATTATTTATCACTGCTGTTATTTTATTCCTTTACCATTCCAGTGGTTTTTATTGTTTTATCTTTATCTATTGATCCTTGTTGTTTTGGAGATTGTGTTCTATATTTCTATGTCATGTTGCTATGCTTGTTATCATCGCTTTGCTCTATACAGGTGATACCCATCTATTTTATTTATTGAAAATCAACTTCTGGGGACTTTGTTGTTTTCAGTTGGGGGTAGGGGATACTAATAGATAGGTATACACCCGTAATGATCATATTTTGCACTTGGATATGTCTTAAATTTAATTAGAATGCGGTCTGGTAAAATTTTGAAAATTTTTAATATTGAACCTTATTGATAGAATAACTCTAAATAATCTCTCCTGCTTGTTAACTAGGCGATGACACATTTGTAGTATTCTCATCTTTTTACGGATTAAGTTCACGCGTTTTCTGTTATCACTAAGATGGATTGCATTTGTGAAGCTATTATGTACCCAATACTTTTATGCACTAATTGGCAGCTATGTAGAAAACCTGAAAATTGAGTTAATATGACTATTGTGCCAAAAGAACAAGTAGTGGAAGCTAATAACCCTTAGTGAGCTATTGAGCCAATCGTCATTTCTGAGGGAATTCTCATACAATATCTACATTCGTTGTAAATGTCTCAGTTTTTTTAAGTTTTGACTGCTTGTTAGAGGAGAACGTTCAGGATTTACCAATTACACTCAATGAACACTTAAGTACTAAAATTGAAGGTTGAGAAAATGATTTAAGCCATTGTTTACCCATTCTTTAACCTGATATATCTTTCACCTACACTCATTGAAATGTTTTATCTCTGATCCCACACCAACTAAAAATTTCCTATGTGATTACAAGAAGCCAAGTCCGTAAACTATACCTTGACCTCAATGAGCTTTACTTTACAATTATTAAGAATGAGTCATCAAAGTATGTGAAATGGAAGGAAGTAGTTGTGGGACAATAATACATTCAAAAAAAATGATGATGAATGATGAATGATGAATGAAAGAAAGGAAAGAGAAAGAAGTGAACGGGAGATTGGCTTGAGATATGAAAAGAATAAAAAGAGAAGTTGAAATTCCATCACATACTGAAGGGCACATTCTTCTCTACAACACCCTCACCTACTAACTAAAAGCCGAAATTCAAAGTCTTAAAGATTCTCAACAATTAATTTGAACATGGAAGTGTGAATTGAGTGATCCACGGTATTTCGCTCCTCTAGTAAGTAGTGTTCTATTCATGAGACTATATACTCTTAAATGTCCGTTTTTCATAGAGTCAGGTATGGAAGCATTACCACCCAGAATATCATCCTTATCAAAGCTTTCATACGGTGTGCGGTCATTGTAAAGCAAGTTTCTGAGAGACGTTCTTTTTTAGTGTAACCAATGTGAGAGTTGAGCTGAAACTGCGAGTTTTTCAAGGTGCAATAGTCTAAATAACTCTTAATAGGGTTGGACGTATGGTTGTTAAACTCACACACACACGGGTGCATGATGGTGATACATATGTGATATTTTACTTGGTGATATAGGGGAGCATGTGGAATTCTTTCATGGGTTGATTGAGGATAGTATATCTCTGTAGAGTTAAAGTAGCAGTTTAATGGAGGGGGAATTCTACAAGTTATTCTAAATCTTTTTGAGCTTAAAATTGGAGAATTTTGTGGGTACATTCACTACAAACCCTCACGAGACAACACTCGTCCACTAGGGAAGCCTAGGGGTTTAACGGCTTGTTGCATTCGCTAAATGCAACCGCGATTCCTGCGAAAGTGAGTTAGGAATTTTCTCTCTCTCTTAGTTTAGGTTGTTTTTAGTTTTCCTTTGTTTTTCTTAGTCGTGGTAGTATTAGTTTAGAAGTTTTTATTTTCGCTTTATCACTAGGGACTAGCAATAGGCTAGTTGGGGGTTATGCAAAGCGGGTGTATTTGTAAAATACAACCGCGCTAAAAGGAAGAATTGCATTGGTTTTAATCACAACTTCCCGTTTTATCACCAATTTGCATTACAATGCTAGTTTTCATACAATGTGATTAATCTATGATAAGTTGTATTGTTTTAGCTATTGTTTGTGCAGATCACTGCTGTGTGGACTAGAGAGATGAACATCAGGACAACTGGAATGCTGTAGTGCAGACAAAAGAATTCAAAGTTAAAGTTTGAAGTTCAAGCGATCGACAATAGTTCGATCGATCGAAGGTTCGATCGCTTAAAGAAGATCGAAGCGCTTGAGTTCCAAATGTTCAATCGATCGAGAAATGTTCGATCGATCGAACATGCTATTTTTAGAAACTTTTGCGTACGCAGCAGTTGCAGAATTGTAACCCTAGCATTTAGGTTTTCTATATATATGAGCATTGTATACGTCCCAAAGGACGCCCAACTTTACTTTTAATCAGTTTTCATAGAGAGAGAGATAGAGTTTTTGCTTGTTTTGTAGGTTTAACATTTGATTATGCTTAAGTTTTGAAGGATTCTACATTCAATACGAGTTTGTTAACATTCCAGGTTTCATATTATTGTTTATTTACATTCTGCTTACTTAATCTCATAGTTTAGTCTATTACAATCATCAGTTTTCATAGGAGTAATAGGTATTTAATAGTTTTTCTATAATTTTCATGATTAAACTCGAGCCAAACAGTACTTTAATGAATCGTTACATTAAACACCAACCTGTGATACTCCAGACGATGTCTGAGTAGTCCTAGGGTTGGGAGAACACGATGAAACAGTGATCTCCAGCCTCTGCCATGCAGCAGAATAAATCCTGTGTTCGATCGATCGGAGGTAGTTCGATCGATCGAACCAGAGATAGTCAAGCGATCGAATACATTTCGATCGATTGAGGGATGAAGGTTTTCGATCGATCGAACGCGCATCGATCGATCGAACTCTCTGATTCATGAGGATGTTCCTTGCAGTATTCCAGGACCTTCTGTTTTAGAGATTTGTTATCATACTGTCCCCAAATGCTCAGTTTGTCAAAACAGTTTTTAAAATCAAGGCCCTAAGGCATTTTCTTTCAATATACTTTGCAAACCACCTTCAATGCCAACACCATTGTAGGTGCGAGTCATAACTATTGAATTATACCGCTTTCACGTGTTTCAAGTTAACTGTGATGATATAGTCCCGGTCATGAAAGGGCTATGGATTCTTTATTTTCAGAGAAATACGGAAAACTGTGGGTAATATACTCCTTAGTGCTTCAAAGTAACTGCATGGTAGATGGTTAGATTACTGTGGATTCGTGTAATCCCAACAATTTTTTTTTAAGGTTAAATCCTATTTTAGAGTATTGCTTTAACTAGCTAATTAGTTCTTTAGTTTAATCTGAATTGCTTTCGTTAGTAGTCTTAGTTTGTGGAACTTTGTGTTCTGCACCATTATTAAATCTTATTGATTTTTTTTCTTTTCTTTTTTTTTCTTTCTTTTGAGTCTAGTCTAAGTTAATAGGTCAACACCTTCCCTGTGGGATCGACCTGGTCTTAACCAGTTTATTACTTGCACGATCACCTACACTTGGGTGTTGCACAAGAGCGCACAACTTTTTAGTCGTGTAAAGTTTTTGGCGCCGTTGCCGGGGAGGGCGACGATCGATTCCTTAGATTACCTCAATCTTTCATGATCTATTTCTGTTTTCCTTTTTCTTTGAGTTCTCTAGGTTTCAATCTTCTTAGGTTCTCTCATTAATGTCCGATAGTTCCGTCCACGGAATTTTCAAAAATCCTCTATATTCATCTAATTCTTCCAGTTCTAGTAACCCTGTCACCACTCCAACTGAATCAATGGATGATAATCAGAGTGAACATGGTGACAATGTTGTGGTACCAGTTGATGATTCACTACGTCCGTTGTGCGATCTCATGCAACCAGAACATGCACCTACTCCTTCTTGCATTCTCATTCCTCCATATACTGGCGAATTTCAATTTCGCAATGGGATGATTCAACTCCTCCCAACATTTCATGGGATGGAAAGCGAGAAGGCATATCTACACGTTAAGGATTTTGAGGATGTTTGCAAAACATTCTCCCAAATTGTCCTGTAGATGTGACACGCTTAATGTTATTTCCCTTCACCTTGAAGGATAAAGCGAAGGCGTGGTTACTCACCCTAAAACCGAATTCAATCTTCACATAGCATGCGATGAACACTGCGTTTTTAAAGAAATTCTTTCCACCTCGCATGACCACAGAGCTAAAACACCAAATAAGTTCATACAAGCAGAGGAGCAATGAAACCTTCACCCAAACTTGGGAGCATTTCAAAGATTTGCTTCTCTCATGTCCCCACCATGGATATGAGAAATGGCGTACCATCAGTCACTTCTATGAAGGACTAAATGATAAAACGAAAAAGTTGGTCGAAACTATGAGCTCTGGACCATTCCTTCGAAAGAACACCGAAGAGGCTGAAGCTCATTTCGAGTGGTTAACTGGACATGCTCATGAATGGTCTAACTCTGAAGATACACCTCGAACTTAAATATCGAGTGTGGAAGATAAGAGTTTGTTCCAATTGAAAAGTGAAGATCATCTGATGAACAAATACGAAGAACTGGCAAAGAAGGTAGAAGAACTAGGGATGCGAGGAGAGAGCTTTAGGCAGGTTATGCCTGAGGAACCATGCGGCACATGCAACATGTTAGGACATACAACTCAATACTGTCCAAATGTGCCGTATTTTCAGGAGCAGGCCCCTATGGAGATGAATGCCATGCACGGTTTCTGAGGGGCGGGGAATTCCAACAATAACTTTCAAAGTAACAATAGATGGAATCACCCCGGTTTTGATTGGAGAAATAATGTTGGGACCCAGAATCAATATCAACAGCAGCCCTACAACAACAATCAATATCAAGGGCAACACAATAGGTCGTCCCATCAATACAATCAAAACAGAACCAAGAACTACAACCAAGCTCAACCCTCCAATGCACCACAGACCAATACCTATGTGCCACCACACAAGAAGGTACAAGAAGAAGAGCCACTTGCTAATGCCAATCTAACGCAGCAACTCATACAGATGATGAGTAGAATGTCTGCTACGTTAGAAAGGATAGATGCACGGCAAGAGGGGTCAGGAGGAACATTCCCTGCCCAACCACTTCCGAACCCCAAGGGACATAACAATAGTCCTAACAATCAACAACATGCTAAAGCCGTGACTACACTGAGAAGCGGAAAAATCATAGAGAAAAGCATGCCTCTGTCTACACCCGAAGTGTACATAGAGGAGGAAGTGGTGGATAATGAGCTTGAGCAATCATCTACTCAAGAGGAGGAGCCGTCTATACTAATGACAAGGCAATAAAGGCAAACATTGAAGCTTTTAGAGTAGAGGAAGAAGTTGAGCAAAGGCCTGGAAAGGAGTCTGTTGAGGATGAACCACCAAAATACCCTTTTCCTGTACCTTATCCTCAACGGTTGAAGAAACCCAAGAATGAGACGAAGAATCAGGAGTTTCTGGAATTGTTTAAACAAGTCAAAATTAACCTTCCACTCCTAGATTCTATCAAGCAAGTGCCGGCCTATGCTAAGTATCTCAAAGATCTATGCACGGTAAAGAGGAGGCAAAGTGTGAAGAAACATGCTTATGTCGCGTGCCAAGCAAGTGCGATCATTCAAAATGAGTTGCCTCCAATACTCAAAGACCCCGGTACACCTACGGTCTCATGTAGAATTGGGAATCAAAGAATAGATAACGCACTCCTCGATCTAGGAGCAAGCGTGAACCTGCTGCCATATTCAGTCTATACACAGCTAGAGTTGGGTGAACTCAAACCCACCCGAGTCGCTTTGCAATTGGCAGACAGATCTGTGAAGTACCCTAGAGGGGTGTTAGAGGACGTCTTTGTCCAAATAGACTCTTTTGTCTTTCCGGTTGATTTCGTGATATTGGACACAGAACCTGTGTCTAATCCTGGTGCACACATCCCGGTTATCTTTGGACGTCCATTCCTCAACCCTATTGATGCCACGATCAAGATTAGAAGTGGTATCATGACTATCGTATTCGGGAACATGACATTGAATGTCAAAATTTTTTCTAATCCCCGACCTGAAGAATACGATGATGAGGAAGAAATTCATTACATTGACACAGTCATTGAGGATGAAGTTGACTTGGTCGACTACAAAGATCCTTTGGAAGTTGTGATGACTCAATTTGGCGATATCTATCAGCCTGCCGAGTCAACTCCATTGGATGCTGACCTGAACCAGATGTGTCTTATAATGGATACGATAGAGGAGGATAGAGCAGAATGCATGTGGGTAATGCCATATGAACAATTGCCTCCTAAAACTAAGTTGGCAATGCCTTCTAGTTTTCAGTTTCCGGAGTTAGAGTTAAAGGAGCTACCCAAAGAGCTAAAATATGCATTCCTAGGGACTAGCAAAACTTATCATGTGATCATTTCATCTGCTTTAACTCATGAACAGGAAGGTAAGCTACTGCAAATGCTGACCAAGCATAAGGATGCTATGGGATGGACGATTGCTGATCTCAAAGGCATAAGCCCATCCATATGCACTCATAAGATATATCTGGAGGAAGACGCTAGACCTTCAAGACAAATGCAAAGGCGTCTGAATCCCAACATGCAAGAAGTAGTTAAAAAGGAAGTACTTAAACTACTTGATGTTAGGATGATTTATCCGATATCTGATAGTCCTTGGGTCAGTCCAACCCAAGTGGATCCAAAGAAAGCAGGCATAACGGTCATCCCAAACAAAGATGGTGAATTGGTACCAACACGTGTCCCCACTGGATGGAGGATGTGTATTGACTACAGAAAGTTGAATACTGTGACCCGAAAAGACCATTTTCCCTTGCCATTCATGGATCAAATGCTAGAATGTGTGGCAGGTCACAAGTATTACTGCTTTTTGGATGGATATAGTGGATATAACCAAATTGAAATTGCTCCTGAAGATCAGAATAAAACCACATTCACTTGTCCATTTGGTACATTTGCCTACCGTCGAATGCCGTTTGGCTTATGTAATGCACCGGCTACCTTTCAGCGGTGCATGTTAAGCATATTTAGTGACATGGTCGAACACATCCTTGAAGTCTTCATGGATGATTTTTCAGTGTTTGGCCATAGCTTTGAAGATTGCCTCAGCAATCAGATGATATAGATCATAAAGAGATAGAAGGAGAGCCATTAGTCCTACCCACAGTTGATAACGATGTAAGACAACAAAATACCACTTCTTCATCGATTTCTGCACCGGTACCTCGTCGTAGTGGGAGGATGGTTAGCCAGCCTAACAGATACATGTTCTTAGGAGAATTTTTGAAGTAGCCTCCGTAGAATCTGAATCTGATCCCACCACATTTGAAGAGGCAATGGCTGATATAGACTCAGCTCATTGGGTTAAAGCTATGAAAGATGAATTAGAATCTATGCATTCTAATCAGGTCTGGGATCTTGTAGAACTTCTAGCCAACATCAAATCCATTGGTTGTAAGTGGGTTTATAAGAGGAAAAAGAGGATCTGATTAGAAGGTTGAGGCTTTCAAGGCTGGGCTTATAGCGAAAGGTTATACTTAGAGAGAGGGCATTGACTATGAGGAAATCTTCTCGCCGGTAGCCATGCTCAAGTGAATTAGAATACTCTTATCCATTATTGCATGTCTAGTTTAAGAGATCCGACAGATGGACATCAAGACTGCATTCTTAAATGGTAATCATGACGAGGAGATCTATATGCAGCAACCAAAAGGGTTCGTAGCTGGTGGGAAAGGTAACTTGGTATGCAAGTTGCGAAAGTCCATTTATGGGCTTAAGCAGGCATCCAGGAGTTGGAACATCCGATTTGACCAAGTGGTCAAGTCGTGTGGTTTCATACAGAATCTAGATGAGCCTTGTGTATATAAGAAGTGTGAAGGAAAAATGGTGGCTTTTCTCGTTCTTTACGTTGACGACATTTTACTCATTGGGAATGATGTAGCGGCATTGTCAATAGTTAAGGTTTGGCTTGCTAGTACTTTTGTTATGAAAGATCTAGAAAAGGCGAGCTATATCCTTGGGATAAAGCTCTTTCGAGATCGTAAGCGAAAGATAATGGGATTATCTCAAGCTGGTTATATCAAAAAAATGCTAATTAAGTCAATGGATAATTCAAAGAAAGGTTTGTTATCTTTCAGGCATGGTTTAGCGTTCTCTAAGGACCAGTGTCCTAAGATACATGAGGAGAGGAATCGCATGGCAGGAATTCCCTATTCTTCGACAGTAGAAAGTCTTATGTATGCAATGTTATGCACTGGACCATATATTTGCATTTCGTTGACATGGTTAGTAGATATCAATCGAATCTAGGTCCAAAGCACTAGACGATCGTTAATCACATTCGTAAGTACTTGAGAAGGACTAAAGATTACATGCTCATGTACGGCGACGATGAGTTAATTCTAGTAAGATACACTGACTTGGACTTTATGTTAGATAAAGATTCAAGAAATTCGACATCCAGACATCTCTTTACCTTGGGAGGTGGTACTATTAGTTGGAGGAGCATTAAGCAAAAATGTATTGCAAACTCAACTACAGAAGCTGAGTATGCGGCTGCTTGTAAAGCCACAAAGGAAGCCTTTTGGCTCAAGAAGTTCCTTATGGAGCTTGAGGTAGTACCAGCGTCGCTGTTACCTATTACACTATACTGCGATAATAGTGGGGCAGTGGCTCAGTCCAAGGAGTCAGGAACCGCGAAAAGGGTAAGTACGTAGAGCGGAAATATCATCTGATTCCAGATATTGTTCAATGTGGAGATGTGACTGTCAATGTGGAGATGTGACTGTCATCTGATCCGTTTACAAAGGCCTTGGCACAGAAGGTTTTTGATCGTCATCTTGGTAGTCTAGGTCTTAGTTGTAGTCCTGAATGGTTATGAGTGCAAGTGATAGTTTGTTGGGTTTGTGCCCTTAAACCATTACTTTATGTATAAGACATTGGCATTTTAATATATGGATATCAGCTTTACATTTCATTATGTATGTTTCTTTCATGAGATGATTGTTAATCCGTAAGTATCATAGTAATTAATTTGTGTGTGTATGAGATACATACAAGTGAGATACGAATTACTATTCTTTGACACTTGGAATTTATCATAATGGATGATGAGACTAGATATCTCATCAGGTACACTGTAGCATGATTTACTACCATTAGATGGAGTGATGAATCTTAATCACTAGAGTGTAACTCTTAGTTAATATGCTAATGCTTGTAGTGTATTGACGGACCTGAGCTTTCCTATTGACACTTAAGACTGTCAACAGTCGATAGGAACTCATAACTTGTATAAGGTATGTGTTCTTAATCTTGAGACGATTATGCACACAGACTATGGATATGGCTGCTTTAACTTACCAATCAGTTAGGCCTATAAAAGATCAAAACTTGGATATCTTGGGTATGTCATGTTCATAGGGTTGTGAACATATATTGTCAAGATAGAATGTGCCCTCTAGTATAGAGTAAGCATTCTCTTGAGAATGTCACCAAGTTGATTACTAAGAACTGCAGTCTTGTTGATAAGTAGTTATCAACATGTTTGGTAATCATGAGAGATGAATCAGACTCAAGGAATACAAGAAGTAATTTTCTTTCAGGTTGACAGTAACAGTTATCCGACTACCTGAACATGATTATGAATGCTGACGGTAAAGGGACATTAGTACACTATACAAGTCTAGCTATCGCTTCGGATATGTTCTTTTGCATTTAAGTTCAGTTATCGTTTTATAGTGGAGTAAACGTTAACTAATCAGTTGGTTAGTTTGCTGATCAAAGAGTTTGATCATGGGAATTAATAGCTGGTCTGAGCCATAATAAAGAGCCTAGGAGGTCCCACTCTTAGCTCTGCTAGGATGCTAGGAAGGGCACTTGAGGATCTTGTTAAGACAAGTTCGATCAATCGAAAGGTTTTTGATCGATTGAAGTCTAGATAAGTTCGATCGATTGAAGAACCTTCAATCGATCGACGGTTCGATTGATCGAAGCCACTTAGATCGATCAAAGGCTTAAAGTCGGTTTGCAAATCTATATATAGGGCAACTGCGTATAGAATATTTTTAATCATCGTTTTATCGCCCAGAAAGCTACAGAAACTATTTAGGGTTCCCAAACCTTCTCTATCCTCTCTAATAGGGTTCCCACCAACCCTCGCCTTTCTGGTAAGCATCCGTCGGAGTCGTACGGGTGAAGACAACCTAGTGGAGGCTGTTGCACCATCAAGAAAGTTGAAGGTTTCAGAATTGGGTTCAAGACACAAAGGTATAATTCTTGTCCCCTTTTGTACACATCGATAGAGTTAACGAGTAGTAGATTCTTGGTACCAATAAGTTTTTGTAACTTAATCTTTCCGTTGCGCGTTTAAATAAATTTTAAACCTATTTTTCCTTCAATTACAAAGTCTTGGAAGCTCTAGATGTACTTAGCCTTACTTGTATGAGGGCCAGCCTCAGTGTAACGAATAAATTGCACTATTCTGACCCGGAGTTCACGGTTTCGAATAGCAGAAACAACCTCTCTGCATGTAGTGAGGTAAGGCTACATACATCTTACCCTCCCTAGACACGCAGTGGAGAGAGCCTTCTGTATTGGATTTTTCCTTTTTAGATTCCCTCCGTACGTGGAGAGGCTATATAAATTTTCAATTGAAAAAAAGAGTAATGATATATATGCTTACCAAAGAAGAATCCAAAATTTGTCCCCCAAATGCATTATAGTTGTACTGTAAACTGTAACAGTGGTTGGTAGTATCACATACCACTACATGTGGTAAAATTGGCAAAGCATTCGAGAAATAAATTCGAGAATCATAGCATTTATTAATATTTAGTAATTATATATTGTCCACCTATTTAACCTTTTTTTAGGCTTTGCTTCGTTCATCGATTTAGTGAGGGAAATGAAGAAAGAAAAAATGAATGAAAGCTCTTATCTTTGTTTAGTTAATAAGGAAAACAATGAGGAAAAGAGGAAGGTAAAGAAAACATGGAGAAAAATTAATTAACCTTTTTGTGAGTATATGAATCACTTCCCTTCCTCTATCCTAGAGTTCCTGGTATTTTTTAAATTTCACAGTTTGTAATGGGGGTTAGCATCCATACAGAGTATCCCCTGAGTATATGGGCAGTGAACTTAGCATCCCCTCACCAATCTAGAAAATCAAGCCAGGGGGGCCTTGATGTATGGGGGTCCAGGGGAAACGCTTGCGAAATTTTTTTTAGACTTATTTATACATATTTTGTGTACATTTTGGACCTGTTTATACATATTTTATAATTAGCACAAAAACATAAGAGAGAGAGAGAGAGAGAGGGGGGGCTTAGTATGACAATTTCATAATATCAAAGGAGGGAGGGGGGGAGGGAATTTTATAATTTTCAGGGGGGACTTAACTATAATTTTTGTTTCTTTTTATATTTTTAGTGTAAATGTATAATTTTTCAAAAAGCACACCCCCCCCCCCCCCCCCGGTTGCCCTTGTGTGTGTCCGCCAATTGTTTAAGATTATTTAAGCACCGAGGAGAACTTGCCAATGTTTCTGCCTGTTGTGCCATGGCAACACTTGCAACATTAAAAAAAATGGGTAATGTTCCACTAATTGGCTTTCTACCAATACACATACTTCCTTACATTTATCTTCTCTTTCCCCTCCCCTTTTCGTCCACTATATGCATGTGTGCATGTAATTATGCATATGTATGTACTCTTTGTATATGCATGACATATATATAGGGGCTTGCCATTCTACTACATTCATACAGTAGGACTGTAGGATAGCATTGTGTTACAATTTTAAGTGGACAAGAAAAGTTTGCCACCTCATCAAAATGAGAGACAATTAAGTAATCGCATTACCTGTGAATTTCCTAAGTTATATTAATGAATTTCTGTGTTTTGTTTTTGTGTTCCAGTATTAATACTTATGTATAATTTATCTGTATTTTACCAGACTATGTTGCACGTGGCTCGAGGCTTAGTCACATCCCATGGATTGGGGATTGATGTACACCTAGTCTAGCTTGAGGTACACCTAACACTAGACTAGGTACAACCTATGGCCTCCTAAGACTCCTAGCAAGTACACCTAGCTTGTACCCTCCCCAATTCCCTTACTTCCCCGTCGCACCTCACTCATACACGTACACATACACATACACACACACACACATGTTCTGTGTATAATGTACATGTATATGTGTATGTATGTGGCTATGTGTATATAGATGTATATTGCATAGAGAGAGATAGAGTTACGAGAGAGAAGAGAATAAAAAAAGAAAAGAATACACTATACACCCCCACAACCACGCAAACCAATAAGAAGAAGAAGAAGGAGATGAAGGAAAAAACAGTTAGAGAAACTGAGACAGAGAAAAGAAGAAGGTGAGTCCCAAACCCCCTCTCTACATTTTCCTACACCCTACACACATACACACACACACACACACACACACACATACACACACACACACACACGTCTACACACGAATGGCCAAACAAAGCCTTAAGATCTGAAAATGGCAGAACAACCATTAAAGCTTCCTTGAAGCTCAAAACTTGAAACTCAACCAAACGACCCCAAACTTAGACCAAACAGACCCTATTGACTTCATGAGACTCCCATAAAGGGTTCCGACCCTTCATAACTAAAGAACTCAACTTAGGATTTTGGTACGAGAGAAAAAGGAGCCTCCACAAAGACTAAAGCACCCTCAACTCACCCCGTCTTTCAACGGGCCTCAATTAGCATCCAAATCTTATTCTTTATGATCCTCTTAGATTAGGAGTCACAGAGACTCCAAATCTTGCATGAATGCAATGTCATGATCCTAAAATGTGGAAGGTGGAAGTGTGTTTGTGTACATGAGGTTTTTAAAGTGATTTGGGAGCATGAGATATGAATGAATGCACAAAGAATGACATCATAAGATACAAGAAAATGTGGCAAAAACAACTTCATAAGGTATAAACTAATTTGGAATGCACATAAACATCTAATCAAAGCCTAAAGAGTCAAAATAAGTCTGCTATGAATAGTGGACAGAATGTTTGGGTCATCTTTTAAAAATGGAAAATAGGGGTTATATGCATGCTAAATTCATGAAATTTTATGGGATCATTCTTACTGAGTCTAGAACACATGAGAAAAAGCCAAACTATCATCGGAGTTATAGAATGTAGGGGTGGGCATACTTCGGGCCAACCCGAAAAACCGAACCGAAACCGAAAATTTTCAAATTTTGGTTCAGCTAATAACCGAACCGAAATTATATCAGTTCGAAACCGAACTATTTTAATTAGTATGGTTCGGTTTTCGAAAGTAAAAAAAAAAATTCGGTTCGAAACCGAATAACCGAAATTTTAAGAATATATAAAGACTTGTTAGATAAATTAGGGTCATATGATTCATATTGTTAATGAAAAATAACAAATAAAAAACATAATCTCAAAGTGGTGAATCTTTACTAATTTACTATACTTAATTTTACCCAAACAAAAAAAAAAAAAAAATAAAATAAAAACAAAAAAAAAATTCGGTTGAGTTTCAACCCGAATTTTCGAACCGAAACCGAAGTTAAATTTCAAAACCGAACCATTTTTTCGAAGTTTATTTCAGTTCGGTTTTCGGTACCAAAATTTCCAACCCGAACTGAACAACCCGAACCAAAATTTTCGGTTCGAAACCGAACCGACCGAATGCCCACCCCTAATAGAATGAGAGAAATCAAATAACCAAGAGGAGTTGCTTAGAAATAGAATTTGTATTGTCGACTGAAATGTAGAAAAATCTTTGAAAATGAAAATGAAACATCTAATGCACCAAAATATATCAAAAGTTCCCTAACACACTGAAGTTAAAGGGGAAAAGAAATTTGAACCCCTCTTAATGGGAAAGTTCTCTGGAACAAATTCTCAAAGTCAACCAAAGCTGCTGTGACAGAAAGATAGAATGTTCCAAGAGAATGTTTGAGACAAATAGGAACCCTTCCAAGTGTTTTCTTTTCAGACCAAATATCATGGACATTCTCTAGTAAGTTAGGAAGACTTTCCAAGAAGTATCATCATCATCCATTGAGTATTAGACTCAGAAAAGCATTTTCAAGCTGGGTTATTCACTATTTTGGGGGTTTTTTTTTTAGAAAACAAACGTTGTAATCTTTGCAAACCAAGGCTTGTTGTTTAAGAGGGGTTTTAAGGAGAGGGGGAGGGGGGCTTGAGAGTATATTTTCAGCACTCAAATAAAGATTATAACCACTTAGGACATCATCTTTCAGCTTACATCAAGAAGTGTAACACCCGCTCTTGCGGACAGTATTTAATTGCATTTATCATGCGTCATTAGCATTAAATTAATGATGTGATTACATGTGTTAAGTGAGTATTAACTCACTAAGGTGATTAGGGGTGCCCAGTTGGGAACCCAGATATTGGCCAATGTGGCAGTCCAAATTTGGAATAATTATGATAGGTCCTTGTGTGATGGGACAGATGTGGAAAATAATTCTTATGTGCTTAAATGGTTTATTGAGGCATATGTGGATATTATATTATGTTGATTTAATATCATATTAATTGTTAAAGACTATTTATGTGATCCGTTAGGGATACTTTTGTGAGGGCGAATTGGACACTTTGCATAATTAGTAGGTTAATTAGCAACTTCACAATATTATGTGGGACTACATATATATGGGGCCCATACATGACATAGACAAACACCCATTTATGTTTGGGATAGTTTTAATAAGTTTCATAATTAACAGGGGTATAATCGCAAAACTAGTAAATGTGGGGAGGTAAACATAAAAACTAAAATGCGTGGCTTACATGCAATAAAACACATGTCTCGTGAGTCAACACCTCAGCCTTTTCTTCTCTAGAAAAACTTTGGTTTACAAGGAATTCGATGAAAATTTTGACTTAAGTTCGCCAAACTCTCTCGATGCCAAGCGACGTGCCGTTTGACATCGGTTTTCAAAACAAACTACATATTCAAACTCAAGAAGGTGAGTCTAACGCGATGGTACCATTCTTATTGAATTCTGATATAGTTTTTTCGCGACCCAATTCAGGGGCTTAACTCACAACTTGTATATTTTGTATAGGAATTATACGTAGGAATCACTAGGATCTTATATTCTGCAATTAGGAGTGCAAATCCAAGAGGTGAGTGACGATAATTATAATATCTAGGTAATCGAATGTTTGATACTATCTTTGTGATGCTAAGCATGATTAGTTAGCTTAAATCACATGTCTAGAGTAATTTTGATAGCTCCTTTATGAATTGTGAAATTGCACGGTGTAATGACTATGTGAGCATGTTGAGTTGTTAATGTGGGTCGAAGGGAAACTTGTACTTGCCATCAAAGTGAGACCAGGTGCCAAATTGTCCATGAGGTTGCACACCTGAAAGAAAGATGTGTGGATCTCGGCTAGTCGTGCGGACTAATGGAGTAGTCGTGGACTAGTGTGAAAGGGTGGCTAGTACTTGCGTTCCCGGAGACCATAGTTATGTGTAAAAGATAAGATTGAACATATTTTTTATTCATAATTATAATTTTTGGCATTCACAAGCATATAGCATATATAGTGTAGTGGTTATTGAATAACCACTGTAGGTGAACAAGGAGACGGGTCAAGGAAAAAGTGAAAATGGCTTGCAGAGGCAACGTGGGATTTTGGGAATGGTTGTAATTATGTTGTTAGTTTTATGTATTGGATTGGAAACTTGTAATATGGCTGGGATGGTTTTGTATTTGGTTAGGTTATGTTAATAACTTGGACTTTTATCTCATGACAAGTTAGGTTGTATTATAACTTCAAGGCTATGGTTGTTCAAGTTGGTAGCTTATGCAATTGGGATAATGTGGATTATGTAATAGTTGGATAACAAGCTTGGGCTTATGTTATTGATCGGGAGAGAACTAATCCTATTTATACGCTTTAACGCGCATTTGTTAGTACCTTTTTATCCTGTTTTTGTATATTTTTACTTCGTTTTCTAGTTTCTGACAGGTTTTGGAAGAAATCAACTAAACCAGGCTAAACAGGGTGAAAAAGCATAGTTGAAGAAGCTGAAAAAACCAAGTCGCGCGCGCGACCCGCGCCCGCGAAATCCGAGAAATCGCTCGCGCGATCCGCGCGCGCGAAAGCCAAATGTCGCGCTCGCGCGACCCGCTCGCGCGATATGCCCAAAAACCAAAGTTGCGTATTTCAGTATACTGAAGACTCCTGTGCAAACGAGACTGCTAAACGACGTCCAGACTGTAAATTGCATGCGTTTCAGTCCGTTTCGAGTTGTAAAGGCTTCCAAAACATGTTGTAAATCTATATAAACTCTAAATTTATTCAATTAGAGGGTTGGCAATTATTATACACACATTCTACAACCATACTTCCAGCCATTGAAGAGAGGGGAGCAAGGAGAAGCAGAAGAAGACCAAGGGTTTCCATGGCCTCCTCCATCAACCTCTTGCTATCTACTACTTCCATGGACGGCTAGATCATTGATCTAGGGTTTCAATGAAGTCCTAGATGAGTAATAGGGTTTTATTTATGCTTTTATTTTAGTTTTATTATGTATGGATGACAGTCACATGTTTAGAGGATTTTTATAAATAAATCGTACTACTATTGATTAAATCATTGCTTTCAGAATTTATTCTTGTCTTAGATCTATTTTGACTGTGATGTGCTCAACGATCTATTCTTGCTGTGCTTGTTTAGATTGTTTACATGTGATGGTGCTTTATTGATTCGTGCTATCAAGTATCCGAATAGTCCATGCCTAGGTTAGACGGATTAGATCACAACCCTAGTTTAGTGTGAGATAATTCGTGCTATCCGCAGATGGATTATGTTGGTGCTTGAACCATGATTATCTTCTTGTTGGAGGAATTGGGCTTGTAGCTACAATTCCCCATATTCATCCAACGTAATAAGCTAAAGTAATTCATAAATATTCCTATTATGAAACTAGTGGTGGATTTGCAATCCTAGGTTCCCTTAAACATTCATTAAAACAATTTTAATTGCTTTCATAGTTTAGATTTATTTTTATTGTTATTAGTTTAATTAAATCCAAATCAAATTCCGTTTTTCCTAATTAATTAAACTTAGGTTTTAAAATTAAGTTGCTGTAGTAATCAATCTCTGTGGGTTCGACCTTTACTTCCACACTGCAAATCCTTTGAAAAGTAAAGAATACTTTTATATCTTGATTCTGACAACATCAATTTTTGGCGCCGCTGCCGGGGATTGCATTACTACCTTTAGTTTTATAATCTTAGTTTAGTTAATTCGTAAATATTAGGTTAGTTTTTATTATTTTTCTTATTTTTTGTTTTGTTTTTAGTTACTAACTTGTTCTTTTATTTTGTAGTCAACGTTTTCGAGTGGAGCAGCTAATTACATCAAAGGAGCTTACGCAAATAAAAATATCAATAAAAAAAAATAAAAAAAAATGCAAGTAAATTGCTTCTTGTGAAACTCGCTTTAAACCACTGTAAGTCAGGGCGCTGTGACGCACTATTTGCATTAGTTTAGGGTTAATTGCACTGCATTAGCTAGGAAACCCGGGGCGCTGGGCTTGACGCGGTCATTGCATTACAGGATAATTTGCATGCATCATAGTAGTTGAGTGCTTGTTATCTTAGTTGCGTGATTGCTTGCTATTTGTTTTTCTTTTGTTGAGTCAGTTTTTGTTTTTAGTTTCTTTTTCTTTGTTTTAGTTTATGGTAGGTACACGTTCAAATAAACCAGATTTAAAATCTTTCGATCTTGAACTCGAACGTACCTTAAGAACCAGTAAGTCCACAACCCAAGCTTCTAGAGCTAGGTTGCAAGACGACGAGTCAACTCCGATTCCGTCGTCGTTGTTTGAGGCCGAAATTCAAAGTACCCGTGAACGGTTAAGGAGAGCTCGAACTTTTAAAATCGAACCAATTAAAATGGCTGACGGTGGAAATAACAATAACAATCAAAATGATGGAGCTAATATGAATAATCTTAATATACCGCCACCGCCTCCTCCACTTAAAGATTATTTTATTCCTACGACTTACACACCACAAACATGTATTGAATTACCGGAGGCGACGACATCTCACTTTGAGATAAAGTCGTCTACCATCTCGCTGCTTCCATCTTTCCATGGCCGTTTAAATGAAGATCCATATAAACACTTAGGAGATTTTCAAGACATATGCTCTACATTGAAAATTCAAAATCTTACTGATGATGAATTAAAAATGCGGCTCTTTCCATTCTCATTAAAGGACAAAGCTAAATATTGGCTCCAGTCTTTGGAGCCAAACACTATTAGAACATGGGAAGACTTACACACCGCATTTTTACAAAAGTTTTTCCCGATTATGTGTACGAACCAGATAAGAAAATCTATAACAAACTTTGTGATGCAAGATGGGGAATCACTCTACGACACGTGGGAAAAATTTAAAGAATTACTACGCTCGTGTCCACATCATCAGGTTCCTAAGTGGCAATTGGTTCAAGTCTTCTATGAGGGGCTTATTCCCTCTGTTAGGAATACCGTCGATGCCGTTTGTGCGGGAACTTTCCTACACAAAAGCGCCGACGAGGCCTGGAAAATATTTGAAACACTAAGCGAGAATTCGATGCATCAGGCTGTGTCGGTACGTTCTGAGGGGTACCTTCAACCTAAGCGAGAGGTGACAGTGGAGTCAAGTCAATCAATTCAAATACAAGAATTAAATAGAAAACTTGACCGACTTATGCAAATGAACAAAACGTCTAATCCACCCTCTTTAGAAGTATGTGCATTATGTTCTGAACCGTCCCATAATATCTTTGCATGTCCTTCTGCATCTCAATTTCCGAAATTCGTGGAGCAACACATTAATTCTATTCAACAATACCCACGAAATAATTATAATGCAACTACTAATAATCCGGATGCGCCATGGAAAAACCATCCTAACTTCTCATGGAAAAATAACAATAATAATCATAACGAGGCGACTAATTTTCCAAATGCGTATCGACCTCAGTTTCAACCTAACCAATACCAACAACCGCCTCCTAATGCTAATCCTTCAAGGGGAAATATTTTTGAGGAAAAGGTGTTGGCGTCCCTTAAGACTATTGAAACGCAAGTTCAGGCACAAGCACAAATAGTGCACTCTCATACGCAATCCATTGCGAAGCTTGAATCCCAAATGGGACAACTAGCTACTGTAGTAAGTCGTAGAAACGAGGGGACGTTGCCTAGTCAAACAATCCAAAATCCTAAGGGACAATATGAGGTTAAGGGGTCGAATGAACAAGTGAACGCCGTCTCAACTAGGTTGACTACCCGAGAGGAGGAGGTAATAGAAATTCCGAAGGGGAATGTGAAAGGTATGAATATTAACTCTAATAAAGAAACGGGTGAGGACATGAGCCAAAATAGAAATAAGAAAGAAAAAGACGCAGTCTCAACGAATTATACTCCTAGAATGCCATATCCACCTAATGTTGAGGAACCGTCTAATCTTACAAATAAAAAGTCTAAGGTTGAGGATATACTCGAGGTATTTAAACAAGTCAAAATCAATATTCCTTTCCTCGATGCAATTAAACAAATACCCGCCTATGCTAAATGTTTAAAAGATCTTTGTACTCAAAAGCGCAAAATACGGAGTCATACTCCTAAAAAGGTCTTCCTCACGGAAAAAGTAAGTTCTATATTCCAACACGCTCCTCCAAAATATAAAGATCCAGGTACGCCTACGATTTCATGTGTCATAGGTGACACTATCATTCATAGGGCTCTCCTTGACTTAGGAGCTAGTGTTAATCTCATACCTTATCACGTCTATCAACAATTAGGACTAGGTGAACTGAAACCTACGGCCGCTACTATACAATTAGCGGATCGTTCTATTAAAATTCCTAGAGGAATCGTCGAGGATGTATTGGTTAAAGTTGATAAATGCTATTATCCTGTTGACTTCATGGTCCTTGACACTGAACCCGTGCTAGATGTTAGGAAACACACTCCTGTCATTCTAGGCCATCCATTCTTAGCAACTGCTAACGCACGTGTTAATTGTCGGACGGGGGTAATGAAAGTGTCATTTGGGAACATGAATTTAAAATTGAACGTTTTTAACGCTATGGAGCAACCTCTTAAAAACGACGATTCCCTATGTGAGGTGGAAGGTGAGGTAACACGGAATATTGCGCCTACCAAAGAAATAAACGTGAGTGAGGAAAACAATATAGCGGACGATGATGAGTGGATGAATCCTAATCCCGTGGACCCTAATGCGGAATCTACTCGGAAGGTAAGAAATCGATTCGAACATAATGACAAACCGGTAATCGATTTAATTCAAAGCAACGTGATTTCTGAGTACCATCGAGCTTTACCTGACATCCTTAGGGGTACACAGTCCGATATACGGCCTCCATAAAGTCTTATGCTAGAAAGGTCTAGCTAAAGACGTAAAAGTTAGCGCTTCTTGGGAGGCAACCCAAGCTTTATTTCATTCGTTTTTCTTATTTTTGGACATTTTTGGGTCTGTTTGTGTCTGTTTTGGACATGCTGGATAGGTTTGGGGGTTGGAATACAATTATTTTTAATTAATATGCATAAAATAAGTGAACCAAGTGAAAAAAAACCAATCTCGCGCGCGCGGCCCGCTCGCGCGAGACGTCGCTCGCGCGGCCCGCTGGCGCGAGATTGCCCCTTAGTGTTTTTTCCTTTGCTTTTCTTTATCTTGAGCCTCAGGTTCTCCTCGCGCCTGGAATCGCGGGCGCGAGGTACCTCGCTCGAGCGAGATAGTAAAAAAAAATAAATAAATAAATTTGGGAATTCGCGCGCGCGACGGCCGCTCGCGCGATTTCCCCAATTTCTGTTTTTTTTCTTTTGTTTTCTGTATCCTTCTCCCATACTTGTTCTGATAATGTTTTTGTTTCTGTTTTTGTTTATTAAGCCATTTTATATCGTGTTAGTTATTGTTTTCCTTATTAGATTTATACTTTTTCGTTTATTTCTTTTCCATTTGATAGTTTAGTTTAATTTGGATTAGTTTTTCAATTTCTATTTTATATTTCTGTTTCTTTTCCTTTTAATATTTTTGTTAGTTTCTTTTCGTTTATCTATTAGTAACAGGTAACATTGAATTTTATTGCCATATTCCTTTGTGTTCACCTGTTATACGCTTGTCAAGATCGAGGTATTATCGTTCCTTCCTTCTGTACTCTCCTTTCTTTCGTTTTATTGTTTCATTGGGGACAATGAAAGGTTTAGGTTTGGGGGTATGCACACATTAGTTTATGCAAAATTTTAAAATTTTTTCAATAAGTGCGTTTAAATAAACGATGTTACCTACGGTTTTGCAATCGCTAGTTGATACTTCGTGTTATGTAAGTATGATTGTTATAGAATGGTAAATAAAAGAAGATGTGATGAATCGTTTACTGAAGTTATGTTGAAACGTTTTAGGTTATGTATCATTTGAATCGTAGTTTTATATCATAGATTTGCACACAAACCTGTGCACTGCACGTAGTTGTTTGAATACATGTTGGTTGTGAACTATAATATGATTCGGATTTCTAGATAACACAAGGTGGAGACTAAACCCAGTGAGCTTTTGAGCCTATCTTTTCTGTTGTGAGGGTTATAAATACATTTTGTGTTTGTCGAATTTCATTGAAATAGCGCATCTACTTGTTGATTAGTCTCAGTATTCTTGTTTTGGTTGATAGTCAAGTTAAAATATTTGTTACCATGCTAAATAATCTTCCATTGTAAACACTGAAAAACCATATAACCATAGGACATGATTATAGGCCCTCTTTGTTTATGACCAATAAATGAAAAATTTCCTTAGTTCGCCCTTTGAGCCATTGAAATGCCATTTCTTTCTTAAATTACCATTATCCTTGTTTTTGCTCCAACTTGACCAACTTGGAGTTCACCACTGAAAGATTCGTCACCTTTTAGTGTTGTTAAGGCGATGTGTGATTGAGAAGAAGAAGAAAAAGAAGATAAGTTGATGTTTGGGGTTTGCCTTGTTAATTATTGAATATTCGTTTCAAAAGCAACGAAAAGGAAAAGAAAAGATTAAAAAAAATAAAGAGGAAAAAGGGTTGAAAATAAAAAAAAAAATGAAAGAAAATGAATGAAAAGGAATGGAGAGAAAGAAAAGATGAAAAGTTGGTAGAAAAGATGAATGAAAGAGATCGAACATGCCTTACAATGCCATTCGTAAACCTACCTAATTAATCCGTTCTATCATTTTCCATTACCTGAGCCACAATACAACCTTTGAAAAGTCCTATTTGATCCTAGGAAACATGATTTGGATATGAAAACGATGGGAGGGGATTAAAACATGGTAATGATTAATTTTTCTTGATTGTTGGCATCTTATCCATGAGACTACTGTTCTTTCGTGTCGTGCGTCTTTTTCGAGTCATATGTGAGCATTTATCGTTTTGAAAATATATTTCCTTTACTCACATATATTAGAAAAATTACACATGTTTCTGAGTGTTTCATTTTAGAGTGTAATTGACATTGTGAGATTCGTAGTCGAAACATAGTTAGATGGTCATCCGAGTTATATTCCAAGTTTATGACAAGCGCGTGTTCATTTGACTACCATATCACACACGTGCAATTTTATGAGAAACTCTATTGATTTACACGATGCATGCACTTGATTGTTTCTCATGATATAGGTGAACGTTTGATTACGTTTCTTTATGTTCGTTATTCTATTTCGAATCTTTGTTGTATAATAAGGAGTATTGAATTTTATGTTTTTCGTTTTAATAAAAGTTTTTAAAATTTATAAGTTAATAAATATGGTTGTGGGAGACTTGTTGACGAGAACCCTCACGAGACTTCACTCGTCCGACTAGGGACACCTAGGGGTTTAAAAGGCTTGTTGCATACGCTAAATGCAATCGTGATCCATACGAAAATGGAATAGATTTTTATTAGTAGTTTTTATTTTAGTTTTGCTCGAGGACTAGCAAAATGTAGGTTTGGGGGTGTGATCGGGAGAGAACTAATCCTATTTATACGCTTTAACGCGCATTTGTTAGTACCTTTTTATCCTGTTTTTGTATATTTTTACTTCGTTTTCTAGTTTCTGACAGGTTTTGGAAGAAATCAACTAAACCAGGCTAAACAGGGTGAAAAAGCATAGTTGAAGAAGCTGAAAAAACCAAGTCGCGCGCGCGACCCGCGCCCGCGAAATCCGAGAAATCGCTCGCGCGATCCGCGCGCGCGAAAGCCAAATGTCGCGCTCGCGCGACCCGCTCGCGCGATATGCCCAAAAACCAAAGTTGCGTATTTCAGTATACTGAAGACTCCTGTGCAAACGAGACTGCTAAACGACGTCCAGACTGTAAATTGCATGCGTTTCAGTCCGTTTCGAGTTGTAAAGGCTTCCAAAACATGTTGTAAATCTATATAAACTCTAAATTTATTCAATTAGAGGGTTGGCAATTATTATACACACATTCTACAACCATACTTCCAGCCATTGAAGAGAGGGGAGCAAGGAGAAGCAGAAGAAGACCAAGGGTTTCCATGGCCTCCTCCATCAACCTCTTGCTATCTACTACTTCCATGGACGGCTAGATCATTGATCTAGGGTTTCAATGAAGTCCTAGATGAGTAATAGGGTTTTATTTATGCTTTTATTTTAGTTTTATTATGTATGGATGACAGTCACATGTTTAGAGGATTTTTATAAATAAATCGTACTACTATTGATTAAATCATTGCTTTCAGAATTTATTCTTGTCTTAGATCTATTTTGACTGTGATGTGCTCAACGATCTATTCTTGCTGTGCTTGTTTAGATTGTTTACATGTGATGGTGCTTTATTGATTCGTGCTATCAAGTATCCGAATAGTCCATGCCTAGGTTAGACGGATTAGATCACAACCCTAGTTTAGTGTGAGATAATTCGTGCTATCCGCAGATGGATTATGTTGGTGCTTGAACCATGATTATCTTCTTGTCGGAGGAATTGGGCTTGTAGCTACAATTCCCCATATTCATCCAACGTAATAAGCTAAAGTAATTCATAAATATTCCTATTATGAAACTAGTGGTGGATTTGCAATCCTAGGTTCCCTTAAACATTCATTAAAACAATTTTAATTGCTTTCATAGTTTAGATTTATTTTTATTGTTATTAGTTTAATTAAATCCAAATCAAATTCCGTTTTTCCTAATTAATTAAACTTAGGTTTTAAAATTAAGTTGCTGTAGTAATCAATCTCTGTGGGTTCGACCTTTACTTCCACACTGCAAATCCTTTGAAAAGTAAAGAATACTTTTATATCTTGATTCTGACAACATCAGTTATATATGGGTTATGACTTGTTGGTTGATTTTAGGAAAATTTTGATTCTTGTGATCACACTTGGGTTAGTTTGAATGTTGGACTCGGGGTTTACTCCAAGAGTTCATTTTGAAATGGATTTTGTATTTGCATTACTTTTTAAACTTGTTGGTGATGTTGGTTTGATCATATTTATCAAGTGTTGTGTGAGTTTTGGCAGGTTTTGGTTATGAAACTTGGTTGCTGCAGAATGGGCTCTACTACCTCAATCCAGCCGACTTGGGTGCTATTCCAGTCGACCAGATTGTGTTCCAGAAGCGAACATTCTGTTATATCACTGTTCAGTCGATCGGACAGGTACCAGTCGACCGGACTTTGGCATCTTCAGTCGACCGGACTTGTGGTCAGTTCACTAGACCAGAACTTCTAAGATTTTCAACTCTCTGTAGTTTCCTGTTCAGTCGACTGGGTTCCCCGATTAGTCGACTGGATTCCCCTATTTCAAACCTAATGTTTTATAAGTGTTTTAAATGAGAAAACTTTTTATAACTCTGAATTTATGGTTATTAACCCTTTAGGAGTATAGTGAGTGTCTTGATGGTATGTCACGTGTCATAGAATCGTATGAGTTGTTCCGGGGTGTGATAAGAAGCTCATCTAAGCATTTACAAATCAAAGCTTTCACTTGGAAGTAGACCTTAAAGATTCTTGAGAGTATATGAATGTTAAGCCATCATCTATTAAGCATATTCTTGAGTTCTTGAGCTACTATCCATAAGGATTCACCCCCTCAAACAACATACCATCATGTAGATGATGGTCAACAAACAAAGTACCAAGGAAAAATAAAAAGAAATAAGGTAAGGAGAGATGAACAACAATATATGATGATGCCAGAAATTGGTAAGAGTAAAGTAGAGCAATTTTAGGAGAGAGAGAGAGACTATTTTTTGTATGTGGTTTGGCCCTATTAATGAAGGTACCTACGTCCACGGGTGTGTCTGAGCACGTTCACTAGCAGATCACCGGCGGGCCTGGTGAGCCAACAAAGAGGGGCGGCACTACCAGTAATACCGGCCGGGTGTATGCGTACAATGGTGAATTTTATAGAGGTGCTGTGTAGACTAAAGAATTGGCCCCTTCAATGGGGGGTGAGAGGTCTCTTTTATAGATGCAAGAGACCTACTCTTACATGGATAAGGAAATATAATCCAATTGATATAGATTGGCATTAATTGTGGGGGTTTTCTAATTGGATTAGGAAATAGTGGGCACTTTCCATTAGTCTTCTAGCTTTAGTAGGAAACTGCCTGTAATGCTCGGGATCATGCCTGTGGGCCCGGATGAGCTGTTCCTGCGGTGGGATGTGCCTGCGCGATTTTTCTGACCTGTTGGCCGGATCGTGGATGAACCGCTCGGTATGATGAGTTCCATGTTGACTAGACCGCTCAGGATGATGCTTGTCCGAGGAGTTGTACATGATTTGACCAGGGCATGGACCGGCTGCTGATTAAAACCGCTCGGTTATAGGATGGAGCTAATTTTGGGTGTATCAGCTGCCCCCCATTTCCAAGGTTGGCTAGATGCTATATCGGGGCAAGTTTGGAAATCAACTTGATGCTACTTTCCACTGTCTGAGTGCTTGGAGAAGCTGCCTCTGGGCTTCTAAGCCTGGTAAGTCCTCAGGAACTGACTGAGAGTTGAGACCTAACCTAGCTCGGGACTTTTAGGTGCTCGGGAACTGATCGAGAGTTGAGACCAGGCCTAATTCGGAGTCTTTGAATGCTCGGGAAGTGACCGGGAGTTGAGACTCGGCCTACTTCGGAGTCTTTTTACTTGAGTTAGCTCCCAGGATGGTTATCTTCTGCCCGTAAACCTTCGTCAAGGTTGTGGGTAGAAGAATTTGACCATGTTAGAAAAGCCGACCTAAAGCGTATTAATTTAGGGTCCTTTTATGTTAACTCCTCAGGATGGTTATCTTCTGCCCGGTCAGCCTTCTTCAAGACTGTTGGGAGAAGAGCTTGACCATATTGGCGGAGCCGACCTAAATCACGTTGGTTTAGGGTCTTTTTGCTCCTCTATCGTTGGCCAACCTAAGAGATTTAGTCACCTCTATAGTCGGTCTGGACCTAAGTGGAGTTAATGCCTCTGAGTACTGTAGGTGCTCGGGTTGTCCAAGATTTTGACTTGGTTATCCGCGAGGCCTGTAGATACCCGGTGTGATTGCCTTTTTAGTTCACTGCGCCGTCTTGCCCCCCAAGCTTTCGCTAGGACGATGGTCTTATAGAGGCTATGAACTGTAGGTAACCGACCTAGAACATGGTGGTTGCAGGGCCTTTTGAAGCTTGCCATCATCAGCCATCTAGGAGGTTTGCCTCCATCGTCGGTTGGTCCTAAGCGAAGCCGGTGCCTCGGGCATGACCCCAAGGTCTTTGGTGCCTGGGTTCAGAGCCTGAGGTCTTTTTAGTGCTTGAGTTCGGAGTTCGAGGTCTTCTTCGTGCCTCGGGGTTAGGCCCGAGGTCTTTGTATACCTCGGGGTTAGGCCCGAGGTCTTTGTATGAGTTCTCAGACAATCGGTGGAGCCTCATGTGGTGATCAAGCATGTACCACTGTAGTCAGGCTCTTCTAGACCGATGGAGATAGGAGGTCAGATCAAGATCGTCGGGCTTCTAACTTCTCTGTGCTGGAGGCAAAGTCGGAACTATTTAATCCTGACTGATGTGAACTGGAGATCGGGTCGGGGCTGTCGGACTCAGACCGCTGCGAACTGGAGGTCGGGTCGGGACTGCCGGACCCTGCCTGCTGTGAGATAAAGGAACTGTCAGAACTCCCGTGCTAATCTCCCTTTCGCTTACTTCTGGAAGACTCGTTGCTTTCTTGCCCGGTGTCTTTGGTCTTCAGAAACTCTTCAGTGTCAGTGTATTTTCCAACCCTCTCAGAGAGCTCAACCAAAGTTTCCAGTCGGTTTCTGTGGAATGACGCTGCCACTTGCTGTGTTGAACTCCTAAGCAGAAGGCTATGATAGCGGCGGTTTCATCAAGATCGTAGATGATGAGCTTCTCTTGATTAAATCGGCCGGTGAACTCCTTGAGGGTCTCATTATTCCTTTGTATAACCGACAGTAGATGTATGTCAGGCCTTGGCCGTTCGTGCATACCGATGAACTGATTGATGAACTGCTTGCTGAGTTGCGTAAAACTGCAGACCGATCGGGGCTACAACGAGTAGAACCATTGGGCGGTCGGGCCTTTCAAAGTGCTGGGGAAGCTTATGCAGTGTAGTTCATCGGAGTAGGTGGCTAGGGCCATCTGAGCCTTATAGGTCCGGACGTGGTCGACCGAGATTCCCGAGCCGTTATAGGGATCTAGGCGAGGCTGCTTGAATTTGTGCGGGATGGCAAACCCCGTGATCTGGCTGGAGAACGGTGACTCTGTCTCGGTATTGGCTTGATTCTAAGCGCGGTTTTGACCAAGCTTCTTGGCCACTCCGTCGATCTGCTTCTGGAAGTCTTTGATTCGGGCTTCCACTCCTTCCCGACCGGTATCAGTGGAAGAGGCTTTTTCTTTATGATGGTGTGTTGTCCTCTGGGATCAGGCTCGGCTATGGCTTTGGGTAACCATTCGCCTAGGGACAACTCGGCTCTTGACCGAGTGACCCTGGACTGATTCCCGGGCCATATTCTCCTGCCTTTCCTTTCGGGCAGCATGCCCACTGTTGATGTCTCTAGCATCCTCAACACGGGACGGGTTGGCTCGGGCACGTTGTCTGGTCAAGATCGGTTCTCCACCGTACACAATGTTCCCGGGTCATTTCCCGACCCCTGGAGGACTGCTTTGCTGGGTTAGCAGGGCTTCGATCTGTTGCTGGATTTGACACTGGCCCTCCAAGAGTTGTGTAAGGGTCGCGGTGATCTACTCAGATGTCATGACTGCCGCAGCCGGTGCCAGGGCCGGAGGAACATCCCGGTTGGACTACTGACTAACCTTCTTACCCTTTTTCGGTGGCATGACGATCAGTCAAGAGATTTGTTGATGAGAAGACTTGTCATTTCCCACAGACGGCGCCAAGCTGATGATGCCAGAAATTGGTAAGAGTAAAGTAGAGCAGTTTTAGGAGAGAGAGAGAGACTATTTTTTGCATGTGGTTCGGCCCTGTTAATGAAGGTACCTATATCCACGGGTGTGTCTGAGCACGTTCACTAGCAGATCATCAGTGGGCCTGGTGAGCCAACAAAGAGGGGCGGCACTACCAGCAATACCGGCCGGGTGTATGCATACAATGGTGAATTTTATAGAGGTGCTGTGTAGACTAAAGAATTGGCCCCTTCAATGGGGGGTGAGAGGTCTCTTTTATAGATGCAAGAGACCTACTCTTACATGGATAAGGAAATATCCTATTGATATAGATTGGCATTAATTGTGGGGGTTTCCTAATTGGATTAGGAAGTAGTAGGCACTTTCCATTAGTCTTCTAGCTTGAGTAGGAAACCGCTTGTAATGCTCTGGATCATGCCTATGGGCCCCGGATGAGCTGTTCCTGTGGTGGGATGTGCCTGCGCGGTTTTCCTGACCTGTTGGCCGGGTCGTGGATTAACCGCTCGGGATGATGAGTTCCATGTTGACTAGACCGCTCGTGATGATGCTTGTCCGAGGAGTTGTAAATGATTTGACCGGGGCATGGACATGTTGCTGATTAGAACCGCTCGGTCATAGGATGGAGCCAATTTTGGGTGTATCAATATATAAAGCAAGCAATAGCAATCAACATGCAAGAATCAATGAAGTATTGGACTTGTAGCTTGGTATTTCTTTCATATATAGTGACATTTTGGACATGGAAGTGGACTTTCAACTCACAAATACTCATAGAAATGGTTGTTGGGTGTGATAAATGTAACTCACTTTTGAAGAAAAAACAGTAGGTAAGCTTACTTCTTCTCTTCTCTCTCTATCTCTAACACTATTTCTCCCTACAACTATGTTTTGCTTTGCATTTGCCACCCCCAAAATGATTCATTGAGGAGGGTTTAGATAGGCCAAATTGGGTGGACTTTGGGATTTAAAAAGTGCTCCCATTGGTTCAAAATTTCTGTAAACAGGAAATTACATTGTTTTGGTTTTCATTTACCCAAAATTAACCACAAAAATAAATTACAAAAATGGACCCGTCTAGGGGTGTCTGTCGCGATAGCATTGGGCCTGTGCTGTGGCTGCACAAGGCTAGTGCTGCAGTGGCACTGCTCCTCAGATATTTTTTATTTACAGTTTAGCCCCCAGAAATTCCGATATTTGTGAAAAGTCTCTATTTCGTCCAAAATTCACAAAAAATGCATAAAAACATCAAACTGAACTTATGATATACTGTTGGAAAGGTATTGAAGCCTACTTTCCATAAAAAATAGTTCAGAGTTGGGTCACTTTGAAAAGTTTTGTAGTATTCGCGACAAAGGCTGATTTGATCGGCCTTTTCACCTTCGAAAGTTCATAATAAATTCAATTTAAGTCTAGAAATTATGTACGATATATCGTTGGAAAAATATTGACCTCTAGAATTCATGAAAAATATTTAAAATTTAAAACGGTGCTTTGATTTTCGGGTCAATATATAGGTCAAATCGGTCAAATTGAGGATCTCTGGAAAGTTCTGGGAACTTCTGGAAGCTTCCAAGAGTTGATGTTTTTCTCTTATTCTTTTTTAAAACACGTTTTAGGTCTTTTCACATGGCTCAGAGTGATTTCGGAGCTTTTGGATGATTTCAGAAGATTTCGGTCAAACCTAGGTTAAACATTGGTCAAACTGGCCAAGCAGGGACTTCTGGGAGTCTCTGGAAGCTGACGTTTTTGCCCGATTTTCTATTAAAACTCTTTTTTGGTCTTTTTATACATGTTTTCAGATCTTTCGAACCAAATCTGAGAGTTTTGGGCTTTCAGGGACATTTTGGCCATTTATACCGATTTCTGAGTATTCTGAGAGATAGAATTGTCTTTTCAATCATCGTGAACTACCAAGTTATGGCTCTCTTAAATCTTACAGTCGACATAGTTTTCCCCTCTTTGGCAGGACCTTGTGTGGCAACACGTGTTGCAAGCAAGTGTCAAAGCTAGCCTTGAAGAGACAGGTCTCTTGGATGCTGAAGATTTAGGATAAAAGTGTTTCAAAAACGAGAGAAAAGATATGTCAATGCTGGTGCAGATCGTGCTCTACATGAGCTGCCTACGTATCTCGAAGGGAATCAGACCAGGACGTAGTTCGGCATGCAAATAGTGTCCACTTGTTTTGCATCACAAAAGAAATAGGTTTTTAGTGACACAGTTGTTGTGACTAAAGGAAGATTTTTAGTCTCAATATAGTTTTGCCTCATAAAGTTTCAACTTTAGTGCCAACATAATGGTTGACACTAAAACTTTATCTTTTGTCATGACAACAAAGTCATGAGTAAATGCGCATGCTTTAGTGCTACGAAAGGTTTTAGTCACGGTACAATTTTGTGACAACATAGTAGCAATCATCACTAAAATATTTAGCGACAAAATTTTTTATTTTTAGTGGCATTTTTTTGTGCCACTAATTAAAAGTCATTTTTCTTGTAGCATACGGAGTTTATCTGGTTGGCCATCAAGAAAAATAAGAAGGAAAATAAAATGTAGTCATGAAAAATAAATCAAAATTTTTAAATTTTGTGAGTAACCTTATTCCATTTTTTTGAAGTTACAAAAATATTTTGATATTTTTTTTGTCTTTTAATGTTATTTAAGCACGAATGAAATCATAAGGGAACATACAAGGAAAATAGTTTTCATTTTCCTGTATGAATACGCAACCAAACAAAGTTTAACACTCCGTTTGAATTGAGAGAATCGGAGGGAAGAGAAGAGAAACTCATTATGAGGAGAGAACAAGAAGATAAGAGAAAAGAAGAGAAAGCGTGCTTGTTTGGATAGAGAGAAGATAAGAGAAACGTTTTATTGTTTGTTTAGCTTTGATAAGAGAATAGCTAGAAAAAAAAAAGTACTTAGAATTAATTAATAATTTTATCCTCTATTAAATAATTGTAATGATACTTTGCAAGTGTAAGGACTATGATGGAATAAGAATGAACACTTATGATACATTTATCATTTTTATTAATATTTTACTACGATTCTCTTCTCCTCTATCGTCAATCTCTCCCAATTGAAGTGAACCAAAATTGGCCTCTTTCTCTTCTCATATTCTCTCTGGTTCTCTCCATTTACATTTTCTTCTCTCCCAACTTAACTATTCAAACGAGAGAACTAGTGAGAAATTAGTTCATTTCCTCTTCTCTTCGATTAATTCTTTCAACCTAAACAGAGTGTAAAGGTATTGGTTTATATATCTAGCTTAAGGAGTATGCCTATGCCAAATTGCAGGCTGATACCAGAACCTTTGGTTTTATGTATACGTACATATATATATACTAGTTCGAGCCCTGCGCGTTGCGCAGGAAATTTAATTGTGTTGTTTCGTGTGGTTAAGTGGTTGTTAAAAATATATAATAAGATGTTAAAACAGTTAAATAGAAAATTGTAAATATAATTATTTAATATAAAAATCTTCTTACGGAAGAAGTTAATAATTCTGATTATCTTATAAATGAGTAGTAAATGTACATAATAAAGCGCCACTAAAAATATATGACACAAGTAGGATATTTCCTCTAAAAAAATGGCATAAATGTGTTTGTAGGCTTAATTGATATTCGAATACAATCTATAAATCATGAATTTGAGGGAAGAAATTGACCAAAATGTAAATATTAGTGATCAATTCATAATAGCTACTAAAATAGCCACTTTATTTGACATTTTAAATATACCAGAACTTAAATTTTAGAGAAGAAGTTGACTAAAATGTGAAATTAGTGACCAATTCCTAAAATAGCCACTTTTTAAAACTTTTTAAAAGTGAATAATAAATATCCCAAAACTTGTTGACCTAAATTCCATTACACATATTACAATATATGAATCATAAATTTGAGAGAAGAAGTTGAGCAAATTGTAAATATTAGTGACTAATTCTTAAACAACCACTAAAATAGCCTTTTTTTTTTTTACTTTTATGAAGTTAATAATAAATATCCCAAAAATTGTTGACCCAAATGTAATTAGACACAATATTGTTGATTAAAACCTCATTATTATATTAAATAAAATTTCAAAAGCTGACTTAAATGTAATTATTTGTCCAAAATGACAGATTTAGCCTCACACAAATCAATATATCCTTACAATGTATATATAGATATATGAGTAATTATAATGTAGTAAAGGGCAAAATAAGAAGTTCATATTTTTTGACGTGCTTGTTTCTTCGTTTTTATAGTATAGTAGATATATATATATATATATAGAGAGAGAGAGAGAGAGAGAGAGAGAGAGATAGAGCGGGAGAGTAAGGCTCCAATGAGCATTGGGAGAACTTAGTGGGTTTTTAAGTCTAAAAAAATTGCAGGGCGCTCCACTGACCCGCGTTCCGTCCTGCCGCCCCACTGATCAGTGATTTTTTTAAACTTAAAAATCCAATACACACTGGAGCCAAACTCTATATATATAATTTGCATAAATAAATATATTTGTGTAAACATGAGACAACCTAAGAGGAGTTTTGGGACAGAATCATGAATCTAGGGAGGGATTCCTTTTCAAACACTTCTTAGATTTTATTTTTATATTATATAAATACTATTTTCATGAATGTTGGAAATTTTAGCTTATGTGGTCATGTCACATCATTCCGGCGTTAGACAGTGAGAAATTTAGGTGAAAAAAATACGATTAATCTAATATCACTCTATTAAAAAATAGAATAGATACTAAAATATAGTTTTACATCATTTTACCCCCATCAAATGACCTTTGCCCTCACCGTCACTCTACGTACAAATGATCCATCCCTCCTGTAAATCCGAAAATTTGAAGAGTAAAATTGCTATCTTGAAATTCCAGGTGATGAGCTTGTCATTTAATAATTGAAACCATAGTTGGAGCTTTCACTTTGCCGCCATCAAAGACTTTTTATAGTCTTCATGCGATAATTCTTAGGGGGGGAAAAGAAGAAGGAAAATGAAATGTAGTCATGAAAAATAAATCAAAATTTTTAAATTTTGTGAGTAATCTTATTCCATTTTTTTTTTTAGGTTACAAAAATATTTTGATATTTTTTTTGTCTTTTTATGTTATTTAAGCACGAATGAAATCATAAGGGAACATACAAGGAAAATGGTTTTCATTTTCCTGTATGAATACGCAACCAAACAAGGTCTAACACTCCGTTTGAATTGAGAGAATCGGAGGGAAGAGAAGAGAAACTCATTATGAGGAGAGAACACGAAGATAAGAGAAAAGAAGAGAAAGCGTGCTTGCTTGGATAGAGAGAACATAAGAGAAATATAACGTTTTATTGTTTGTTTAGCTTTGATAAGAGAATAGCTAGAAAAAAAAAGTATTTAGAATCAATTAATAATTTTACCCTCTATTAAATAATTGCAATGACACTTTGCAAGTATAAGGCCTATGCTAGAATAAGAATGAACATTTAGGATACATTTATCATTTTTATTAATATTTTATTTTGATTCTCTTGTCTTCTATCGTCAATCTCTTCCAATTGAAGTGAACCAAAATTGGCCTCTTTCTCTTCTCGTATTCTCTCTGGTTCTCTCCATTAACATTTTCTTCTCTCCCAACTTAACTATTCAAACTAGAGAACTACAGAGAAATTAGTTCATTTCCTCTTCTCTTCGATTAATTCTTTCAACGTAAACAGAGTGTAAAGGTGTTGGTTTATATATCTAGCTTAAGGAGTATGCATGTGCCAAATTGCAGGCTGATACCAGAACCTTTGGTTTTATGTATATGTACATAGAGAGAGAGAGAGAGTAAGGCTCCAATAAGTACTGGGTGAATGTAGTGGGTTTTTGAGTCTAAAAAAACTGCGGGGCGCTCCACTGACCCGTGTCCCGTCCTGCGGCCCCACTGACCCGTAATCTTTTTAGACTTAAAAACCCAGCACGCACAGGAGCCGAACTCTATATATATAATTTGCATAAATAAATATATTTGTGTTCCTATATATGTGTAAACATGAGAACGTAAGAGCAGTTTTGGGACAGAATCATGAATCGCGGGAGGGATTCCTTTTCAAACACTTCTTAGATTTTATTTTTATATTATATAAATACTATTTTCTTGTTGGAAATTTTAGCTTATGTGGTCATGTCACATCATTCCCGCTATAGCCAGTGAGAATTTTAGGTGAAAAAAATACGATTAATCTAATATCACTCTATTAAAAAATAGAATATATACTAAAATATAGTGTTACATCATTTTACCCCCCCCCCCCCCCCCCATCAAATGACCTTTGCCCTCACCGTCACTCTACTTACAAATGATCCATTCCTCCTATAAATCCGAAATTTTGAAGAATAAAATTGCTATCTTGAAATTCCAGGTGATGAGCTTGTCATTTAATAATTGAAACCATAGTTGGACCTTTCACTTTGCCGCCTTCGAAGACTTTTTATAGTCTTCATGCGATAATTCTTAGGGGGGAAAAAGAATATTTTGTTGACATTTTATAAGGTAATGATTCTTTATTTTTTTTTTTAAAATTTTCAAAAAACATAAAATTAAAATATACGTTAAATTGAAGCACAAACCGGTATCCAGGCAAATGTTTGTTCAAAGTCAAAACCCAATTACTTGGAGTTTTTGGTGGTGGTTTTGGTTGTATTGTTTGACTTTTCTATGTTGCCTTGTTAGTGGATGAGGACACATCTTCATCTCTGAGACTAAAAAGCTTTGTTTTCTTGAGGCTTTAGGAAACTGTTCATTTTGTCTTCCAGTAAAAACTTGATAAGTGTTGCTCAAAATCTTGTAGGAATCTTCTATGGTATAATATTCACGGTATGGTTGTATCATACAACCTTGCTAGTTTTGGTACCAATTTGTTATGATTTGGTCATAACGTATTTAGGTTGCAATATGATGTAATTTTAAAAATCACTTTACTTAAAAAAGAAAACATTTACTAAATCAAGTGTTCTTTAGATTACAACATGATGTACCTTTGCCAATTACTTTACTTAAAAATGAAAAAAAATAATAAAAATAAAAATTAAAGTGTTCTTTATTTATTATTACTATTTTTTAATATTTTTAAAATTACAATATATTGTGACAAAATTACAATAAATTGGGTCCAAAATAGTGGTTGTATGTTAGGGGCTAGGGCCATAATTATCGTTGTACCACATAATAGAATATGGCTAATACTTGAGACACACCCATTTACATAATTTTTTATATATAACTCAAAAGATGTGTCTATGTCTCTCCTGTATCACTGTGGGGTCCAATGACATCACATGAGAGATAGATACATCTTTTGAGTTATGTCCCAAAAATTGCATAAATGGGTGTGTTCCAATCTTTACTCATAGAATATTCCATATGATGAATCATAGGTATTCCCAAGGCATAACAGCTACTTTTAAAAGATTTGCACTGAACTGATGAAGAAAGTAAGAAAACTATATATTGAGAGTCTCTTTGTCATTGTAATTTTGGGGGCAAAATTGTAGATTTGGGTATCAAACATAGTTTCCAAGTGTTTGGTTGCTAAAACTGAGATGGACGAAACGCGTTTTCAGAGGCTAAACATGTTTTTGTGTTAAGCAAGGGGGTTGCTTTCACAATTATTTATATGTTTAATTAGTTGCAGAATATATCAATCAAACACCCAAACTATAATAAATGATATATTTTTAAGCAATTTTAATCATAGTCAAAATCACATAAGCATAATAACTCTAAAAACTTGCTTCAAAAAATTAAGTGACAACTCATTTGTCATACAATTAGTCCTTGCTGCTCCCTCTGCTCTCTCTCTCTCTCCCTTCCTCCTCCTCTCTCTCTCTCTATCTCATTCTCAAGCATGCATCTTTAAAAGATTAGTTATAAAATAGTAATACTTCACCCACAACTTTCACACAATCTAACTCTCTCACTATCCACAAAAAGTGCGTCTATCTCTCTCATGTATCAATGCGGGATCTACTGACATCACATGATGACACAAGAGAGAAATAAACACACTTTTGTGAATTGTGAATAAAAATTTTGTAAAAATTATGTGCGAAGTATTACTCGTACAAAATATAGCTACTCAAGGGAGTTTTATGTGTTTTAGTAGGAAAGACACAACTAGTCATTTGAAAATTTATCTGTTTGACTAATGAGATTTATTTTTCTTAGAATGACTCTCTATATTCTCGCTCAAAATCTCAACATTTGAATATCTTTTCATTATTCAATTGACCAGATAAAATAAAGAGTATTGTTAGAACCTAAAGCTAAGTACGTAGTGGATACTAAAATAGCTGACTTTAAACAATTTTGCCTCTTGTTTGCTGGAAAGCCTAAGGTTGTAAAGAGTAATGTTATGCTTTTCATATTTTATATTCCAAATGGTTGTCAATACATGTGGTAGTGGAACCACTTTTAGTAATGATGGGACCTCTTTAATATCTTTCAATCAAAATCAAGTGGGTCAACTGCCACATGTGTACGGGAACCATTTGAGATTGAAAATTTGATAAGCATAACATTAATGCATTGTAATTTGTTTTGGGTTAATTACATTTTACCTCTGTGGTTATGCCCATTTTTACTTTACTCACATGTACTTCAAAAGTGCACTCTTAACTCACCAGGGTATCAAACTAAAGTGAAAATTGTAAGATTTCTCTCAAAATTGAAAAAATGCGGCCAAAAATATTAACACTTAACCCCCCTTGTGAGGTTAATTTTGGTGTTAACCGCCTATGTGGGGGATAAAGTTGCCACTTAACTCACCTATGTGCAGCTAATTTTGGGATTAAGTGCCTATGTGAGGTCAATTTTGACACTTAAACTCTCCTATGTGCGGTTAATTTTTACACTAATCCCTATGTGAGGCTATTTTGTGAGAAATATTAATAGTTTCACTTTTTCCCAAAACAGAGAGTAAGTGTACACTTTTGAATCACATGGATAAGGTAAAAATAAATCTAACCACAAGGTTAAAAAATATATCTATATAGATATATATATACGAAAATTCTCTAAGGAGGGCGCCCTCTCTTTAATAAAAAGAGGGCGCCCTCTTTAGAGCCTGACTGTATATATATATATATAGATTTGAGAGTTTCATAATCATTTTTAATTCCAAAATCTAATGCCAAACAGACCGCATGATCACATTTATAATTATAATAATTATTTTTAGGGTACACATGTGGGAAATTTCCCACCAAATACTTGTAAAACCCAAAATATCCTGCAAAATTGCTACAACTTAGACCCCAAAAAACAGAGCACTAATTGCTCTGTTTTTATGAACCATAATCGAAACCGAAATAGAGCACTACTTGCTCTCTCTGTATACAAGTTAGGCTTAGTTTGGCCCTAAGTGATTTTTTAAAAGTGGTTTATGAAATTTATTATTAAGTTTAATAATTTAGGCTTAGTTTGACCCTCATGTGGCTTTTTAAAAGGAGCTTATGAAATTTACTACTAAGTTGTTTGATAATTTTGTACAAATGACACACTACTCTTCAAAAATATATCATGAAACCAAAAAGCCACCTTTAGCTTTTAAAATCTCCATTCTAGAGCTTTTAAAAGCTCTTCCAAAAAAGCCCCAAGTTCAATATTTACAAAGCGCATAAACTAGTTACCAAATGAATTAATATGAAATTGTGCTTTAAAAAAGGAGAAGCACCAAAAGAGGGGCCAAACTAAGCCCTAATAAGTGACACGTTACTCTTAAAAAAAAAATCATAAAATAAAAAAGTAATCTTTATTTTCATTCTAGAGCTTTTAAAAGCCTCTAAAAAGAAATCCTAACTTCAATTTTTGTAAAGCTGTTATCAAATGATGAAATGAATTAATATGAATTTGTTAAAAGTGGAGAAACAACAAAATGAGGGCGAAACACCTTAATGTAATTCCCAAAACCAGACAGCCCCGCGGATTTCTAATTCCCACTCTCTCTCTTTGTCTATATATATATTTCTACAACCCAAACCCTAGAAGCCACGTTCATTCACACACACACACAAAAAAAACACACGTATTAGTTTGGACAACAGCATATTTTACTAAGATTAGAAACCATACGAACCAGCCGGTCATTGTCTCAGGTAACGCTTCTCCATAATTTTTCCAGATTCTTCTATCTCTGTTTGCCGCCTCACCCAAGTCAGTAGTCAGCTTTTATAAAGGCTTGTGGGCTTGCTTGTGTTATATATGTGAGTTGGTGTATCAAATGGTTTGGTGCTTAATGAGAGAGAATCTTGAGTGTTTTTTCATGTATGTGTGAATCTTGGGTTTTGACATGAGTTATGTTTGGCTTTTTGAAGTGTTGATTGGGTTTATTAGTGGACATGCCTTATTATTGGGCTACTATTTGTCTGGTATTAGAGCGCTGTTGTTTAATGCAACATTCCCTTCATTGATTAGATGGAGCATGAGTACTATTTTTCCTCCATTGATGGCTGTTGTGGTGGAATCTGATTGTGAAGATAGGTTGATTTTAACCAAATAAGGCCTTAGATTATTTCTCTCAATGTATTACTAACAGAGAATAAAATTAGGGTACGATGGTCATTTAGGAAAGATATTAATGTTACGATGGTCATTTAGGAAAAATATTAACGTTATCCAGTACGGACACTTTACATTTAGAGTATTAGTGTCACATTTTGAATTGCAGAGAGGACTTATGTGAAATTGACCTGAAGTAGAGGAGCACTGCGGACCCAAGTGTAGTTTAAGGATGGCACCGGTCCCCCTAAATTTTTAGAAATTACAAAATTATATATAATAGTTATAAATTTTATAAGTAGGTCCTCTTAAATTTCACACAGCCCCCCCCCCCCCCCCCCCTAAACTTCTAAAATTTACATGTAATATTTTACAGGTTTTAGACACAAGCCCCCGTATACTTTTGAAAATTCTATACTTACATGTAATATTTTACATGTTTTAGACATAGGACCCCTAAAATTACATAATTTAACCCAAATTATGGGTATTAAACTTATTCTATATACGATTCTACCATTTTACACATAATTATGTATCGGTAGATCAAAAAAAATTCCCCTCTCGGGGATGTTGCCCCCGAACCTCTGTTTAAGGCTAAGTTCCCCTGACCAAAAATCCAGAGTCCGCCCTTGTAGAGGAGGTGTGTATGTAATTTATCCTTATTTTTATTTGAGTAATGCTAGATGCACAAAAAAGTGCACAACGAAATGCACACCCTATTTTAATTTGTTGGACCTCGTACTGAAAAAGCTGTACAATCTTTTTTTTTTTATCTTTTTGTGTATACAGACTTTTCAGCACGAAATCCAATAATTTCAAGCTGGTTGTGCAATTGATTGTGCACTTTTTTTTTGTGCATCCCATTTCCCTTTATATTTTGTTTCCGCAGATCGAATGATATTTTGTCGGTGGAACTACAATGGCGAAATATTGGCCCACTACTTTGAATAGATCTGGTAGTGTTATCTTTTTGGCTTCCAACTCTCTCTTCTACTTTGTTTTTCTCTTCTAGTGAGGAGACGAAGTCACACTAAAAAATATGTATATTATATATAGATATATATTCTGTATACGAGTTTTCTAGTCGCATGCAGTCAATCCTCTGCCATTTGATTCCGTTGGCTGCATCCATTCTCATTCATGTAATTTCTCTCACCTCTCACATGGTATTGAATCAGGGCCGGTCCTGAGATTATGAAATTCTCATGAGACCTTAAGCGAAAAAAAAATTTTAGACCCTTTTTTTGTCCTATTTTTATATATAATACATGTATATACAAGGCCTTATGTTTTTTTAGGCCCTATTTTATCCTATTTTATATATAATATATGTATATTGGCCAAACAATGCCTTATTTTTTGTCCTCTTTTTATATATAATGCATGTATATCTAAGGCCCTATTTTTTTTAGACATTATTTTGGCCCTATTTTTATATATAATACATAAATTTTGGCCAAACAAGGCCTTATTTCAAGACCAAACAAGTTCTATTTTTTTGAGGCCCAGACCGCTGGCCCAAGGGCCGGCCCTGTATTGAATATATTTATATACAGAATCTTACGAAGAATTTTTTATTTTAATAAAATGAAGACTTCTGTTATTTGTCGTTGGATTCCGTTATTAGTATTTTAAAATTATTTAAATATCTTTAATAAAAATTGGATTCAACGACTGTAACAGAAGTTTTAATCCCCCATAAAAAGGATTATATATATATATATATATATATGCATTTACTTATGCGTGAATGTACCTTCTCGTATTTGTAGATTGGAGTACTTTTGTGGTATTTTACAAGAATTGATCTTTTTTTTTTTTTTTTTTTGGTGCAAACAAGAATTGATCTTTTGGTGACCAACTCGCTCTAGTGGAATTTGGCCAGAGCTCTTCCCTTGCTTTCCTAGTGGGGTGTAGGGATTCGAAATCCTAGGACCGAAGCAAGACAATTGGAGGGGCGAATCTTAAAATGAATATAAAAAAGTTTCAACTTGGGTTCGGATACTATGGTTAACTTATAACACTTTGTTTCTTTTTCAATTAAGTGGTATATTATCAAACGCACTAAAAAAAAATAAGTGTAGAAAGTTTTTATTTTCACCACTTAATTGGGTTATCAAAAACACAAGGCTTAGTTTGGCCCTCATTTTGTTGCTTCTAATTTTTAAAAGCACAAATTCATGATATTAATTCATTTCATCATTTGGTAATTATTTTATAAGCTTTGTAAAAATTGAACTTAGGACTTTTTTTGGAGGGCTTTTAAAAGCTCTAAAATGGAGGTTTTAAAAGCTCAATGTTTTTTTTTTTTCATGTTTTTTTTATTTAAGAGTAGTGTGTCACTTGTACAAAATTATAAAACAACTCAATAATAAATTTCATAAACCACTTTTAAAAAACTGCATAACGGCTAAACTAAGCCTAGTTCTATCTTGCTCGAGGCTTAGAAAAGTGAAGCACTTCATTTTGTCTTCCAGTAAAAAGATACCAATGGTTTTTCAAATTCTGGGTCCACTCGATTGGGTCCCAACTCACTGAGACTGCTTGCTAGATCATGTTAATAAATAATTTGTTGTGATAGCAATATGAACTATTTTTTTTCAAGAGCTGTTTCAAAAGATTGAATTAATTTCAAATTTATACTTTGTGTTTGATTGTAGCTTATATGAATAAATTCATGATTCCTGCTTTTATATTTACTGTTCAGGATATATTTGATCACATCTCATACATACGGGTAATACTTGGGACACAAACAAACACACAACATTTGGGACACAACCCAAATAATGTGTCTATCTCTCTCCTGTGTCATTGTGGGGTCCAGTGACATCACAGGAGAGAGATAGACACATTATTTAAGTTGTGTCCCCAAAAATTGTGTGTTTGTTTGTGTCCCAATCTTTACTCTATACAATAATAGACGACAAAATATTATTCATGTAATCACGTTAGTACTTAGTAGTATTTGTCAAGTTCTATTTGGACACATGGGAATGTGTAATTGATCCAATCAAGAGACATCTTATTGTTTATTGGAAGATTAAAAAGTTCTTAGTCTGTCCAATTTTTGGGTTAACATCGGGGACCATCGCAATACTTCTTTTCTTTAATATGATCAATAATATGCTAAGTGTATATATTTTTGTACACATTTTTTTAATATACCGTGCTTTAAATGCGTGTACCTTATGCTATTTGAATTTTTCACACTTCTTCACATTTTTTTTTTGTGCACCACCTACACAGCACAGAATACACGTATTTAAAACAGTGTGTCAAAAAGTATGTACACCTAACATTATCGGAATATGAATCACACGTTTTGGTTATTCTGATGATGCCAAAAATTGGTAAAGGAGATTCAGATAGAGATATTGTGACACAATCAATTGTATGTGGTTCGGCCCCGTTAATGAGGTGACTTACGTCCACGGGTGCGTCAGTGCGCTTCACTAGCAGATCACCGGCTAGCCTGGTGAGCCAACAGTTGGGCGGCACTACCAGTAAGACCGACCGGGTGTATGCGTACGAAATCTGTGTAAACAACTGTTCTCTAAGTTAAGAATGCGATCCCCCGTAAAGAGGGTAGGCAGCCTCTTTTATAGGTATAAGAGTCCGCATGTACATGGTAATAATCAGATATGGAATCCTAATCTGATTGCAATTAATCTTACACAAATTTAGGAGAGTTCCCTAAGTGGTTTAGGAAACTGTGGACTTTTCCTTAATCGAGTTCTGACCAGATAAGGAAACTGCTGAGTGGCTTGGTTGTCATACTGCACCTCGTGGAGAGCTGCTGCGCTGCATGCCCGGGCTGTGCGAGTACCCCGAGCGGTAACAATCGAAAGACCTCGGGATTGGTGGTCCACAAGCTCCCATTCTGAATAGTCCGGGTCCTTCACTGCTGACATGGCGATTTGGCTTTAGCATAATATTTCTGGACGTATCAACTGCCCCCCATTTTCGAAGTTGATGTGATGTCCCATCAGATGAAGTTTGAAAATTAAGACTGCTTCCGAGGAACCGTCCGGTAAGAGGTCGGGACTTTACCCGGGGTGGGATCGGTCGTAGTGGTCAGCCGGGGTATGGACCGAGCGGTGGCCCTGTGGGCCCGAGTCCTACCTCTGCCACGTGTCAGCTGGTCACTGGCCTGGTCAGGATCCAACGATGCCAGCGTGGAAGTAACCGGGCCGTTTACGTGGTAACTGAACCGTCTCGTCATACATTTAACGTGTGTGCCTTTTGAGGCGACGCTTCACGTGTCCGAAGCGACAGCTATCAGCCACTTTGGGCGAGAAAGCTTATGAGCCGTTGGATCTGTTTTGATCTAAACCGTCTGTGGTTCCTATATAAAGGATACTTGTCCATTTCTTCAACTATTTGCTGTAAAGATATAGATTACCGAGCGGTTTGAGTGCGAACAAGATCCCGAGCAAGATTCCCGATCCCTTTTATGCGCTAAACTTTGTAAGTCTCTCCTTTCCAGCTTTAGTTCATCACTTTTTTCCTTCTCTTTCCCCTTTTCTCTTCTTTTCTGAGCGAGGCTGGAGAGAGCGAACCCACTTAGGTTAGAACGGGAGTGGGATTTTTTCTTTCTTAGGTTCTGTTCTTTCTTCCAATCAGGAGGCACCTTAGGGTAGTTGAACCGAGTGGGTGTTCCCGGGGTAGTCTTGAGAGAGTGTCACCTGGTGTTAAGGACCATTTATTCTTTGCCTTTTAGGTTAGTGATCCTGCCCCCTTTGTATATTAGACTCGGAGTTCATGATTCGTATCTTGGTCGTCCTTTTCTTCCCGGCCCAGTCACTGAAACTCCAAGAATGTGCCACTCTGGTTTTGACTCGTCCTCCTGGTCGGAGGATGAGCGGTCCGGGTCAGAGACGCCAGACACAAGTCTGAGTCCGCCGTCCACGTCCCCCTCCAATCATCATAGCAAAGGCAGAATCCCGATCTGTCTCTCCGACGATGAGTCGGACCAGGAAGCCCCCGTTGCTTCTATTTACCGGGGTTCAGGTGACGAAACACCAGGGGAACCCGACCCCGAGGTAGCCTTCTCCAGCGAGTTCATCCCGTCCACCCTGTATACTAAAGATCTCGGTCGCATTAGGGATAGGTACAGCCTTCCCGATTACTGTTCCTTGGCCGTGAATATCGGGGGAGCCCAAATCTACCAGCGGGGTTTCACTACCTTATATAAAGACATCCTCATGGATGGATTCCACATCCCCCTTCATCCGGTCGCTCGGGACGTCCTGATATACTTGGGGATCGCCCCGGGCGAACTAGCCCCGAACGGTTGGAGATTCCTCATGGGGTCCATCTCCTTATGGCCCCAAGTTTTTGGATACGAACTCTCCGTCCAGGAGTTCCTCTGGAAGCACCGACCGTTTCCTGTATATGGGGAGACCGGGTTCTTTTCTCTCGGGGCTCGTCAGGGGAGGAAAATCTTAGTTAACTGCCCGAGCAACAACAAAGGGTGGAAGAATAGGTTCTTCCAAGTGTCCACCCTTGGGCTCTGTGAGCTAGCCCCTGGGATCCAGATGAGGACTCCTGCGCTGGAGAGTTGAGGGGTAAGCCAGTCCGGTCCCTCTTTTTGCTTTCTTCTTTATTTTGCTCCAGTTTTTGAGACTAACCGCTTTGTACCTTGCTTTACAGCGGGATCAACCAACCCGCCGAGCATTCCCGACGAGTGCCAGGCCAGGATCAGGAGCTTGGCAGACCGGCCAACAAACATCTAGAATGAGCTGACTCGGACCGGCGACTTCCGAGCTTCCGACGACCCGACTAAGCCCACTGAAGCTCCCGTATTCCCCCCAATTCTCCCTGATAAGTGCTCGGACTCTACCATCTCTCGCAGCCGTCCTTCCTCATCTCCTTTATTTGTTGTTAACTATTCAATTTTCTTATTTTGCATAGATGGCTCCGAAGATAAACATGGAGCAATTGAGGGAGAGGCAGGCTGCTATCGTTACCGCCCGGATGGCGGTGGCACAAGGGAAAAGGCCCGCTGTCGAGGCCTCGAGTGGCGAGCGCCCGCTGAGACGGCTCCGGCACGGAGTAGCAAACCGTCCGGAGCCCGTGGGGACCTCAACGCCCCACGTGGTGGTAGTTGAAGAGACCGCCCCCCAGGCGGGGTGCCGACCGTGGCACCGATGGCTGCCTCAGTCGAGATCAGGGAGCGGGTGTGCAAACATGTCTCCCGAGGTTTTCCAGAGCTGGCTGTACAGCCTCCCTCACATGGTGAGTTCTCCCGCCTCTGTTTTTTTTTCTTCACTTATTTTGTAAACTATGTATGTTTACTGACCAGTCAGTTTTCACTTCTCACAGGTCGGATGCATGGTCGCCGGGGCTGAGTCCTTCCTACCCTCTCTGGTCGGGAGGGCTACTGCTGCCGAAGACACTCTGTTATAGGAACGGGCGTCCTCCGAGGCCAGGGAAACCGCTCTGGCCATGGAGAAGGATAAGGTGAAAGGTTTGGCCTTGAGCCTTGGCGCTGCTCAGGCCGAGCTGGCTACAGCCCTGGTTGACCTAGAGGCCGCTCGGGCCAGCACAGCGACGGCGGAGGTACGGGAGAAGGTGCTGGCAGAGGCGACACTGGCGGGGGCCCAGGAAGAAGCTTTTGACGATTGCTTCTTCCAGGGCTACGAAGATCTGAAGCGTAGGCTATCCCGGGATCACCCCGAGTGGGATATCTCGTCCTACAAAGGAATTGATTCGGACTACTGGGATGTAGGTCCTGCTGTGGGCGAGGGCCCTGCCGCTGATGCTGGACCTGCTGAGGAGGCTGCCCCGGGCGGGGGCTCTGTCCCGGGAAGAGGAGCTGACCCAGAGGGAGAGGCTGTGGAAACGAAGGATGTGGTCGTGGTGGAAAACTCTTAGTCCCCGTCCTGTAATTTTTCTTCTTTTTTTTTTGTTTTTGGGGGAGACTACTACAACTGCGACCCCCCCCCCCCCCCCCCCCCCCAGCACTGTATTTCATGAAAAGGTCCTTGGAGGCCACTTTTTCCATCAATTGTTTACTGTTTCTGTACTTCGTGTGCCTGAGTTTGCCAATCCCCGACCGATTTTTATTTTTAATTGACAATTCTTTAACTCCTTGCCTTAGCAAATGGTTTTGGATCATAACCGGTAGAATGACTGGTCTTCTTAACCTATTTAAAGGTCTCGTCCGGTGTATTATAGGAATTAATCCTATTTTACTGACCGGACGGTTTTTCTCTGGCCTCTGTAGGTACTTAGGAATGTTAGGATTTCAAGCCCTGTTAGTGACCGGTGTGATTTCCTTTTTTGAGTTTGGTGTTTCCCCCTGCCCCCCAAGCATTTTTCTAAGGCAGGTGTCTAGGAGGTAGGGACCATAGGAAACCGACCTGGAACATAGGTGGTTGCAGGGTCTTTTGAGGCTTGCCATCATCAGCCACCTAGGAGGTTTTCCCCCATCGCTGGTTAGGCCTAAGCGAAGCCGGTGCCTCGGGGTTAGGCCCGAGGTCTTTTATGCCATGGGTATGTTCCCGAGGTCTTTGTACCTTGGTTTTGAGCCAAGGTCTTCTGCCTCGGGTGTCGGCCCGAAGTCTTTTTTATTTTCTGCCTTGGTTCTGAACCAAGGTCTTTTGCTTCGGGTGTTAGCCCGAGGTCTTTGTGCATAGAATACTGACAGGGGTTGTTTCTTGATGTGAGGTAGAAACCGTCTTATTGCTTTTTGAAAAATCATAATGACTGCTCGAATGGAGCTACAAGTATCCTAACTAGTGTTAATCTACCCATGACTAACTCTTACTAATGGTACTTGCGAAGGTGTTGCACATTCCAAGGTTGAGATAGATCACGCCCGTCCAGAGTTTGTAACCAATAGGTTCCCGGGCGGTTTATCCGAGTAACTAGATACGGGCCTTCCCAGTTTGGCCCCAACTTTTCATGGCTCAGGACTTTTGTGGACTGATTGACGGCCTTAAGGACCAGATCTCCCACCAGGAAATTGCGATGCTTTACCCTGCTATTATAGTATCGGGACACTCTCTGCTTATAGGCTGCAACTTTTAGATACGCCCGGTCTCTTTTATCCTCTGCTAGGTCGAGCTCTCCCTTGAGGGCGTTTTCATTGTCTGGCTCGCTATAATTTGCCACCCAGTAGGTAGGTAACCCAAGCTCCGTGGGGACCACCGCCTCAAAGCCATAGGTTAGGGAGAACAGCGTCTCGCATGTTGCCTCTCAGGGTGTAGTGCGATAGGCCCACAGGAGGGTCGGTAGCTCTTCTGCCCATAGTCTATTAGTGCCTTCGAGCCTTGTCTTGACTGATTGAAGAATAGTCCGGTTTGTCACCTCGGCTTCGCCACTGGCCTGAGGGTGCTCGGGGGATGAGTAGTGGTTGGATATCCCTTAGCCCGAGCAGAACTCCCTGAATACTGGGGTGTCAAACTGCCTGCCGTTGTCACTAACCAGAACCCGGGGGACACCGAACCTGCTGAGGATGTTTCTCTCCACGAAGTTTTCCATTTTCTTCTCAGTAATTATTGCCAAGGGCTCGGCTTCTGCCCATATGGTGAAGTAATCCACGACAATGACAGCGAACATGACTTGTCCCTTTCTCATTGGTAGGGGCCCGACAATGTCAATGCCCTAATGAGCAAACGGCCAGGGGCTGAGGATTGGCGTTTGAAGCTCTCCCGGACGGTTAATCATGGGGGAAAACCTTTGGCATGTATCACACCTTTTGACATATTCTTGAGAGTCTCTAGCCATGGTCAGCCAGTAGTATCCTTGTAGCAGGGCTTTACGCGAGAGTACCTGGCCTCCGATGTGGTTCCCACACACCCCTTCATGGATTTCGTACAACACCTCTTGGACCTGTGTAGGATGGACACATCGGAGATACGGTATGGAGAATCCTCTTTTATAGAGGATTCTATCAATAATGTGGTATCTTGCCGCTTGGTATTTAATCATGCGGGCTTCCTCCTTACCTTCTGGTAACACGCCTGTTACCATAAATGCGATGATCGGGTCCATCCAGCTAGTTCCTAGGGCCACCGGTTCTACCTCCATGCACTCTGAGTTGATCACACTTGACTCGGGTAGGTACTCTATCCTTATCCCGGGTAAATCTGACTCAGAGGATGAGGCGAGGTGGGCTAACTGGTCGGCTCTAGTGTTCTTCTCCCTCAGTATCTGTGTGACGGAGAACCCCTGAAGCTGCTTTGAAATTGCTCGGACAAGGGCTAGATAAGCTATCATGTTATCTTTCTGAGCCTCGTACTCTTGGTTGACTTGATTTACTACGAGCTCAAAGTCACTATACCCCTGAACCTGCGATGCGCCCATTGAAGCGGCCAGTTGTAATCCGGCCAAGAGGGCTTCATACTCGGCCTCATTATTGGAGGCTTTGAATCCGAACCTAAGCGCGTACTCGAGCTGGATCCCGTCGGGCGTGGTTAGGATGATCCCTGCTCTACTTCCCTGTTTGTTGGATGATCCGTCTACATAGAGTACCCAGGTTGGGATGTCTGATTGCAAACTGGGCGGTAGGACCGGTGGGTCGAGCTCTTCAACCGGGTCTTCTTGGTATGTGAATTCAACAAGGAAATCCGCTACTGCCTGTCCCTTGATTGTTATGCGGGGTCTGTAGACTACTTCGAATTCTTCTAACTCCAAGGCCCACTTAACGAGCCTTTCGGACGTTTCGGGCCTGCTCAAGATCTTACGGAGGGGCTGATCTATAAGGACCACAATAACGTGGGCCTGGAAATACGGGCGCAATCTCCGAGCTGAAGTGATGAGGGCGAATGCGAGATTTTCAATGCGGGAGTATCTATTTTCTGCACCCTGAAGCGCTCGACTTGTATAGTAGACCGGGAACTGTATCCCGTGCTCTTCTCGAATGAGTACTGAGCTGACTGCCGAGGGTGACACCGCCAAGTACAAGAACAACTCCTCGCCTAGCACGGGCATTGAGAGTAGAAGGGGTAATGCCAAATATTTCTTGAGCTCCCGGAACGCCTCCTCGCACTCTTCTGACCACTGAAAAGCCTTGCGGAGGATCTTAAAAAATGTTAAGCACCGATCGGTTGCTCAGGACACGAACCTGTTCAACACGTCAACCCGTCCGGCCAGACTCTGTACTTCTTTGGTTGACCTGGGCGACCGCATATTGATGACGGCCTGAATTTTCTCGGGGTTTGCTTCGATTCCCTGCCTGCTGACCAAGTGCCCTAAGAACTTTCCAGATAAGACGCCAAATGTGCACTTGGCCGGGTTCAACCTCATCCCGAACTTCCTCAAAATGCTGAAGGCCTCGGCCAAATGTTCCAAATGGTCAGACTCGTCCCGGCTTTGACCAGCAGATCGTCAACGTATACCTCCATTGATTTCCCAATCAAGTCTTTGAACATGTGATTGACCAGGCGTTGATAAGTTGCCCCGGCATTTTTGAGGCCGAAGGGCATGACTTTGTAGCAGTAGGTCTCCTGATCCATGATGAATGAGGTCTTTTCCTCGTCCCCGGGGTACATGCTGATCTGATTGTACCCGGAGTAGGCATCCATGAACGAGAGGACCGAATGGCCGGCTGTGGAATCCACAAGGAGATCTATCCTGAGCAGTGGATAGCAGTCCTTGGAGCAGGCTTTGTTCAGGTCGGTGAAGTCCACACACATCCTCCACTTCCCGTTGCTTTTCTTAACAAGTACTACGTTTGCTAACCAGTCGGGATAGTGGACCTCTCGAATAGATTTGGCTTTGAGGAGCTTCTCGACCTCCTCGCACACTGCCTTTTGCCTCTCGGGGGCCATGCCCCGTCTTTTCTGCTTCACCGGCCGGGAGTCTATGTTGATGTTGAGTCGTTGAGTCGATAAGACGTTACCCGGGGGTCAATCCCGGGCATATCTTTATGACACTAGGCAAACACATCCTGACTCTATTGCAGGAATTGAATTAGCTTATTCCTAAGGCGGGGCTCCAGCAGGGTGCCGATGCTGACCGTTCGGTCTAGGAGTTGTGGGTCCAACGCCATTTGTTCCAATTCTTCGATCGGGCCCACTCTATCATTCTGATCCCTCGGGTCTATCTCCTGGACATTCAATGTTTCTGTGATGACTTCTCGGCGAAGGGAACTGACATAGCAACTCCGGCTAGTCGCCTAATCTCCACGCAGGCTCCCGGGTCCATGAGGGGTCGGGAACTTAACTGTCAGGCTATGAGTGGAGACAACGACCCTGACTTTGTTGAGTGTAGGCCTCCCGAGAATGACATTGTAGGCAGATGGGGCCTCCACGATTACAAAGTTTGCCAGCAGGGAGATCTACTGAGGGTAAGCTCCCATAAGAACAGTGAGCTCCATGGTACCGAGCGGCTAGGTGCTGGATCCGTTAAAACCCACCAGGGGAGTAGCTACTGGACGGAGCCGATCCCTGGACATCCCGAGCTGATCAAACGCTGACACGAACATGATATCGGTCGAGCTGCTTGTGTCTACCAACACCCTTTTGACCACGTAATTAGCTATGGAGAGCGTCACAACTAACGGGTCGTCATGGGGGCAGTGGATGCCTTGCGCATCATTGGAGGTAAATGTCAATACGTCAGCTGGCGGGGAGCTGGTGGATTAGACTTGCCAGACTTCCGCCCGGGATGCCCGAGCATGCCTCTTCCTTGCCGACTGTAAGTCCTTGCTGCCCGACGTTCCTCCGGAGATCACGTTGATTTGACCAAGAGGTTGTATTTGACCGGGACCTCAGGCTCCCTACGTAGGGCGTCCATCTGTTGTGACGTATTCTGCAAGATGACCCTGCTCGATCAGTTTTTCTATGGCTATCTTTAACTTGAAGCAATCTTCTGTGTCGTGACCGTGGTCTCTATGGATGCGACAAAACTTATCCCGATTCCTTTTTCTGAGCGTGGCTTTGAGTTTTGCCAGTTGTTAAAGCAACCTCTGCGCCTCGGCGGCGGCCATGACTTCGTGGATTGGTCGAGACAGAGGCATGAAAGCGTTCTGCGGCTGATCCCGACCTCCTCTCTGCTGGTCTTGCCTGGGCTTTTTTACCAGGCCCTTCTCAGAGCCCTTACGCCTCCGCTTGGCTTTCGGGGACTCATCTCCCGCGAAGCCGGTGCGTTTGGACTTCAGAAATTCTTCCATGTCTATATACTTTTCAAACCTCTCTGAGAGCTCCACCAGGGTTGCCGGTCGATCTTGATGGAACGACGTAGCAACCTTGGTGTGTTGAACTCCCGATCAGAAGGCCATTATGGCCGCTATTTCGTTCAGGTTACGGATCTGGAGCCTCTGCTGATTGAAACGGTTCACGTACTCCCTTAGGGATTCGCCCTTGCGCTTCTTGACAGTCAATAGTTGAGTGTCCGGTTGCGACTAGTCGAGCATTCCTACAAACTGGCTAATGAAAAGCTTGCTCAGCGTCTTGAAGTCATCAACCGTTCGGGGCTTGAGGGCATGGAACCACTGCACGGCTGGCCCCTTAAGAGTGTTGGGGAAGGCCAGGCACAGTAATTCGTCGACAATTGTGACCAACGCCATCTGGGCCCTGTCGGTGCGAACGTGATCCACTGGGTTCCCTATCCCGTTATAAGAACTTAGATGCGGTGGCTTAAACTTCTGTGGGATGGGGAATCCGGTGATTTGATCAGTATAGGGCGACTCAGTCTCCGTGTTGGTATGGTCATGACGCTGCTTGTGGCTCAGTTTTTTGATTTGTTGTTGCAAGTCCTCGATATGGGCCTTTACCTCTCGCCCGGGCCTCATTTCCATATCCGAGCAGTACGTTGGGTCTAATGATGATACTTCCTCCTCAAAGTGCGTCGCCCTTGGGGATAGAATCCGGCTTCGGCTCCGAGTAATCGTATGCCTAAGATCTCCCTGGCTCCAGGCCGGAGGGTCTTTGGCTGATTCCCGGGGCTTTGGCCTTGATTCCTCCCTCCTGGTGGCATGTCACCTATTGATGATGTCTCTGGCATCTTCCACCCGATGAGGATTAGTCCGAGCTTGCCTCCTGGTGCGCCTGGGCCCTCTGCTACAGTCATCATTCCGGGCGTGTTCCCAATCTGACGGGGATATCAGCGAAGAATGGGTATGATTCCGGACTCTTGGGGGCTCACGGTCGGGGGCACTCTTCCCAGTCTGGTTCTCTGATTGAGGGCGCTTCTCCTGCAAGGCCAACAGTGCTTCGATTTGCTATTGGGTTTGCCGTTGGCCTTCCAGAAGTTGCGCGAGCGCCACTGTCATTTTCTCGGAGGTCATGGACGCGGCCTGTTGCTCGAGTTGCAAGTTATCCTGACCGACCGGAGCACTATTTTTCTTACCGGTGGCATGTTGATCAGTCAAGGAATTTGTTGGTGAAAAACTTATCGTTTCCCACAGACGGCCCCAAACTGATGATGCCAAAAATTGGTAAGAGATATTCAAAGAGAGATATTGTGACACAATCAATTGTATGTGGTTCGGCCCTGTTAATGAGGTGACCTACGTCCACGGGTGCGTCAGTGCGTTTCACTAAAAGATCACCGACGAGCCTGGTGAGCCAACAGTTGGGCGGCACTACCAATAAGACCGACCGGGTGTATGCGTACGAAATCTATATAAACAGCTATTCTCTAGGTTAAGGATGCGATCCCCCGTAAAGAGGGTAGGCGGTCTCTTTTATAGGTATAAGAGTCCGCGTGTACATGGTAATAATCATATTTGGAATCCTAATCTGATTGCAATTAATCTTACACAAATTGAGAAGAGTTCCCTAAGTGGTTTAGGAAACTGTGGACTTTTCCTTAATCGAGTTCTGACCAGATAAGGAAACTGCTGAGTGGCTTGGTTGTCATACTGCACCTCGTGAAGAGCTGCTGCACTGCATGCCCGGGCTGTGCGAGTACCCCGAGCGCTAACAGTCGAAACACCTCGGGATTGGTAGGCCACAAACTCCCATTCCGGATAGTCCGGGTCCTTCGCTGCTGACGTGGCGATTTGACTTTAGCAGAATATTTCTGGACGTATCAATTTCCATCCACTTTGTACATCATTTGTGTACGTAGACAGATATTTTTTCTTTAATAATTGTCTGCTGGGTCCCACTTATATTCTCCGTATTATTAAGTTATGAAACGTTGAACTGTCTGTATCCATAGCTGTCTAACTAATTAATTAGTACTAATTTGTTTACGATTTTAATTGTAGTTACCTCTCCTATGTAATCTAGTGGCAGCGTTTTGCTGTAACTGCAGGTTGCCGCTGTTCTATGTAATTTGCTTTAGATGTTAGAATCAGATAATTCATGAGTCCAATTCTTACGAATCGACTGGAGTTTCAAAACCCCATACGAATCACCATTAAAAATGATTCGAATCACCATTCATAATTTTGAATTTTAAAGCTGTAAATGGAAAACTTTGAACATTTGAGTTTTGATATTGTATGAAATTTTTGTTAAATTTTTTCGTCTTCTTCTTCTTCTTTTTTTATTTTGGTTCTTCTTTTTTCATTTATGTATAGAGCATGCATTTATGTACAGAGGATGCATTTATGTACATGTTCAAGATATGTTGATATAAGTACTATTTGTAGTATTTTTTTTTTCTTTGAAAAGTGACTCCTACTCCAATATGATTTTGATTCATAATTTTTTTGGCAAGCGGATTCTAACTTGATATAATTCACAATTTGACAACCATGGTTAATAGTTTATAAGAGCTTATGGTAAACTGAAAAATTACATCATCATCTTTGTTATTATGGCATAATTAGGAATATAAAATGTGCATTGCCATTAATTGTTTGTTAAGTCAGACCAAGAAAATGATATTTCTGTAGCTCTAGTTGAAGGATTATGAAGTTTCTACCTATGCAAGCATTTGTATATTATCAATCTGAAGGCAGAAATGACTTATTTGCAGGAAAATAATTATATAGTATATGATATGCTTTGAATGCGGCATAATGTTTATAGTTGTGGATAGTTGTTATACATGAAGCATATCGCATATGTATACGACAAGGGTAATACTTGGGGCACAACCAAAGTCACAATCTTTTGCTCACAACCTCCATTTTGTGTCTATCTCTCTCTTGATGGGTCACACAGTGCCAGTGACCCCACAGTGCCCACTAGGAGAGAGATAGACACAAAATGGAGGTTGTAAGTAAAAGGTTGTGACTTTAGTTGTGCCCCTAATATTACTCATAGGACAATCTGCTGGTCCCTTAGAGTGTCACCTGTGACGAATATATGAGAAGTGGCACTGGTGTCTAACAATGATATTTATTCAAAACATCTGACTAATCAATGATTTCTTATTCGCAATTTTAATTGGCTTTTTCTATCATTCCCATTGTAACTCGCATCTGTGTCATGGTACACACATGTTCCATGTTAGCTTCATATGGACTTATACTGATAATTAGTGGGTGGTGGCAGTGCTCCTTGTTATACACATGGTTCTTAGAATGGGTCCATTCCTGAGTAGATTTTGGGTTGCATTTAATCCAATACAATTCATAATTTTAAACTTTCAAGTTATAAGTGTAAAACTTTCAACATTTCGAGGCTTGATATTGCATGAAACTTGTGTTAGATTGTTATTCTGTTTGTTCCAAACGTTAATGTACATGTGTTTATGGATATATATATATATATATATGTATATGTATGCTTGGATTGCTCTATTGCGAGAGCAGCAATGACTAATGTCATAACAAAAAGTGTTGCTAAAAATTTTAGTGACACTTTCTTTATTGTTAAAACTTTTAGCAATATTTTTTGCTCTGACATTTGCTCTGACAATAGCATTACCCTATATGTATATGTACATATATATACATATAGATAGATAGATAGATGGATGATTAAATATTTATATTTCCTATATATATATATATATATCATATATGCTCTGTACTTTTATTTATTTTCTATTAAACCAATCCTACGATTCATAGCAGACTCACCATTTGACAACCATATGGTTATACATCTTTTCTATTAGCTTACAAAATGTAGTAGTTGGTAATTGGTACATGCTTACGGTAAAGGGGATTATAATGTTTCCATTGCCATTGTTTGTGAAGTCATAGCAAGAGGATTGAAGTTTCTGTAGCTTTGGTTCGAGGATTCCGCCACTATGGATCATGAGACCAACAAGTTTAAAACCAATGGAAACCGATGTTTTGAAGAGGCAAACCATGAAGGATTTAGTTCATCAGGAGCTGTACAATCTCAAACAGAAGATGAAGTTCAAAGTGACAATGTTCCAGAAACACGAAACATTGTGGATCGGGCACTTCACTGCAATAGCTATAGTGTAAGTGGTGGACTCATCATCTCTGTTAATAAGGAACTAGAAAATGGTGGCGGTGTTTCGTTTCCAGAGGATGTCGTACGGGCAGAAACTATATCCCCTATTTCCTGTGATGTGATCATACACTCCGGAGACGAAAAGCAAGTAAGATTTTATCGAAAACGGTTTTTTTTTTTCTTTCTTGTTATCGTAATAGTTGATGAAGATGTTCGCAAAGAGATTAGTTTGATTCATTCGGGGTAATGATTTTGAAACTCAGAAACAGCCTCTCCCAATGGGGAAGTAAGGTTGTCTCGTCTAACCCAACAGTCTTGACAGCTTCGTGCACTGGGTTGTCCTTTGTCTTTGATGTAAATTGGTGAATAACTAGTTTTAAAGACAAGGTTTTTGGCTGTGAATTTATGGTTAGTTAAACTGGAGAATGAGGAATCTCTACTTCTATGATCAGATATGTGCAGGTGACTCACGTAGGATATGTTTTTATATGCAGGAAAAGTTGCCATGGTTATTTGATTATATTTCATGCCTCCTTCATCTAGCTGTTTTTGGAATTCTTGGGGTAAGATGCAATAAGTTTTAATTCCTTGTTTTGTTTATTTAATCTTTTCTAGATCTTTGAGCGTGGAATATATATGGTGTTTTTATCTTCTGTATGTATCTTTGTTTTGGAATTATATGGGTAAGATGCAATATTTTTTTAAAATTTCTAGTTTTGTTTATTTAATCTTTCTAGATAGCCTTTTGGATTATTATTTCCCATATGGAAATAACGACACTAATACACACAATGTCTCGATACTTTAGCATGGTACTGGAGTTTCTGACCGAAATTTTATCTTTTCTTTTAACGTCTATGTAGCACCGACACTTCAATTTGAGTAACATGTTGGTGTTGGACACGTGTTGGATTTTTTGACATCGGACACATGCTGGACGTCTATGAAGCTCTGAAAATATTTTTTAGGACTTCAGCATTCAAATCTTAGGACAATAAAATGAGAGATAAGTACCAGGTTTATTTGAATATCTAGAAAAAGGGAAGGCAGATGACGAAGGATACTGCATAATTAATTTTAGAAAAGTAAAACTCTATTCGTCGTATCCTAACCGCATCTGTTTCCGACATTTTGAAGATTTAACTTGTCGTCCCTCTTATTGTTTGTATCTATGCCTACGTGCTAGACATATTTATGTGTAGAAAATAATTCTTGATATATTATAGGCTATTCCTTTGAGTTACATGTGATGTTTTTTTCATTTATTAAATGTTGTGATTTTATGCCTTCTATTTTAAATTGAATATGTTTCCACATTTATTGTGAAGTTCTCTCCCTTTTTTCCCCTCCCTCGTATCTCTTCTTTTCTAGAATTTTTCTTCATAAATGTTGGATTTCTTTTTATATCTAGCATTTGAGACTTGCAAAATTGGGGAACATGTTTTATGTTGATATCTTAATGATATTGTTGAGATATAATATATGTATTTTTACACCAACTTTAATTCATGAACTAATGGTAATCTTTCTTTCTTTTTTTTCTTTTTTTATCTTCGTATAAAAAATGTTAATATCCGAGTGTCAGTTTCTATTGTAAAAGTGATTAAGTCAAAACTAAGGGCTAACAATCCATTAGACCCCAATATATATTATTAAGAAGATGGAAAAATAATATAATTACATATGAGACCCTAGAATAACGAAAATAAAAACATAAAATCAAAATAATTCTTAACACTCCTCCTCAAGCTGATACAAATATATCTTGAATATTCAGCTTGTCTAAAATAACATGAAATGATCGACTTCCTATTCCCTCGGTAAGAATAAGCAAGTTGATCACCTGTCTTCACAAAAGGAGTGCATATGGTACCACTGGTAAGATTTTCCTTAATGAAATGCTTGTCAATCTCAACATGTTTGGTTTTATCATTCTGGAATTGGATTATGAGTGTAGACACCCTATTTTGCCCCACCAAAAAGAAATAACTATCACAGGAGGCCCACCAGGCACGAGAATCGAGAAAAATGGTTTTCGAAGTCACAACAGGAGCCCCAGAGGTTAAATCAACGCCATAAGCAGCGCCGATGCGAACATACTACACTTTTGATCTCCCGGAAGTCAATAATCAGCGCCGATTCGAGTCGAAAGTCAACATATCAGAGTCTAGCAAGACTGGACGTCAAATCAAAGCCATTTCAAAGCTCACAGCTCATCGATCGGAAGTATTAGAATCTGGAATCGTTCGATTTCATTAATCGGCGATGTTTTCAACAAGAAACGAAGTTTGGCAAAACAGGCATCAAGCGGGCCCACAACACTTTAAATCATCAATGTCTGACAATCGACGGAGAACCGGGCCCCGATCAAAGTTTCGGCCCATTGAAATTAAAAAATTGATGCAATCATAAATCTAGGTGCACCAAAGATTCGACGGGACTTGACTGACTAAAATCGTAGAAAAACAGAGATTCTACGACTTGAATCAGTCGAACGGGACAATCGGAGAAGAAACAGTGACCAAACCAAAGTTTTAACGGCCGAATTGGCCAGGACGGGGACATACAAGTAATCATCCAGATCCGGAAACCATCAATCCAACCATACGGATATGAAGAGGATGTCAATATGAGTCCAAATCTTATAGAATCGAAAAGATTGGACGGCCGGTTCAAAATGTATTAAGTTGTTGGACGATCGAGTGACCACGATCAAAGTTGCACAGCATGGCTTGTGGCTCAACTATATGGGATAACTGCCCATGTAATTCTTTATAAAAGGAAAAGTTTTCCTTCCCTCTTCACAGCCACACAAGGGACCCTCTCATTTTTCGGGTTCTGTTTGGTTATTACAAGGGAGAAAGCATCCCTTAGGTTTTGTTTGGTGAAGCCATTCACCAACACCACAACTATACACCACACAAACGCCACCACTATCCTCTACCATCAGACCAATAACCATCATACCATTACCCATTCACCATCACTGTCCCAGCCTCAAAAAACACCCAGATAGCCTAGAAAATACGCCTAAAACAAAATAGTCCCTAAGCCTCTCAATAGAATCTAAAAACCTAACCAAATAGAGCCTTACCCTCACCCATTTGTATCACCACCCCGACCAGTGGGTTCCCCCATGGCCAAATGAAGCGGTCACCATTGGTCCCGCCACCTAACATGGCCCAGAAGCACAGCACGCACCACCTATAGTGGCCCATGCGCCACTGTTCTATTCCCTTCCCCCTGTAAAAAAAAACTAGCCAATAATCATGGCCGAAGACCACCACCGTCGTTGTCATCTGGCTGAGACGAAGCCGTAGCCGGTGTGACCTTCAACGGTTAGTAGTGATGCCATGGTGGACTGCACACGCCACAACTGCACCGTGTCGTGCTCACATACAGCCAACCAGTCACGCTGACACAGTAGTTGACCAACGAATCAGGAGCTGCTACGTCGCGACGACCAGCCCAGTCAACAAGCCACATCAACACTAAGTCAACATTGATGACCCACCTAGAAACTGTCACATGGCCCAGTCAACGCTAACCGCCATTTGTACTGCCATATCACTAGCGCGTCAGTGCTGAGTCAGCATTGGCCAGCCAACCAGAAGATGACACGTGGTAGTTGACCACCATGTGTATTGCCATGTCAGCATTAAGTCAGCATTGACCAGCTAACTAGAAGATGACATGTGGCAGTTAACCACCACGTGTACTACCACATCACTGCCACATCAGCGCTGACCAGCGAACCAGAATATGCCATGTGGTAGTTGTCTCCCACATGTACTATCATGTCAACGTCCAATCAGCTATGACCAGCCAACCAGGGGATGCCATATGCCTTTGACTACCACGGGGCCGCTGATGTGGCACCCTTGGGCCTACTTTTCAGTTTTTGCCATTTCAGAGTTGATTCTCGATAAACGGCACTTGTTCCTAGCTAATTTGGTCGTTCCGGATGCACCACTGATCTCATATTTGGCCAATTCCTACTTTTAAGGTCTGTTTGGGTTTTTATAAGCCCATTTTCAAGCTATCTCAGCTAGATTCTGACCCGCGGTTCCCACTTAGCAGTCTGGACCCATTCTGACCCGACTTACGGCTTCTTCGACTTTTCTGGCACTTTTGAACCCAACTATGACATCCGTTCAAGTCAATTTCGTGTCAAAATTTGACTTGGGCCTTCTCGGCTAGCATACTTCTTATGGTGCAACCTTCCTATAAATCCACCTATTCGGTCCATCCACCTTTACTGCTTTACTTTTATTCTCGGTGGTGTGGCCTCCCTATAAATCCACCTAGTCGATTCATCTGCCCTTTATTGCTTTCCACCATCATAAACTGGCACGTCCTAGATCACTTGGTTTTTGGTCAGCCAGACTAGAACTACTAGATTTACTTTACAGCCAATCCTCTGCAGCCAATCCTCTGCAGCCATCGGGTCAGAGCTACCAGAGAACTGTGGCGGCTTCCTAGCATCGAAATCTTTGGTAATCAGCCGCTCCCGAGCTCTAGCGGGATTTGTCTCACCTCTCGGAGCACGAGGGGGAGGAGGCGGCATAGCATCTCTAACTGCCCTTGCAATTACATCAGCAACGTTCTGTAACCCTTGCGGTCCATCAGGAAAATCAACTGGTCCTGTGGAAGCTTCAGACTCAAATGCAACATCATGCGCGTGACCTCGACCACGACCACGACCACGACCACGACCTCGACCACGGCCTTGACCTTGACCACGGCCTCTACCTGGTACCGACGCAGCCGATATCTGCTCGTCAGCCTCAAGTTCAATACTGGGATTCTCACGACGCGGCGGCATAGCTATAACAAGATCGAATCGAGCAAACGAATCACACAACATGATCTAATCACGAAGTGCAATCGACAATACACGTATATGTCAAGTAGTTAACATCTCAAGTTACCAAGTAACAAGTTAACACATATCAATTCATACGCCGTTATCAACTAATCATGTCTAATATATCAACAAAACTAAACATGCGAGCACATAACCCGGCGTCCAAAGTATTCGACCCGGTTACGCTCTGATACCATTCTGTGATGCCCCGCCCCGCCACGGTTCCCGGCGACGGGGTGTCAACCGGCGGAAGTACAACAATAACAATAATAACAATAATAACAATAGGCTTTGACACCAATCGGTAACTCCCCGAGTCCAAGACTCCGAGGTTTACCTATATTAAATGTTCTTCATTGGAAAACATTTATAAATCAGAAATCTGGTTTTCATTTGAAATATTCTTTTCTTGAAACAAAACGTTTTCAATATAAGCAGCGGAAAATCAGAGTTAAGCTATCCTTTTATTTAAAAGCGGGTGGACTAACATTTGTCCAGTTGAAGCAAAACATGTTCTTTGAAACCAAATTTCATTACATTAACTAAATGATAATCCCCACACACGGGGTCTTCAAACTATAGCGGAAGCATTGTCAAGTCTCGGGGCCTTGCCCTTATCTATATCACCTGAAAAAAAGGTTTAATAGTTCATAAGCCAAAAGGCTCGTATAGTCATATAACCGCACAATAACATCTGTTATATATCATGCATGAGTGCAATGAATGCCAATGTCAATGCATGAAAACCATTTTCATGCCTTTTCAAACACTCACCCTCAATCGTCATTATCATTACCCGGACCATGGGCTTCCCGTCCACGTAGGCCTAGCCTCAAACGTGCGGGACTTTGGGCCTTACGAATTACACGGAGGCCTAGCCTTTGCCGTTACGAGGGTTTCTTGCAGCACTTCTCGCAATTCGAGTTCCTAGTGGTACCCATCTCACATGCCTACCCACAAATCCGGGATTTCTAACTTTTCAAAACAAAATCCCTCCTAGAGGGTTTTATGCATGGAAGCCGCTAAGGTCTTCCCTTTTTAAAACCTGGAAGCCTCTAAGGTCTTCCCTTTTCAAAAATTGAAAGCCTCTAAGGTCTTTCATCCCAAAATCATTTTCGTGATCTTCGTGTTCATGCTCATGCTAATGAAATGATATGACATATGCGAGCTCTAAGCATCCAGACATATTCAATATTTCATAAGACAGATTATCAAGGCATGCTATCAATTCAAATCAACACAATAGACATGCTGAAATTATCCAGGTAAACACATAAGGCGTAGCAACTCAAGTAATCACTTAAGGTATAGCAGCTCAAGTAAACATGTAAGTACACTATTAACATGTTATACAACTTTATTGAGGGTCATACGGAACTACCGTTCACCGATGATAGATTGAATACTTAATCCGAATAGAAACCGGAACTGCACAATCTGTTACAAATCTCAATATACAATAATACGCGTATATTAGTGAGGTACAACACCTCAAAGCATGAGTACAACTACTATTAAAGTAAAGTACAACTCTTAAAGCATAGGGTACAAGGCCCCTTAGCTCAAAACAGACTCAAGTATAACAAAATACAAGATTTTATCAAACTGCCCGAGGTCGCGCGCGCGGGACCTCGCTCGCGCGGGTCGCTTGCGCGAAATATGTTCAGAAGGGTCACGTGGCCATTTAAAACAGTTTTTCACAAATGGCTTGGTCGCGCGCGCGGGCCGCTCGCGCGACCCCTCGCTCGCGCGGGTCGCGCGCGCGAGTTGTCACAGTTTCGTCTTCTTCTTCCTTTTTCCCCTGTTTTGAAATCAAAGGTTGGTTTTTACCCATTTTGAAAACTTAATCCAAACAGAACTTTCAATATATGAAATTCTTCGTTTTTCCGCATAGATTTCAAATATGAAATCAGATTTTCATGAATTAAAACATAGCTCTCGATTTTATCAAAAATCCGAAAGGCGACAAAACTTTAATTCACTCGTTCGTCGCAACCGTTGTGAATTAGCTTTTAAAATTTGAAATGGAGCCTCGTGGAATCGAGACCTTTCATTTGATATAAAGAAATCAAGATTCTATGACTATTTTTCTGTTCGCTATTTTTGGACCCTTAACGATATATATATGAGAAATATATATCTAACTATATATATGTACATACACATAACAGTTTAAATAAACTGAAATTAGAATAAGAAATTTGAGTAAAAGCTTACCCAAAATCAAAGTCCAAAACTTGAATTAACTCCTTGAATAACTATATGACTGTGAGTATTGATCAATATGTGTGTGTATGTGTGTGTAATAATATGTGTGTGTGTATCCACGAGATGAAGAGACAGTGGAGAGGATGAGAGTGTTCTGAGAGTTGGTGAGAAATTTGAGAGTGATATGAGAGTTTAAGGTCCAATATATAACCACTCTCATGCTTGGTCACCAAGTAGTGTTAAGTATAAGCTTCATACACACACCAATACCATACACACGCACACACAGTGCACAAACTTAGTTTGGGCTCCAAGTTCTTCATGAGATAACCTTGTGTGTGTTGAGCTCACGCGATGATGCACACACACAGGTAAAAATTATACTGCCAAAATTCAAAACTGCTATTTATTTAATTAATAAAAATTACGGGGTATTACATCCTACCCACCTTAAAAGAAATTTCGTCCGCGAAATTCGCACACAGATAAACATTAGCACAGAAATAAATAACTCAAGAAGCAAATAATTGCGGATATCGATCGCACATCTCCTTCTCATTCTCCCAAGTAGTCTCCTCAGTACCATGGTGACGCCACAGTACTCGAACCAAACGAATAGTTCTACCACGAAGCACATGCTCCTTAGCTTCCAGAATCTGTACGGGTTGTTCCTCGTAAGACGCATCTTGTTCCAACGGTAAATTAGTCCAATCTAAAACATGAGACGGATCAGGTTCATACTTCCGAAGCATCGAGATATGAAACACATTATGAACTTTTGCCAACTGCGGAGGCAAAGCCAACCGATAGGCAACTTCACCCACACGTTCTAAAATCTGGAAAGGTCCAATGAAACGGGGTGAAAGCTTCTTATCCTGTCCAAAACGAAGCACACCACGACGAGGTGAAACTTTGAGAAACACATGATCTCCAACTTCAAAGGACAACGGTCTCCTCTTCTCATCAGCATAACTTTTCTGTCGGCTCTGAGCCGTAAGTATCCTCGCACGAATCAATTTTATCTTTTCAGTAGTTTCCCTTACTAGATCTGGTCCCAACAGAGACGCTTCTCCAACTTCTGTCCAACATACGGGAGAACGACACGGTCGTCCATATAGGGCCTCAAACGGTGCCATCTGAATACTTGCTTGATAACTATTGTTATACGCAAACTCGATCAATGGTAGGTGGTCTTCCCAACTACCTTTGAAGTCCATAACACAAGCTCGTAACATATCTTCCAAGGTCTGTATAGTACGTTCTGAATGACCATCCGTCTGAGGATGAAAAGCCGTACTCAATCTCAATTCTGTCCCCAAAGCTTTCTGAAGACCTTCCCAAAACAAGGAAGTAAACCGCGGATCTCGATCCGACACAATCGAAACAGGGACTCCATGCAATCGAATGATTTCTCGAATATACAAGCGACTAAGGACATCAACCGAATCAGTCAAACGCATTCCCAGAAAATGTGCAAATTTTGTCAAACGATCCACAATTACCTAAACGGCATCATGACCACGTGGTGACCTAGGAAGTGCTGTCACAAAATCCATTGTCACGTGCTCCCACTTCCACTCTGAAACTGGTAATGGTTGTAATAACCCTGCAGGTCTCTGATGTTCGGCTTTCACTTGTTGACAAGTTAAACAACGAGATACAAACTTAGCGACATCACGCTTCATGCCCTTCCACCAAAACTGACGTCGCAAATTATGGTACATCTTGTTACCTCCCGGATGCACCGCTAATCGTGAATGATGGAATTCCTTCATCACTTGTTCACGAACTGCCAATGGCACAAACATACGGTCTTTGAACTTCAACCCACGCTCGGAGTCAAAAGTCCAACCTTCTATAAGATCACCTCGAAGAATTCTCATACGAAAAGTAGATGCTACCGGATCAGATTGTTGCTCATCTTTTACTTGTTGAATGATCGACGGTTGAGCCATAACAGAATATAATGAAGTACGATCATCAGAGTCGTCAAGCTCTACCTCAAACTCCCCAATCTGATCGAGCATGTTCCATTCCTGAATGGCCAAACAAGCCAATGAACCTCGTGACTTGCGACTCAGCGCATCGGCCACTACATTCGCCTTCCCTGGATGATACTGTAGTTCGAAGTCATAATCTTCTAAGTACTCCATCCATCGACGTTGTCGAAGATTCAAATCGCGTTGAGTAAAGATATACTTCAAGCTCTTATGGTCTGAAAAGACATCAAATCGTTCTCCATATAAGTAATGACGCCATGACTTTAAGGCAAATACCACGGCAGCAAGCTCTAAATCATGAGTTGGATAATTCCGCTCATGAGGTTTCAGCTGGCGAGAACCATAGGCAACAACTTTGCCTTCTTGCATAAGCACACACCCCAAACCAAGAAGTGAAGCATCACAATAAACTGCGTAGTCAACACCACGCTCCGGAATAATCAAAATCGGTGTTGAAGTCAATCGAGTCTTTAAAAGCTGAAAAGCTTTCTCACACTCCTCATTCCAAATGAATTTCACCCCTTTACGCGTAAGCTTAGTCAATGATGAAGCAATACGAGAAAAGTCCTTTACAAAGCGACGGTAATAGCCTGCTAAACCCAAGAAACTACGTACCTCAAATACGTTCTTAGGTGGCGGCCAATCCATAACAGATTCAATCTTTGATGAATCAACTGACACTCCATCTCTTGAGACAACGTGTCCCAAAAATTTCACTTCTGTCAACCAAAAATCACATTTAGATAATTTACCGAACAATTGGTGAGTACGCAATACTTGCAGGACAATCCTCAAGTGTTCCTCGTGAAGTTCCTTAGAGGAAGAGTAGATAAGAATGTCATCAATAAATACAATCACGAACTTGTCCAAATAATCGTGAAATACTCGCTGCATAAGATCCATAAATGCTGCTGGAGCATTGGTCAATCCGAATGGCATAACCATAAACTCAAAATGTCCATATCGGGACCTAAAAGCTGTCTTCGAGATGTCTGACTCTCGAATACGGAGTTGATGATAACCCGATCTCAAATCAATCTTGGAGAAACAAGTGGAACCTTTGAGTTGATCAAACAAATCATCGATTCTAGGAAGTGGATACTTATTCTTGATTGTCACATGATTGAGTTTTCGGTAATCAATACACAACCTCAGCGTTCCATCCTTCTTCTTAACAAAGAGAGCAGGAGCTCCCCACGGGGATACACTCGGGCGAATAAAACCCTTACTCTGGAGATCTTCCAACTGAATTTTCAACTCCTTCAATTCTGCTGGTGCCATACGATATGGCGGAATAGAAATAGGCGAAGTGCCTGGCACAAGATCGATTGCGAAATCGATAGCACGAACAGGTGGCAATTCCGATAAGTTTTCTGGAAAGACGTCAGGAAATTCACAAACAATGGGTGGCAATTCCACAAGAGGAGTGCCCCTCTCCATGGCCAACAAACTAGCCAGAGTTCCAAGAGAAGAATATAAACTACTCCGTGAAAACAACGAGGGTAGTGACAAATCTAACTGATCGCCCTCGAATCTACAACTGTCTCCCTCAGGAGTGAAAAGAGTAACCCGACGCTTAAAACAATCTATGAAAGCTCGATACTCGACCAACCAGTCCATCCCAAGGATGACATCAAATCCTAGATTTGGCATAACAATCAAATCAACACTCAACTGCCGGTCTGCTATCAAAAGCATACAACCACGGCAAACTTGATTCAAATGAATAACACCTCCAACTGGAGTATCAACAGATAAGACATGCTCCAAGCATTCTATCTCTAACCCCAATACTGATGCAAATGCTGATGAGATGAATGAGTGTGATGCACCAGTGTCAAACAATATAGATGCCCAAGAGTTAAACAATGGGACGATACCTCGGATCACAGACGGTCCGGCATTTCCAGAAACATGATAAGCAGGCAAAGCAAAATTCCTTCCTTTGGGTTCTTGTTGTTGTTGTGGCTGAAAACTACCACGGTTTTCTGTCCTCTGATAATTACCTTGATTACCTCTGTTTTGATACGGTTTCACGCTCTGAGAAGATACTGCCTGAGATGGTGGATAATACGGTGTTGAACCAATCGACTGAGATTTCTTGGGTGGTGGTTGAGGACAAAACTTGATGAAATGGTTCGGATCACCACATCGGAGACAAACTTTCTCCCCAGCGGCATTCACACCTCGCTGTAACCCCGATTGTTGAGAACTTCGATAAGAAGATCTCTGTTGTGAATATGATCGTTGTTGTTGCTGTTGAGGAGGTTGGAACTGAAATTGAGACCTAGTCTCTGTCTTAGCTTTCTTAGACAGACCAGTGCTCTTGGCTGGAGTAATGATCTCCCTGGCCCTTTTCAGATCCAAATCTACACTTTCAACACCCAACGCCCTTGTCAAAGTATCAGCATAAGTGGTGATAGGTGTGCTAGCCAAACTTTTCCGAATGTAGGGTCGAAGACCAGAGGCAAAACGTGTAGCCTTGAAATGATCACTGACCAACTGCTCTTGAGCAAAACGAGCCAAGGTAGAAAACATAGTAGCATATTCTGTCACTGACATATCTCCTTGTTGAAGGGTAAAGAACTCAGTCCTCTTTGCGTCCCTCTGTACTTCTGGGAAGTAGTTATCGAGGAAAAGACTCTTAAATGACTCCCAAGTCATGCCAGCAAGTGGATGAACACTCACAGTGCAATCCCACCAATGGGTAGCTTCTCCAGAAAATAAGTACGTAGCCAACTTGATGCGGAGAGCATCCTCATGAAGATCAATGAATTCGAATATCTTTGTGATGTGCTGAAGCCAATCCTCTGCAGCCATCGGGTCAGAGCTACCAGAGAACTGTGGCGGCTTCCTAGCATCGAAATCTTTGGTAATCAGCCGCTCCCGAGCTCTAGCGGGATTTGTCTCACCTCTCGGAGCACGAGGGGGAGGAGGCGGCATAGCATCTCTAACTGCCCTTGCAATTACATCAGCAACGTTCTGTAACCCTTGCGGTCCATCAGGAAAATCAACTGGTCCTGTGGAAGCTTCAGACTCAAATGCAACATCATGCGCGTGACCTCGACCACGACCACGACCTCGACCACGGCCTTGACCTTGACCACGGCCTCTACCTGGTACCGACGCAGCCGATATCTGCTCGTCAGCCTCAAGTTCAATACTGGGATTCTCACGACGCGGCGGCATAGCTATAACAAGATCGAATCGAGCAAACGAATCACACAACATGATCTAATCACGAAGTGCAATCGACAATACACGTATATGTCAAGTAGTTAACATCTCAAGTTACCAAGTAACAAGTTAACACATATCAATTCATACGCCGTTATCAACTAATCATGTCTAATATATCAACAAAACTAAACATGCGAGCACATAACCCGGCATCCAAAGTATTCGACCCGGTTACGCTCTGATACCATTCTGTGACGCCCCGCCCCGCCACCGTTCCCGGCGACGGGGTGTCAACCGGCGGAAGTACAACAATAACAATAATAACAATAATAACAATAGGCTTTGACACCAATCGGTAACTCCCCGAGTCCAAGACTCCGAGGTTTACCTATATTAAATGTTCTTCATTGGAAAACATTTATAAATCAGAAATCTGGTTTTCATTTGAAATATTCTTTTCTTGAAACAAAACGTTTTCAATATAAGCAGCGGAAAATCAGAGTTAAGCTATCCTTTTATTTAAAAGCGGGTGGACTAACATTTGTCCAGTTGAAGCATAACATGTTCTTTGAAACCAAATTTCATTACATTAACTAAATGATAATCCCCACACACGGGGTCTTCAAACTATAGCGGAAGCATTGTCAAGTCTCGGGGCCTTGCCCTTATCTATATCACCTGAAAAAAAGGTTTAATAGTTCATAAGCCAAAAGGCTCGTATAGTCATATAACCGCACAATAACATCTGTTATATATCATGCATGAGTGCAATGAATGCCAATGTCAATGCATGAAAACCATTTTCATGCCTTTTCAAACACTCACCCTCAATCGTCATTATCATTACTCGGACCATGGGCTTCCCGTCCACGTAGGCCTAGCCTCAAACGTGCGGGACTTTGGGCCTTACGAATTACACGGAGGCCTAGCCTTTGCCGTTACGAGGGTTTCTTGCAGCACTTCTCGCAATTCGAGTTCCTAGTGGTACCCATCTCACATGCCTACCCACAAATCCGGGATTTCTAACTTTTCAAAACAAAATCCCTCCTAGAGGGTTTTATGCATGGAAGCCTCTAAGGTCTTCCCTTTTTAAAACCTGGAAGCCTCTAAGGTCTTCCCTTTTCAAAAATTGAAAGCCTCTAAGGTCTTTCATCCCAAAATCATTTTCGTGATCTTCGTGTTCATGCTCATGCTAATGAAATGATATGACATATGCGAGCTCTAAGCATCCAGACATATTCAATATTTCATAAGACAGATTATCAAGGCATGCTATCAATTCAAATCAACACAATAGACATGCTGAAATTATCCAGGTAAACACATAAGGCATAGCAACTCAAGTAATCACTTAAGGTATAGCAGCTCAAGTAAACATGTAAGTACACTATTAACATGTTATACAACTTTATTGAGGGTCATACGGAACTACCGTTCACCGATGATAGATTGAATACTTAATCCGAATAGAAACCGGAACTGCACAATCTGTTACAAATCTCAATATACAATAATACGCGTATATTAGTGAGGTACAACACCTCAAAGCATGAGTACAACTACTATTAAAGTAAAGTACAACTCTTAAAGCATAGGGTACAAGGCCCCTTAGCTCAAAACAGACTCAAGTATAACAAAATACAAGATTTTATCAAACTGCCCGAGGTCGCGCGCGCGGGACCTCGCTCGCGCGGGTCGCTTGCGCGAAATATGTTCAGAAGGGTCACGTGGCCATTTAAAACAGTTTTTCACAAATGGCTTGGTCGCGCGCGCGGGCCGCTCGCGCGACCCCTCGCTCGCGCGGGTCGCGCGCGCGAGTTGTCACAGTTTCGTCTTCTTCTTCCTTTTTCCCCTGTTTTGAAATCAAAGGTTGGTTTTTACCCATTTTGAAAACTTAATCCAAACAGAACTTTCAATATATGAAATTCTTCGTTTTTCCGCATAGATTTCAAATATGAAATCAGATTTTCATGAATTAAAACATAGCTCTCGATTTTATCAAAAATCCGAAAGGCGACAAAACTTTAATTCACTCGTTCGTCGCAACCGTTGTGAATTAGCTTTTAAAATTTGAAATGGAGCCTCGTGGAATCGAGACCTTTCATTTGATATAAAGAAATCAAGATTCTGTGACTATTTTTCTGTTCGCTATTTTTGGACCCTTAACGATATATATATGAGAAATATATATCTAACTATATATATGTACATACACATAACAGTTTAAATAAACTGAAATTAGAATAAGAAATTTGAGTAAAAGCTTACCCAAAATCAAAGTCCAAAACTTGAATTAACTCCTTGAATAACTATATGACTGTGAGTATTGATCAATATGTGTGTGTATGTGTGTGTAATAATATGTGTGTGTGTATCCACGAGATGAAGAGACAGTGGAGAGGATGAGAGTGTTCTGAGAGTTGGTGAGAAAATTGAGAGTGATATGAGAGTTTAAGGTCCAATATATAACCACTCTCATGCTTGGTCACCAAGTAGTGTTAAGTATAAGCTTCATACACACACCAATACCATACACACGCACACACAGTGCACAAACTTAGTTTGGGCTCCAAGTTCTTCATGAGATAACCTTGTGTGTGTTGAGCTCACGCGATGATGCACACACACAGGTAAAAATTATACTGCCAAAATTCAAAACTGCTATTTATTTAATTAATAAAAATTACGGGGTATTACACACTCACGGTCTAGACTGTCCAACCTTTAAAACACTTGCATACACTCACACATATACAAGCACAGAACTACGTACAGCCTGATTCTCGAGTCGAGATACGTATGCAATCCTTGCTAGGGTGCGGCCATAAATATTCTTTACTAAAATCAGTAACTGAGTGTCACAAATGCTCGAGTCCATTTCAAGTACACTGTCACATTTCAATACCTTTTACTTATCTCGAGTCGAGATACGTATATCCTGTATAGTCTCATATCTTATTATCTCTTACTTATGCCCCATTATCATGAAAATTACTAAAACTGGCAATCATGTGTCATGGATGCTCAAGGGTTCCTAACACCTTCACTCGACATAATCGAGTCCCTAAGCCCATCTTAAGAAATCTAGTTTTCGCATGGCTATCTAGAGTCATACCTTTAAAAGGGCCCACTTTTCTCAAAACTATTTTTTAAAAGTCAAAGATTGTTACTTTAATCGTCTTTGTAGGGATCCTAACTCCAGATAACGTTAGGTGGCGACTCTAAAACTTTTACTTGGCCCTACTCCCACTTTTACGTACTTTTACATACTTTTCTTGTATTTCGATGTAAACAGTCACGATCCTCGAAGGGACCACTCCCACTTTCAGGGCGGGTGCAACAATGAGCATTACTAATAGTAGATTTGTTATCATAATAAAGCCTCATAGAATCCTTCAACTCAATCTTCAAATCTTTCAACAGAGACTTAATCCACAAGAGCTCACAAATCCCTTGGACCATTGCCTTAAACTCAACTTTTGTACTTGACTTGGACACTACATTCTATTTTTGGCTACGCTAAGTAACCAGATTACCTCCCATAAAAGGTACAATAACCATATATAGACCTTCTATTAGTAATAGAGCCAGCCTAGTCTGCATCAGTATAGGCTTCCACTCTAAAATGATCATTTCTCGAAAACAACACTCCCTTCCTTGGAGAATACTTTAAGTATTGAAGGATTCAAAAAATAGCCTCGAGATGAGACTCTCGAAGAGAGTGCGTAAACTTACTGATAGCACTAACAGCGAAAGTAATATCAGGACGAGTATGAGATAGATATATAAGCTTAGCCATTAATGTTGATATCATCCCGTTTCAACCATATCTCCACTAGCGTCATCACTGAGCTTCTGATTGGGCTCTATTGGAGCATCACATGCTTTGCTCCCAAGCATACCAGTTTTCTTCAACAGATCAAGAACATATTTTCTTTGAGAAATGGATATCCTATGTTTGGATCTACCAAGTTCAATCCCAAGAAAATATTTCAACGCTCCCAAGTCCTTTATCTCAAATTCACTTGCCAAATACCCCTTCAATCATTCCATTTCTTCTAAGTCGCCTCTTGTGAGCACAATGTCATTGACATAAACAATAAGAGTAGTAGTCTTACCCAGTGTTGAATATTTGATGAACAGGGATCAGCATGACTCTGTTTGAAGCCATGTCGAAGCAATACCTGGGTAAATCTTTCAATTTAGGCCTATATAAAGATATCCATAGTCTACACATCTTTTCCTATGTTTTAGAGTCTTCAAAACCTAGAGGGATATCCATATAGACCTCCTCCTCCAAATCTCCATGCAAAAAAGCATTCTTCACATCAAATTGGTAAAGAGGCCACTCCAGGTTAGCTGCTTGAGAAAGAAGTATCTAGATTGAATTCATTTTTATGACCAATGTAAAGGTTTCCTATTAATCCACATCGTAAGTTTGAGTAAAGCCGTTTTCTACAAACCGAGCTTTAAACCTCTCAATAGATCCATCAACCTTGTACTTTACGGTGTACACCTACTTGCACCCCATAGTCTTTTTTCTTTTGGTAACATTGTCAATTCCCGAGTGCCACTCTTATGAAGAGCTTTCATCTCTTCAACCATGGCATGTTACCACTTAGGATCAACAAGAGCATCATGGACATGATTAGGAAAATAAACAGAAGAGATTTTGGAAAGAAAGACTCTATAGGAAGGAGATGAGCGAGAATAAGACATAAAATTTGATATAGGATGTTGAGTACAAGACCTAATACCCTTACAGACAGCAATGGGAACATTTAAATTTAAATCACCAGGTTCAAGAGAGGGTGTATCAAAGGAATTACCTGAATCTTCATCACTTAGAGAGAATGACAGTGAGAGTGGAGGAACAGTAGCTTCTGGAGTCTCTCTGGTCTTCTGTTTACTCCATATTTCCCTAGAATAGACCAACAACTCATTTTCCTTTTCAGGCTCCCTCTTCTTAACTCTTTCTTTTTCAACTCTCTCTGCCTCCAACTCTTTCTTTTTCAGGTTCCCTCTCCTCAACTCTCTCTTTTCCAACTTTATCTCATATCTTACTAATGGGACTAAGTTACCTGATTGAGCAAAATATGATGAGGCACTGGTGGAGACAGGCAAAGCACAACGGGCCATCAGATTCCTAAGAGTTTTAAGCTTAGTAGCAGACAAAAGGCTTACATAAGAAGTGGGAACATCATCGGTAGGAACTGGAGCTGTAGTATCATTGACTACAGTATGATGAGCACGAGCATTTCACCACCCTACTTAAACGACCACCAGAACGGCTTCTATGACCGCCATGAGGACTTCCATAGCGACTTCAACAGGTCTCCCTAATATGATGAGGCCTATTATAATAATCATAGAATAACTTAGGTCAATCAGAGGTAACAGACTGCTTGGTCCCCTCCCTCTGTAGGACAGAAACTAAGGTAGACCTCTCAGTGGAAACGGAATGGGAGAAAGCATAACTAAATGACAGCTCTCCTCATTCTAAACATAAGCAAAGGCCTCCTGGAGAAAGGGAAGACTATCCATCCTAAGCACCCGACTCTATACAACTTCATAATCCAGATGAAGTCCCTGGAGAAATTTAACACCCTTTGCTTCTCAATTAGCTTCTAATACCCTGTAGAATTAGTAGGATAAATGGGTTGATAATCCTGGAGATGATCTACCCTATCCCAACTGGTAGTGAGAAAAGGGAAGTAGTTGGTGACTGTCATATCACCCTGCTCTAAACGGTCAATGGAACAAGTCAAATCAAACTCCTAGGCATAGTTCCCCTTCCTAAAGTAGGTAGAGGCAATTAAATCCAAAATATCCCTAGTAGTCTTCATTAGATAGAAACTCTCCCTAGTGTCAGGAACCATAGAATTAATAAGCCACGCCATGATAATGGAATTCCTAACTTCCTACTTATGATAGCCAGGATCAGTGGTGGCGGGCGCCTGAATGCACCTATCAAGATGTCACATCTTCCCTCGGCCCTTCAAGTAAAGTCCTATCGCTTGTGTCCATGTCAGGAAATTCTGGCCATTGAATGGGGTGGTAGTAATTTCAAGGTTGGGATCTAATGCTGTCACCACACTCTATAGTATAGTTGGACTTGTAGACAACAATTTTTTTGACATTTCTGTCATGGTTCTGGTACACAAAAAAGGAAAATCTAAGTAAAGAAGGAAGGGAAACGGAGAAGATGGGTATTAAATGATCAACTCGATCTAATCAAGGGTCCATAAGAGACCAAAAAAAAGGACTTAGAATTGAACTGCAATCAAAATTGCTCACACCCACGGCTGCGGTTGATCAAGATATGCCCTTATGGGGCTCGACTAGGGCTGGAAAGGATTTGGGGTTGGTCGAAATCAAGTCAGGGTCACCTTGGCTTGTAGCGCAGGCAAAGGGAGGCTGTGGGTGGTGTACCGCTAGCTGTAGTGTCTGTGGGTGGTGTCGGCTGAGGTGTTAGGGCTTGTGGCTGGTAGTGGTAAGGATTGCGACAAGTGTAGGTGGAGTAGAGGCTTGCGGTGCAGGTGGTGGTGGTCGGTGCATATAGGGTTAGGTGATGGAAGAGTTTGGCTCTGATACGATGTTGTAAAAGTGATTAGGTCAAAACTTAGGGCTACCAATCTGTTAGACCCCAACATATATTATTAAGAAGATGGAAAATTAATATAATTACATATGAGACCCTAGAATAAAGAAAATTATAACATAAAATCATAATAGTTCTCAACAGTTTCGTGTCACGTGTCTATGTCTGCGATACTTAGTCTAAACGCATTAACACACATTCTAATAAAGAAAAAAAATTCTTGCTAGACAAACTTGGTGGAAGATATTGAGTAGCTATCAATTTAATAGTGCAACTTTAGCTTTTTTAAAAAAAAAAATTCTTCCTCTTTGTTTTTCTACATTTTTATGTTGGTTTGGTAGAAATTTCTGCTTGTAATTCCCCAATAAGAATTTTAGAACAACAGAAGTACAAAATTATCAATTTTGAGAGCAAGGAACTGTCATGCCAGGAGACCACAATAAGGGTCGTGAGTTCTTTGTTGAGCAAGTGTGTTTCGTCTGTGGCATGGGTGGATGCAGCAAGAGATAAAAGGGGCAGTTGCCCCAATGACATTTTAAAAAAGCTCTAATCTATCTTGAGTTTTTTCATATATGCTCACAATACTTTCATATTTGCGGTTTTTCCACCAAACTTATGGAGATCCTGCCTTTTTCTTTTGGCTTCTTATGAAAGATATTGCATGATAAGCTGACGGATAAAAATATTCTCTTTTGCGTAGGTAAAGCCGCAAAGGTTGCCCCTAATGGACCAAATCCTAAATTCGCCCCTAGTCTGTAGTGTAACTAGTGTGTTCCTAAAAGAACCTTTGACAGCAAAATGACACATCTCTCCTAAAATATATCCTTGGAATTATCTCTATACATAGTGCAATGTATTGAGTCATACTTCTTTTCAAAATCTCTCCCTCTCACACACACACAGAGAGTTTTATTCTCATTGCATTTGGTATTGTAAATCTTAGCAGTTAAATTCATGATTTTACGAGTTGAGTAATTAGAACACATTAGGAGAATTTTTTTTTTGGAAACCATAGGCTCTTGAGGATCCCCCTCTTTAAGCTACAATCTTTTCTATCGAATGAAATGATTAGATTGCATAACAATTTGAGCAAAACTTCTGATTCCCATATCTCGTGTTGTCAACATATTTCTATTCCGTAGAAGAATTTTATCCCTTGGACTGGATTACTTAAAAAATCCTTAGTATCTATTTAGAATTAATCATTTGGATGGAACCTTAAGGACTAGAAGTCTTACCTCTTCTATTCTATTTTTTGCTGTGTGCTCTTGATGATATTCTTGAATTCAACTTATATACATGTACTCTTGCGAATGGTTGTTGTGGGGTTTCTTTTTCTCTATCTATTCTTATCCTTAGGAAATGTACAATGTACTGTTTGTTATCTCTAAGAGTTGTTGGTTCATGTCTTTGAATTATAGAAGTGGTCACTCTACCAACAATTGCTCGTTAGTATAATTATAATATATAACTGATTATGTGCACTCATATTTTGGGATGTTTGCACAAACCACTAGCATGAAAAACCTTGTAAGGAACTCAACTAGTTTTTTTGGGAGGAAGATAGTTCGTTGGTTTTTCTTTACTATTTCCTTGTTTCTTTTCATATGATGAGAAGTGGTAACCCAATAAAATCAACAAGAAACTACGGCCTCTACACAACCCTTCATTGCTATCAACTGCTCTATCAGTAGTAGTCAAACTCCAACCTAGTTGGATTAGCTAGTTTGACTTTGGTATCTCGAGCTCCTCTTCTGCCTGTGATAAAGTACTTTTAGCCAACGATTGTATGTCTATTTGGATTAGTAACTTTTCTGGAGCAGATGTTTGGTCTGCCAATTTAAACATGTCAAGAACCATAGCTTTTATTTTCGAATCACATCTCCCTACCCACCCACGTAAATAAAGGGAAAGTTGATTGGTTGTTTGGTCTACACAGTTGTACCATGCTTTTTTCATTTTTAACATATAGCCTTGAATGGCACACAGGGAAAATCAAGTGCACGAGGTGTTGGATTTGTTCAGTCTGATCTACTCCGATACCGCGGGTTTGAGGGGCGGGGTCATCGAGTTGGACGAGCAATATTTTAGTAATTTTCAGTGTATCCCTAGTGGGATATATTATCCCTTCTTTGTGTAGCCGCACAGTGTTGAGAGCTGCGTTTTGAGAGAAAAATCTTGTAATCTTTTTTAATATTTGAATATACTGAACTGGTGTGAGAGGATGTGGACATAGGCAATTTGGCCGAACTATGTGTTGTGGTTTCTTTGTTTCTTATTTCTATGTGCAATTTCATTGTGTGTTATAGGTCATATTCACAACACGAGGCTCATACAATGGTGTGGTTGGGGAGGATTAGATAAATGCAGCCATACCTCTATATGTGGAGAGACTATTTTTGAGTTTTGAATGTGTGTCACCTATTTCATGCTGGACCGACCTTAATACTCAAGACTTATATTACCTATGATATTCTGGAATAGTTCGACCCTTTTTTCTTAGTTCTTCTTGGTTACTTGATATAATAAACATTGAATATCAAGCAACCATTGTGAACTACTTCATTTTCGGTGTCTCTTATGGCAAACTTGAATTAGTTCTCTGTTCATTTTTGTATGTATCTGACTAGCGCTTTTGACTAAATAATGCATTCTTTAACTGCTAACAGTTGTTCCCCACCCCCTTTCTTTAAGTGCTAATTGACTATATATTGCAATCATGTATTTTTTTTTTACTTTTAGTTAGCTTGCAATTCTGGCGTGTGCCACTTGTAGGGTACAATTCACTGTTTCTCTATCTAGGCAGCAGTGTTCTATAATGTCATGCCCAGGAGCAGCAATATATAGAAAATAAAATTCCTTTTTGGGGGCCCATAGGTCTTGACTGGTGAAGTCACTTAATTGTCCACACCATACAATTCTAAACAATAGATAATAAGAGGCAACAATAAATAAAACCAATTCTGACATAAACATAACAGGAAGTCACTAAACTAATACATCAAGATCAGGATGTAGAAATACACTAAAGTCTTAGGACAACGTATGCCCAATTACAAAACATAGAAATACGGTATGATAAATAGAAATCAAAGACTTAATCTATCCTAAACTTTAGATAGCATAAATGTAGTCGTCAGCATAGTAGTCCTCTCCAGTATACACATCCTTAGTGGGGCCACCTTCCGCATAGTCTTCCTCCGGGTAGGAACTTTCATCGTAGGGTCCTTCTCCAGCATTATCAAAGATAGGGTAGGCTGGACAAGGAATGTCCAGGCATAACGTGATGTCAGCTATTGAAAGCTGGGTGAGTAGAAAACTATCAGGGCATCGTAGATATGAAGTAATTACAATTTGTAAAATGTCAAAAGGTATAGTTTTACTAATAGTATCTTGACTTGTTCAATCATTCATTAACCGATTACCCAATGTCTGGTTATACGAGAACTTACAGTATCCTACTGACTGATGAACAGACTCGATAGTATTACTCCTAGATATACCAATACTCTGTCCACCGCTCTTAAGAAAATATTTATAGTCCACCGCATGTCATAGATACCACATTAGTCCATCCCCAATTTTAAGAACATGTGCACAACCCATCTTATGTCAGTCCAGTCCAACGCTCTTAAGAACATATTCACAGTCCATCGCATGTCATAGATACCACATCAGTCCATCCCCGCTTGTAAGAAAATATGCACAGTCCATCTTATGTCAGGGACAGAATGCTTCGAGCAAAGACAAATCATTCTATTGCCACGACTTATCAATGTCTACCAGTGATCCCGATCCACCGCTCGTAAGGAAAAATGAATAGTCCACTACTCTTAAGGACATATGATTAGATCACCAGTCTATCTTAGGGCTAATTAGTCTAGTCCATCGTTCTTAAGGACAGATGCACAGTCTACCGCTCTTAAGATCATATGATTGACCAATGCCCGTCCACACAAGAATCCCAGAACTTAGCAAACCTACATAGTGTTACACTAATATTGATACATCATATTCCCATATGGCCTGACTACTTGGATTGAAATGAACAAATATCAAATGAATTCATGATCAACCCATTAACTAACATCATAGACATTAATATGTTATTCTTAACATTACCGCAGTTCAACATCGCATTATCTCTTTATTACAACAGTGTCGCATATGCAAGCATGAAACATCATTTAAAATAATTGAACAGTTCATATAATAAATAACAGGAATTACCACTAATTTGTAACTTCCAATCGATTGAGACAAAGGTCTAATCGATTGGGGAAAAAGTGATGTCAATCAATTGCATAACTTGGCAATCGATTGGGTAACAATTAAGTTCAATCAATTGGATAAAAGACTAATCGTTTGGGATCACATGATTTGCAATCAATTGGGACTACGTCTTCTTCACATAGACATGCAGTCCAAAAATTGAACATTTAGGAGAGTCATTATGCTATGTCTTTCCTTCTTTAAAACACACATAACTTCATGAGGGGGTGTCAAGTGAGTTGGGGACTAACCTAGTAGGTGTGTATGTGTGTGTGACTATGGAAGCTTCAAGCTTTCTCTTTCTTTCTTCCTTCTTTCTCTTCTCTATCTCTTCTTTCCTTCCTTCCTTCTTCTATTCCTTTTTTTCTTCTTCTCCTTCTCCTTCCCCTTCCCCTTCCCCTTCCCCTTCCCCTTCCCCTTCCCCTTCTCTGCCCCTTGGTTCATTCCATCGAAAATCGATTTTACAGTATAGACGCTTATGACCTTCCCCTCTATGACCTACGGTAATGATTCCTCTGGCATTACGACCTTTACCACAACGATGCTGTCTATAGATCAAATTATTTCGTGGATTGGATTTCACTTGACTGTCTACGGCTCCATTGCGTGTGCTCGGGGTAGAAGTTTTGTATAAATGTAATATATATATATATGTATAGGTGTATGTGCATATATAGGAGTATATGCATAGTATCACTCCTCTCTCTCTCTCTAAGATTTCTATCAAACAGACCAAATACACAAAAAAAACATACATTTTTAGAAAAGACATATGACATGTCCCATATGTCAACACCCCATGCAAACTTGGAGACCAAGTTTTGCACCCGTTCAATCAATTGGGACAAGTGGCAATCGATGGGGATCAAATATTTATGAAGGCAATCAATTGGGTAAAAGTCCAATCAATTGGTCTGAGGCAGTCACTTGCCAATAGATTGGTAAAAGGTTCAATCAATTAGTACTGGCAATAGATTGGTAAGGTCTTATATACACAAGATTAAGACATTAAAATTGAATTTCATTTATAAATATACATTTAGAATTACAGGGTATTACATCATCCACCACTTATCAAAGGATTTTGGCTGAAATCCGAAGTAAGTAGGGTTAAAATAAAAATAAAAACTTCTCCCGCATCTTTGACTTTCCCATAAAGCTTCTCCTTAGTTGTGATGCTTCCACTGAAACTTCACTAGCTGTATCTCCTTGTTTCTGAGCTTCTTCAGTCATCAGTCTAAGATTCGTACTGGCCCTTCATTGAATGTTACGTTGTTGTTGACTTCAATATTCTCAACGTTGATCTTGTGCACTGGGTTGTGGGCACATTTCCTCAACATGCTGATGTAAAAAATGTTATGCACTCTTGACATCTTCAGTGGCAATGTAAGTCTATACGTGACTTTATTCTCAAACGAACCAATGAATCATAGTGATAGCTTTTCTCTCTTCTGGCCAAATCTCACGATGCCTCGAATTGGTGAAACCTTGAGTAACATGTGATCTCTAATTGCGAACTCTAAGTCTTTGTGATGCTTGTCAGCATAGCTCTTGTGTCTAGTCTGTGATGTCTTCATCTTTTCTCTTATAAATTGAATCTTCTTCCTAGTTTTTCGTACCATATCTGGCCCAAGAAGTCGATTGTCCCCGACTTTGGCCCATCATAACAGTAATCGGCAGGATCTTCCGTACAAAGCTTCAAACAGCATCATCCCTATGCTTGTGTGATAGCAGTTGTTATAGGCAAATTCAATCAATGATAAATACATCTCCCAAGAAATCTCAAACTCAATAACACATGCTCGTAGCATGTCTTCCATCACTTGATTTTTGTCTATCCATCAATATGAGAATGAAAGGCAGAACTCAAGTTCAGTGAACTTCCCTTGCAGTCTGGAGACTTTTCCAAAATTCTGCGGTGAAGCGTGAACCTCGATCTAGCAAGATTAAAATAGGTACGCTATATAGTCGCATAACTTGCTACAAATAAATTTGGCTCAAACATTTCATTCGATACATCATGTTATAGACGATGAAATACTCCGTCTTGGTGATTCGATCCACTATTACCCAAATCACGTCGTGGTTTTGCTGAAACATTGGTAAACCTACCACAAAATCCAAGGTTGTGTGTTCACATTTCCCTTAGGGAATCGGTAATGGTTGTAGAAGTCCAGGTGATTTTTGATGTTCCACCTTCACTTGCTTACAAGTAAGACATTGGGCTACGTACTTGGTTGCTTCTTGCTTCATTCCTTTCCATCAAAAGTTTCTCTTTAAATCCTTGTACATCTTCGTACCTCCAGGGTGAACAATCATTCTTGACTTGTGCACTTTGTCCAATACGTCCTTTCTGAGATTGTCCTCATTAGGCACACAAAGTCTACCCTTGCATCTTAATATGCTCCGTCCGAATTGATACTCCATACTTCTAGTTCCTTTGCTACCTCCAGGTTGAACAATCATTCTTGACTTATGCGCTTCGTCCAATACGTCCTTTCTGAGATTGTCCTCATTAGGCACACAAAGTCTACCCTTACATCTTAATGCTCCGTCCGAACTGATACTCCATACTTCTAGTTCATTTGCTGACATTTTTGCAAACATCTATTCAAATCTTCATCTAACTGTTGAGCTTCCAAAATACGACTGTTGAAGGCCAGTTGCATGATGAAACATCCAAGATGTTGTCATTCTCTTGATTCCACTGGTTGAAGGTCAAACTCAGCTAAAACCTCAAATGCTTGCCACTCTCGAATCAAAATTGAAGCAATCAAAAGATGAGGTTGGTCACTCAAAGTGTCAGTCACAACATTTGCTTTACCTAGGTAGTATTGCAAAGAGAAGTCTTAGTCTTTGAGTAATTTCATCCATCTTCGTTGTCACATGTTCAGCTCTTTTTGAGAGAACAGGTACCTTAAACTCTTATGATCCAAGAATAAGTTGACCTTTTCTCCTTTGAAATTAATATATCCATATATTAAGAGCAAAAATGATAGCAGCCAACTCCAAATCATGCATAAGATAATTTTTCTCATGCGGCTTTAACTATCTTGATCCATATGTAATTACATTTTCATCATGTATAACCACATAACCAAGTCCTTAGAGTGAGGCATCACTATAAATGATAAATCTTTCTCCAGTCCTGGGTATTGCACCGGTGGTGAGGTCAATCTCTTATTTAACTCTTAAAATGTGCCCTTATGCTTATCAGTCCATTCAGGCTTCAATCCTGGAGAATCGTTCTACGAACCTCCGATAATAACCAGCTAAACCAAGAAAACTTCTAACTTATGTTGCCTTAGTTGGTCCATTCTAGCTCAAGACTGCATCGATCTTAGATGATCAGTTTACAGAGATTACATCTTGAGAGACATGTCCTATAAATTTAACTTCCTGTAGTCAGAACTCACACTCACTAAACTTTGCATATAACTGATTATCTCGGAGTGTCTGCAAAGCCATCCATAAATGTTCCTTGTGCTCTTTTTCTGTCTTGGAGTAGATCAGGAAGTCGTTGATGAATACTATAATGAATTTATCTAGATAAGGTCTGAATACTCTATTCATTAGGTCCATGAATACTACTGGGGCATTAGTTAATCCGAAAGGCATCATTGGAAACTCATAGTGCCCATATCTTATCTTGAAAGTAGTTTTTGTAGGATTTAGGTTTCGAAAAACTTTAAATCATGTACAATGGAAAAATCAAGTTCAAAGCTTTGATTGGTAAGCCAAATCTACTTCTTTTCAATCTATGGATGCATAGGAATGAGAGATTACCTTTAGGTCTTGGACCTAATTATGATTTTCTTCTCTCGTTGATATGCAATAAGGTACAACAACTTCCTCTAGATAATCTTCACCCTTATGACTCCTTGAATGCTTCTCGGAGAGGCTAGGGTTTGTGGGAACCCTAATAGAGAGGTAAGGAAGGCTTGGAGAAATCCTAAAATAGTTTCTAGAGAGCTGGATTAATAAAAATTGTGTTCAACTTCATTATTCACGTAGCTCTCCTATTTATAGGTTTGCAAACCGACCTTTAGGTTTCAATCGATTGAAGCACTTTCAATTGATTGAGCTGACATTCAATTGATTAAAACACTTTCAATCGATTAACTCCACTTCAAACGATTGAAGCATTCTCAATCGATTGAAAGAGACCAGTCATCAATCAATTGAAACACTTTTAATCGATAAAAACACCTCCTTCGGGCTTTCCAAATTCTTACAGAGCTAAAAATGGGACCTTTTAGGTTCTTTATTGTTGGCTCAGACCAGTCATTAATTCCCATGATCAAACTCTTTGATTAGCAAATTAACTGACTAATTAGTTAACGTTAACTCCACTATATCATGATAAAATACTCCAATGCAAAAGAACATATCCGAAGTAATAACTAGACTTGTATAGTGTACTAATTCGGGGGGTCCCTGTAGTCCTTGAGCTGGTACCTTCCAAGTTATGTTGCCCTCAGTATTAAAGCCTGCTTCTTTTGGAATGTTGGCATTCACCCGAACCTGATCTGGGGGTCCTTGTAGTCCTTGAGTTGGTGCCCCATAGTATTCTCCACAAGGTACACAATAGTCCTTACTCAAATGGCCCGTCCTGTTATAGTTACGGCACAAGTGGTCCATGTGACCGTAGGTCTTGGAAGTGGTGCAATATCTTTCAATATGTCTGGGTACTCCATAATTAAAGTATCCCTTATTACTCTATCATGGTACAACGGGCAGTGCTTAAGGTAGTGGTCCTTGCTATTGGTATTGCTGAGGTCGGGAAAAAGTAGGTTGGGGCTTCCTGGTTCAATCCCAGGTATATTATTCCCCTAAAAGTTCGTCGGAGGTCTCTAACTTTGGGTATTCATTGGTGGTGGGGCTGGGAAATTCCTTTCTTGGAAGTTTCTTGGAAGAAAGGATCGGTTCATTCGTTGTCTTTGAGCTAGATATGCATCCTTTTCCAAGCTCATCACAAATCTCACTAGTCCTTCGAATGATTGGTTGAGATGCCCAATCATCATGTGTCAAAGATGAGGGTTGAGTCCTTGATGGAATCTCTGGACCTTCTTCGGAGGTATGTCAACCAATGTTGAGCAAAGCAGTTGCTCAAACTAAGTCATATACTCCCTCACTGTCCAACTCCCTTGGACTAAACTTAGAAAGTTCTTTTCTTGTTGGTCCTTCTCATCCTCTAGGAAGTACTTCTCAAGGAACCTTTTTTGAACATCTCCCAAGGTATTCTCCTAGCAGCTTCGACTTTGATGTTAGAATGTTCAGCCTCCTGCCAGTCAGCAGCAGTGTAGGTTAGTTAGAAGGTGGCCAGGCATCGCTTATCGTGCTTATTGCACTCGATGGCTTTAAAGATCAGCTTCATCTCACACAGCCACTACTCTGCCTTCTATGGCTCTGTCATTCCATCGAACTTCTCTGGTCGTAGGGTAAGGAAACATTCCAATAATTTGTCTTCTGTTTGTCTTAGGGGGTAGTACAATAGGGCAGTTGGCAAGATTATTCTGAGTAGCATGGTTATAGGTGTCTCCAACATGCTCCATCTATTGCATAAATGCTTCGAATGCACTGGTAGGGTCCATGCCTTTGGGAATAGATGCTCTTAGCCTGGCATGATATCTCGTAGGCACAACCATGGTGATCTGTGTGATGTGTACATATTCAAGGATCTATCGATTAGCTGACAATCTGCTCAGAGAAAACAAAATCAAAGTGAAGCAATAACAAGGTAACTATCAATTCTATATCAGTTAACACAACAAATCAAAAGTAATAATGTCATAGCAGTATCCAAGATAACTCCAAAAAGGTGGTGCTCATATATATAACCCAAAAGAAATGTTTTAAAAATCAGATCGTTCATCAAACCGGAAAAATGACCGGGTCACAGGTTAGCGTTTCAACCGTCAGGTGAACTTGAATAGAATCGTGACATCATAAATATGTAATAATTCTGTTAATAAAATATTAAACATATTACAAAATGAAATTTTTTTTAAAAAAAAATGTCACGCAAAATAATTCTAAATGATAGAGCATTCTATTTTGAACTCAGTAGCAATTGAATATAGAGATTTATAAGTCCCCTCCAATGTATAGGTTCGGGGCTCGAACCTCATACCCACCTCCCCCATATAAAAAAATACAGAGATTTAAGCCAAAATTAGTGTTGAAAATTCTAAAAAGATGGGAGCTCAAATTTGAAAAGCCAATTCTTAGAATAAGGATCTATACCAAATAAAAAGGAAATCGACAAAAATAAAAATAAAGAAGGAAAAGAATAACTTGTCCAACTGTCAAAGATTCACAGATATCTTGGCACCAATATCTACCAAGCTGTCAACCATTGAAAGCCCCACCGTTTTGCAATTGACCCTAGTTTTACCATTTCTCTTTGAGACACAGGCAATAAATAAATCGAAGCGAATAAAAGCCACCACTCCCATATCTCCAAATTCATAGCCATACACAGTTACGCACACCTTGAATTCATTGTCTCCTCCAAATTCATTGTATTGCAAAAACAATTAACAAGGAAAAGAGGAAGAAAGCAAGAGAGGGAAGAGGGAGAAACAAAAAGTTTACCTCTACACCGGCACATAACGAGGAGGCTAATGACGGCGAGGAAACCGGTGACGGCAAAAAGCCTTTGACCAGCGACAAGGAATATCGAAGAAATGGGACTGCCGTTTTGGTTTTGCGAAATGTGTTATCATGAATTCATCTTTATTCACTTTATTAATTGGTCGTACGTCCCAAGGAGAGCCAAAAAAAAAAAAGTTACCCTTTATTTTTCTAATTTTTATAAACGGGTTGGGCTAAAAACTGTCACTAATTTTTTCGGTTGAACTTGTTCACCCGTCAGTTTTCTCGAGTCAGAAGCTTACTAATGGTTACTGATGTTACCCGGACTGGAACTCTAACCGGTCGAACCGGTCGGTCTATTCTGATTTTCTAAATCATGTCCAAAAGATGTACCGTGTAGTACACACTAATCAAGATATGTATCGTGTGGTACATGATTTAATACATACACTGATATCAACTATTTACAAAACAACTACTAGTGGTGGACTACCTATACAAAAGGCTATGGTCAATAGCTATCACTAGAATCATCAAAACGTGGACAATATGTCCTGATATCTACAAGAAAATCCAAGTCCTGGGGGTCCTGACTCAAAAGTTATCCACATCCGACCCAAATAGTGAAGCTTCGTCCTTAGGGACAACATGTGGCTCCGCGGTGGACCATCCACTAACGGTGCATCGATATCTCCAAGCATGATCCCATAATCCCAATCCTCTTCCATTATATCGTCGTCAAACTCATCAATGTCGCACTACTGGCTTGGCTGTGGCTACTGCTGCTTCAAGTCCCTCAGCCACTACTATTATAGCCTTTGCTAGCGCGGCCTCTCCTATGATAAACCCATGTAGCTGTGCTGTTACACAAGAATTTCAAAACTAAGCAAACCTACCTAGTGTTGCACTAATATCGATACATGACATTCCCATGTGGCCTGACTACTTAGATTGAAATGAATGAATATCAAATTGATTCATGATCGACCCATTAACTAACGTCATAGACATTAATCCGTTATTCTTAATATTACCATAGTTCGACATCGCATTATCTCTTGATTACAATAATATCGCATATGGAAGCATGAAATAGCATTTAAAACAATTGAATAGTTCATATAATAAATAACAGGAATTATCACTAATCTGTAACTTCCAATCGATTGAGACAAGGTTCTAATCGATTGGGAAAAAAGTTATGTCAATCGATTCCATAACTTGACAATCGATTTGGTAATAATTAAGTTTAATAGATTAGATAAAAGTCCAATCGATTAGGATCACATGCTTTACAATTTATTGGGAAAAGTCTCAATTGATTGGGACTATGTCTTCTTCACAGAGACGTGCAGTCCAAAAATTAAATGTTCGGGGGAGTCATTATGTTATGTCTTTCCTTCTTTAAAACACATAACAACTTCATAAGGGTGGTACCAAGTGAGTTTGGGACTCACCTAGTGGGTGTGTATGTGTGTGCGTGGGTATGAAAGCTTCAAGCTTTCTCTCTCTTCCTTCCTTTCTTTCTTTCTCTTCTCTGTCTCTTATTTCCTCCATTCCTTCTTCTATTCCTTTATTTCTTCTTCTTCTCCTTCTCCTTCTCTATCCCTGTCAATGTGTGTGTATATATATGTATGTGTAGGTGTATGTATATATATTTGGGAGTTTATATATTATTACTTTTCTCTCTCTAAGATTTGTCAAATAGACCAAATACACAAAAAAGTTGAAGACCAAGTTTTACACCCCATGCAAAGTTGGTGACCATGCTATGTATCAACACCCCATGCAAAGTTGGAGACCAAGTTCTACACCCATCCAATCGACTGGGACCAGTGGTAATCGATTGGGTAAGAGTCCAATCGATTGGTATAAGGCTCAATCAATTGGTATTACACAAGATTAAGGCATAACTACTGAATTTCATTTATAAATGTACATCCAGAATTACAAGGTATTACATATAACCTATTAAGCGTGTCTATTTGCTCATTTAGATTGAATTTTGCATATGACTTGGTTTTTAATTGCTTATAGGACTCTTATCTATACATCTCTTAATTATTTTCCTACCCAATTATAAATGGCTTGGTGATTCCAAGTGGTTCCTCCTCTGTTTCTTGTCATCAAGTTTATTGCTATGTTGGTGTACAGTATTTCTTACCCAACTTTCATGACCTTCCCAGGTATCCACCTTGACATCTTATGTGCAAAAATAAGAATGAAACTTTTCTTGGCTGGGAATTGTAATCATCCAGAAAGAGTAGATGCTGGTGTTGCTCTATTGTGAATTGCTTGTTGTAGTGAATCTATTGATGTTGCAATCATAATTTGCAAATTAATATATGTCTTTCTACAAATTAAAAACATTTAGATGGGTAGCAAGCACTGATGTTTTACATTCAACGTTTTGTAGGTTTTGACGAGATATCTACTACGAAAGCTCTTTGGCCCTAGAGTCGTCGGTTTCACCAGTGATCAAAGCACTTTATACCTTGATCTTCCTTCTAACATAGTCTCTCTCTCTCTCTCTCTCTCTCTCTCTCTCTCTCTCTCTCCATACACAGAGACACACGCAAATGCATACTAGCTCATGCACACTAAGAAAGTTCTAGGATAACTATGTAGAATGTTTAGTTTTCTACTATATCAATGTTGTCCCAACAATGATGTCAGGTATTGTAATGTATGCTTCATTGTTTCTTATGAAAAGAAGCTTCAAAAAGACTAAGAGCTCATATAGTATTGATTTGGGAATAAGAGATTTTATCTCAATGCAAAAGCAACAAGTTGTTGCTTCTTCTGATTAAGCTATTTTTTCAGCTTTCAAGTGAATTCGACTTTTGAAAATGTGAGCTTTTGAGATCGGGACTCAAATCTCTCAATAATCCGAAATAATTGGTTATTGGTCCCATATAAGCTAATCCATATGGGGTCCAAAGTGATGTAGTTTAGAGGGATAGGAAGTTCTCTGCTTATTTGGGATATGCATTTACATACTCATTCTCTGCTAATTTTGTTAGTGACCAGACTACTTCACCTATCAATCAACCCCAATAAAATATTCTTATAAAAATGTAAGAGATCCAAAATTTTACAGATTGGGGCACAAAATGAATATTGCATGTGCTATTTGCTATTAAAATCATAGCTAGCAAGTTAAAACATCCAATTTGACATAGGAGTTTTGTTTAGACTTACTGGCGAGAAGTAAAGAGTAAACACGAATTAGAGAATGGATTATTTAGAATTTGGATGACACACCCTATGATTTTCTCATATTATTGGTCTTCTAAGCTCCCTGGCAGACATATTTGCTTCCCATGTTGTTTCATTCGATAAAGATTTTTGACAATGCTCTAATGTATATATTTTATGCATTCACTTAGGTTGGTTCATTATTAATGGGGTGGTGGGGCATTGTTTTCAAAGGAGATATATCTGAAGTTTCAGATCATTTAGTCATTGGACTCACGACAGGATACTTGGGAAGCCTTACAACTTTCAGTGGTTGGAATCAAGAAATGCTTGACCTTAGCATTGAAGGGCGATGGGTTTTTGTTATGCTCGGATTTATCCTAGGTAATTGGCACTTTTCTAATATAAGGATATGGGTTTGTGTTGAATGTTTTCTTTACAATGCATTCTTATCAATTGTAAGTAAATTATGATCTTCATTTTCAGCTTAGTCATGCATAATACAGATTTACTCTTTGGAAAAAGCAAGTCTCACTTGCTCATTCTTTATAGATAAAGATAGTTTTTTGCATATGACATACAAGGTTGAGTTACGGAACCTTAGGCTTCCTGTCTTTCACAACAAATAAATCTGATTCTATCTCCATGTCTAAATGTTTTTTTTGTTTTTTTCCCTGTGTGGTTGAAGTCTATAATAGTGATAAATGACCTTAAATATAAGTTTTGTTCCAAATGCAACGTATGTCATTTTAATGGTATAGATATGCTACAAGCCCCTATGTGGCCCATTCCTTTCTGCACAAGGGTGGGCACTTTTTCACTAGTATTTCTTTGCAGGCTTATTTATTTGTTCAAAGTTCATCATTTTTGGAGTCGAGACGGCCAATGGATTCAAATGGCTTCTCAAAAAATCAAACATGGGATACAAGTACGACATACCTAAGTCTAAAAGAAAATGGAAGGTTCACAGCTGGAAGCACCACATGGCAGTCATTGTGATGCTGGTCGTACTGTTGGGCTTGTTATGGGGTGTAAGTGGGACTTTGGAAGAGATGGAGTTCAACAATGGCGGCAGCAGAGCTCAGCTGTGGTTAGCTTGCATGGTCGGACCCTTAGGTGTGTGGTTTAGGTGGTGGTTATCCCGATTCAATGGACGTGGTCTAGGAAGAGCTGAGTTATTGAAATGGGTTCCTTTAGGAACTCTGATGGCCAATGTTTACGCCGCTTGCATCATGGCAGCGCTTGCAACACTGAAAAGAACAGTAAGTTTGTGTATATTGGCTTCCCATACACATGGTTCCTTACCTCAGATCTCTACGTGTGTTTGTAGTAGGATATCATCGTGTTCAATTAGAAACAAACAAGAAAACTCCTTGTTACCTCATAAAACTAGCAATTAAGTCATTTTACAATAAGGGCGCAAGAGTAATTTACTTCGATGTCCTCACTAAAATGATGTGGCAAGACTTTTTTGTCTATTCAAAATTTGTTCTTATATATGTAAGAGCTTAGCATTTCTCACCAGGATATTTCCTATGTTGTCAAAGTATGAAGCAAATCATCTATTGGGTTGCCAAAAATAGGAATCTTGAATCATTGGGTTTATTTTTTTGGTTTGATTGAAACGAACTAAACAGCGGTATTAACACCAGTGTCACAAAATCTTAAGGTACTAAAAGTTGAAAGTCTTCTACCTTAAACCTCTAAAGCTCAAAGTATGAACTGTGAATAGTATCAAGTTGCGCATATTAGGTTTATGACTCGAATAATTGAATCTGAGTAACAGCCATGTGATCTTTTTGTGATATTCGAGTTTAACCAATGAATGTTACTTGAAAATGTATGAGTTGTGTTTTGAATTTGAAAAGGTCTTGTTTGTTTTGGTTTTTTCAGGTGAAAGGTAAAAACTTTGATACAGTTGCAACTGGCATACAATTCGGGATGTTGGGTTGTCTGAGTACAGTTTCTACTTTCATGGCCGAGTTCCACAAACTAAGAGAGAGCGAGCAACCTTGGAGAGCCTACGCATATGCAACGATCACCATAGTTACCTCATTTGTCTTGGGAACTTTTATATACTCGGTACCCGTCTGGGCCATGGGGATATGACTAATTTGTGTGACAAAGCATGATCTTTGATTTATCTCCAAGTATCCCCTTAAAGTCTGAAAAATTATTCCATTGTCTAGAAGTAGCATGACATAAAAAGTGGTGCACTTCTATTTCTTTAAACTCTCTATGCTCTAAAAGTAGTTTCTATTTTTCGTTTTTCATTTTTAAGTTGCATAGTGGGCCTGGAATGTTTGTACAAGTTTTTTCCTCTTCTCTGTGAGTATAGCTTTTTGTGTGTACCTTGGATGATTAGTTTAGATTTTGTTTGGTTTGTAGATTCATTAAGTTAAAGAAATAGGAAAGAAAAACTAGTTTGCTTGTTTTCTGTTAGAGCTGATTTTTGGATGGAACAGATCGAAATATGTTTTCGAACAGAATCCCAAAATTTTTAGAATTTCCAAATTTCGTTATGATTCCAAAATTTCGGAATCGAAATTTTTTTGTAGTTTTTTTTTTTTTGGGAGATTCAGAATATTTTAAATTTAATTAAGAATAACAAAAACCTTTGGTGTTATATTATGTTAATGTATAGTTGTAAGTTTTATTCCGATAAATATAGATAACTCTGCATATTCAACTAGAATAAAGTGTATAATTTAGATTTAATTCCTAAAATTTGGAAAGTATTAGAATTTTTGGGTTGAAACATGTTCGGAATATATGAAAATTTTTGAATCAGAAATTCCAAACCAATCCAATTTCAATTTGATATTTTTTCAAAAGTTTTGGATTTTGGAATTTTAGAATTCATTTTTTGTAGCCAAAATCGAGATCTTTTCAGTCAGGTTCGGTTGGAATCGTATTTCTATGCCTGTTTGCACCTCTAATTGTCCTCCACACCTAAATTACATATAAAAAGAATGATAGATGTTAAAAACATTTTTTTTATTTTACAAAATTCAAAAGCTTTTATTTATTTTTTTGAATCCATATTCTTTCCATTATACTTTTCGTTTAAAAAAATTTCTTTTTTTTTTTCAATAATGAAATAAAGAAAAATATTTTCACCTTTTTTTTCCTTCACTAAGTGCGTGAATCAAAATAGTGACTTGCAAACTTTGGATAGTACAGATACACTCCACTATCTTGACCACAAGGTATGACAGAAGGCAACCCCTGCAGCTCTTCTTTTGTTTGTAGACATTATTGAACATGTTAAAATGAAGTGCATGGAACTTACAAAAAATCGTAGTTGTTGGCCCAAAAGTGGAAACCTTAGAGGGGGGTGAATAAGGTTTTAGCGGAAATTAACCTTTTAAAAAACTTAATTGCAAATTAAACACAATTACAAGCAATTAAGTAAAGAGAGAAGGGAAGAGAAACTTGCAAACCGATTTTTCAAGTGGTTCGGCAATCGCACCCCGCGGCCTACGTCCACCCCTCAAGAACACCTCTTGAGGATTCCTTTACTCCGATCTACTTCACGGGTGTAGACCAAACCGTTCTCCTGAAGCACTTACGGGTGTGCACCAAACCGTTACAAGAGCCTATAATCTCTCCCAAAGAAGAACACCTCTTCTTTGCACACAAGGGTTACTAACCCTCAACCTTTACAATGATTTTAACACAAATTGAAACTCTCTCTAAGAGTAGATGATACAATGATAGCTCATACTATAACTCCTTAGTGAGTGGATAATACAAGTAAAGCTCACTACAATTTTGCTCTCTCAAAAAATACAAATGAAAAGATTTGAGCAAATTGATAAACTCACACAACTAGGGCTCAATTGTGAATGATTAAGAATTAACAAGTTGTGTGATTGAAATAGATGTTTTCCAATTGATTAACCAACATAAAATGATGTGGGAAAACATGTATTTATAGGCCAAGAAAGATTATAGCCGTTGGTGGCAAGTTTGGTAATTAAAAGCCCCTTAAAAAACTAGCTGTTATGCCTTTTCAGGTCGCTTCAGTCGACTGGAACATGAAGCAGTCGACTGGACCTTGAAGCAGTCGACTGAGATGTGTTTACAGAGGGTTCTATTTGCATTCTGCTCACTTCAGTCGACTGAATCGGGCCTTCAGTCGACTGCCCCTCCCTGTTTGGCAGCCTGACACATCTCCACTAAAATGGTCATAACTCCCTCTACAAAAATCGGATTTTTGATCCGTTTGATGTTTTGGAAACTAGATTCAAATACCTTTCCAACCATATAAAACTCAATATCTAATTATTCTTCAATTGGTTGGGGCATTTCTTTAAAGATGACCCATTTAAAATTTGTTTCCAAAACTTTAACTTTTAGCATTTGTTTGAGCCCTTAAGAGTGTGAGATCAAGATGCCTTACAATGATGGTCCTAGACTTCAACCAAGGATGAAATATCTTCAAGTCTTCAAGCTTGATCCTTGTTGAGCTCCTTGTAATCTTGATCTACATCAATTAAATCTCATGCACACAAGATGTTAAAACATTGATACAAAATTAATACATGAGATTATATATGAGCATGAAAATGACTATGATAATAGCAAATAATGAATTAATATGAATCATGTAATTATCATAGCATATTTGACATCATCAAAACATAATTAAATATGCCTTAATAAACCTTAAGGCTAACAATCTCCCCCTTTTTGATAATGGCAAACAACCAATGAAGGATATGCCAATATAAGCACATTTGGTCATTTTCATATTATCATTCATAATGGATATCATATGTTAAAGAACATGAATGATAACTACCCAAAAACTTCTCCCTAATACTTCTCATATTTCTCCCCCTTTGACATTATCAAAAAGATTTGGGGATAAAATGCGAAGCTCCCCCTCACAATAGGCATACAAATCAAAAGGCCAAAAAGACACCAAAAATAAACAAATATAACCACATGTGAGCAAATGAATACATGAAAGTGCTCCCCCTACGTATGTGCAATGATAAAAGATACCAAAAGATATGAATAGAAAGCATATTCTCCCAAAAGATACCAATAATAAAGTTGGAGAACTCAAAATCAAAGAAAAAACAAACATACAGTCGGATCAGCCGACGCCACAGTCGACGGAAGAGGGCAGGGATTAAAGATGCAAAACCAGTCGACTCCTCAGTCGACTGACTAAGACAGAATCAAAAAGTTTAAAGCCTTACACCTGAATCAGTCGACTGTGTCGGGGTACCAGTCGACTGCTTTGTTCAGCAGTTCATAAAAATGACAGTTCAGCAGCAAAAATTTGAATGATTCACAAAACATCATTTTGTCATAACCACTCTTAAAACTATGTCTAATCAAACAAAAACATATCATCATTTTTCAAATAACCAATATCAAGAGCATGATGATTTATGTAAAGACATATCCAAATCACAAGTGGATGAAGCAAGATTTATGCATAAAAAATCAAGTGTTCATATCTAAACAAATTAATCTATCCTACTCCTACTAGGCTTTTAACCATTGTCCAAGCGCCTCTTGGATGCAACATTTTCCAAGGAGGTAGGAGAGGATCCCTTCACAACCCAAACCATGTTAATTTTATTTCGAAATGAACATTTAAAATTAGCATGCCCCTTTTTCATACCATAATGACATGTTACATGGGGAAAGGTCTCATTTGAGATTGATGCTTTAGCAAAGAAATTCTTGTGAGCATTTTGAGAATTTGAAGTAGAGGATGTGAACTTTACAAAGAAGTTTTTGTACTTCTTTTCCTTGAATGTGGGATTAAATCCCAAACCGGCCTTATCAAAAACACATTTTTGTTTACCCAAAAGCATATTCAAATTTTGTTCACCTTGGGTAAACTTGGCCAAAGTTTTTGTCAAATCTTCAATCTCCTTTCTCAATTCAACCTTTTCTTTTTCAATAAATTCACTTGAAGGTTGATTGGTTAAAACAAGCTTTTCTTTTCTCAAAAATTCATTTTGAGATTTTAAATCATCTAATTGCTTTTTCAACTCCACATTTTCTTTTTCAAGATCATTTGAAGATTGTGCTCTTAATACAAGTTTTTTATTTTCAATCTTCAAAGATTCATTTTGGGATTTCAAAATATTTAACTCATTTGAAAGTTTGGAAAAATTCTTTTTAAGAGTTATATATTTGATTCCCAAATTTTCCAACTCCTCATGTAATTCTTCAAATGCACTTTGAAGTTCATCATAATCATGAGATTGAATAATTGAGGTTGGTTTAGAATTTACCCCAAAATATGTAGTTTCCATAGATCTTAACTCAAAAAATTTCAAAGACTTTTGAAAAAAGAAGAGCCGAGGCTCTGATACCAATTGTTGGCCCAAAAGTGGAAACCTTAGAGGGGGGGTGAATAAGGTTTTAGCGGAAATTAACCTTTTAAAAAACTTAATTGCAAATTAAATACAATCACAAGCAATTAAGTAAAGAGAGAAGGGAAGAGAAACTTGCAAACCGATTTTTCAAGTGGTTCGACAATCGCACCCCGCGGCCTACGTCCACCCCTCAAGAACACCTCTTGAGGATTCCTTTACTCCGATCTACTTCACGGGTGTAGACCAAACCGTTCTCCTGGAGCACTTACGGGTGTGCACCAAACCGTTACAAGAGCCTATAATCTCTCCCAAAGAAGAACACCTCTTCTTTGCACACAAGGGTTACTAACCCTCAACCTTTACAATGATTTTAACACAAATTGAAACTCTCTCTAAGAGTAGATGATACAATGATAGCTCACACTATAACTCCTTAGTGAGTGGATAATACAAGTAAAGCTCACTACAATTTTGCTCTCTCAAAAAATACAAATGAAAAGATTTGAGCAAATTGATAAACTCACACAACTAGGGCTCAATTGTGAATGATTAAGAATTAACAAGTTGTGTGATTGAAATAGATGTTTTCCAATTGATTAACCAACATAAAATGATGTGGAAAAACATGTATTTATAGGCCAAGAAAGATTACAGCCGTTGGTGGCAAGTTTGGTAATTAAAAGCCCCTTAAAAAACTAGTCGTTATGCCTTTTCAGGTCGCTTCAGTCGACTGGAACATGAAGCAGTCGACTGGACCTTGAAGCAGTCGACTGAGATGTGTTTACAGAGGGTTCTATTTGCATTCTGCTCACTTCAGTCGACTGAATCGGGCCTTCAGTCGACTGCCCCTCCCTGTTTGGCAGCCTGACACATCTCCACTAAAATGGCCATAACTCCCTCTACAAAAATCGGATTTTTGATCCGTTTGATGTTTTGGAAACTAGATTCAAATACCTTTTCAACCATATAAAACTCAATATCTAATTATTCTTCAATTGGTTGGGGCATTGCTTTAAAGATGACCCATTTAAAATTTGTTTCCAAAACTTTAACTTTTAGTATTTGTTTGAGCCCCTAAGAGTGTGAGATCAAGATGCCTTACAATGATGGTCCTAGACTTCAACCAAGGATGAAATATCTTCAAGTCTTCAAGCTTGATCCTTGTTGAGCTCCTTGTAATCTTGATCTACATCAATTAAATCTCATGCACACAAGATGTTAAAACATTGATACAAAATTAATACATGAGATTATATATGAGCATGAAAATGACTATGATAATAACAAAGAATGAATTAATATGAATCATGTAATTATCATAGCATATTTGACATCATCAAAACATAATTAAATATGCCTTAATAAACCTTAAGGCTAACAGTAGTTTTCTACTCTTGTCACACCTGTCCCGGGAATTTCACTGTTTAAAAATTTCATTTGTTGAAATGTTGGAATTATTAATGTTGAATAATAATTTGAGTTGAGTTGACATGGGTCAACGATGAGGTGTCCATGGTAGACACGGTAATGGGAGGTTCATGTTGCATTGGCATGATTAAATGACATTTATATAACTTAAATGTTATTTGTATTATCTGGTATTGGTGAATAGTGATTATACATATTTTGTATAATTTCTGATAGTTTTGATCTTGTTTTAGATCCCTTTGAATGTTATATAAGATCGTAGGTGATACATTACATAAAAAGGTAGGTTATATAAAGATTTCACATAGATTAGTTTTTGGATCCTGACGTGGGACCCAAACGGAACTTAAATGAAAACTTTTGTAATTTTTAGTTTTCACTCATAAATGAATCAATTAGACGTTTAGGACGTTTCGGGAGATATTAGGAAGTTTTGAGAACTCGTGGGGAGGTAAATAAAATTTTTGGAAGTCGTGCCTATAAATAGAAAAACTGGAGATATTTTCATAAAGTTTCCAAAATCATAATATCTTGAGAGAGAGAGAGAGAGAGAGAGAGAGAGAGAGAATGAGATTTAGTGCCACGAGTGTGGACACGAGGGATTCCACCACTTCTTGTTTTTGTTTGAAATTGATTTGGATCAAAGAAAAGGAAGGTCTGTTGAAAACAGATACAGAGTCGTCACTTGGTTTTTAAGGAACCAAGAAACCTAATTTTGACTCACCCAAATAGATAAAGGGCCCCGGCCCTTCATAACCAAAGAACTTGGTTCGGGGTTTTGGTACGAGAGAGGAAGGAGCCTTTGTCGCGACTAAAACACCCTCAACTCTCCCCGTCTTTCGACAGGCCTCAATTAGCATCCAAATAATCATCTTATACTATTTTTGGTTTGACAAATAATACTACGATAGTATATTACATCACACAAGAATTTTAAAATGGAAGATCAAAAGATAAGATATCATTCATAAGATCTAAGCTAAATATCACACGATGCAAAAGTGAAATATCACACAAATAAACCTAGGAAAAATCGTCTAATCACATATCAAGTAATTAAGTTTCCCTAATCTAAAGGGGACATGAATTGTTCTTGAAACAAATAATCAAATAAATCAAAATATGCTTAGCAAGCTAGAATGATGCATGTTAATCTTTGAGGAAAGAAGACCTCTCGATCCCCGGGACGGATGAGAAAGGAAGATTAGATCGAGGGAAAGCATGAACGTATGATCAAGTTCATTCCTTATAATCTTCTTAGATTAGGAGTCACAAAAGCCCCAATCTTTGCATGGATGCAATGTATGTATCTAGAATGTGCCAAGGTTGTAGTGTGTTTTGTGTTCATGGATTCCTAGAATGACTTAGAAGTCTAGAATGTGTATGAATGAAGGAAGAAAATCATCATGGGATATGTACAAATGTAGTATGAACTACTTCCTAAGACATGAGCTAATTTGGAGTGCATGTAAGCATCAAATCAAATTATGGAAGTAAAAGTATGCTTGCTGTGAATAATGGACAGAACAGTAACATGATCTTTTGGAAATTGAAAAGAGGGGTTAGGAATGTTTTCAATGCATGATTTTTTTTATGGAGATCTTCCTTATTGTGTCTAGAACACAACCCAAAAAGCTAATATTTAATAACTATCACATATTGAGAGAAATCATATAAACAATAGAGGTTATTCAGAAACAGAGTCCGTACTGTCGACTGAAATGTTAGAAAATCTTAGAAAATGAAAAACAAAGAACTAGAGGCCCATATTATACGAAACGTTTCCTAAGACATTTAATTTCAAGGAAAAAATAGGTTGGGACCACTCATTTTGGAAACGTTTTCAGTAAATCAAGTTGAAAGTCAACCTAGCTGCTATGACAGCAGAGGCAGAATGTTTGGAAGGAATGTTTGGACCAAAATGGAATCCTTCCAAGTATTTCCAAGTTAAACCAAAAATCATGGGTGTTCTCTAATGAGTTAGGAAGACTTTCCAAGTAGTCTTGCATCCATACATTGAGTATTGAGTTCTAGAGAAATCTTTGAGCTCAGATCATTCACTGTTTTGACTCACTGTTTTAAAGATTTTGGGAAAAACTTGAGCTTTCTTTCTTGAGATCAAAATGAGAGGGTTTGAGAGGGGTTTTGAAATAGAGGTTTTGAAAGTATATTTTCAACATCTAATAGAGATTATAACCTCTTGGAATATCAACATCAAACTCATCATCAAGAACCCCCAATATTATTGGAGAGATTCATTTTTATTTTGAACATAACTTCAAGGATACCTGGGAGGTATTGAAGTTATAATCATTATCTATTAAACATGTTTTTGAGGTCAAGAGCTACTATCCATAAGAATTCACTCACCTCAAACTTCATGTCATCATTTAGATGATGAAGAGCAAGTAAGTAAATAAAGAGGAAAAAATAAAATAAAAAAAAGAAAAAGAAATGAGATTAAGAAGAGATGAACATAATATGAACAAGCAAGTAAATAACAATCAATAGATGATAATCAATATGATTTTGAACTTGTAGCTTGGTGTTTCACTCATAGATATTGACATTTGGACATGGAAGTAGCTCCCTAACTCATGAATGCTTAGAGAAATGGTGGTTGAGTGTATTGATGATGAAGTATATAGAAGGATGATGGAAGAACTTGAGTTTAGAACTCACTTTCTATAGAAAATCAATGGGAGAAGCTCCATTTCTCTCTTCTAAACCTATCTCTATCTCTCTTTCTCTCTAAAACTTTTTCAAGTTTTGCACTTGGCCCCCCCAAAATGAAGAGCAATGGGGGGTTTATATAGGCTAAGTTGGGGGTGGTTTTGGGTTTTAGAAGTACTCACATTGGTCCCAAACATCTGTGAACATAAAACTACATCGTTTTAGTTTTTAATTAATCAAATTGGACCCCCAAATAAATTACAAACATGGAATCTGTGAGGGTTGAGTACCGCCACGGCACTGCTCCTCAGATGCCCAGAAAATTGTATTTAGGCCCCCAGAGGTTTTGGTATTCGCGAAAAGGCCCTATTTCGTCCGAAATTCACAGAAAATGCGTGCGAACTCCAAACTGAGCTTGTGATATACCGTTAAAAAGGTATCAGAGTCTACTTTATATATAAAATGTTTTAGATTCAGGTCACTTTGAAAAATTTTACGGTATTCACGATACAAGCCAATTTGCTCGCCTTTTTTACCTTCAGAAATTCATAATAAATCCGTTTTAAATCCAAAAATTATTTGCGATATACCGTTTGAAAGCTATTGACGTCTAGTATCCATGAAAAATGTTTGAAAATTGTTACAGTGCTCCGGTTTCAATGTCAACTTTTGGTCAAACTTGGGATTCCCGGCAAGTTCTGGAAACCTCTGGGAGCTCCCAGGAGCTGACGTTTTCGTTCGATTTTACTTTTAAAACTCATTTTAATACTTTTCACATGATCTAGAATGATTCCAGAACTTTTGGCAAATTTGGACGATTTCGGTCAAACCTTGGTCAAACTTTGTCAAACCTTGGTCAAACCAATCAACGGGAACTTTCCGGGAACTTCCGGGACTTCTGGGGGTCTCTGGGAGCTGACAATTTCATCTGATTTTACTTAAAAACTCATTTTCTTACTTTTCTTATGACATAGCATGTTTCCATAACTTTTGGTCCAAATCTGGGAGTTTTCGGGCTTTCAGGGGCATTTTGGTCATTCTGAGTATTTTGAGAAATAGAACTAACTTCCAGGAGTCCTTTTGAGTCTTTTTCAATCTTTGTGAACCACCAATCTATGGGTCTCCTAAATCAGATAGCCGACAACATGGGGTGTCTACAACGAGCTTCACGACGCCGATCGATAACTTTCTGATCGTCAGTTTTTCTCCAGATTCTAGATTTGAACTCCTCAAGGTAAGAGATTCATTTTGATACCTCTTGGGCCCATTTGGCAAACTATTTCTGAAAAGCTAATTCTAGAAATTTGGGAAAAATAGGTGTAAACTTGTAGGAATCATTAGAAACCAGAGATCCGACGTTTAAACTATCCCCTAGTACTTCCCTCAAAGTTATAGAGCATTAGCACGAGATATGAATTCTAGATCTATGAATTATATGGAATTTACATGTTTTAAATATCGACCTTGATATTTTGGATCCGGGTGAATTCATGTATTAGTTAGGCCCGTTAATTATGCTAGAAAAGCACGTATAACTGTTTATGTGAACATGCTATGTGTCTACTTGGGTAGGGGGGTGGTGCAATTCCATCTGAGGGTAAGCTCCTCTAAGTTTGAGGATTGTAATATTGATAGTGGTGGTGTCTGGTATAGAGGAAGGCCGAACCAGTGTACGAGGTGCATGGAAGAGGTAGGCCTTCCACGGCACCGGTTTCATTTACCGGATGGAAACATACCACTCACCCTAGAGACTAATTTGATGTGTTTTATATGTTTTAAAGCACGAATTGTCATATAAGCATATATTTAGAATTGTACACTTAGCATATAGGTGAGCAGTGAAGCTTTACTCCATTGCAGGTGATAAGAAGAAAGGAAAGAAGAAGCGAGAGGAGTGAGGTCGAGGAATGCCGGGGAGCCACCACATGTTTATACTTTTGTTTCAATCCTAGAATTGTAATAAGGATTTGGAAAGTTTGTAATATGTCGTATTAGAATCTTAGCATGGTTTTGTAGTATTGTAGTCACTAGTAAATACTCTTGTAATTATGTTTTGAATTGTTGAACTATATTGTGTTTATGTGGGAATTGGTTTGGGAATATCATGGCTTTGAGATGCTGTAGAATGTGCAGAATTGTGGGAGATCAGTCGACTGAGTCCCTGCTACAGTCGACTGGACCCCTATTTTAAATGAAAAACCTTTCGATTTTCAGAGCATCAGTCGACTGGTTTCTGCACAAAAACATGACATTCTGCTAGATTAACCTCCAGTCGACTGAGAAATTGAGACCCCAGTGGACTGAGTCCCTGACACAATCGACTGGACTAGGCTACTGAACTTTTATACTCTCTTCAATTAACCTTACAGTCGACTGGAGTCCCGACACAGATGATTGGACCTCTGTTTTCAAAATGGGTTATTTTATGTGAGTGTTTCACTGAGCAAAACTTTTTATAACTTTGGTTTTAATGAATTTTACTTACGTTTTCCGCTGCTATTTACTTTAAAGGAATTGGATGAGCCTTGGTGGCATGCCACGTGTCCTATTGCCGCCCGTAGCGGGATGGGTCATGACAACTCTTAATTACTAGAAACTATAATGTATACACATGAAAAATATATATTTTGCTACCTACAAAGCCAAGGTCAGTAATATACATTTTGCTATAATGTATACACCTGGAAAAATGTAAAGTGGAAGAATCTTAAGTATTATTTGTTCATCATGTTAATAAGTTAATTGAAATACACACACATACACAACCTTTTGATAAAGGCCAAAAGATTTATCCCACAATAAACAACGTAGAAAATATTGAAAGTACGTAATTAATATATGGTAAGAGAGGGTCACACCACGAGTAATCAAACTTAAGATGTTTGAGGCTATAGTTTGTCCTTCCAACAAGATTACCTAATCTAGGTAAGTAAAGACTTAACCTTGGTGGTAAGAGCATAGAGACTATAGAGGATGGAATTGGTGGTCCTGAGAGCTAACAACGTATTAATTTTATTTTGAATTATAATGAGATGATAGGAATAGTGGAGCCTAATCCCAGAGCTCGGGAGTCAGGAGAGTTTTGGTACATTTTATATTCACAAAGGAGGAAGAAAAACTGGGCATAACCTTGTCACTCAAGTGGGTAGCACGTGAGGCTCTCGCACAATCAAGAGGGCAAGGAAGTGCACTTTCATTGGTTATGTTTCATATGTGCATATTGATTCTGAAGCTAGGAGTAAGCTGGACTCTAAATCGAAGAAGTGCACTTTCATTGGTTATGGCACAGATGAGTTTGGGTATTGATTTTGGGATGACCAAAATAAAAAAATCATTAGAAGTAAAGATAGCACACACAATGAGAAGGTTATGTACAAGGATAGGATGGGCACAGAGTCAATCAACACGAAAGCTCAAGTTTAGAAGACTGTGTATATTGATTTGTAAGAGCCCTTAGAAATTGAAGATTTTGGGTATGAGAACATACCAGTAAACATAGTCGCGCAGCAAGAGCCAGACATACCGGGTTCTACGGTGAGGCAGTCTACTAGAGTCTCTAGACCTACACATAGGTATTTTCCATCTTTGTACTATTAGTTATTGACAGATAGTAGTGAACCAGAAAGTTATGAAGAAGCTCTACAAGTGGATGATTCGGTCAAGTGGAAGTTAGCCATAAAAGATGAGATGGACTCACTCATGTCAAATGAGACATGGGAGCATACTGAGTTACCAAAGGGGAATAAGGCACTTCACAACAAATAGGTTTATAGGGTAAAGGAAGAGCACGATGGTACCAAGCGCAACAAGGCAAGATTGGTGGTAAAGGTGTTTCAGCAAATGAAATGTATTGATTTTACCAAGATTTTCTCTCTGGTTGTGAAGCTAACCATAATCAGGGTATTATTGAGCATAGTGGCAGTGGAGGACTTACATCTAGAGTTGGTAGATGTGAATATAGTCTTTTTCTATGGTGATTTAGATGAAATCTGGGTGAAGCAGCCACAAGGGTTTGAAGCACTGGGTATAGAGGAAATGGTTTGCAAGCTTGTAAAAGCTTGCATGGTTTGACAAAAATGCCTTGGGAGTTATACAAGAAGTTTGACAGTTTATGGGTACAAGTGGCTTCACAAGATGTCAAGCAGATCATTGTTGTTATGTGGAAAGGTTTAGGAGTTATTTCATCATTTTTCTCCTGCGTGGTGATGATATTTTTTTAAGGTCAAACATTTAAGATATAAATAATTTGAAGAGTCAGTTGTCCGAACACTTTGTGATGAAAGATCTGGGCGAAGGTAAACAAATCCTTGGGATGAGAATTAGGGACCGAGAATCGAGTACATTAAAATTGTCATTAGATGAGTACATGAAGAAGGTGTTTAGTATGTTTAGCATGCAAGATGCAAAATCGGTAGGTTGTCCTTTGGCTAGTCATTTTTGGCTATCAAATGAGCAATGTCCACAAACTAATGAAGAACATAAGTATGTGGAAAGAGTTTTATACGCTTTGGTAGTTAGGAGTCTCATGTATGCCATAGTATGTACACGTCCAGACATTGCACATACATGAGTAATCCGGGCAAGAAGCATTACGAGGCATTGATTTGGGTTCTTAGGTATTTGAGGGGCACTTCGGAGATGGCTCTTTGTTCCAAATGAGAAAATATGGTACTGCAAGGTTATGTTAACGTAAATTTGTCCAGTGATATGGATAACAGAAGAGTATAAATGGGGTATGATTATACTTTGGGTGGTACAGTTGTTAGGTGGGTGTCTCAATTACAAAAGATCAACGCTCTCTCCAATATTGAGCAGAGTATGTTGCTATGATAGAGGCAAGCAAGGATATGATTTGGCTATAAGGGTTCTTGAAAGAATTGGGGAGAGAACGTGGAAATAGTGTTTTGCACTGTGACAATCAAAGTGCTATTCATCTAGTAAAGAATCCAGTGTTCTATTCGAGGACGAAGCATATACATTTGAGATGTCACTTTATACGGTCTCTCTTGGATGATGGGGTGCTCTCTCTTGAGAAGATCAGTGGGAGTTGCAATCTAGCATACATGTTGACAAAGGTGGTGACCATTGACAAACTGAAGTTGTGTAGAACTTCAGTTGGCCTTCGAGCGTAGACTTGAAGACGTGTTGCAGAGGAGTAATTGTGCTTGGAATTGTATTTGTATGTGGATTAAAGCAGTGTAATTAGTCTCTAAGTGGGAGATTGATAGGAATGGTGGAGCCTATTCCCAGAGCTCGGGATAGTTTCGGTACATTTTCTATTCGTAAAGGAGGAAGGAAAAATGGGCATGACGTTGTCTCTCGAGCGGGCCGCACGAGCAGCACCCGAGCGAGCGGACAAGGGCGCAAGCAAGGGGGCGAGGAAATTCTTTGAACATTCTGAAATCCCACTCGCAAGAGGATCCAAGAGAGCGAGCGCCACGCGTGCACACGGAATCGGGAATTGGTAGCAATTTTTTCTGTTTCCTATTTGGTATAGGAAGTTATTTTGTTAGGAAACTTTGTATAGGCTATAAATACTCTTTCCTAAGGCTATAAATAGTGATTGCAACTCTCTTGAAATCCTAGTGCATAATACAACTCTGCAATGACGTAGACGTAGGCATAATTGGCTAAACCACGTAGAAATCTAGTGTCTCTCTTTGTGATTGCTTTATTTTCTTTCGTTCTTACATTGATTTCTCACATATCCTATGGGGGGGGGGGGGATTGGATGTGATTTCTCCAACTTGGGGGGAGGGAGGGGATTCAACAATAGATTACTTTAAAAGCTTCAGTAGCTAGCCTCAATTGTATTAGTTGTCAATTTTTAGAAAAATCAAGTAGCAGTACTGGAAAAAAAAACAAGCAAACAAATGAAACAAAATACGAATGGGCAAACCGATATGCAATGCTCTTGCCACTACGAAGTCTGCGAAGCTCTAGTTGTCATTACAAAAAACATTGCCTTTTGCAACGAACATTTTTGTGACGGCTAAAATCCATCACAATAACTTATTTGGTGATGGACCTTGTGACAGAAATGTATCTGACATAAATAAAGTTGTATTCATGACAGAAACATACCTATCCCACACCAAAAAGTTTTATTGGTGACAGAAACTTCATATCCGACACAAACAAAGTTTTATTTGTGACAAAACGTACCTATCCATCACAAATGATAAAAATTATCCCCAAAAATTTCTCCGTCTCTCTAAAAACCCCTAAATCACTACCCCTGGTCGTCGCCTCCTCCTCCTCCTCTCTTCTCTCATGGCCATTCTCCTTCCTTCTCTCACTGCTACTAAAGGCCCAGTCAACACCACCACCTCCTCCCACTACAAGGAAAACGATGAGTGAACTTTGAGATCTCTCTATCCCTCTCTCTCTCTCTCTCTCTCTCTCTCTCTAGCCTGTTCAATCAATTTCCACTTACGATCTAGGGTTTCTACATACAGTCACTACCAATTGTGTAAATGGTGAATTTTTTACATGCAAGAGTATGTGGAAAGTGTTGTGTGAAATTGTTGGAGTTAAGTGTGAAATTTTGTAAGATACTAATGAAAAGTTTGATTATGTTGAGGAGATGAACAAGCAATGTAAATTATGGAACTCTACTATGAAAAAATTTGGACCGTATGAGGCTAAATATATGATTTCGGTGCCTTTTCTATATACTTTTAGTGAGGTCAACTTACCATGACTAATCAACCAGATATGAGTCATATGACTATGTTATTCTCATTTTCAGGGTCGGTTTTACCAATACCTTTTTTGAAGCTAAGGAATTTGGTATGATCAGTTGCAGCATCTACTATGGCAGAACTACTAATGAAAGTGTAAGCATTAAAACATCTACTTAACAAGTGGAAAAAGAGAGTATTCTTTTGTTGTTTATCTGTAATCACTTCTCTAAGTCTATTTATATCCTTAATAGAGAGAACCCCATGGATGAGTTACCAGTGCTTCAAAAATTGACACATTAACCAGGGTCATCAGCTAGGATTTTCATTAAGTGTGCACCTCCCAAACTTGGCCCATAGAGATGCGTACTAAGAGTATGAGGTAATTTCTTTGTACATATAGTTTACTAATAAGTTGTTAGTTAGATATAAGCTTTAGCTAGTTTATTACCCAAAAGAAAAATTAATGATCTTCATCTTCCAACAGTACTACTGCCTCTTCTCGATCTTCTATTTCTATTGCTTCTATTAGATCTTGTGTTAATGAGCATAATTGTTAGTTGTGGTGCATTAACAAATTAGGGTTGGTGATCATGGATTATTTTTTGTATAGTCTGAACTAACATTAGTCTCATCATGTTGCTGCTAGTACTTTCAAATAAGATATTTGTGCTAGAATTTAGTACTATGGAGAATGAAATACTAAAAAGTTGTATTTTGGTTTTGGGTTGTGATGAATTTATTTACACAGGTTTATGAAAATTTTCGGATATCTTAGAAACAGAGGAAACTCTGCCGATTTTTTTTAGGAGTCTTAACTAATTTTTTCGTTCTCGCTTTACTTGTGTGCGGTTTTTTTTTTCCTTCTTTGCTCTTTGGGTTGCTAGGTGACTGTATCATTATGTTTTAATTGAATTTTTATTATATATTTCAAGATATGGAGAGAGATTAGAGGTTTTGGATTACGATGTGAATCAATTAATGTTTGTAAAAATTTCATTGTGGCCATAATTATTTTTAAAATTTTTAGTAATGTCAACTATGAATCAATGACGTAGGAACATATACTTTATTGTATCTCATTTTATCTAATTAATATGCCTGTAAATTTTATGTAGTTCTTGTTGTTAAAAATTAGTTTTTCATAATTTATTATGATGAAAAAAATAATAATTTTTGGTGACAATGTATAAAATGTCGGTTTTGTGACATTGTGGTTCGACACAAATAATCTGTCACTCAATTGCGTTATGTTATTTGTGACGGAATATTCGAACAAAATCCGACACAAATACTATTTGAGACGGAATTTTTAAACAAAATTCGACACAAATACTATTTGTGACGGTTTCTCGTTGACATAAATAATCCTACGTCCTTTAAAAATGGGTAATAAAGCTTTGATTCCTAAGTTCGAATCTCTAATTTGGTTTTCAAATACTTTTGTTAGTTCTTTCACATGCGCTAATATGTGGTATTATCTAGCCAGTATAAATGGTACAACTGTTAAGAATTTCACAATTAAAATTGAGATACGCGATTCGGGTTAGGTTCCTAATTAATATGGCAACTCTCCTGATTTTTATTGAAAAATATTGAAGCAAACTGTCGAAAGACATTTGGTGTACAAAAATTGGGAAGTAAAGCATTACCCAAAGAGTAATCCTATGCTTCCCAAATCTAAATTATAAATCTTCATCCCAAATAAAGTGACAGTAGGCACACTAAATTTTGATTGCCGGATGTTGAAGTAACCCCACAGTAATCAATGGACCCATTAAATTTTAATTGGTGTCACGTCATTTAAGATGAAAATTTGAAATTTAAGCATAGCATTACTCTTACCCAAATAGATTTGAGACAACTTGATGAGTTGTGTATCTATTTCAATAAGATGGCCTTTGGTTGTTAAAAGTAAATTTGCAATTTTAATATAAATCTAGGGGTAAATTATAAATTACACCCTTGTTGTTTGAGTGTTGTGACAGTTCGGTCCCTGTAATTTGAATTTTGGTATTTTACCCCCTATAGTTTGAAAATTGTGCAAAATCCACCAAATTACTAATAAGTAAGGGTACAATGGGAATATCACATTATTTCCAGCCCAAAATGACCCCATGTGTAGGGGCTGACCCAAGAGTGTAGTTTAGTGGGAGCAAAAGCTTATGCAGGGGTTCTAGAGTAGTGCCCCGACTCGATTTATTTATTGATTAAATTTTTTTTATGGGTAGAAATAGTATAATTTTATGTGATTTTTTTTAACAAACTAATCTATCTCATAAATAACTTATAATCTTTTAAACAATTTGATACACTTCAAGCTTATAATTTGATAATATCTTATAGTCTTTTTAACCATCTGATAATATCTTATAATCTTTTAAACAATCTGATATATTTCAAGCTGGACATGCACTGCCACACAAATATTAGAGTGAAATTGGTAAATATAAATAACTAATTAAGCTTATAATACAACATTTTTGTGAAAGAATTATGGGATAGATTGGTATGTACAAAAAAAAACATAGAATTATACTATTTTTACACCAAAAAATAAAAAATAAATAAATCGGGTGGGGGTGCTACTCCTAAACCCCCGTATAAGCTCTTGCTCCTACTAAACTACACTCCTGGATCGATCCCTGCACATGGGGTCATTTTTGGTTGGAATTAATGTGACATTTCCATTGTGCCCTTGCTTCTTTTTTTTTTTATTTTTTATAATTGGGTGGATTTTGAACAATTTTCAAACTATAGGTATAAATTGTCAAAATTGAAATCACAAGGACCAAACTGTCATAACTCTTAAACTATAGGGGTGCAATTTATAATTTACCCTAAATATAGAACAATCTGGTGGGTTATATAATTTGATTAGTTGAAAGTTGTAATATGATTTAGTTGGGAGTAGTATCAAATGTGATTGGTTGGAATCTGAGCTTTTTGAAGAGAAGAAAAGGGAAATTCCCCCCGGCCCGGTCATTGAATTTGATGTAAGAAAAACATATAAGGTAAAAAAAAAGGGTAAATTATACTTTACTTCTTTATAGTTTAGATGTAATGTCATTTGGTCGTTGCAGTTTTAATTTTATCATTTTGATTCTTATAGTTTTTGTTTAGGTTCAATGTTCTATTTATGAAAACTTTCTACATTTTTTTTTAAAAGAGAAATAGGTCATGTGCCAGTTTATTTGTTTTTTAGACCTTTTTTTTAACAAACTGTTTTAGGCAATTTTTTTTCATTTGTTGAAGTAGTTTTTTTTTTGATTGATTAGATATTTTAATAACCTTCTAATATTTTTTAAGAAGATAAAATATAAGGGTTTAACTGTAATTATAGAAAACTTAAAAAAGAATGTTGATACCCCTCCCTTTCCATTTATAATACTCCGTAGTATATAGATTAAACTTTACTCACTTTTATTGAACCAAAATCTGTCAAAAATTGTTAGGAAAAATTGATGAACAAACCATATTAAACCTAAACTGAAAGTGTAAAGATCAAATTGACAAAATTAAAAGTGCTGAGAACAAAATGAAACCACTTTCAAATTACAAGGGTGTAAAGTATAATTTATCCAAAGAAAACACCACAGAAGTTTAGAATATTTCTCCATCAAATTTATTTCTTCGTATTCTACAACAATCAAATCCTCTTCCTCTCTTACCAAAAATAATATAGTTCTCCTCCCCAACATTGGTTTCAAAACTCTCTCCCCAGTATCGCAATTTCCGGCGGAAATTATGTCTCCTCTTTCCCTCTGATGCCATCATACGCTGTGGAGACAAAAAAGCAAGTAAGATTTTATCGAATATATATACAGTAAATATATATATATTTTTGTTATTATTTTTTGTTTATCATTGTAGTTGATGACTCACATTTTTAAACTCAATATCATCTGGGTTGCCCTTTATTGGTGATATAAATTAGTATTATTGAATTATTATTTGCCCAATCCATATGAGCAATTATTTCTAGAGCTTCTTCATAAGATTAAATATAAAAAAAATAATTAGATTGTTGTTTCATATTTATTTATTCAATTTGGTCACAAGTTATAGCATAGATGAAAAAATTCATGTGATTGCACTATAAGTATTTGTCAAGTTCTCTTTGGTCATAAGGGAATGTGTAATTGATTCAATCTCGGGATGTCTTATTGTTTATTGAGAGATTGAAACTTTTTTTTTTTTTTTTGTCAATATCCAATTGTTGGGTTTAGTTTATTTATTCATCTGTGATGTGACCATCACCATAATTTTTCTTTAATATGAATCACACTTTTTTCTTGTTTATTATATACATCAATGGGTGTATGAGAGATATGTTTTCTTAGAAGAATTGATACTTAATACTAGGAACTCACTGGTCTGGGGTGTTTAAAAATGATGATAAATTGCAAAAGCACTTTTAGGATACTGTTTATTTTCTAACTTTGAATGCATTTTTTTATATGTTCAGTTTCTGAAGGCAGAATTGATTTAGGTGAAGATAAATACATAAATATTTGTTATATAAGTTGACTATAGCGTAGTTTCTATAGTTAAGTGGATAGTTACGTGATGCATTTACAAAACTGTCACTAATTGGGTCCCTCCTTTAAGAGTCATGATGGGTTATTAATTTATGAAACTCGGAGCTGGATGAATCACAGCTGTCTGAATAATTGATTATTGGGTTAATTACACTCACCTCCCCTTTAGTTTACCTTAATTACATGGACTCCCTCGCATTTTGGGAAATTATATGGACCTCCTTAAAATTAGTAATCTATAACACTTTCCCCCCTTAAAATTAATATCTACAGGGGTGGATAAGAGAGGTCCGTGTAATTTCCCAAAATAGGAGGGAGGTCCGTGTAATTAAGGCAAACCACAGGGGAGGTGAGTGTAATTAACCCTTGATTATTTTATTTCTGACTTTATCTCTCCTATGTAGTCTAGTGGCAGAGTTTATATGTAACTGGCATCTTTGCCACAGTACAATGTTTTGCCTCAAACTGACTTTTGTGATAACTTGTGGGTGGTGGCACTGGTTGTTCTTATATATGTGGCAGTTAGAATCAGTCGATTCATGCAAGTCGACTCGAGTTTCATCAAAACCATACGATGCAAGATTCAAAGCAATTCACGATTCGTAATTAACGTTTAAAGTTCTGATTGAAAAACTTTTTAACATTTTGAGCTTTGATATTGGATGGAACTTGTCTAAAATTGTGATTTTGTCCATTTTGATTATTTTACTTCAACTGTTTTACATGTATTTTAAGTCACGTACACTATAGGCGAGTATTTTACTCTTTGCTTTAAAAAAAAAAAAGGCTAATCTTACTATTCGCGTTTCTATACGATTCATGAGTCATAATATTTGGCAAGCCAATACATGATTTGACACACTATTTGACACCAATGTTAAGCATTTCCATTAGTTTTCAAAGTGTACTGGTAGATAAGAGCTTATGGTAAACCGATAATGACTACACATTATCATCTTTATTATTAAATTGTAATTTGGGATTATGAAGTTTTCAAAGTGGTGTAGTTGATAAGAGCTTATGCAAAACCGATAATCTAGAAATAGTTTGCTGGTCCCCTTTGAGACTTTTGAGTGTCAGCTGTGACTAATTTATGAAAAATGACTAACCTGTCAAACTAATCAATGACTTTTGTTTATAGTTTTAATTGTCTCTGTCTCTCCTATGTAATCTAGTGACAGGGATGTAACTGGCATCCGTTCCACTTCATGCACATGTTCTATGTTTGCTTCGTATTGACTTTGAGGATAATTACTGGGAGGCAGCACTGCTGCTTGTTATACACACTGATGTTAGAATTGGTCGATTCACGAGTTGATTTGGGTTGCATTAAATCCAATAGGATTCACGAGTCATATTTTTGAACTTTGAAGTTTTAAGTGTAAAACTTTCTTTCAGGCGTTGATATTGCATTGAACTTTGTGGTAGATTGTTATTTTGTTTATTTCAAACATTGTACATGTGTTTATGACCCCTATATATTATATAGGGTCTGCATTTTTATTTCCTTCCAATAAACTGGATCTTATGAGTAGCGATTCATAAACTTTGGCTTACTGACTCACGATTTGACTACCATGGTTATAATTTTTTTTTTATTAGTTTACATACTGGAGTAGTTAGCAAATGCTTATGGTAAATCTCAAGGAATCGCTTCAACATCTTCGTTATTATATTGTAAAGTGGATTATAATGTTTCCATTGCCATTGTTTGTGCAGTCACAGCAAGTGGATTGAAGTTTCTGTAGTTGCGGATCAAGGATTTTGCCATTATGGATCATGAGCCCATTGAGATTGAAACCAAGCGAAGTCGATCTTTTGAAGGGACAAGCCATAGAGGATTTTTGGGAAATCTTTCTCTTAGTTCATCTGGAGCTGGCCATAGAGGATTTTCTAGAAGTCTTTCTCTTAGTTCATCAGAAGCTGGCCATAGAGGATTTTTGAAAAATCTTCCTCTTAGTTCATCAGGAGCTGTTCATTGTCAAATTGGAGATGAAGTTGAAAGTGAGAATGTTTCAGAAGCAGGAGACATTGGGGATCGGGCACTTCAGTGCAATAGGTATAGTGAGAGTGGTAGACTCATATCCACGGTTAATAATGAAGTAGAAAATGGTGGCAGTGTTTCTATTCCAGAGGATGCTGTAACGGCAGGAGACAAAAATCAAGTAAGATTCTATCCAAAACTTTTTTTTTTTTACTTTGTTGTCATTGAAGTTGATGAAGAGATTCACAAAGCAATTAGGTTGATTCATTTGGGGTCATGTTTTTGGAAAGACAAGATTCTGGTTGTGGATTTCTAATTCCGTGTTTGTTAAACTTGAGAATGTTCGGAATCTTTACTTCTATGATCGGATATGTGCAAGTGACTCATTCAGGCTATTGATTTTATGTGCAGGAGAATAAGGAAAAGTTGCCATGGTTATTTGATTATATTTCATGCCTCCTTCATCTAGCTGTTTTTGGAATTCTTGGGGTAAGATGCAATATTTTAAAATCTCTCGCTTTGTTTATTTTAATCTTTTTTCTTGATAACCATGTGGATTATTATTTCCCATTTGGCAACTTGGAGTTGCGTGCTGATTGCCTTGTATAGTTTTTCTACTCTGTATCTATATTCTTTGAGCGTGGTATTTGGTAGTTTCCTAGTAGCATCTTAAAGTCAATAGTTCTGGTCACTGGATGACAGAAAAAATATCAGAAAGACTGTCTCGAAACTTTTAGCACTAGCAACCAAGGCACACGCATTGCGTATGCAACACGTTGTGTGTTGTAAGTTGCTTGAAATTTAACGAAGTAACCACGTGTGTTGGTAACTACTTTAGTTATTATAAGTTGAGCGTTACTCATTTCTATGCTCATCTTGACAGGTTATAATGTTTCACTAAGCGTCTTCCCCAATTATTTGATTATTTTCATGTTTTGTTTATAGTAGATATATTGAAATGAAGAAGCGCATTAAAAATAAATAAATTTGTACTTAAAATTGAATGGTTTTACGGTGACCTAATTACAGCTTTGAAGTGTACCCAAAAATAAATAAATAAATAACTAACAAAAAGGGAAAACATATAAGTAAGCAGTTGTTTATGTACCTGCGTCAATGATGATCATTGATAATTGGTTACCTGATGTCGAAGAAGTTGAAATACCCATGTTTTGAACAACTGAATTTAAGATAGTGGATAACAGGATTAGCGAGAATTTTTTAAAGGTAAATGTTATTCACACTTCAAAAATTACTAAAAGCACTCCACAGTACAATTCTCAAAGCATGTGGAATCATAATTACCATGCACTCTATGGAGTGCATTTAGCAATCCATGGAGTGCGAATAGCAGTTCCCTTTTTGAAATTGCTGTGATAGTGGATTAGCGACAGTTATAAAAAACACAGAATTTTGGAAGGTAACTACTTACATTGGTGATTAAATTCGAGGCCTATGTTTTGTAGTACCTGTACTAACCTGTTTGCACGTGCCAATCATCTTAATTGGACCAAGTTGATTCTATTTGTAACCTCCGATGTGATTCTGCTGCATAAAAAATTCATTATATTTCAGGTGTTTAAAAATGTATAAAAAAATGAAATGGCAAAAAAAACAAAAACAAAACAAAAAAAAAACAGACAAGCAAACCAAAACAAAACAAAGAAACAAAAGAAAAGAACAAAATGTTAGTGTACCGATGGCATAAAAAAATGAAGAAAAAAGAAAGAACTGCAGGTTTAATTACAGTCACAGACTCACAGTCGTAGCTTGTTCTTGTAAACAAAACAACAAAATTATTTTCAAAATAATTATGTAATATTTTAAATAAGAATTACATGCATGTGCAACACACTGTAACTCAACAAATTGAAAACATTTTTTCGGAGAAATACCGAATCGTATATTTTTACACTGTTAGTGTACCGATGGCATAAAAAAATGAAGAAAAAAGAAAGAACTTTGGTTTAATTACAGTCACAGTCGTAGCTTGTTCTTGTAAACAAAACAACAAAATCATCATGTAATTTCTGAACCATTTTCAAAATAACTATGTAATATTTTAAATAAGAATTACATGCATGTGCAACACACTGTAACTCAACAAATTGAAAACTTTTTTTCGGAGAAGAATCGTACATTTTTACACTGTTCAGATAAGAAAACATAAAGGAAAATTCTATGATATGGCCTAGTGGTTTAAGATGTATCATACAACCCTAATTTTTAGTACCAATATGTTGTTTGAAAAACCACCTTTGTCTTAAAATCAAAGTAGTAAATATAATTGCAACATTTTTTAAGCAAATCAAAACATGTTGGGACCAAATTATTACATAGTAAGATAAAAGTCCAAAACATAAGTAAAAGTTTTGGTATTTTATATATGGTTACGTACGTATATACATATATATATATAGGTGCTCTTGTTACTTGAAATGTATATATGCAACTCACCCTTATGGGATAACCCCACTAAATCACAATCAACAATGATTAATGGGAGTGGAAAAGTCACAATAAACTATAACCCCTTCTATATGACACAACTTTTTGGAACTTTGTTGAGAGCCTAGACTGTGCGCTTCATGAGTGCCAAAGGGGTCTCCATTGTTGCGAAATTCAAAGTTGCTGATTTTTACGGTGTAAAATAGCCATAACTGGTGAGAGAGAGGGGCGAGGGCAGTTAGATATAGCAAAGATGGGGAGAGGAGTGAAAGAGAAGGTGGGGTTAGTGGTTGAAGGTAAGTTATTTTTGTTTGAAAATTTTATTTTAAATTGACATTTCAATACCCTTATGCAATTATATTGATTAGAATATATAGGTTTTATTGTAATTACCGTTGGAAATTTTTCTTTGGTACACCTTTCTCTTTCTATAGTAGGATAGATGGTACTAGAGTTTCTGAACTGGGAATTTCATCTTTCTTTAACACATTGAAACATTCTACTGAGGGAAAAAATCCTACCTAGACAATTTCGACTGAAGAAATTGGGTAGTTATAACTTATAAGTTTAGGGCTCGTTTGCGGTTTTCCTATTTTCTGTTTTTCGTTTTCATTTTTTCAGAAAACGAAAACTGAAAACACGTTTGGTAACGTTTTCATTTTCTATTCATAAAAAAAAGTTTTTAAAATTTGGGAGAAATCGGGAAACAATTAGTCATTTTGTATAATTAATGAAAATGAAAACGGAGGAGATCGCGTCTTATTCCCCAGGAGAAAATTTTTCAACTAGACTTGGGCGTGACACAATCAAATCAATGGGCCTCTTGTCTTGTCTTTGACTCCACCTCCACCACCTCCTCTCTCTCTCTCTCTCTCTCTCTCTCTCTCTCTCTCTCTCTCTCTCTCCATCTCTATTTATATGTATGTATATATACATATATATGGGGCCTTCTACGGTACCGCTTGGGTTGTATTATACACCCCATATGTTAAATCTCAACATGTTGTGATTTGCTCTCAAAATGTTATAAAGTTGGAAAATTTCTTTGATTTTTGGGATCAAATCACAACATGTTAGGACCAAAAAATTTGGGTTGTATGATACAGCCCAAACCACTTGGCTGCATCATTGAATTTCCCAAAAGAGTTGTAATGACTAGGGGCAATTGTGGAAAGTAGGTGTTGATTCTTTATGTTCCCTTAAAAAGTTAAGTTCCCAAAGTGGGATTCTTAATTCGGGACGGAGGGAGAGGGAGTATTACTATGTTCGGTAGGTTTAAAAGAAACGTTTTTTTGTGTTGAAAATGTATTTTTGTAAGGTATATTTTGGAAATTAGATTTGATATTGATATTGTTACCAAACGCATTTCCTATATATATATTTTTTAAATCAACAATGTTACCAACTTACCAAGCAAGTTTTGTGTTTTAATTAAAAAAAAAAAAAAAGAAACAGAAACTGGTTTCTGTTTTTAAAAAAATTGAAAAATGAAAACATAAAACGTTACCATGCGAGCCCTTATTAAATGCAGTTTGGGCTTGTGCTTTCTTTCTTTCTTTTTTTTTAGTGTTTTCTCTCTTCGTTTTTCCTATGTTTTCCATGTTGGTTTGGGAGAAACTTCTGCTTATAATTTCCCAACAAGGATTAGAACGACTCAATTACCAAACCATCAACTTGGAGAGCAAGGAATCGCCACGTCGGGAGACTAGAGTAAGGGTGGTGAGTTCTTTGTTGAGCAGGTGTGTTTAGTCTGTGGCATGGGCACAGGCAGTAAGGGCCTACCACTGAAATTTTATAAAAGCTCTAGTATATCTTGAGTTTGTCCATAAGCTCCCAAGTTTGTGGAGATCTGGCCTTGGACAGTTTGACTTCTGGCTTCTTATGAGGGATATGGTGTGATAAACCTATGAGTAAAAGTATACTCTCTTTTTGTAGAGGTAAAGCCGTAAAGGTTTCCCCCAGTTCGCCCCTGGTCCGTTGTGTTCCTAAAAGTTGATTAGAGTGGTCATACATGGGGAAGTAAGAGAACTTTAACAGCCAAATAACCACACAAAACCAGTGAACCCAATAAAATAAACGAGGATTAGCTGGTTTGACTGCGCCTCTTCTGCCTATGATAATTTGCTTTTAGCCGAGGACTGTTATGTTCTATTTGAATTAGTCTTACTTTCTTTAGCTGAGGTCTGATGTGCCATTTTCAACATCTCAAGAACCACAACTTTTATTTTCGAATCAAGTCCCCCCACCTGACCTCATAAACAAAGGTAACGCTGATTGTTTATTATGTCTACGTTACTGTACCGTGGCCGTTTTTATTTTTGACATAAATGTCTGAATGCCATATAGAGCAATCCAGTGCACAAGGTTCCTATCATGCTATGGTTGGGATTTGGGAAGGATTAGATATACGCAGGATTTCCTCCGCATGTGGAGAGACCATTATTGAGTTTCAAACCCGTTCACACTGGAGCAACCTTTATACTCTAGTCTTAAGGTACCTACGATATTCTGGAATAGTTCCCGACTTTTTTTCCTAATTTGAACTTGGTCATTTTATATAATGAACATTTGAAGATTAAGTATCCCTAGTGAATTCCTTCATTTTCTGTGTTTATTGTGGAAAAGTTGAATTAGTAATTTGTTCATGTCTCTATGTATTTGACTGATACAACTGACTAATATTGTATTTTTAACCGCAAATAGTTTCTCCTCACCCCCTTTCTCTTTTCTGGCCCATGAACCCTTGTCTTGTCTTTTTTTTTTGGTTCTTTTTGCCCTATTCCTGTTTCTCTGCCCATGCACCATTAGTTTATAACCTATTTAGCTTGTCCTTTTGCTCATTTAGCCTGAATTTTGCATATGCCTGGGTTTTGTAATTGCTCGTATAACTCCTATCCATACGTTGCTAAATGCTTTTCCTAGATACATGGCTAGATGATTACAAGTGGTTCCTGTTCCTCCCCTGTTTGTCATCGTCAGGTTTATTGGCATTTTGGCGTACAGTATCTGTTACCCAGCATTCATGGCCTTCCTAGATATCCACCTTGAGACCTTCTTGTGTGCCAATATAGGAATGACACACTTCTTGTTTGGGAATTGTAATACCCTCGAGAGACTACATGCTGGTGGTGCTCTATTGTGAATTGTTTGTCGTAGAGATGATGCAATTATAATTTGCAAATGAAAACACGCATTTATGTTAATACGGGTATTAGTATGCAACACTGATGTATTACATTCAACGTTTTTTAGGTTATAACGAGATATCTACTGCAAAAGCTCTTTGGCCCTGGAGTTGTTCATTACACAAGTGATCAAAGGCCTGAATACCTTGATCTTCCTTCTAATATGGTCTCTCTCTCTCTCTCTCTCTCTCTCTCTCTCTCTCTCTCTCTCTCTCGTAATTATTGGTGCACATAAAATGTTCACATAAAGATCTGAGCCATTAATTTCAGTGGGTCTATGTATGCAGGCACGGGCTCCACCGAAATGAATGCCCAAATCTTTATGTGCACATTTTGTGCACATAGCATTACCCCTCTCTCTCTCTCTCTCTCTCTCTCTCTCTCTCTCTCTCTCTCACTCACACACACACACACACACACACTCGCACTCGCACTTGCACTTGCATATTACACACACATAAAACGCACATGCAGATACTCTAAAAGAAAGTTCTTTGACAACTGTGTAGAACATCAACTTTTCTACCGTATTGGTGCTGTCCCAGCATTTATGTCAGGAGGTGAAAGATGTGTTTAATTTTTTCCTATGTAAAGAAGCTTCAAGATGAGGCAGCGCCCGTTTGGCATTGCTATGGTTGTAAGAGATTTTTTCTCGAATAAATTTCCGAAAAAGCAAAATTTAAGCTGTTTTTTCAGCCATCAACTGGATTCGATTTTTTAAAAAGCTCTAAAAAAGTTTTTGCCAAGCGGACTTAAATCTCACAATAATCACCAAAACAAAGCGATTGTTGGTCCCAAATAAGGTGATGATCCTAATGGGCTATAAGCGATACAGTTTAGAGGTATAGGAAGATCTCTGCTCGGTTTGGATATGCCTTTCCATACTCATTCTTGCTCTTTGGCCACTCCTGATTCTGTTGAGGATCAGACTACTTGACCCATCCAAGCTCAATTAAATGGTCTTATAAAATTGTAGGAAATCTCGAATTTTTTTTTAAGTTTGGGCACAAAATAAACATTTTGCATGTACTGTTAGCTATTAGAATCATAACTTGCAGGTTAAAACATCCATTCTGATTTAAAGTTTAGGAAGTTTTTTTGAACTTGTTGGCTTGAAGTTAACGGTAAACACGAATTGGAGAGTCATTGGGGATTTGGTTGTCACACCTATAGTTTTCTTTTAATAATGGGCCTTCTAAGCTCCTATGTAGACATAAGATCACCCAATTGGCTTCCCATATAGTTTCATCTGGTATTTATACTGACATTGTTCTCATGAATATATTTTGTGCATTCTCTTAGGTTGGTTCATTCTTAATGGGGTGGTGGGGCATTGTTTTCAAACGAGATATATCCAAAGTGTCAGATTTTTTAGCCGTTGGACTCACGACAGGATACTTGGGAAGCCTTACAACTTTTAGTGGTTGGAATCAAAAAATGCTTGACCTCAGCATTGAAGGCCGATGGGTTTTCGCCGTGCTCGGCTTTGTCCTGGGTAATTGACACTTTTTAAGAAGAGATTCATAATGCATTTGCACGAATTTTAGTTACATCATCATCTTCATTTTCAACTTACTCTATAGATGCGTGATACAACTTCATGCTCCATTTCGTACGAAAGTGACTTTGTATGTAGTACAGGTTTCCAATATTGAGATATATATATATATAGAGAGAGAGAGAGAGGGGGGGGGGGGGGGGGGGGGGGTGTAAAATAGATAAAAAAAAATTATCGAGTGGGAGATATCTGCCATAGAATTTGAGCATGGGGTTCCGCCAACCCCCCAACTCATGTCCTCATGTGCAAAGCACCATCTCCAACTTAAAAGCAGAAGCAAGACAGACTTGTTTTCTGATAGACTAAAATTCAATCTGAATGTATGTCCTACTTAAACTGATAATTAAGATGGTAATGTAGGCAGATTTAGTGAGAATGCATTTTGAAGGTTTCATTCCTAACACACCCTTACTCTTTCAAAAAAGCATGTTTTACTAGCCACTTGTTTTTAAGTTAGAGAAGTGTTTTGCATATTATGTATTGAGTTGGGAGTCAATGATGCTCCTCGCCTTTATTGCGAATAACCCTTATTCGATCATGTTTATATATCCATCTCTACACTTCTTGTTTTATTTTTTATTTTTTATTTTTTATTTTTTATTTTTTATCTCTGTATATCTAGAGTAGACCGTATTCATACATGTATTTCCAAAAAAGAAAAAGGTTACTTCTGTCCTAAATGCAGCATATGTTACTTCAGCTTTATGGATAAGCTACAGGCCCCTACGTGGCCTATTCCTTAGAGCACAAGGAAGAGCATTTTTTTCACTAGTAGTTCTTTGTAGGCATGTTTCTTGTGGGATATTCCATCATTTTTGGAGTCGAGACAGCCAAGGCATTCAAAATGCTTCTCAAAAGATTAAACATGGGATCCAAACATGGCATACCTGGGCCTAAAAGAAACTGGAAGGTTGACAGCTGGAAGCGTCACATAGCAGTTATGGTGGTGCTGGTTCTAATGCTGGGCTTGTTCTGGGGTGTAATCTGGACTTTGGAGAAGAGAGAGTTCAGCAGCGGCGGCAGCTCAGCTCAGCTCTGGTTGGCTTGCATGGTTGCACCTCTAGGTGTGTGGATTAGGTGGTGGTTAGCCCGATTCAATGGGCGTGGTCTAGGAAGAGCTGATTTGTTGAAATGGGTTCCCTTTGGAACTCTGATTGCCAATGTTTCTGCCGCTTGTGTCATGGCAGCACTTGCAACCCTGAAAAAAGCGGTAATTGGCTTTTCCATTGACACAATTGCTTTCTTACTTTAGATCCTTTGCAGTTATACTTTAGGCTTTGTTTGGTTTGTAGATTTATGGAAGGAAAAGAAAAGGAAAAGGAAAACAAGAAGGAAAACATAATCCCTTGTGTTGTCCCTCGTATTTTTTCTCCATGCTTAAATAAGATCAAAAGTTAAAAAACCAAAATGAAATAAGGGAGGGAAGTCATTAAGAAAATCCAAAATTTTTAATTTATTTTCCACTATATTTTCTTTTCTTCCCTATTTTCCTCACTATCTCCTTGGTAACCAAACAAAGGAAAATGTTTTCCTTCGTGTTTTCGTTTCTTTTCCCTCTCAGAATCCATCGTTTTAGTAAGATGGCAGTGACTATTATTGTGTATTCTTAGATATGTACGAGTTATGGTCGGAATTTGAAAACGTCTTGTTTGTTTGCTGTTGATACAGGTGAAAACTCAGAACTGTGATACAATTGCTACCGGAGTACAGTTTGGACTGTTGGGTTGTCTGAGTACTGTTTCTACGTTCATGGCCGAGTTCCACATGATGAGAGAGAGCAAGCAACCTTGGAGAGCCTATGCATATGCCACGATCACCATAGTTACCTCATTTGTCTTGGGGACTTTGATATACTCGGTACCAGTCTGGACCATGGGATATGATTAATGTGTGTGATTAAGCCTAAATCTTTAACTCTCGCTCTTTAAGTAGTCTCGATCAAGTAACCACACGACGCAAGTGTATAACGATGGACAAACCAGATCATTCATTCTGGGTGAGGGTGGCGTGGGCAGTTATCACCTCAAAGACAGTGTCTCTGATGCATCTCAAAGTGTAGCAGAAAAGTTTTTATCTCTTCTGATATACTGCCACTAACATGACTTGCACCAAGTTTATGTTAAAAGTCTACAATGGTCAGATCCAGAACAAGGATTTCTTGCATATAAATCCTTCATTTACTGAGTAGTTAGAAATTAGGATAGTTCATGTCTTGCACTGTATGGACACATCATTGATGCTGCACAGAGGCACCTCTCTCGTCTTCATGTTTCTGAGATTGTTCATGTGCATTGGGAAGGAAAAAATGGCTCATGAGCTAGAGCTTTTTATGAAAAAAAAATTCACCGAGCAGATGTTATCTCCTTCGATGCATTATCCCAATGTATTTGGTCCCTTGTTTCTGCTGATTCTGTAGCAGTTTGATTTTTGCAATGACATCCCAACTTTCTATCAAAAAAAGAAAAGAAAAGAAATTAGGATAGTCGAAAGTTTTATATTTTGAAGAATAGTATTTTGATTTTTGTGGTACAAAAAAATTGGTGCACATTTATGTACTTACAGCTTTTTGGTTCCGAAAGTAGTTTTTTTTTTTTCCCCTTCTAAATTGCAAAAGTGAACCGAGAATGTTTGTACCAATTTCTGCTTCTGTGTGATTGTGTAGTGTACCTTTGATGGTTGCTTTATGATTGTGTTTTCCTCTCAGTTTTAGTTCATGCTTAAATAATATTAAAAATTAAAGATAATTTGAGATATAATTTAAACATATGAATAAAGGAAGGTAAATAACTTTCAACTTTCAAAATATTTTATTTATTTTTCAATTTATTTATTTTTTCTTTCCTATTTTTCTCATTGTTTTCCTCATTAAACAAAGGAAAATATATTCTCTGTGTTCTCTTTTTTTTCCCCTCACTAAATACAAGAACCAAACTAAGCCTTAGGCTTTGCTAGTTACATGTTCATTGAAGGAAAAAAGAAAAGGGAAAGGAAACTAATTCCCTTGTATTTTCTTCGTTACTTCAATTATTAGTAACTTTAGAGAAAAGGGAAGAAAATCATTTCATTTTTTTTCCTCACTAAAATTAATTATATACACACCACTATCTTGACCAAGGTATGGTAGCAGTAACCACTCTTCATTTGCTTTACAACAAACTCTGAAACTGAGCATATGAAAATAAAGGACGTGCAACCTACAAAAAAGCGCAGTCTTGTACTCTCAATTACTAGAGACCTGTAAAAACCAAGGCCAATAATGTATACTTTTACAATTATAATATCCCATATTTTTAGAGTGCATATTAATAAATAAGACTTTGTAATTATACCTGTGTAACCCTTATCCTTCATTTAGTAAATTTTAGTTACCAATCGATTGCCTTTGCATTCCAATTGATTACGACTTTTTGCATACCAATCGATTGCCATCTTTCCCAATCGATTGCCATCTTTCCTAATCGATTGTCATGCTACCGACTTGAATCCATTACGTGGCATATACCAATCGATTGCCCTTGACTCATAATCGATTACCATGAAATATCTGTAATCAATCAATTACTTCTATTTCCAATCAATTGGCATTTGCAGAGATAAATTTCAACTTTGATTCGTGTGTTGACACATGATAACTCATTTCTCTATATATATGAATTCGTGTTGTGTTGTAAGGCTTGTTTAACAGATTTTTTTGACAGAGAGAGAGAGAGAGGGAGATATATATATTATATATACACACAAACATCCATATATACATACATACATATACACAAGCATACACACACACTCTCTGGACTAGAGAAGAGACAGAAAAAGAGAAGGAAGAGATGGAAGGGAAAGAAAAGGAGAGACAGAGAGAAGACAAAGGCAGAGAAGAGAAAGAGAAGGAGGAGAGAGAGAGAGCTTGAGCTTCGAAGTTATACACACACCAAACATACTCTAGGTGAGTTCCAACTCACATGGTCTCACTATATATTGTTTTTACAAGTTTGTATGAAGTTTAAATGTATTAAATGCGTTCTTAAGACGTTTATATATTTTGTTTTACATTTCTGCTCGAGAAGACGAAGTCCTAATCGATTGGACTTTTTTTTTCCAATCAATTACTATCAGTTGAGTCCCAATTGATTGGATAGATTCCCAATCGATTGTCATTAATTGTAACTAAGGGTGTCTACGAGCTGAGCAGTTCCTGCTCGCGAGCTTGCTAACGAGCTTTCCAGTGTTCGCGAGCTTTCATGTGTTCGCGAGCGTTCTTGCGAGCTTTTTAATGAGCTTTTTCGCGCGCCCTTTTAAACTATATAGTTTAATAATAAAACAATATTTTATTAAGCCTATTTATGAAATGTGTCATATTTTCACTAAAATTATGTAGTTTTGTAATAAATAAATTTATAAAAGTCATTATACAAGCTATTTATCAAACCTATAAACGAGCTTTTTCACGAGCCTGCTCACGAGCCTTAATCGGTCGTGTTTACGAGCTCAAATGAGCTAACCTAGCCTTATCGAGCCGAGCTTCAAGCGCATGTTGAGCGACTCATCTCGTTTACACCCCTAATTATAACACAATCGATTGCCAAAGTTAGAAATCGATTGATTTTCTTTTGGACCCAATCGATTGTTAAGGCTTTATCCTAATTGATTGATCCTTGTCCCAATCAATTGGCATTAGCAGAACATAGATTGTTTCTTTTGTTTATTATATAAAGATTCGATCGTTCGATGTCACACCTGTCCCGAAAAATCTAAATGTTTTAAAATGCAAAATCAATTTTTGAGAATTATCAATGTTATTTGATAATTGTGAAAGTGGTTGACTGTGGTCAACGGAAGGTGTCAAGTGAGGACACGACAATCTAACACTCGATGAGATGTTGACATGACGTAAATGACATTTATGTGATTAAATGTTATTTGACGTAATCGTAGTCTGGTATATGTGAATAGTGATTTTACTTGTGTAATGTAATTTTTGATAGTCTTGATCTTGTTTAACATCATTTTGAATGGTTTATTGATAATGTAAGTGACACATTACATAAAATGTAGGTTATCTAGAAATTACATGAAAATAGTTTTCGGAACGTAATTTCGGCGACAAACGGAACTTAGGCGAAAACTTTTATAATTTATAACTTTCACTCGTGAAGCAATGAATTAGACGTGTAAGACATTTCAGAGATTAATTAGAAATTTTGAGAACTCGTTAGGAGGTAAACGTAATTTTTGAGAATGCTGTCTATACATAGAAAGTGTGAAGATATTTTCATTTCACAAAGTTTCCAAAACCTAAATCAAAAGGGGGATTTAGTTGCTTAGATCTTCACGATGCCAATCGACGTCCGTTCGTTTGTCAGTTTTTCTCCAAATTACATATTCAAACTCCTTGAGGTAAGGGCTTCATTTTGATACCACTTAAGTCTTGTTTGGTTAAGTTTTACGAAAATCCTAATTCTAGGTATTTAGGAAAAATGTGTAAATACTTGTAGGAATCGCTTTTAATCGGAGATCTGACGTTTAATCAGGCTACTAGTACTTTTCTCAAAGTTATAGGACGATTGCTAGAGGTATGATGTCACGCCCCAGAGGAGCAAAAATAGAGAAAAAAAATTTCCTTTTTGGGTTCATAGGGAATGACGAGTGAAAGTCACTAATTATCCACACCACGTAGTACTAGTCCAACTAATAAATAGGAACAGCAACAATAATCAAATGGAAGTATAATAACAAATGTATCGATTACAAACATCAGAGTGGTCCACAAGATCACAACAGATCTGGAGACAACATATGCCCAAGTACCCGTTAAACTAATAAAGCGCAACAGTAATAATAGAAGCATAAACTAGATATAACATATTCGTCTCTAGCTGGCATAAGGGTAATCATCAACGTAGTACCCCTCTCCGGCATCAGTGAGGCCACTCGTAGTGTAATCCTCTTTCGGGTAGTAACCATTGTCGTACGCATCATTACCTGCATTAAAAGGGACAAGGTAATCTGGACGGAGAATGTCCAGACAATAACGGCCGTCAGCTTACTAAGAGCTGAGTGAATATAAACTCACAGGGTATCAATGATATATTGTAATAGCAAGTTATTGAAAAGTCTAAGATATAGTGTTACAATAGTATCTTCCTTTTTATTATAACGTCATTACTCAACCCTTATCGTCTTATTAATAACAAACTCAGCATATACTGACTCTTGGAACAGACTTGATTGTTAAACTCCTAGATACACCAATACTCTGTCTACTGCGTCACCGCAAGTCATAGATACCTTCTACTACGTAACATCGCAAGTCGTAGAGGTCATCTACCGCGTACACCGTAAGTCGTAGATAATATGTCAGTCTATCTCCCGCTTTTAAGGATATGTGCACAGTCCAACGCATGTCAGGGATTTAACGCTTCAAGTATCGACACATCAATTCCATTGCCACGACCATTCGTCAGATCTACCGCGTACTTATGATCGAGGTTCAGTGCATGTCATAGATACGTTCGTCTGTCTACCACATGCTTATGATCAAGGTTCATCGCATGTGATAGATATTGTATCACCGCAGTCATAGACACATACGTCTGTCTACCGCGTTTACCAGTGATCAAGGTTCACCACATGTCAAGGACACCTTCGTCTGTCAACCGTGTCCTTATGATTAATCCCGTATGCATCCTCGTTCTCTTCCCAGAACTTATCAAACCTACTTAATGTTTGTACTGCTACTAATACATGACAACCCTATGTGGCCTGACTACTCTGATTGAAATGAACGGATATCGAACTCAGATATGAACCACGTAGTATCTAACATCATCGCGTTAATCCATTATTCTTAATCATACTTATGTGTGTTGTCACGTTATCCCTGATTAACCCATAATCGGATAATAGAAGTCCGAATCGAGAATCGAACAACCGAACCTCATATATAATAAATCCATGTTCTACAAAGTTCGATCGATTGAAATCATTAAAATTGATTGAGAAAAGAAAGGTTCGAGCGATCGAAATCATTTTGATCGATTAAACTCAGTTCAAACGCTCGAGAGTCGTCTTCTCCAATAGATTCGTAAAACAACAAATATAAACATAGTAAGGACATATTTACTACATCTAACATCACCAAAAGCTTGTAAACATTATAATAAAGTGACTAAGTGAGTAAAAACTCACTAAACATTGCTAAGGGCGTGTTTGGCAAGCTTTTGGCCTCCGAGCTTTAATGGTGGCTCCTCTTCTCTCTCCTTAGTCTCTGCATCCTCTCTCTGTCTCCTTTTCTTCTCTGTCTCGCTTTTTTTCTTCTTCTTCTGGTTCTCTCTCTCTCTGACAAAATATATATATTGTCACGACCCATCCCACTACGCGTGGAATTAGGACACGTGGCACGCCACCAAGGCTCAACCAGACAACGATATAATGATACGCAGCGGAAAGAACTTTAAAACAACCTTGGGTATTTAAAACTTAGGGAGCAATACCCTCTGAATTTGTAAAATCCCTTGAAATCAGAGTTATAAAAAGTTTTGTCCATTTAAATCCTTTCAAAAGAAAACAGTTTTGAAAATAGAGGACCAGTCGACTGATCGAGGGTCCGGTCGACTGGTGATCTCAAACAACAAGGTTTTCAAACTTAACAGCCCATCCAGTCGACTGTGTCGGGGACCCAGTCGACTGGTGCCTAAAATTTTCAGTCGACTGAAGAAGTCCAGTCGACTGGTACCCTAACCAGTAGAATGCCCTGGTCTGAGGACCCGTCCAGTCGACTGTTTTCTCAACCCAGTCGACTGAACCTCAGATGAAACCAAGCAGTAACTAGTTCAACACACTGACCTAGTCGACTAGATCAAAAACCAGTCGACTGGTTTCTGTCAGCAAACCCAAAAACTGCAGCTTCTCCCTACAAAGTTCTTCCAATCCCAACCCAACATAAATCTACTCTATTCCATCATTCAAAATATAATTACAGACATCAAATTACAAGATTTCCATACTACAGTACTAATCCAAGGATCCATTACAACATATTACAAAGCTCAATCCTTTACACAAGTTTTAGAATTTAAAACCAAAAACATATACAATGTGATTCCCCCGGCGTTCCTCAACGGCCTCACTCCTCTCGCTTCTTCTTGTCTTTCTTTTTACCTGCAATGGAGTACATCTCCACTGCTCAGCTATATGCTGAGCGTACAATTCTAAATGTATGCTTATATGACAATTCATGGTTTAAGCATCTAAAACACATAGAAATAGTCTCTAGGGTGAGTGGTACGCATTCATCCGGTCGATGCCGTAGGAGGCCCACCTCTCCCACGCATCTCGTACACTGGTTGGGCCTTCCTCCATACCAGGTACCGTGTACTGGTTGGGCCCACCTCCAATCCAGACACAACCACAATTCCAATTCCATCAATCACAATCACAATCCTCAAGGTTCGAGGAGCTTACCCCGGATGAATTTGCACCAAACTCCCCTTTGACCCAAGTAGACACATAACATGCTCACATAAACAGTTATACGTGCTTTTATCATAATTTCACGTGCATAATTAACGGGCCTAACTAACACATAAATTTCGCCCGGATCCAAGAATATAAAAAAATGATGTTCAAAACATGAAAACCCATATATTTCATAGATCTAGAATTCATACCTCGTGCGAATTTCTTCAAACTTTGAAGGATCGTCTAGGGGGTTAAATAATCGTCGGATTTCAAATTATACGCGATTCCTATGAGTTTTACCTGATTTTTCCCAAAAGTCTAGAATTAATATTTTTACAAAACTTGGCCAAACATGACCTAAGTAGTATCAAAACGTAGGCCTTACCTCCACGAGTTTAAATCTTGAATCTGGAGAAAATCTGACGGACGAATGGTCGTCGATCGGCGTCGCAAAGCCCGTTGGCTCCAAATCTCCCTTCTCTCTGCTCTCTCTAGATATTTTTAGCAAGTTTGGATGAGAATGAATCTCATTCATTACTATTTATAGGCAAACGTTCTGAAAATTACGTTTACCTCCCCGCAAGTTCCTCAAACTTCTAATTAGCTCCCGAAACTTTGCACACGTCCATTTAATAACTTTACGAGTGAAAAGTATAAATTTCAAAAGTTTTCGAGTAGGTTTCGTTTGGGTCTGAAAATAACGTCCGAAAACTATTTTCTGTGGAAGCTCTACGCAACCTACCTTTTTAATTAACGTATCATTCACGTTCTCACCACAGTTCTCAAAATGATATATAACAATATCGAAACTATCAGAAATTATACTACACAGGTATAATTCACTATTCATAGAATACCAGATAAGTCAAATAACATTTAAATCATATAAATGTCATTTACTCGTGCCAATGAAAATCTCAATTACCAATTTCCTCGTGTCCTTACTGACACTTCACCGTTGACCCACAGTCAACATCAACTCAATATTAATAAACATTAATATTTCAAAATCTCAAATAATGCATGTTCAAAACCATAAATTTCTGGAACGGGTGTGACATATATAGTGTATGTGTATATATATGGATGTGAGTAAATATATATATATATATACATATGAAAACAATAACACAATCTCTCTCTCAAACTCTCTGGTTCTCCAAACTCTCACACACACAGAAATATAAGTATATATAGGGGAAAGAAGGGGCAGGTGGCATGTTTGCGTAAACTGAAATTGAAATATCCAGGTATGTTCGATCGATCGAATTATGTTCGATCGCTCGAAAGTGATTCTGCCAGTTCTGATCGATTGAAAAGGGACTTGATCGATTGAAGTCGGGACCAAGTCATAAATTTATATCGGTAGGGTTTCGATCGATTGAATAAGGTTTGATCGATTGAAGTTGAAAATTCTCGATTGCTTGATAGAACTTCGATCGATCAAATGTGAAACTTCAAAACGGTCAAAGGAAACATATAGAATCTCTTCGTATTAAATAATTACTGAAAATACAGGGTATTACATATAAAATCTTGACTTATAATATATAAGGGATTTTGGATGTTTTAGATATCATGTATGATATTGTGATCCGGACAAAACTCATGTGTTAATTTAGGCCCGTTAAATTTAGCAAGTTCGTATGAAAAACATGTTTGTATGACTATGTGATCATGCTATGTGCTATGTGGGCCTTAGGGGAGTTTGGTACAAGTTCATACTGGGCTATGCCTTGCGATGTTTGAGAGATATAGTACAGTTACCACTACTTGCTTGGGTTGGGAACTGGCCTATCCAGAGCAGTTGGATGCAATGGTTGAATGATCTTGGCTAGCCATTGGCATTGCGATTCAGGATTTAAGATTTGCCGATATACTGGATAAATGCGTATTTCTCTCCCTAGAGTTTTGAAGCATGAATTGCCACATATGCATCTGTTTAGAATTGTACACTCAGGATATAGCTGAACAATGGAGATTTATTCCATTGTAGGTATGAAGAAAGGAAAGACGAAATGCCAGGGATGAGGCCGTTGGGATCATTAGGAGGAATTGGGGTATAGATTCTTTTAACCGAATCATAGAAGCTCTGGATCGTTATTGGGTTGATGTAATATTCTGTTGAAAACCTTTTAAAGTTGGTTGGAAGCAAATCGGAACTCTTGAGTTAACGTCTTGATGCATAACAAGTTAAATTTCATGTTTTATGAATTTGTTGTAGCACTTATGAGTTTTCATCCAATCGAACCCTTAACTTAATTAGTTAACGTTTTCCAAACTTAGGCAAATTGTTATACTTGTCCTTATAACTTTGGTAACGGTTGAAAGGATTGGAATATGGTTAAAGTGTTGCAATGGGTGAAGGTTGAGTGATGCCTTAGCAAAATTCTGCTACTAGAAAGAATTCTGCCAAAGGGTCGTTCGATCGGTCGAATGACCCCTGCGTGATACCTTTTTTTACCCCCTCAAAAACTATTTAAATGTTTTGATTGGTTTTTAGGTTACCTTTGGGACCCCTTTCAACATAAATTTATTTGTTTCAAAATATAATTATGTTTTCAAATTTATACAGATATTACAACTCGGAAGGCATTGTTTCTAAATGTTTTGAATACTCAATATTGTTTTAAGTTCCTTTTTTCAAAGCTATAATCTTTAATGAATTGGTGGAGCCTTGGTGGCGTGCCACGTGTCTTATTTCTGGCCGTAGCGGGATGGGTCGTGACATTTGATTCTCGTTTCGGATTTTCATTATATGATTATGGGTTGATCGGGGATAATGTGATAACAAAGATAAGTACGATTAAGAATAACATATTAACGTGATAATGTTAGATACTATGTGGTTCATGTATGAGTTAGATATCCGGTCATTTCAATCAGAGTAGTCAGGCCACAATGGGATGTCATGTATCAATCCTAGTACGGAACTTAGATAGGTCTTGATAAGATCTGGGAATTTGTACGTGGGTGGATGCTTGGTCATGTATTCCTTAACGAGCGGTGGATTGTTTATATCCTTAACGAGCGATGGATGTGACCAAGTAGCTCAGAGATAGCCATGTGATCTATATTATATCCTTAACAAGCAGTGGACGGGTTATGTCTTTAACGAGCGGAGGATGGGGGTTCACTGGCAAGATGTCGCTAAGTCGTGGCAATAGAATGATATGTCGTTGCTCAAAGCATTGTATCCGTGACTTGCGATGGACTGATAATATGTACTCTATGTTCCCAACCGTGGTCGACAGAGCAGTGGTGTACCCAGGAATATTACAATCAAATCAGTATCTTATGAGTCAGTATCTATAAGTCTTTGTATAATAAGACGTGGGGTTGAATAAAGAGAAGATATTACTTAGTAGAACTATATCTTATGATTTTCATAATGTGTTATTACATTATATAATTGGTAACTTGTGATTTTCTATTCACTCAGCTCTCAGTAAGTTGACGGTCGTTATTGCTTGAACATTCTATGTTCAGGTTATCTTTTCCCTCTTAATGCAAGACTACCCATATGCTAGCAAGAGATGAGGAAGTTATAATTAGTTTTATATTACTGTTGAACTTTATTAGTAAATGAGTACTTGGGCATATGTTGTCTCCAAACTTGTTATGATCCTGAGGACCACAATGATATTGTAATTGATAGAATCGTTATTATATATTCAGTTGTTTACTATTCCTGTTTATTAGTTGAACTAGTACTGTATGGTGTGGACAATGAGTAACATTCACCCGTCATTCCCTATGGACTCAAAAAGAAAAGTTATTTTACTCTATTTTTGCTGCTGCAAGGCGTGACAATGATACTATCAATATATGCCAAAAAAAAAAAAAAACAAAGTTAAATGTGAATAATCATTTAGTATAATTTTGTCACCATTTAAAAAAATTAACAGATGTCTTGGAAACTTCTCAAAGGTAGGGCCAAAGGACTCGTCCATACACAATAAATATGGCTACTAACAACTATACGTAAAGCTATCAATATTGGGTACGACAGGCTGCACACCCGGACTAGGAGGAGTCGAATCCGTTGTACCCAAGACATCTGAGCTTACGTCTATGTTTACAGATTGTTCCTTTCAACTGGGCTGCGCTGATAGGTTAAATAGGCAAATTTTACCTTGGTAGTAAAAGCATTTAGAAGATGGAAAGCTTAGAGACTCAACAATAGATTGCTTTGAAAGCTTCATCTGCTAGAGAAATTGTAAATTTACAATAATCAGGTAGGTAAAATAAATAAATTAAATAAATCAGACTCCGCCCTTGATCATATTCGTGGGACTCAACTCATTTGCAAGTCTAAATGAAAACCAAAAACCTATCCGCCCATGTTTCAGCAATGAATTACGGACTAGAGCCAAGCCAACACAGGCAATTACAGCTGTGATTAGTTTGCGGTCACATCATTATTATTATCATTATTTTTTTTATGTATCCGTTGAAATCTATACTAGTATTATATAAAGGGAGAAATAGGAGGTACCACAAATATTTTACTTAAAAAAATATTTTTACAAAAATACCAAAATGATATCTTTTATAAAAAAAAAAACCTCACATGTAGGGACAAAATTGTTATAATGATACTCAAGAAATTACTTTTAACTTCCCTGTAGGCAAGAAACTAATTTTAACTTCCTCTCTCCCTCTCTCTCAAAATTAAATTTATCTTCTTTTATTTTCTCTTTCTACTCACATAGTGAGTGTGCCCAAACTAGTAAGACATTAAGAGACTTATTAAAAAATAAATAAATAAAAAAATAAAAAAAGAGAGAAAAAAACCAAACAGACACCAAGTATGATAAGATTTCACTTATTACTAAAATTACGCATAGGTTCTCCGTGGCTTGCAAATTTTAAAAAGAAAGGGCAAGAGAAATGGAAATGAGAAGAATAACTATTTCCCAAGTGTTCTCCGTAATTATTTTCTTCATGATGAAATAACCTAAAATTTGAAGCTTAAAAAAATAAAAATAAATAAGAGTAATGCTAAACTTCCCCAATTTGAATCTTAAATTTAATTCCCAAATATTTTAACACTACATGTTGTAAGAATAATTGATGGTCACACCCCAGTCATTTGATACTATTGGCAAAGCATTGAAACAATTTTGGGAATAATAGCATTTCCTTGCATCATCATCATCGTCATAATAATAATAATAATAATAATAATAATAATAGGGTAAATATCACCTACCTCCCTTGAGGTTTGACCTAATAACACTTACCTCCCTCCACGTTTCAAAACTAACAGTTACCTCCTTATTTTTGAATTTCCGTAACACTTACCTCCCCTCTGTTAACAAACCGTTAGAAAAACTAACGGAATGATGATGACATCACTTAATAACAATCTAAAATACCAAAATTACCCTTCTTCTTGACTCACTTCTTACTTGAGCAGACCCCTGAAAATGGAAAACTGATTTTCTATCAAATATTTAAGTGGGTAAGACCCCTCTGGAAGGCTGGTTTTCAATCAAATATTTTAAGTGGGTAAGTTAGATTGATGAAAGAAGTGAGTAGGAAGGGTAATTTTGGTATTTTAGATCGCTATTAAGTGATATTATCGTCATTCCGTTAGTTTTTCTAACGGCTTGTTAACGGAGGGGAGGTAAGTGTTACTAAAATTCAAAAATAAGGGAGGTAATTGTTAGTCTGAAACGTGGAGGGAGGTAAGTGTTATTAGGCCAAACCTCAAGGGAGGTAGGTGATATTTACCCATAATAATAATAACTTTTGAAAAGAGAGAAATGTCTTAAAATTCTTATTTTTCTTCTTTTTTTATTTATTTATTTTTTTCCCTTTCTTAAATCTTTGAATAATGTTATGTTTCTCAAATTTTGCATCCCAAATACACATGATAGTGAGCCCCACCTAATTTTCATTAGAAGATACTTTGCAACACCGAACCGAGCCTCTCAGTTATGGTACCACAGTACCGAAACTGACCAATATGAATTTGGGATTTTCAGTTTTGGTGCCCTCAGATTACGGTCGGTTTGGCGGTGAGATCTTTCTAGTTGGAAGAAATTGAAAAGAGTAATTCTTGGGACACAACTTACACAATCTTCTTAAAATATGTATCTATCTCTATCATCTGATGTCACTGAATTTCACAGTAACATAGGAGAGATAAACACATCTTTTGAGAGGTGGTGTGAAAGTTGTGTCCCAAGAATCAACCAATTGAAAAACAAGCTAGTAACAACTAAAAAGCACACCAAATCTCCAAATCTTTAGTAAAAATCATGATGGAACAATAAAAATATGATTTATAAACTAACCAAAACTTAATTTAGATGAAAAAGAAGAACAAAGAGAGAGATAGAAAGAGGCACAGAGAAATCACAAGATTCCAAAGAAAAAAAAAAACAGAAACTCAATATCAATCCCATCTAACAGAAGAAATGCTCTGTACAAATCAATTGCAGCCTTTGCAACCGAGGAATGATGAGAACAAGGAACCACAATCCTCTTGTAACCGATTGAAATTGGAAATAGGTTCATGGAGGTTCTAGAGATGGCACTAAAGATGGGTATGAAGAAATCAATAGTTACCGGAGGATAAAGGCTATTTTGTGGCTGATAGATGGGGAGAAGTTGTTGGTGATGGTGAGTTGACCTTGCTGTGTCATCTCTTGTTCAAGTCAAGAAGAGGGTTTGTGGGAGGAAGAGAGGCGCCTGCGAGGCATTAGGGCGGCTAGGGTGTGAGTATGTTGGGTTGGAGAGAGAGAGAGAGAGAGAGAGAGAGAGAGAGCTTTCTGGTGGGATTTGAGCGTAGGGCTTCGGTCAGGATCGGGGGAGATGTTGCGCCGAACTGAAGTGGTCAGAGTGGCGGAGTTGGGGAACGAAACTGACCAGCGGGGAGTTCGGGGTGGTCGGTTTCGGTCAGGGTGAGGCGGTGGTGGTGGATCTGGTTGGTGGTGGTGGACCAGAGGCGGTCGGGGTGAGGCAGCGTGGTGTTGACTGTTGGTGGTGTGGGGGTGTTTGTGAGAGATAGAGGTTAGAGAGAGATCAAAGTGTGTGGAGAGAGAAAGGAGAAGAGAAGGATCTGCTAAAGAGAGGGAGAAGGGAGAAACTGAGAGGGGAAAATGTGGTGTGGGGGTTCAGCGTAGAGAGAGAGAGAGAGAGAGAGAGAGAGGAGGAGGAGGAGGATAGGTAAGGGTGTTTATGTGGTGTGGTCGCTTGGTCGAGTTTGGGCCACTCTGATTGATCACCGACGCCGAACCGAAATATCGGTTTTTCTATATGCCACAAGATATTATCAAATGAACAAACCTACTATTACCCACTCTTTTCTTGTGTGAGAAAATCAGAGACAACCTATTGGCACATGCACATCTATTATACTAACAGTTGAACAACAAAGATCCATAATAGCAAATGCGACCAAGTTTCTTCCTTTTTTTCGATTACTAAGCATTAAGGGACCTAGTTCCTAACAAAACATAAAGAGACCGATAATTCCCTTGAATTCAATTATTGACACGATAAAGAAAGATATTTAAGATTCATAAGGAGAGTGAAAGTAAAACAAAAAAACACATTATGTTCTCTAAATTTTGATACATGTCAAGGGCTTCTTGATTTATTCAACTCATTACAATATCTCCCAGTTTTGCTGATCTTGTCCTCTTAAAGCCTCTAATTAAATTCCTAAGATACTAAATTTGTGACAATGCTAGTCCTTACAGTGCTTCGAACGTAAAAGAGATACCGGGAGACTCCAAAGAGAGTGCTTCAGCCCTTCAGCCTCCGCAGCAGGAGCCACAAGCCGGAAGAGAACCTGAAAGTTTAGCAAAAGAGATCATAGCTAATGAGAAATTTGAAATTCCATACACATATCTGTGTGTGTAGAAAAATAAGAAAAAGCAACAGAGACCGATACAGGAAACAAGGACTTTAGACTTACTATGGTCGATTCCTCGAACATTATCTAATCCACGTGGTGGCCCACGTGGACCGCCGCCGCCACCACCACCACCATATGGACCCCCTGGACCGCCACCATCCCACTTCTTGCTAGAACCTGAGCTTTTTTTGTACGCATCTGATTTCTCCATCTGGAAGCAGTAACAGTGAAAGAGATAAGAGTATGAAAAACAAAGCGATGCAGAGAGTATTTATAAGTGGTGCAAAGTTAAGAGCTATGTAGCATGGGTACTTCATTAGGCTCCCGTCCCCATACCGGGGACGTACCAGACACTAACGCGCATTGGACACGTCAGGGTACATACCCGGCACTCCGAAAAATGTGTCCGCTTATTTAATTCAACTTTCTGCTTGTGTGCACGACTAGGACACGACATGGATATGGCATGGATACGTGTGGACACGTCAAGGGTATAGGCAGCACGGTGGCTTTTTTTGTAAATGATTTTTAACCTTTCATAGGATTGTGGTTTTGTGCCCTTTTTTAGGTTGAATCTTTTCTTGTTTTGGACTTGTGGTTTTTATGATTTGGTAGTGATATTGATGATGTCATGATGTTTATTATAACAATCTTGTTAGGCTTATGGTCCTTGTGAATAACTTTGTAAAACAATCTTGGTATGGATGGATTTGTAATGTTGATCTCTAATGGTAAAACAATATTGTTATAATACTTATGGTTCTTATTATGTGACTATTTGAACTTGTTTTTTTATTAGCATTATATGATTAACCAAAAAATAATATTTTATTCTTCGTACCCTAGCCGTACCCAAACCCAACATATTTAGGATTTGTCGTATCACAGCACCTGTATCATGTCGTACCCGTGTCCCCTGTATGGAACCATGCTACATATAAGAGTAGTTGAAAGTATTGAAATCACAAAATTACCGAAAACAGGGTTGCGAAAAACACGCCAATGAAGTTGACAATGACCCAGAAGAAATCGGTGATTGTTTTGAGGCGCCATATTGATCTCTTGGATTTCACAACACCTGAGGAAATATGTAAATGTTAAATGACTGCAATTCATTGGACTAAATTCAAGGCAATGTTTTAGAAAGCAAAACCACCAGGCGAGGTGTTTCACCACATCTGAGCTAGGCATAAGCCTTTCGATATATCTTCTTTCATCATAACATAGAAGTGAAAATAGATAATAATGATTAAAGAACATGATTAACAACTAAAAAATAAGGAACTATGTTTAAACCACAAAAGAAAAAAGGTCCTTAAATTATCCAACCAAAACGGTATTATGTCTTTGCAAGCCAACTCCAAAGGTAAGTTCACATATAAAGCATGAATCAAAATTTCCTTTTGTTTCCATAGAAACGGCCGAAACATTTCCGTTTCCTGGGTATAGAAAAGAAACAACCATGGGATCTCGAAATTCCATAGATTCCAATAGAACAAATTTGTTTCTTTGTTTCCATCGAGACATACCTATGATTTCACATCGTTTCATTTGCTTCCACCGAAACATGATTGTTTCCATAGAAATAATCCTATGGATGTTTATTTGTCATATGAACAATCACTTTATTTTGGAGATGGCTTACTAGCTTACTATGTGCTTATATGTAAGTTTTGTATTCTATGAATTTTTTTGTGTATTCTATGAATTATGTGACAGTAGATTGGTGACTAAAGCCTCAAGTATTTTCATTTTGAACTACATATTTTTAATAAAACTGCATACATATACCTCTAAAAGGTACAATTAAGAAATTACTAGCTTTATATGTGCATATAGCTAGGATTGAAGTTATGTTTCCCCAATGTTCCACTTTTTTTCGGTGTTTCCACATGTTTCCTAAATGTTATTGTTTCTGGCAGACTGAAAGAATAGACCGAAACAAAATTTTGATCCTTGATATAAAGTGACAAATTAACCAAACAAATATATAGCATTAAGTCTTCTTCATTCAAATCACCATCTCCATCAGATATATCAATTACTGATGATGCTCCATCATCATATTCTCATGCTTCATCGTCATTTAGGAGTTTTTTATGATTTTACTTTGTATTTGTATCCGTCTTTACCTTTGATGATCAATTCCTAATTCCTACTTTTGCAAAACTCTCAAGAGGTGCTCGCCTTGGTGCTTAAAGCTTAAAAAAAGCGCCTTTAAGACGTCTTTTTTAATGCCTCATGAAAGAAGTGAACGCTTTTGAAGACCAGATTATTGAGGCTTTTGCCTCGGCTCGCCAAGCTTTTCAAAACACCTACTCCAATTAGAAGTAAATTTAGCGATTCACATATCCTATTTCTACTATTGGTTGTCTCTACCTCTTAAAGGTCACAATGCTCATAGAACTCACCAACCCACCTCCCCCCAAAAAGGAAATAAAAAACAGGAGTTCTAGGAAATTCAAGGAATATGGCTGATGGCGAGTAAAATGCTGGAGCTGTGCATAAATTGCTCCACAAGATAAATGGAACTCCTCAGGGTGTGTTTGATAACCCAATTAAGTGCTGAAAATTTCAGCACTTATTTATTATTTTTTTTTTTTTGAGTGCATTTGATAATGTACCACTTAACTAAAAAAAGCTGCCAAAAAACCAATTGAAAATTACGTTTCTATTGAAAATAATCACTGAATTAGTCTATTTTAGTTCTTGAAACACTATTTTTGGAAACGCAAATTCAGTAACTTAAATTTTCAGTACTTAGATTTCAGTGTCTAATATTCAGTTTTATCATACGGACCCTTAGTTTCCACCATAGTAAATAGAGCCCCATACATTCAGCGAATTCATGTTAAAGAGGGTTTGAAAAGAATGAATGTGTGCTTTATATATTCATTGAGATTGTTTTTTCAGAATCACTTGAAAATCAAGGAAGCAACTTTGTTGTAGAAAAGGAAATAAAGTCAGCAAACAAGTGAAATCCAAAACAAAAATGGGCAAAACAGTATTTTTATTTTTCTAATTTTCTTGTGGGGGTGGTTTGAAATATAAAAGAACAAAACATCTTTTCCAATGTAATAAATAAATAAATAAATAGAAAGTTAGAAAGACACAAAGATAACAGGTTAACTACTTAGTGGCGCTCCAAATATTCCCATACACATTCCGCATAACCTTGAGCTAGTTAATAGGTTAACTACTTAGTGCTTTTACCAATCTTTGCAAGCTAACTAAGGCTTGCTAGCACGACATTAAACTGGAGATTAACGAAGCATTTACAATTCGATCAAGGCCAACTCACCATACCAAATATTACATTTTCTAAACTCACCTCACCAAATGTTGCATTTCCTAATATCTTATCAAGAACAGATCAAGCAAAGTTCTAGTGTAGTTTTCTTAGCTTATTTGACATAAGCACACCATCAACATTACGCACTCAAATTTAGTGGCAAACCCCATTTCAGACAAACTGTATACTAATTGGAGATCAATGAACCTACCACATGAAAAAAGGAATAAAGCATGATTAATCAAAATGAACATAGAAAATAAAATCCGAACCAGAGCTATGAACATCAATTAAAATCCATAAATAAGAGCGGTTGCGATTAGAACGGGTTTTCAAAGCTAAGGAAAAATAAAAAATAAAAAAAACCATAATCACTAAATTGATCAATCATATACAACTGCAGTCAGAAGATCAAAACAAAGAGTAATAATAAAATGGAAATAAAGGAAACCCTAACTAGAGATAGTAAAGAGCAAACATTGATCCAACAACATCGAGATCATCCAAACCCTACAGAAACCATAATTTCATAAAGAAGTCTGAAATTTTAAAGATACACAATCAGATCGATTCCAGAGAGAAGGAAAATGAGAAGATAAGAGATAGAATAGAGATCGAGAGAGAGAGACAGAGAGAGAGAACCTCTCTCGACGTAAGCCATGGGAGCTCTTCCAGGGTCTTCTCTTCGGTCTTCTCGGGCACTGAAATAAATAGAAGCAAAATTGCATCCATGCCCATCACGCATCTTATATGAATTTTTTACTCGACGCTTCAAAATGGGACAAATATGTACTTAATCCATCTCTGTTTTAATTTAGAGTAATATTTGGGATACAACTTTCATACAATTTTCATACAACCTCCTCAAAAAATGTGTCTATCTCTCTCATGTGATGTCACTGGACCCCACAGTGACAAAGGAAAGAGATAGACACATCTTTTGGAGAGGTTGTATAAAAGTTGTATGAAAGTTGTGCCCCAAGTATTACCCTTTAACTTATTTATTAAATTTATCACTTTTTAAAAGTCGTTACTCCAATTGACAACTTCAGACCAAAATAATCTAACTTGAAATCGCTACTTCAAGTAACGACTTCATTGATACTAGAAATCATTACTTGAAATAGCGACTTTTAAGTTAGAACTCGTTACTATGTTGACTTTAGCAGCAGCTAAAATTTCCAGCAATTCATTTTAGCAGCAGCCCCTGCAATACACATAACCAACCAACATATTTTTAATTTAGAATTCAACCACAAAGCATAATAATCCAACATAATGAATCCACTAAAATGTGTATTTATAAAAAGCGAGAGAGATAGAGATAGTGGGAGAGTGAGGGGAGAGAGATAGAGAGATAGTGGGAGAGAGAGATAGAGAGACTGGGATAGAGAGATAGAGAGAGAGAGAGTGGCAGATAGAGATATTTGGAAAAAATAGAAATGAAAATCCCATAAATCATGTTCCTCCTAAAATCATGCTATTCAATGAGATATTTGGGGGGAAAAAAAAGAACAGAAATTCTGAATCCATAGAGCTTCAACGATTTGGAGGCGATTGAAGGTGAGCGACGACGAACGAATGTGGCTGGAGAAGATCGTCGATAGTTTGGTGATTCACAGAGATCAAAGTGGACTGAATAAGATCAAGCGATTCGTATATTTCTCACAAATGTGGTTGCAAACTTTTCTCACGATTTGGTAGAAACTCAAGATTCGTTGTTCGTTTTATGTTCAAGTTTTTATCCAAAAAAATTCATTATTTGGGCTTTGACGGATACGACAATGGCAAGAAAATGTGAATTTCTCATCAATTTGATGGTTTGTATTTGTATGTCGAAGTGAGAAATTTCGGATCTACTCTATGTGTGAATGGTTGAGTTTGTATAAAAACTGAGTATTTCTCACTTCTGTTTTTATTAGACATATGAATTTGTGTATTTCTCATTTCTAATTTAACTGAGAAATTGTACATGATGAATATGTCGAAGTGAAAATTTTCTCATCAAATATTCGAAGTGAGAAATATTTGATCTAATCTCTGTGAATGGTTGAGTTTGCATAAAAAGTGGATATTTTCTCACTCATGTTTTTGTTTGGTATAAAAATTTACTTTTTCCTCACTTCTAATTTAACTGAGAAATTGTACATGATCAATATGTTGAAGTAAAAATTTTCAGTTTTTGTGTGGTGTGAAAATTTGCTTTTTTTTCATTTCTAATTTAAGTGAAAAATTGTACATGTTCAGTATGTTAAAGTGAGAAATTCTCACTTAATACTGAGAAATTCTCACTTAATGAATGAATCATATATAGAAAACATCTCACCGTAAGTTCACTACATTTCTCACTTAATACACTTAATAGTGAGAAATTCTCACTTTCAATTCCACTACATTAATTACCAGAATGAGGAAACTCCTTGATTTTGGCAAACAAATTTGAAAGTTGAGTAAAATAAGTAAACTCCTTAATTTTATCAATATTTATTCTCTTATCTATGATCTCCATAGATTACACTTGCCATACCCTGTCATTCACACACTTTATTTTTGCTGGTGGTACATATATACATATGTACATCTAATCATATGGGCAATTTCAAATGCTCTAATAACAAAATTTTCATTTAGTAATAAAAATTTCTCACTTTTTGAATGGACAAAATGTGAAATTTCTCACTTTTTAAATGGATATAATACGAAATTTCTCACAACTAAGTCACTTCTTCCAAATGGCTTATCACCAAATTCTCAAATTGTGAATTTCAGCATGATTTTGCACTATATTGTGAATTACAATTATGAATTTCGCACTATATTGTGAGAATTTCTCATCTTTTTATCAGCAACCTACAATCTTCCATACAAAATTATTTGTTATTTCTATGATTCGAATCAATAAAACATACAAATCCTTTTCTACAATAAACAAATTACATACAGATTTAAAATGCATTTTTTTGAACTACAATTAGCATGATTTTTGGGATAAACCCCATTATCCATGATCTCCTAAAAATCCGTTCCATGTTTCAAGTTAACTAACTATTTGCACCATAAAATAAAGTTTAATGGGCCTACTAAGTCCAATTGAGTTTTGCATGTGGAATGAATGAGAAAGCAGGTTGATGGGAAAGGCAGGTCGATGCAATGTATCGAACGCCATAATCCAGTGCGTCTGCCACATCAATGATGGAACGGTTCTTGGCAGTTACTTTGATACAGGCCAATAACACATATAAAATGAAGATCGTTTTGGGCGAAGACCCACTATGCCTAAATCATGGATATTGTGGATGGTTTCTCACAACTACTGGGCATCGGTTATCAATGTGGCCTATATAAAGATGAAGAATGATGGAGAGAAGGGATCCCTCGATCAATCAAAAAAACACTTAGCATTTTATCTGTACTTTCGCATTGTTATTTTCCTTTTCCTTTGTCAAGTTCAGTTCCAATTTACTTTTCTGTTTTAGGAGTAGATCAATAGCTTAATTCCAGTTGGAAGATGAATTCCCACTTCTAATTGAACTTTGTTTGTAAGAGATTTAATAGAAAGTACTTTATATTGTGTCTCTGGTCATTCTCAATATTTCTCACATTTTAAGTCTTTAATCTTTGGTTAAAGCAAGTAGAACCCATTTGGAGAGATTTCATTCCTCTTTTTCTCTAATCTCTTAATTTTGTCAAATTGTTCACAAATCAAGAGTTCATTTGTTTGGCACACCCGCATTCTTGAAATTTGCCATACAATTTTTGGCACACTTGGTGGGACATCAGTGGGGCACTGTGAGAAATTTGGTATTCAATCATGCTGTCGAAGAAGAATTTGGAAAAAGACAAGGGGATAGCTGTGCAACCAGAGATGGATGCGCCAATTGTGGAAGATAATGTTGAGGAAGGGGCTCTGGGCAACACCTGTGACCATGAGTCACTACATCATCAATAGGAAGAGGCCAGAGCCTTTGTCTTAGGCCCAGATCAACAAGCTTGGAAAAGATTATACAACTGCGTTGCATTTCAGTCTGGATAGTGCACTGCATAACTGGCTCCAAGCCAAGTTGCATCAAACATCCACAATTGTGAAACCATTCACGAATATGATGCAGAAGATGGATGACCAAATTACGAAGAGCATTGATCGTCAAATGTCATACATGATAGAGAAATTGGGTCTAGCATCATCTTTGAAAAATAGTGCGCAGAAGGAGCCGATACAGGTCCCCATTAACTAAGTTCCATAGTTGAGTTATGGGAAAGTTAAACTCCTTAATCGCCCTACAATCACAGGTTTCCTTAACCACCTTGGTTCTGGAATGTTTGATCATGTATCGAATTCTAGCAATCAATCAGTTCTTAATCAGGCTGATCATGGTTCGGTGCCTCCTGAATATCAAGGGGGTTACCTGGTCCTACTACGGGAACCCACGCCAGTTTCCAGGTGGGATAAATGATGGTCCTTGTCCATCACGCTGGAGGTCATGAGGGCATTCAGCCTCAAATGTCTGCCTCACCACCGTAGGGACCATCTATGCAGTCAAGAACGCCAAATGTGGGGCTAGTTGCGCAATCAGGTATTCCTACGACAGGTTTACTTCACACACAAGCATATCAGCCAGGGGCACCATTAGCCAGCAACGCAGACTGGGGGGTACCATCAACTAGCAACACAGACTGGGGGGGTAGCATCAGCTGGCAACGCAGACTGGGGGGCCAACAATGCAGATTGGGGGCACCATCAGCCAGTAATACAGGCTGGGGGACACCATCACATAGCAGGACACATGGGAGGATACTACCAACCAATGGCACAGGGAGGAGTTCAATTCCAACAACCATTATGCACAATAGGGCGCCAGTACAGGCCCTGGCAGCAGGGTTACCATGTCATCAGCCTGTTGGTAATGAGGTGCGTTTTTCTTATCATCCTAATTTTAATGGTCCCGTCCCTATGAGGATGAATAAGGGCGAAATGGTAGATGCAATTAGAGAACAAGTCCATCGATAAGTCAGAGAACAGGTCAATGACCAATTGAGGGAACAGTTTGGGGCAGTATTTAGGGCTCCTATTCGACCTCGGTATCAAAAACTGTACCCAGACTTCATTGATCGAATGTTTGAATCCCAAGGTATTACAGGATACTTGAGTTTACTTTGTTCTCTGGTAGAGACAAGCAGACCACACTACAACACATTGCATGTTTCACTGCACAATGTGGAGAAGTTTCGCCAATTCACTCACTAGACCTGGCTTCACTTGGTATGTGAACCTTCCCATAGGATCAGTCCAAACTTGGCAAGACATGGAAAGAATTTTTCATAGTCAGTTCTATCAAACTGATTTAAATGTGACCATTGCTGACTTGGCTAGGTTGAAACAAAGTGCAGGGTAAAACGTAGAAACATATATTGCTAGGTTTAAATAAGCTCGAAACAGGTGTAGGGCTAGATTACCAGAGGATGAATGTGTGTGTCTAGCTATAGATAACCTAAAGTCCACACTCAGAATGTAATTTGTAGGCCAATAATTCACATATTTGTGTCATGCGGATGATGCTATGGCACGATATGAAAAGGTGGTAGATGAGGAGATTCAAAAGAAAAATAATACAAGGGGGGTATTTTACAAAGGGCATCATCGGCCTGCACATTAGTTTGAAATCGAGGATGATAAACAGGCTAATGAAGATAATGGAAACGAATATGAATGTGCTACAGCCGAAATAACGGTTGAGAAGCCATTTATATGCGATGTTCTAAGAAAACCTCCTCAAAATCAAGAAAAACATTACACTAACCAGACTGATAAGCCTGGTAAGAAGTATGACTTCGAAATCACCTGGGCTGACATGATCTTTGACTGGCTAGTTAAGGAAAAGAAAATCCAATTAACACATACCTTGCCATCAAATGAATAAAATAAGGGTAAAACCTATTGCAAATGGCATGATAAATGGACCCATAGTACAAATAATTGTACAACTTTTTGAGAGTCCATTCAAAAATGAATTAAAAATAGAACTATGAAATTCCCTACTAATAAGCCTGCTCAACAGGTTGACAAGAATCCGTTTTTGCTGCTGAGGCGCATGTCAATATGGTTTCAGCAGATTTTACCAACATGACAATGCCAGCCAGGTCACAACCACATGTGCAAGCTTTATCTTCCAATCGTGGAAAAATGAAAAGCGTGGTCTCAAAACCCAGAGGTTTAAATCCGGAGGCACCACCTTTTGAAACCAGAGTAGGGATTTATTACCATGATGCAAATCCTTATGATTCGTATGTAATGTCAAGGTGGTCATTACACGAATTAGAAGAAGCAAGTGAATAGCCAGTCCTTTGCATTAGTTGTGTCAAAATCTTGGTAGTACCACTTTGTAACCAAAACTGGGATTTTGAGAATGATGAGAGAATGTCTGGGGAAGGGATAAAGCAAGATAATATGGTTCAACGTCCTGAGGGATTTCAAGTCACAGTGAATAACAGTCAGTATGAAAAAGGGGCAAAAAATATAGCATGAAAACAAATACAATAAATCGAATCATGCCGGAAAATCCTGTACACAGATCAGAACCAAGGTCTAGTCAACCAGAGCCAGAAAAGAAGATCTGATCCAGAACCTTATCCAAATACTAAACCAAGAATGGTACTTTCTCCTATACCCCAAGATGGACAATTAGTGTACGTTCAACACCCTAAATTTTCTCAATACTATGATCCACCTTTCTTGACCAGAACCCAAAGAGGTGTATGTTGCGTAAGAAGGCTGCCCAGAAGAGGAAACAACCACTCGTTAGGAGGTTCAAAGGCAGGTCTAATCAGTGGGTACGGGAGGTTGAGGTAAACCCTGGTAACGAAGAAGGAAAATTAATAAAAAAACAGAGATGGGTGATGATTTATTAGATATTGATGACAATCCAAGACAAGATAACTTTGAAGTGGCAAATCATTAGTCACCAGACTCAGAGAATCTAGACATGTCAGAGTTTGGAGTGATGATGCAAGGGCATGAATGCCTTGATGATAGCCCAGTCAAGACTGATGCTGAACACCCAATAAATTTGGTAGATTCAGAACGGTCAAAAGAGGACAACCCAGCTTAACTCCCAAATAACGAAATGTTCCATTTGGGAAAATTGTTACCTTTTATATCTAAAACCATGGTGTACACAATGCCATCTGCCTTTGTTGCACAAGGATGACAGCCTGATGGTTTAGATGGAGATGTCGAAGATGAGTCAGAACTCATGGTGCTCATCACCGCAGAGGCAAAATCACCTAAGCCAAAATCACCTAAGCCAAAAGTCCAAAACATACCGATCTCAGATTCAAAACAGAAGATGGCCATTGTGTTTGATAAGCCAAATGCTGGAATGGCTAGACACTTACGACCACTATACGTCAAGGCTAATTTTAATGGTATTCCAGTATCCAAAGTTTTAGTGGATAATGGAGCCTCCGTCAATTTGATGCCTGCACATATGCTTAAAAAATTGCAAAAGACTAGCGATGACCTAATTGACACTAATATGGCAATAGTGGGTTTTTCAGGGGCATCAGTCCAACCAAAAGGGGTACTCCCAATTACCGTGTCTATTGGAAGTAGGACTGCTCTAACAGCATTCTTTGTGGTTAACACCACCTCTCATTACAATGCTTTGCTAGGACGGGATTGGATTCACACAACATAGTGTATGCCATCTACTCTACATCAATGTCTAATTTTCTGGAAAGAAGAAGAAGACGAACCGAAAATTATTGAGGCTGACAAAAAGCCATTCTTGGTGGAATCACATAGGGCTGAAGCAAGATTCTATGATATCGATGTGGCCCCGTTAAGGTTTTGGGGGATTGAAAAAAATGGCCAGCCTAAAGGGATTGCTCCTACAATAAGTAGGGGTAGCCATGAATATGCTGAATCAAACAATAGTGATTAATGGAAGACAACCACTTCGAAGTATATCATGATATCTTGCGTCGTATCCAAGATGATGCCCAGCTTAATGGTCATCAGACAGCTTGCTTAGCAGATTGCGTAATAGAAGGAAATGATCAGTCTAAAACAGATCAAATTCTCTTGTCCGAACCCCCTGGCTCTTTCTAAGTTGGATGATATTAAGGTTAAAGTCCAAGACCCGTTGGAAGAAGTAAACTTGGGGGGGGGGTAGATTGTCCCAAGAGGATTACTTTTATAAGTCAACTTCTCCCAATGAATCTTAAAATGCATTTGGTTAGTCTACTTCGTCAATATCAAGATCGTTTCGCTTGGGACTATCATGAGATGCTTGGCTTGGACAGAAGCTTGGTGGAACATCAGTTCCCTATAAAGCCAGGGCACAGACCTTATAAGCAGCCTCCAAGATAAATGGCAAGTGAGATCATCCTGAAAGTCAAAGAGGAAGTGTAACGACTACTGAAGGCTGGTTTCATCCGCACAACCAGGTATGTGGAATGGCTTTCAAATATCGTTCCTGTTTTAAAAAAGAAGGGAAAATTGAGAATATGCATCAATTTTAGAGATCTTAATAAAACAACTCCCAAGGACGAGTATCCCATGCCTATTGTTGGCATGTTAATTGATTCAACATTTGGACATGAGATACTTAGTTTTATGAATGGTCTCTCTAGCTATAATCAAATTTTTATAGCCAAAGAGGACGTGGCAAAAACTGTTTTTCGATGTCCAGGGGCAATTGGGACATTTGAATGGTTGGTAATGCCATTTAGTTTGAAAAATACTGGAGCCACTTACCAACGAGCTATGTTTGCTATATTTCATGACATGATTAGAAAGTTGATAGAAGTCTACATTGATGACGTGGTAGTGAAATCAACCTTTGACGATCATCCTAAATTGTTAACAAAAAGTTTTGAGAGGATAAGATGTCATCAGCTCAAAATGAATTCATTAAAATGTGCATTTGGTGTATCAGTTGGAAATTTTCTTGGATTTCTTGTACATCAAAGGGGAATTGAGGTTGATAAAAATAACCCAAAGGTCATCATGAAAGCCAAACCACCAGCTAACAAAAAACAGTTACAAAGATTGCTTGGCCAAATTAACTTTTTGTGCCGATTTATCTCTAATTGTGCAAGCAAAACTAGAGTTTTCTGTCCACTGCTAAAATTGAAGGATGAAGAAGAATTCATGGGCAGGCAAGAACATCAGCTGGCTTTTGAGCAAATTAAGAGTTATCTTGCCAAGCCGCCCAGTTTAGTCTCTCCTAATCTAAACAAACCCTTAAGATTGTATGTATCAGCCTCCAATGACTCAATTGGAAACCTGTTGATTCAAAACAGTGAGAAAAATGTATAAGATGCGGTTTATTATTTAAGCCGTGTACTGACTGATGTTGAACAAAGATATACATCAATTGAAAATTGATGTTTGGCTTTATTCTTCTCTTGTATTAAATTGAGGTATTATATGCTGCATGTAACGGTAGAAGTAATGTGCAAAACTGATGTAATTATTTACATGTTGTTAAGACCAATTATCACTGGGAAAGTGATAAAGCGGTCTTTAACTTTATTAGCATTCAACCTGCAATATGTTTCGCAGAAGGCCACCAAAGAAAAAGTACTGGTTGATTTCCTGGCTGATCATCCATGCTTGGATATAAGTCTTGAAATCCTAAGAGGAGTCGAAATCGGTATGTGTCCATTACCTCAACGCGGGATGGGTTGGATCGGGCACGTTGTGTGGTCAAGATCGATTCCCGACAGTATGCAACATTCCTGGGTTGTTTCCTTGCCACTGAAAGATTGCTTTGCTGGGCCAGCTGGACTTTGATCTGCTGTTGGGTTTGACGCTGGATCTTCAAGAGCTGTGCGAGGGTCGTGGTGATTTGCTTCGGTGTCAAGACCGCCGGGGCCGGCGAGATAGCCCGGTCAGCCTACTACGCAGCCTTTTTACTCTTCTTCGGAGGCATGATAGTCAGTTAAGAGATTTATTTTTTGGGAAATCTGTCGTGTTCCCACAGACAGTGCCAAGCTGATGATGTCAAATTTTGGTAAGATAAATTAGAGCAGTTTTAAGGAGGGAGAAAGAGTGAGGTATAGGTTTTTTGTATACGTCCATGTGTATGTCTGAGCACATCCACTATACTGTAAAAAGCCGGGGACTTGTGGTGAACCAACAATAGTTTGGAGCTACCGTAGGTCGGCCGGGCGTGATGATGACTACTATAGAGGTGCTGTATAGACTGAAAAGGTTGATTCCTTTCTATGGGGGTGAGTCGTCTCTTTTATAGATGCAAGAAACCTACTCATACATGAAAACAATTTGATTAGGTAATACAATCCAATTAGGATGTGATTGACACTAATCAAATGGGTTTCCTAACTGTATTAGGAAACAATTTGCACTTTCAATTAGTCTTCTAACTTGAGTAGGAAACTATCTGGAATATTCTGAATCATGCCTTGGGGTTTGAGTGAGCTGTCCTTATGACGAGCCGTGCTTGCGCGGTCTTCCCGACCTATTGGTTGGGCCTCAAGCATATACCGCTCGAGATATCTCGAGTAGTCTAGACTGTTCGGGATGATGCTATATAGCATGAGCTGGTTGGGATAGGGGCCGGTCATTGAATAGAACCGCTCAGTCACAGAGTAGAGCCAAGATTGGGTGTATCACTGGGTATCAAAGGATTCCAAATGATTGAAGTATGTTTAGAAAACAGACTCAACACCCTTACCACAAACTTTAGACAAAAAGAACCGTACGACAAGAAACTCAGTTTCACGTTCTCAAACTCCACATTCACTTTTCTCGCATTCCCGGCATAATTCGTTGGTTTAGAATATACATGCCTCAAGAGCCGCTTGATGAGTATATTATACATTTCCCAATAGCCGCTTGATTACCCTCGACGCATCAAGATAGCATCATACCTTAATAGTCGACTTGACCAAGATATTAAAGGTCAAAGACATGTCCTAACATGCCTTAATAGCCGAGTGATACATATACTATACATGCCTCAATAGCCACTTGATCACCCTCTGCGCGTCAAGATAGTATAATGCCTTAATAGCCGACTATATCACTTAAGTTAAGTCACAATTCGCTTCTTCAATTCCAACACAGACTCATACAAAAAGGGACATCAACAACCACCACCTCGATAACGCTCAACGATATGGTAACAACACATGCATATCAAGTGATAGACTGAAGTACATACATTGATGCGTGAAGTACAAATCGATAGAAAGCGTGGTTATTTGAATGTTCCGATCTTATTATGTGTATATTATTCTCATTATTAGAGTTACCGTACTAACAAAAATCGTCGTCGATTTAAGATGTTCAAGATCAAACTTAAGCATTTAGATGAAGTAACAGCTACGCAACTAAGTATAAATCATAATTTAGCAAGTATTCCTAAGTGTCAGTGTGATAGGTGAACATACGAGTACTAATTCATGGATTAAACTTCTCAGGTTCGTACATAAAATAATTAGAAATCTGATCAAAGCACATCAAACAAGTAACATAACAAAAACTGCTGAACCCGAGCGCTCAGGGTGCTCAAGCACTCAGGGCGCGAGCGCTCTGGCCTAGCTCGAGCGCTCGGCCTTAACAGAAACCAGATTCTTGTTTTAGCTATACGTGCAAGTTCGTAAATTAGTTCTAAGGATACATGCAAGCCATAAAAACTTGTAAAAACTATGTCTTAAGGATTCTAGATGAAAATCTATACTCATATCAGCTTAGGACATGTTTGGATGATTGTAAAAGCTACTAACTCATGAGAAAAGAGCTTGATTCTTAGCTTTACTTCACATACAAGAGCTATAACTACAATGGATCACATGCAAGAATGTAAATTCATGTAAATACTGATCCTACAGGTTTCTAAGTGAGATTAGATACTCACACAATCTTAGATTTTGAATGGATTGAAGAAATATAAAGAATGTATTGAGAAAGCTTGATCTTTGCTAAGCAACTTCAAGATAAACTTCAAAGTTGTGCTCCTCTTCTTGGTTTCTTCCAAATCTTCAGCTCCAGAGGTTCACTGTGGTTGTAATATGAACTTGTGAAGGTGTATGAGAGATTAGATGATGGATTTAGAGGCCATGCAAGTGGATTTATGAAGAAATGAGTGATTTCTCAAAATCTCACTCAAGAATAAGCTCTTTGTTAAAACAGAGTTTAGGACATCCAAATGCAAAGAAAACGTTGGGTATTTATAGTTTTCAAAGCTTCCCAAGGTCTCAAACATAAATACAAACATACATAGATCCTATAGAACAATAACGATTAAGGAAAACAGATCTTATTATATATAATCGAGAATATTACAAAGAGAAATGCATAAATTTGAGAAATACAGATAGGAAAATACATGTGTTACATATATAGTGGGAGAAAGGCAGATACAGTGATTGTAAGAGAAGTTACTGTAAAAATGTTGGAGCGTACAAAGTATGTTTTTTTTTTTTTTTAATATTATTTAATTTCAAATCTATATACTCGTAGTATACAATTGTATATCTATATTATAGTATTGTATAGCAATGCCATGTGGTGCCTACATGGCATTCTAAATTATCCATGTGACGCCTACATGGCATTCTAAATTATCCATGTGACGCCCACATGGCATTCTAAATTTGCAGCAATTGTCATCTACGTGTACAATTTTGGTTTGTCAGATTAAAACCCTAACAAAATGTTCCACCTACCTAAGGTTTACCCTCACAAGGAAACCTCTCCATATTCATCTTCTTCTCTGCCGTCTCCTCACCTCCTCCTCTCCCACAATATTCAACACAAGAGTCCGCCTCCCTCCTGCTCTTTAGTAATCAGGCATTGAAGAAACCCAAACGGCTCTCGTGGGGAAATTGTAACAAAAACCTACTCTCTCTCTCTCTCTCTCTCTCTTTAATATATCTATTGCCTCTCTCACTCTCTCTCTCTCTCTCTCTATATATATATATATATATACACATATATTGGGAATCACCTTCCGAATTGCAGATCATGACTACCTCCCACTTCTCAATCTCTTATTTTTTTTTCTGTATTCGAATTCAACGCATCTTATACCCACTTTGCTATGTACATTACTATTGCCGACAATTTCTTCATTTACTAGATACTCTTCATCAATAGGTTTTTATTTATTTAAATTTTTTTTTTAAGTGGCTCCAATTCCTTCCTCCATGATTAAAAGTGTGTGTATATATAAACTAGGCCTTGCAATTGGTTGGATATGGGTAAATATGGGTTGGGTCAAAATAGGTTGGGTTAAAATGGTTTCAAAACTATTTATAACCCATGAAAATATAGGTCAAATATGGGTTGACCCGGGTTGACTTGCCAACCCGACCAAAATTATCATTATTTTTTTTTTGAAATCTTTATTTATTATTTTTTTCTTTCAAAAAAAAAATCAATTAAAAAAAATTTGGAGATTTTTTTTTTTATTTTTTTATAAAAAAAAAGAAAAAAAATTGAATGACTATTTTGCCTTTCAAACTTCAAAATACTATCACTTGTTAAGACTAAACTAGAATTGAATGTCGCCAAAGCCTATGAACTTATTATAATATTAAGACCATTTGGGGAGCTAAAAAGCATATATATATATATATAGTAAAATAACCAAATTGTCCTTGGAGCTTACATATAAGAAGTTAACATTGTTAAAATTATCAATTAATACGGAGTGACCTACCCAAGGTTTTTCGACGTTCTGGATCCAATGACAGAGTTCATTTGGTTTGAATCTATTTGTAAAATGACTATTTTGCCCTTCAAACTTCAAAATGCCATAACTTGTTAAGAATAAACTAGAATTGAACGTCGTCAGAGCCTATGAAATCATCCTAATATTAAGACCATTTTGAAATCTAAAAAATGTATACGTCATAAAATGACCAAATTACCCTTGGAGCTTACATATAGGAAGTTAACATTGTTAAAATCATCAATTAATACGGAATGATCAACCCCTAGGTTTTTCGACGTTCTGGATCTAATGACTGAGTTCATTTGGTTTGAATCTATTTGTAAAATGACTATTTTTCCCTTCAAACTTCAAAATGCCATAACTTGTTAAGAATAAACTAGAATTGAACGTCGTCAGAGCTAGGGGTGTACGCGGTCGGTTTCGGTCGGTTTTTTGTGTATTTTAAAACCGACCAATAGGTTCGGTTTCGGTCGGTTTTGCGGTTTCGGTCGGTTTTGCGGTCGGTTTTAGCTTGTACATGTATTTTATAAACCGACCAATCGGTTTTTTGGTCGGTCGGTTTCGGTCGGTTTTTGGTTTTTCGGTTTTTTTGTTCACCCCTAGTCAGAGCCTATGAAATCATCCTAATATTAATGTAGACATTAAAATTTTGGTAATTATTTAATTACCAATTGATTAATTAATAATTAATTTATTTTAATTATTACAATTAGTCAAAATTAAGAAGTCAAAATTTTTTCAAATGTGGGCCCTAAAGATACAAGTGGACCAATTTATTTGTGACATGTGTCATATACACCACATGAAACCATATAAATAATGGTCTCTAAAGTGGTGACACATGTCAAAATCTCAAAGGAGGACTTCAAATCCACGGTTAGGATGTATTGAGTCACCAATTAAAACTCTATACCCTAAGCCTATAAATAGGGGTCTCTACCCATGTAGAAGGGACTTTTGGCCTTTCAATAAGTTGAGATTTCTCCACAAAAATTGAGAGCTCTCTCTTACATTCAAATCACCCAAGCCTTTCTGAAGAACAAACATACAGTTTGTTGTTCTTCAGATTCAAGTCAAGTCTGTTTAATCCGTTCTTCGAGAAGTTGAAGGAAGATTAATCGTTCGTTTGTTCGAGATCAAGCCCCGGCCCTCGTTCAAGCTCCCCTACAAGTACTTCATCCAGCGTGAAGATTTGAAGGACAAATCTACGGTTCAAGAACAAGCTCCAGAAGCCCTTGAATCGTGAACAATCAAGGAGATCGAATCAAAGGAATTTTCTTTTCATTGTAAAAGAATTATACAGAGATTGTACTCATATTTTCTGAAATCAATAAAATCATATTTGTTCCTCAATTTTCTCGTTATTTCTATACTTGAAATTTGTTGTGTACAAATTTCTACCCGTGCCCAGTCCAAAAACTCTTTTAAAATGGATTCTAACATTTATCAGCTCTTTTTTTTTTTTTTCCGAACCAAATAAAAGTGAGACTTGAACTAAATTTGGTACAATTTTAAGCCTTTCCAAACATACCCGATGGGATATAGATGATGAATACATGCCTCTAGTGTAGGATTTGATGACCAATAGACTTATAACACTTGGTGCCGCATCACACTAGAATAAATCCATGCACTTAGAATTCATATAGACCCTTGAAACTACTAGAATCTTCACTTGAAATTGAAGTGTTCAGATAACCTTTCTGTACTTGCACGTGATCATGCATATCTTGATCACCAAGATAGTATTTGGTACAAGCCATGCACACTGCTATTGGCATAAAACATTCCTTGATTGAACCATGCTATCTCAGTTTCCTAAAGCATATTAAGTCCTTTTCCAAGTAAGAGTCGGTTTTAGGAGGTTTAATTACAGCTACACGATTTTCGAACTCCCACATATATATATATATATATATGTATACACATCAGTGACCATGCAATCCTCAAATTGTGATAAGTTACACAGAATCTTCACTGTGCGCCGGGTAAATTGTCTCTCTCTCTCTCTTTTTCTTTTTTTTTTTTTTAATCTTATTTGCTTCTATAAGGTAGAGGAGCACATTGATAAATATTTGCTGATTATTCTTCTCCTTTCTTTTAAGATCAATTTGAAGCACCATTAGAGTCGAGCAGTAAAGAGTACCAACTACACCACATTAAGCCAATCCCCTACACTTTCATCAGGTCAGTTGGATATATATTTTTTTTTAAGTATATAATACAAACTATCAAGCCGTTTGTATATCTCTATCTATTGACAGAAATATTTACATGGATGCAATTTCTTTCCTTTTTTTTTTCTTTTTTTTTTTTTTTTTACTCAACTGTAAAGTAATTTATCTGTATGTCAGCAACGGAACTCTTTACAAGGGATTTTTCATAATACACCCAATTTATTTTGGCCGTACTTTTTCTCCTAATTTGGTGCCAAAATATTATAACCTTGCTCCCCCAAATATTGTGACTGTAAGAACTACTTTTGATCGAAAATCCATGTGGCTACCAACAAATATAATTTAATTGTTAAATTACAACACACAGTGATGTACCAAACAAACCTATGAATATGGATTCTACATATTTTGCAGTTGATTTTCCTTTGCACGAATTTGGCACCTTTTTTTTTTTTTTTTTTTTTTTTTTAAGGCTACTTCATGCAAAAGTTTTTTTTTTTTTAACAGGTACTTCCTTCTCCGTAGCCAATCCAAGTCTTGCACCCTTTTCAGAAGCGAACTCAAAATTTGAAGATTTCAGTACACGCCTTCTATTGGTAAATATCAAATTTTACTCCCCCTTTTTTTTTTTTTTTTTTTTTTGCAGGGATTCAAAGTAGCGCATTATCCAGCATTTTCGGAGAATAGCTTTGGACTTGCTACCCCAGAGCTATTAATCCTCATGGGCAAACACTCCATTGTGACTCCGACCTTCGGGGAACAGCTTTGGAATTGCTACCCCAGAGCTATTAATCCTCATGGGCAAACAACCCATTGTGACTCTGATTTTCGGGGAAGACCCTTTGGAATTGCTACCCCAGAGCTATTAATCCTCATGGGCAAACAACCCATTGTGACTCCGACTTTCGGGGAACACCCTTTGGAATTGCTACCCCAGAGCTATTAATCCTCATGGGCAAACAACCCATTGTGACTCTGATTTTCGGGGAACACCCTTTGGAATTGCTACCCCAGAGCTATTAATCCTCATGGGCAAACAACCCATTGTGACTCCGACTTTCGGGGAACACCCTTTGGAATTGCTACCCCAGAGCTATTAATCCTCATGGGCAAACACTCCATTGTGACTCCGAAGATCTATCTTGCTTTATAACGTACCATCTTTCATATGCCGCTTTACTTGCTTTTGCATTATATCTTTATTTATTCAACCTCCGCAACAGTTAATATCTTATTTATTTATTTTATTTTTTTTAGATTGGTCATGGTTTTTTTCAAGGACTTCAGCTCATCCCGAAAACACTTCATGTCCATCGTGGATAACAAGGATGACGAAGAGCAAACAGGCAGTATATTTTCTGTTCTCACACCTTCAGCCGGTCCATTTTCACAAAAATGGCCCAAATTAGAGAGTTTACCCAAATTAACAGAATGGTCAGTTGCAGATTCTTCCGGATCACCAGATCGTATTTTTCTGCAATCGCCCTTTCACTCAAATATCTCACGTGCAAAGTCATTCAAGACCTTGGGTCACCGAATAGTTTCAGGAGATGTACATTGGGGCTGTACGTTGAAGCTTGAAGGTGAATTCAGATTCATCAAACGGTATTGGGAATGGACTGAATATATCCTTGGGAATTATTCAACGGTGCTTCAAACAGCCCATATATACAATGCCGTTTATGCCTCATTGTATATGTATGACCGGAATCCTAATATCATGAGAGCATTCTGTGAAGCTTGGTGTCCATCCACTAACACACTTCACACATCCGCAGGCGAGTTGTCTATATCTCTATGGGATCTACGACTAATAGGCGGTCTTCCTATAGTTGGTGCGATTTATGAAGAAATCATCCCGAGTGCTTTGGAATTAACTGGGATAGACAAAAAGGCAAATACTAGACATGTTCCTAATAGCTGCCCGTTCCTATTCTCAGCTTACCATTTCTTGCGGAAAAGGAAGGGGAGGAATTCTCAAGTGTCAATCGCTGAATGGGTTGAATTTTGGTTTAGAGGAGACGAAAAACACAAATTTAATAAACCCCGAACTCGCAAGTCTAAAAGTGTCACTCGTCCTAAGTCAACTCAGAATCCTACTGGAGACCTTGATGAGCCTCGAGCTAGGACACCGAAAGAGGATTCAGTTTTTGCAGATCTTGGGATTAGTAGTACTTTTCATGATAAGACATACTTAGCTGCATTTCTTTCTTGTTGGTTGTGCGTGTTCGTCCTCCCAACTAACAAAGGAAACATCATTCGTCCGGGAACTTTCAAAGTTGCAAGCTTCTTGGCCGGAGGTCGTACGTACAGCCTTGCTGTGCCCGTGTTAGCTAGTATCTACGATGGGTTGAATAGATTATCTAAATCTTCAGACCCCGGGCGGTCGCATTCGCATTTGCCCTTTCATTACGTGTACGGATGGCTAGCTTTTTATTTCGGTACACACTATTTAATTCCTCACGAGACGCAAGGGGCTGTGCAAGGACCCAAAATGTCCAGATACTCAGGTGCAGGAGGCGCCAAATATTTTGATGAACGTGAGGCTCGAGAACTTATCCACAAGGGTAGCCAAGCAAAATGGTGCGAAATGATGCTCAACAACAGCAATGAGACATTTATTGATGACGGAAATCTGCGTCTTCCACAACAAAGCTATTTCCTTAGCCTTCGTTCGAGTTACTTGGTATTGCGTCAAGAAAGCTCTATCATAGTTGAACCTTATAGTCCCAATCGATTTAGCAGACAATTTGGGTTTTGTCAAGACATACCAGGTGACTTAAAAGACGATGTTCGTTCTGCTACCTGGAGGCAAGTTCTTGAATATTGGCGCATATGCCTCGCAAAGGGTACCTTTGCCAACGTACTTTTACCTGCGCGTTGTGATGACCCAAATATCCACACTACTCAAACTTACCAAGAATGGTGGTCAACCAGGCATGGTGACTACTTAAGTAATGGGCTGGAGATTTTTATTGAGAGTACAAGGTTGTCTAAATCCAAGCGAAAAGAGCATAAATCCCAAGAAAGCTCTGACTCGGAAGAGTTGCTAGATTTGGAAGATGATGGTGATGACAGTGATGGTGGGGCTAGAGATGCTAAAAACATAAGTAAGCCACCAGTTCCACGTACTTCATCAATTCGCCAGATTGCTGCAGGCACACCAAGCATGAAAAGATCTCACCCAGACCGTCAGGAGGGAGAGCAAGTAGGGGACTCTCAAAAGCATGATGAGGATCCTTACAAGCAGTCAGCTCCTAAAAAGAATAAATCTTCGGTGCTTCCAAGGATTGTCCTTCGCGATACTAACCTTGAATCCCTTTTTGATGGAGTTCCCAGCTCATCGTGTGCAATCATAGGGACACATGAACAGGTAATGTCCCTTAATTCCTTTTTTTTTTTTTTTTTTTTTTTTTTTTTAACAATGTTTGTACTTGATTTCTTACCCCACACTTTTTTTTTTGCCAGTTAGGAGAATGCGAACTGGTTGTCGGGGAAGACAATGAAAAGGACGACGATGAAAAGACTTTGGAGGCTGATGCTTTCAGCTGTAGCGAAAACTCGGTAGTTGGGCCATTGCACGATGATTCAGGAACCAAGACGCTTGAGAACACACCAGATATTACCTCCCAAGCTACGAAGGTAGATACATACCTTGGAGGTCGTACCATTGTATCACAACCTAATGCCGTTCCTACACGTTCATGTTCTACGTATCAACCTAGCAATATCGCTTCGTCTCTTGTCAAGAGGGCGATTGAAGGGTTAGGAGTTGACTTGCTGAAATTACTTAAGGAGGCCTCACTTAATCGTGTCTCTCAGGTGCATGAAGTTGCTTCATCCGTATACAAGAGCATTAGTAGTCTTAATGGTGACCCATACCCCTTAAAACCATTGTAGATTCATATGTGGGTAGTGTAAATGCGTACTTAGAATTTAAAAAGCAGCTCACTGGGTGTGTATCCGCGCATGACATAGCAACCAAAAGGGTTAAGGCAACAAAGGACCTTGAATTTGTCAAGTCCAACCTCATGACAGCAAAGCAGGATCAAAGTGATTTTGTTACTGCTTTAGCTGGTGTTAAGCAGAAAAGAGCTACTCTTGAGGCGACATTACATTCTCTTTTACAAGAAGAGTCAAGGATGGAAGGAGACTTGAAGGCTAAGAATGACGCAGTGGAAACAGCTAAGCATAAGGTGGACACAGCAGAAAAGGTTCTACATGATGTAAATTTAACTCCAACAGTAACAACTGAAGATGCAGACATGCTGCAAGATTTGCGCAGACAGGTCGAGAGTCTTCAGTCGTCACTTGATTCTTCATGTTGGATGGACAGAGATATTTAGAGACTTTTTTTTTTCTTTTTTTTTTTTTTTTTTTTTTTCTTTTTTTTTTTTAACTTTATTCTCCTAGTAATTGTGTTTAGATGACATTATTACTAGCTTTCTTTTAATAATACGACATCCCTTTTCCTTTCTGAAATGCTTATTCACTTTGTCCATTTATAATTGGCCTTTTTGTGAAGTAAGAATACTGCATTCCACCACGCATTCTATCAATAGTGATTTGCATATGCTTTTCAATAATGTTGACTGAACTTGAAATTTCAAGTTGCCTACGTACCCTAAGAAAGGGATCAAGTCATCACGTAGTTCAAAGCATTTATTTCTCAAAAGACAGATTTTTTTTTTTTTTTTTTTTTTTTTTTTTTTTTTTTGCGCCGTACACAGTTTATACTCATGCGGGCCAGGAGTGCGGTGTGCTTTTATGGATAGTATCTTTTTAGGAACTTCCCATTGATTGGACCTACACGTAATCCATCTTCGTCAACAATCTTGTAGGCACCGCTGGTGTAGACTTCACGCACGACATAAGGACCGTCCCACTTTGACGTAAACTTATTGCCAGTGCGATGACTAAGTATAATGGGTCTTCTAACCGCTAATACTAAGTCTCCAACTTGAAAGGACCGATGTCGTACTCTTTTATTAAAAGCTTTGGAGAGTCGTGCTTGATAGCATTCCATTCTTTGCTGCGCTTCGAGTCTCTTTTCATCCAACGCTTCTAGTTCTTCGAGACGCAAACGTGCATTTTCTTCATTTGTTAGGCCCTCTTGTAATGCAATCCTCAACGATGGGATCTGTTGCTCTAATGGCAAAACGGCCTCAACGCCGTAAACGAGTGCATATGGAGTGGCTTGTGTAGATGTTCTATGAGTTGTACGATACGCCCATAATGCCTCGCCAATCCTCTCGTGCCAATCCTTCTTTGACTTGGCTACCACTTTCTTAAGCAAGTTGCACAGGGTTTTGTTAAACGCCTCTGCAAGACCATTGGCTGGAGCATTGTACATAGAGGAGTTCCGTTGTTTAAAACTGAACTTCTCGCATAAGTTATCCATGAGAGAATTGTAGAAAGGCTTTCCATTATCGGTAATGATGTATCTGGGAACACCATACCGAAAGATGATGTTAGTCTTGATGAAATCAACGACAGTTTCCTTTTTCACTTCTCTGAGCGGGACAGCTTCAGCCCATTTTGAGAAATAGTCGGTTGCCGCCAAAATGTACAAGTGACCTCTAGATGATTTTGTCAGAGGTCCAACTACATCAAGTCCCCATGCTTCAAATGGCCAGGAAGCGATAGTAGGGTGTAAGGGTTCTGGTGGTTGATGGATAAAGTTTGCATAAAACTGACAAGCTTGACATCTTTTCGCATATTCCATGCAATCTTTCACCATAGTAGGCCAATAATAACCCATTCTTTTCACACGAAAGTGAAGCTTTGGTCCAGACTGATGGGCCCCACATATTCCAGAGTGCGCTTCCTCCATAGCTTGAGTTGCTTCAACTTCTCCAAGGCAGCGTAGAAATAGTCCTTCAAAAGAGCGTCGAAACAAGGTATCTTTGTAGTATTTGAACCGTGGGGCTCGCCGCTTTATCTCAGTCTTGTGACGTAAGTCCTCTGGAAGTTTTCCATGCTCCAAGTAGTCGATGAGAGGTCTCCGCCAATCGTCTGCTTCAATGGCTAAAACTGAGATTAGGTTGACCTCCTCTAACGTGCAATCGAGTAAATGGGGTAACACCCACCGTTGGCACACAGGAATGTCGATCTTTTCATCTTCCAATAATGCTAGCGTTGTAGCCAAGTTCGCCAAAGCATCTGCCAGTCGATTATCCTTTCTAGGGACATGTTCCAACACGACACTATCAAACTTTTCCAAAAGATGAGAAGCATATCGAAAGTATGGCACCAAGTCATCTTTTCTAACTTCGTAGTCTTTGAGAAGCTGGTTGACAACTAACTTTGAATCACCATAGATCTCTAAGTCAGGAATTTTTATTTCTACTGCCATTTCCAGGCCAATGATTAAAGCTTGATACTCGGCAACATTGTTAGAGCACCTTTCACCGAGTGTAAAAGCGTATGTAAAAATTTGCCTTTGTGGTGAAACCAAGACTATGCCTGCCCCCGCTCCATCAAACCGTGATGCTCCATCGAAAAACATCATCCATGGGGGAAGTATATCAATGAATAGTACATCTTCATCAGGAAAATCTTCTGAGATTTCCCAATCAGCTGGGATTGGGTGCTCAGCCAAGAAATCTGCTATAACTTGTCCTTTGACGGCCTTTCGAGGGACGTAAATGATTTCAAATTCATTGAATAAGATTGACCATCGTGCAAGTCGTCCTGAAAGAACTGGTTTGGACATGACGTACTTTATAGGATCGGCTCTTGCCACTAAGTGAACTGTGTGAGCTAAAAAGTAATGTCTTAACTTCTGTGATGCAAAGACCAATGCTAAACATGTCTTTTCAATAGGAGAATACTTTAGCTCTGTCACAGTCAAGCGACGACTCAAGTAGTATAATGCTTTTTCCTTGCGCTCTTCATTCTCTTGCGCAAGGAGAGCCCCAAGTGACTCTTCTTGCGCAGCAATATAAAGTACAAGCGGCTTTCCTACTATGGGAGCTCCTAACACTGGGGGATTAAGCAAGTACCTCTTTATGTTATCCAAAGCATTCTGACAAGCTTGATCCCATATGAAAGGTACGTCCTTCTTCATAAGACGACTGAAAGGTTGGCATCGTCCAGCTAAATTTGAAATGAATCTGCGAATAAAAGCGAGTTGACCTTGTAAGCTTCGTAATTCATGCAAATTCTTAGGTGGTGACATTTTTTGAATAGCATCAATTTTGGCTGGATCAACTTCAATGCCACGATGTCGAACAATGTAGCCCAAGAATTTTCCTGAAGTAACGCCGAAAGCACACTTAAGGGGATTCATTTTAAGTTGATATTTTCTCAACCTATTGAACACCATACGCAGATCATGAAGATGGTCTTCCCTATTCTTGCTTTTGACTACCAAGTCATCAACGTAGCACTCCACATTTTTATGGAGCACGTCGTCAAAGATCTTTTGCATTGCGCGTTGGTAAGTAGCCCCTGCATTCTTAAGACCAAATGGCATAACTTTGTAACAATAAATGCCTTTTGGGGTCCGAAAAGCAGTCAACTCTTCATCTGTAGGGGTCATCCGTATTTGATTATAACCTGAGAAACCATCCATAAAGGAAAGAGCTTCATGTCCTGTAGTTGCATCGACTGTCAGTTCAGCAATAGGAATAGGAAAGTCATCTTTAGGACAAGCATTGTTTAGGTCGCGAAAGTCGACACAAATGCGTATTTGTCCATTCTTCTTTTTCACCGGGACTATACTTGAGATCCAAGTGGGGTACTTTACTTCTCGAATAAACCCTGCTTCAATCAACTTATTGATTTCTTCTTCTATTTTTGGAACAAGCTCTGGTCTAAAGAAACGTTGAGCTTGTTTGACTGGCCGTGCTCCATGTTTGATTGCAAGGTTATGTACTGCAATTTTGGGGTCTAGACCTGGCATTTCTTTGTATGTCCAAGCAAACACATCCTTATATTCAACCAACAATTCAAAGTATTTTTCCTCTTCTGAAGGCTCCAATAGCGTGCTGATTAAGATTGGTCTAGGTTCTTCTATTGTCCCTAAATTCAGCTCCTTGAGCTCGTCGACAGTAGGTTGCCCCCCGTCTTCGAGTATTGAGGGTGCTTCATTAACATCATCCCCGATGGAGTCGTCATCGCCTGCCTCCTCGAATGTAATATGATAAGATGATGTATAAGCTACTTCTTCATTGTCGGCTTCTTGGTTCCCAACATCATCTTGGTTTGTCAACACGATGGTTCGCCGTTTAGCTTTCAACACATCATCCATACTTACATCTAGCTTGGTAGTGCGCTTCATGCGAGAGGGAATCAAACTCCGAGTTTCAGTATCTTCCTTTCTTTCAATTTCGATCCTTTCAGGAACGTCATTATTACGCCTCTTTGTAAGCCAACAATTTGTTTTGGTGATTCGAGAGAAGACTGAATTTCGTAATTGAGGGGTTTGATTTTCCTCCATTTGATTGTAAGTACCCAGCCTATTAAAAGCAGATGTGCGGGACATAAGTCTCGTATAAGAGGGTGAACGATCTTCATTTGGTACACGCTCACCCAACCTATCGAAGACAGAAGTATGCGAAGATGATGTTCCAATGCGGTCAAACACCGAAACACGAGAAGTATGTTGGGAATTTTTCTCGTCATCAATTTCTTCTACCGTAATGTACCGGGCATTTACTTTCTTGCTTCTTCCTCTAACTGGAATACGAATAGGTTCATCAGGGGTAAATCCTAGACCAGTTTTGGGCAAGGTAATCATGTGTCCTTGTTGTCTCAACTTATTTTGAGTTTCGGTGAGACCATGCACCTTCTCTCCTGTAGATTGAGGGTTAAGGACTCCAAGGGGTGTAGGATTCGAGAAATCATATCCCGACTTTACCATTAACTTATATGCCTTTGGATCAAACCCTTCAATTGTTCTTTTATCAGGGAGTGCTCCATGTTCTGTTGCTATTCCAGATGGTTTAACGAACCCTTTTAAAGGAGTTTTCAACGATTCATCTCGTTCAACCTTGGTAAGCGGGATAGTTAAATTTTCTTTTAGCAACTGAATGTCTTCTGGCTTTGCTCCTACGAGAGATTTTCTTTTTTCCTTCTCATCCTTAGAGAATTCAATGAAAGGTGACTCTCCCTTTTTACGACAAGACAATGGAACATACTTGAAAATCAGTGATGAGGTCTTGACACTTGCCGATGATTCCAGCTCTTGCGGCAGAACAACCCTTGAAAGATCATCACTCTCGTTTGCCGTAGCGTTAGTGGGAGGAACTTCTACACATTTATCTTTTTTGTGCTCGCCATTTTCTTTTGAAGAAGTTTTTATGGAAAGAGCCTCTGATGATGCGTTAGTATCAGTGTCGATGTAAAACTTTGCATCAGCAAAGTGAGCTTCAGCCTCGGTGAATGGCTTCATATCTCCTATCACTGTCTTTACGCCACCTTTATTGAACTTCAAGCACTGATGAAGAGTCGATGGGATGACTCCGTTCCAGTGGGTCCAAGGTCGGCCTAATAACAAGTTATATGATGTCTTCGCATCGATCACGTGAAATAAAGTTTCTGCCTCTAATTCTCCAACTGTGAGAATGACACGAATCATTCCAATTGCTCGTTGGCCTCCTTGGTTAAATCCTTGTATGATGAGACGACTAGAAGATAGTTCGTCGATTGTTATACCAAGGCGTTTCATGATGAATTTTGGCATGATATTTACCGCTGATCCTCCATCAATGAGAATGCGATTAACCTTTTGTTCTCTTATGAAACCCGAAACAAAAAGTGGTCTATTATGAAGTTTTGACCCTAACTGCAGGTCCTCATCAGTGAAAGTAATTGCTGCACAGCAAGATGCACAAGAGCTCGGACTAACATTATCGTCTCCAAGCTTACTAATAACGGCAGCATGTTTGTTTGGCTCTTGTAGCACTTGAACTAGCGCAGAGCGCACCTGTTGTGGAAATTGTGAAGCCTCGTGAAGACTAAACTTTGCTGGTAAACTTTGAAGCGTCTTTGACACTTCAACTTGTTCATTTACATGCACAATGTCGATACTAGAAGTTTGCATCTGCTCATTTTCAGAATCATCTTCAGTATCAGCTTCTTGGGCAGAAATTGCGTAAGTTGTCACAACTAGGTTATCATTGAAATACCCCTTAGGAAAATATTCCCGCAAAGTAGCGAAACTTGGCGGCTGTTGTAACACATCATTAACATGTATCTCACTTTTACCCACTGCTTCTTGTTATTCTTCTTTGGGCGCCAAAATGTATTTCTCTTTTGAAGCACTCTATCTTCATTGACAGTGGGTTGCACGAGTACTTGTTGCTTTCGTGCCTTTCTCCTTGTAACAAGGGTCCATCCTTCATCGTCTTCTTTCGTTGATTCTTTATGAAAGACGGGACAGTTCAGCTGGCATTCTGGTGACAGTGGAATTTGCACCGGCTCAAAAGAGCCAAACTGGATTGACCTGACACTTGCCCCCAGTGTGGGGAATGATGGTTGCTTTTGAGAGCGTTGTGTATACGCGTCATTTGGAGGCTGAGAAACGACGGCAGCATGATTTGACGCTGCTACTTCTTCTGTGTCCAACAGGATTTTGCCTTCTTTAGCCAAATTCATGATAACCTCTTTGAGAATAAAACACTTTTCAATGGGATGACCGACAATGCGATGATATTTGCAATATTTTGGGTCATTCACACGTCCCATCTCATTGGGTCGTTTGCATTCTGGGAGTTGAATCACCTTCTTCTCGAGCAAGTACTCCAATATGCCTAGTACGTCAGCATCTGGAAAAGGGTACTCCTTTTCCTGCAACTCTTTTAGAGTTGATCGTTGCTTTTGACTTTCACGGGGTTGGTCTTGTTTCTTTACTACTTCCATTTTATCCTTTGAGGGGATCTTTACGGGAACAGTAGTCACCACCATAGACTCTTTTGCTGCAGTCTTGCTCGTTTTGTCATTTTTCTTCACATCTTTCACCTCCTTACGTTGTTCCACAACGGGAGGATTTTTACCACCATGATTAGCAATGCTAATTTCCATGTCATGCGCACGTGTTGCCAGTTCTTCAAAGGTACGTGGTTTTATACCTTGAAGGATATAAAGGAGGCCCCAGTGCATACCTTGCATACACATCTCAACGGCAGATACTTCAGTGAGTCGGTCTTTACAATCTAGACTAAGTGACCGCCATCGGTTGATAAAGTCCACCACGGGTTCGTCTTTCCATTGCTTGGTACTGGTGAGCTCGATCATGCTAACCGTGCGACGAGTGCTGTAAAAGCGATTCAGAAATTCTCGCTCCATCTGTCCCCAACTATCAATTGATTGTGACTCCAAGTCGGTGTACCAATCAAAAGCATTGCCTTTAAGGGTGCGGACAAACTGCTTGACGAGAAGATCCCCTTCAGTTCCAGCGTTGTTGCATGTTTCAACAAAGTGGGCGACATGTTGCTTAGGGTTTCCCTTTCCATCGAACTGTTGGAACTTAGGAGGTTGGTATCCCGCAGGCATCCTCATGTCGTCAATCCTTTTCGTGTAAGGCTTTGAATACATGAGATTACTTTGAGGAGCGCCGCCATATTGTGCTCTTATTGTATTTGTTATCATGTCATGGAGCTGTTGGACAGATAACGCACCAACGGATGTTGAGGTAGCAATTTGCTCTCCCTCTGGTTTAGTAGGCGGCACCTGTTGGTCATCCGATGTGGATGTAATTAGAGGTGTAAATCCAGGAGGGTGTTTCTGGCTTTGGCTTGACTCCCCTATGTTTTGACCCTCCAACTTGTTCATCAAAGAAGCTATTTGTAAGTCCTTTTCTTCAACAGTCCTCGTAAGTTGTTCAATTGCACGAGCCATTGTAGCTAGTTGCTCTTCGATTGAAGTTGTATTGGTCATCATGACTGGCATCTCCATTGTGTAGGAAGACGTATTAGAGTTTGTGCGCTTTGGGGAAGTAAACTTTTTCAGGCTACTTGGAGATGACCCTGAGGACGAATCTGAGTCTGATTCAGCATCTGAGACCGAGCGAGATGAAGATGCTGACAAGTTCTTCGCGGCATCATCCTTTGTAACAACTGGAAGTTTCTTGGGTTGCAACATGTCATCCGTTTTTGTCCCTATAGGATCAGTGTTGACAACCGCGCGGGCCTTCACTTGTGCTAATTTCACCGAAGTGACTTGACCACCAGCAGAGGTAGCAACTTTTGTTTTGCTACGGGTGATTGGCCCTGAGGAGACGCTATCGGTGCTCTTCGCAGAGGAGTTACTATTGCTACTTGCAGTAACAACGTTCTTGCCACTATTCTTGGTATCTTTGGGAAGTTGAACCTTCTTAGATGCCATTGAATGTTGCTAGAGTAGGATTTTGATACTTTGATGTAGGAGAAAGAGATGAAAGGCAGAGAGGTCCCACCGGGCGTGCCAGAAATTTGTACACAACAAATTTCAAGTATAGAAATAACGAGAAAATTGAGGAACAAATATGATTTTATTGATTTCAGAAAATATGAGTACAATCTCTGTATAATTCTTTTACAATGAAAAGAAAATTCCTTTGATTCGATCTCCTTGATTGTTCACGATTCAAGGGCTTCTGGAGCTTGTTCTTGAACCGTAGATTTGTCCTTCAAATCTTCACGCTGGATGAAGTACTTGTAGGGGAGCTTGAACGAGGGCCGGGGCTTGATCTCGAACAAACGAACGATTAATCTTCCTTCAACTTCTCGAAGAACGGATTAAACAGACTTGACTTGAATCTGAAGAACAACAAACTGTATGTTTGTTCTTCAGAAAGGCTTGGGTGATTTGAATGTAAGAGAGAGCTCTCAATTTTTGTGGAGAAATCTCAACTTATTGAAAGGCCAAAAGTCCCTTCTACATGGGTAGAGACCCCTATTTATAGGCTTAGGGTATAGAGTTTTAATTGGTGACTCAATACATCCTAACCGTGGATTTGAAGTCCTCCTTTGAGATTTTGACATGTGTCACCACTTTAGAGACCATTATTTATATGGTTTCATGTGGTGTATATGACACATGTCACAAATAAATTGGTCCACTTGTATCTTTAGGGCCCACATTTGAAAAAATTTTGACTTCTTAATTTTGACTAATTGTAATAATTAAAATAAATTAATTATTAATTAATCAATTGGTAATTAAATAATTACCAAAATTTTAATGTCTACAATTAAGATCATTTTGAAATCTAAAAAATATATACGTCGTAAAATGACCAAATTGCCCTTGAAGCTTACATATAAGAAGTTAACATTGTTAAAATCAGCAATTAATACGGGATGATCAACCCCTAGATTTTTTGATGTTCTGGATCCAATGGTAGGGTCCATTTGGCCTGAATATATTTATAAAATGACTATTTTGCCCTTTAAGTTTCAAAATGTCATAACTTGTTAAGACTAAACTAGAATTGAATGCCGTCAGAGCCTGTGAGGTCATATTTAGGATAAAGAACATTTGGGACCTAAAAAGTACATAGATGATAAAATGACCAAATTGCCTTTGGGGTTTACATATACGAAGTTAATTTTGTTAAAGTCTTCAAATAATACAGAGTTGTCTACCTCCGAGATTTTTCGACGTTCTGGATCTAATGGCATAGTCCATTTGACTTGAATATATTTGTAAAATGACTATTTTACCCTTAAAACTTTAAAATGCCATAACTTGTTAAAATAAAATCAAAATTTAACGTTGTCAAAGCATGTATTTTCATGAATATATTTGTAAAATGACTATTTTGACCTTATATATTTAAAAACCCATAACTTGTTAAGATTTAACCAGAGTTGATCATTTTACAATCTATGTATTTTTTAGTCATTTTGATTTAATCTTAACAAGTTATGGCATTTTGAATTTTTAAGTAAAATAATCAATTTGCCCTTATGTATTCAAGTCAAATAGACCCCTGCATTGGATTTAGAATGTCGAATAATCTTAGGGTAAGTCACCCCGTATTATTTTAATACTTTTACAATTTTAACTTATTACAAGTAAGCTCCAAGGGCAATTTGGTCATTTTACCATATATATACTTGTACGTCCTCAAATGTTCTTCATCTTAATATGAGCTCACAGGCTCTGACGACGTTCAATTCTAGTTTAATGTTAATGCGTTATGGAATTTTGAAGTTTGAAGGGCAAAATAGTCATTTTACAAATGAATTTAGACCAAATGGACCCTGTCATTGGATCCACAATGTCGAAAAACCTTGGGATAGGTCACTCTGTATTATTAGATGACTTTAACAATGTTAACATCTTATATGTAAGCCCCAAGGGCAATTTGGTCATTTTACGATCTAATACTTTTTAGGTTCCAAAATGTTCTTCATAATAATATGAGTTCACAAGCTTTGACGACATTAAATTCTGATTTTATTTTAACAAGTTATAGCATTTTAAATTTTAAGGGCAAAATGGTCATTTTACAAATATACTCAGGTCAAATGGACCACACCATTAGATTCAGAACGTCAAAAAACCTTAGAGTAAGCCACTTTGTATTATTTGAAGACTTTTAGCAATGTTAACTTCGTATATGTAAACCCCAAGGGCAATTTGGTCATTTTACCATATATGTATTTTTTAGGTCCCCAATGTTCTTTATCCTAAATATGACCTCACAGGCTCTGACGGCGTTCAATTCTAGTTTAGTCTTAACAAGTTATGACATTTTAAAATTTAAAGGGCAAAATAGTCATTTTACAAATATATTCAGGCCAAATGGACCTCACCATTGGATCCAGAACATCGAAAAACCTCGGGGTTAATCATTCTGTATTAATTGATGATTTTAACAATGTTAGCTTCTTATATGAAAGCTCCAAGGGCAATTTGGTCATTTTACGACGTATATATTTTTTAGATTCCAAAATGGTTTTCATAATAATATGTGCTAATAGACTTTGACGACGTTAAATTCTGATTTTTTTTTTAACAAATTAGGACATTTAGAAGTTTCAAAGGCAAAGTAGTCATTTTACAAAGTAGTTATAAAATTTTGACACAAAAATATAGTTTACCAAACGCATTTTTTTTTCTCTCTTTTAAAAAAAAAAAAACAAAGTTACCAAACGCATTTTTTTTTCTTTCTTTAAAATAAACACAAAAAATTTTAATACTAAAACAAAAAAATGAAATGGTTATCAAATGGTTGACCATTTTCAACCCATTTTCTAACTGTATATTTTATTTGTTCAACCCATTTTCAACCTACAATGACTTTTGCTAGATTCAAAGTGGTTATTCTTCAGGTTGGCTTGGGTGGATTGGGGCATCCAAAACTATTTTGTCAGGCCTAATGTAAACACACCCAAACATACACAAGATTCTATGTAAAATCTGTGTTGTTGATAATATGTATTTCTCTTTTTTTTCATAGTAATATTTAGCGTTAGTAGTTTTGAACTGTTTTCACTCATTTTTTGTGCTGTGATAGCTTTGTCATTTTACTTTTATAGCTCAAGTCCATATATTCGGAAATGGATCAAGATACTCTCAGAGATATAATACATTCACTTATTTGGTGGCCTCAGATAGGTCAATTTGATTGAAATTTAAGGTGGTATTGGGAGATATTCATACTTTTTGAATTATTTTGGATTTTGGCTAATGAGTAATGATAGATGCACAACGAAATGCACAACCTGCTTTAATTTGTTGGACCTCGTGCTGAAAAAGCTGTACACTCTTTTTTTTTTTTTTTCTTTTTGTGTGTACAGACTTTTCAGCACGAAGTCCAACAATTTTAAGCTGGTTGTGCATTTCGTTGTGCACTTTTTTTGTGCATCTAGAATTTCCGTTGGCTAATTTGCTTGATCAGTCTATATAGAAACAAGTAGCAAGTTCTGTGTTAGGTGGATTTGTTATGCGTACCAATTGGTTCATACGACGTGCATAGCATGGGTTATCGTGCTACATGCGATTTGTTAGACCGATTCATACATATTTTTGGGTATGATATTTTGTATTATAAAGATTATAATTTTACCATGCAAGGTTTTGAATCCTAAGGGAACTGGAAAGTTAAATTCCAAATAAGTGCAATAATATGAGTTTTGCTATTTCAACACCATTTACATAATGAAACCATTATAACTCATTTGTTCTTGCTGCACTTATGCTGTGAACTAGGTGTTGTTCAGTTTGTTCTTTTACTTGGAATTCAATCTTTTCTGTTGATAGCTCCCCTTTACGGACCGACAACAACTCTGCTCTCTTCTTACCCGTTGAGGACAACTCAGATCAAATGGGGATGTTATCCATTGTGGACAACTCAGATTAAACAGGGCTGTTGTGGTGAAAATGAAGGATGGTAAATTGAATGCTAAGGTAGATAGGCATGAAAGTTGAATAATTAGATTCTCAGATGATTGGTTAAACCATTCCTGTTTCTGGTTTAGATTATTTCGGCTTCACCACCGTTGGGTATCTATTATTGTATAATGTACTCTGTTTTTTTGGTTTTGTTCTAGAATTTGAGATTTGGTTCAGATTCAAAAACTTGCATCTAAATTGTTTGTGTAAATTTTTTTGGCTAGACAAAATTTATTGCCTGATTTAAAAATACACTACTAAGTGATTGTTTATCAAAACCAACTCAATAGTTAAGTTTTTGCTTTGAACTTCATAAGTGCATTGATAAATCCCGGTGCATTGCACGGGTTGTCGACTACTTAGATATATAAAAGAGAAAGCAAAAAACCTTCTCTCATGAAGCCATGTGGCACCCTCTACATTTTTTCCTTTATTTTTCCTTTTTTCTGTTTTTTTTGCACAGATGTACTTCTAAATTAGAGTGGCTTCATTCATTTCACATCAACTTTTGATCTTCTCATTGACTGGGTTCATTCAATATACCACTTCAACTCTTCCTCTTTCTCTATCTAAGATTTCCAAATGGATTCTTCTTTTCCCTATAACGTAAATTACCAGACCCTCATTTTAATCCATCCCCTTACCCTCAGGGTTAGACTATATGATGTTGTCACTATTCTTCTAAAAGGAATTCATTATATATACGTACACCCAGGTGGCCTGTATTGCTATGTTTTTATGTTCTTCATATACGTATTTATGTTTTCAAGTTCTATGCTTGACAATTAATCGAGACAAGTAAGATTTTCATTTTAGAATTATAATTATAATTTTGCTTTATTGAATTTTGTCATAATTTGTCGAACGTTTTTATACATTGCATTCGATATTTGAATTGTAATTTTGCTTAATTAGTTTCGTAATGTAGTGAAAACGGACTCAATTACTCCGTATATCTTTCTAAGCAATATGGACTACGAAGAAAATAGTTGTTACTATTCATTCATCCAAAGGTATTATTATTTTTAATTTTATCTTTTACAAAGTTTAGAATTGTGATTATCCTCATTTTACAGGCCCTTATTTGTTTACTTTAGCACTCAACAGCAATAGGATTTTCCAAGCATTGTTTTTATGCTTCTAGAGTTGTATGTGATCTTCATCTGATACCAAAATTAAGTTATGGGTTAAATGTATTTTGCACCCTTAAACTATATCATGTTTTGCATTTTGATATCTAAACTATTTTTTTTGCATTTTGGTCTCTCAACTATCATTTTGTGGCAGTTTGCCCCCTCTATCACTTTTAGCGTCACTTTTGGTGTCACTAAAAAGTGACCTTTTTCGTCACTAAAAGTGATGGAGGGGGCAAACTACCACAAAATAATAGTTGAGGGACCAAAATGCGAAAAATGATAGTTTGGGGACCAAAGTACGAAACATGATATAGTTTGAGGGTGCAAAATGCATTTTACCCTTATGGTTATTCTTCTTCTTTTTCTTCCCTTTTGTAAGATTATGGTCATTATCAAAAGGATATATTTGGCTATGAGATTTACAAAAGTCCTCATAGACAGTGGCGGACCCAGAACTATAATTCAATGGGGGCGAAGTTTTTATGGAGGTTCAGGGGCGCGCCCTCGACCGAAATTTTTTTTGTAGCAATAGTATAATTTTAAGTGATTTTTTTCCATAAGTTTCGTGTATATATGGGTATTGAAAATTTTGTGTTTTTTTGTCTATCTCACGGAAAGTGAGCAAGAGGAGGGTTTTTTTTTTTTCGCTAAACAGGAGTAAGAGGAGATTAATGGTGGATACGGGGTCTTTGAGTCTTTCGAGGGCTTCTGCGAAACTTCAAATTTCATCTGCGTGGGAACATTTTTTATTTTTGTTTTTTAGAAAATGTTGTGTGGGACACTAGGGTACTCTAGGTGGTCTTTGTTTTACTTTTGGGTCTTTTATTATATCACATATACATATATACACACAATATAATTAAAATACAATGGAATTAAGAGTGGGGAACAAGTTGTCAATTAAAACCGTGTCAAAGCTTTTAAAAGTTTTAAAATTTACAAAAGAGTAATGCTATGCTTCCCAAATTTCTATTTCAAAAGTACTTGTCAGATGACCTACAGTGGGGCGAGATAAACAACTTCCGATCAAAATTTAACTGGCCCCATTGTATTTGACCTAACCTCATTGCCACATCATTTGGAAAACACTTTTGGGATAAAAAAAATTGAGAAGTATATCATTACTCTTTACAAAATGCCCAAGAATTAATAGAAAATCTTAATAAAAATTCACATTTTTTTAAAACTATCATATATAACCTACTTTTTTCCGAAAGTTCAGTGGGGGCGGCTGCCCCCGCTCACCCCCACTGTAGGTCCGCCCTGCTCATAGAGTGTTGTACTAAAATAAAAATTATATTTTCACATAATACAATCTTATATTTACCGCATAAACACATTGTTTAGAATTATAATAATACAAACAAAAAATAAAAATCTCTTAATCAGTTGGCACAATATATAGTTGACAATATGAACCATAAAATGTTTGAAAGCATATGAACCGAAAAAATATTGAAAACTGCCTGTACCCGTGCATAGCATGGGTGATCGCCTAGTATGCATATATATATATATATAGATATTATATATTAAAAAATATAAATTTAAAAATGTCAATTAATATAGTTGTTCAAGCATATTTTTTTTCTAACATCATCTTAATAATTAATCGAACATATTTCTCTTTTTCGTACACATAAAAAAAATGCATTGCATTTTTTCTGCTAAATCCAATGCACGTGCCTTGCACAGGCCATCTTCCTAGTATTATATTATCGATACTATACTATAAAAAAGCCTACGATGGAATATTTCTAGATGCCAATTTAATTTGAACTTAATGGTCATTTTGCCTAAAATGGAATATTCTCTAGATGCCAAATTAATTTGGTCTTAATGGTCATTTTGGGTTTATAATTTGGTTGTTTGGTAATTACACATCACATCTATCTACCTCAAGTTACTATAGAATAGTATTTGAGTCTTGTTTGACAAATTTTGTTTGGGCCTTAAGGCATCTTTCAAGGAACCTTTGCATTACCAAACAAGTCTCAAATGAATTTTGTAGATTAAGGCTTGTTTGCAAGACTTGTTTGATCCTTAAGACATCTTTTAATGAACTTTTAGAATTATAAAACAAGCCTTAAGTTACTTTTGTAAATTACACTTTTGTGTACATACATACATACATACATACATACATATTATAATTTATTATGCTTCTTAATGTATTTAAAGTGTGTACAATTATAAGTTTAATTATCAAATTATATTTTTGCCTTTTGTTATTACCCTTGTGTGCATATGTATACATATTGTACAATATTATATATATACATGTACTATTTTATTGTATTATTAATATTACTAATTTGCTTTTTGTAATTTGTTAAAGTTGAAAGGGTGTACAATAATAAATTGAATAACCAAATTACCATTTTGTTAAATTGAATTACCAAATTACCAAATTACCCTTGTGTGCATATGTATACATATTGTATAATATTATATATACATGTACTATTTTATTGTATTATTAATATTACTAATTTGCTTTTTGTAATTTGTTAAAGTTGAAAGGATGTACAATAATAAATTGAATAACCAAATTGCCATTTTGTTAAATTGAATTACCAAATTACCATTTTGACTTTATAAATTACCCGTTTGTATATACTAGCGTTGGGCCGTGCTCATGTGCCCTGCCTATAGGCGGGATAGGCAGTCGCCAAGGGCCCCATATTTTGTTCATATTTTGCTCTTTAAAAGGGCCCCGAAAAATAGTGTGTAGGGCCCAAAATAAAAGTTTTATCTATAATATGTTGAACCAATTATAAAAGAGTCGCAGCAAATACTGGAAAAAAATAAATAATTGTATGTGCCCCATTATAATCCAACCCACCCTAAATATTTAAACTAATAGTACTTATCTTCTCACTTTTTTGTTTAGCTCAACCTAAATTATTTTAGGTTGGATCAAGCTTAATTTATAAATTATTATCATAGATAAGCTCTTAACAATTATTATCAATAAAAAGTAATAATATGAACACATGTGGAATTACAAAAGGCCAAAGAGGCTAGTGGAAGGAGAAGAAAATCATAATCAATACATACAATAAGGATTACAATTACTAAACCCCTGAATTCTAAAAAATGACCCAAAAAAAAAAAACTCACAAATCAACACTATAAGGTTTATAACATGTTTGATATAGAAATTATATACGCAAACATGTATAAAATGACCCAAAAATTTTCGCTTCGGGGGCGCTACTCCCGAACCCTCGTTGTTTAAAGGGGCCCGGCTTTCAATGTTCGCCTAGGGCCCCCAATTTGTCAGGACCGGCCCTGGCCGTGCTATGCATGGGTGTCATTGATTTTTATTTTATTTTTTTATAAATTTATTCGAGAAGTCTGAAAAAAAATTAATTAAAAAACGTGAAAAAATAAAATATATAGTGGGAGAGAGGGGGTTACAGTGAGTGTGAGGGAAGTTATTATAAAAATATGAGAATGTAGCAGACATGTTTTTTTTGTTTCTTTTTGTTTTACATTTTGAATATTTTTTTATTTTCAATATCTACATATATACAGTTGTGTCAGGGAGTCTCTAAAGAGGGCGCCCTCCCATTAATAAAGAGAGGACCTCTGTTTTCGCTGTCAGATCGTGTGTTAATGTCATGTGGCATTAAAATAGAGATTCTTCCTTTATTAAAGGAAGGACGCCCTCTTTAGAGACTCTCTGAGAGTTGTGTATCTATATTATACTATTGTTTAGTAATGCCATGTGGCATCCCAACAATATGGGAGCTCCACGTGGCAACCTACATTGCTATTTATAGATATATAGATCTATAGATATACATATTATAACTTATTATTATTTATGTATTTAAAGTGCGTACAATTATAAATTGAATTACCAAATTACCATTTTTCCTTTTTGTAAATTGCCTTGTGTGTATAAATATACATGTGTATTATTTTATTAGATTGTTAATATATAAAACTTGAATTACCAAATTTTAATTATGCATTTAAAGTGTATATAATTATAAATGAATTATCAAATACCCATTTGTCTTTTTGTAAACTACCCTTGTGTGTATAAATATACATATATTATTTCATTATAACAATATTCTATATATATGTATAAAAATTGAACATATTATTATATACATAAAATTGAATAAAAGTATGTACACTTATAATTTGAATAACAAAATTACCCTTATGTTTTATGGAATTATCTTTTTGTTTCTATTCCTTAAAGAAAAGAGCCTTAAAGCTTAAAGCGTCTACAATTATGAATTCCCTTTTATTAATTGAATTACCAAAAATTCTTTTACATTCTGTAAATTACCCTTATGTGCGTGTGTGTGTATATAAGGTAAAGTGAATTATCAAATTACCTTTTTGCCTTTCATAAATTACCCTTTTGTATATATATTTGTGTGTGTGTGTATATATATATTTATTTATTTATTTATACGTTAAAGAAAGGAGCTTAAAAGGATAAAGTATGTACAATTATAAATTGAATAACCAAATTACCCTTGTGCTTTTTACAAATTACCCTTTTGTTAAGTTGAATTACCAAATTTCCCTTTGGCATTTTGTAAATTATTGTTTTTGTATATATATATGTTGTAGTGACCCAGAAATTTAAAAAAGGTTTAATTTTATTTTTGTCGGAGAAAAATACCAGTTTTGAATTTTGGGCAGTGTAATTTTTTACCTGTATGTGTGGGTGGAGGCGTGAGCTCAACCACATGGGATAGACTCCCATGTTGAACTTGGACCCAAAGCAATTTACTTGTGCAGTGTGTGCGTGTGAGCAGTGTGTGTGTGAGAGGCTTAGGCTTGAAGCCTCTTGGAGGCCAAGCAACAGATTTTATATATATATACACACACCTCTCACTATCAACTCTCCACTGTCTCACTTTCTCTCATCTTAACTCTCTGCTCTCTCTCTCCCGGCTTATATATAAATATATATGCAGACATATATATACATAGAGATAGATAGTTACATATATACATACACAAACATGTATATATTCATGGAGGTTGAATTCAAAGCTTTGGGTATTGGATTTCTCGTCATATCTTTCTGTAATTGATTTGGGTAAGGTTCCTACACCATTTTTTTTAGTTGGATTTCAGTTCATATATACACACACACATAGAGATATACATTCAGTGAGTAATTGAAATCAAACTTGATTTCTTATTTGGGAATTCTCTGTAATTCTCTATAAAATCAATTTGGTAAAACTTTCTTTTGTAATAATTCAGTTTTTAATTCATTTTTTATAAATTGATGATATATATAGATATATATATATAAAGAATTTCATATATATATATATAGTTAAGGGTCCGAAATTAGCGGGCAGAAAAACAGTCATGGAAACGTGATTTCTATATATCAAAAGAAAGGTTTCGATCCCACGAGGCACCCTTTTGAATTTCAAAGGCTAATTCATAGCAGTTGCGACGAACGATCGAATTAAAGTTTTGTCACCGTTTGGTTTTTCAATAAAATCGAGAGCTGCGTTTGATTTCAATAAAATCTAATTTTATATTTGGAATCTACGCGGAAAAACGAAGAGTTTCATATATTGAAAGTCATGTTTGGATTAAGTTTTCAAAATGGGTAAAAACCAACCTTTGATTTCAAAACAGGGGAAAAATAAGGAAGAAGACGACTCTGTGACATCTCGCGCGCGCAACCCGCGCGAGCGGCCCGCGCGCTCGACCAAGCAAAATTTTGAAAACTGTTTTAAATTTGAAACTGTGGCCTTTCTGTGACAATTCATCCGCGCGACGCGCGATGCCTCGCGCGACCTCAGGCAGTTTGGTGAAATCTTCTGTTTTGTTGTATTTAAGTCTGTTACGAGCTAAGGGACCTTGTACCCTAAGCTTTAAGAGTTGTACTTTGCCTTTGTAGTAGTTGTACTCATGCTTTGAGGTGTTGTACCTCACTAATATACGCACATTATTGTATATTGAGATTTGTAACAGATTGAGCAGTTCCGATTTCTATTCTGATTAATTATTCAGTCTATCCTCAGTGAACGGTAGTTCCGTATAACCCTCAATAAAGTTGTATAACATGTTAATAGTGTATTTACATGTTTACTTAAGCTGCTATGCCTTAAATGGTTAATTGAGTTGCTATGCTTACGTGTTTACCTGGGTGATTTCAGCATGTCTATTGTGTTGCTTTAATCGATAGCATGTTTTGATATGTAATTTATGAAATGTTGAATATGTCTTGATGCTTAGAGCTCGCATATGTCATATCATTTCATAAGCATGAGCATGAATACGAAAATCACGAAAATAATTTTGGGATGAAAGACCTTAGAGGCTTTCAATTTTTGAAAAGGGAAGACCTTAGAGGCTTCCAGGTTTTAAAAAGGGAAGACCTTAGAGGCTTCCATGCATAAAACCCTCTAGGAGGGATTTTGTTTTGAAAGATAGAAATCCCGGATTTGTGGGTAGGCGTGTGAGATGGGTACCACTAGGAACTCGAATTGCGGGATGTGCTGCAAGAAACCCCCGTAACGGTAAAGGCTAGGCCTCCGTGTAATTCGTAAGGCCCAAAGTCCCGCACGTTTGAGGCTAGGCCTACGTGGACGGGAAGCCCATGGTCCGGGTAATGATATTGACGATTGAGGGTGAGTGTTTGAAAATGCACGAAAAGTGATTTTCATACATGACATTGGCATTCATTGTACTCACGCATGTTATATAACAGATGTTATTGTGCGGTTATATGACTATACGAGCCTTTTGGCTTATGGACTATTAAACCTTTCTTTCTGGTGATATAGATAAGGGTAAGGTCCCCAAGAATTGATGAACTTCCGCTTTGTTTGAAGGTCGAGTTTATGGGAATTTAATTTAAATGATGGTTCAAAGAGCATGTTATGATTTAATTGGACCAGTGTTAGTCCACCTGCTTATAAATAGCATGATAGTTTAACTCTGATTTTTCGTTACTTATCGTGAAAATGATTTGTTTCAAGAAAGGATAGTTTTCAAATGAAAACCTGATTTCTGTGTTTTCCAAATGATGAATAAAATTTTCAAGCCCGCAGTAGAGTTTACTCGTGAAGATCCCATTTAGGGAAGAAATTGTGAGATTGTGATACTTTGTATTCTTAAAAACCTTGGGTTTTTATTATAAGAGTTTCTAACGTTTGAGAAAAAAAAAAGTAAATCATTGTATTACTTTTCAATATGTGAAACCAAGTTTGAGTTGCTATTTAAAGATTGTATTCTAAAGTTTGAGAAGGAGATTTGATAATGTTTATCAAATCTATATATTTTCCGCTGCACTGTTGTTCATTTGATAAACCGATAAAGAATTTCTGTTAATGTCTTTTAAATTGACAAGCAAAGATTTTAAAAAGACTAATTGAATACTTCCGCTATCGTTTTACTCAGATCCGTGAGTCTTTAAAGATTTTGTTTTCCCATCAAAGATTTGAAAGGCTATTCTATGCTTCCGCAGTAACTCTCGGAGTCTAGGACTCGAGGCGTTGTAAAATGGTATCAAAGTTTTGAGGTTTCAAAGTTTAAAGGTTTCAGAGCTTTGGACTTTAAATGATTTTAAAGTTTAAACGTTTGTTTTCTAAAGAGAAAGTTTTTAGGTAAGCATCGGGTCTAGGACTCGGAGCATTACAAGTACGTTTAGTCCTTCCGCTCTTGGTTATTATTATTTTATTTTACATTAGCACCCCCTCGCCTGCGGGACCCGTGTCGTGTCGGGCGGGGCGGGGCGCTACATATGTACTAGCGTTGGCACGTGCTATACACAGGTATAATTGAATTTTTTTTTAAATAATATGTATATATATCTACCCAAGAAGTCTGCAAAAAAAAAAAGGTGAAAAAATAGGATATATAGTGAGAGAGAGAGAGAGAGAGAGAGAGAGAGAGAGAGAGAGAGAGAGAGTGTTATAGTGAGTATGAGGGAAATTACTGCAAAAATGTAAGAGCGTAGGAAGCATAGTTTTTTTTATGTATTTATTTAGTTGTATTACTTTTTGACAACTACATGAAGAGTGCCACATCTCACCTACATTACTATTTATACACATACATTGATATTATCTATACATTAAAAAAAATAGCATTAAACTGAAGGTTGAACGTCAATTAATATAGTTGTTCAAGCATATTTGTTCTCTAACACCATCTTAATAATTAATAGAACATATTTCTCTTTCTTATACACATACAAAAAAAATCCACTGCCAAATCCAATGTCCATGTGTAGACACCCCAATTTTGACCGACCGTCGAATTTAGGAGAGCATCACCTCCACGTCCAATGATGATAAGGATCGAAAAGATTCGAAGTATTCCAAGCTCTTCAGAAAGTTCTCCAAACGCGATAAAATTTCACAGAAAGAAGAAAATACCAGGTATTTGGGAGAATTCAGGTATAAAACACCATTTTTGGAAAAGATCTTCAAAAATAAGTTTCTTTAAGAAAAAGGGAAGAAAGAAAAGACCTAAAAAGGGAAGTTCAACAGAAAACGGCACACGGCAGTATTCCGCGGTACTTAGTGAGTGCCGAACGGCATCCAGTGAGTGCCGGCCCGGCATTTACTGAGTGCCGCCGACATTTTCTGATTGCCGTTTGCTTTTAAAGTCCGTATTTTTGTGGTACAATACGTATATATATGCGGATAAAAACAAAAAACTGATAAAGTAAGGTTGACAAAAATACGGCAATCAATAATTTGTCACGGCACTTACTGAGAGCCGTGCGGCAGTCACGGAATGCCGTCGCGGCAGTCATGAAGTGTCGCGGCAGCATCCACGGACTGCCGCAGATTACTTTTGACTGCCGCCCTGGGCAGCAGTTTGTCTAATTTCAGGAAGTACGTATTGTACCACCAAATGAGACATTTACACCTGTCTTTTACTCCGAATTCACTGAAAATACTTGATAATTTTTGTCTGTAAAAGAGGGAGGATCTTCCTTAAGGAGAGGGAGAGATACAACACAATACATGAGAGATAATCACCACTATACTAACATATTTTTTAGAAAGAAAAGAGAGAGTTTGGGAGAGCTTGAAGAAGAGTTTGGAAGATCTTCAAAGGAGAGAAACTTTGAGGATAGTTTGGAGGTGATCCTCTAACCATAAGTTGTCTATTTACATTCTTCCTTTTTCTTGAATCTCTAATCCTCAAACCTTTTTATTTTCTTTGCTCCATTTCTTTTGTTGATCATACTTCCTTCTTGAGACTCTTAGAGATTCTCAATATCTCTCTTGAAATCTCTTGAACATGATCTTTTGAATCCCATGTAAGCTTGTGCTTCACATGGGAATCAAAGTTTGGTCATCACTCCATTTCATTGGCAAATAGATGGATCTAAGTCCACACTCATGACTTGGATCCTCTAAACTTGATGTTTCATGGAATCCTATCTATATTCCTTTGAGACTCATGAGTATAGTCATGTCTTCATCTCCAATGACCATCAAATGGTAGGAGAAAGTGGTTTTGAGTCTAAGTTCATCCCCATGGTTTAGATTCCTTATCTTGAGATTTCATGAAGTCTATTCATACTTCACTTGAAATCTACAAATATAAAGGTCTTTAGTCTCCAATGACCATCAAATGGTAGGAGAAGATGGCTTAGTTTAAGTCCAACTTCATGGTTCAATAGTTGGGGTTAACAAATAAAAGTTGAACTTGACAAATGAAAACAGTGAGTTCATAAACTATTTTTTATCAAAGATTTTTAGTTCGAAATATAACCGTCGAAATCAAGTGAAACCAACGGGAAAGTGTCAACAACACAATATTCTACCACTGTAATTTTTGTTTTAAGGTGGTTTCATGTCTAAAGTGGTTTGGTTGTGAGTTTTGTAAGGACACTACAATCTGTCCAAAGTTTCAGCATAGTAACACTCTTTTGAAATAAGTAAACCAATGCATTAATAAAGTGTTTGTGACCCAAAATAATTTTTTCTAAGTAGATTAATGTGTTAGGAAGTCACCCTAAAAAGAACAAAGTATTTCTGATCTTTTTGCTATTTTTAGAAAATCGTTCAAGAACTCTGGACAGAAGGTTGTAGAATGCTGAGTGATGTCTGGTTTTTGTCCAATTCCCGGAGATTCAACCGTTGAAACCTTGATTTCGTTTTTGGGTTAAAACCTAGACACACAGAGGCATCTTGTGTCCAAAATTCATCAAGATCAAACCACGGAATCCACGCTTTTTCATTTTTTAAAGTTATGATCTGCTTTCAGCAATTTCCAGAATTCTGCACTAGTTTTCATCAAATCTTGTGAATAATGGCTTAGATGAAATTTTCATGAGTCAAGGTTCAAACCATATTTCAATAATGATTAGTTAAGCTTGAATTCAAAGTTTAAGTGAACCAAACCATTGAGTATTTCATAATTCATTCTTGCTCATGACATATTCATCCGTATGGATCGACATTTGTAGTTAAGATTTATTTGTTTTAGATTTAACTATATTCTATAGATTTAAGCTAGAAGTCTAGGATTATTATTTTGGATCCAACTTTACATTTTGTATATCATGTGGACTAACTCATTGTTTTGTAGCGCATTTGAGGTACAATTTCGCATCTCTCCTCTAGTTTATTCTATTTGTTGATTTTATTGATTTTCGACTCCACGCGCGACACCTTAGACTAGGACTTGCCTTATGTGTATACGTGATTAGAGACTCTTTCTAGGATTTTCTTTTATTTGTATGCATTGCACATTTAATATCGCTGCTGGATCCCGGGTAAGTTCCCTTGTTCCCTATTGTATGTCATATTGCCTGCTACTTGACTTATGTGGCTTTTTGAATGATATTTTATCAATTGCAATTTTACACCCCTTTGGACATGCTTTTTGTAACGTATATCTATACATATATATTAGTTGAGGGCACATTTAAATTAATAATTCGATTAGAAGGATATTGAGTAGAGGCCTATCGCAAGATAGGATGAGAGAGGGTGTTTTAGTCCGACGGGCTCCTTCCTCTCTCATTCCATAATCCCCGGACCTAGTTAATCTCTGGTTTCTAAAAAGATCAGTTTGCTTTAAAAATGGTTTCTTAATTTTTCCTTTTAAAAATTAAGTGGCGACTTATTTGTTTTGAATTTAAAATTTAAAAGAACTTTAAAAGAAAAGCTGTGGGTAAGAAAAATACGATATCCACAATCTGGCGACTCTGCTGGGGATCGAACCCAGAATCTCTGGTTTCGCAAACCAGGTTTTTAATTTTGGGTTCACTCGAGGATTAGACTTGAAAGTATCATTTTAATTGAATTAATTAATTTTTGTGTGCCTGTTGCATTGCACTTGCATGTCTCGCCAGTCGATTGCACGGAACTATGACCTTGGAAACTTGGGGCAACCCGGTCGGTCAAGTCATCATGGGACTGTGTGATCACCCTTGATCTCGTACCATGATTTGGTATATGAAGCATCCTATCGGATGTGTGTCAAGGGTCCCTTATTTGACCAAAACCCAGCCTTTGCATGAGAGCTTCTATAGAACCTTTCGATCTTAGGAAATCAATTCTTGATTAGGATTATGTGCTAGGAAATTTTGTATGCCCGGAAGGGATTACTTGAGATGATGATGATACTTGCTTGATGAAAGATGTATAATCTTTTAATCACCTTTTAGCAATTTCTCCTCATGTTCCACGACATTTGGAGAACATGTCAAACCTTGATTATAAGATTATACTTCTTATATCATGTTAGCTAAGTATCATTGACCTTGTATGTATCCGAATTCATGAAAAGTACGGTGATAATCCGATCACGTGATCTTTCTACCCAAAGAATTTTAAATCCATCTTTGAAAGCAAAACAGATCTTTTGCCGTATCTTTTTTTTTTTCTCAAAGTTTTCAATCGCTCTTTAAAAAAAATAATAATAAATAAAATAAAAATCTCTTGGGAGTTCATTAAAGCTCCAAACTAACCTCTGTTAAGATATTGTGGATACCGGGAATCGGACCACTTCTCTTGTTTGAGATTGTTTTGAAATTGATTTGAATCAAGAAAGAAAATAGGTCTGTTGAAAACAGATACAGAGTCGCCACTTGGTCTTTAAGGAACCAAGAAACCTAATTTTGACTCACCCAAATGGATAAAGGGCACCGGCCCTTCATAACCAAAGAACTTGGTTCGGGGTTTTGGTACGAGAGAGGAAGGAGCCTTTGTCGCGACTAAAACACCCTCAACTCGCCCCATCTTTCGACGGGCCTCAATTAGCATCCAAATAATCATCTCATACTATGTATGGTTCGGCAATTAATACTATGATAGTATATTACATTACATAAGAAACTTGAAAATGGAAGATCTAAAGATAAAATATCATTCATAAGATCTAAATCAAATATCATGCAATGTAAAGTGAAAGATCACACAAATAAACCTAGGAAAAATCGTCTAATCATATATCAATTAATCAAGTTTTCCTAATCCAAAGGGGACATGAATTGTTCTTGAAACAAATAAACAAAGAAATCAAAATATGCTTAAAAAGCTAGTATGATGCATGTTATTCTTTGAGAAAAGAAGATCTCTCAATCCCCGGGACGGATGAGAAAGGATGATTAGATCAAAGGGGAAGCATGAACGTATGATCGTGATCATTCTTTATAATCTTCTTAGATTAAGAGTTACAAAAAAAACCAAATCTTGCATGAATGCAATGTATGTATCTAAAATGTGCAAATGTTGTAGTGTGTTTTTGTGTACATGGATTTCTAGAATGACTTAGAAGTCTAAAATGTGTATGAATGAATGAATGAAATTAACATGGGATGTGTACAAATGTAGTATGGACTACTTCCTAAGATATGAACTAATTTGGAATGCATATGAGCATCAAATCAAAGAATGAAAGTTGAAATGTACTTGCTGTGAATAGTGGACAGAACAGTAGCATGATCTTTTGGAATTTGAAAAGAGGGGTTAGGAATGTTTTCAATGCATGATTTTTTATGGAGATGTTCCTTATTGTGTCTAGAACACAACCCAAAAGGCCAATCTTGAATAGCTATCACAGATTGAGACAAATTATATAAACAACAGAGGTCACTCAGAAACATAGTTCGTACTGTCGACTGAAATGTTAGAAAATCTTAGAAAATGAAAAAGAATGATCTAGAGGCCCATTTTATACAGAAAGTTTCCTAAGACATTGAATATTAAGGGAAAAATAAGTTAGGACCACCCCTTTTGGAAAAGTTTTCTGGAAAAGAGGTCGTAAGTTGACCTAGCTGCTGTGACAGCAAAAAACAGAATGTTTGGAAGGAATGTTGGGACCCAAATGGACCATTTCCAAGTACTTCCAAGTCAAATCAAAAATCATGGGTGTTCTCCAATGAGTTAGGAAGACTTTCCAAGTGGTCTTGTATCCATATGTTAAGTATTGTGTTCTAGAAAAATCTTTGAACTCAACTCACTCACTGTTTTGACTCATTGTTTTGAAGATTTTGGAGAAAACAAAGTTTTGTTTCTTGAAACCAAATGAGAGGGATTGAGAGGGGTTTTGAAATAGGTGTTTTGAAAACATGTTTTCAACACTCAATAAGGATCATAGCCACTTAGAATACCTACATCAAACTCATCATTTAAGAACCTCCAAGATTGTTGGAGAGATTTATTTTGTTTTTTTGGACATAACTTCAATACATTCCAAGAATACCTTGGAAGTATTGAGGTTATGGTCATTATCTATCAAACATGTTTTTGAAGTCAAGAGCTACTATCCATGAGGATTCACTCACCCCAAACTTCATGTCATCACTTAGATGATGATGAACTAGTAAGTAAATAAAGAAAATAAAAAGAAATGGGATGAGAAGAGATGAACAATAAATAAACAAGCAAGTAGATGATAATCAATAGATGATATTCATGAAGCATGAGACTTGTAGATTGGTGTATCACTCATATGTAATGACACTAGACATGAAAGAAGCTTCCACACTCTTGAATGCTCACTAAAAATGGTGGTTGGGAGTATTGAATGTTGAAGTAAATGGAAGTAATGAAGTAAAAACAAAGTTAGAACTCACTTTTGTTTTGAAAAATCAAAGAAGAAAGCTTCTTTTCTCTCCACTCTAACCTTATCTCTACACTTTCTCTCCCAAACTTTCTCTAAACTTGCAATTGACTCCCCCAAAATGAGGAGTAATGGGGTGTTTATATAGGCCAACTTGGGGTGTTTTTGGGATTTAGAAAGTACTCCCATTGGCTCCAAACATCTGAAATCATAAAACTATGTCGTTTTGGCTTTTAATTAATCAAAATGGGACCACAAACTTAATTACAAAAATGGACTGTTCTGGAGGGGAGTGCCGCGGCTGCACTGGGCCACTGCCGCGGCGGCAGTGGGCCAGTACCGCGGCGGCACTGCTCCTCCCTTCGTCTGGATAATGCTGTTTAGGCCCCCCGAAGTTTCGGTATTTGCGAAAAGGCCCTATTTTGTCCGAAATTCACAGAAAATGCGTACGAACTCCAAATCGAGGTTGTGATATACCGTTGGAAAGGTAATGGAGTCTACTTTACATAAAAAATAGTTCGGGGATAGGTCACTTTGAAAAGTTTTGCGGTTTTCGCGATAAAAGCCGATTTGATCGCCTTTTTCGCCTTTGGAAATTCATAATAAATTCGTTTTAAATCCAGAAATTATGTGCGATATACCGTTGGAAAGCTATTGACCTCTAGTATCCATGAAAAATATTTGAAAATTGTTTCGGTGCCCCGATTCCAAAGTCAAATCTTGGTCAAACCGGTCAAACCTGGGATTCCCGGGAAGTTCTGGGAACCTCTGGGAGCTCCCAGGAGCTGATGTTTTCGCTCGATTTTCTTTTGGAACTTGTTTTAATACTTTTCTCATGATTTAGAATGGTTCTAGTGAATTCAGACAATTTCGGTCAAACTTGGTCAAACTTGGTCAAACTCTGGTCAAACCTGGTCAAACCTTGGTCAAACCGGTCAACGGGGACTTTCGGGGAACTTCCGGGGCTTCCGAGGGTCTCTGGGAGCTGACGATTTCATCCAGTTTTACTTAAAAACTCATTTTATCACTTTTCTTATGACGTAGCATGTTTTCAGAACTTTGGGACCAAATCTGGGAGTTTTCGGGCTTTCAGGGGCATTTTGGTCATTCTGAACATTCTGAGAGATAGAGCTGACTTCCGAGAGTCCTTTTGAGTCTTTTACGATCATTGCGAACCACCAAGCTATGGGTCTCCTAAATCTGATAGCCGACAAAATGGGGTGTCTACAGTTTGCCCCTCTTTGGCATGAACTTGCGAGGCAACGCATGTCGCAAGCGAGTGCCAAAGTTTTGAAGAGACAGGACTTTTTGGAGGCTATAGATTTAGGACAAACAGCGTTGCAAAAGATGGAAGGATGATGCTGGTCGTGCTCCGCGTGAGCTGCCTACGTATCCCAAGGGGAATCAGACCAGGACGTAGTTCAGGACACAAAGGGATAAATCACATATGCACATACACAACAATCAGGCGGATGCTATGCTATATGAGGATGATATGCAATGTGTGGATGTGATATGATCTCATACATGAGTCCTATCATGCCTAGTTTTCTGATCCTAGAATGAGCAGGTGCCATGGGGTGTGCCACTCCGAGTGGGCTAGTGTTGTGCTAGTATTTGTGATTGTGACATGGTGGGTGACTCAGATAAGGGCATTGAAGTCTAGAAGACTCCGGGTTTAGGGGCAAACTTCTGAAAGTGTGCTTTGCGAGCGAATGTAATTGGGTGTGGGGTCTCAGAGGACTATGATTGAAGATGTCTTTTGGCAAATAACCGACGGACACAGGGGCTCTGGAAATTAAGAGACTGACATAGAAGTCACGGGACGAACGTGAAATCCTGGGACGTCCTATGATGAACATGGAGGCCCCAATGGTGTGATGAGAGCGATGGACCGACGATGTTTGCATCGAGATGACGAGTCGACAATGGACTACTGACGGTGTATAAATCCGCTGAGGATTAATCTGAATCTGCTGGGGATGAAGCGATACTTTCTAGGATCTCTCTTCAACTGGTCCTTTTGATCGAATCTTTCGGGCCTGCCGGGGTCTCCGGGAACTGGTATCTGTTTGCTTTTGTCCTCGGGGGATGATGCAGGGTTCTCAGGGAATCTCTTTCGGTGCTCAATCCAAGAGAGCCTGTCAGGGCCTCTGGGAGCTGGTATCTGTCTGCTTTCGTCCTCGGGGGATGATGCTGGGTTCTCGGGGAATCTCTTTCGGTGCTCAATCCAAGAGAGCCTGTCAAGGCCTCTGGGAGCTGGTATCTGTCTGCTTTTGTCCTCGGGGGATGATGTAGGGTTCTCGGGGAATCTCTTTTGGTGCTCAATCCAAGAGAGCCTGTCAGGGCCTCTGGGAGCTGGTATTTGTCTGCTTTTGTCCTCGGGGGATGATGCAGGGTTCTCGGGGAATCTCTTTTGGTGCTCAATCCAAGAGAGCCTGTCAGGGCCTCTGGGAGCTGGTATCTGTCTGCTTTTGTCCTCGGGGAATGATGCAGGGTTCTCGGGGAATCTCTTTTCTTGATCGGGAACCAGGATTCATTACCAGAATTCTCGTGTTTGATCGAAATTCGCGACGATTGTCCTGAAACGACCGATTCGGGTCTTCGGGAGCCGATTTTTCCCAGTTTTTGCCTGCTGGAGGTAGTTCTGACAACTTTTAGTCTGCTTGGGGTAAAACCTCATAAATCTTGACTGAAATGGGCCATCGGGGCTGATCGGGGCCAAAAACGGGCTAAAAAAGGCCAAAACGGGGCAAAACGGAGCAAAACGGAGCGACGCGGGGCCCACGGGGAGCAGTGCCGCGGTGGCACTGGGCCACTGCTGCGGCGGCAGTTGGCCAGTGCCGCGGCGGCACTGGGTGGCCGGACTTCATCTTCTTATATTTCGGGTTTTTGAGCTCTTGAAGCTCATTCTTGGCCACTTTAAGGTGTTTTTGAAGCCAAAATTCATCAAAACGCAGCTTGTGCGCGCTCAGGTGAGTAATCTTTTCCCGTAGTTGGATTTTTGATTGGTGTTTTGGTTTGCCCAAATTTTCAAGAAGAAAGTTTAAATGTGACTTCCATTTTTCTTGTAGATCCATGGCTTCGAGCTCAAGGAGACCGTCTAAGAAGGCCAAAGGACGGATGAAGGCCGAGATGCACACCCCGGACGTGATTTTGCGGGACCCCCAACACCATCTTTCGGCCGCGGCTCTAGCGAGCTTGGTATGTGAAACTTTCGACATTTTAGGACCAGTTTTATGTACTATGCTAGTTTTGTGAGCCGTAGCGTACACTTAGAGACTGTTAGAAGTACAACTTGTGCTCAAATGTTGATTTTGTAAATTTTGCTCTCGGGTCGTGAATAGTGATTTTGTGCATCTTTTGTCGCCTTTGTTGTGTGTAGGTGCCGGAAGTGGCCTTGAAAGGCCATGGTAGCCTTGCCCATGCTTTCTTATGGTATACCCAGCTTTCGCCCACCGTTAAGAGGATGGTTGATGATGCCGGGTTCGGAGGCTTCGTCCGCTTGGTTTCGAAAAGTAGCAATGATCTGGCTCACTTCTATGCACTGGCCGAGAGGTGGTAGGACACTACCAACACTTTCCACCTGCCGTTCGGAGAGATGACTATGACGCCTTTTGATTTCTCCATGATCACGGGCTTGAGGGTCGGCGGGAAGCGCCTGGTTCTGGACTATTTTTATGAGATTGACCCGGAGGCGGTGGAGATGTTGATTGGGGCTGTTCCCCCTAACCTGGAGAGGCATTGGTTCCCCTGCGGATGGCTTTACCGGGCCTATGGTAGAGGTAATCACAATCTGAACAATTCCCAGCTTTTGAGGGTTTACCTTCTGTATGTCCTCGGGTGCTCCATCTTTGCGACAAGGAACGACCGGGTGAGCTTGAGGCTCCTTTCTTGCCTGGCGACTATTGATGAGATCCCCTCCTACAATTGGGGTGGTGCCGCCCTGGCCCATCTCTACAAGCATATGGGGGAGGTCTCTCGGGGCGATGTTAAATCTACTGGGAGATTCTGGCGAGCTTGGGAGGTATGCACTGCTTCTTCTTTTATTTTCCATCTTTTTGATTTTCATACTTGTTCTGATTTCTCCTTTGTCTGTGCAGCTTTGGAGTTTTGAATACTTGAAGATGTTGGCTCCCTCCCCAGCAGACGAGTCAGGCGAGGATGAGGATGGTATGGCTCCTGTGCCTTTATTCCCACGAGGCTTGAGATGGCGGAGGGACGTTGTTGGGGTGAAGAGCGGGGCCCATCGGATTGTTTTGCTTCGGAACTTCTTAACTGGGTTGACAGCCTCTAGTGTTGATTGGACGCCTTGGGAGGGCGTCGCTTATGCCGCCACTGAGGAGATACAAGCGGTTAGATCTCTTACCTCTTGCCGCCTTCTGCTGGAGAGTACTGAGTGCAGGCAGTGGTTCCTTGGTGAGCGGGTGTCTCGGCAGGTGGTTGGTGGTTCCCAGTATCGCGTCCCTCATGATCCTCCTGTGATGGATGCTAGTGACCTTTCTGGAGATGCTCTGCTGGCGGCTTTAGCTGGCACCGATGTTTGGGACCATTTTCTTTCTGAGACTGGTTATGAGGCTTACCGTGGCCGTTTCCTGATGCCTAACTTCCCACTCCTGGAGGTGAGTTCTTTTTGGTATTTTTTGTTTATATTCATTGTCCATGTTTTTGATTTATCTTTTCCTAACTTATTTTGTGCCCTTAGCTTCGCGAGATGTACAGGAGACAGGCTCCTCAGGCTCCCGACCCTATCCCTCCTTGGGATTGGACTGTCAACATTCTTGGCGCTGATGGCACTCCCCAAATGATGGAGGTGCCGCGAGTCACATGTGGGTACCCTACTCAGCTAGTGGGCGTCCTCAACGTTCCTTGGAGTTACGCTGAGGAGGGTCACGCCTTGGCGGCTAGCCTACGGTCCCTGGTCCTTACACGAGACCACCGGGTATGTCTCTAATTTTGCACTTTCTTAAGGTTACAAGGTTCTAACCCTGGATTTTTTATTTTGACAGATGGATGGTATGCGGCAATTTGCCGCCAATCAGATGGCGTCCTTGGTAAGTCTCTAACTCGACTCTGTTTTTGTACTTTTTGTTGTTCCCTTACTGATTGCCCTCATTTTTATTTGTGTGTGCAGTATCGTGGAGGCGGGGCTGGCTCATCGAGGACTGGTCCAAGATGTAGAGGCGGTAGGAGGAGGCCGTCGCCGACGTACACTCCGGGTGGTCCGACGGAGGACGAAGAAGAGGAGGACTGAGGCTTCCCAAGCGGGAATTATTATTTTTATTTTCTTTTTCTGTTTTCGATCGGGTTGTACTGAGGATATGATTATTAGGACAGTGTAGGACGATGTGTAGCACAATTTGTGACCTTTTGACAGAGTATTATGATGTTTTGCCTCCTAGGCCGGATATCTTCCGGTTTAGAGGCGCAGTTGTGTGCTTGTTGATATATGTGCACTGTGGTTGCTGGATGTTACTGCGATGGGCAGTTTTGTGATAGTGAGTGCTTTTGCCTTGCAGGTGGGATAGTCCGTGAAACGGGGAGGTGCTGCCAAAATTTTGAATTTTGCCAGAGCCGCGACAGAAAATATGGCTTTGTATGATCATGCTCATCTCACAGCTTGGCTGAACATTACGGATGGCGTGGAGCGTATCAACCTCTTTAGCTACGGCTTGACCGAGCTGTTTTCTCTTCGCCAGATGACCCTGAATACAGAGTTCTTGCGTGCTGCCATTGCTCACTGGGACCCAGTGAACCATGTCTTCAACTTCAACGGCCTGGAAATATGCCCCATGCTTGAGGAGTTCTGCGCTATTCTCGGCTATGACTCTGACTCTGACTTGATTCTCCCTTCTGCTGATACCCTCAGCCCTACGCGAGCCTTGGCTGAATACCTGAATTGCTCTGTCACTATTTCCCGCCGGCTGATTCAAGGTGAGGTTCTCAACATTGCTTTTATTATTGCCCGGTATGCCAGTCCTGGGAATCCCAGCGTGTATGATGCTTCCCGTGGGGCCGCTTTGATATTGTGCATGACTTCGCACTTCCTGTTCTCGAGCACTTTCCGTTGACTTGGTGCATGTGTGCCTCGGGCTGAAACTTAGCAGGAATCCCATGGCCATGGTTCTAGCTGAAACTCTGAACGGTTTGGATAATGCCTTCAACCAAGGGACTCCTCTTCTTTCTGGGACGCCTTTGGTGTTACAGGCTTGGCTTTACGAGCGCCTTCAGCTGTGGACAGGCCGTATACCACCAGTTTACTTTCGTCGAGCCGTGCTTCATTCTCACTATACCTTTGCCGATTGGGTGGGCATGATGAGCACCTTATCTGAGGCTGACATTTGCTGGATCGTGAGGCGTTGGGGCCTTTACGCTATTACCACGAGCCTCAGGGGTCACCAAAGAGTGTGGTTGATGGGTCTGAGAGAGACTTCTTTCTATCATCCTCGCCGTTTGGCCCGATAGTATGGACAGGTTCAGGAGGTTCCCCGGGGGTTTACTGAGAGGGTCTTTGCTTCCAGGATTAGAGCTACCACTATTGCTGCTTTTATTGATGGTTGGACTGACCGAGTAAAGGCCTACTTCTAACGACCTTCGAAGAAATAAAAGACACTAAGACGAAACTAGTCCTGACTGATTTTGCTCATTCCTCCAAGTGTCTTTGAACATGTGGTTGCTTTTTGAAAGACTTTCATTTCTTTGATTATTCCTGCTTATGTAATATTCAAAGTTTGCTTATCGGTGAACCTTGGCTATTTTGGGAATCTCATTTTATGCATTTTAGCTTTCTGAAAACATGTTGTAACTTGAGATTTCAATTAGTTGTTGCTTTTGGTACTTGCTTGAGCATGCTGGGTTGTTAGAGGCAAACGAGGCGGGTAGCCGAAGTTTGCCCCTAGTTTGGGATATATATGGTTGTGAGGCGAACGAGGTAGATGACCGACGTTTGCCCCTAGTTCAGAAGAGGTTCAGGCAAACGAGGCGAGTGGCCGAAGTTTGCCCCTAGTGTGGAGGGTGGTTTTTGGGTTATGGTAAGGACCGCGACTTTATTTTTCTCACGTGCTCATAATTTTTGCCTAGGCACTAAGGAGGTGACCTAGCGAGCTATTTTCTCTCTTTTGTTATTGCTCACTTTGGATTTAGCTCTAATTTTTGCCTAGGCGTCCTTTCGGATTTTCGACCTAGCGAGCCATCCTTCTTTTTCTTTTTGAAAGTCTGCCTACGTACCCCCGAGCGGGGATCAGGTCCAACGTAGTTCGGGTCAAGGTTTTGAAAGGAAAGGTTATTTTTGTTGGTGGAGCGACCGAACCGATGTGGTTGCCTACGTATCCCCGAGCGGTAATCAGGTCGAGCGTAGTTCAAGGCAAGGCTTGAAAGGAATTGGTTTGATTATGATGGTGTTGACCGAACCGATGTGGTTGCCTACGTATCCCCGAGTGGGAATCAGGTCGAGCGTAGTTCAAGGCAAGGCTTAAAAGGAATAGTTATTGGATAGTCAAGCATAGTACTTTTTGAGGCGATCCATGTTGATCGGTTCTTTGAATTCGACACCATCGAGGTCCATGAGATAAGTTGCTCCTCCGGAAAGAACAGTCTTGACGATATAAGGGCCGACCCATTTAGGTTTAAACTTCCCACGGGGATCAAAGATCGGAGCTCGCAACTCCTTAAGGACAAGGTCGCCCTTGACAATCTTCCTTGGACGAACCCTTTTGTTGAAAGCACGGGCTATTCTCTTCTGATAGATTCGGACATGGTCGACCGCCGCTAGACGCTTTTCATCTATGAGGGCCAATTCTTCATACCTTTCTCTCAACCAATCTGATTCCGAAATTTCACACTCTGCCATTACGCGTAGGGATGGTAATTCTATCTCCACCGGCAGTACCGCTTCCATCCCGTACACTAGTGAGTAAGGAGTCGCTCCTGTGGACGTCCTTATCGATGTTCTGTATCCCCAAAGTGCAAATGGTAGCTTTTCATGCCAGTCTTTGTAGGTATCAGTTGATTTTTGCAATATGGCCTTGACATTCTTATTTGCAGCTTCGACTGCCCCATTGGTCTGTGATCGGTATGGCGACGACTTGTGATAGGTGATTTTGTATTCCTCGAACAGATCCCTAACTTCTGCCTTGAAATGACTTCCGTTGTCCGAAATAATCTCATGGGGAACTCCATAACGGCAGATGAGATTTCTCTTGATGAATTTGGCCACTTCCTTGGCCCCCAACTTGGTGTAGGATGCAGCTTCTACCCATTTTGTGAAGTAGTCTATGGCCACCAGGATGTACCGATTTCCATTTGAGGCCTTTGGAATGATTTCACCAATAATATCGATTCCCCAGGTGGAGAATGGCCAAGGCGAGGTCATGCTGTATAGAAGGGATGGTGGTACATGCATCATATTTGCATGAATCTGGCACTTGTGACACTTTCTCACGTATTCGCAACAATCTTTTTCCAATGTTGTCCAGTAGTACCCTTGTCTCACGATTTTCTTGGCCAGCATGTGGCCGTTCATGTGTGGGCCGCATACCCCTTCGTGTATTTCTTCCATCATTCTTCTGGAGCTCTTCCCAAACAAGCAAGTCAGGTTGTGACCGTTGTGTCCTTTCTTTAACAGTTTCCCACCGCAAATGATGAATTGCGCTGCGAATCTTTGAATTGCCCTTTTGTCTCTCTCGGTGGATTCTTGGGGGAACGTCCCCTTTTCTATGAAATCCCAGACATCCTGGTACCATGGTGCTTCATTCTCTTCTTCTTTGACTGTGGCAATTATGTTGAACGAAGGCTCGTACCTCTGCTCAATTACCAAGGGCATCATCCTGACTCCCACAGGAAATTTGATCATCGAAGCTAGAGTGGCCAAGGAATCTGCCAGCTGGTTCTCTTCCCTGGGCAAGTAGAGGAATGTGATATTTTCGAACTGCCTCTTGAGTTGGTCGAGACGATCATGATAGGGCTTCAACCTTTCTTCTTTTACTTTCCATTCTCCTCTGGCTTGTGATATGATGAGGTTTGAATCCCCGAAGACATCCAACCTCCGAACTTTCAGCTCTAAGGCTGCTTCCATTCCCAGAATGCATGCTTCATACTCAGCAGTGTTGTTGGTGGAGTTATAATTGAGCTTGACTGCTAACGGAGTGTGGTCCCCACTCGGCGATACTAGGATCATCCCTACTCCGTATCCCTTCATGTTGGCTGCTCCATCGAAGTACAACTTCCACTGTTCTTCCTTGATTTCCATGATGCTCTCGTCTGGAAACGGAAAGTCCCCACTTTCTTCGGAGTCAACGGCATGTTCTGCGAGATGCTCAGCTACGGTTCTCCCTTTTACCGACTTGCTCGTAACATACTTGATATCGAATTCGGATAATAGAAGTAACCAACGGGATATACGACCGGTCAGGGCGGGTTTTTCGAGAAGGTATTTTAGAGGATCCATGCGGGATATGAGCACAACCGGAAAGGCCAGCATGTAGTGCCTTAGTCGGCGAGTGCACCAAACCAAGGCCCAACATGTTTTTTCGAGGATAGAATAGTTGAGCTCATACCCAGTCATCCTCTTGCTGAGGTAATATACGGCTTTTTCGGAGTGGCTTTCTTCTCCTTCTTGGGCTAGCATGCAACCCATGGCATTTTCAGAGACGGATAGGTAAAGGAATAAGGGCTTATGAGGCATCGGTGGTGAAAGGACAGGCGGATTTTGAAGGTAGGTTTTTATTTTGTCGAAAGCGGCTTGGCATTGGTCATCCCATTGGAACTTCTCCCCTTTTCTCAACAATCGGAACAGAGGATCGCATGTAGCTGTGAGCTTAGAAATGAAGCGGCTGATGAACTGGATTCTTCCGAGGAACCCCCTTACTTCTTTTTCATTCCGTGGTGGCGTCATTTCGAGGATTACCTTGATCTTAGAGGGGTCCACCTCTACTCCCCTTTGTGTGATGAGAAAACCCAGGAGTTTACCGGAGGTTACGCCAAAAGTGCATTTCTTTGGATTCAGCCTCATCTTGTATTTGCGCAACCTTTCGAAGAACTTTTCCAGCGCTACCAGGTGCCCTTCTCTATCTTTGGATTTCACAATCATGTCGTCTACATATACTTCTACCTCTTTGTGAATCATATCATGCAGCAGAGTGGTGGCAGCTCTTTGGTACGTTGCCCCCGCGTTCTTGAGCCCAAAGGGCATTACTCTATAACAGTAGGTTCCCCAATGGGTGGTGAATGTCGTCTTTTCCCGATCTTCTGGCGCCATTAGAATCTGATTATACCCTGAGAAGCCATCCATGAAAGACAGTAGCTCATGTCCTGCGGTGTTATCTACCAAAACGTCAATGTGGGGAAGCGGGAAGTCATCCTTGGGACTGGCCTTGTTCAGATCACGAAAGTCGACGCACACACAAACTTTTCCATCCTTCTTCGGGACTGGCACGATATTGGCAACCCATTCCGGGTATTCGGTGACAATGATGAACCCTGCCTTGAACTGCTTCTCCACCTCTTCTTTAACCTTGAGTGCCCATTCCGGTCTCATGCGCCTCAGTTTCTGCTTGACAGGTTTAGAATTAGGGAGGAGAGGAATATGATGTTGGACGATGTCGGGATCGACCCCAGGCATGTCTTCGTAAGACCAAGCAAAAACATCTTTGAACTCTTTTAGCAAGAGGGTTAATTTTTCTTTTTCTTCTTTATTAAGGGTTGAGCCAATTTGCACAATCTGTGGATTATCTATTTCACCTAAGTTAACTGATAAAGTATCTTCGATTATTTCATAAGCAGGTGGTTTTTCAATTAGTTGCTTTAGTTCGATTGGGAGATCCTCGGAGGGATCTGTGCATTCACAAGTGTCAGACACAGAGGAGTAAGCAGAATCGTCTTTCATTTCATTCATGACAGGTGAAGTGATTACATTGGATAGTGGTGGGCTTACAGCAGCCGACTCCAGTACAGACTCGATAACCGGTAGTACAGACTTTGGGGGAATAGGGGATTGGGAGACACAGACAGATGACTCTACAGCCTGGTTGCTCAGACCCTCCTCAGTTGGCTTGATCTGATCATCTTGGCTCTTGACCCTCTTTTCTTCCTCCTTCTCAGTGGATTCCTCCCACATCTTCTTGATCGCCTCAGTGTCAAGGTATTTTAACCAGTCTTCCTCTGGGGTCTTTTCAACTTCTTCGGGATAGAACGGGTCTTGATATGGGGGCCTCTCGCAGTCAGCGAAGATTTCAAGCCCGGGGTGCCTTCTCCCAGTGGTTTGATGGACCCAGGGTTCGGGGAACCCGAAGTAAGGGAAATCATCCCCTTCTTTGACGAATTGTCCATTCAAAGTCTTGCGGTATGGCGGGAGACCCTTCACCCTCTTCTTCCATGGCCTTTGTAGCTCGACGTCCTCATCAGTGGGCTTGTACCCCAACCCGAAAGTGCCTTGTTGCCCTTTGATCTACGGGAATTCCCGAATTCCTTGCTGGCGTCGACCCAACCCCATTCCGGGGAAGTAGTTCATCTTGCGGACAATGTTGACGACTGTGGAGTGGACCTCAGGGAATCGGTCTTCGTCTTCGATCATATGAACTTCTTCCATGAAGAATCCTCCGATTTCTCCTTCTTCCAGCTCAGGTATTTGGACTTCAAAAATGGGAGCGTAATTTGGGAAAGCCTCATTACCCCAACTATTACCGAGGATGATCTTTACCTCCCTCTCATGAATGTACTTGATCATTTGATGCACAGTGGATGATACAGCTTTGTTGGCGTGAAGCCAGGGTCTTCCAATTAGCAGATTGAACGAGGCAGGTATGTCCATGACTTGAAAAATCTCGGTGCTCACCAAAGATCCTACCCGGATTTGGAGAGAAACAGTTCCCATCACATTTCTTCTAGTGTTGTCATAGGCTCTCACGGATTGCACAGATGGCGTAATGTCGAGGATATTGACCCCCAAAGCAGTGGCAGTTCTTAAGGCACAAACATTCAAAGCAGAACCTGTATCGACTAGACAAAACGGCACCTGTTGTTCCTTATATCCCACAGTAATGTATAACGCCTTGTTATACGCGGATCCCTCTGGCGGCAGGTCCTCATCGGAGAATGTAATGATGGGGTCGGGGGTAAGTGCACCCAAGAAAGCTACCATGTCCTCCGGTGTGGCGTCGATGGGGACTTCAATCCCAGCCAAGGCATTTAACACGGCTTGCCTGTGCTTATAGGATGTCACCATAATATCCCACATCGAGAGATGCGCTTGGGTTTTCTTTAGCTGCTTGATCAGCTCATTGTCTTCTTCGATGACCTCATCCATCTTGCCCTTCCCCTTGTCTTTAACTGGACCTTTTTCGATGGCTTCGGTGGCCGGTTGTGGAGGCTGATAATGACGGCCTGACCTGGTTAGGTGATCAATCTCGGCAGGAGTAGGCCCTTCTACAGTCCCATCCTTCTTAAACCAATCACAATCCGTTCCCACAAATGGCTTTTCTGGCTCGTTCCAGATGGAAGCATCACTCTCGTCGTTAGGGTCATACCATTTGAGGTCTACCGCCCCTAGGTCATGCTCTTCCAGGAAGAACAAGTCCTGCTCGTCGTCAAGCTGCTGCTGCCACTCGTCATTCTTCCCTCCGATCAGATGAATCCCCTCAGAATCCGGGATGTCAATGCAAAGCAAGGGTTGTCCTAGGGGGGTGATATAAGTAGCAGGGTTGAAGGGTACGGGACTGGACTCAATGAGGTTGACATTTTGGTAGTTTGGTAGGGGATTTTGGGTGATATGAGGCTGCTTTGGTGGTGGCTCAATGATATTCTGGTCAATGAGGTCTTGGATGTCATGGCAGAGGCGCATGCAATCATCAGTGTTATGGCCGGGGGCTTGGTGGTAAGTACATCGCTTGGACATATCGCAGTTAGGCGGGAGCGGGGTATTTCGAGGCTGGAGTAATTGGAGATGGCCTTTTTTGAGGAGGCGATCTAGGGCTGAGGAGAGAGAGATTTCTAGCTTGGCAAAATGCGAGGGGACTTTTTCTGGAAAGGGCAGTTGGAGGAATTTGCCTGGTTGGAGGGTTGGTATGGCCTTGGAGGATATGCCATGGGTTGGCCGCTAAGGGCATTGACATCCGGGGGATTCCGGGAGTAGTTGGGCCTTCTTGGCTGACTCGGAGGGTCTTCCTTTTTGATTTTCCCCTCCCTGATAGCATCTTCGATTCGGGTTCCGACTTCAAACAACTCCTCAAAGGTGGAGATGGACTGGTAGAATAATTTCTCATGATAGAGCGGCTGCAGATTCCGGATGAGCATCCTCACCTGTTCTTTCTCGATTGGCCGGTGGGTCATTTGGGCTACCTTGTTCCTCCATCTGCTCAGAAATGCAGCGAAGGATTCATTGTTGCTTTGCCGGGTTGTTTCCAAATCCCTGACGGTGACGTCCAGCTCTTGATTGTAAGAGTAATGATCGACGAAGACTCGAACAATGTCCTCCCAGGCCCGGGTTTTGGAGGCTTCCAAGGTTAGGAACCACGATAGTGCAGATTTTGCCAGAGTTTGCGGGAATAGCATCGCAATGTGCTCGTGGGTGCAACCCATGGACTGGAAGATACTCATACATAGCTTCACGTGGCTTTTCGGGTTTCCCGTTCCATCAAAGCGATCGATGGCAGGCATTTTGAAATTCTCTGGCAGTTTCAGCTTGACAGGCTCGAAGAGGCCCTCCAGATCTAACATGTAATCGTCGATACCCTTGCTTTTCCTGAGTACGCTTTCCAGTTTGTCAACCTTGTCCATCTTTTCTTGGAGCTTCTTCTCGTATGCGGACGGTGGGACCCCCTGAAACCAGTCTTCTTCCCCATTATTCTCAGGTGGGGGTAGTTCAAACTCCGGTGGTGGAAACCCGGGCGGAGGTTGCGGTCGCCGCTGCTTTAGTTCTTCCATGAACTTCAAAACCTGGGCCAGGCTGTCGGACTGCTGGCTTATGGTCGCTCCCAATTCAGTAACCTTGTTTTCCAACTCTTCCCTATTCATGCTGACGTAAGCTGTCGGACTGATTCTGATTAACCGATTATCCGCACTTCTGACCCACGAATAAGACCCTGACTGCTGACCTTGGGAATCTATACTGACCTGACAGATTTTGAAAGGGCTAGATTAGATCTTTGACAGTGGCGACTTTAGGCAGACAAAGATAGTGATGTGGACCGACTCGAAACAGTGCGTGCAAATTGATGGGGAATGGTGCATGCAAATGGGACAAACATGCGGATGTAAGCCCTAATCTATATGATGCTCCTATTTCTAACAGATAGCAGCTAAACAAATAAGGTCCTAGCCATACAGAGTGTGCTAACCTTACTTTCTAGTATGATCACCAAGGGATAACATGGATTTCCAAGATACTTCGGAAATTTTGGACAGAGTTTCTGTGGGAAACTGGTCAATATGGTCATATCTGGGATATCCGGACAGAGTTTCTGGGAGAAACTGGTTAATGTGGTTATATCTGGGATATTTGGACAGAGTTTCTGGGAGAAACTGGTTAATGTGGTTATATCTGGGATATTTGGACAGAGTTTCTGGGAGAAACTGGTTAATGTGGTTATATCTGGGATATTTGGACAGAGTTTCTGGGGGAAACTGGTTAATGTGGTTATATTTGGGATATTTGGACAGAGTTTCTGGGAGAAACTGGTTAATGTGGTTATATCTGGGATATTTGGACAGAGTTTCTGGGAGAAACTGGTTAATGTGGTTATATCTGGGATATTTGGACAGAGTTTCTGGGGAAAACTGGTAAGTACGGTCATAGTGATCATACTTTCTAGCAGGTTTTCATACTCCTATGTCTCAAGACCGACAAACAAGGTTTGCGGTGTATATCTTTGCGAGCATGGAGCAGACATCCTTGTCATGATGCTTAGGCAGGTCAACTCAATGTGACCACATGTGAGTGATTGTCTTGGGAATCATAAGAAAGAGGTTCTGTTCTATGTCACACAAGTGTCTACATCGCTCAGGTAATCCCATCAGGGCATACAGCAGTTATATCACGTTGTCCTATCTGAAAAGATGAATGAACAGTCCTATGAAAGGTTCTACAGGAATCTATATGCAAAGGCTGGGTTTAGTCAAAGAGGGTCCGTTGACGAGAGTTCCAATATACCGTCAGGGAGACAGTACGGAGGTTTTTACTCTTTTTGATATACCTTAGAAGGTACAGTATCAACGGTGACTTGTGCCCTGGCACAGCAAGACCTGAACAATGTCAGCGCCGCGTTTCAGACACAGTCGAAGGGGGGGGGGGGGAAATGCAAGAGTGCAATGCGGTGAACCAAACACAGTAAAAAGTTGATTTTAAGGATGCTTCTTATGAGTCAAACCTCTGTATTATTTTGTTTTAAAATAAAAATCCCCAGCAGAGTCGCCAGATTGTGGATACCGGGAATCGGACCACTTCTCTTGTTTGAGATTGTTTTGAAATTGATTTGAATCAAGAAAGAAAATAGGTCTGTTGAAAACAGATACAAAGTCGCCACTTGGTCTTTAAGGAACCAAGAAACCTAATTTTGACTCACCCAAATGGATAAAGGGCACCGACCCTTCATAACCAAAGAACTTGGTTCGGGGTTTTGGTACGAGAGACGAAGGAGCCTTTGTCGCGACTAAAACACCCTCAACTCGCCCCATCTTTCGACGGGCCTCAATTAGCATCCAAATAATCATCTCATACTATGTATGGTTCGGCAATTAATACTATGATAGTATATTACATTACATAAGAAACTTGAAAATGGAAGATCTAAAGATAAAATATCATTCATAAGATCTAAATCAAATATCATGCAATGTAAAGTGAAAGATCACACAAATAAACCTAGGAAAAATCGTCTAATCATATATCAATTAATCAAGTTTTCCTAATCCAAAGGGGACATGAATTGTTCTTGAAACAAATAAACAAAGAAATCAAAATATGCTTAAAAAGCTAGTATGATGCATGTTATTCTTTGAGAAAAGAAGATCTCTCAATCCCCGGGACGGATGAGAAAGGATGATTAGATCAAAGGGGAAGCATGAACGTATGATCGTGATCATTCTTTATAATCTTCTTAGATTAAGAGTTACAAAAAAAACCAAATCTTGCATGAATGCAATGTATGTATCTAAAATGTGCAAATGTTGTAGTGTGTTTTTGTGTACATGGATTTCTAGAATGACTTAGAAGTCTAAAATGTGTATGAATGAATGAATGAAATTAACATGGGATGTGTACAAATGTAGTATGGACTACTTCCTAAGATATGAACTAATTTGGAATGCATATGAGCATCAAATCAAAGAATGAAAGTTGAAATGTACTTGCTGTGAATAGTGGACAGAACAGTAGCATGATCTTTTGGAATTTGAAAAGAGGGGTTAGGAATGTTTTCAATGCATGATTTTTTATGGAGATGTTCCTTATTGTGTCTAGAACACAACCCAAAAGGCCAATCTTGAATAGCTATCACAGATTGAGACAAATTATATAAACAACAGAGGTCACTCAGAAACATAGTTCGTACTGTCGACTGAAATGTTAGAAAATCTTAGAAAATGAAAAAGAATGATCTAGAGGCCCATTTTATACAGAAAGTTTCCTAAGACATTGAATTTTAAGGGAAAAATAAGTTAGGACCACCCCTTTTGGAAAAGTTTTCTGGAAAAGAGGTCGTAAGTTGACCTAGCTGCTGTGACAGCAAAAAACAGAATGTTTGGAAGGAATGTTGGGACCCAAATGGACCATTTCCAAGTACTTCCAAGTCAAATCAAAAATCGTGGGTGTTCTCCAATGAGTTAGAAAAACTTTCCAAGTGGCCTTGTATCCATATGTTAAGTATTGTGTTCTAGAAAAATCTTTGAACTCAACTCACTCACTGTTTTGACTCATTGTTTTGAAGATTTTGGAGAAAACAAAGTTTTGTTTCTTGAAACCAAATGAGAGGGATTGAGAGGGGTTTTGAAATAGGTGTTTTGAAAACATGTTTTCAACACTCAATAAGGATCATAGCCACTTAGAATACCTACATCAAACTCATCATTTAAGAACCTCCAAGATTGTTGGAGAGATTTATTTTGTTTTTTTGGACATAACTTCAATACATTCCAAGAATACCTTGGAAGTATTGAGGTTATGGTCATCATCTATCAAACATGTTTTTGAGGTCAAGAGCTACTATCCATGAGGATTCACTCACCCCAAACTTCATGTCATCACTTAGATGATGATGAACTAGTAAGTAAATAAAGAAAATAAAAAGAAATGGGATGAGAAGAGATGAACAATAAATAAACAAGCAAGTAGATGATAATCAATAGATGATATTCATGAAGCATGAGACTTGTAGATTGGTGTATCACTCATATGTAATGACACTAGACATGGAAGAAGCTTCCACACTCTTGAATGCTCACTAAAAATGGTGGTTGGGAGTATTGAATGTTGAAGTAAATGGAAGTAATGAAGTAAAAACAAAGTTAGAACTCACTTTTGTTTTGAAAAATCAAAGAAGAAAGCTTCTTTTCTCTCCACTCTAACCTTATCTCTACACTTTCTCTCCCAAACTTTCTCTAAACTTGCAATTGACTCCCCCAAAATGAGGAGTAATGGGGTGTTTATATAGGCCAACTTGGGGTGTTTTTGGGATTTAGAAAGTACTCCCATTGGCTCCAAACATCTGAAATCATAAAACTATGTCGTTTTGGCTTTTAATTAATCAAAATGGGACCACAAACTTAATTACAAAAATGGACTGTTCTGGAGGGGAGTGCCGCGGCGGCACTGGGCCACTGCCGCGGCGGCAGTGGGCCAGTGCCGCGGCGGCACCGCTCCTCCCTTCGTCTGGATAATGCTGTTTAGGCCCCCCGAAGTTCCGGTATTCGCGAAAAGGCCCTATTTTGTCCGAAATTCACAGAAAATGCGTACGAACTCCAAATCGAGGTTGTGATATACCGTTGGAAAGGTAATAGAGTCTACTTTACATAAAAAATAGTTCGGGGATAGGTCACTTTGAAAAGTTTTGCGGTATTCGCGATAAAAGCCGATTTGATCGCCTTTTTCGCCTTTGGAAATTCATAATAAATTCGTTTTAAATCCAGAAATTATGTGCGATATACCGTTGGAAAGCTATTGACCTCTAGTATCCATGAAAAATATTTGAAAATTGTTTCGGTGCCCCGATTCCAAAGTCAAATCTTGGTCAAACCGGTCAAACCTGGGATTCCCGGGAAGTTCTGGGAACCTCTGGGAGCTCCCAGGAGCTGATGTTTTCGCTCGATTTTCTTTTGGAACTTGTTTTAATACTTTTCTCATGATTTAGAATGGTTCTGGTGAATTCAGATAATTTCGGTCAAACTTGGTCAAACTCTGGTCAAACCTGGTCAAACCGGTCAACGGGGACTTTCGGGGAACTTCCGGGGCTTCCGGGGGTCTCTGGGAGCTGACGATTTCATCCAGTTTTACTTAAAAACTCATTTTATCACTTTTCTTACGACGTAGCATGTTTTCAGAACTTTGGGACCAAATCTGGGAGTTTTCGGGCTTTCAGGGGCATTTTGGTCATTCTGAGCATTCTGAGAGATAGAGCTGACTTCCGAGAGTCCTTTTGAGTCTTTTACGATCATTGCGAACCACCAAGCTATGGGTCTCCTAAATCTGATAGCCGACAAAATGGGGTGTCTACAGATATATTTTCACATGATCATATTCTAAGGAAAAATCCAAAAAAATTTGGGAATTGTTTTTGAAAAAAAAAATTCTCTTCAAATGAATTTTTAAAGATTTCAATCCAATCATCTTTATTGAGAAATGTTTTCACATCCTCAATTTTTTTTTTTTTAAATAAAAGATTCAAAATCCTTGAGAATTGTTTTTGAAAGATCCCATCATTTAAAGAAATGTTTTTCAAATGAATTTCGAAAATTTTGAATACCAGACCTTTGAAAGGGTAACGAGGATCACAATAAAAAGGGGAATTGGCGCACTTGACATGGGTGAAGATTTTATGTGTTTATGTGTTATGTGTTAGGATTAGGATTTTCTTTTCTTTTGCATATAGAGTAGGCACACACACACACACACGTGCATTTCATCCGTGTGCCATATGTGCGGTGCATGCATTTAGTTGCACCAAATCATCAAAGCATGAACATGTTTATCACATTAACCAATATCATTGCATACATGTAGCATACAAATCCACAACATTTTCCTTCCAATTAAGATCAAAATAATTCATCAAAATTCCTTGCCTCCTGAAAATCGATTCTGCATGCGGGCCTTTTCATGTCGTGAACCTATAGAAAGAGTGGAACAACCAGATCCCCTAGCGAGGACACTTCTAACCTCTTGGGTTCGTCTTCTTGATTTTAGGAGAACATGGACCATCATCTTGAGATTGATTCGCCAATGGCCTTAAGAGATTTGGAAGAGAGAGTGAACAAGCTGCAAGCCACTATTGAGCAACATAACTTAAGGGTGAATTAATTGGAGAGGGTAACGCTTGGCTATCAGTTACTCAAAAAGCAAGTGGGTTTGAATGAGGTAGTGATGAACAAATTGGAGAAGGGAATAATGGATCACCCGGCCAAGCACCAAAATCCACATCCAAGTCCAACCAATCACCAAAGCGCATGTCCAAATCCAACCTATCCCCAAAGTCCCTACCCAAGCTTAACCATTCACCAAAGCCCATATCCATGCCCAATCCCAACGAACCAAAGAGTTATTCCAAGCCCACATCTCAACCCAAAAGGCAACTCAAGTTCAAAGTCGAATCTGAAATTAAGCCGAGCCGGCAGGTCAAGAATATTCACCAACCTTGGCATGACATTATCCATGGCCCTTGGTCACCTCATCGAGACTGGTCACCTCAATCCTCTGGATCCAAGGCCACCATCAAATCCCTTACCTCGCAAATATGACCTATCCTTGTACTGCGCCTATCACCAGACTCAAGGCCACAATACCAATTCTTGCTCGAGACTTCGCCATGAGATCCAGGATCTCATTGATCAGAAAATCATCACTCCTCTACCAAATCCACCGAGTGACCTTTGGCATAATGATCTTGACTTGCAAGCTCTTCACTCTCCAACCTCTCAATCCCAGCCATCACTGAGAACCCTCAAAGGATTTGCTACATCTATGAGTGCGCAACAACCAACTGGCCCTGGCCCATCAACAAATGTGGAAAAGGCATTGACAACACTTGGTATGAGTCAGATGAATACTGTCCTACTAAAAATTGGGCCATGGATGCGGATGATATTTCTACACACATGCTGTTGGAGGAAGGCAAACCCGGAGGTTCAAATGATGATAGTGAAGTGATAGTGTTTGGAAGTACTGTTGTTGAAGCAAATGTGGATGCTCTCGGGGACCCAATAAATTGAAAATCTTCTGTGACACTCCAATTGAGACCAGAGTCGAGTCATGTTGGAGTCAAATGTCAAGTCCAGTCAAGTTTTTGAGTCAATCGGTTATCTAGTTTATTGATGTATTCCTTTTCCCTACTAGTTGAATAAAATCTCATTTCGCTTAATTTAGTGTGCTAAGTCGTGAATGAATGGATCATTAAGCCAAAAAAAAAAAAGAAAAAAAATCACTTTTTTATACGATCATGGAAAACACTTGGTTAATAAATCTTTGCATTGAAAAGGATCCCCAAGTGATTAAAGCAAATTTTGTGCCAAAACCAAGGAGGAGTAGAGAATTGGTTAGCTTTACTTTGAGAATTTAAAAATGCTCTTGCTCAATCTTGAAAAGATAAAATCAGAACTTGAAGCTTGCTCACTCAAATACCAAGTCTAAAAGATGAGCCCAACCAATCCAAAGCCATAACTTGATCTTTGATGGTAGCCAAATGCTTTAAATGAACTTCTTCTTCCAAAATAAGGAGAAAGAGAGAAAAGAAAGAGCTCGCTAGGATGAAAACCCGAAAGGGCGCCTAGGCAAAAGTGAGAGCACAAAAAAAGAGAAAATAAAAAAGAGAGAAGAAGAATAAAATAGAGAACGAGCTCGCTAGGATGAAAACCCGAAAGGGCGCCTAGGCAAAAGTTAGAGCAAAAATAAGATGTGTGTTGATTTCAAAATTTGAATCCTAGCCAGTCAAAATCATGAAGAGAATAAGAGAGAGTGAGGTAGAGAAAAGAAAGGAAAAAGCAGAGAATAAATAAGATTAAGAATTCTTGAGCACTTCAAAGTACATCATTAGTACATGAATTATCCCAAGGCTTCGTGTTGTTCTCAACAAAGAAAAGAAATTGGAAACGAAAAGAGAGATTTGAAAGTATCAAGTAAATTTTTGTGAGAGACTCAATGGATAAGTGATAAGTGGACCTAAAACAATGCAGAAATATCTTTGAGAAAGATAAAGAGTGATTTGGAGGGCTGATATTACTTTGTCAGTATAATAGAGTATGATTAAAACACGATATATTATGAGAGTCGTAAAGATTGACTGGCTAGTGATATGGTGAAAAGAATCAACCGCCACAAAACAAAAAAGGGAAAAGAAAAAAAAAAAAAAAAAAAAAAAAAGAAGGAAGAAAAGAAAAAATGCATAAAAGGGAGAAGTAGTTCATATTCCTGTTCAAAGGCTACCACAAACAACCCATTTCAGAAAGAGCACTCATTGGACCCAAATGAAAACATGGCTTGAAAAGCCCACAAATTCTTGAAGCCTTATTCCTTCAAGACCTCCAGAGTCGCCGAACTACTTTGGACCTGATTCCCACTTGGGGATAACTAGGCGAACTTTCCAAGGTTCTCGGTCTATAACCATTCCTAAACCAAAAGCATCACCCTTTGCACCTTTGGTTTCCTTCCTTCAGACTAGGGGCAAACTTGTGTTTGCCTGGAGCCATATATCTATTGCCAAACCAGGGGCAAACAAAGTTTGCCCATCAGCATTGGGTTTCCCGCTTTAGCCCACCATATTCATGATGATTACCTCTAGGTTGGGAATAAATAGACTAAAGGCATCCTGTACCATCATGTTCTCAAAACCCTTGGATGAGTCTATTTGCCCTTAAGACTAGGGGCAAACTTTGTCTGCCAAAAAAACCTCTATGCTAGTGGCAAGTTCTCAAGTAATTGAGTTTGTTTTGAAAGATTGAGATAGAGTGCCTTTCACTCTATAAGCTAAAGCATTAATTCGAAGCACATTCTAGATAGGCAAAGAATTTGCTAAATCAAAAAGTGGAAGTTTTCAAAATTTAGATTTATCAGCAAAGCACTACCATTTGTAAGATGATGAATAAATGAAAGGTGAGATGATACATCATTCACGTTGAAAGCACGTTGATTAATAATAATACAGAATTTGAGTCAGTCGTCTTGTATAATTGGCTTTGTCAAGTCTGTTCTCCTTTGATGAGTCAATAAATGGTCTCCATTGTGTGGGTTTAAGATGATGAATAAACGTTTGACAAGTCTCCATGAGCATCCCAAGAGCATTACGAGCAGAGGTTTCGAACACTATCACAACATGATGTTCAAGTGAAGATATGAGGAGAGTCCAAGACTAGGGGCAAGGGTGACTTCCCTCTTTTGACAGAATCGATGTAGGTCCGCAAATGCAAAAAATCATTCTATCAGCTCCGTTCAAATTCTTTGCGTCTCGTTTAGAAATTAATTTGAATTAAGTCTGATCGACTCCTAATAAGTGGAATTCGAACTTGATTTGAGTCAAAATAACTCCGGATTTTGGTAAAATTGAACCTATTTGAGTCTAACTGACTCTTGATGTGGAAAGTGAAATAAATGGAGTCTGATTGATTTTTGATTTTGAAAATCTGAGTTGAATGGAGTCTGATTAACTCCTAATTTTGAAAATTGAATTGATTTGAGTCTGATTGACTCTCGATTTTTTTGAATAAAATTTACGTAAGTCTCCTTACAAGGTTGTTGATCTCCACTTTTGCAATATAAGTCCCTGAGTGGCTTTTGACCATCATTTTTTGCAATGTAAGTGGCTATTGAGCAATATCTTCTCTTCTCTAAGCATAAGTCCTCAATGGCAGCTTTCTGCAACCTTGCATTAGTCCTCAATGGCAGCATTATCGGTGTTAGTCCTCAATGGCAACCGTGCATTAGTCCTCAATGGCAGCATTATTGGTGTTAGTCCTCAATGGCAACCGTGCATTAGTCCTCAATGGCAGCATTATTGGTGTTAGTCCTCAATGGCAACCGTGCATTAGTCCTCAATGGCAGCATTATCGGTGTTAATCCTCAATTGCAACCTTGCGTTAGTCCTCAATGGCAGCATCTTTTGCATTAGTCCTCAATGGCAACCTTGCACTAGTCCTGAATGACAGCATCTTTTGCATTATCCTCAATGACAGCATCATTAGTCCTCAATGGCAGCATAATTTGTGTTAGTTCTCAATGGCAACCTCGCATTCGCGTTGTTCCTCAATGATTCTTTGAGTCTCATTCAAACTCCCGATTTTGAAAATTCAAATTTTTCTGAGTCAAATTGACTCTATTGTTGTAAATTGAAATTTTTGTGTAGTCGAAGTGACTCCGATTTTGAAATTTGAAATTCTCTTTGAAAATTTGAATTCGTTCGAGTCAATTCGACTTCCAAATTTTGGAAATTTGAAAATTCTTTGAGTCTAATTGACTCCTGATCTATCCAAATATGGTTGCCCCGTTTTGAGAATATAACAAATTTATATTCTCGGTCTTCGTAACAAATTTACGTCGATCCTCTGGTTGGGAGTGTAACAAATTTATATTCTCGGTCTTCGTAACAAATTTACGTCGATCCTCTTGGTTGGGAGTGTAACATATTTACATTCTCGATTTTCGCAACAAATTTGCATCAACCCTCGTTTTGAGAATATAACAAATTTATATTCTCGGTCTTCGTAACAAATTTACGTCGATCCTCTTGGTTGGGAGTGTAACATATTTACATTCTCGATTTTTGCAACAAATTTGCGTCAACCCTCGTTTTGAGAATATAACAAATTTATATTCTCAGTCTTCATAACAAATTTACGTCGATCCTCTGGTTGGGAGTGTAACATATTTACATTCTCGGTTTTTGCAACAAATTTGCGTCAACCGTCGTTTTGAGAATATAACAAATTTACGTCAATCCTCTTGGTTGGGAGTGTAACATATTTACATTCTCGGTTTTCGCAACAAATTTGCGTCAACCCTCGTTTTGAGAATATAACAAATTTATATTCTCGGTCTTCGTAACAAATTTACGTCGATCCTCTGGTTGGGAGTGTAACATCTTTACATTCTCGGTTTTCGCAAAAAATTTGCATCAACCCTCGTTTTGAGAATATAACAAATTTATATCCTCGGTCTTCGTAATAAATTTACGTCGATCCTCTGGTTGGGAGTGTAACATATTTATATTCTCGGTTTTCGTAACAAATTTGCGTCAACCCTCGTTTTGAGAATATAGCGAATTTATATTCTCGGCCTTCGTAACAAATTTACATCGATCCTCTGGTTGGGAGTGTAACATGTTTACATTCTCGGCTTTCGCAACAGATATGCGTCAACCCTCATTTTTTTCAGTTAAAAGCATCTTCTTAGCCCCTGCAACAGATCTTTGCATCGGTCAAAAGGATCAGATAATCTTTTCTGACTAACGCGTCACGTAATGTGCATCATACGTAGGGAAGACATGATAAGCATGGCACCTGCAAGACCAGGTCAATTCAGAAAACACCATTGCATCGCATCACGACAGGATAGGTGCATTCATCCATATGGTTACTTGTGCTTGTGTGTGTTTGGTTCCTGCTCGAACTACGCTTTGGTCTAATTCCTGATGGGATACGTAGAAAGCTCACCGTCGAGCACGACCAACATGAACCGTTTATGAAGCCGTTTTTGCAACGCGTTTTGTTTTACCTAAATTCGACAGTCTGGTCAAAGGCTTGTCTTCACACAAGCTTTGACATTCACTTATGGGACGCGTTGCCCCACAAGTTCTGTCAAAGAGGGGCAAACTGTAGACACCCCAATTTTGACCGACCGTCGAATTTAGGAAAGCGTCACCTCCATGTCCAATGATGATAAGGACAGAAAAGATTCGAAGTATTCCAAGCTCTTCAGAAAGTTCTCCAAACGCGATAAAATTTCACAGAAAGAAGAAAATACCAGGTGTTTGGGAGAATTCAGGTATAAAATACTATTTTTGGAAAAGATCTTCAAAAATAAGTTTCTTTAAGAAAAAGGGAAGAAAGAAAAGACCTAAAAAGGGAAGTTCAACAGAAAACGGCACACGGCAGTATTCCGCGGCACTCAGTGAGTGCCGAGCGGCACTCAGTGTGTGCCGAACGGCATCCAGTGAGTGTCGGCCCGGCATTTACTGAGTGCCGTCGATATTTTCTGACTGTCGTTTGCTTTTAAAGTCCGTATTTTTGTGGTACAACACGTATATGTATGCGGATAAAAACAAAAAACTGATAAAGTAAGGTTGACGAAATACGACAATAAATAATTTGTCGCGGCACTTACTGAGAGCCGTGCGGCAGTCACGGAATGCCATCGCGACAGTCATGAAGTGTCGCGGCGGCATCCACGGACTGCCGCAGATTACTTTTGACTGCCGCCCTGGGCAGCAGTCTGTCTAATTTCAGGAAGTACGTATGGTACCACCAAATGAGACATTTACACCTGTCTTTTACTCCGAATTCACTGAAAATACTTGATAATTTTTGTCTATAAAAGAGGGAGGATCTTCCTTGAGGAGAGGGAGAGATACAACACAATACATGAGAGATAATCACCACTATACTAACATATTTTTTAGAAAGAAAAGAGAGAGTTTGGGAGAGCTTGAAGAAGAGTTTGGAAGATCTTCAAAGGAGAGAAACTTTGAGGATAGTTTGGAGGTGATCCTCTAACCATAAGTTGTCTATTTACATTCTTCCTTTTTCTTGAATCTCTAATCCTCAAACCTTTTTATTTTCTTTGCTCCATTTCTTTTGTTGATCATACTTCCTTCTTGAGACTCTTAGAGATTCTCAATATCTCTCTCGAAATCTCTTGAACATGATCTTTTGAATCCCATGTAAGCTTGTGCTTCACATGGGAATCAAAGTTTGGTCATCACTCCATTTCATTGGCAAATAGATGGATCTAAGTCCACACTCATGACTTGGATCCTCTAAACTTGATGTTTCATGGAATCCTATCTATATTCCTTTGAGACTCATGAGTATAGTCATGTCTTCATCTCCAATGACCATCAAATGGTAGGAGAAAGTGGTTTTGAGTCTAAGTTCATCCCCATGGTTTAGATTCCTTATCTTGAGATTTCATGAAGTCTATTCATACTTCACTTGAAATCTACAAATATAAAGGTCTTTAGTCTCCAATGACCATCAAATGGTAGGAGAAGATGGCTTAGTTTAAGTCCAACTTCATGGTTCAATAGTTGGGGTTAACAAATAAAAGTTGAACTTGACAAATGAAAACAGTGAGTTCATAAACTATTTTTTATCAAAGATTTTTAGTTCGAAATCTAACCGTCGAAATCAAGTGAAACCAACGGGAAAGTGTCAACAACACAATATTCTACCACTGTAATTTTTGTTTTAAGGTGGTTTCATGTCTAAAGTGGTTTGGTTGTGAGTTTTGTAAGGACACTACAATCTGTCCAAAGTTTCAGCATAGTAACACTCTTTTGAAATAAGTAAACCAATGCTTTAATAAAGTGTTTGTGACCCAAAATAATTTTTTCTAAGTAGATTAATGTGTTAGGAAGTCACCCTAAAAAGAACAAAGCATTTCTGATCTTTTTGCTATTTTTAGAAAATTGTTCAAGAACTCTGGACAGAAGGTTGTAGAATGCTGAGTGATGTCTGGTTTTTGTCCAATTCTCGGAGATCCAACCGTTGAAATCTTGATTTCTTTTTTGAGTTAAAACTTAGACACACAGAGGCATCTTGTGTCCAAAATTCATCAAGATCAAACCACGGGAACCACGCTTTTTCAGTTTTTAAAGTTATGATCTGCTCTCAGCAATTTCCAGAATTCTGCACTAGTTTTCATCAAATCTTGTGAATAATGGCTTAGATGAAATTTTCATGAGTCAAGGTTCAAACCATATTTCAATAATGATTAGTTAAGCTTGAATTCAAAGTTTAAGTGAACCAAACCATTGAGTATTTCATAATTCATTCTTGCTCATGACATATTCATCCATATGGATCGACATTTGTAGTTAAGATTTATTTGTTTTAGATTTAACTATATTCTATAGATTTAAGCTAGAAGTCTAGGATTATTATTTTGGATCCAACTTTACATTTTGTATATCATGTGGACTAACTCATTGTTTTGTAGCGCATTTGAGGTACAATTTCGCATCTCTCCTCTAGTTTATTCTATTTGTTGATTTTATTGATTTTCGACTCCACGCGCGACACCTTAGACTAGGACTTGCCTTATGTGTATACGTGATTAGAGACTCTTTCTAGGATTTTCTTTTGTTTGTATGCATTGCACGTTTAATATCGCTGTTGGATCCCGGTTAAGTTCCCTTGTTCCCTATTGCATGTCATATTGCCTGCTACTTGACTTATGTGGCTTTTTGAATGATATTTTACCAATTACAGTTTTACACCCCTTTGGACATGCTTTTTGTAACGTATATCTATACATATATATTAGTTGAGGGCACATTTAAATTAATAATTCGATTAGAAGGATATTGAGTAGAGGTCTATCGCAAGATAGGATGAGAGAGGGTGTTTTAGTCCGACGGGCTCCTTCCTCTCTCATTCCATAATCCCCGGACCTAGTTAATCTCTGGTTTCTAAAAAGATCAGTTTGCTTTAAAAATGGTTTCTTAATTTTTCCTTTTAAAAATTAAGTGGCGACTCATTTGTTTTGAATTTGAAATTTAAAAGAACTTTAAAAGAAAAGCTTTGGGTAAGAAAAATGCGATATCCACAACATGCCTTGCACGGGCCTGTCAAATTAATTATAAAAGAGCCTAAGATGAAATATATATATATATACTATATTATAAAAGAGCCTAAGATGAAATATTCCCTAGATGCCAAATTAATTTGGCCTTAATGGTCATTTTGCCAAAAATGAAATATTCCCTAGATGTCAAATTAATTTGGCCTTCATGGTTATTTTGGTTTTATAATTTAGTTCATTATTTGGTAATTTCACATCACATCTATCTACCTCAAGTTACTATGAATAGTAATTTGAGTCTTGTTTGACAAAGTTTGTTTGAGCCTTAAGACATCTTTCAAGGAACTTTTTCATTACCAAACAAACCTCAAATTAATTTTGTAGATTAAGGCTTATTTGACCCTTAAGACATCTTTTAATGAATCTTAGAATTACCAAACAAGCCCTAAATTACTTTTGTAAATTACCCTTTTGTGTATATGTATATATACATAGACATACATACATACATTCATTCATACATATTATAATTTATTATTATTCTTAAAGTATTTAAAGTGTATACAATTATAAATTTAATTATCAAATTACCCTTTTGCCTTTTGTTATTACCCTTGTGTGCATATGTACACATATACTATTCTATTAGATATACATATACTATTTGATTGTATTGTTAAACTTGCTATTTTGCCGTTTGTAATTTGTTAAAGTTGAAAGGGTGTATAATTATAAATTGAATAACCAAATTACAATTTTGTTAAATTGAATTATCAAATTACTCCTTTGCCTTATGTAAATTACACGTTTGTATATATGTATACTAGTGTTGGCCCGTGCTCTACACGGGTGTCATTGAAATTTTTTTTTTCTTTTTATATTTACTCATGAAGTCTAAAAAAAATTAAGTTAAAAAACGGAAAAAAAAAAAAAATAGATATATATAGAGGGAGAGAGGCAGTTATAGTGAGTATGAGGGAAGTTATTACAAAAATGTAATAGTGTAGCATGCATACATGTTTTTAATTTTTTTGTTTTTTTTTTGTCTTTTTTTTTAACCTTTTGAATATTATCTATTTTCAATATCTATATATATATAGTTGTGTATCTATACTATACTATTGTGTAGTAATGCCATGTGGCATTCCAACAATACGAGAGTGCTCCGTGGCACCTACATTGCTATTTATAGATGATGATGCCAAAAATTGGTAAGAGTAAAGTAGAGCAATTTTAGGAGAGAGAGAGAGTGAGAGACTAGTTTTTTTGTATGTGGTTCGGCCCTGTTAATGAAGGTACCTACGTCCACGGGTGTGTCTGAGCATGTTCACTAGTAGATCACCGGCGGGCCTGGTGAGCCAACAAAGAGGGGCGGCACTATCAGTAATACCGGTCGGGTGTATGCGTACAATGGTGAATTTTATAGAGGTGCTGTGTAGACTAAAAAGTTGGCCTCTTCAATGGGGGGTGAAAGGTCTCTTTTATAGATGTAAGAGACCTATTTTTACATGGATAAGGAAATACAATCCAATTGATACAGATTGGCATTAATTGTGGGGGTTTCCTAATTAGATTAGGAAATAGTTTGCACTTTCCATTAGTATTCTAGCTTGAGTAGGAAGCTGCCCGTAATGCTCGGATGGGTTGTTCCCGCGGTGGGATGTGCCTGTACGGTTTTTCCGACCTATTGGCCGGGTCATGGATATACCGCTCGGGATGATTTGACCGGGGCATGGACTGACTGCTGATTTGAACCGCTCGGTCATAGAATAGAGCCAATTTTGGGTGTATCAGCTGTCCCCCATTTTCAAGGTTGGCCAGATGCTATATCAGGGCAAGTTTGGAAATCAGCTTGATGTTACTTGCCACTGTCAATGCCTGGAGAAGCTGCCTCGGGGCTTCTGAGCCTGGTGAGTCCTCAGGAACTGGCTGAGAGTTGAGACCCAGCCTAGCTCGGGACTTTTAGGTGCTCGGGAACTGACCGGGAGTTGAGACCCGGCCTAATTCGGAGTCTTTGAATGCTCGGGAAGTGACCGAGGGTTGAGACTCGGCCTACTTCGGAGTCTTTTTTGCTTGAGTTAGCCTCCAGAATGGTTATCTTATGCCCGTGAACCTTCGTCAAGGTTGTGGATTGAAGAATTTTGCCATATTGGAAAAGCCGACCTAAAGCGTGTTGCTTTAGGGTCCTTTTATGTTAACTCCCCAGGATGGTTATCTTCTGCCCAATCAGCCTTCGTCAAGACCGTTAGGAGAAGAGTTTGACCATGTTGGTGGAGTCGACCTAAATCACGTTGCTTTAGGGTCTTTTTGCTCCTTTATCGTCAGCCAACCTAAGAGATTTTAGTCACCTCTATCGTCGGTTTGGACCTAAGTGGAGTTAATGCCTCTGAGTACTGTAGGTGCTCGGGTTCTCCAATATTTTGACTTGGTTATCCGCGAGGCCTGTAGATACCCGGTGTGATTACCTGTTTAGTTTACTACGCCGTCTTGTCCCCCAAGCTTTCGCTAAGACGAGGGTCTTACAGAGGCTATAAACTGTAGGTAACCGACCTGGAACATGGTGGTTGCAAGGTCTTTTGAAGCTTGCCATCATCAGCCACCTTTGCCCCCATCGTCAGTTGGACCTAAGTGAAGCTAGTGTCTCGGGCGTGACCCCGAGGTCTTTTGTGCCTGGGTTCAGAGCCCGAGGTTTTTTGTGCCTGAGTTCGGAGCTCGAGAGGTCTTTGGATGCCTCGGGGTTAGGCCCGAGGTCTTTGGATGCCTCGGGGTTAGGCCCGAGGTCTTTGGATGAGCTCTCTGACAATCAGTGGAGCCTCATGTAGTGATCAAGCAAGTACCACTATAGTCGGGCTCATCTAGACCGATGGAGACAGGAGGTCGGATCAAGATCGTCGGGCTCCTGACTTCTCTGTGCTGGAGGCAAAGTCGGAACTGCTTGATCCTGACCGATGTGAACTGGAGGTCGGGTCAGGGCTGCCGGACTCAGACCACTGTGAACTAGAGGTCGGGTCGGGGCTGTCAGACTCAGACCGCTGTGAACTTGAAGAACTGTCAGAACGCCCGGGCTGATCTCGCTTTCGCTTACTTCTGGAAGACTCGTTGCATTGTTGCCCGGTGTCTTTGGTCTTCAGAAACTCTTCAGTGTCAATGTATTTTCCAACCCTCTCAGAGAGCTCAACCAAAGTTCTCGGTCAATTTCTGTGGAACGACGCGGCGCACTTGGTGTGTTGAACTCCCGAGCAGAAGGCTATGATAGCGGCGGTTTCATCAAGATCGTAGATGCTGAGCTTCTCTTGATTAAACCGAGCGGTGAACTCCTTGAGGGTCTCATTATTCCTTTATATGACCGTCAGTAGATATATGTCAGGCTTTGGCCGTTCGTGCATACCGATGAACTGATTGATGAAGTGCTTGCTGAGTTGCATGAAACTGCGGACCGATCGGGGTTCCAACGAGTAGAACCATTGGGCGGCCGGGCCTTTCAAAGTGCTGGGAAAGGCTAGGCAGTGTAGTTCATCGGAGTTGGTAGCTAAGGCCATCTGAGCCTTGTAGGTCCGGACGTGGTCGACCGGGCTTCCCGAGCCGTTGTAGGGATCTAGGCGAGGTTGCTTAAATTTGCGCGGGGTGGCAAACCTCATGATCTGGCTGGAGAATGGCGACTCTGTCTCGGTATTGGCTTGATTCTGAGTACGGTTTTGACCAAGCTTTATGGCCACTCCGTCAATTTGCTTCTGCAAGTCCTTGATTCGGGCTTCCACTCCTTCCCGATCGGTATCCGAGGGGTTGGTCGGGTCGGTGGAAGAGGCTTCTTCAGGGCGGTGTGCTGTCTTCTGGGATCGGGCTCGGCTATGACTGCGGGTAACCGTGTGCCCAGGGACGACTCGGCTCTTGACCGAGTGACCCCGGATTGATTCTTGGGCCATATGCTCCTGCCTTTCCTCTCGAGCAGCACGCCCACTGTTGATGTCTCTGGCATCCTCAACACGGGACGGGTTGGCTCGGGCACGTTGTCTGGTCAAGATGTTGGGTTTGTGCCCTCAAACCATTACTTTATGTATGAGACATTAGCATTATAATATATGGATATCAGCTTTACATTTCATTGTGTATGTTTCTTTCATGAGATGATTGTTTTATCCTTAAGTATCATAGTAAGCAATTCGTGTGTGTATGAGATACACACAAGTGAGATACGAATTACTATTCTTTGATACTTAGAATATGTCACAGTGGATGATGAGACTGGATACCTCATCAGGTCTACACTGTAGCATAATTAACTACCATTGGATGGAGTGATTAATCTCAATCACTAGAGTGTAGCTCTTAGTTGATATGCTAGTGCTTATAGTGCATTGACGGACCTGAGCTTTCCTATTGACGCTTAAGGCTGTCAACAGTCAATAGGAACTCATAACTTGTATAAGGTACGTGTTCTCAATCTTGAGATGATTATGAACACAGACTATGGATATGGCAGTTTTGACTTACCAATCAGTGAGGTCTATAGAAGATCAACACCTGGGTATCTTGGGTATGTCATGTCCATAGGGTTGTGAACATATATTGTCAAGATAGAATCTACCCTCTGATTCAGAGTAAGCATTCCCTTGAGAATGTCACCAAGTTGATTATTGAGTACTGCAGTCTTGTTGATAAGAGTTATCAACATGTTTGGTAATCATGAGTAGTGAATGGGACTCAAGGAATACAAGAAGTAATCATGATTCAGGATGACAGTAACAGTTATCCGACTACCTGAATATGATTACGAATGCTGACGGTAGAGGGACATTAGTACACCATACAAGTCTAGTTATCGCTTCGGATATGTTCTTTTGCGTTGGAGTTCAGTTATCGTTTTATAGTGGAATAAACGTTAACTGACCAGTTAGTTAGTTTGCTGATCAAAGAGTTTGGTCATGGTAATTAACAAACTGGTCTGAGCCAACAATAAAGAGCCTAGGAGGTCCCACTCTTAGCTCCGCTAGGATGCTTGGAAAGACACTTGAGGAAGCTGTTAAGACAGGTTCGATCGATCGAAGCATGTTCGATCGATTGAAGTCTTCAGGTTCGATCGATCGAGAATGGTTCGATCGATCGAAGGTTCGATCGATCGAACTCACTTCGATCGATCGAAGTCTAGGTCGGTTCTGGAAATCTATAAATAGGGCAGCTGCGTTCTGGTAAGTAAGTGATCGTCGTTTTTATACGCAGAAGCTGCAGAAACTATCATAGTGTTCCCAAAACCTTCCTATCCTCTCTATTAGGGTTCCCACCAACCCTAGTCTTTCCGGCAGGCATCCGCAGGAGTCATAAGGGTGAAGATCATCTAGTGGAGGCTGCTGGAAGTTGAAGTTTCAGAATTGGGTTCAAGACACTAAGGTATAATTCTTGCACCCCTTGTACGCATCTATGGAATTGACAAGTAGTAGATCCTGGAATACCAAAAGTTTTATAACTTAACCTATTTCCGCTGCGCGTTTAAACTCTAACTTTAAACCACTTTTTCCTTCACAAGATTGGTTCCCGACCGTACGCAACGTTCCCGGGTCATTTTCCGGCCCTTGGAGGACTGCTTTGCTGGGCTAGCAGGGCTTCGATCTGTTGCTGGATTTGACGCTGTCCCTCCAGGAGTTGTGTGAGGGTCACGGTGATTTGCTCAGATGTCATGACTGCTGCAGCCAGTGCCGGGGCCGGAGGAACATCCCGGTCGGACTGCTGATCAGCCTCCTTACCCTTCTTCGGTGGCACGACGATCAGTCAAGAGATTTGTTGATGAAAAGACTTGTCGTTTGTCACAGACGGCGCCAAGCTGATGATGCCAAAAATGGGTAAGAGTAAAGTAGAGCAATTTTAGGAGAGAGAGAGAGTGAGAGACTGGTTTTTTTGTATGTGGTTCGGCCCTGTTAATGAAGGTACCTACGTCCACGGGTGTGTCTGAGCACGTTCACTAGCAGATCACTGGCGGGCCTGGTGAGCCAACAAAGAGGGGCGGCACTACCAGTAATACCGGTCGGGTGTATGTGTACAATGGTGAATTTTATAGAGGTGCTGTGTAGACTAAAAAGTTGGCCCCTTCAATGGGGGGTGAGAGGTCTCTTTTATAGATGTAAGAGACCTACTCTTACATGGATAAGGAAATACAATCCAATTGATACAGATTGGCACTAATTGTGAGGGTTTCCTAATTGGATTAGGAAATAGTTTGCACTTTCCATTAGTTTTCTAGCTTGAGTAAGAAGCTGCCCGTAATGCTCGGATGGGCTGTTCCCGCCGTGGGATGTGCCTGTGCGGTTTTCCCGACCTGTTGGCCGGGTCGTGGATAAACCGCTCGGGATGATTTGACCGGGGCATAGACTGGCTGCTGATTTGAACCGCTCGGTCATAGAATAGAGCCAATTTTGGGTGTATCAATAGATATACAGATCTGTTGATTTACATATTATAATTTATTATTATTATTTATGCATTTAAAGTGTGTATAATTATAAATTGAATTATCAAATTACCATTTTTTTTTCTTTTTGTAAATTACCCTTGTGTGTATAAATATACATATATTTTATTTTATATACATAAATTGAATTACCAAATTTTAATTTATGCATTTAAAGTGTGTACATTCATAATTGAATTATCAAATTACCTTTTATTCTTTTTATAAACTATCCTTGTGTGTATAAATATGAATATATTATTTTATTATATCATTATTCTATATATATTGAATATGTCATTATAATCATAAAATTGAATAAAAGTATGTACAATTATAATTTGAATAACAAAATTACCCTTATGTTTTATGCAAATTATCTTTTTGTTTGACCTTAAAGAAAAGAGCCTTAAAGTTTAAAACATTTACGATTATGAATTCCCTTTTATTAAATTGAATTACCAAAAACTCATTTACATTCTGAAAATTACCCTTATGTGTGTGTAAATATATACACATATATTATTTTATTGTATTATGATATATGTATATATGTAAATTGAATAATCAAATTACCCTTATGCCTTTTGCAAATTACTCTTTTGTTAAATTGAACAACCAAATCAACCTTTTGCCTTTCATAAATGACCCTTTTCTATATTTGTGTGTGTGTATATATATATATATATATATCTATACGTTAAAGAAAAGAGTCTAAAAGTTTAAAGTGTATACAATTGTAAATTGAATAACCAAATTACCCTTATGCTTTTTACAAATTACCCTTTTGTTAAGTTGAATTACCAAATTACCCTTTTGCATTTTGTAAATAATCCTTTATATATATATATATATATATGTACTAGTGTTGGTTGGCCCGTGCTATGCACGGGTATCATTGAATTTTTTTTTGAAAAAAATCTCAGTAAATATATATTTACCCAAGAAGTCTGCAAAAAAAAAAAAAATTGTATATATATTAAAAATAAAAAATGTGAAAAAATATTATATATAGTGAGAGAGAGACAGTTACAGTGAGTGTGAGAGAAATTACAGTAAAAATGTAGGAGCGTAGGAACAATGCTTTTTTTTTTTGTTTAATATTATTTTATTTCAAATCTATATATACAATTGTATATTTATACTATATTATTATGCAGCAATGTCATGTGACAACCCAACTACATAGAGAGTGCCACATCACACCTATATCACTATACATATATATATATATATATATATATAGAGAGAGAGAGAGAGAGAGAGAGAGAGAAATATTATCTATACATTAAAAATAAAATAGCCTTAAATTGTAGGTTGAACGTCAATTAAAAGAGTTGTTCAAGCATATTTTTTTTAACACCATTTTAATAATTAATATAATATAATTCTCTTTCTTGTACAAATCAAAAAAATAAAAATAAAATACCTTGCATTTTTTCTATCAAATTCAATGCCGCGTGCCTTGCACGTGCCGTTTTCCTAGTATTATATTTACAGAAATTTGGCATTAAATCCTGACTTATAGGAATTAATTGGTTGAAAGACACGGAGGTTTCTTATTTATTAATAACTCCATCCGTCTAAAGAGAGTGTTAGAATAGATCCTTATGATATACATACTTTCGATGTTTTCAGACATTTATGCCATTTTCATTGGCGGTGGAAGAGATGGATATAGAGATGAAAGAGATTGACTCAAACGTACAACGGTGGCAAAGATGGACGATAAGGCGCACAGACTGTGTCTTCTCAAATCTCATCCTTAGTGTGAGATATATATCTATCTACTATACTATACAAACGAATAAACAAGCACGTTAAAAAATATGAACTTCCTCTTTTGCCCTTCACAACACCATAATTACCCATATATCTATCTATACATCGTAAGGATATATTGATTTATCTGAGGGTAAATCTGTCATTTTGGACAAATAATTACATTCAAGTCAGCTTTTGAAATTTTATTTAATATAATAATGAGATTTTAATCAACAATCTTGTGTCTAATTACATTTGGGTCAACAATTTTTGGGATATTTATTATTGATTTAAAAAAAAGTCAACAAAAGTGGCTATGTTGGTGGCTATTTAGGAATTGGTCACTAATATTTACAATTTGGTCAACTTCTTCTCTGAAATGAGATTTCAATCAACAATTTGTGTCTAATTACATTTGGGTCAATAATTTTTGGGATATTTATTATGCACTTCATAAAAACTAAAAAAAGTGGCTATTTTAGTGGTTATTTAGGAATTGGTCACTAATATTTACAATTTGCTCAACTTCTCTCAAATTTAGGATTCATATATTGTAATATGTGTAATTGCATTTAGATCAGCAGGTTTTGGATATTTATTATTCACTTTAAAAAAGTTTTTAAAAGTGGCTATTTTAGAGGCTATTTAGGAATTGGTCACTAATTTCACATTTTGGTCAACTTCTTCTCTAAAATTTAAGTTGTGGTATATATAAAATGTCAAACAAAGTGGCTATTTTACTAGCTATTATGAATTGGTCACTAATATTTACATTTTGGTCAACTTCTTCCTCCAATTCATGATTTATAGATTGTATTCGAATATCAATTAAAGTCTACAAACACATTCATGCCCTTTTTTTTAGAGGAAATACCCTACTTGTGTCATATATTTTTAGTGGCGCTTTATTAGGTACCGTTACTACTGATTTATGAGATAGTCAGAATTATCAACTTCTTCCGTAAGAAGAGTTTTAGATTAAATAGTTACATTTACAATTTCCTATTTAACTGTTTTAACATCTTATTATACACTTTTAACAACCACTTAACCACAAAAAATGACACAATTAAATTTTCTGCGCAACGCGCAGAGCTCCAACTAGTATATATATATGTGAACATTTTTTATCATTTAGGGTCAGATGATCAGATCTATTAGAAATTATACTTGAATGTATGCATCTATGTATGTATTTATGTATATGCAGAAAGTATTTCTGAAAGAAGATCTCATTACACTAGTATATATATATACGGAAAAAAATACCTTTTACCCCATGTGGTTACACACATGTTCTCATAACCCCTGAGGTTCATTTTGTAACACTTAACCCCTGTACTAATGACTAAAGTGAGACTGTTAACTTTTCTAACGGCAGTCCCACTTCAGTCATTAGTACAGGGATTAAGTATTACAAAAATGAACCACAGGGGGTTATGAGAGAATGTGAGTAACCACGTGGGGGTAAAAGGTATTCTTCCCTAAAGATTATGTATAGGGGCTTGGGGGTATTAACGTCATTTCCTTTTCTCCGTTAGAAAAGTTAACAGTCTCACTTCAGTCATTAATACAGGGGGTTAAGTGTTATAAAATGAACCACAGGGGTTATGAGAAAATGTGTACAACCACGGGAGGTAAAATGTATTTTCCCTTGTATGTACACACACATAATCATATAACATTTCTATGTCCTTCGTATGTATATACTTATATACATACATATATACCATTCTCTAATTAGGAAGGAGACTACGAGTTGGTCCAACTCCGTCTTTCAAATTGAAGTCTGAAAATTGTGTTACTTTTCGCATGCAATTAAATCTAGGCACCATTATTTTGTTGTTTTTGGATCTGGTATCTCCATCGTCATGTATTTGGGGATGGGTAGAAGTTGACCGCTAGGTGTTTGATAAAAGATTAGTGAGAAATTTGTTTGCTTTAGGATTCGGTATTGGGGTGTGGATGTTGGTGCTCATTGTTGATCATGGGCGGTTGGGATTTTTTGGGTTCTGGGATATCCTTTTCATTGTAAGTTGAGGATGTGTGATTCAAGTGATTGGCTTCTTCTTTGTAAGTTGGGAGCATTTTTTGCTCAGTTAAAAAATGGTTCACTAATGCTCATTCAAGTATTCCATTTGCCAATACAGTGGGACTCAAGATTAAACAAATGATGTTTAATTTTGGGTCTCATTACATTGGCCAATGAGATATTTGAGTAAGCATTTGATGAAACTTTTTTTGGGTGAGCAAAAGTATTTTCTTGTAAGCTTGTTCCATCATCATTAATAAATCTTCTAACTGTTCAAAAAAAAAAAGAAAGGACAAAATTGGAAACCCCTCCCTCCTTTTCTCTCTTTCTCTGTATACATATTCACTTTGAGAAATTTCACGACTTATTTCTTTAAAAAAATGCTTATCATCAAATTACATAGCAACAACAAAAAATAAAAAAGCAATTTTTTTGGGAGTTTCAAAAGTCTTGATAAATTTCACAAACTTTTTGTCACAATCTGTTGAAATGAACAACACCACGAATATGCATTTTGGAAAATGTTTTTTTTTTCTTTTTTTTGTAAAATTACAATTTTTTGTGAAATTTCACAACAACAAAAAAAAAAAAAAAAAATTGGGACAGGGAGTACTTTCTTAAAATTTTCATTGATTTTTTTAGACTTTTTCTCAATGCCAAGAATATAGGATACTGAATGTGCTTAAGAACTATATATGTGACAAAACGAGTTGTAAAAGATATGAAATTTCACAAACTCTTCTTGTGAAATTTCACGTACAATTTTTTTTTGAAATTTCACTAATCTTTTTTTTTTTTTAAGCATTTCGTATGAACCTTGGTACTTGTTTAATATAGGATACTAGATTTGCTTAAGAACTATATATGTGGGAAAAACAAAACTGTAAAGGATATAAAATTGATCACAAGTTTTTCTTGTGAAATTTCACAAACAAATTTTTTTTTTTATGAAATTTCACTAGTCTTTTTTTTGCTAAACAAGAAAGAAATTTATTTACCCGAGGCAAGCCAAAACCAAAGCCAGAAAATCCAAAAGCATATTGCCCAAGCCTACATACAAAGGTACACAGCCATGGATTGGATCAGACAAATGATCGAACACCCTAACTACACAAGACTACAATCAAAACAAAAAGGCCATCCAAAGGACCAATAAACCAAATTACAACCCAAAGAGACACTGACACAAATCAAAGCACCAAAGAACCAATAAACAACACCCAAATCAGATAACAACATAAAATTTATGAATTAATGGGATAATGCGATCAGAGTTATTCGCCGGTGATGGAGATGGTGGCTGACGTGATCAGAGTTGTTCGCCGGCGATGGAGATGGTTGCTGATGCGATCGGAGTTTTTCTCCGATGATGAAGATGGTGGTTGATGCGAGGAGTTTTTCTCCGACGATGAAGATGGTGGCTGGTACGATCCGAGTTATTTACATGCGATGGCAATGGAGAAGATGGCTGGTCGGCGGCTCAAAGATATGGAGGCGATCGAAGACAACAATCCTAGAAAGAGCAGGTTGGTCTCTGTTGTAGTTTCGATGGCCATATTTGTCCAAATCTTTTGTAGGTACCTTTCACTAACATATTTTTCTTCTTGGACCTTATGTTATATAAATACCCTAAAATGAATTTATCATTAATTACCCCTTTATATTTATTTATATCTATCTGCTATTTGCAATTGATTTTGGCAATTTTGGAGTTAATCAATTTGCTTTGTACTGTTTGGTAAATTTACTTGCGTTGACAACCTTTCAGCCATATATTGACAAAATCTTCAAAGTTAAGTTGGGCCAAAAATCTAAACCACCGGCCCTTCTGTTGTGGTCCATGATCCTCAGAAGTGAAGACTATTACCTGGTTGGGCCTATCATGAGTCTGTTAGCATCTATGACGGTTTCAATACAATCGAACTCAATTCAGCTGTTGCGGCAAGTGTCGCCTCTATGTAAACTAGGGGTGTCATTCGGACGGAACGGAACGGAATAAGCTATTTCGGAAAAAATTCCAAAATTTTCGGAATCTACTTATGCTTTCCGAATTCCATTCCGAAATTTCGGAATTCTAAAAAGCATTTCCGATTCTGAATTTTCGGAATTTTCGGAAATTTTCGGAATCGGAAATTTTCGGATATTTTCGTAATTTTTTGGAATATTTCGGAATTTTCCAACCACTGCCTACACAATAAAAATAATCCACACAGCTATTACAAATTTCCAACATAAAATACAACACATTTTTTTTAAAGCAACAACTAACACTTAAAACACATTAAGTCCATAATATCAACACCTAAAAAAATATCAAACATGGTTACATAGTATATATGTATTACATATTTACATTGTATAATATAAGAACTCAGAATATTATCATAATATTTTTGGAAATTCTATTCGAAATTCTTTCGGAATATTTTCGGAATTTTCGGATCGGAAATTCGGAATTTTCGGAATTCTAAAAACAATTCCAATTCCGTTCCAATTTTTTTTGGAATTTTCGGAATTCGGAATTTTTGGAATTCAGAATACAAATTTTGCTTCCAAAATTGGAATTTTTCGGCTCGGAATCGGTCAGAATCGGAAATTCCGTTCCAAATGACACCCCTGATGTAAACCAATAATTGCAAAGAAGTTAATAACATTTTCAATATCACTGACAAGTGAACTCAAATTTGTCAATTTCAGATATTAGCCAATCCACTTGTCCTTTTTGATAAGCTGTCACCTCTAGGCTCTATGTAAACCAATAATTACATAGAAGTTAATGACATTTCCAATATTAACGACAAGTGAATTCAAGACAATTCACTTGTCCTTTTTGATAATTTTACTTGCTCAATTAAATGACTCAACGCGCCTCAATGTAAACCAATAATTATATAGAAGTCAATAACATTTTCCAAATTATTGAGAAGGGAAAGACTTTATATCAATAATTAAAAAGAAGTCAATAACATTTTCAAAATTAATGAGAAGGAAAAACTTATATGAAAACGAAAAATATAATTAAAAAGAAGTGAATAACATTTTCAAAATTAATGAGAAGGAAAAACCTATATGAAAACGAAAAAATTTCATGTCGACTTATTGACATTATACCAATAACTACAAAGAAGTCAATAATATTTCCAAATTTACTAAGAAATTAAAAACATATATGAAAACGAAAGTTTATAAAATTATGGCAAAAGAAATAACTTATAAATAATTACTTCCTCATCTCATTTTAAGTGTTAGAATCATAGATAAGGAAAAAAAATTACAAATAGATACTCCTTCGGTCCATTTTATGTGTCATTTTCCCTACCGTTTCATAACAATTGTTCATTAAAAAACTTTGAATATATGGAGATGGAAATAAATGTGTCATTTTCCCTACCGTTTCATAACAATTGTTCATTAAAAAACTTTGAATATATGGAGATGGAAATAACTTATCAAAATATCATTACTTACATGTATGTAAATGCAATCATTAGTGTTTTCTTTAACAAAAAAAAAAAACCTAAAAATGCAAACATGGGTACATAAAATGGGACCACACGAAGTATTTTTGAATTAAATTTTGGTAGCATGACTTACTCAAATTTCATTTTCCACCCTGTATTATTAATTACAATACTTGAATGCCATAAATTGTGACACCCTATCATTTATGGACATTCGTTAATAGCATTCAAAGAGAAATGACAGAATGGATAATGTGTAAGAATCACGTGCCTCAACAATACAAACATGCATATAATATCACAAACTTTTCCTCTATTTTATACAAGGCACTCATATATCACAAATTCAATCCACATTTACCTCCAAATTTGCAATTTCTTGATTTGGTTTGTCTGTTTTAGTAAATTGTTCAGCCCTCCAAAATTCCAAATAGCGGTTGGGTTTTGTCCCGCTAGAGTATTCCTTCATCATCCAACTTAGAAATTATTATATGCTTCTTGTTTCACTTTTATCACTCTAGGTTTTTCATCATTTGTGACATGTGTAGGGTGCAGTCTTGTAATCTATTAGCAGTATTATTTCATCATCCAACTTAAAAAATTATAGTATTATACTATGCTTCTAGGTTCACTTTTATCACACTTGGTTTTTCATCATTTGTGACACATGTAAGGTGCAATCTTGTAATGCTATAATTTTAATTGGCTTAAAACAAAGTCAACAAAAACGCTAGCTACATATATTTACATACATGTCAATTTTGTAAGGAAATTTACAGAATGGTCATCTTTTGGCACACCCTTCTTCTTCTTCTTCTTCTTCTTCTTCTTCTTCTTCTTCTTCTTTTTTAAATGGTTAATTTTATACTTTGATTACGCACGCGCACATACATATAATTGTATGTTTATATTTTGTTCTTTTAGTTATAATTTATACATAATAAATGGAGTTTTAATTCACATGTAAGAGTTGGGTAGGGTAAAAATACAATAATCCCAGCTAGAACTCAATAAAGGGAAACACTTCACACGAATAATTACAAAAAACTAAAAAATATGTACATAAAAATATTACGGACTAATTATTAATCCTATGAGGGATGTGGTGTTATTAGTCATCTTAATAATAAAAGGTGTAACTAATAGTCCACAATCTCGTAGAAAAGCTTATGCTTTTATGATAGCAAAAGTGCTTAAGGTGACAAAAATAATTACAAAAATATTTATAAAATTATCAAATTATAATACTCTTACATACATTGCTAACTTTTCCTCAATTTACACAAAGTGGGCATATATCACAAATTTCATCTGCATTTACTGACGGGCACGCGCAACGCGTGTGCTACACCCCTAGTATTATTTTATTTATATCTACACTATACTAAAAAGAGGCTTAGAGTGGTTTCAATTTCAATTTGTCCAATTTTGGTATTTCTTGATTTGTTTAAAATAACAATTTTATCCTTACTTTTATCTTTTGTTCCATTTTCGTTTAATGATTACTTTGAGTTTTTGTCCTTTTGTGAGGGTAGGTTGGTCATTTCACCCACAAAACATTATTATTATTAGGTCAATTTTTAAAATTAAATTATTCTAGAAATGATGATTCAATCAACTTTTCAGCCAAGAATTACAAATATTTACAATTTGATTCAACTTTTAAATTTATTTAATCTACTAGTCATTATTCAATCAACTTTTCAAGCAATAATTACAAATATTTACAATTTGATTCAACTTTTAAATTTATTCAATCTACTAGTGATTATTCAATCAACTTTTCAAGCAATAATTACAAATATTTACAATTTGGTTCAAAACACCCAAAAGTTAACAAATTGTAGGTTGTGCCTTGTTTGGCACAACCGCGGCTTTGTGGTTTGTATGGTTTTTCGTTCTTCCCAAATAAGTCACTAACTTGTTCGGTTTTATTTTTACTTTTTTTTTTTTTAATTTTCCCAAATAAATCACTAACACAAACAAGGCACAACACAATCCGAAATGGGCTATGCCTTGTTTGGTTTTGTTTTTGTTTTTTTGGTTTTCCCAAACAAAGTACTAACATTTGTCTGCGTTTTTTGTAATATCTCGTATTTAATTTTCGCGTTTGTGATAATTAAAATTACCAAAATTGAAATTTTCTCAGTATAAATTGTTCCTGTGTGTGTATCATTGCGTGAGCTCAACACACACAATCTTTTCTCACTAGAACTTGGAGACCAAGCATTTGGTGCACAGTGTGTGCGTGTACCTGTGTGTAGGTTTGTGAGGTTGGAAGCTTATGCTTCAAACAACTTGGTGACCAAGAATTTGTATCCCTATATATCCTACCCCAACCCCATCACATTGCAAACAACAACTCCCTCAACTCTCAACAATCTCTCTGTCTCTCTCTCGGGTACACTTACACACACACATATTATTACACACATACACACACAACTTATATTGATTCAAGGAGTTTCAATCCAAGCTTTGGATTGGGAATTGGGTAAGTTTACAATTGTAATTTGTAAATTCAGTTTATATTTAAACTATTAGTATAGATATGTACATATATATATAGATATATATGTGTATCTCATATATTTACCGTTAAGAGTCCGAAAATAGCGAGCAGAAAAACTGTCACAGAAACTTGATTTCTTTATATCAAATGAAAGGTCTCGATTCCACGAGGCTCCCTTTTTAATTTCAAAAGCTAATTCGCAACGGTCGCGACGAATGGTTGATTTTAAATTTTGTCGTCTCTCGGTTTTTCAATTTATTCGAGAGCTATGGTTTGATTCATAAAAATCCGATTCCATATTTGGAATCTACGCGGAAAAAGGAAGAATTTCATATATTGGAAAGTAAATTTTGATTAAGTTTTCAAACTGGGTAAAATTTAACCTTTGATTTCAAAACAGGGGAAGAAAAGAAAGAAGAAGACGACACTGTGACAACTCGCGCGCGCGACCCGCACGAGCGAGGGGTCGCGCGAGCAACTCGCGGGCGCGATCAGGCACTTTTCAAAAAAAAAAATTTAATGGCCACGTGGCCTTACTAAACAAATTCCGCGCGAGCGAACTGCGCGAGCGAGGCCTCGCGCGAGCGAGGTCCCGCGCGAGCGGCCCGCGCGTGCGACCTTGGACAGTTTAATAAAATCTTCTGTTTTGTGGTATTAAAGTCTGCTACGAGCTAAGGGACCTTGTACCCTAAGCTTTAAGAGTTGTACTTTACCTTTGTAGTAGTTGTACTCATGCTTTGAGGTGTTGTACCTCACTAATATACACGCATTATTGTATATTGAGATTTGTAACAGATTGAGCAGTTTCGGTTTCTATTCTGATTAATTATTCAGTCTATCCTCGGTGAACGGTAGTTCCGTATGACCCTCAATAAAGTTGTATAACATGTTAATAGTGTACTTACATGTTTAATTGAGCTGCTATGCCTTAAGTGGTTACTTGAGTTGATATGCCTTATGTGTTTACCTGGATAATTTCAGCATGCCCATTGTGTTGCTTTGAATTGATAGCATGCCTTAATAATCTATCTTATGAAATATTGAATATGTCTGGATGCTTAGAGCTCGCATATGCCATATCATTTCATAAGCATAAGCATGAACACGAAAATCACAAAAATGATTTTGGGATGAAAGACCTTAGAGGCTTTCAATTTTTGAAAAGGGAAGACCTTAGAGGCTTCCAGATTTTAAAAAGGGAAGACCTTAGAGGCTTCCATGCATAAAACCCTCTAGGAGGGATTTTGTTTTGAAAAGTTAGAAATCCCGGATTTGTGGGTAGGCGTGTGAGATGGGTACCACTAGGAACTCGAATTGCGGGATGTGCTGCAAGAAACCCCCGTAACGGTAAAGGCTAGGCCTCCGTGTAATTCGTAAGGCCCAAAGTCCCGCACGTTTGAGGCTAGGCCTACGTGCACGGGAAGCCCATGGTCCGGGTAATGATATTGACGATTGAGGGTGAGTGTTTAAAAAGGCTTGAAAATAGTTTTCATACATTGACATTGGAATTCATTGCACTCACGCATGTTATATAACAGATGTTATTGTGCGGTTATATGACTATACGAGCCTTTTTGGCTTATGGACTATTAAACCTTTCTTTCAGGTGATATAGATAAGGGCAAGGCCCCGAGACTTGACAATGCTTCCACTATAGTTTGAAGACCCGTGTGTAGGGATTATCATTTAGTTAATGTAATACAATTTGGTTTCAAAGAACCTATTATGTTTAAATTGGACAAATGTTAGTCCACGCGCTTTTAAATAAAGAGATAGCTTAACTATGATTTTCCGCTGCTTATATTGAAAACATTGTGTTTCAAGAAAAGAATATTTTAAATGAAAACCAGATTTCTGATTCATAAATGTTTCCAAATGTTGAACATATAATTCAGGTAACCCTCGGAGTCTAGGACCCGCGGAGTTGCCGATTGGTGTCAAAGCCTACTGTTATGGTTTATTATTGTGCCTCCGCTTGGATGACACCCCGTCGCCAGGAACCGTGGCGGGGCGAGGTGTCACAGAATGGTATCAGAGCGTAACCGAGTCGAATACTTTGGACGCCGGGTTATGTGCTCGCATATTTAATTTTGTTGATATGTTAGACATGTTAGTTAGTAAAAGACGTATGAATTGATATGTGTTAACTTGTTACTTGGTAACTTGAGATGTTAACTACTTACTTGACATATACGTGTTTTGTCGATTGCACTTCGTGATTAGATCATGTTGTGTGATTCGTTTACTCGATTCAATCTTATTATAGCTATGCCGCCGCGTCGTGAGAGTCGCAGTTTTGAGCTTGAGGCTGACGAGCAGATATCGGCTGCGTCGGTACCAGTTAGAGGCCGAGGTCAATGTCGTGCTCGAGGACGTGGTCCAGGGAGGGGCCGTGGTCAAGGTCAAGGCCGTGGTTGAGGTCGTGGTCGTGGTCGACGCGCATGATGTTGCATTTAAGTCTGAAGCTTCCACAGGATCGGTTGATATTCCTGATGGACCGCAAGGGTTACAGAATGTTGCCGATGTAATTGCAAGGGCAGTCAGAGATGCTATGCCGCCTCCTCCCCCTCGTGCTCCGAGAGGTGAGACCAATCCCGCTAGAGCTCGAGAGCGGATGATTACCAAGGATTTCGATGCTAGGAAGCCGCCACAGTTCTCTGGTAGCTCTGACCCGATGGCTGCAGAGGATTGGCTTCAGCATATCACGAAGATATTCGAATTCATTGATCTTCATGAGGATGCTCTCCGCATCAAGTTGGCTACGTACTTATTTTCTAGAGAAGCTACCCATTGGTGGGATTGCACCTTGAGTGTTCATTCACTTGCTGGCATGACTTGGAAGTCATTTAAGAGTCTTTTCCTCGATAACTACTTCCCAGAAGTACAGAGGGACGCAAAGAGGGCTGAGTTCTTTACCCTTCAACAAGGGGATATGTCAGTGACGGAATATGCTACAATGTTTTCTACCTTGGCTCGTTTTGCACAAGAGCAGTTGGTCAGTGATCATTTCAAGGCTACACGTTTTGCCTCTGGTCTTCGAACCTATATTCGAAAAAGTCTGGCTAGCACGCCTATCACCACTTATGCTAATACTTTGACAAGGGCGTTGGGTGTTGAAAGTGTAGATTTGGATCTGAAAAGGGCCAGGGAGATCATTACTCCAGCCAAGAGCACTAGTCTGTCTAAGAAAGCTAAGATAGAGACTAGGTCTCAATTTCAGTCCCAACCTCCTCAACAGCAACAACAACGATCATATTCACAACAGAGATCTTTTTATCGAAGTTCTCAACAATCAGGGTTACAGCGAGGTGTGAATGCCGCTGGGGAGAAAGTTTGCCTCCGATGTGGTGATTCGAATCATTTCATCAAGTTTTGTCCTCAACCACCACCCAAGAAATCTCAGTCGATTGGTTCAACACCGTATTATCCACCATCTCAGGCAGTATCCACTCAGAGCGTGAAACCTTACCAGAATAGAGGTAATCAGGGTAATTATCAGAGGATAGATAATCGTGGTGGTACTCAGCCACAACAACACCAAGAACCCAAAGGAAGGAATTTTGCTTTGCCTACGTCATCTGCTTATCATGTTTCTGGAAATGTCGGACCATCTGTGATCCGAGGTATTGTCCCATTGTTTAACTCTTGGGCATCTATATTGTTTGACACTGGTGCATCACACTCATTCATCTCATCAGCATTTGCATCAGTATTGGGGTTAGAGATAGAATGCTTGGAGCATGTCTTATCTGTTGATACTCCAGTTGGAGGTGTTATTCATTTGAATCAGGTTTGCCGTGGTTGTATGCTTTTGATAGCAGACCGGCAGTTAAGTGTTGATTTGATTGTTATGTCGAATCTAGGATTCGATGTCATCCTTGGGATGGACTGGTTGGTCGAGTATCGAGCTTTCATAGATTGTTTTAAGCGTCGGGTTACTCTTTTCACTCCTGAGGGAGACAGTTGTAGATTCGAGGGCGATCAGCTAGATTTACCGCTACCCTCGTTGTTTTCATGGAATAGTTTATATTCTTCTCTTGGAACTCTGGCTAGTTTATTGGCCATAGAGAGGGGCACTTCTCTTGTGGAATTGCCACCCGTTGTTTGTGAATTTTCTGATGTCTTTCCAGAAGACTTATCAGAATTACCACCTGTCCGTGCTATCGATTTTGCAATCGATCTTGTGCCAGGCACTTCGCCTATTTCTATTCCGCCATATCGTATGGCACCAGCAGAATTGAAGGAGTTGAAAATTCAGTTGGAAGATCTCCAGAGTAAGGGTTTTATTCGCCCGAGTGTATCCCCATGGGGAGCTCCTGTTCTTTTTGTTAAGAAGAAGGATGGAACGTTGAGATTGTGTATCGATTATCGAAAACTCAATCATGTGACGATCAAGAATAAGTATCCACTTCCTAGAATCAATGACTTATTTGATCAACTCAAAGGTTCCACTTGTTTCTCCAAGATTGATTTGAGATCGGGTTATCATCAACTCCGTATTCGAGAGTCAGACATCTCGAAGACAACTTTTAGGTCCCGATATGGACATTTTGAGTTTATGGTTATGCCATTTGGATTGACCAATGCTCCAGCAGCATTTATGGATCTTATGCAACGAGTATTTCACGATTATTTAGATAAGTTTGTGATTGTATTTATTGATGATATTCTCATCTACTCTTCCTCTAAGGAACTTCATGAGGAACACTTGAGAATTGTCCTACAAGTATTGCGTACTCATCGACTGTTCGGTAAATTATCTAAATGTGATTTTTGGTTGACAGAAGTGAAATTTTTGGGACACGTCGTCTCGAGAGATGGAGTGTCAGTTGATTCATCAAAGATTGAAGCTGTTATGGATTGGCAGCCACCTAAGAACGTATTTGAGGTACGTAGTTTCTTGGGTTTAGCAGGTTATTATCGTCGATTTGTGAAGGACTTTTCTCGTATTGCTTCACCTTTGACTAAGCTTACGCGTAAAGGGGTGAAATTCATTTGGACTGAGGAATGTGAGAAAGCTTTTCAGCTTTTAAAGACTCGATTGACTTCTGCACCGATTTTGATTATTTCGGAGCGTGGTGTTGAATACGCAGTTTATTGTGATGCTTCACTTCTTGGTTTGGGGTGTGTGCTTATGCAAGAAGGAAAAGTTGTTGCCTATGGTTCTCTCCAGTTGAAGCCTCATGAGCAGAATTATCCAACTCATGATTTAGAGCTTGTTGCCGTTGTGTTTGCTTTAAAGTCATGGCGTCATTACTTGTATGGGGAACGATTTGATGTCTTTTCAGACCATAAGAGCTTGAAGTATATCTTTACTCAACGCGATTTGAATCTTCGACAACGTCGATGGATGGAGTACTTAGAAGATTATGACTTTGAACTACAGTATCATCCAGGGAAGGCAAATGTAGTGGCCGATGCACTGAGTCGCAAGTCACGAGGTTCATTGGCTTGTCTGGCCATTCAGGAATGGAACATGCTCAATCAGATTGGGGAGTTGGAGGTTGAGCTGAACGATTCTGAGAATCGTGCTTCATTGTATTATGTTATGGCTCAACCGTCGATCATTCAACAAGTGAAAGATGAGCAACAATCTGATCCTGTAGCATCTACTTTTTGTATGTGAATTCTTCGGGTGATGTTATAGAAGGTTGGACTTTTGACTCCGAGCGTGGGTTGAAGTTCAAAGACCGTTTGTTTGTGCCATTATCGTGAACAAGTGATGAAGGAATTCCATCATTCACGATTAGCGGTGCATCCGGGAGGTAACAAGATGTACCATAATCTGCGACGTCAGTTTTGGTGGAAGGGCATGAAGCGCGATGTCGCTAAGTTTGTATCTCGTTATTTGACTTGTCAACAAGTGAAAGCCGAACATCAGAGACCTGCAGGGTTATTGCGACCATTATCAGTTTCAGAGTGAAAATGGGAACATGTGATAATGGATTTTGTAACACCACTTCCTAGGTCACCACGCGGTCATGATGCCGTTTGGGTCATTGTAGATCGTTTGACAAAGTCTGCACATTTTCTAGGAATGCGTTTGACCGATTCGGTTGATGTACTTAGTCGCTTGTATATTCGAGAGATCATTCGATTGCATGGAGTCCCTGTATTGATTGTGTCAGATCGAGATCCGCAGTTTACTTCATTATTTTGGAAGGGTCTCCAGAAAGCTTTGGGGATAGAATTGAGATTGAGTACGGTTTTTCATCCTCAGACGGATGGTCAGTCAGAACGTACTATACAGACCTTGGAAGATATGTTACGAGCTTGTGTTATGGACTTCAAAGGTAGTTGGGAAGACCACCTACCATTGATCGAGTTTGCGTATAACAATAGTTATCAAGCAAGCATTCAGATGGCACCGTTTGAGGCCCTATATGGACGACCATGTCGTTCTCCCGTATGTTGGACAGAAGTTGGAGAAGCATCTCTGTTGGGACCAGATCTAGTAAGGAAAACTACTGAAAAGATAAAACTAATTCGGGCGAGGATACTTACGGCTCAGAGCCGACAGAAAAGTTATGCTGATAAGAAGAGGAGACCGTTGTCCTTTGAAGTTGGAGATCATGTGTTTCTCAAAGTTTCACCTCGTCGTGGTGCGCTTCATTTTGGACAGGATAAGAAGCTTTCACCTCGTTTCATTGGACCTTTCCAGATTTTGGAACGTGTGGGGGAAGTTACCTATCGGTTGGCTCTGCCTCCGCAGTTGGCAAAAGTTCATAATGTATTTCATATCTCGATGCTTCGGAAGTATGAGCCTGATCCGTCTCATGTTTTAGATTGGACTGATTTACCTTTAGAGCAAGATGCGTCCTATGAGGAGCAACCAGTACAGATTCTGGAAGCTAAAGAGCATGTGCTTCGTGGTAGAACTATTCATTTGGTTCGAGTATTGTGGCGACACCATGGTACCAAGGAGACTACTTGGGAGAATGAGAAAGAGATGCGTGATCGATATCCGCAATTATTTGCTTCTTGAGTTATTTGTTTTCTGTGCTAATGATTATCTATGTGCGAATTTCGCGAACGAAATTTCTTTTAAGGTGGGTAGGAAGTAATATCTCGTATTTAATTTTCGCGTTTGTGATAATTAAAATTACCAGAATTGAAATTTTCTCAGTATAAATTGTACCTGTGTGTGTATCATTGCGTGAGCTCAACACACACAATCTTTTTTCACTAGAACTTGGAGACCAAGCATTTGGTGCACAGTGTGTGCGTGTACCTGTGTGTAAGTTTGTGAGGTTGGAAGCTTATGCTTCAAACAACTTGGTGACCAAGAATTTGTATCCCTATATATCCTACCCCAACCCCATCACATTGCAAACAACAACTCCTTCAACTCTCAACAATCTCTCTGTCTCTCCACTGTCTCTCTCTCGGGTACACTTACACACACACATATTATTACACACATACACACACAACTTATATTGATTCAAGGAGTTTCAATCCAAGCTTTGGATTGGGAATTAGGTAAGTTTACAATTGTAATTTGTAAATTCAGTTTATATTTAAACTATTAGTATAGATATGTACATATATATATAGATATATATGTGTATCTCATATATTTACCGTTAAGGGTCCGAAAATAGCGAGCAGAAAAACTGTCACAGAAACTTGATTTCTTTATATCAAATGAAAGGTCTCGATTCCACGAGGCTCCCTTTTTAATTTCAAAAGCTAATTCGCAACTGTCGCGACGAACGATTGATTTTAAATTTTGTCGTCTCTCGATTTTTCAATTTATTCGAGAGCTATGGTTTGATTCATAAAAATTCGATTCCATATTTGAAATCTACGCGGAAAAAGGAAGAATTTCATATATTGGAAAGTATATTTTGATTAAGTTTTAAACTGGGTAAAATTTAACCTTTGATTTCAAAACAGGGGAAGAAAAGAAAGAAGAAGACGACACTGTGACAACTCGCGCGCGCGACCCGCGCGAGCACGCGACCCACGGGCGCGACCAGGCACTTTTCAAAAACTATTTTTTTAATAACCACGTGGCCTTACTAAACAAATTCCGCGCGAGCGGCCCGCGCGCGCGACCTTGGACAGTTTAATAAAATCTTCTATTTTGTGGTATTTAAGTCTGCTACAAGCTAAGGGACCTTGTACCCTAAGCTTTAAGAGTTGTACTTTACCTTTATAGTAGTTGTACTCATGCTTTGAGGTGTTGTACCTCACTAATATCGCGCATTATTGTATATTGAGATTTGTAACAGATTGAGCAGTTCCGGTTTCTATTCTGATTAATTATTCAGTCTATCCTCGGTGAACGGTAGTTCCATATGACCCTCAATAAAGTTGTATAACATGTTAATAGTGTACTTACATGTTTAATTGAGCTGCTATGCCTTAAGTGGTTACTTGAGTTGATATGCCTTATGTGTTTACCTGGATAATTTCAGCATGCCCATTGTGTTGCTTTGAATTGATAGCATGCCTTAATAATCTGTCTTATGAAATATTGAATATGTCTGGATGCTTAGAGCTCGCATATGCCATATCATTTCATAAGCATAAGCATGAACACGAAAATCACAAAAATGATTTTGGGATGAAAGACCTTAGAGGCTTTCAATTTTTGAAAAGGGAAGACCTTAGAGGCTTCCAGGTTTTAAAAAGGGAAGACCTTAGAGGCTTCCATGCATAAAACTCTCTAGGAGGGATTTTGTTTTGAAAAGTTAGAAATCCCGGATTTGTGGGTAGGCGTGTGAGATGGGTACCACTAGGAACTCGAATTGCGGGATGTGCTGCAAGAAACCCCCGTAACGGTAAAGACTAGGCCTCCGTGTAATTCGTAAGGCCCAAAGTCCCGCACGTTTGAGGCTAGGCCTACGTGGACGGGAAGCCCATGGTCCGGGTAATGATATTGACGATTGAGGGTGAGTGTTTAAAAAGGCATGAAAATAGTTTTCATGCATTGACATTGGCATTCATTGCACTCACGCATGTTATATAACAGATGTTATTGTGAGGTTATATGACTATACGAGCCTTTTTGGCTTATGGACTATTAAACCTTTCTTTCAGGTGATATAGATAAGGGCAAGGCCCCGAGACTTGACAATGCTTCCGCTATAGTTTGAAGACCCGTGTGTGGGGATTATCATTTAGTTAATGTAATACAATTTGGTTTCAAAGAACCTATTATGTTTAAATTGGACAAATGTTAGTCCACCCGCTTTTAAATAAAGAGATAGCTTAACTATGATTTTCCGCTGCTTATATTGAAAACGTTTTGTTTCAAGAAAAGAATATTTTAAATGAAAATCAGATTTCTGATTTATAAATGTTTCCAAATGTTGAACATATAATTCAGGTAACCCTCGGAGTCTAGGACCCAGGGAGTTGCCGATTGGTGTTAAAGCCTACTGTTATGGTTTATTATTGTGCCTCCGCTTGGATGACACCCCGTCGCCGGGAACCGTGGCGGGGTGAGGCGTCACATTTTTTGAACTATTTCTTTGAATTACCAAGCAATCTGCTTTAGATAACTTTTATAAATTAATGCTTGCTTGGCAAGGTTTGGTTGAGCCTTTAGGCAACTTTTTAAGGAATCTTTGAATTATCAAACAAACCTTCAGCCACTTTTCTAAAACAAGTCTTAAATTACTTTTGAAATTTAATGCTTGTTTGGCAAGGTTTGTTTGAGCTTTAAGACAACTTTTAAGGAATCCTATAATTTACTAAACAAGCCTTAAGTTACTTTTGTAAATTATATTTTCGTATGTGTGTGTGTGTATATATGTATACATATTATAATTTATTATTATTATTTATGTGTTTAAAGTGTGTACAATTAGAAATTGAATTACCAAATTACCCTTTTGTTAAATAGAATTATCAAATTACTCTTTTGCCTTTTGTAATTACCCTTATGTGTATATATATACATACATTATTTTATTATATTATTAAAATTACCATTTTACCTTTTGTAAAGTACCCTGTTGTCAAAGTTTAAAGTGTGTATAATTATAAATTGAATAACCAAATTACCCGTTTATTAAATTGAATTACCAAATTACCCTTTTGTTTTTTATAAATTACCCTTTTGTATATATGTGTATATGTATATATACATATTATAATATTATTATTATTATTATTATTATTATTATTATTATTATTATTATTATTATTTATGTATTTAAAGTATGTACAATTATAAATTGAATTGTCAAATTTCCCTTTTTCCTTTTGTAAACTACCCTTGTAAGTATGTATATATATGTATATACATATATTATTTTATTATATTATCTATATATTGAATATATCATATACCAAAATTGAATAAAACTGTGTACAATTATAAATTGCATAGTGATCTTGTCGAAATCAAGATATAAAAGTATGCTTAACTTATGCTTTACTTTCAAAAGATTTACAGTGTGGAAGTGAAGGTCGAACCCACAGAGATTGAATACTACGCACTTTAATTTCTAAAACCTAAATTTACTTAATTAAGAAAAACGGATTTTGGATTTTATTTGAATTAAACTAATAACAATAAAAGTAATCTAAATTATGAAAGTAATTAAATATTTATTTTTATAATAAGTTTAAGGAACCTAGAATTGCAAATCCACCACTAGCTTCATAATAAGGGTATTTACGAATTACTTTAGCTTATTAAGTTGGATGATAATGGGGAATTGTAGCTACAAGCCCAATTCCTCCGTCAAGAAAATAACTAAGGTTCAAGCACCAACATAATCCATCTTCGGTTCGCACGAATTATCCTACACTAAACTAGGGTTGTGGTATAATCCGTCTAATCCTGTCACGCCCCGGAGTAGCCAAAAATAGGGAAAATTTAAAATTTCCTTTCTGGACCCGTAGGGAATGACGAGTTACATAAAACTGACCTGTCCGTACAACATACTAACAAAATATATATAGATCAGAGTAAGAGTTGGGCAAAAGCGTCTAATGGTATTCATGGGGGAACTTAGAGTGTTTGCTACTTAAGCTATTACAGCAGTTCCAAATGAAAACCACAAAAGATAAGTCTGGGCGATCGACGCCACTTAAATATTACATCCACCAAAAGATAATTAAAACGTAATAGAAGTCTTAAAGCGGAAATAGGCCAGGGTCCTCTTTCTAACTGGCAAACCCATAACCTTCGTTATCAGGCTCTTCCTGATAGTCTGCCTCAGGATCACCTTCCTGATAATTCCCATTCTGAGGATAGTGATATTCGTCTTCATCGTTACCTTGATAGTTCTCCTCATCGTAACCTAGACGTAAAAAGTCCAGGGCAGGGAAGGAGCCGTTAGCTTTTGAAGCTAAGTGAGAACGTCTTAACCGATCACTCCTAATACAGATAAGGATATACAAGTACAACATATCTTGAAACCATATTAATGAGCATATGACATGTGAAATGACGACAGAATGCATTATCGATATATTCGACTTTAACTCGACCATGAACACCACAACCGACTCATGTGACTTGTTACATTACCAGTGTAACGCCGTTAGCTCAGAGTAGAATGATTACGTTGCTATCGTCGCCTAGCAGGGCTCTATAGCAGTTTTGGTTTTAAAAAGAGTAATCATTGGACTCTTAGGTCCTCGTGACCTTGCCGGGAGAATAGAATAGTTACAGCGCTATCGTCGCCTAGCAGGGCCCTATAGCATTTGTAAGGTAACTATTGTATTCTGATGGATACATTGCTATCGTCGCCTAACAGGGCCCTATAGCGTATCAATCATCAATCCATGCATAACTTCAATGATTTCAATGGAAACTCTGGCTATCGTCGCCTAGCAGGGCCCTATAGCAGTTTCATCGTTGTTCCCATTTACTTGACTGTACCACTCGGACCACCACGGTCCACACAATGTATAAATTGATATGACGGGGTTAGTCTCCGTGACTAACCATGCAGACGTCAATGTTGACATCAAGACTCGACCATGTTCATATGAATGTTCATGTGACGATAGAAACAGAAATCATGATAACAAGAATAATAGCGGATGTTAACTAAGCATGGAGTATAGTTAGCTAACATGCATTCATTATATAAGCATCATTATCAGGTTTACATAACTAATACATATCAGTATCGTCCACACAGAACGCACTGGGCATACATAACACACATAAAATAATTCTATAATATACCAAGTGAGTTAGGACGACTCACCTCGAAGCGGTTGCGTAAAAGCAAGCGTAGCGGTTCCTACAAAGCATTAAGATTATATAGAACATAGATTAATAAGTCTACTAAAAATCAGGGGCATAATGGTAATTGTGCCGGGTGGGTCCCTAAACCTCAACATGATGATCTGGACATCATTCTGAGTCCAACGTCATTGACTAGACTCAAATCGGAGTCCGTCGCATAAAAGGCTGGGTTTTCTATACCAGTTTGGGCCCTAAAGATAAGCTGTATTTTTGACCGTGTCAAAAGGTCACCAAACTTTAAGGGGATATTCTAGACATTATTCTAAGGCTCTGGGAACTGACCGCGTATTTTTCTGAGCTATGGTTTATTTATTACGAATTTCTGAAGTTTAAATCGTCTAATAATAGACTGCGGGATCCCAAAATTATAAAATATAGTTTAGGGAGATATTTGACCCTTATACATATTTTTATTAAATACTAGGCCTTAAAATAGGCTAGGGGTATTTTCCTCGTAATTTTCGGAGTCCATTTGGTATTTTAAATAATTAAAATACGACCAAACGGGTATTTTATAAGTAATTAATGGTTATTAAAATATTCAAGTTAGGGTCTTGTAAATAATAATTTACAATATAGAGGTACTAGACCTTAGGAAAATTTAATATAATTTTCCTATGCTTGAAAATGGTCATTAGGTATTTATTACCTAATTATTTTAATTTAAAATATTTACTTATTATATATTTAAACCAATAAATAATAAGTATATAATAAAATGGTAATTTCATATTTTCATAATATAAGAATATTATAAAAATAAAATTACAATTTATTAAAATATAACATATATTGGAATTATTTTAGATATTTAAAATAATTTAGAAATCATTTGTATTTATTTATAAATGCCAAATATATTAAAATAAATACATTTATATACTAATCTGGATTTAATATATATTAATCTTAATTAATAAATACTAATCTTTATTAAAACAGACTATTAACACACTAATTATTATTAACAGAATACTTAATAATATAAAACAGTTTAATAAAACCTTAAGTAAGGTTAACAGCATGATTAGTAATATAAAATAATTGATTATACTTAACAGAAGAACTCGCGGGTCAACCCAAATCCGGATCCGAACCCACGGGTCGCCCATATACACACTAAAGCCGATCCAACTTAAAAGATCCGACCCGGCCCATTAATCAATTATTATAACCCGATCCACTAACCATTTAATCTAACAGACCAACCCACCCATATACATACCCGACCCGACCCAACGGGTAAACGATATAACCCGGACCCAAACGGGTCGCGTCTTCTCCGGTGAACCAAGCTCGCCGCCGGCAGCCCGTTTTTCGCCGGAAAACTTCAAACGCTCGTATCTCTCTCATCTTTTCACCAAAATCGATGAAACCAACGCCAAACGATTCGGTTTTCCTTCCTCTATGACATACTAGGAGCCTATGATCCGGTTTATTCGTTTGCTGGACCTACTGTGAGATTATTCTTTTCGGTTTACAAAAGAATAACGCTATGCATGGTCGTCTAAACTCAGTCTAAACTTCAGGCCGATTATAGGGGGTCCACCTGGGACTAATAGGGTCCGTTTGATACCATATTTGTGAGTCATGGTTGAGTTTGGAGATTTGAGCTCCGACGAGGGCTCTAATGGCAGATTTGCCATTACCAGAGCCTAAGGCTCTGTTTGGTTTGTTTGTGAGGCTTCGGGGAGGGTATGTGAGCGTGTGTGAGTGTATAGAATGCACAAAAGTTAAAATGAGGGGGAAGGGGGGTGTTACCAAGTCTCGGGTCTTCTCCTCCTTCTTCTATCTCCGGCAAGCTCCCTCTCTCTCTCTGGTGGGCTCTCTCCTTCTCTGCCTCTCAACCCTTATGCACACACACTGATATATACACAGATTTGCTTATCTGTTTGGACGAGATAGAATTGATGGGGAGTATGTGACTGATTGTAATGGCATCTCTTGGGGGAAGTAAGGTGGCCGGCGTTTGGGGTGTGAACATGGATGTCCGGTGGTTTATGTGGGTGTGATTGGATAGAGGAGGTATCCGGGGGATAATAGGGAGTAGTAGGTAGTACATAAGTTAGTTTAGGCAAGATTCCATGTGTACTAATATTACTATAAGTGTAGGTTTAGTCGTCGCTTGGGTTTACGTGCCGTGCAGTCTAATATCGACACAGATATTACGAGTTTGCGTGTAATGTCAGCCCGAGGTTGAGACTTACAGTCCACGAAATTAATAGATACGCGTACGTATAAGTTCGAGTCTCCCGGATTAAGACTTAAAATACTGGAATAATTATAAACCAAAATACGGGGACCAGATTTTATTAACGAAAATTTTACGGGTATTACAAATCTAGGCATGGACTATTCGGATACTTGATAGCACAATTAAATTTAAGCACCATTACATGTAAATAATCTAAACGAGCACAGAAAGCATAGATCATTGAGCATACTACCATCAAAATAGATCTAAGACAAGAGTAAACTTTGAAAGTAACGATTTAATCAATAAGAGCATGATTTATTTATAAAAATCCTCGGAACATGTAACTGTCATCCATACATAATAAAACTAAAATAAAAACATAAAATACACCCTATTACTTGGCTAGGGTTTTATTGAAACCCTAGATCTTGAGTTTAGTTAGCCATAGAATTGATGAACGGCAAGAGGTTGATGGAGGAGGCCATGGGAATCCTCGGTCTTCTTCTTCTTCTCCTTGCTTTCCTCTCTTCAATGGCTGAAGTTTTAGTTGTATATTGATGTATCTAATGTTGTGTAATGATGTGTAACCACAAAATTGATTTAGAATAGAATTTATATAGAGTTTGGAAAGATTTAGGAAACTTTCCTAAGCCAAATCGCACTAAAACAGCTATATTTATGTTTCTAGACGTCATATGCACAAACCACCTTCGCTGGGCACTTTAATTTAAAAAAATACGCGTTTTTGGTTTTTTCACAGGTCGCTCGAGCGAGGTCCTTTTCGCTGCACTGCGCAACTTTCGTAGAATTGCGATAACTTTTTGCTTGGAATTCGGATTGACTCAACTTTTGCGGCCACGCGTTCGTAACTTGAAGATCTACATTTTATATCTCTGGAGAAATTTCTCAAATCTAAAGTATTCCTTACCAAAAATGTGATTTACCAAGGCTACTACTGCATTCAGTTTTCACCGAAATCACCGTTTGAGCCCAGAATGACTTCCAAAGCCACTAATCATTGGTTTTTTTGTGCTTTTTCAAGTTAAAGCTCCAAATCCTACAAAATTTAGAATACTTATTAAAAATAACTAATAACTACATGAAATGGGCTAACAAAGGGTATTCGTAAGACTATAAACGACAACTATTCGTCGCCGATCGCATAGCCAAATTATTCTTATGCCTTATGCAAATTGCCCTTTGTTTCTATGCCATAAAGAAAAGAGCTTAAAGTTTAAAGTGTTTACAATTATAAATTCCCGTTTGTTAAATTGAATTGCCAAAAAAGCCTTTTATTACATTACGATATATATATTGAATAATCTAATCTCCCTTATACCTTTTACAAATTACCATTTTATTAAATCAAATTACCAAATTACCCTTTTGTCTTTCATAAATTACCCTTTTGTATATACGAGTGTGCGTGCGTGCGTGTGTGTGTGTGTGTGTGTGTGTGTGTGTGCATATATATATATATTCACTTTATCTATACGTTAAAGAAAAGAGCCTAAAAGTTTAAAGTATGTATTATTACAAATTGAATAATCAAATTACCCTTAAACCTTTTGCAAATTACTCTTTTGTTAAATCGAATTACCAAATTACCCTTTTGCCTTTTTTTATATTACCCTTTTTGTATATATCTATGCATATATATACACATTTGCATATATATATATATATATATTTATTATCTATGCGTTAAAGAAAAGAGCCTTAAATTGTGGGTTAACATCAATTAATATAGTTGTTGTTAAACAATATTTTTCTAACACCATCTTAAGAATTAATAAAACTTATTTCTATTTCTTGTCCACATTAAAAAAAATATACATTGTATTTTTTTTACAAAATCCAACGCCCGTGCATTGCACGGGCCGTTTTCTAGTCATCAACAACTTTATATAAAAGAGGCTTATTCCCAATTGAAATTGTCCAATTTGGGTATTTTGGATTTGTTTGAAATGACACTTATACCTTTATTTTCCTTTTTGGTTCCATTTTTCTTTAATGATTACTTTAAATTTTTGTCATTTTGTGAGGGTAGGTTGGTCATTTCACCCACAAAACAACATTTATTACTATTAGGTCAACTTTTAAAATTTAATTAATCTAGAAATGATGATTCAATCAACTTTTCAAATAATAATTACAAATATTTACAATTTGGTTCAACTTTAAAATGAAATTAATCTATAAATGATGTTTCAATTAACTTTTCACCAAATAATTATAAATATTTACAATTTGGCTCAAAAAACCCAAAACTCAACAATTGTAAGTTGTGCCTAGTTTGGCACAACCGCTTTTCGGCTTTGTGGTTTGCGCATTTTTTCGTTCTTCTAAAACAAGTCACTAACTTGTTTTGTTTTGTTTGGTTTTGTTTTTATTTTTTGGGTTTTCCCAAATAAACCACTAACACAAGCAAGGCACAATACAGCCTGAACTGGGCTATGCTTTGTTTGGTTTATTTTATTTTGTTTGGTTTTGTTTTTTGTTTTTTTGGTTTTCTCAACCAAAGCACTAACATTTGTTTGTGTTTTTGGTATTGTTTTTCTCAAAAAATTTCTTCAATTTAATTTTAGGGTTAACTACATTTTACCCCCCTGTGGTTAGGCTCATTTTCACTTTACCCCCCCTGTAGTTCAAAAGTAGACAGTTACCCCCAGTAGCTTTGGAATAAAGTGAAACTGTAAAGATTTCCCTCAAAACTGATGCAAATTCTAAAATTAACCAAAAATATTAATACTTAACCCCTTTTGTGAGGTTTATTTTGGAACAAAACCCCTATGTGGCGATAACGCTGCCATTTAACCAAACTATCCAGGGCTAATTTTTAGCACCTAGCTCCTTTATGAGGCTAATGTTGGGATTAACTGCCTATGTGGAGTTAATTTTGACGCTTAAACTCTCCTTCTTGAGGCTAATTTTAACATTAATACCTATGTGGAACTGTTTTTAGAAAAAATTTTACAGTTTCATTTTAATCTGAAACCACAGGAGGGTATATGTCCACTTTTGAAGTACAGGAGGTAAAGTGAAAATGGGTCTAACCACATGGGGTGAAAGATCATTAATCCTTATTTTTATACACATACCTTTACACACACACCTCTTTAAATTAATTTTTTTTTTATATTCATGTATTACACACACACATACCTATAAATGTAATTAATAAATTTAATTTCACACATATGTCTTTAAATATCACATACACATAAATTTATTTTTGTTTACCCTATAAATTTCATTTTATACTTTCATAGTATCCTATTAATTATATTGTACAATTCGTCGCCCCGCGCCTTGCGCTGCCCCACCCCTATTTTATATGAAAGAGGCTTAAATGCAATAGTCTTTAAAGATGTCAAATTAATTTGGCCTTATTGGTCTTTTTTATTTCTAATTTGATTATTTGGTAATTTCACATCAATCAATCCACAAATAGTAACTTGAGGCCTGTTTGACAAGTCTTCTTTGAGCCTTAAGATATCTTTTCAGGGAATCTTTGAATTACCAAACAAGCATTAGAATATTTTTGTAAATTAATGCTTGTTTGACAATGCTTGTTTGCTTCATAAAGCAACTTTTAAGGAATCTTTGAATAATCAAACAAGCCTTAAGTCACTTTTCTAAATAAGCATTAGGTTATTTTTGAAATTTAAGCCTTGTTTGAGCCTTAAGACATATTATAATTTATTAGTATTATTATTTATGTATTTAAAGTGTGTGCAATTATAAATTAAATTACCAAATTACCCTTTTGTTAAATAGGATTATCAAATTACAATTATAAATTTCTGTTTGTTAAATTGAAATACAAAAAACCCTTTTATTATATTACGATATATATAAATATATATATATATATTAAGTAATCTAATTACCCTTATTCCTTTTACAAACTACCATTTTGATAAATCAAATTACCAAATTACCCTTTTGTATGTACGAATGTGCGCGCGCGCGCGCGTGTGTGTGTATATATATATATATGTTTATCTATACGTTAACGAAAAGAGCCTAAAATTAAAGTTTCAAGTATGTACAATTACAAATTAAATAATCAAATTACCCTTAAGCCTTTTACAAATTACTCTTTTGTTAAATCGAATAACCAAATTGCCCTTTTGCCTTTTCATATTGCCCTTTTTGTATATATGTATATATACAGATACATATATATATATATATATATATATTTATTTATTTATTATCTATACATTGTAGAAAAGAGCCTTAAATTGTAGGTTAATATCAACTAATATAGTTGTTAAACTGCATTTTTCTAACACCATCTTAAGAATTAATAAAACTTATTTCTCTTTCTTGTTCACGCTAAAAAAAATCTATACATCATATTTTGTAGGAAATTCAACGCCCGTGCATTGCACGGGCAATCTTCCTAGTCTATACTATACTATAAAAGAGGCTTAGAGTGGTTTCAATTTTAATTTTGTCCAATTTTGGTATTTCTTGATTTGTTTGAAATGACGGTTTTACCCTTACTTTTTATCTTTTGTTCCATTTTCTTTTAATGATTACTTTGAGTTTTTGTCCTTTTGTGAGGGTAAGTTGGTCATTTCACCCATAAAACAACACTTATTATTATTAGGTCAATTTTTAAAATTAAATTATTCTAGAATTGATGATTCAATCAACTTTTCAATCAATAATTACAAATATTTACAATTTGATTCAACTTTTAAAATTATTTTTTATCTACAAGTGATTATTCAATCAACTTTTCCAGCAATAATTGCAAATATTTACAATTTGGTTCAAAACAACCAAAAGTCAACAAATTGTAGGTTGTGTCTTGTTTAGCACAATCGCTTTCTGGCTTTGTGGTTTGTATGGTTTTTCGTTCTTCCCAAACAAATTACTAACTTGTTTGGTTTTGTTTTGTTTTGTTTGGTTTTGTTTATATTTTTGTAGGTTTTCCCAAATAAACCACTAACACAAACAAGGCACAACACAACCCGAATTGGGCTATGCCTTGTTTGGTTTTGTTTATATTTTTTTAGGTTTTCCCAAATAAACCACTAACACAAACAAGGCACAACACAACCCGAATTGGGCTATGCCTTGTTTGGTTTTGTTTTGTTTTGTTTTGTTTTTTTTCCCAAACAAAGCACTAACATTTGTTTGTGTTTTTTGTACCATTTCTTTGAATTACCAAACAAGCTTTAGATAACTTTTATAAATTAATGCTTGTTTGGCAAGGCTTGTTTGAGCCTTAAGGCAACTTTTTAAGGAATCTTTAAATTACCAAACAAACATTCAGTCACTTTTCTAAAACAAGTCTTAGATTAGTTTTGAAATTTAATGCTTGTTTGGCCAGGCTTGTTTGAGCCTTAAGACAACTTTTAAGGAATCCTATAATTACCAAACAACCCTTAAGTTACTTTTGTAAATTATCTTTTCGTATATGTGTGTGTGTGTATGTGTATATCTTGTCGCGCCTGCCCTGAAGGTGGGGGCGGTCCTTTCAAGGGTCGCGACTGTTTTTACATCGAGATGCATGAAAGTAAGTGAGGTGTGTGAAAAGTACGTGAAGGGCCAAGTAAAAGTTCAGAGTCGCCACCTAACGTTATCGAGAGTAAGGATTTCTGCAAATATTATTATTATATAAAAGAGGCTAAAATGGAATATTCTTTAGATGCCAAATCAATTTGGCCTTAATAGCCATTTTGGGTTTAATTTGGCCTTAATAGTCATTTCGGGTTTATAATTTGGTTATTTGGTAATTTCACATCAATCAATCTACATAAAGTTACTATCCAATAGTAACTTGAGGCTTGTTGGGCAAGGCTTCTTTGAGCCGTAAGACATCATTCAAAGAATCTTTGAATTACTAAACAAGCCTTAGATAACTTTTGTAAATTAATATTTGTTTGGCAAGGCTTGTTTGAGCATAAGGCAACTTTTAAGGAATCTTTGAATTACCAAACAAGCCTTAATTAACCTTTTGTGAATTAACCTTTGTAAATTAATATTTTTTGTAAATTAACCTTTTGTGTATATATATGTGTATATATACATATGATAATTTATTATTATTATGATTATTTATGTATTTAAAGTATGTACAATTATAAATTGAATTATCAATTTATCCTTTTACCTTTTGTAAACTACCCTTGTGTGCATATATATATATATATATATATACACATATAGGGAGAGGATCTTAAGTGCACTGAGTATGTGCACTGACTTTTTAGCCTAAAAAATCCGCAGGTCAGCGGGACAGTAGGACAGTCAGTGGGACAGCCCGCCGGTTTTTATAAGCTAAAAAGTCAATGCACTGGGTAGAGTGCACTTACCTAGTGTACTTAAGATCCTTTCCCTATATACATACAGATGTTATTTTATTATATTATTATATATATTTATAAATTGAATATATTATATACCAAAATTGAATAAAAGTCTGTACAATTATAAATTGATTAACCAAATTACTCTTATACCTAATGCAAATCACCCTTTCATTTCTATACCTTAAAGAAAAGAGCTTAAAGTTTAAAGTGTTTACAATTATAAATTTCCGTTTGTTAAATTGAATTACCAAAAATCCTTTTATTATATTATGATATTATATATATATATATATATATGTATAAATTGAATAATCTAATTACCCTTATACATTTGACAAATTACCATTTTGTGAAATCGAAATACCAAATTACCCTTTTGTCTTTCATAAATTACCATTTTGTATATACGAGTGTGTGTGTGTGTGTGTATATATATTTTATGTATACGTTAAAGAAAAGGAATAAATGTGTAAAGTATGTACAATTACAAATTGAATAATCAAATTACCCTAAACCTCTTGCAAATTACCCTTTTGTTAAATCGAATTACCAAATTACCCTTTTGAGTTTTTATATTACCCTTTTTGTATATATATGTATATATATAAATATACACACACACACACACATATATATTTATTATCTATACGTTAAAGAAAAGAGCCTTAAATTGTAGGTTGACATCAATTAATATAGTGATTGTCAAACCATATTTTTCTAACACTATCTTCAGAATTAATAAAACTTATTTCTCTTTCTTGTCCTCATTAAAAAAAATATACATTGTATTTTTTTCTACGAAATCAAATGTCCGTGTATTGCACGTGCCATCTTCCTAGTAATCTATAAACAAGGAGTAATGCTATGCTTCCTAAAATTGGAATTCCAATTTGGATCTAAGATATGTTGTCATTGTACCATGTGATACCACCTATCACTATCAGAGGCATGTGATACAACTAACAAAGTATTAAAGAACCAATTTGGAATTCAAAATTTGTGAAACATTGCATTATCCTTAATAATTTAATGAGATATTTGTTTATATTATTTATGTAATATATTTAATTAACTAGTTAAATAGCTAATTAATTATTGTTAACATTTTGATAATATACATTAGTAACAAAATAAACTAATTGTGTATTTCAATAGTAATACAATAAGGGCACAATTATCTTTTAGACATTTAAAACCACTTTTACATTTATGTAACCAAATAATTAGATAATTAATTCATCCACCATAACCACATTTACAGCACATTACCCAAACACCACAACTATCAAAATCTACTCTGAGCATAATCCATTGTGACAAAAGCTATCGCAAACGCAAAGCTTAATCTACCCCCAAACAGGCTCAATATCCCCATTTACTCAATTTGCTTGAAATATTTAAGCTGTTATAGATAGAATAATGCTATGCTTCCCAGTTATTTTTTTTTCCCAAAAAGTATTTTCCAACACATGTGATAGCGACCCCTCTTCATTAATGGTAGGACCACTTCAACATCAACCAATCAAAATCAATTGGGTTCACTGCTATACGTGTTGGGAAACACTTTTGGGGGGAAAAATTTGGGAAGCATAGCATTACTCATTATAGATATCACTTTTGAACATGGACTCTTTGTTTTATAAGTGAAACTAAGAAAAAGAAATTATACATACAAACACAATTTTGTTTTAATAAAGTTATGGAGAGATTAATTTGCCTTTGAATAATATAGAGCAAGTCTTTGGGCACAAACAAATACAATCTACAAACACTACAATGTGTCTATCTCTTTCATTTGTGGACTCCATTTATACTATGGGATCCACAGACACCATGGGGTCTACAGAGAAGAGAGATAGACACATTATGGTATTTGTGGATTGTGTTTGTAAGATTTGTTTGTGCCCAAAGACTTACTCATAATTATATTTCACCCCTTAACCAACTACGAGAGAAACCCACAGAACAACCATATTACCATATGATTCTAAAACTCTAGAAACCAAACATTACAGTGTTTCTACCAAAAAAAAAAAAACCCAACTCCATCATTGAACTAAGGCACTCTATGGTACCACTCTCAGAGCATGTGGTACCGTGTATGAAATGCATGACATGCATGGTACCACATGCTTTAAGAGTGGTACCATGAAGTGCTTTAATTCAATAATAAAGTGACAATAACATCACCCTATATATTTATATACATATTATTTTTTTTAGACCGAGAACGCTGCCGCGAACCCATGTAAGTTGGTGTGACCCTCTAATATCAAATCCTAGTAGCTCTTGATTGCCATGCATTGAAGGTTAGATAACTTAGATTAGTAGATACCACGTGTGTGCGTGTTTTGCTGGTTCAACTACTACCAATGTGTGTGTGTGTATCTATACTACAAATACACGAGCTGTTTTAGGTTTATGGCATTCATCAGGTGTACAGTTCAACTTTGTATTGTAGGCAACCAAAGGGAGAAGAAAAAACAAACATGGAGGTAGAGAGAGTTCAAGTACTAGCCCATGGAGCCCTCTCTGAGCTCCCAGAGCAATTCATCCGGCCGGCCCATGAGCGGCCAGAGAACACCAAGGCCGTCGATGGAATCAACGAGCCGGTGATCTCTCTATCTCTACCGTGATCTGCTCATTAAGGAGATATCAAATGCATGCAGTGAGTGGGGAAACTTTCTCCTCACAGATCACGGCATTTCATCAGCATTGATTGGACGGCTACAAGAGGTGGGTGAGGAGTTCTTTAAGCTCCCACAAGAAGAGAAAGAGAGCTACGCAAATGATCCTTCAAGTGGGAAGTTTGAAGGTTATGGGACAAAGATGACCAAAAATCTTGATGCAAAGATTGAATGGGTTGACTATTTTTTTCATCTCATGTCCCCTGCTTCTAAGGTCAACCATGACATATGGCCCAAGAACCCTCCTTCCTACAGGTATATACATATATTTACATATACATGTATATATTCATATAAGAAAATAGTTCGGTGCTTTTACTTGGGTATTTTTTCTACTATTTTGAAAGGTTACTGGTGTATGTGACACATAGATGGACTAATAGCATCTTAGAATAGAACAAAAAATACTCAAGGAGAAGTACTAAAGTGTTGTCCATACATATATATATTCTCCGATAATTTTGTACCTATAATATGGTTGTGCCATGATGGTAACTATCATGATTTTTCTTATTTTAAGGAGAGGAGAATCGTTGTTACATTATTTTTCTTCTAGGGACCTACTAATTACACCCGCATAATTACTTTCTACACCCATTTGTATGTGTTTGCACCTAAAAAATACATTTTTTAAATTAAAGTTAGTAGATGCCGATTAGAATTTTTAATCGGACTAGAAAACCGATTGCAAAAATTAGGGGTCAAGTAATTAGTTGAAAGTTGGTGCAGTCGGATGACTTTTTGAACCACTTGGCTATAATCGAGCTGCGATGCATACATCAATTCGGGCAGACTAACTACTTGGTTGGCTTGATAATAATTCGGACTAAGCATATGGTAGGCCACATGATCACTCCATCAATACATTGATTTTGGCCTCCTTTCATGACTCCTTTTACCAATTAATTTGGTGGGCCACCACTTAATTGGCAATTAGCTCACTTTACACTGTGCAGGGTATTTGATTGAAGTTTGAAAAGGTTAAACTTAATGACGTGGCTTTAATCAAAGTGTTAAAAATTGCAGCCACTTTATGCCTTAAGTCGGACTGATGCACACCGGGCTGACAGGCGTGTGGTTATAGTCGGTCACACCTTAATTGGCAATTCTGTATTCCGTGGTCAATATTCTAAATACTTTCAGGAAGTGTATCACACTACAAACTCTCAATGTGATAATATTATCATTTAAGGAAAAGATAATATTTCAAGATATTATCTGATTTGGGAAGATATTATCAATATTTATGGGAGATAATATTATCATTTGGGAAGTATATCATTTACTTGGAAGCCAAGTCAGCCGAATCAAGTCAACATGGGGACCAGATTCAAGATATAATATATATATGTATATATATGCATATATATTATATCAGATAATTATGGGAGTCAATATCAGTTTATGGAAATAAACTGGTATTTTTTACCAGATAATATTCATTAGATATTTCCTACTTTATCTAGGAGACTTCCATGGCCGCTATAAATCAACAGGCAGGCCAAGCTATCAGGGCACCCCGCGTCACTTCGACAAATGCATCCAAAAAAGCATTCTTAAGCATTCCTAGCATTCCTTTTATTTTCTTAGGCTTTCTTAGCTTTAAATTACACTTCTTGTAATTTTCTTTTCTATAATTAAATAAAATCTTGCTTTTTATTTAATTTCTTTTCTTCATCGCTTGCTAGACTTGTGTGCTTCAACACTGTCTAGGGACCTTAGGTGAGGGTACTTTCCTACTCACCTTTCACAATTGCCTGTTAGATGTCAGATTTTCAAACCTTGTGTATCACTCACACAAGTGCTTTAGGAAATTTTGTGTTAATTAGTTTGGGTCTACCTCACAAGGCTCTGGCACGCCCGAACAACATTTACAGCAAACAGTATGCATTCAGAAGTTGCACAGTCCCAGTTGTCTAGACGAGTGTAGAGAACAATTAGGTATTTGTATTTAACTTGACAACACAAATGCGCATAGTTTTTTTACCCAATCATAGTATATGCAAGAAAGTATTATTGCTCTAAAAACAAATAATGGCTAATAACATGCTAACACAGGGCAGTGACAGAGGAATACAATGCAGAAATAATGAGGATAACAAATAAGCTATTGGAGCTACTCTCAGAGGGATTAGGCTTGGAAGGGAAGGTCTTAAAGACTTGTTTGGGTGGTGAAGAGATAGAACTAGAAATGAAAATAAACTTGTACCCGCCATGCCCACAACCTCAACTGGCCCTCGGAGTTGAACCTCATACCGACATGTCCGCGCTCACCATTCTTGTCCCGAACGATGTTCCAGGCCTTCAACTTTGGAAAGATGGAAATTGGGTTGCCGTCAATTATCTGCCAAACGCACTTTTTGTCCAGGCCGGTGATCAAATTGAGGTAAAATGCTCTGTTCTTCCTGGATACAGTGAAATTATTTATATATATAAAAAAAAAAAAAAACACTAAGTAAAGAACTAGGAAAAACTAAGATTATGTATGAGACGGCAAAGAAAGTAGAAAAAAGAACACTTTTTCTTGTTTGGTTACTAAGGAAATGGTGAGGAAAATAGGAAGAAGAAAATTCATGAAAAATGTAAGAAATTTTTTATATCTTTATACAATGCAATCCTTGTTACTTTTTCTTGATTTCAAATATCTTTGAGAAATTTTTAGTTTCAAGTGTAGAAGAAAACACTAGGGAAATTCATTTTCCTTCCCTAAATCCTCAAACCAAACAGAGCAACAGTGAACTGTGAGAAGTATCTAGTTTCTAAAAAAATTTCATGTAGGAGAAAACAAGAGGAAAATCGTTTTTTCTCCCTTTTTATTTTCCTTCACTAAATCCACAAACCAAACAAAGAAATATTAAAATGCACAGAATAGGAAAATAATAGCATATATCTCAGAAATAGGAATCACTTGCAGTTTGTGGTCATGGAAAGGGTTTAAAAGGGGGAGGGAAAGATTCATGTAATACCATTTTAACCTGCATTCAAACATTAACTACAATACCGTTACTAAAATTACATATAATTGGGATAGTAGAGTTACTAGAGTATTACATGTAGGAAAGCAACTATTTCATCTGACCATCACACCATGAGGCGGTCACTGTTATTTCTCCATCACAATGGGATCCACCCATGTGCAACACATTAAAACTCAAATAATTGTAGACGTTACTCACGTGAGATAATTTCTCTTGTTTCAGGTACTAAGCAATGGGAAGTATAAGAGTGTTCTCCACAGGAGTTTGGTGAACAAGGAAAGGACACGAATGTCGTGGGCCGTGTTTTGCGTGCCTTCACAAGAAGCAGTGATTGGACCTCTTCCTGAACTTGTGGATGAGAAAATCCCAGCAAAATATTCAACCAAAACATTTGCAGAGTTCCGATACCGCAAATTCAATAAGCTCCCACAATAAAAGCAGTTCCATAATAACTAACTACATAAAATAAATGATGAGTGTGTTGAGAATATTATGTCTTTTTATTTTTGTCTTTTAATTTGTTCTTGTTCTAGGGGCCCTTATGTAATTATTTACTTCTTCTTCTTTATATATATATATATATATATTATGGGGTCTAACATTGTTAGCCCTAACTTTCACCAAAATATTGTGTTCAACATGGTATCAGAGCCAAAGGTTCACCACCACCACCACCACCAACCCTAACCACCATCTCAGCCCTTCCCAGCCACCATCGCCGCCTCTTCCTCACTCCACCAACCTCGCCGCAGCTCCTCCTCACCCCACCAGCCTCGCCACAGCCCCCCTTCTCCTCCCTGCCTGCTCCGCAACTCCTATGCTCCCATAAAGCCTAGTCGCAAGTCCTCTTGACACCACAATACATTCTGGCCATTCTAACCTAGTTTTTCACCTTTTTTGGATACAATCTAACTGCTGGTTTGAATTAACTCAGTTTTTTCCTTTTTTTCTTTTCAAACTTAGGGTTTTCCCATTTTTCTTTTGGGTGCCCTTATGGAGCCTTGAATTGATCTATTTGACCTATGAGTACCCATCTCCTTCATCTTCCTTCATCTTGTTGTGTGGGTTTTCCATTCGAGACACGGAATCATGACTGGCCTTCAGACCGTGGCTTCTCTCTTGGATCCTAATCTCAAAATTACTACCGTCCCTTTCAATGGCCAAAACTACTTGAAATGGTCACAGACGGTGGAACTTTATCTGAAGGCACGTGGGAAGATGGGACATCTTGATGGGCGCATTACAGCCCCTTCCACTACTGATCTGGGATATGATAAGTGGGAGATTGAGAACTCCATTATCATGTCTTGGCTCATCAATTCTATGGTTCCTGAGAACGGGGAGAGCTTCTACCGGATGAAGACCGCTAGGGATATTTCGGACACAGTTGCTTCTACTTTTTCTGCTAGTGCCTTGTCGTTTTTTTATCAATCAGGTAACTTATGTTAGTTTACTTGTTTTTTATTTATGTGGTCTTTTACTTTATTATCCTTACTCTTATGTTTTAGTCATAGGGGTACTATTGTAATTGTTTTATTCTCATCATATAATAAACAATAGGAGACATCATTTGTCTCCTAAGCTTGCCCTAATCTAAATCTACATGGTATCAGAGCTTCCCTAAGAGGGATCTCTACCCACCACCACCACAAACCACCACAAACCACCACCTAGCACTCAGCCGCAGCCCTCCCTGGGTCTCCACCAACAAGCCGCAGCCCATTAGGGCTTCTTCCACTCAGCCGCAGCCCCTTAGGGCTTCCTACATCAAGCCGCAGCCCTCCCTGGGTCTCCACCAACCAGCCGCAGCCCCCTAGGGCTTCTTCCACTCAGTCGCAGCCCACCCTGGGCTCCTACCAGCAAGCCGCAGCCCCCCTAGGCCTTACAACCCTAAGGCGCAGCACTTAAGAGCTTCGGCTCTCTCTCTGTTCAGCCCAATCATCAAGCCAAGGGTCCTCTAATGCCCTATTAGTCTTTGCCACATCACCTTGAGCCTCGTTTCAAGAACTTTTTCAGCCTTCGCTTCTCGCCATCATTGTTTCGACAGCAAGTTGATTGGGGTTTAATTTTTTACTTTCAGTTTTTGGTCCTTCTATGGACCCTTGATCAGTGATGATTTGTTTTCTGGCAGTCTCTATGGTGCTTTAAGTTACAATTGTGTGCTGCGTCTCCGTTGATACAAGTTCTTGTTCTTTGTTATTTCAATTGTTGCGGGTATTTGTTGCGTGTCGATTCAAGATGTCGGATGGAGATAAATCCACCTTGAATACACAGCAGCCCAGGAGTGAAACTATTGTTGTTGCTCCTTCTGAGAGCCCGAATGTTAAGCTTACTACGTCCCTCTTCAATGGTCAGAACTACTTGGCTTGGTCTGGGTCTGTAACCATGTCTCTTAAGGGCAGAGGGAAGATGGGGTATATCAACGGACGAATCACGGCACCTAGCACCGAGGATGCTGCATATGACAAGTGGGAGATGGAGAACTCCACTGTCATGACATGGCTTTGCCATTCTATGATTCCTGAGATTGCTGAAGGTTTTTTGGATATGGCGACTGCCCAAGACATTTGGGAGACCATGGCCAACACATACTCCCGAAAGGGCAATTCTGCACAGATATTTGAGTTGAGACGGACGATTGGTCGCTCGGAACAGGGAGAGATGAGCGTTCTTCAGTTTTTCACATCTCTGACCACTAGTTGGAAAAGACTTGATCACCTATTGGACTATAAGCCTATTTGTCCAACCGATTCCGTTGCCTACAGTAAACTGGTTGCTGAAGAGAGGATTTTTAAGTTCTTGGAGGGACTTAATGCTGAGTATGATCCTGTCCGCAGCCGTGTCCTTGGGATGGATCCTTTGCCTTCTCTTCAGGAGGCCTTTGCATATATACAGAACGAGGAGAGTCGACGTTCTGCTATGCTTCCACCTACCTCCACCGAGAGATCTGCTCTCATTTCAGTTCCTCAGAGAGATGGGAACAAACAACCCCGTGGTCGTGGTACTTCTAATGAGTCTGGGTCGTCTGAGAAAGCCAAGCAGTTCTGTGATTACTGTAATCGACCTTATCATACCAGGGAGACATGCTGGAAATTGCATGGCCGCCCACCTGGACAGCCTGGGGGTCGTGGGGGTCGCTCAGGACAGTCTGGGGGTCGTGGGGGACACTCACAGGGAGGTAATTATCGTGCTCATCATACTACATCATTAGATCCTACGGCGCCGACTTCTATTGAGCAGGCCCCATCCACTTCTGATTCAGCACTATTTACTGCCTCGGAGGTAGAGGAGGCTCTTCGTTCCTTAATGGCTCGCCGTACATCCGCTTCTACTGTATCTACAGGTGCCTCCTCTTCATTTGCCCATTCAGGTAACTTAGTCACATCCGCAAGGGCACACTTGTCTCATTCCTCTTCTCCCTGGATTATTGATTCCGGTGCATCTGATCACATGTCTAGATGTTCTGATATTTTCTCTGTGTATAAGCCTTGTTCAGGTAAAGACAAGGTTCGTGTTGCTGATGGTACTTTTTCCTCTATTTCCGGGAAGGGTACCATTCATGCCACTCCATCCTTGCCTTTATCATCTGTACTTCATATTCCCAATTTTTCCCATAATTTGTTATCCATTAGTCGTATCACTCAAGACTTATACTGCAGTGTGACTTTTTTCCCTTCTCATTGTGTCTTTCAGGACCTTACCACGGGGAGGATGATTGGCAGTGGTAGAGAGGAGAGTGGACTTTATCTCTTGGATGGTGGAGGGCCGTTAGCACATCATACAGTGGTTTCTGAGAATAAAGCTGGAGACATACATCTTTGGCACCGACGTTTAGGACATCCTTCTGTTTATTTACTAAAGCATTTGTTTCCTTCTTTAGTCTTAAATAAAGATGTTTCTGATTTTCTTTGTGAAACTTGTGAACTGGGTAAACATCACAGAGCTTCTTTTGCTCCTGTTTTTAATAAAAGTTTAGTTCCGTTTGCTTTAGTACACTCTGATGTTTGGGGTCCTTCTCGTGTTAATTCTTTGAAAGGTCATAGATGGTTTGTTACATTTATTGATGACTATTCTCGTACCACTTGGGTTTATATGATGAAAGAAAAAAGGGAGGTTTTCTCTATTTTCCAGGCATTCCATAAAATGGTGTGCACTCAGTTTGGGACTGACTTAAAAATTTTAAGATCTGATCAGGGGGGTGAGTACATTGATTCGGGTCTTGCTGCGTATTTTTGCTCCCATGGGATCATTCATCAGACTTCTTGCACCGATACACCCCAGCAAAATGGGGTGGCGGAGCGCAAGAATCGTCATCTGCTAGATATTGCTAGATCATTATTGTTTTCGGTTAATGCTCCCAACTCCTATTGGGGTGATGCTGTTTTAACAGCAGCATACCTTATTAATCGCCTTCCAACTCGAGTTTTGAACAAACGTGCACCTGTTGAAGTCCTGACTGATACTTCTCCTCTGTTCCCTATAACTCCTCGCGTTTTTGGTTGCGTGTGCTTCGTTCACAATCATTCTCCTACGCGGGGGAAGTTAGATCCCCGTGCGATTAAGTGTGTTTTTCTGGGTTACTCTCCAACCCAGAAAGGTTATAAGTGTTACCATCCTCCTTCGAGGAAATGGTATGTCTCCATGGATGTCACATTCCATGAATCTCAGTCATACTTTCAGTCCTCGCTTACATCTGAGTCACCTCTTCAGGGGGAGCGTTGGTATAGGGAAGAGGTGCCTTTGTCTGTTCCTGTTCCTTCAGGGGAAGTTGTTATGGAAGAAAATATTATTGCGGAGAAAGAAAATGAGGTTGGGAAAGAAAAAGAACAAACTGAGGGAGAGAATGAGGTTGGGAAGGATATGGAGAAAGAAGACGGTTGTACTCGTACTCCATTAAAAGAAAAAGAGGTGATGGTTTATTCTAGAGGCACATGGAGTAAGTCCAAGAATAAAGAGCTCACTCCTACTCTGCCACCGACATCTCCTTCAAGTGTTGAGGACCAAGGTAACTCTAATTCTGATCTTGATGTCCCTATTGCTGTACGAAAGGGTGTTAGGGCTTGTACCCAACATCCTATCTCGAATTTTGTGTCATATTCTCACTTGTCTCCCTCCTATAAAGCTTTTCTTTCGAAAATTGCCTCTGTGTTTGTTCCTAATAATGTCCAGGGTGCTCTTGCGGATCCAAAGTGGAAACATGCTATGATCGAAGAGATGAAAGCTCTTCGTAAGAATGGCACCTGGGAATTGACGAGGTTACCTGAGGGCAAAAGAACTGTGGGGTGCAAGTGGGTATACACTGTGAAGCATAGGGCTGATGGCTCTATTGAAAGGTACAAAGCTAGGCTTGTTGCTAAAGGCTTCACACAGACCTATGGAATTGATTATCAGGAGACATTTGCTCCTGTTGCAAAGATGAACTCAGTTAGGATCCTTCTGTCACTGGCTGCTAACTTTGGATGGCCACTTCACCAATTTGATGTGAAGAATGCATTTCTTCATGGGGATCTAGATGAGGAGGTGTATATGGATGTTCCTCCTGGCTTCGAGGATTCTACGACAGATGGAAAGGTGTGCAGACTCAGAAAATCACTATATGGTTTGAAACAGTCACCTAGGGCATGGTTCGAGAGGTTCACACAAGCTATGCTCAGATATGGTTTTAGACAAAGTCAAGCCGATCACACTTTGTTCATCAAACATTCATCACAGGGTAAGACTACTGCGTTGATTGTGTACGTGGATGACATTGTCTTGACTGGGGATGATATGGAGGAAATGCAAAGACTGAAAGAGTACTTGTCAAAGGAGTTTGAAATAAAAGACTTGGGGACTCTTAAATATTTTTTGGGAATTGAGGTTGCTAGATCTAAGCATGGAATCTTTATTTCCCAACGGAAATACGTACTTGACCTATTGGAAGAGACTGGAATGCTCAGAAGTCGAGCGTGTGACACCCCAATTGAGTCAAATCAGAAACTTGGCGATGATTCAGGTGGTGCAGAGGTAGATAAAGGTAGATATCAGAGGTTAGTGGGAAGACTCATTTATCTTTCTCATACCCGACCTGATATTGCCTTTGCTGTGAGCGTTGTTAGTCAATTTATGCACTCTCCCCGTGAATCCCATATGGAGGCTGTCTTCAGGATTTTGAGGTACTTGAAATCAGCTCCTGGAAAGGGGTTATTTTTTACTAGACATGACCACCTTCGAGTGGAAGCATACACAGATGCTGATTGGGCTGGATCTGTGACAGACAGAAGGTCCACTTCAGGCTATTGTACCTTCGTGGGGGGTAATCTGGTTACGTGGAGGAGTAAAAAGCAGAACGTGGTGGCTAGATCTAGTGCAGAGGCTGAGTTCAGAGCCATGGCTCAAGGTGTATGCGAGCTTCTGTGGATTAAGTTGTTGTTAAAAGACTTGAGTCTGGATTCTAGTGACTCTATGAGATTGTATTGTGACAACAAGTCTGCTATCAACATTGCCCACAATCCAGTGCAACATGATCGAACTAAACACGTGGAGATTGACAGACACTTCATCAAGGAGAATATCAGTAGTGGTGTGATCTGTACTCCATTTGTGAAGACCGGGGATCAACTTGCAGATATGCTTACAAAGGGTGTTGGAAGTAGACCATTTCATTTTGCTCTTAGCAAGCTGGGAATGAGAGACATTTTTGTACCAGCTTGAGGGGGAGTGTTAGTTTACTTGTTTTTTATTTATGTGGTCTTTTACTTTATTATCCTTACTCTTATGTTTTAGTCATAGGGGTACTATTGTAATTGTTTTATTCTCATCATATAATAAACAATAGGAGACATCATTTGTCTCCTAAGCTTGCCCTAATCTAAATCTACAACTTAGTCCCACCAGCAAGAGCATTTCTTTCTCAATCCTCACTTCCCTGGATTATTGACTCCAGTGTGTCGGATTATATGTCACATTCATCTAACCTTTTCTCTGATTATAAGCCTTGCTCAGGTCAGGACAAAATTAAAATTGCCGATGGTACCTTCTCCTCTGTCTCAGGGAAAGGTCTCATTCGTGTTACCCCCTCTTTACCCTTGACTTCAGTATTACATGTTCCAAGTTTTTCTCATAATCTCTTATCCTCGAGTCGTATTATGCGACTCAAGGATAAAAGGTTATGGGAAAAACTAGGAACATGTAATACAGAGGTTAGTGATAAAGAAGGGGTCACATGAATTAAACCTTTCCCGGAACCTGAAGAGAAGGTACCATCGGCAATTTTAACTTTTTCTTGACCTGAATAAGGCTTATAATCAGAGAATAAGTCAGAAGACCGAGACATATGATCTGAAGCACCAGAGTCAATTATCCAAGGAAACGAAGAATGAGAGAGGAGAGCTCTTACTGGAGGGACTAATTTACCTAATTGGGCAAAGGAGGATGAGTCACCAATAGATGTAGATGGAGCACAACGAGCCATCAGATTCTTAAGCGTCTCAAACTCAGTAGCGGATAAAGGACCAATAGTAGAAGGCTCAGCGGATATAGCATCTGGGGCATCTGTGACTGCGGTATGATGAGCCCGGGCCTGGCCACCACAACCTCCAATGTACCCAAAACGACCCCCACAACCACGGCCACGTCCACGACCACCCGGAGGACGACCATGGAGTTGCTAACAGGTCTCTCTAGTATGGTGAAGTCGAGAACAGTAGTCACAAAACTGTGTGCCCCTGTCCAAAGTACCAGACTCAGTCGATGTATCTTTACCACGGGCCTGCTTAGTGCTATCAGGTGGTGAAATGGAAACTAATGCAGACCTCTCAGTGGTGGAAGAGGTAAGCATGGTTGAACGACGACTTTCCACATTTTGCACAAAGCGAATGCCTCCTGAAGAGAGGGAAGATTATACATTCCCAGAACCCGACTACGGACTGAGTCATAATCTGTATGGAATCCCTGAAGGATCTTAAACACTCGTTGCTTCTCTAGAAGCTTGCGATATCCGGCAGAATCAACAGGGCAAAAGGGCTGGTAATCCTGTAAATGATCCACCGGTTCCAACTGGTGGTCAGAAAGGTGAAGTATTGAGTCACAGTCATAGACCCTTGCTCTGAATGATCAATGGAGCGTGTCAGCTCGAACTCCTGAGCATAATTCCCTTTCCGTGAATAGGTAGAAGACAGTCTCCCAAATATCTCTAGCAATCTTCATACCATAATAGCCTTCACCAATTTCAGGAATCATGGAATTGATCAACCAAGACATAATAAGGGAATTTTCAATTTCCCATTTATCATAGGTGGAATCTGTCATGTCCGGTGCCTGAATACGACCATCAACATGGCCCATCTTCCCTCGACCCCGCAAGTAAAGAGTCACTGATTGTGACCAGGTAAGATAATTCTAGCCATTGAACAAAGTAGTAGTAATCTTCAGGTTGGGATTGTCCAGTGTAATAATAACAGGAGACTCACTGGTGGACGTCTTCGAACTATCAGGAGACGTGGTCTTAGTCTCAGTAGTCATAGTTTCGATACGCAAATACCCACACCAAATACGAGGAAACGGAGAAGATACAGAAAAAAAAAAACAGGCACAATCTAAAAACTGTCATCAATGGCCCATCAAGGGACCAAAAGAAGAGGGAAAAACTAGATCTCAATCAAACCTGCACAGTGTTATTGGGCTAGGGTTCAAATCTGCACTAGGGTTGAAAAGAAAGGATTGAGAGGTTAAACAAAGCCAGGGTTGATTTGAAGCTTGCGGCTAGTTCTATTGAAGGATGAAAGCTTGCGGCTGGAGTAGGAGGGTTAGGTGCGCCCAAGGTGGTGGGGGGAAGGTCCGCAAGCCAGGGTGGAGGGAGGAAGGCTGGGGAGGCTGGGGGAGGTCCGGCACAGGCTAGGGAAGGCTAAAAAGGGTCGGCGCAGGCTGGGGTGTACTCGGCGTAGTGATGGGTGGTGGTTAGGGTTTGGATCTATTGTGGATTTAGTTTCCGAATCTTCGTGTATTGGCTTTGATACCATGTTGAAGATTATTTTGGCAAAACTTAGGGTTGACAATTTGTCATACCCCTTCTATATAATCATCAATAAGAAGAAAGAAAAGAAAATTACAATGAGATCCCCAATATAAGACATTATAATAAACATAACATAATAAACATAACAACTCAACATTATGTTCCTCCAAATCGATGCATAAGGACTTCTTTTTGCTTTGCAGGATACAAAATTTCCTTGAGTTCTGTTCACAGACCATGTTTATTACAAAGTTCATCTTCGTTCTATAAAGTTTAGGATAAATTAAAGTAACATCCCCTGAACTGTGACTGTTTTCAACTAACAACCCCTAAACTTTAAAACTGAACCGACTCACCCCTTCCTTTGTTGACTCTAAAACCCCTTCTTCAAGGGGTGAAAGGATAGTTTAGGGGGTGAGTCTGTTCAATTTTAAAGTTTAGGGGGTGTAAGTGAAAAACGGCCATAGTACAAGGGATGGTGCTCTAATTTACCCTTTATCAGATAAATTTGGAAACTACACCTTGCTACCAAGTATTCTTTTTAAAATTTCATTTTGGGCCCTCTATTATCAATCGTATCAATCCATCAATTTTTAAATCGACTTCAATTGAGGACAATCATTAACAAACCTTATGATTGAGTGGCTCCCCTATGTCCATAATTGTTCTCAATCAAAGAAGCATGGACTCTTCTAAAAGGCCAATGTGTCCACACCGGCACCCGCATCGTCGTGGATTCTTCTCGGATGTAGCATGGTGTTTCTTCTATTTATTTATTTTTCCTAAAACAGGGACTCTTCTAAAAGGCCAATCCATCAACATATTTCTGAGAATGTTAGGAGTTGGATTACACGTCAAAAGGCTAATATGGATTATATATGCTTATTTATTTGTCTTAATTGCATAAAAATTCAAGATAATATATAGTTTATACCATTATATAAAAGTATATTTTCTAATAATTTATATAAGTACTAGCCGTACCCGCTTTTGGAATATTGGTGAATCCCCCGCACCTGAATCCCCGCGTTCGTATCTATCCAACGTTCAGTGGCGCCATTGGATAGGATAAAATCGTCCTGAACTAGGTTTTATGGAGAGTGGGATAACTCTAACCCATGGAGGGGGGGGGGGGGGTGTGTGTGTGTGTGTGTGGTATTTGGTGAGATTAGAAGTTAATTTAGTAAAATGATAAACAAAATAAGGGTAAAATAGTAAATTCAAGTTAAAGGGGAGGTCTGTGTAATTTTGCAATATAGGGGAGAGCTCCGTGTAATTTTACCAAACTTGCTGCCCCCTCGACCCCTACGAGCTGACCGGGCAGCTCAATCCCACGAGCTGACCGGGCAGCTTGACCCCCGTGCGTAGTGGCGACATAGAGCTAATCGGGTTCAATGAAGATTTCTTCACAAGAGTTGCAGCTTGACCATAATAGGCAGAGGTGGCAATAGAGCCACTTCAACCCTCTCTAATGAAAATCAGCAAGTTCTTCTCTAGCGCATATGTTAGGAACTATTTGCAATACAAATTTGGGAAGCATTACTCTTTCCCAACCCGTGCTTCCTAGTTCTCAATTGAATTCCGGTGACAAATTGAAAGCCTTGAGTGAAGCAACATGTACTAGAGGGCTTAGAATGAAATTTTACGGAAAAATACAAGGTACCAAAATGTATTTCACCCGTTCAGATTAGATCTGTATCCCAATCTGCATGACACCTTCTATCTATCAAAAACGTTTAGAGTTCGCTGTAAAATGCTATTAAAACCACCAATAAGGGAAAATGAAAGCATGTGTGGTACTATAGGAGATGGAAAAGGAAACCGTAGAAGGGTTTCCAAGCAGGAGTCCACATCATCACTAACAATAGCCAGATTCATGTTTGTCTAAGTAGGCACTACTTCTCCAATACCTCAACATATTCTCTGTTATAATAGTCAGCTCCAAGTAATAATAGTTCACACGCCTTATGTTGTCTCCATGAGTGTTAGCTTAATAGCAGATATGAAAAGAGACTAAAACACAAAAAGTCCTTAGCTGAACCAGGAAAATTAGGAAAGAGAAAAGAAATTCTTGGTTTTATCATTCAGATATGGAAAACTCGCTGAAAGGTACTGTATACCTAAATTCAGTAACTAGCAACGAGAGCCCTTGACAACCCCTAACCTACAAAAGGGAGTCGAAGAGAGAAGGCTAGAATGATAGTAATGGGAATCGACATAAATTTCTATACAAACCCTAAAATCGCACCAAATAAGATGGATCTCAAAATGACCACAGTACAAAGTTATCAAGAATATAGATTAACGGTGCTTGTGAAAGTAATGTCTATTTGAATGTTAGGTATTATATAATGCATAACAAACAAAAATATTGAGAAAAGCATCAGAAGTAATAAGCAAAGCTTACCTTTAACTTATTCACTTATATGTTTTCAAGTTTGCTAACCATTGAATCTCCACTTGGATCTTTGAACCAGAAATTACTGTTTTGAGTTCTTTTTTCTGGGTGCTTATTGCCCATCTTTCCATGTCTTCTACTGCTTCCCGAATCTTGCTTTCTTTTTCCCAGTCCAATATTTCCTTCACAGTCAAATATTTGCTTTCTTTCTGCTTTATAGACATTCTAAGCCTTGAGTCACACATCAACCATCTTTATCTAACAATCTCACAATTTACTTAATAAATATCAAACATGGAAAAAAAAAAAATAATAATAATAAATTAGAGGGCCATTGGGAGAATCCTGTAATGATACGTGATAATCTGAATATATATGTATATGTATATACATTATTCTAAAACAGGGATCTCTGTGTGTGTGTGTGTGTATACGTAGTATAGTGGAATCCTGGTTTTATGCAATACATAAGTTATATACAATCTTAATTGAGTTAGGATACTATGCTATAGTGTTAGTTCAATGACACTGGAGATACTACTCCACAGACTTCTACAATCAATATCCATATTTCCTGTAAAACTTGTCGTTTACACTTTACATTACTAAATACAAAAGAATACTCCTAAAGAAATCCAGAAGAGTTGAGAAGTGTATATATACGATGATGGAGCAGGGGCAGAACCAGATCGGGGGCCAAATCACTAGTTTGGCTACCCAATAGGGCTGCATGGCGCGCCCGAGGCAATTTTTTTTTTCTTTTTGGATCTATTAATACACATTTTTCGATATGATTTTTTGCTATAAAATGAATTACAGTTTTACCATGTGAGGTTTTCCCATTTGGAGAGTTGGAAGGTTTGGCGTTTGTAACCGTTTGACTTATGGTTTCGACGTTAGAAGCAAGAACCTTCTAAAGAGGTCACGCTCCCACCTCATACTCTCGATTCCGCACTTCTAACTTAGAAGCTTGTCGGAACCTCACTCCCCTCATGTTAGCACCTTGCTTCCACCCCGCTCTCATCACAACCAAGTCTCAAAATAGCTTATAAATAAATTCAAGTTCTTATCTTGCTCAAACATATTATTGAAGACATATTTTTATGGCATAAAATATGGTTTAAGACTTTCATTTACAAAAAAAATAGGTTCAAAATATCTTACTACAATCTAAATTCCTCTTCGCTAGTTAAATACAGTATATCTTTAATTGAAATATGTGGACGCTCCATGTTGAGAGTTTTTTATTTTATTATTATTATTGTTGCTTATTTTATGTTTTAAGGTTTAGTGGGATTCTCTATATAATTACTTTTTATGAGTCATTGAATATATAAAAGAAAGGGAACACATGTTGTCTTCATTTGAAATACAGTATATCTTTATTTGAAATATGTGGACGCTCCATGTTGAGAGTTTTTTATTTTATTATTATTATTGTTGCTTATTTTATGTTTTAAGGTTTAGTGGGATTCTCTATATTATTACTTTTTATCAGTCATTGAATATATAAAAGAAAGGGAACACATGTTGTCTTCCTAAGTTTGCCCTAATCTCTTTCTTCATGGTATCAGAGCCACCCGAAGAGGGATTTGACATCATCACCACCCAATTACCACCAAACCACCACCGCAGGTCACCAAGGCCTACAGTTCCTGCGCCGAAGCCCAGGCCTCACAGCCCCTGAGCCGACCCCTCCATGCCTTCCTAGACATCACCGACACCACCACCCATCGCCCTAACCCCATCCGACACCTTCACACCACAACCCAACACCAGCCGACACCTATATATGCCCTACCAACCATACCCGACCACCCCAGATGCCCCATCTGACCTAGCTGACACTCACCCCAGTTTTTTTCTTAGCCGACAGCCCCTACACAATTTCAGTTTTTTTTTCTTTTTTTGGGGTCCCTGTATGGATCAGTACTCAGTTTATTACTAAACTATTTGCACCCAAATGGTGCTGCAATTTGCGATAGTATGTGCCTTGATCTCGTTGGTGAGTCCCCATCTTCTCCATTCATTTGTGATTGTTGAGGGTTTCGTGTTTGCGTTATAAAATTATGGATAATGCTACTAGCCAGTCCACAGTTAGGTTACAAACGCCAAAAGTTGAGAGCCCCTTTGTTGCTCCACTAAAAAACCCTAACCTAAAAATCACAACTTCTTTCTCTAATGGTCAGAACTACCTTGCGTGGTCGAAGTCGGTGTCCATTTGGTTGAGAAGTAAAAGGGAAGATGGGCTACGCGAATGGGAGAATCAAAGCACCTAGTTCTTTTGTGCAGAATGAGGAGAGTCGTTATTCTGTTTTTTCTGCTTCTCCCGGGCAGCCATCATTTATTTCATCAATGGTAGATACAGCCCAGGATGTTCTGTCTACATCTACAGTTGCCTCCACTTCGTTTGCCCATTCAGGTAACTTAGCCACCTCGGCGAGAGCTTTCCTATCTCACTCTTCCTTACCTTGGATTATTGATTCCGGAGCTTCTACTCATATGTCTAGGTCTTTAGATGTTTTTTCTACTTATACACCCTATTCAGGTTAGGACAAAGTTCGTATTGCTGATGGAAAAGGTTTACATGTCCTCAGTTTTACATGTTCCCAGTTTTACGTGCTACTCCTTCATTATCATTGTCCTCAGTTTTACATGTTCCCAGTTTCTCCACTAACCTTTTATCTATCAGTCGCATTACCCATGACTTAAATTGTAGTGTCACTTTTTTCCCTGACCAATGTATCTTTCAGGATCTCGTCACGAAGAGGACAATTGCCAGTGGTAGAGTGGAGAATGGTCTCTATATCTTGGATTCAGGAGAGCAGTTAGCACATCATGCCATGGTTTCTAATAATAAAACCAAAGATATATGGCTTTGGCACAAGCGTTTGGGACACCCTCCCTTTTCTTGCTTCAGCATTTATTTCCCTCAGTTGTACTAAATAAAAAGGTTTCTGATTTTTTATGTGAGTCTTGTGAACTTGGAAAGCATCATCATGCCTCTTTTCCTCCAAGTTCCACTAAGTTCAGTCCCTTTTGCTTTAGTTCATTCTGATGTTTGGGGTCCATCTCGTGTGATGCCATTAAAAGGTCATATATGGTTTGTTACATTCATAGATGATTTCTCTCGTGTCACGTGGATTTACATGTTAAAAGAAAAAAGGGAAGTGTTTCCTGTTTTCAAAGCTTTCCATCAAATGATTGGTACTCAGTTTGGGGTAGTCATAAAAATTTTGCGCTCTGATAATGGTGGTGAATACATTGATTTTGGTCTTGAAGATTTTTTTATTCTCATGGAATAATTCATCAGACTTCTTTTACTGACACACCTCAACAAAATGGGGTGGCAGAACGCAAGAATCGGCACTTGTTAGAAGTAATATCAATTCGTCTGGACAGAAACTTGGTAGCTCCTTCCATGCTCTTCTCAGTAAACGCTCCTAAGTCTTATTAGGGTGAGGCAGTCTTAACGGTTGCTTACCTCATTAATCGTCTTCCTACTCGTGTGTTGAACAAGAGAGCACCAATCGAAGTGCTCCTCTCCTCCTCAACAACATTCTCTATTCCTCCCCGGGTCTTCGGTTGTGTGTGTTTCGTTCATAACCACTCTCCCACTCGTGGGAAGTTAGATCCTCATGCCCTTCGGTGTGTGTTTCTAGGTTACTCTTCTACTCAAAAGGATATAAGTGCTATTATCCTCCATCTCAAAAATGTTTTGTCTATGGATGTCACCTTCTTTGAGTCTCAGTCTTACTTCCAGGATTCCCAGCCATCTCTTCAGGGGGAGCAGAGGTGTGAAGAAGAGATACCTGTGTTCATGTTGCCTACAATTGTTGAGGGTGAAATGGAGACCATCACAAAAAAAGGTGAGTCAGAGGGAGCTATAGGGTGTGAGAAGGAGTCAGAGAGAGAAAAAATGTGTGAAGAAAAAGGGTGTGAGGAGAAGGAGTCAGAGGTAGAGAAAACCGCTACAAAGGAGAAAGAGTTGTTGGTTTATTCCAAGGGAACATGGAGTAAAAGAAAGCCTAGAGACACTGTTTCTCCTTCTCCTACCCTTCCACTGCCATTACCTCCAACTGATGAAGATCCAGGTATTGATACACCATCTCTTACTGAGTCTGATGATCTAGATGTACCCATTGCTGTTCGTAAAGGTGTTAGGTCTTGTACTCAACATCCTATATCTAAGTTTGTGTCCTACTCTCACCTGTCTCCCTCCAACAGAGCCTTTGTTTCAAAAATTTCTTCTGTTTGTGTACCTAACCATTTTCAGGATGCCCTGATCCCAAGTAGAAACTTGCTATGATTGAAGAGATGAAAGCTCTTCATAAGAATGGCACTTGGGAATTGACAGAGTTACCTAAGGGAAAACGAACTGTGGTGTGCAAATGGATGTTTACAGTGAAGCACAAGTCAGATGGTTCTGTTGAGAGGTATAAAGCCCGCCTTGTTGCAAAGGACTTCACTCAAACATATGGGGTGGATTATGAGGAGAAATTTGCACCAGCTACTAAGATGAACTCAGCCAGGATGCTTCTCTCACTTGCAGCCAATCTTGATTGGCCTCTTCACCAGTTTGATGTGAAGAATGCCTTCTTACATGGTGATCTTGAGGAAGAAGTATATATGGATGTGCCTCCTGGTTTTGAGGACTCAAAGGCAGTGGGAAAAGTGTGAAGGCTCAGGAAGTCATTATATGGACTCAAACAATCCCCAAGGGCTTGGTTTGAGAGGTTCGCTCAAGCTGTGCGTAGATATGGCTTCAAACAAAGTCAGGCAGATCACACACTGTTCATTAAGCATTCCCCACAGGGTAACACCACTACTCTTCGTATATGTTGATAATATTGTGCTTACAGGGGATGACTTGGAAGAAGTGCAACAGTTGAAGAAGTACCGGGCCAAAGAATTCGAAATAAAAGATCTAGGAGCACTAAAGTCTTTTTTAGGAATTGAAGTGGCTAGATCCAAGCATGGGATCTTCATTTCCCAAAGAAAATATGTTCTTGATTTGTTGAAGGAAACTGGAATGCTTGGAAGCAGAGCATGTGACACTCCGATAGAACTGAACCAGAAGCTTAGTGATGATAATAGTGGAGTGTTGGTAGACAAAGGGAGATATCAGAGGTTAGTGGGTAAGCATATTTATTTGGCTCATATTCGTCCTGACATTGCTTTTGCTATCAATGTGGTCAGCTAGTTCATGCACGCTCCAGGTGAATCTCATCTTGATGCTATGTTCTGAATTCTTCGGCACTTAAAGTCTGCTACTGGGAAGGGCTTTTTTTTGGTAAACATGATCACCTTAGAGTGGAAGCATACACTGATGCTGATTGGGCAGGTTCAGTTACTAATAGGAGGTCTACTTCAGGGATCGTACCTTTATGGGAGGTAATCTTGTTACTTGGTAGAGTAAGAAGCAGAATGTGATAGCAAGATCTAGTGCCGAGGCCGAATTCAGGGCTATGGCCCAAGGTGTGTGTGAACTTTTATAGATTAGATTATAACTGAGAGATATGAGACTCGATCAGACAGACACGATGTGCCTATACTGTGATAATAAGGCTGCCATTAATATAGCTCATAATCCAGTTCAGCACGACCGAACCAAGCATGTGGAGATAGATAGACACTTCATTAAGGAAAACCTCAATAATGGTACAATATGTACTCCTTTTGTGAAGACATGTGACCAATTAGCATATATTCTCACCAAGGGAGTTGGGAGTAGACAGTTTCACTTCGCTCTTAGCAAGCTCGGTATGAGGGATATCTTCGCACCAGCTTGAGGGGGAGTGTTGAGAGTTGTTTATTTTATTATTATCATTGTTGCTTATTTTATGCTTTAAGGTTTAGTAGGGTTCTCTATGTAATTACGTTTTATGAGTCATTGAATATATAAAAGAAAGGGAAGACATGTTGTCTTCCTAAGTTTGCCTTAATCTCTTTCTTGACTCCAAAGTTTTTGAACCTCTTAATTGTTCTTCTGACTTCACAAAAGGAGTACAAAAGTCCCTTAACTTAGCTCTCTCCTTAATGAAATGATTATGAATCTCTATATGCATTGTTCAGCAAGGTTGAAGAATTTTAAGTAATGTTAACACCAACATAGTTCACAATACAGCCTCAATAAGATCAGATACTAACACCACCAAATGTCTTTCATCAAAATCTGGTTTCAAGCAACATTAAACGCTACCGATATGGTTTCAAGTAATGCAAAAGCCTCGAGCAAAGTATTTTTTGTGAATTCTACCCTTTTATTAAATAATTTACTAATTATTACAGTGGTAATATCTTCGTCAAGACAGGCTTCCACTCTCTATTGACCCAGTCTTGTTTCATGTTGGTCACGCAGAACTCATTCATACAAGTATATTTGCGGGCGCAGTTAATAGAATAAATGCTCAATGTCATATGACTACTAGTCAAGATGAGAGTAGTATTATGAAATTAAGAAATTATTAGAGTGACAGAAAACATGTTTCACTTACTTTTCTAGAAGAAGATGGCAGAAGCAACAATCCATCAACATATTCTGGAGCATGAACACGTAGATGTAGGGATTGTTTTACAACCAAACGCGCTTTCTCAATGTCCAGAAAGCCAACTTCTACCATCCTCTTCAATACTCTAGCTTGGTATCTTTTCCCTCTGCAAGAACTTAAAAGTTTACCCTGTGGAACTAAACCTTCAAACCGAATAGAGGTTAAGGAATCACTGAGGCTCTGTTTGGTTTGCGGTTTTAGAGAAGGAAAAGAAAAAGGAAAGTCAAACTAGTTCCATCGTGTTTTCCCTGTGTTTTTGATGCAGTACACATGGCGCTGCGTTAGTTTCCCTCCATGCTTAAATAATATTAGGGAGAAAAAAAACCGATAATGTAACTGTAACTAAGAAAAAGGGAATGAGGTGACTAAAAGAAATCAAAATTTATTTATCTTACTGACCATGTTTTCTTCTTCTTCCTATTTTCCTCATTATTTACTTTACCAACCAACAGATTTTCTTTCCTTTGTGCCACCAAATCCAAGAACCAAACAGAGCCTAAGAGAAATTAAATACAAACACATTCAACAAATCAGTAGCTACAAACCCGCTACGATCTCTGAATGGCGATCGAAGCTCTGGTGATGGTATAATCCCGGCAAGTAAGGCACACTCCCCCAAACCGAGAAGGGTTGGGTGCTTTCCAAAATAGAAATTTGATGCCGATTCAATGCCATATACACCATGTCCCCAGTATATCTACAGTGACAAATCAATCTCTTACACTAGAATATGTCAAGATGCAAGAGATATAATTTTCTAAGTATAATCATTATAAAAAACCACAAGTGATTCCACTGATATAAGGGAAACCTACTTGTCCAAGTAACAACTAGTAGGGTTTTTTCTTTGGGAATCTCTAAAGATAGATGCTACTTGAGTGGAGACAGTGTTTTGTAAGAATTCTAAAACCATGAATAAAGACAGTGTACATTCGCCAATGAGGACGCAATGTTTTTCCTTCATATTTCTTCGATTACTCCCACATGTCCCAGATCAATAATATTTGGAGATGAAAAGGCCAAGCCTTTTCAAGACTAAAGTGAAATTTGTTAGATTATTTAGTGGTGTATAATTAGCACCTGCAATGGAACTTACCGAGTTCTACCTCCGGCCTTCATTAGATACGTATACCTAAATCTGTGTGTGTGAGAGAGGAAATAACTCAAAGTTTACAGTAAATGAAATATTATTTGAAGGTGAAAGAAACATTCATCCAAAATTTTTATCTTTTAACCCGCATGGTAGTTTAACAGAGGACACAATCTCTGCTATTGAAGAATTTTTGCCACTCAAGTACTCCATATCGCGAAAGAGCGAAATGTAATGCATAACCATTCTTTGTGTCTCTCTTTTCTTCCCTTTTTGTGGGGTTCTCTAGCACTGTCACTGAGGGGGTGCCGATAGGCTGTCTAATATTGGTCTTAACTTGATATTGCAAAGTGCCAATATTAATCCCATTTAGATCTCCTCAAAAATGGGTAGTAAGTGTAGTAACACATCAAAGATGATTTTTAAACTAACAGAATTCCTTATGACACAAGTTCCTTTATAAACATATCAAAAACAAAGGAAAGGTGTACACAGGGGGCAGAACTATACGCTAAGGGTGGGGTGCCATGTTTTGTTAAACCTTTGTATGAACATATGTTAGGGACCTTCTATGATACATCCTAGTGGTTTTAGTTATACCATACAATCAAGTTAGTCACACCACTTTTGGTGCCAAAATGTTGTACTTTGTGCCAAATGTTGCAACTTTAATAACTTTTTGTTTTTGAAAAAATCACCTTACTTTTTAAAGCCACTTTTTTCAAATGTTATTACATTTTGGTACCAAAGTTGCAATATTTTAGTACCAAAATCATTAGAATGTATGATACATCCAAACCACTACGATTAATCCTAGAATTTTTCTATGTAGTAATGTATAATATAACATGTGTCCAAAATATTTTTGGTCTTCTATTGACACCACCGCAATAAATAGGTTACTCTCTTTAGTCTCATGTGGCGGAACAAATCAAGGTAACTAAAACCGAATAAATAAAAACAGTTAAGTTGATATTAATTTTATACATATTTTGATGTATCATTTTTTAAGTTTTGGCACCCCCGAAGACAAAATCCTGGTTTTGCCCCTGGGTGTACACTAACCTCCCTTAGGTTTCGTTTGGTTTGGATATTCAGAGAAGGGAAAGGAAAGAAAGTAATTCCTCATTATTTTCCCTAGTATTTTCTCCATGCTTAAATACTAATAGAAATTAAAGTTTTTGGAGTTATAAAAATAAAATAAGAAAGGACATTCAGAGAAGAGAAGGGAAAGGAAAGGAAAGCAATTCCTCACTATTTTCCCTAGTGTTTTCTCCATGCTTAAATACTAATAGAAATCAAAGTTTTTGGAGTTATAATAATAAAATAAGAAAGGACATTGACTCACAAAATTTAGAACTTCTAGTTTTGGTTTTACACGTTTCCTTCCTATTTTCCTCAATGTTTTCCTAACTAACCAAACAAAAAAAAAGTGTTTTCCTTTGTGGTTTCTTTTCTTTTCACTCATGAAATCCATGCACCAAACAAAGCTTTAGTCACTGAATACGTAATAAGAAATACAGCACTCTCCAATAGACTACAAGTATACTGCACCTTACTCAAATAGGAGCTCAAGATTTTCAATTTGGAAAGTGACCTCTCTAATGCCAGTGCCAACACCATCTCAACAATTTTCCTTGTGAGCGTGCGTTCATTCTTTAAGAATGTGTTCTTTACAAGCTGTCACTCGAAATTAAGAACAATAAGGATTTAGAAGATGAACTCGAGTGAATCAGAAAGTTTAAGAACCAATAACAAGAGTGATGAAAATTTTAATATGAGTGCCATAAGTTTCATATCAATGTTAACCAACAAAATAGAATCAACTACTATTGCTATTTGAATTTTGAAGAACTTAGAACATGTGATAAGTTGAACCTTGAAAACAGCTGGTGTAATTTTGGTTTGAAGAAAAAGAAGAAGAAATTTACGAACAAGGAAGTAATCATATGACTGCTATTTTACTACTTCAGGGGGCATATGACAAAACTCCACAACACCAAGTCTCTTTTAGGTTCCCAGATTTACAGAAGGAAAAGGAATAGGAAAGGAATGTTAGTTTACTTGTATTACTACCTCCGTCCCATTTTATGTGTCCATCTTGGGGAATCCAACTATTTAAGGGGACAAAAAGAATCTACACCTACTTTCCACAATTGCCCATAATCATTGCACTTTCTTTTTTGCTTTCTTTTGGTGTTGAGTGTAAGGAAGGGTAGTTTGGGAAACTAGGTAAAATTTACATACTAATTTAGGAAAGTGGACAACAATTTTGAGACATCCCAAAAAGGAAAGATGGACACATAAAATGGGACGGAGGGAGTATTAATTTAGTCTTTTACATTATTCTCCTTACTCTTATGTATTAGTCGTAGGGGTACTATTGTAATCTTTATTATTCTCATCATATAATAAACAATAGGAGACATCATTTGTCTTCTAAGCTTGCCCTAATCAAATCTTCATGGTATCAGAGCCTCCCTAAGAGGGATCACCATCCACCACCACAAACCACCACAATCCACCACCACAAACCACCACCCAACACCTAGCCGCAGCCCACAAGGGCTCTTCCCAGTCAGCCGCAGCCCCCCAGGGCTTTCCTCATCCAAGCCGTAGCCCTCCAGGGCTTTCCCATCCCAGCCGCAGCCTCCTAGGGCTTAACAGCCCAAGTCACAGCCCTCTAGGGCCTCGCTGCTCCTAGGCGCAGCCCTCTAGGGCTTCGGCTTCACCCACAACAGCCCCCACACCAAGCCGCAACTCCTTCATGCCTCGCTAGCCCTTCCTGATCCACCTAAGCCAAATTCTTACCTTGTTTCAGCCTTCATCCTTCATCACCATTATTTCTGACAGCCACTGTTGATTGGAGTTTAATTCCTTTTCAGTTTTTTGGTCCTTTTATGGACCCTGATCAGTGATGACTGATTTTCTGGCATCCTGTATGGTGTTTTAAGTTACGATTGGGTGTAGCTTCTCCGTTGATACAAGTTCTTCGTTGTTCTTCGATTGTTGCGGGTATTTGTTGCGTGTTGATTCAAGATGTCGGATGGAGATAAATCCACTTTGAATACACAGTAGCCCAGGAGTGAAACCATTGTTGCTCCTTCTGAGAGCCCGAATGTTAAGCTTACTACTTCCCTCTTCAATGATCAGAACTACTTGGCTTGGTCTGGGTCTGTAACCATGTCTCTTAAGGGCAGAGGGAAGATGGGGTATATCAACGGACGAATCACAGCACCTAGCACCGAGGATGCTGGATATGACAAGTGGGAGATGGAGAACTCCACTGTCATGACATGGCTTTGCCATTCTATGATTCCTGAGATTGCCGAGGGTTTTTTGGACATGGCGACTGTCCAAGACATTTGGGAGACCATGGCCAACACCTACTCCCGAAAGGGCAATTCTGCACAGACATTTGAGTTGAGACGAACGATTGGTCGCTCGGAACAAGGAGAGATGGGTGTTCTTCAGTTTTTCACATCTCTGACCACTAATTGGAAACGACTTGATCACCTCTTGGACTATAAGCCTGTTTGTCCAACCGATTCCGTTGCCTACGGTAAACTGGTTGCTGAAGAGAGGATTTTTAAGTTTTGGGAGGGACTTAATGCTGAGTATGATCCTGTTCGCAACCGTGTCCTTGGGATGGATCCTTTGCCTTCTCTTCAGGAGGCCTTTGCATATATACAGAACGAGGAGCGTCGACGTTCTGCTATGCTTCCACCTACTTCTACCGAGAGATCTGCTCTCATTTCGGTTCCTCAGAGAGATGGGAACAAACAATCCCGGGGTCGTGGTACTTCTAATGAGTCTGGGTCGTCTGAGAAAGCCAAGCATTCTGTGATTACTGTAATCAGCCTTATCATACCAGGGAGACATGCTGGAAATTGCACGGCCGCCCACCTGGACAGCCTGGGGGTCGTGGGGGACACTCGCAGGGAGGTAATTATCGTGCTCATCATACTACATCATTAGATCCTACGGCACCGACTCCTATTGAGCAGGCCCCATCCACTTCCGATTCAGCGCTATTTACTGCCTCAGAGGTAGAGGAGGCTCTTCTTTCCTTGATGGCTCGCCGTACGTCTGCTTCTACTGCATCTACAGGTGCCTCCTCTTCATTTGCACATTCAGGTAACTTAGTCACATCCGCAAGGGCACACTTGTCACATTCTTCTTCTCCCTGGATTATTGATTCCGGTGCATCAGATCACATGTCTAGATGTTCTGATATTTTCTCTGTGTACAAGCCTTGTTCAGGTAAAGACAAGGTTCGTGTTGCTGATGGTACTTTTTCCTCTATTTCCGGGAAGGGTACCATTCATGCCACTTCATCCTTGCCTTTATCATCTGTACTTCATATTCCCAATTTGTTATCGATTAGTCGTATCACTCAAGACTTACACTGCAATGTAACCTTTTTTCCTTCTCATTGTGTCTTTCAGGACCTTACCACGGGGAGGATGATTGGCAGTGGTAGAGAGGAGAGTGGACTTTATCTCTTGGATGTTGGAGGGCCGTTAGCACATAATACAGTGGTTTCTGAGAATAAAGCTGGAGACATACATCTTTGGCATCGACGTTTAGGACATCTTTCTGTTTACTTACTAAAGCATTTATTTCCTTCTTTAGTCTTAAATAAAGATGTTTCTGATTTCCTTTGTGAAACTTGTGAACTGGTAAACATCACAGAGCTTCTTTTGCTCCTAGTTTTAATAAAAGTTTAGTTCCGTTTGCTTTAGTACATTCTGATGTTTGGGGGGTCCTTCTCGTGTTAATTCTTTGAAAGGTCATAGATGGTTTGTTACATTTATTGATGACTATTCTCGTACCACTTGGGTTTATATGATGAAAGAAAAAAGGGAGATTTTCTCAATTTTCCAAGCATTCCATAAAATGGTGTGCACTCAGTTTGGGACTGACTTAAAAATTTTACGATCTGATCAGGGGGGTGAGTACATTGATTCGGGTCTTGCTGCGTATTTTTGCTCCCATGGGATCATTCATCAGACTTCTTGCACCGATAAACCCCAGCAAAATGGGGTGGCGGAACGCAAGAATCGTCATCTGCTAGATATTGCTCGATCATTACTGTTTTCTGTTAATGCTCCCAAGTCCTATTGGGGTGATGTTGTTTTAACAGCAGCATACCTTATTAATCGCCTTCCAACTCGAGTTTTAAACAAACGTGCACCTGTTGAAGTCCTGTCAGACACTTCTCCTTTGTTCCCTATAACTTCTCGCGTTTTTGGTTGTGTGTGCTTTGTTCACAATCATTCCCCTACTCGGGGGAAGTTAGATCCCCGTGCGATTAAGTGTGTTTTTCTTGATCTTCTAACTGAGACTGGAATGCTTGGAAGTAGAGTATGTGATACTCCTATTGAGTTCAACCAAAAACTAAGTAACGACAGCAGTGGAGCAATGGTTGACAGGGGGAGATATCAAAGACTTGTTGGGAAGCTTATTTATCTCTCCCATACACGTCCTGATATTGCCTTTGTTGTAAGCAAGGTTATTTAAGGTGCAAGGCGCATTGAGGCGCAAAGGTCCCCTGGAGCCTAGGCGCGAAGCGCAATCCGAGGCGCGCGCCCGAGCGAAGCGAGGCGCACTTTTACATGATTTTTTTTAACATGATTTTACATATAAATAGCTTATCTAAAATATGATTTTAGATGATTATAATATTTTTTTACATTATTATATACAAGTTAAAGAGATTAAATCATCAAAAATTAACACTTAGGCCTATAAGCTCAACTGGTTAGAGCGTTGTGCGAAAGCGCAAAGGTTGTAGGTTCGAATCCTACATAGGCCACATACAACATTTAAGAGAAAAATAACAAAAAGATGCATTTACACACTCTTAAAAGTGTAATATTACTCAATATTCAATAAAAACACATTACTAAGCACGTGCAAGTCAACCACATGTCCACTTAGTCCTCATCAAGAAACAACTCATCATCTTTGCCATCATTGGATTTGTAACCCTCATCATCTTCCTCTTCGGTCTCTTCTGAATTGGCCTCTTCCTCGTCAATCTAAAGTTACAACCGGAGAAGTAATTGCCCTTGCCCTTGTTGATGATCTATTGCTTGAACTTGCTCGAGTCGGAAATCTACGCTCTCCAACCCCTGCAGCTCTAGAAATATCACCCCACGTCAACACATCATCATCATACACGCGATCATTTTCGGCATCTTCATCCATATCTCCGTCCATCCTCCCAAGCAACCACTCATTACTTTCATCTATATCCGTCAACGAGATGGGATCAATGGTGTCACGCATCTCGTACCGCCGCCTCAAAGCTCGGTTGTACTTAACAAAAACCAAGTCATTCAACCGTTTTTGTGCTAACCTATTTCTCTTCTTGGTATGAATCTGCGAGAAATCATTGTCAACAGTCAACTAATCAATTATATACGATTAATGTTTGAAGATGTTCAACATTTGTTTGCACTTACGTGTTCAAAGGCACTCCAATTTCGTTCACAACCCGATGCACTACAAGTTAGGCTAAGAATTTTGATAGCGAATTTCTGCAAATCTGGAGTTGTAGATCCATAAGAAGCCCACCATTCAGCTGTAAAAAAATAATTTTTTAGTGACATATAAGGAACATAATAAGATATTATTATTTCACAAAAGATTTGCTTTTACCCGGAGACTTTGTCTTTCTTTGTCTAATAGCCACGGGATACTCGGAGACTTTGTCTTTTCTTTGTCTAATAGCCACGGGATATCCAAAGACAGATTCTGCTTTTTTATATGCCGTCAATTGATCAGTGATTTTGTCTAGTATGTCTATGCTTGGAACCAACCTTTTCTAGGCATTTATACAAACCTGACATCACTTCAGCAGTTTGCTCAATTTCTGGGTTTGAATAAAAGAATTCTGGGTTCAAAAAGTACCCAGCTGTATGTAAAGGATGATGAAGTTGGCAATTCCACCTATGATCTATAATTTCATAGATTTCACCATACTTTTGCTCATCCCCTCCGAAAGATTTAGCAATAGCTTCTTTAGCTCTGTCCATGGCTTCGTAAATATATCCCATTGCCGGCCTTTTCTCCCCATCAACAAGTCGAAGTACACGAACAAGGGAACCGGTGACCTTAAGAGTGAAAACAATGTGATTCCAAAATGATGGCGCTAGAACAGTTTGGGCCGCAGTCTTACCCTTTGCTCCTTTGCCCATTGAGAACTTGACCACTCTTCTGAAGTGAGCATCCTCCTCAAGTTGCTTTTTTGACGATGAATGCTTGCAAGTGTAAGAAATGCAGTGGCAAATCGAGTAACAGGCAGTCTCACCAACTCTCGTTGTCCTGTGAACTGCCTCATCATGTTCACTACACCTGGACGAGCATATATAAAACCACTGAGTGCCATGGCCCTTTGTAACACTTTCTTGACGACCGAAACCTTCCCAATGTCTTCCAACATCAAATCAATACAATGTGCAGAACATGGTGTCCAGTAGAGATGTTGACGTTTAGCTTCCAACAATCTCCCTATTGAAAATTCATTAACAATTTAACATATCATATTAAAAGCAAAACACACGTACACAACACAATTAGAAAACAAATTTAACAAATCTTAGTATCTTACCGGCCATCACATAGTTTGATGCGTTGTCTGTGATGACTTGAACAACATTGTTTTCTCCAATGCGTTCCACCCAACAATCAAGCAAATGAAACACCCTCTCCCCAGTCTTGCTATAAGATGAAGCATCAATTGATTCAATGAACATAGTTCCTCTAGGAGAATTTACAAGGAAGTTCAATAAGGTCCTTTCAGTGATGCCCTTCCATCCATCGGACATAATGGAGCAACCATATTTTGCCCATTCTTCCTCGTGTTGCTTCATTATACTACGCGTGTGAGTTACCTCCTTTTTCAAAAGAGGCACCCGCACCTCATGTGTCACAGCCCGGTCCCACCATAGCGGAACCGGAGCCCGTGGCACGCCACCGAGGCTCTTCCTACTCATTTCAAAGTTGTAGCAGCGGAAAAATAAACTTTGAATATAACAAATAGTAGTCGTTCCTTTGAAACAATATACCCGAAGTTGGTAAAATCCATATAAATTTGAAAACGTAATTATATTTTGAAACGAATGAATTTATATTCAAAGGGATCCCAAAGGTGCCCTAACAACCAATCAAAACATTTAAATAAGTTGCGAAAGGGGTATAAAAAGTTTTCATGCAGGGGTCATTTCGACCGGTCGAGATGCCCCTTTCGACCGGTCGGATGACCCTCGGCAATAATCCTTCACAGCAGAGGGTACTTCGACCGGTCGAGCTGTCCCTTTCGACCGGTCGAATGACCCTCTGACAGCAATCCTTCTTGCGCAAGGAAATTGCCTAAGGTCAAACGACCCTTGCGACCGCAAACTATCTCAACATTAATACAAGATATAAAGTCGACAAGTAAAACATTTCAAACCGTGAACTCTAGGTTCATGTACATGATAACTTAAACAACCCAAACCATGCTTTCAAAGTCAAAACAAAACGTAGTAATTCCTTACAGGATTTGGAACTAAAATAAAACGTTTACAAGACGACTCTCCATTCTATTACAAGTCCCTTAACAACTCAAATGAAATAGACTATCCGATTACAAAATCACGAGATTAAAGCATTGAGTTGCCTTCTAAGCGAACTCCCAAAACCCACGTGCTAATTTCTGCGATTCCTCGCCAGCATTTACACCTGAAATGGTTATTTGAATAACCACACATATTTCGATTTGTTTAAGCTAAAGCTTAGTGAATAAAACAACATATGCACATGAATGATAAACATGTCCGCATTCACATCTCTACATTTCACACTAGTCGCGGGAGACTCACGTGCCCGTCCATATTCCCAATCCGCGACTCCTCGCCAATAAGTCCACGCGAAAGGGTAAGACCCACGATTCTTTTCTTCAATCGTGCGACCTTAATGCCTATATCGGCTCCACAAAAATGGCACGGTGACCACGTGCTCCTTCTGACCCACATAAGCAACTTAACATGCTCAAATACATATCACCATGCTATTGAGCCTACTTATCAATATAATTGCCCAATATGAACTACACAATATATCTCTAAGGATTAATACATGTTATTCAAACATAACATGAATACATGCCAAGAAATCATTCCAAAACATAGTTGAATCACTCACCTCCGATTTACGCGCTTATAATTCAATTTGAAGAAAACCCGTGCACAAAGAACGTGCAGAAGTCCGTCTAGTACAATTCCTATGGATCAGAATTCCATTTATCAACTTTTATGAAAAATTCTAGAAAACAACTTTTTGAAAAACTTGGCCAAACAAATCCTAACATATATCAAAACGAAGCTCTTACCTCGAGGAGCTCGAATATGAAATCTAGGAGAAAACAAACTGACGGAAAGTCGTCGTTTGGCGTCGCAAAGCTCTAAGCTCCCAAAATCTCCCTATGGCCTCCTTTCTTGAACTTTAGGTTAAACTTATAAAAATATGGAAGTCATCACTTCCTATTTATAGGCAAAACTCTCGGTAATTACGTTTACCTCCCCACGAGTTTCCGAACTCCTAAATAGTCTCTGAAACTTTCTATACAACTTATTCATAGCTTTACGAGTGAAACTTCAAAATTATAAAAGTTTCCGACTAAGTTTCGTTTGGTCGCTAAAACGCGAATTTCTACATGACGTTTCCGATGTTGCTAATTAGCCTACCAAATTAATAGCGTGTTCATTCGTTCTCACTAGGATACTGAAACTAACAGTAGATATAAATTCTAAAACAGAAAATAATACAGATATTGAAATACACAGGTAAACATTTATTTCCAGATAAACATTTAAAGTATTCCACAGTGACCGTCTCATACTCGAAGAGACTTCACAAGCAATAAATCCTCAATTACCACAGTTTCAAAGGGTTCTCTAATACAGACACCCAAATCAACTCGTGAGTCAAAACTCACTCAACCATGTGTCATAGGACACGCCATATCACATTATCATGCATGACAATATGATACAAATGCAATAACACAAATGTGGGTGTTATAATACTCTCCCCCTTAAAAGAAGTTTGTCCCCAAACTTATACCTCATGTCTCGAAAAGGTGCGGATACTGAGTACGCATCTCATCTTCTATCTCCCACGTCATCTCTTCCGTAGTTTGGCTACGCCATAACACTTTCACTTTCGATATTACTTTATTTCGTAAGACTTGATCCTTCCGATCTAAGATTTCTACCGGATATGCGACATACGTTAAATCACTCTGAATCTCATTCGATGTCGGAGTCATTACTTGATCTCTATCTTCCACTAATTGTTTACGTAACAATGATACATGAAACACGTTATGAACTTGAGCATACTCGCTCGGTAGGTTCAAACGATAAGCTACGGGTCCAACCTTTCCAATGATTTCAAAAGGTCCTACATACCTCGGGTTGAGCTTCCCGTATCTACCAAATCTGGTTATTCCCTTTGAAGGCGACACCTTCAAATACACCAAGTTTCCCACGTCAAATTCCAACGGTCGTCTACGCTTATCGGCATAACTCTTATACCTACTCTGAGCTGTCAGTAACCGTTGTCTAATTACCTTTATCTTATCCGTCGTCTCTTGTACAATTTTCGGCCCTTCAATCTTTCTTTCTCCGACTTCTGTCCAACTAATCGGTGAACGACATACACGACCATATAAAGCTTCATAAGGAGCCATCCCAATACTTGACTGAAAACTGTTGTTATATGCGAACTCAATCAATGGCAAATGGTCTTCCCAATCACCCTGAAAATCAAGTACACATAGCCTAAGCATGTCTTCCAAAATCTGGATTACTCTCTCTGATTGACCATCAGTCTGAGGATGAAAAGCTGTACTAAAGTGTAATTTGGTACCCATTGCTTCTTGTAAGGCTCTCCAAAACTTCGATGTAAAACTACTATCCCTATCAGAAATGATAGAAACTGGGATACCATGTAGTCTCACAATCTCGCGTATATACAACTTAGCTAACGTCATTGGCTTAGTTGTTCGAAGCGGTAGGAAGTGTGACGACTTCGTCAAACGATCAACAATCACCCAAATAATAGTGTTCGATCTCTTCGACCTCGGAAACCCACTAACAAAATCCATTGTTATGTGCTCCCATTTCCACTCAGCTATCGGTAACGGTTGTAACAATCCTGAAGGTACTTGGCGTTCGGCCTTTACTTGTTGACAACTAGTACAATGTGAAACATATCGTGCTATTTCCCTCTTCATTCCCGGCCACCAATAAACATGTCTCAAATCTCTATACATCTTGGTGCTTCCCGGATGAACGGTATACTTCTTGTTGTGTGCTTCCTCTAGGATATTTCGCTTCAACTCTTTCTCACTAGGTACACAAATTCTACCCCTCAATCTCAACACATTGTTCTCAAAAGTGAATCCCGGTTGTTTGCCCATTGGAATCTCATCACAAATCTTCTTCAAAGCCACGTCTTGAAGTTGTTTCTCCGTGATCTCGTGAATCAAGAGTGGTTGTGCCACAATCGTCGACATCAATCCACCTTTAATCCTCGGAATTACCTCAAGCTCCATATTCTCCATATCTCGTATCAATTCTTTCTGAGAAGTCAAATCTGATGCGGTATTGGTTGGTACTTTGCGACTAAGAGCATCGGCGACAACATTCGCCTTGCCCGGATGATATTGGATCGACAAATCATAGTCCTTCATCAACTCTAGCCATCTCCTTTGCCTCATGTTCAAATCTCGTTGTGTAAACAAGTACTTCAAACTTTTGTGATCCGTATAGATCTCACATTTCTCCCCGTATAGATAATGACGCCAAATCTTCAATGCAAAAATCACGGCGGCCAATTCTAGATCATGTGTTGGATAATTCTTCTCGTGCGGTCTAAGTTGTCTCGATGCATACGCAATGACTTTATCACCTTGCATAAGAACGCAACCTAAACCTCGATATGATGCATCACTGTAGATAATAAATCCTTCAGTCCCTGACGGAACGGCTAAAATTGGTGCTTTCACTAGTCGACCTTTCAACTCTAGGAAACTTTCTTCACATTCTGGACTCCAAACAAAAGCAATATCTTTCCTCATTAACTGTGTCATCGGCATTGCTATACGCGAAAAGTCTTTTACAAATCTCCGATAATACCCAGCTAATCCTAGGAAACTTCTGATGTCTGTCACATTCGTTGGTCTCACCCAGTTGGTAACTGCTTCTATCTTCTGAGGATCTACAGAAATTCCCTTTGCCGACACTATATGTCCAAGGAAAGCTATCTCGGTCAACCAAAACTCACACTTCTTCAATTTGCCGAATAATCTCTTTTCACGCAATCGTTGTAAGGCTAATCGCAAATGATGCTCGTGATCTTCAACGCTTTTGGAGTAGATTAGGATGTCATCTATGAACACGATAACGAACTCATCTAAATAATCTTTGAAGACACGGTTCATTAAGTCCATGAAAGCAGCTGGTGCATTAGTCACTCCAAATGGCATAACCAAAAATTCAAAGTGACCATATCGAGTCCTGAAAGCTGTCTTCTCAACATCTTCCTCTTTGACTTTCAACTGATGGTAACCGGATCTCAAGTCGATCTTCGAAAATACCTGAGCCCCTTGTAACTGATAAAACAAGTCATCTATTCGCGGCAACGGATACTTGTTCTTGACGGTCAACTTATTTAACTCTCGGTAGTCGATGCACATGCGCATTGTTCCATCTTTCTTCTTCACAAACAAGACTGGAGCTCCCCACGGCGAAACACTCGGTCGGATAAAACCCTTCTCCAACAGTTCTTCTAACTGAACTTTCAGTTCCTTCAACTCTATCGGTGCCATTCGGTACGGTGCTTTGGATACCGGTTGTGACCCTGGTACTACTTCTATGGTGAACTCAAGCTCTCTTTCAATCAATACGTCGGGTAACTCATCGGGAAAAACATCTGAAAATTCTCGAACTACTGAAATGTCTTCTATTAGTGGTCCAAGAACTCGCGTGTCGATAATTGAACATAAGAAACCCGAACAACCCTTCTTCAACATCTTACTTGCTTGAATCGCCGATATCAAGTACGGCGGTACGATCACTCCCTTACCCTGAAAAGTAAACTCTTCTCGTCCTGACGGATAGAAACTAACCCGTTTCCGTTCACAATCGATTTTGGCTTGATTAACCGACAACCAATCCATACCCAAGATAACATCAAAGTAATTCACCGTCAACGGAATCAAATCAACGCTTAAAACTTTATCACCTATCTTGATCTCACATGACTTGAATATCGAAGAAGTAACTAGTGGTTCACTACTAGGCAATGATACACACAAGTCATATCCTAACGGTTCTGACTTAACAGTTAGATGTTTAACAAAATCACGTGATACAAATGAATGCGTCGAGCCAGAATCCATAAGTATACGTGCAGGATACGAACAAATAGGAAGAATACCTGACACGACGGTATCATCCGTATTCCCCGGCCTAAGCTGGAAGTATCGTCCTTGTTGTTGCGCGACTCCTTTCCCTTTGTCCACTCGAGGTTCTACCCTTGATCCGATTGGCACACTCGATGCCCCGGTACTCATTCCCGGTTGTCTCTTACTCGGACAGTTCTTTGCTATGTGTCCCGGTTGTCCACACTCAAAACATTTCCCTCTCGTTTCTGGATTATAGCCCTTGACGTTCGAGGTTGTGTTTGGTGTAGTCAAATTAGCGTTCAAAGGACAATTCCTAGACACATGCCCCAATTGTTTACAATAAAAGCAAGTGATCAATTGATGGCATGTTCCTCTGTGTCGCACGTTACATGTTGGGCACAACGGTCTCGAATCTCCAACAAACACACTTCCTCCTTGACTACCCATATTCGATCCTGAGCCTTGCGCGAATGGTTTCTTCGCATTCCCTTGATTCTTACCCCGACTGTCATTTGCTCTCTTCCCTTGTTGTCCCTGTCGATATCTGTCGACACTTTTCTCAGCAATGCGAGCGGCTTCCTCGACTAGAGAAACGGTCGGGTGTTGCAACATGTCCACACGGCCACGGATATTCTCTCTAAGCCCTTCCTCAAACTTACGAGCTTTATCCCTATCAGTCGGAACGGTAGTTTTCCCAAATCGTAACAAGGCATTGAAACGAGAAACATACTCACCTACGGTCATATCTCCCTGAACCAAACTTGCAAACTCTTGACGTTTCTGAGTATAAGCAGATTGCGGGAAGAAACGTTTGTTGAATTCTTCTTTAAATGCTTCCCACGTGGTCGGCTTCCCTTGTTCAATCACGTTGTTCCACCAATCCAATGCTTCGCCCATCAACGTATCGGATGCGCACAAAATTTTCTCCTCATCGGTACATATTACCTGACGGAAATGTCTTTCCATGTCCATCATCCAATGATCGGCCAAGTCTATGTCAACTTGCCCATGATACAACGTCGGCTTTCGCTTATGAAACTGTTCCACGATCGTGTGTTGAGGTCGCGGTGCCGATGGTGTATTGACATAACGAATTTCCACTTGTGGAGGCTGAACGTTCATCTGTTCTCTTTCACTTACCGCTTGTATGAAATTTCCCACCATATTCACTATTTGGTCCATCCGCGAATGCGGTGACAATTCTCTTGGTGGATCAGCCATAACGTTTTAAATATTTCCCCTGTTGAGTTCAATGCATAATGACCATGCATGCTATGCCACAATATAGATATATGTGCACAGTTCATCACAATCAACAAATGCAAATGCATGAAGCATTTCCACAATGATAACAATTATCTTTACAATTACACACTCCACTCGACGTCGCTCAGCATATATAACGTCACTCGTTCCCAAGACTCTAAACTTAAGCTCTGATACCACTAAATATCACAGCCCGGTCCCACCATAGCGGAACCGGAGCCCGTGGCACGCCACCGAGGCTCTTCCTACTCATTTCAAAGTTGTAGCAGCGGAAAAATAAACTTTAAATATAACAAATAGTAGTCGTTCCTTTGAAACAATATACCCGAAGTTGGTAAAATCCATATAAATTTGAAAACGTAATTATATTTTGAAACGAATGAATTTATATTCAAAGGGATCCCAAAGGTGCCCTAACAACCAATCAAAACATTTAAATAAGTTGCGAAAGGGGTATAAAAAGTTTTCATGCAGGGGTCATTTCGACCGGTCGAGATGCCCCTTTCGACCGGTCGGATGACCCTCGGCAATAATCCTTCACAGCAGAGGGTACTTCGACCGGTCGAGCTGTCCCTTTCGACCGGTCGAATGACCCTCTGACAGCAATCCTTCTTGCGCAAGGAAATTGCCTAAGGTCAAACGACCCTTGCGACCGCAAACTATCTCAACATTAATACAAGATATAAAGTCGACAAGTAAAACATTTCAAACCGTGAACTCTAGGTTCATGTACATGATAACTTAAACAACCCAAACCATGCTTTCAAAGTCAAAACAAAACGTAGTAATTCCTTACAGGATTTGGAACTAAAATAAAACGTTTACAAGACGACTCTCCATTCTATTACAAGTCCCTTAACAACTCAAATGAAATAGACTATCCGATTACAAAATCACGAGATTAAAGCATTGAGTTGCCTTCTAAGCGAACTCCCAAAACCCACGTGCTAATTTCTGCGATTCCTCGCCAGCATTTACACCTGAAATGGTTATTTGAATAACCACACATATTTCGATTTGTTTAAGCTAAAGCTTAGTGAATAAAACAACATATGCACATGAATGATAAACATGTCCGCATTCACATCTCTACATTTCATACTAGTCGCGGGAGACTCACGTGCCCGTCCATATTCCCAATCCGCGACTCCTCGCCAATAAGTCCACGCGAAAGGGTAAGACCCACGATTCTTTTCTTCAATCGTGCGACCTTAATGCCTATATCGGCTCCACAAAAATGGCACGGTGACCACGTGCTCCTTCTGACCCACATAAGCAACTTAACATGCTCAAATACATATCACCATGCTATTGAGCCTACTTATCAATATAATTGCCCAATATGAACTACACAATATATCTCTAAGGATTAATACATGTTATTCAAACATAACATGAATACATGCCAAGAAATCATTCCAAAACATAGTTGAATCACTCACCTCCGATTTACGCGCTTATAATTCAATTTGAAGAAAACCCGTGCACAAAGAACGTGCAGAAGTCCGTCTAGTACAATTCCTATGGATCAGAATTCCATTTATCAACTTTTATGAAAAATTCTAGAAAACAACTTTTTGAAAAACTTGGCCAAACAAATCCTAACATATATCAAAACGAAGCTCTTACCTCGAGGAGCTCGAATATGAAATCTAGGAGAAAACAAACTGACGGAAAGTCGTCGTTTGGCGTCGCAAAGCTCTAAGCTCCCAAAATCTCCCTATGGCCTCCTTTCTTGAACTTTAGGTTAAACTTATAAAAATATGGAAGTCATCACTTCCTATTTATAGGCAAAACTCTCGGTAATTACGTTTACCTTCCCACGAGTTTCCGAACTCCTAAATAGTCTCTGAAACTTTCTATACAACTTATTCATAGCTTTACGAGTGAAACTTCAAAATTATAAAAGTTTCCGACTAAGTTTCGTTTGGTCGCTAAAACGCGAATTTCTACATGACGTTTCCGATGTTGCTAATTAGCCTACCAAATTAATAGCGTGTTCATTCGTTCTCACTAGGATACTGAAACTAACAGTAGATATAAATTCTAAAACAGAAAATAATACAGATATTGAAATACACAGGTAAACATTTATTTCCAGATAAACATTTAAAGTATTCCACAGTGACCGTCTCATACTCGAAGAGACTTCACAAGCAATAAATCCTCAATTACCACAGTTTCAAAGGGTTCTCTAATACAGACACCCAAATCAACTCGTGAGTCAAAACTCACTCAACCATGTGTCATAGGACACGCCATATCACATTATCATGCATGACAATATGATACAAATGCAATAACACAAATGTGGGTGTTATAATACTCTCCCCCTTAAAAGAAGTTTGTCCCCAAACTTATACCTCATGTCTCGAAAAGGTGCGGATACTGAGTACGCATCTCATCTTCTATCTCCCACGTCATCTCTTCCGTAGTTTGGCTACGCCATAACACTTTCACTTTCGATATTACTTTATTTCGTAAGACTTGATCCTTCCGATCTAAGATTTCTACCGGATATGCGACATACGTTAAATCACTCTGAATCTCATTCGATGTCGGAGTCATTACTTGATCTCTATCTTCCACTAATTGTTTACGTAACAATGATACATGAAACACGTTATGAACTTGAGCATACTCGCTCGGTAGGTTCAAACGATAAGCTACGGGTCCAACCTTTCCAATGATTTCAAAAGGTCCTACATACCTCGGGTTGAGCTTCCCGTATCTACCAAATCTGGTTATTCCCTTTGAAGGCGACACCTTCAAATACACCAAGTTTCCCACGTCAAATTCCAACGGTCGTCTACGCTTATCGGCATAACTCTTATACCTACTCTGAGCTGTCAGTAACCGTTGTCTAATTACCTTTATCTTATCCGTCGTCTCTTGTACAATTTTCGGCCCTTCAATCTTTCTTTCTCCGACTTCTGTCCAACTAATCGGTGAACGACATACACGACCATATAAAGCTTCATAAGGAGCCATCCCAATACTTGACTGAAAACTGTTGTTATATGCGAACTCAATCAATGGCAAATGGTCTTCCCAATCACCCTGAAAATCAAGTACACATAGCCTAAGCATGTCTTCCAAAATCTGGATTACTCTCTCTGATTGACCATCAGTCTGAGGATGAAAAGCTGTACTAAAGTGTAATTTGGTACCCATTGCTTCTTGTAAGGCTCTCCAAAACTTCGATGTAAAACTACTATCCCTATCAGAAATGATAGAAACTGGGATACCATGTAGTCTCACAATCTCGCGTATATACAACTTAGCTAACGTCATTGGCTTAGTTGTTCGAAGCGGTAGGAAGTGTGACGACTTCGTCAAACGATCAACAATCACCCAAATAATAGTGTTCGATCTCTTCGACCTCGGAAACCCACTAACAAAATCCATTGTTATGTGCTCCCATTTCCACTCAGCTATCGGTAACGGTTGTAACAATCCTGAAGGTACTTGGCGTTCGGCCTTTACTTGTTGACAACTAGTACAATGTGAAACATATCGTGCTATTTCCCTCTTCATTCCCGGCCACCAATAAACATGTCTCAAATCTCTATACATCTTGGTGCTTCCCGGATGAACGGTATACTTCTTGTTGTGTGCTTCCTCTAGGATATTTCGCTTCAACTCTTTCTCACTAGGTACACAAATTCTACCCCTCAATCTCAACACATTGTTCTCAAAAGTGAATCCCGGTTGTTTGCCCATTGGAATCTCATCACAAATCTTCTTCAAAGCCACGTCTTGAAGTTGTTTCTCCGTGATCTCGTGAATCAAGAGTGGTTGTGCCACAATCGTCGACATCAATCCACCTTTAATCCTCGGAATTACCTCAAGCTCCATATTCTCCATATCTCGTATCAATTCTTTCTGAGAAGTCAAATCTGATGCGGTATTGGTTGGTACTTTGCGACTAAGAGCATCGGCGACAACATTCGCCTTGCCCGGATGATATTGGATCGACAAATCATAGTCCTTCATCAACTCTAGCCATCTCCTTTGCCTCATGTTCAAATCTCGTTGTGTAAACAAGTACTTCAAACTTTTGTGATCCGTATAGATCTCACATTTCTCCCCGTATAGATAATGACGCCAAATCTTCAATGCAAAAATCACGGCGGCCAATTCTAGATCATGTGTTGGATAATTCTTCTCGTGCGGTCTAAGTTGTCTCGATGCATACGCAATGACTTTATCACCTTGCATAAGAACGCAACCTAAACCTCGATATGATGCATCACTGTAGATAATAAATCCTTCAGTCCCTGACGGAACGGCTAAAATTGGTGCTTTCACTAGTCGACCTTTCAACTCTAGGAAACTTTCTTCACATTCTGGACTCCAAACAAAAGCAATATCTTTCCTCATTAACTGTGTCATCGGCATTGCTATACGCGAAAAGTCTTTTACAAATCTCCGATAATACCCAGCTAATCCTAGGAAACTTCTGATGTCTGTCACATTCGTTGGTCTCACCCAGTTGGTAACTGCTTCTATCTTCTGAGGATCTACAGAAATTCCCTTTGCCGACACTATATGTCCAAGGAAAGCTATCTCGGTCAACCAAAACTCACACTTCTTCAATTTGCCGAATAATCTCTTTTCACGCAATCGTTGTAAGGCTAATCGCAAATGATGCTCGTGATCTTCAACGCTTTTGGAGTAGATTAGGATGTCATCTATGAACACGATAACGAACTCATCTAAATAATCTTTGAAGACACGGTTCATTAAGTCCATGAAAGCAGCTGGTGCATTAGTCACTCCAAATGGCATAACCAAAAATTCAAAGTGACCATATCGAGTCCTGAAAGCTGTCTTCTCAACATCTTCCTCTTTGACTTTCAACTGATGGTAACCGGATCTCAAGTCGATCTTCGAAAATACCTGAGCCCCTTGTAACTGATAAAACAAGTCATCTATTCGCGGCAACGGATACTTGTTCTTGACGGTCAACTTATTTAACTCTCGGTAGTCGATGCACATGCGCATTGTTCCATCTTTCTTCTTCACAAACAAGACTGGAGCTCCCCACGGCGAAACACTCGGTCGGATAAAACCCTTCTCCAACAGTTCTTCTAACTGAACTTTCAGTTCCTTCAACTCTATCGGTGCCATTCGGTACGGTGCTTTGGATACCGGTTGTGACCCTGGTACTACTTCTATGGTGAACTCAAGCTCTCTTTCAATCAATACGTCGGGTAACTCATCGGGAAAAACATCTGAAAATTCTCGAACTACTGAAATGTCTTCTATTAGTGGTCCAAGAACTCGCGTGTCGATAATTGAACATAAGAAACCCGAACAACCCTTCTTCAACATCTTACTTGCTTGAATCGCCGATATCAAGTACGGCGGTACGATCACTCCCTTACCCTGAAAAGTAAACTCTTCTCGTCCTGACGGATAGAAACTAACCCGTTTCCGTTCACAATCGATTTTGGCTTGATTAACCGACAACCAATCCATACCCAAGATAACATCAAAGTAATTCACCGTCAACGGAATCAAATCAACGCTTAAAACTTTATCACCTATCTTGATCTCACATGACTTGAATATCGAAGAAGTAACTAGTGGTTCACTACTAGGCAATGATACACACAAGTCATATCCTAACGGTTCTGACTTAACAGTTAGATGTTTAACAAAATCACGTGATACAAATGAATGCGTCGAGCCAGAATCCATAAGTATACGTGCAGGATACGAACAAATAGGAAGAATACCTGACACGACGGTATCATCCGTATTCCCCGGCCTAAGCTGGAAGTATCGTCCTTGTTGTTGCGCGACTCCTTTCCCTTTGTCCACTCGAGGTTCTACCCTTGATCCGCTTGGCACACTCGATGCCCCGGTACTCATTCCCGGTTGTCTCTTACTCGGACAGTTCTTTGCTATGTGTCCCGGTTGTCCACACTCAAAACATTTCCCTCTCGTTTCTGGATTATAGCCCTTGGCGTTCGAGGTTGTGTTTGGTGTAGTCAAATTAGCGTTCAAAGGACAATTCCTAGACACATGCCCCAATTGTTTACAATAAAAGCAAGTGATCAATTGATGGCATGTTCCTCTGTGTCGCACGTTACATGTTGGGCACAACGGTCTCGAATCTCCAACAAACACACTTCCTCCTTGACTACCCATATTCGATCCTGAGCCTTGCGCGAATGGTTTCTTCGCATTCCCTTGATTCTTACCCCGACTGTCATTTGCTCTCTTCCCTTGTTGTCCCTGTCGATATCTGTCGACACTTTTCTCAGTAATGCGAGCGGCTTCCTCGACTAGAGAAACGGTCGGGTGTTGCAACATGTCCACACGGCCACGGATATTCTCTCTAAGCCCTTCCTCAAACTTACGAGCTTTATCCCTATCAGTCGGAACGGTAGTTTTCCCAAATCGTAACAAGGCATTGAAACGAGAAACATACTCACCTACGGTCATATCTCCCTGAACCAAACTTGCAAACTCTTGACGTTTCTGAGTATAAGCAGATTGCGGGAAGAAACGTTTGTTGAATTCTTCTTTAAATGCTTCCCACGTGGTCGGCTTCCCTTGTTCAATCACGTTGTTCCACCAATCCAATGCTTCGCCCATCAACGTATCGGATGCGCACAAAATTTTCTCCTCATCGGTACATATTACCTGACGGAAATGTCTTTCCATGTCCATCATCCAATGATCGGCCAAGTCTATGTCAACTTGCCCATGATACAACGTCGGCTTTCGCTTATGAAACTGTTCCACGATCGTGTGTTGAGGTCGCGGTGCCGATGGTGTATTGACATAACGAATTTCCACTTGTGGAGGCTGAACGTTCATCTGTTCTCTTTCACTTACCGCTTGTATGAAATTTCCCACCATATTCACTATTTGGTCCATCCGCGAATGCGGTGACAATTCTCTTGGTGGATCAGCCATAACGTTTTAAATATTTCCCCTGTTGAGTTCAATGCATAATGACCATGCATGCTATGCCACAATATAGATATATGTGCACAGTTCATCACAATCAACAAATGCAAATGCATGAAGCATTTCCACAATGATAACAATTATCTTTACAATTACACACTCCACTCGACGTCGCTCAGCATATATAACGTCACTCGTTCCCAAGACTCTAAACTTAAGCTCTGATACCACTAAATATCACAGCCCGGTCCCACCATAGCGGAACCGGAGCCCGTGGCACGCCACCGAGGCTCTTCCTACTCATTTCAAAGTTGTAGCAGCGGAAAAATAAACTTTAAATATAACAAATAGTAGTCGTTCCTTTGAAACAATATACCCGAAGTTGGTAAAATCCATATAAATTTGAAAACGTAATTATATTTTGAAACGAATGAATTTATATTCAAAGGGATCCCAAAGGTGCCCTAACAACCAATCAAAACATTTAAATAAGTTGCGAAAGGGGTATAAAAAGTTTTCATGCAGGGGTCATTTCGACCGGTCGAGATGCCCCTTTCGACCGGTCGGATGACCCTCGGCAATAATCCTTCACAGCAGAGGGTACTTCGACCGGTCGAGCTGTCCCTTTCGACCGGTCGAATGACCCTCTGACAGCAATCCTTCTTGCGCAAGGAAATTGCCTAAGGTCAAACGACCCTTGCGACCGCAAACTATCTCAACATTAATACAAGATATAAAGTCGACAAGTAAAACATTTCAAACCGTGAACTCTAGGTTCATGTACATGATAACTTAAACAACCCAAACCATGCTTTCAAAGTCAAAACAAAACGTAGTAATTCCTTACAGGATTTGGAACTAAAATAAAACGTTTACAAGACGACTCTCCATTCTATTACAAGTCCCTTAACAACTCAAATGAAATAGACTATCCGATTACAAAATCACGAGATTAAAGCATTGAGTTGCCTTCTAAGCGAACTCCCAAAACCCACGTGCTAATTTCTGCGATTCCTCGCCAGCATTTACACCTGAAATGGTTATTTGAATAACCACACATATTTCGATTTGTTTAAGCTAAAGCTTAGTGAATAAAACAACATATGCACATGAATGATAAACATGTCCGCATTCACATCTCTACATTTCATACTAGTCGCGGGAGACTCACGTGCCCGTCCATATTCCCAATCCGCGACTCCTCGCCAATAAGTCCACGCGAAAGGGTAAGACCCACGATTCTTTTCTTCAATCGTGCGACCTTAATGCCTATATCGGCTCCACAAAGCTTCTGACCCACATAAGCAACTTAACATGCTCAAATACATATCACCATGCTATTGAGCCTACTTATCAATATAATTGCCCAATATGAACTACACAATATATCTCTCAGGATTAATACATGTTATTCAAACATAACATGAATACATGCCAAGAAATCATTCCAAAACATAGTTGAATCACTCACCTCCGATTTACGCGCTTATAATTCAATTTGAAGAAAACCCGTGCACAAAGAACGTGCAGAAGTCCGTCTAGTACAATTCCTATGGATCAGAATTCCATTTATCAACTTTTATGAAAAATTCTAGAAAACAACTTTTTGAAAAACTTGGCCAAACAAATCCTAACATATATCAAAACGAAGCTCTTACCTCGAGGAGCTCGAATATGAAATCTAGGAGAAAACAAACTGACGGAAAGTCGTCGTTTGGCGTCGCAAAGCTCTAAGCTCCCAAAATCTCCCTATGGCCTCCTTTCTTGAACTTTAGGTTAAACTTATAAAAATATGGAAGTCATCACTTCCTATTTATAGGCAAAACTCTCGGGAATTACGTTTACCTCCCCACGAGTTTCCGAACTCCTAAATAGTCTCTGAAACTTTCTATACAACTTATTCATAGCTTTACGAGTGAAACTTCAAAATTATAAAAGTTTCCGACTAAGTTTCGTTTGGTCGCTAAAACGCGAATTTCTACATGACGTTTCCGATGTTGCTAATTAGCCTACCAAATTAATAGCGTGTTCATTCGTTCTCACTAGGATACTGAAACTAACAGTAGATATAAATTCTAAAACAGAAAATAATACAGATATTGAAATACACAGGTAAACATTTATTTCCAGATAAACATTTAAAGTATTCCACAGTGACCGTCTCATACTCGAAGAGACTTCACAAGCAATAAATCCTCAATTACCACAGTTTCAAAGGGTTCTCTAATACAGACACCCAAATCAACTCGTGAGTCAAAACTCACTCAACCATGTGTCATAGGACACGCCATATCACATTATCATGCATGACAATATGATACAAATGCAATAACACAAATGTGGGTGTTATATCATGCTAGCTAGGTGGCTTCATCCCTGGACCATATTGCCCTATGGCTTCCATCGCCACTTGAAAACTATCATAATTCACGGCATTAAAGGGTATCCCGGCTTCATACATCCACCTCGCTATCAATTGGCATGCCTTTTCTCTTGCCTCTTTTTTATAGGCATCACTGATTGTAGTTTGCTTCCCCTTCCCATCCTTTTTCCTTTGAACAACAAGCTCCAAATCGGGGGTCACAAAGGCATCCATTGGACCTTTTGTTCTTGGTCTTTTCAAGTTGTTAGACTTTGTTGAACTTCTTTTGGATTGAACCTCAACCTCTTCTGCTTCATCCTCATCGTCATCAATAATATCAAAATCTGGCAACAAGTTCATATTTTCTTTCTTCTCCTTCTCATTACTAATATACTCCCTAATTTCTACTCTCACATGCGGTGGACATTTTTTACAATCCTTTGCATTCCGATAGCCTCCGGCTAAATGTTGTTTGGCCCGACATACACCTGCATTTGTCTGCTTCCCACAAAAGTTGCAAGTGAACTTATTTCTGTCATTCGGATCTTGTGTAGCATACTTGTATGCCGGATCTTTCTTTGAACTTAAGCTACCACCACTCTCCATTTATCTAATTGTAAAAAAGACATTATCAATTAAAAATCCATAGAATCCAATCATTCCATAGTCACCCTCAAGTCTAACTTCTAAGTACAAGTATACAACTATAGTATGGACATTATTAAATTTAATTATATATAGTATAGTACCATAGTCCATAGACATTATCAATTATATATAGTATAGTAGCATACAAATAAAAATTACAATTGTTAAGTTACCAACTACTCCAAAAGCTTAAGCTGTTAGAGAATGGGCCCAACAATGTATATCAAGCTTCAACACCCTCCCTCACGTGCAACCCCGACTTGCAAGTGGAGAGCAAACAAACCAAACTCCATCATATTGGAGACAAATAACAAAGTGCAAATATGCACAACAAAGCAGGGATGGAGAGTCGAGCCCAGGACCTCCCACAAACAAGGCTCTGATACCATGTTAAGTTACCAACTACTCCAAAAGCTTAAGCTGTTAGAGAATGAGCCCAACAATGTATATCAAGCTTCAACAACAATTAAGGTGTCAAATTTAATTGATAGCAATGTGTATGTCTAACTTCTAAGTTCTAAAGTCTCTGTGTTTTTGTGTGGGAAAAAATTAAGATATTATAGTAGTATAACTAGTATAGTACCATACAAAAAAAAAAAGGAAAGAAAAGAAAAGAAAAGAAAAGAAAAGAATAAATAAATCAAAAATAGAAGAAAAAAAACGTATTCATGAATCAAAAATAGAAAGAAAAAAAATGTAATCATGAATGATGAATCAACTATAAAAACTGGGGGGAATACCATTTGTCTTGCTGTTTTGCACGAAGAAAAAAAAAAAAAAAACAACAGCAGCAGCACAAGCAAACCAGTGCAAGAAGAAGAGGAAGAAGAATAAAGGAGTAAGAAGAAGAAGAAGAAGAAAAAGAAGAAGAAGAAAGGAGGAAGATAGATCGCAGATCAGAAAATATATATATATATATAATAAAACAGTTCACAAGTTCAAGAAAGAAGAAGAAGAAGAAGATGAAGATGAAGAAGACGAAGAAGAGAAGAGATCGCAGACCCAGGTTGCAAAAAAAATAAATAAATAAATAAAACAGTTCACAACTCGCAAGAACAAGAAAGAAGAAGAAGAAGAAGAAGAGAGGAGATCGCAGACCAAGGTCTCAAGGAAACAAAGAAAAAAGAAAAAGAAAAAAAAAAAAGGATTGATTCTTTGATATGTTTTGAGATTGTGCTTGTTCAGCGTCCGTAGTATCCTTCCTATTTTTTGTGATTGTTGTGGGTGTCTACTTTGTGTGTTGGAACTATGGCCGACAATAAGAGTAAGAGTGTGTCATCTGGAAGTTCACAACAGCCACAACTTCTGAGCTCGTTTGTAGCTCCCTCAGACAACCCAAACCTAAAAATCACCACATCCATGTTCACTGGTCAGAATTATTTGCCATGGTCACAGGCAGTGCTGCTTTTCTTGAGGGGTAAAGGGAAGATGGGATACGTTGAAGGGACAACACAGGCACCTGATCCTACTGATGTTAAATATGCACAGTAGGATATTGAGAATTCTATCATCATGACTTGGCTTATTCACTTGATGATTTCTGAAATTGGTGAAGGTTTTGTGGGAATGAAAACAGCTCGTGATATTTGGGAGACAGTTGCTTCGACTTATTATCATAAAGGAAATTATGCTCAGGAGTTCGAGTTGACGAGATTGATTGATTGATCGCTCTGAGCAGGGTGATATAACAGTGATTCAGTACTTCACTTTTCTGACCACTCATTGGCAACGTGTGGATCATCTTCAAGATTATCACCCATTCTGCCCGACCGATTATACGGGGTATCAGAAGCTTATTGGGAAGCAAATGGTCTTCAAGTTCCTTCAGGAACTTAACTCAGAGTATGACGCTGTCCGCAGTCGAGTTCTTGGGATGGATAATCTTCCCACTCTTCAGGAGGCCTTTGCATATGTGCAAAATGAGGAGAGTCGCAGATCCGCTATGCTTCCAATTGCACCTACTAAGCGTTCTGCTCTTGTTTCAGCTCCTCTGAAAGGGCTCCACAGCTACATGGAGCTAATTCTACGGGTGGAGCTGACTCTTCTGATAAGGCTAAGGAGTGGTGTGATCACTGCAATCACCGTAGACACACGAGGGCTACTTGTTGGAGACTCCATGATCGTCCACCTGGGGGTCGTGGAGGTCGATCTGGAGGTTGTTTTGGGCCCCCTGGTGGTCGTGGAGGCAATTCTCGAGCACATCATACCAAGGTGATTGATGTTGCAGATTCGGGACAAGGTGACCAGGCTACTTCATCTTCTGTACCTCCTTCAGCACCGTTGTCTACCACTGAGTATGAGGATGCATTGCGAGGTTTGGATGCTCTTCGTAATCTGATGACTCGTCGTGCCCCGTCTACTTCCACAGGTGCCTTATCTTCATTTGCACAGACAGGTAATTTAGTCACTTCTTTGAGAGCATGCTTATCTCACTCCTCATTTCCTTGGATTATTGATTCGGGTGCATCCGATCATATGTCTAGCTCATCAGATTTATTCTCTATGTATACTCCCTATTCAGGTCACGAGAAAATTCGTATTGCAGATGGTACTTTTTCCTCTGTTTTAGGGAAAGGTGTCATACATGCTACTCCATCTCTGTCTTTGTCCTCTGTTTTACATGTTCCGAGTTTCACCTCTAATCTTTTATCTATCAGTCGTATCACTCGTGATCTTCACTGTAGTGTAACTTTCTTCCCTTCACATTGTGTTTTCCAGGATCTTACCACACGAAGGACGATTGGCAGTGGTAGAGAGGAGCATGGCCTTTACTTATTGGATGTCGGACGCAAGAGAGTTCATCACACTACAGCTTCTGAGAATAAGTCTGAGGACATTTTACTTTGGCATAAGAGATTAGGACACCCATCGTTTCATTTAATTAAGCATTTGTTTCCTTCTTTAGTTTTCACTAAAGCTGTTTCTGAATATTTATGTGAGTCATGTGAACTTGGGAAACATCATCGGACAACTTTTGCTCCGAGTTATAATAAAAGTTTAGGGCCTTTTTCTTTAGTGCATTCTAATGTATTGGGTCCATCGCATGTTGTGTCTTTAAAAGGTCATCGTTGGTTTGTTACTTTTATTGATGATTATTCACGGACCACGTGGCTTTTTATGATGAAAGAAAAAAAAGGAAGTTTTTTCTATTTTCTAAAACTTTTATCAAATGGTTTTGACTCAGTTTGGGACAGGTATCAAAATGTTGCATTCTGACCAAGGGGGAGAATATATTGATTCTGGTCTAGGAGATTTCGTCTCTTCCAAAGGACTAGTTCATCAGACGTCTTGCACTGACACCCCACAACAAAACGGGGTAGCAGAACGCAAGAATCGTCATTTGCTCAATGTTGCTCATTCTTTGTTATTCTCAGCTAATGCTACTAAAACCTATTGGGGTGATGCAGTTCTAACTGCTGTGTATCTCATCAATACGCTACCAACCCAAGTCCTCAATAAGCGTTCTCCCATTAAACTCCTATCCCATCCTACTTCTCTTTTCCCTATCCCTCGTGTCTTTGGGTGTGTCTGCTTCCTCCATAACCATTCGATGTGTCTTTGTTGGTTACTCCCCTACTCAAAAAGGGTACAAGTGCTATAACCCTCAGACTAGGAAGTGGAATGTCTCTATGGATGTCACTTTTCATGAGTCTGTTCCCTTTTTTTTTTTTTTTCTGTTCCCCTATTCCTCTTCAGGGGGAGCAGTCCAGTGAAGAGGTCCTTGGGAATATGTTCCCGGTGTTACTTCCGGAGAAATAGAAAGTGGTCCTAGAGGGTGAGGAAGTCTTAGGGGGTGAGAAAGTCGTTGTGGAGGAGGAACAACCTACCACTCCCAAGCAGAGAGAATTATTGGAAGTAGACCAAGAAACACCAAAGATGAAGGAGTTGTTAGTTTACTCCAAGGGAACATGGAGTAAGAGAAAGAGCAAAGAGGTTGAGGCCATTACTCCTATTTCCCTACTGCCATCTACTCCAACTGGGGAGGCCCCTTCGTCAGGCAACTCAGATAACTCCTTACCTATAGAGTCTGATGTTCTCAATATTCCTATTGCTGTCCGTAAGGGTGTTAGATCTTGTACTTAACACCCTATTTCTAATTTGTGTCATATTCTCACCTGTCTTCTACTTATCGTGCTTTCCTTTCAAATATTGCATCTGTTTCTGTCCCTAATCATGTTCAGGATGCTCTCAATGATCCCAAGTGGAAACATGCCATGGATGAGGAGATGAAAGCTCTTCATAAAAATGGTACTTGGGAGTTGACTAACTTACCTATGGGCAAAAGAACTATGGGGTGCAAGTGGGTGTACACGGTAAAGCACAGAGCCGATGGTACTATAGAGAGATTTAAAGCCCGTCTTGTTGCCAAGGGTTTCACCCAAACTTATGGAGTGGACTATCAGGAGACTTTTGCTCCTGTAGCTAAGATGAACTCTGTTAGGATCCTCTTATCCCTTGCTGCTAACTGTGATTGGCCACTTCATCAATTCGACGTGAAAAATGCATTCCTACATGGTGAATTGGAGGAAGAGGTTTACATGGACATTCCTCCTGGTTTTGAGAGTCCTAAGACCGAAGGGAAGGTGTGCAGGCTCAGAAAGTCCCTACATGGCCTTAAACAGTCTCCACGTGCGTGGTTTGAGCGGTTTACACTTGCTATGTGTAGATATGGATTCAAACAAAGTCAAGCTGATCATACCTTGTTCATTAAGCACTCTTCACAGGGTAAGATTATTGCTCTTATTGTATATGTGGATGATATTGTCCTCACAGGAGATGACGTTGAGGAAATGCAGCGACTTAAGGAGTATATGGCAAAGGAGTTTGAAATAAATGTTCTAGGTGAACTGAAATACTTTTGGGGGATTGAAGTTGCGACATCCAAACATGGAATCTTCATCTCTCAAAGGAAGTATGTTCTTGATCTCTTGAGTGAAACTGGAATGCTTGGAAGTAAGGCGTGTGATACGCCTATAGAGCCTAACCAAAAGTTGAGTGATGATAGTAGTGGAACAATGATAGAGAGTGGGAGATATTGCATTTGCTGGTTGGGAAGCTTATCTACCTATCTCATACACGCCTTGATATTGCATTTGCTGTGAGCGTGATAAGTCAGTTCATGCTGTTGAATATCATTACACAATATTATTGAAGGCTTAATCTCACAACTGTGAGACCTCTTTATTTATAATAACAAGAGAACAAGTAATTACACACAAGTCCCTATACTAATCATAAAATAAATAAAACATTTATAACTAATGAAACTCAACACTCCCCCTCAAGCTGGTGCGAAGATATCTCTCATTCCCAGCTTGCTAAGGATAAAGTGAAACGAACGACTTGCTAGACTCTTGGTAAGAACGTCTGCTAGCTGCTCCCCAGACTTGACAAATGGAGTACAAATGCTTCCACAATTTAACTTCTCCTTTATAAAATGTCTGTCAATCTCCACGTGTTTTGTCCTATCATGTTGGACCGGATTATGAGCAATGCTAATGGGTGATTTACTATCACAGTACAGTTTCATAGAGTCCTTTGGCCCAAACCCCAGATCAGTCAAAACTATCTGAATCCATAATAATTCACATACTCCTTGTGCCATAGCTCTAAACTCGGCCTCTGCACTGGATCTTGCTACCACTGCTTGCTTCTTGCTTCTCCATGTGACCAAATTACCTCCCACAAATGTGCAATACCCCGTAGTTGATCTCCTATCCATCACTGAACCTGCCCAATCAGCGTCGGTGTAGGCTTCAACAAGTGTATGACCATTCTTGGCAAAGAACAGCCCTTTCCCTGGGGCTGACTTAAGATATCTCATAATTCTAAACACAGCATCAAGATGAAGTTGTCTAGGAGCATGCATAAATTGACTTACCACACTAACAGCGAAAGCGATATCCGGTCTTGTATGAGCCAAATAGATAAGTTTGCCCACTAGTCTCTGGTATCTTCCCTTTTCAACCGGTTCTCCATTGGGATCATCACTGAGCTTCATATTTGGATCCATGGGAGTATCAACTGCTTTACAACCAAGCAAACCTGTCTCCTTTAGGAGATCCAGGACATACTTACGTTGGGATATAAACAGCCCTTCCTTGCAGCGTGCCACTTCTATTCCAAGAAAATATTTCAAATCTCCTAGATCCTTAATTTCAAACTCCTTGGCAAGATAGGTCTTCAACTGTTCCATTTCAACTAAGTCATCGCCTATGAGAACTATATCGTCTACATAGACTATCAAAGCAATCAATTTCCCTTGTGATGAATGCTTGATAAAGAGAGCATGATCGCCTTGGCTTTGTCTGAAACCATATCGTATCATAGCTTGAGAAAATCTATCGAACTAGGCTCTAGGAGATTGCTTGAGGCCATATAAGGATTTCTGGAGGCGACATACCTTACCTTGTGTCTTACTGTCCTCAAACCCGGGAGGAATATCCATATACACTTCTTCTTCCAAGTCACCATGTAGAAATGCATTCTTACATCAAACTGATGCAAGGGCCATTCCAGATTTGCTGCTAGTGACAGAAGGATCCTGATGGAGTTCATTTTTGCAACCGGGGCAAATGTCTCTTGGTAATCAACCCCATATGTCTGAGTAAAGCCCTTAGCAACAAGCCTGGCTTTGTATCTCTCAACAGTCCCATCCGCATTATGTTTCACGGTGAATACCCACTTGCATCCTACCGTCTTTTTACCTCGAGGTAACTCTGCTAATTTCCACGTCCCATTTTTGTGAAGAGCTTTCATCTCTTCAACCATGGCATTCTTCCAATTAGGATTAGACAAAGCTTCCTGAACATGGTTAGGGATAGACACAGAATCGATTTGGGACACAAATGCCCTATATGATGGAGACAGATGGGAGTATGAAACAAAATTTGAAAGAGGATGTTTAGTACATGCTCTAGTTCCCTTTCGCAGGGCAATAGGCATGTTTAAATCATCATCATCAGATGGATCAATAAGAACAGGTATTGGAGAATTGGCAATAGAAGGAGAGGAAATACCTGAATCATCTTCACTAGAAGGCGATTGAAGCGGGATTGGAGAGATGTGCCTTTTTTCTGCTGCCCCAAAAATTTGTCTCCTCTTATCCTTGGTATACGTTAACAATTCCTTACCTTCTCTCTCTTCCTCTCCTTTTTTCTCTCCTTTTTCTCCCTCTTCCTCACCTTTTTCCTGCTCACTCTTTTCTCCCTCATTCTCTCTTTTTCCTTTTTTTCCTCCCTCTTCCTCGCTAGATATAGGAAAGGGAACAATGAAAGTAGGCTGCTCTGCTTGTTGGTCTATCTCCCCCTGAAGAGGAGAAAGAGAGGACTGAAAGTAGGAAAGTGTTTCATCAAAAGTGACATCCATAGACACATACCACCGACGAGTAGGAGGATGATAACACTTGTACCCTTTCTGAGTTGGAGAATAACCAACAAAGACACATTTGATAGAACGAGGATCTAACTTCCGACGAGAAGGAGAATGATTGTGGACAAAACACACACAACCAAACACTTTAGGAGGAATGGGAAAAATGGAGGATGACTTAGTAAGAAGCTCAATTGGAGAGTTCTTACCAAGGACACGAGAAGGAAGACGGTTGATAAGATAGGATGCAGTTAGGACTGCTTCCCCCCAGTAAGACTTGGGAAGATGCATAGAGAAGAGCATAGACCTGGCTGATTCTAACAAATGACGGTTTTTTCTCTCTGCAACACCATTTTGCTGAGGGGTGTTAGTGCAAGAAGTTTGATGGATCATTCCATGCTCAGAAAAATAGTGAGTGAGACCACCAAAGATGTATTCCCTCCCTTTGTCAGACCGAACAACCTTGACAACTGTGCTAAACTGTGTGCATATCATTTTGTGAAAGGATTTAAAGATGGAAAAAACATCATTCTTATCCTTCATCAAATAAACCCAAGTAGTGCGAGTACAGTCATCAATAAAGGTAACAAACCACTTATAGCCATTTAGAGTGATAATAGGAGAAGGACCCCAAACATCAGTGTGAATAATAGCAAATGGAACAGTACTTTTATTAAAACTAGAATTATAAGTTGCACGATGATGTTTTCCCAACTCACAAGCCTCACAAGAAATGTTGGAAACACTTTTATTACTGACAAGAGAAGGAAATAAAAAACGAAGTAAATAAAACGAAGGGTGGCCTAATCTCTGATGCCATATCCAAGCTTCCCTAGGAATAGTCTCTCTCTGTATATGATGAGCTGCTTGTGGTAAGTTTCCCTGTGTGGCTGCCTCTGGCAGCAGAAAATATAGGCCATTCTCCTCTCTACCACTGCCAATCACCTTCTTCGTGGAGAGATCCTGAAAGACACAATGAGATGGGAAGAAGGTAACACTACAGTTAAGATCATGAGTAATCCTAGCAATGGATAAAAGATTAGTAGAGAAATTAGGAACATGAAGTACTGAAGATAAAGGTAATGAATTAGAAATTTTAATGACACCTTTACCAGAGATGGATGAAAGAGAACCATCTGCAGTTTTAACTTTCTCTTTACCAGAACTTGGGGTATAAGAAGAGAATACAGAGGAAAGACCGGTCATGTGATCGGAAGCTCCGGAGTCAATAATCCATGGTTGACTAGAATCAGCATGTAAGGCATGTGAAAAATTAGCAAAAATACCTGACTGGGCAAAGGAAGTAGAGGCAGATGGAGTGTTCAACTGAGTCATAATACGGCGGAGTGTTTCGATATCGGCACTACTGATGTTTCCCACTGCTGGAGAAGACGATGGATGAGCTGAGGCAAGAGTATCTTTCTCCTCAGACGGAGACAAGTCAGTAGTCAAATGAGCTCGTGGAGGACCACGACCACCATGACGGCCACCACCACGTCCCCCGGGAAAGGAAGGACGCCCATGAAGCTTCCAGCATGTCTCGCGAGTGTGTCCGAGACGATTGCAATGATCACACCAAGGTCTATTATTGGAATTTTTTACCTAAGGCATCAAAATTGGGGTAATATTTCCCTCACCCATCACTGTTTCAACTTAATTCCCAAACCCATCACTTTTCTATAAGTCGCGACTTTAACTAGCGACTTCAGGCCAAACCAAATCCAGCCTGAAATCGCGAGTTCAAATAGCGACTTTAAGAACTCGCTACTTGAAATAGCGACTTCATCATAAATCGCTACTTGAAGTAGCGACTTCATTTAAAGTGTTATTAACCCGCCGCGTCTTCTTCTTCTTCCCTCAGTCTCTGCTCTCTCTGTATCTCTCTCTCTCAGCCCTCTGCGATCTCTCTCTCTCTCAGTGATCTCTGTCTCTCAGGTGTGATCTCTCTCTCTCAGGTGTGATCTCTCTCTCGCAGGTGCCTCTCTCTCTATCTCTCTGTAGACACACACACACGATACACATACACACACTCACATCTCTCTCTATCTCTGTAGATACACACTCACATCTCTCTCTCTCTCTGTAGACACACACACAGATACACATACACATACACATACACATACACACACTCACATCTCCCTCTCTCTGTAGATACACACACTCATATCTCTCTCTCTCTCTCTCTCTGTAGACACACACACAGATACACATACACATACACACACTCACATCTCCCTCTCTCTGACTATTCATCTATTGTATTCTCATGCAAATAGGGAGAAAGAAAACTGTATGGAAAAATGGTGGTTGAATTCGATGTTGTCTAAGAAGGAGTTAGAACACAGGTGTGGGCTAAGTAAATCAATGGACAGTGTTGGTCCTATTGAAAATACCAGTGAAAGTGAAGATCAAAATATAAATGATACGGATAAAAACATTCATACTTGGAGTGATAGTGACAGTTCTAGTTACAGTAATGTTGATCCTTTATTCGGCGTCAAGGACATTCGGAATTTCATTTCTGATGACACTTTTTTAGTTAGGGATAATAATGGGGACAGTTATTCCATATATTTTGATATTCAATATAGTTGGAATAATCACATTAATAGTTGCATTGACAGTTATCTTCATTCTCAAATCCTATAATGTTCTTGTATTTTTCAACATACCTATAATGTTCTTGTATTTTTCACCATTTGGTAAAATAATATTATCAACAAAATGTTTGGGTTCCTTTTTGTTAAAGCACTGGAAAATTAGTCAACATATATTGGGCAAAGATTAATGCTAGATACACAAACGAATTGTACTGCACAAGGTCCAACCTTGTACTGCACGTTTGTGCAATTGGTTGTACAATTCGTTTGGGCACCTGGCATTTTTGATTGGGTAAAACCGCAAAAGTAACGTTAGTAACCACAAGAACATCTTTCCAGTTGTCATGGACACACCATCAGGTTAATGGAGAACTCATATAAGCCACAAGGTCCCCAACCAATGAGAAGATAGAAGGAGCACATCACTATATCTCTCCCACACACATTTTCACTGTCTAAAGCTAATAATTACTAGATAGGCGTCCTTTGACTACTACATATTGTAGTATATATGATCCCTGAGAAGTGAGCACATCACTATATTTCTTCATTATAGTCTCTCTCATTGATTACTTACACTTGAATTTGCAAATGTGAAGGTATTTAAATGGCTAGTGTTGTGACTTTAATGCTGTATTGGGGGGGGGAGGGGGGGGGGGGGGGGAACATGTGCATCGGAGCTGATGGTCTATACTATGATAGTAACTGTCGAAGTTTCATTCGCCTGAGAACAGACGCACAATACTCTGAACTTGTTTGAAACGTCTGCAAGAAAATGGGGGTTCATCAGAATAGTGTTCGTTTGAAGTTCACTTGTAGGTTTCCGTCGGTTCTTGGATATCAGGTTTCCAAGTTTATACCGTTTGAAGTAATTGATGACGAAAGTCTGCAAGTAATACTAGAAACAGCATCTACCAATGCGGCTATAAACTCTATGGATCTATATGTCGAGACAGAGAATCTTCCCGATGCCCATCAAACATTAGATGACTGGATTGGGCCGTACACCTCTCTGTTGACACAAGAAGGCGAAAGCTCAAACCCGCTTGTACAGGGGTTATTGCCGTCCACGTCTAGACAACATGTGGATTGCTCAAATGCATTGCAAAACAGTCAGAATGATTACAGGAGTCCGATGCAAGACATTGTTTCAGAACGGCCAATTCATGTGCAGTTCGATTCAGATGATTGCGGATATGGTGATGATTGGGCACACAGAGGGATGGACACCAACTTGACACCGGAAAACTCGGATGAAGAAGATGTGCATGCAGACGAGTATACTGGGGGGGATGAGGAAGACGATGTTATCGAAGATATTGAGCCGACTGCCCAAATAAATCCTGAAAATGCTTTGTATGAGCCTCGTTCATCAACTTTTACATCGTTTGACTTGGGCATCCATACTGGAGAGGCATGTTATGCTTCAAACATTGAGGGTAGGCAATGGAATCCAGATCGAGACGAGTTGGTGAAGGGTATGATGTTCAAAACCAAAGATGATCTTCAGAGATTTGTGGAGTTGTACTCAATAAGAACACATCAACGGTACACGGTGGATCAAACTAGTCCGGATCGTTGGTCGTTGAAATGTCAATTGGCGTCACAAGGTTGCAAGTGGCAACTACGGGCAAGGTTGAAACGACACGGGATGTTTGAAGTCATAAAGGTTGACCAAAGCCACACTTGTATGTCCACTACGATGAACCTTGGTCATAGAAATCTAAATGCTCGGCTAGTGGCTAGGGACATAATGCCAATGATTAAGGAGGACGCATCTATTAACATCGCTGCGCTAATGCAAAAGGTGAAAGATAAGTATTTGTACACCGTCTCATACAAGAAGGCGTGGAATGCGAAACAGAAAGCCATTGGAATGATAGTTGGGGATTGGTGTACATCATACACAGAATTGCCCAAGTTCATGGCTGCAATTCAACAGTATAATCCTGGATCGGTTGTAAAATGGTTCTACGTGAACGGTGGTAGTGCGACTGTAAAGAACTTCGAAAGAGTATTTTGGGCGTTTAAGGCGTCCATTGATGGGTTCAAACACTGTCGCCCCGTCATAAGTATCGACGCCACATTCTTGTATGGGAAATATAAGGGCAAATTACTAATCGCTATGGGAACAGACGCAAACGATCAAATTTTTCCTTTAGCATTTGCCATCGTTGACGAGGAGAAAGCTGAAACATGGACGTGGTTTCTGAAATTGCTAAGGGACTACGTTGTGCCTGGCAGAGAAGGCATTTGTTTAATATCCGATCGACATAGAGGCATCCTTTCTGCGGTGAATGAGCATGATGTAGGGTTTCATGAGCCCGATGGGTATCATCGCTATTGCCTCCGGCATGTGCAGAGTAATTTCGCCACAAAGTTTAAAAATGCATACCTAAAGAAACTTGTGTGGAATGCTGGGAGTGCCCACCAAGTCCGTAAATTTAATGGGTTCATGGAAGAGATTAAGAAGGTTGATCCAAAGGCGTGGGAGTATCTTGATGCAATTCCCGCCCAAAAATGGACCATTGCCCACGACGGGGGACGACGGTACGGTATGCGAACAACCAACATCTCAGAGGTGTTTAATGGTGTACTCAAGAAATCTAGAAATCTTCCTATCACCGCTTGTGTTGAAATGATCTTTTTTCGTGTTGTTAAGTACTCTAGCGAGCGACGTGAACTTGCTGAGACAGCCATCAGGGAAGGTTTTACCTTCACCCCAGGGGCAATGTCTAGATTGTTGAAATCAGAAGGCAAGATTGGTAGGTACAACCTCGAGATTTTTCATTCTGGGCACGGGTACGTGCAGGTCAACAAAGGGGGATCATCGGGTTCTAGTCAAATTGTGAACATATCTAATAGGACTTGCAGTTGTGGAAAATGGGATATATATATATATATATATATAAAATGCCATGTACTCACGCATTGGCAGTGCTAGCAAATTTTAGAACTTCATACCAAAGTTTCGTTCATCAATGTTACACAATTGAGTCGTACAACCAGTGTTGGGCACCCCAGTTTTTCCCAATCCATCACAAAGATTACTGGAACCCACCTTCTGGTCCTACAGTTGTGCACAATCCTGCTATGCTTCGAGGTAAGGGCCGACCACGATCAACCCGCATAACAAATGAGATGGATTTGAGAGAGGGGGGTAGGGCTACTTATCAATGTGGATTATGCCATCAACAAGGCCATGACAGGAGACGATGCCCCCAACAACGCAGTCAAGCTGGGCCATCTAATGCAGTATAATATTTAGTGTTGTGTTTGAGCGATGTGCTTTGTAATATGTACTTACTTGTTGTGACTATGTAATGTTCAATTGGAAATGAAAACTTTATTTAGTAAAAAGTCCTTGTATATCCGCTACAAACTGCGTAGTTAACTAGTACAAACATTGTAAACAAACTCCTTAGTAAACAAATAGCTTAGATAACTAATACAAACATCCTAGTAAACAACAATTGTGCGGTCAATGCTTCAACCTCCGTAGAATTTCCTCAGTGTTGTTCCTCGCTTCATTTCCAGATGAGTTGGCAACATCTGTCGAGCCCACACCACTTTCTTTTGTCGAGCCTGTGACCGGCAGCGGTTTAAAGAAGAAGGATAAGTAGGAATGCTTGGGATATCACATTGAATCAAAACCACAGTATATATAGACCATGCAATGACCAGCAGTTGACGCGACAAGTCACTGCTTCTGACAACATTCCAGTTGATGCGACAAGTCACTGGGTCTGACGCGTCAACTGCTGGGCGTCAGACCCAGTGACTTGTCGCATCAACTGGAATGTTGTCAGAAGCAGTGACTTGTCGCGTCAACTGCTGGGCATTGCATGGTCTATATATACTGTGGTTTTGATTCAATGTGATATCCCAAGCATTCCTACTTATCCTTCTTCTTCTTCACTGCATTGTTTTTAAGTATGGCAAGTAAGTATACACCTACGTACCACCCACATTTTTTTGAAAAAAGGATAATGAGTAATGAAGAGAAGGGTGTTCTACTAGAAGCACTAATGGATTTTGCTACTCCGGAATGGAAACATGAAGATGGTTCATTTAAATATGTTGCTTTTGAAGCTTTGCAGACTGTCTTTGCTGAGACAATCCCTGGATGTGATCTTCCAGATGATGCCATTGCGACTCAGGTTTGGAGCTGGCAGAAGGAACATGAACTCCTTCAGGAGTTGTTAACGATGAGAGGTGTTTGTTTTACTGAACAACGGTTGCTAGAAGTTCCTGACCAGACTTGGTATGAATGGTGTGCTAAGGTTAGAACCAAAACCTCTCATCGCTTCCATTTCAATGGTTATGATGATATGTATCTTATGAAAATTGTTTTCATGAATTATACGTGTAGAAAAGCTATGACAGTACTGCAACATCGTTGAGGTACTATGCACACTACCGCTATCATAGATGTTGTTATATCTTTAAACCGCTGCCGGTCACAGGCTCGACAAAAGAAAGTGGTGTGGGCTCGACAGATGTTGCCAACTCATCTGGAAATGAAGCGAGGAACAACACTGAGGAAATTCTACGGAGGTTGAAGCATTGACCGCACAATTGTTGTTTACTAGGATGTTTGTATTAGTTATCTAAGCTATTTGTTTACTAAGGAGTTTGTTTACAATGTTTGTACTAGTTAACTACGCAGTTTGTAGCGGATATACAAGGACTTTTTACTAAATAAAGTTTTCATTTCCAATTGAACATTACATAGTCACAACAAGTAAGTACATATTACAAAGCACATCGCTCAAACACAACACTAAATATTATACTGCATTAGATGGCCCAGCTTGACTGCGTTGTTGGGGGCATCGTCTCCTGTCATGGCCTTGTTGATGGCATAATCCACATTGATAAGTAGCCCTACCCCCCTCTCTCAAATCCATCTCATTTGTTATGCGGGTTGATCGTGGTCGGCCCTTACCTCGAAGCATAGCAGGATTGTGCACAACTGTAGGACCAGAAGGTGGGTTCCAGTAATCTTTGTGATGGATTGGGAAAAACTGGGGTGCCCAACACTGGTTGTACGACTCAATTGTGTAACATTGATGAACGAAACTTTGGTATGAAGTTCTAAAATTTGCTAGCACTGCCAATGCGTGAGTACATGGCATTTTATATATATATATATATATATATCCCATTTTCCACAACTGCAAGTCCTATTAGATATGTTCACAATTTGACTAGAACCCGATGATCCCCCTTTGTTGACCTGCACGTACCCGTGCCCAGAATGAAAAATCTCGAGGTTGTACCTACCAATCTTGCCTTCTGATTTCAACAATCTAGACATTGCCCCTGGGGTGAAGGTAAAACCTTCCCTGATGGCTGTCTCAGCAAGTTCACGTCGCTCGCTAGAGTACTTAACAACACGAAAAAAGATCATTTCAACACAAGCGGTGATAGGAAGATTTCTAGATTTCTTGAGTACACCATTAAACACCTCTGAGATGTTGGTTGTTCGCATACCGTACCGTCGTCCCCCGTCGTGGGCAATGGTCCATTTTTGGGCGGGAATTGCATCAAGATACTCCCACGCCTTTGGATCAACCTTCTTAATCTCTTCCATGAACCCATTAAATTTACGGACTTGGTGGGCACTCCCAGCATTCCACACAAGTTTCTTTAGGTATGCATTTTTAAACTTTGTGGCGAAATTACTCTGCACATGCCGGAGGCAATAGCGATGATACCCATCGGGCTCATGAAACCCTACATCATGCTCATTCACCGCAGAAAGGATGCCTCTATGTCGATCGGATATTAAACAAATGCCTTCTCTGCCAGGCACAACGTAGTCCCTTAGCAATTTCAGAAACCACGTCCATGTTTCAGCTTTCTCCTCGTCAACGATGGCAAATGCTAAAGGAAAAATTTGATCGTTTGCGTCTGTTCCCATAGCGATTAGTAATTTGCCCTTATATTTCCCATACAAGAATGTGGCGTCGATACTTATGACGGGGCGACAGTGTTTGAACCCATCAATGGACGCCTTAAACGCCCAAAATACTCTTTCGAAGTTCTTTACAGTCGCACTACCACCGTTCACGTAGAACCATTTTACAACCGATCCAGGATTATACTGTTGAATTGCAGCCATGAACTTGGGCAATTCTGTGTATGATGTACACCAATCCCCAACTATCATTCCAATGGCTTTCTGTTTCGCATTCCACGCCTTCTTGTATGAGACGGTGTACAAATACTTATCTTTCACCTTTTGCATTAGCGCAGCGATGTTAATAGATGCGTCCTCCTTAATCATTGGCATTATGTCCCTAGCCACTAGCCGAGCATTTAGATTTCTATGACCAAGGTTCATCGTAGTGGACATACAAGTGTGGCTTTGGTCAACCTTTATGACTTCAAACATCCCGTGTCGTTTCAACCTTGCCCGTAGTTGCCACTTGCAACCTTGTGACGCCAATTGACATTTCAACGACCAACGATCCGGACTAGTTTGATCCACCGTGTACCGTTGATGTGTTCTTATTGAGTACAACTCCACAAATCTCTGAAGATCATCTTTGGTTTTGAACATCATACCCTTCACCAACTCGTCTCGATCTGGATTCCATTGCCTACCCTCAATGTTTGAAGCATAACATGCCTCTCCAGTATGGATGCCCAAGTCAAACGATGTAAAAGTTGATGAACGAGGCTCATACAAAGCATTTTCAGGATTTATTTGGGCAGTCGGCTCAATATCTTCGATAACATCGTCTTCCTCATCCCCCCCAGTATACTCGTCTGCATGCACATCTTCTTCATCCGAGTTTTCCGGTGTCAAGTTGGTGTCCATCCCTCTGTGTGCCCAATCATCACCATATCCGCAATCATCTGAATCGAACTGCACATGAATTGGCCGTTCTGAAACAATGTCTTGCATCGGACTCCTGTAATCATTCTGACTGTTTTGCAATGCATTTGAGCAATCCACATGTTGTCTAGACGTGGACGGCAATAACCCCTGTACAAGCGGGTTTGAGCTTTCGCCTTCTTGTGTCAACAGAGAGGTGTACGGCCCAATCCAGTCATCTAATGTTTGATGGGCATCGGGAAGATTCTCTGTCTCGACATATAGATCCATAGAGTTTATAGCCGCATTGGTAGATGCTGTTTCTAGTATTACTTGCAGACTTTCGTCATCAATTACTTCAAACGGTATAAACTTGGAAACCTGATATCCAAGAACCGACGGAAACCTACAAGTGAACTTCAAACGAACACTATTCTGATGAACCCCCATTTTCTTGCAGACGTTTCTAACAAGTTCAGAGTATTGTGCGTCTGTTCTCAGGCGAATGAAACTTCGACAGTTACTATCATAGTATAGACCATCAGCTCCGATGCACATGTTCCCCCCCCCCCCCCCCCCCCCCCCCCCAATACAGCATTAAAGTCACAACACTAGCCATTTAAATACCTTCACATTTGCAAATTCAAGTGTAAGTAATCAATGAGAGAGACTATAATGAAGAAATATAGTGATGTGCTCACTTCTCAGGGATCATATATACTACAATATGTAGTAGTCAAAGGACGCCTATCTAGTAATTATTAGCTTTAGACAGTGAAAATGTGTGTGGGAGAGATATAGTGATGTGCTCCTTCTATCTTCTCATTGGTTGGGGACCTTGTGGCTTATATGAGTTCTCCATTAACCTGATGGTGTGTCCATGACAACTGGAAAGATGTTCTTGTGGTTACTAACGTTACTTTTGCGGTTTTACCCAATCAAAAATGCCAGGTGCCCAAACGAATTGTACAACCAATTGCACAAACGTGCAGTACAAGGTTGGACCTTGTGCAGTACAATTCGTTTGTGTATCTAGCATTAATCTTTGCCCAATATATGTTGACTAATTTTCCAGTGCTTTAACAAAAAGGAACCCAAACATTTTGTTGATAATATTATTTTACCAAATGGTGAAAAATACAAGAACATTATAGGTATGTTGAAAAATACAAGAACATTATAGGATTTGAGAATGAAGATAACTGTCAATGCAACTATTAATGTGATTATTCCAACTATATTGAATATCAAAATATATGGAATAACTGTCCCCATTATTATCCCTAACTAAAAAAGTGTCATCAGAAATGAAATTCCGAATGTCCTTGACGCCGAATAAAGGATCAACATTACTGTAACTAGAACTGTCACTATCACTCCAAGTATGAATGTTTTTATCCGTATCATTTATATTTTGATCTTCACTTTCACTGGTATTTTCAATAGGACCAACACTGTCCATTGATTTACTTAGCCCACACCTGTGTTCTAACTCCTTCTTAGACAACATCGAATTCAACCACCATTTTTCCATACAGTTTTCTTTCTCCCTATTTGCATGAGAATACAATAGATGAATAGTCAGAGAGAGGGAGATGTGAGTGTGTGTATGTGTATGTGTATCTGTGTGTGTGTCTACAGAGAGAGAGAGAGAGAGATGTGAGTGTGTGTATCTACAGAGAGAGGGAGATGTGAGTGTGTGTATGTGTATGTGTATGTGTATGTGTATGTGTATCTGTGTGTGTGTCTACAGAGAGAGAGAGAGATGTGAGTGTGTATCTACAGAGATAGAGAGAGATGTGAGTGTGTGTATGTGTATCGTGTGTGTGTGTCTACAGAGAGAGAGAGAGAGGCACCTGCGAGAGAGAGATCACACCTGAGAGAGAGAGATCACACCTGAGAGACAGAGATCACTGAGAGAGAGAGATCGCAGAGGGCTGAGAGAGAGAGATCACAGAGATACAGAGAGAGCAGAGACTGAGGGAAGAAGAAGAAGAAGACGCGGCGGGTTAATAACACTTTAAATGAAGTCGCTACTTCAAGTAGCGATTTATGATGAAGTCGCTATTTCAAGTAGCGAGTTCTTAAAGTCGCTATTTGAACTCGCGATTTCAGGTTGGATTTGGTTTGGCCTGAAGTCGCTAGTTGAAGTCGCGACTTATAGAAAAGTGATGGGTATGGGAATTAAGTTGAAACAGTGATGGGTGAGGGAAATATTACCCCGATTTTGATGCCTTAGGTAAAAAATTCTCTATTATTGTTGGTGTCACGTCCTATATACTGGGGTTCTCTCGGAGGAGTAAAGGCCTTGCCGCCCCGTTGATTAGAGGATACCAAGGCTGACCTATCTGTCGATGAAGAGGGCAACATAACAGAGCGGCGACTTTCTTCATCTTGCACAATAGAAAAAGCTTCTCGAAGAGATGGAAGGGGAACAATATCCAAAATACGGCCACGAACTGGATCAAACTCGGGCCTAAGACCGGCTAAAAACTTGAAGATTCTTTCCCCTTCAATGTATTTCTGAAAACCCGCAGCATCAGTTGGATTAGAGGGATGAAATGTGATTAAATGATCAAGTCGCTTCCAAAGAGAGCCTAGAGCGGTGAAATACTAGAGAGTAGTGCGATCCCCTTGAACTTCGTCCTGAATTGCTCTTCGAAGTTCATACACTTGGGCAACATTCCCTTGACGGGAATATGTTTCAGCTAAAGTATCCCAAATATCTTTGGCCGTGCCCATAGATAAGAATGGATCTGCAAGTTCGGGTTCCATAGAATGAACTAGCCAACTCATAACAAGAGAATTATCACCTTCCCACTTGAGATATGTCGGATCATCACGAGTAGGGGCCTTGACTGAACCATCCACATAACCGAATTTATATCTACTACGGAGCCATAAAGTTGCCGACTGGGACCATGAGAGGTAATTAGCACCATTGAACAACGCAGTGGTGATTTTGGAACCCGGATTCTTAGTAACGTACGATTGTCTTTCGTTACCCATAGAAGAACCTGAAGAGGCGGCAATAGATTTCTCGGATATCACATCATCTTTTGACATGATGAAGGATGCAGATGATCAAGGGATGGTGGTCAAGGGAAGCCTAAGATGATCCGATCTAATTAAACAACATAGATCCGCTTACGGATCGAAGACGAACAAACTAGGAGCAAATAATGTTCTCAAAAAATTATTGCGGCTAGGTGTGAATAGTGCTGCGTGAACAGTGCTGTGGTGAACAGTAACTCGATGAACAGTGCTGCGATGAACAGTAACCCGATGAACAGTGCTGCGATGAACAGTAACTTCGCGATGAACAGTAACTTTGCGATGAAATTCTCGTTGGGTCGGCTAGGGTTAGGGTTAAGGTTAGGGTGGCGGTGGATGGTGGTGATGGTAGGCGGCTGGTGGTGATGACAGAACCCTAATTTAGGGAGGCTCTGATACCATGTTGAATATCATTACACAATATTATTGAAGGCTTAATCTCACAACTGTGAGACCTCTTTATTTATAATAACAAGAGAACAAGTAATTACACACAAGTCCCTATACTAATCATAAAATAAATAAAACATTTATAACTAATGAAACTCAACACATGCATGCTCCTCGGGCGTCACACATGGATGTTGTTTACAGAGTTCTAAGGTATTTGAAGTCGGCTGCCAGTAAGGGTTTATATTTTGGAAGGCATGGTCATCACAGAGTAAAGGCATACACTGATGCTGATTGGGCAAGCTCTGTGACAGATAGAAGATCTACTTCGGGTTATTGCACTTTTGTGGGAGGTAATCTCGTTACTTGGAGGAGTAAGAAACAAAATGTTGTGGCGAGATCCAGTGCAGAGGCCGAATTCAGAGCCATGGCCCAAGGTGTGTGTGAACTTTTATGGATAAAGTTGTTATTAAGGGACTTGAGACTTGAGCAGGGTGATTCAATGAAGCTATATTGTGATAATAAGTCTGCAATTAATATTGCACATAATCCAATGCAGCATTACAGGACTAAGTACATAGAGATTGACAGGCATTTCATTAAAGAGAACCTCAATAATGGAATCATTTGCACTCCATTTGTGAAGAGTAGTGATCAACTCGCAGATGTTCTTACTAAAGGAGTTGGGGCTAGACAGTTTCATGATGTACTCCGCAAGCTGGGATTGAGAGATATATTTGTACCAGCATGAGGGGGAGTGTTAGAAATAGCATAGTTATTTCCTTTTATTTATTTTTATGTTTAGTCTATGGGTCTCATTGTAATATTTGCTTCTTATTATTCTTAATAACATAAAAGGGTAGAACACATTGTTTAACCCTAAGTTTGACCAAATAGATTTGCCAGCAGAAACATGCCATGATTGAAGAGATGAAAGCTGTTCGAAAGACTGGTACCTGGGAGTTGACCATGTTACCTAAAGGAAAGAGGACTGTGGGGTGCAAGTGGGGGGTACACTGTGAAGTATGAGGCTGACGATTCTATTGAGAGATATAACGCTCGGTTGGTGGCAAAAGGGTTCACTCAGACCTACGGGGTGGATTACGAGGAGACCTTTACCCTAGTCGCGAAGATGAATTCAATTAGAATCCTCCTTTCTCTAGCAGCTAATCAGGGTTGGCCTCTTCACCAGTTTGATGTGAAGAATGCTTTCTTGTATGGTGACCTAGAAGAAGAGGTTTACATGGACATCCCTCCAGGGTTCGATGACTCCAAGACAGATGGAAAGGTGTGTAGGCTTAAAAAATCATTGTATGGCCTCAAATAGTCTACAAGAGGGCCTGGTTTGAGAGATTTACGTAGGCTATTCTTCAGTTTGGGTTTAGACAAAGTTACGCAGATCACACATTCCTCGCAGGGTAAGACTATTGCTCTTATTGTGTATGTTGATGATATTGTTCTTAGAGGAGATGATCTGGAGGAAATGGAAAGGTTGAAGAAGCAATTGGCCACTGAATTTGGGATAAAGGACTTGGGGGCTTTGAAGTTCTTTCTTGGGATCGAACTTACTTGATCCAAACATGGGATCTATATTTCCCATAGGAAGTATGTCCTAGACTTGTTGACAGAGACAGGAATGCTTGGCAGTAAAGCGTGTGATACGCATATGGAGCACAATCAAAAGCTTGGTGATGACAGCCGTGGGAAGTTAGTGGACAACTGAATTTGGGATAAAGGACTTAAGGGCTTTGAAGTTCTTTCTTGGGATCGAACTTACTTGATCCAAACATGGGATCTATATTTCCCATAGGAAGTGTAAAAGTGGAGAAATAATATATTTGATTGATGCTCAAAATGATTACAAGAGCCTAATATATATAGGCTTAGCTACAAGCTACACTTTTACAATCTAACCGATGTGGGACACTATAACATTACACTTTTTACAATATTATCCTCTAACACTCCCCCTCAAGCTGGAGCATACATATCATATGCACCAAGCTTGTCACATATATAGTTAACCCGAGTCCCAACTAATGCTTTTGTGAACAAATCGGCTAACTGATCCGCGGATTTCACGTGAACGATATTGATTACTTTCTCTAGAAGCTTTTCTCGAACAAAATGACAATCAACCTCGATGTGTTTTGTCCTTTCATGGAATACTGGATTGGAGGCTATATGAACGGCAGCTTGATTGTCACAAAGTAAATTTATAGGACAAGACTGAGTAAACCCAAGCTCTTCTAGTAGATGCTTCATCCACACTAATTCACACGTAGTATGTGCCATAGCCCTGTATTCAGACTCAGCACTCGACCTAGCAACTATTGTCTGTTTCTTGCTCTTCCAAGACACAAGATTACCACCAACCAAAACACAGTATCCTGTAGTAGATCTCCTATCACTTGGAGATCCTGCCCAATCAGCATCACTGTAGCTCTCAATCCGCATATGACCGCGATCCTGGTACAATAAACCACGGCCTGAAGCTCCTTTGAGATACTTCAAAATACGTATCACTGCCTCCCAATGTGTGGTACGAGGAGAACTCATGAACTGGCTAATGACACTCACTGAAAAGGCAATGTCGGGTCTAGTAACAGTAAGATAATTAAGCTTACCAACCAGACGTCTGTACTGCTCAGGATCCTCCAATAACTCCCCTTGATCTGATAGTAACTTGGTGTTAGGATCCATAGGAGACTCCACAGGTTTGGATCCTAACATCCCTGATTCTGATAGGAGATCAAGTACGTACTTCCTTTGAGATAAGCAAATCCCTTCACTTGACCTAGCAACCTCAATACCCAAGAAATATCTAAGTTGCCCGAGGTCCTTGGTTTGAAATTTACTTTGCAGAAATAACCTCAACTCCAAAATACCCTTGGAATCATCTCCGGTAATAACAATGTCATCAACATACACAAGCAAGAAGATTTTACCTGCTTTAGTATGTCGATAGAAGACTGAATGATCGACACCGCATCTCTGGAGTCCAAATTCAGCAACTACATCACTGAACCTACCAAACCAGGCACGAGGAGACTGTTTCAGGCCATACAAAGATCTTCTTAATCTACATACCATATTCGACTCCCCCTGAGCAACAAACCCAGGTGGTTGCTCCATATAGACCTCTTCCAACAAAGTGCCATTAAGGAAGGCATTCTTGACATCAAGCTGATGTAAGGGTCAGTGAAATATGGCAGCAAGAGAAATGAGGAGACGAACAGAGGTGATCTTAGCCACAGGAGAGAACGTCTCGGAATAGTCAAGGCCATAAACCTGTGTATAGCCCTTGGCAACAAGGCGGGCTTTCAGGCGATCTATCGTGCCGTCAGGATGCACTTTAATAGTATAAACCCAACGGCATCCCACTACTGTCTTGCCTGGAGGAAGAGGAACTAAGTCCCAAGTACCAGTATCTCGTAAGGCAGACATCTCATCTTCCATTGCATGTCTCCATCCGGAGTGGGTAAGAGCCTCTGCAACAGTGTTAGGAACCGACACAGAAGACAAAGAGGTAACAAACGAAGAAAAAACAGGAGATAGACGATTATAAGAGATAAAGTTGGAAATAGGATGAGAAGTACAAGAGCGCTTACCCTTACGAAGAGCAATGGGAAGGTCAGATTCTGATGGAGGCGGATCTGAAGACGCGGAGGCGGTTGGCGGAGTAGCAGAATCCTGAATAGTCCGATGACGACGAGTGTATGTCTGCAAGTGTGGGCGATCCAGGCAGGAGGAAACCTCTGGGGTAGGAAGGATAGGGGATGTGGGAGGTAATGCAAGAGGTAAGGGAAGCATGAAATCAGGATCATTCATAGAGTGGGACTCTGAATAGTATGGAGTGGACTCAAAAAAGGTAACATCAGCTGACACAAAGAAACGGCGCAGGGTAGGGCTATAACAACGATAGCCTTTCTGAACACGAGAATACCTTAAGAAAACACACTTAATAGCACGTGGGTCTAACTTGTCAGTGCCCGGGGTAAACTGATGGACAAAACAAACACAACCAAAAACACGTGGACTAACTGAAAACAGAGACTCAGTCGGAAATAATGTAGCATGAGGAGTGCACCCATCTAGAACAGAAGAGGGCATACGATTAATTAAATGACAGGCAGTAAGAACTGCATCCCCCAATAACATTTTGGAACCCTCATTCAAACAACAAAGTGCGGGTGACTTCTAAACAAGTGACGATTTTTTCTTTCAGCAACACCATTTTGTTGAGGTGTGTGCACACACGATGATTGGTGGAGCATCCCACATTTGCTCATGTAGGTGGTGACAGGATGAGAGAAATATTCATGTGCATTATCACTACGAAGAATCTGAATAGGAACATTAAATTGAGTTTTAACTTCATTACAAAATGCACAAAATATTGAAAATAACTCGGAACGATCTTTCATTAAATAAATCCACGTTATTATGGAGAAATCATCAACAAAGCTAACAAAGTATCGATACCCCTTAATAGAGGTTATACGATGTAGGCCCCAAACATCTGAATGTACTAATTGAAATGGACAAGACACTTTTTTATTGACTCGGGGAGCAAATTGGACACGGTGATGCTTCCCCAACTAACACGACTCACACTCTAAAACAGACAAATGACTTAAACTAGGTACTAGCAGCTTCAAGTTGGCCAAGGAAGGATGTCCAAGGCGGCAATGAATCTGGTGAGGAGACATTGTAGCAGGACAAGCAGTGGGAGAAGTGGGTGGTGGAGATGAACCATCAAAATAGTAGAGACCATTGGATTCATGCCCTATGCCAATCGTCTTCCGAGTCGTCAAATCCTGAATAAGAACAGAATCAGGAAAAAAAGAGACAAGCATTAAAATTCTTTGTCAATTTGCTAATAGAAATTAAATTAAAAGGAGACCGGGGTATGTAAAGAACAGAAGATAAGGACAAGGATGAAGACAATGAGACAGTCCCTATTCCTTCAACAGGAATAGAGGAACCATCAGCTAATGTAACTGGGGTCAATAAGGATGAATTTTCAAGAGATGAAAACAGGGTCGATATACATGTGAGATGATTAGTAGCTCCACAATCAATTACCCAAGGAGCAGAACGAGAGGTGAGACAACCAGTGGATGTACCTTTCTGAACAAGAGAAGTACTAGGAAAAGATGCCTGCTGAGATGCCTGGAACTGTAAGAACTGAGTATACTCGCCCCGAGAAACCGAAAAATGATCAGCCACAACTGGAACAGGAGGATGAGTATCACTAGGAGTAGTAACAGCAGCATTGGCAAACCGTGTAGGACGGCCAATAAGTTCCCAGCAAGTCTCCCGAGTATGACCATCCTTGTTACAATTATCACAATGACGTGTGGGGTCGCGACCACGGCCTCCTCGTCCACCACGATAACCCTCTCCACGACGAGGAGGACCACCACCCCGACCAATAGGATGCTGTGAAGCCTGAGTAACAAGGGCTGAATGATCGGTAACGGGAGGAACAAGGGCAGAGGAATCCCGAGAAGTGCTGCGAAGAACACGCTGATAGGTCTCGGCAAGGGAAGGAATGGAGGCACCACCAAGAATCTGAGATCGAACTGGCTCAAACTCGGGCTTCAGACCGGCAAGAAATTTCATCACTGCCATTTGCTCCCGCTGTTCCTGCTGTTTCTTTGCATCAGTAGTAATAGGAATAACACCGTTCAGTTCTTCAACTAACCGTTGAAGGAGGCAAAATACTCAGCAACTGAGAGATCACTTTGCTGCAACTGAAAATACTGAGAGGAGAGATCATACATCCGAGTGAGATCGCTAGAGAATAAGAGATGAGCATAATCCCAAATATCCTTACAGGTGCCCAAGTGACCACACATATCCGCAACGTGTGGTTCCATAGAGTTCCAAAGGAGGGCAACGATTTGGGCATCCATTTGTTTCCATGTCTTGATGGCCTTATCGTCGGTGGTGGGAGAAGACTCGGTAAGGCTGTTAGAGTTTTTATGTTTTTCTTGTTATTTAGTTATTCAGTGTGGGTCATATTGTAATATCTTGAATATTGTTTTATATATAAAAGGGGGTGAGACAATTAGTCTAACCCTAGGCTTTACCAAAATATTATATTTGACATGGTATCAGAGCCAACCTAAAAGGATCCTTCACCCACCACCACCAATCCCCACTGCCGGACCACCCTAACCCTGCGCCTACCAACCTAACCCTACCAGCCGCAGCCTACCTAGCCTTCCCAGGCTTGCGCCGCAGCCTACCCAGGCCCCCAGGCTTGCGCCGCAACCTACCCAGGCCCCCAGGCCTGCGCCGCAGCCTCCCAGGCCTCCCCAGCCTGCGCCGCAGCCTGTCAAGGCTCCTCCACCCTTCGCCGACCACTATGGCTCTCTAAATCTTGCACCTCCACCATATACTCCATCTACACCTTCCGAATCTCACTTCTCACTCAAAAAAAATCCATATAATCCACTGGTTGATTGGAGTTCCTGTTTCAGCAGTTTTTTTAGGTCCATATATGGACCTTTAAATTGACCTAGTTGGTCTTCCAATACCCAACTTCCCTCGTTTTCCTTCACCTTGTTGTGGGTTTTCCATTTGTTATCTGGAACTATGACCGACTTTGACAAGCCAGCGGCTACAAGTTCCACTACAGTTCAGACTGTGGTTCATCCCTTGGATCCCAATCTAAAAATCACTACCGTTCCATTCAATGGCCAAAACTACTTGAAGTGGTCACAAGCGGTAGAACTTTATTTGAAGGCACGCGGGAAGATGGGTCATCTTGATGGGCGTATTGTGGCCCCTTCCACTACCGATCCGGGTTATGACAAGTGGGAGATTGAGAATTCTGTTATTATGTCTTGGCTCATCAATTCCATGGTTCCTGAGATTGGTGAGAGTTTTTATCGAATGAAGACAGCTAAGGCTATTTGGGACACCGTTGCTTCTACATTCTCTCGAAGGGGGAATTATGCTCAGGAGTTTGAGCTTATCCGCTCTATTGACCGTTCTGAGCAGGGTGAGATGACAGTTACCCAATATTATACCTTCCTTACTACTAGTTGGGACAGAGTAGATCATTTACAGTCCTTTCAGCCTGTTTGTACCACTGATGCAGCAGAGTACCGAAAGCTACTTGAGAAACAACGGGTCTTCAAATTTCTTCAAGGGCTTCATTCCGATTACGATGCTGTTCGTAGTCGGGTTCTTGGGATGGATGTTCTCCCTCCCCTTCAGGAGGCCTTTGCTTATGTTCAGAAGGAGGAGAGTCGACGTTCTGTTATGCTTCCGTCTGCATCCACTGAGCGTTCAGCTCTACTTTCTGTTCCACCTAGAGAGGGGATCCAGCCGAGTACTCCCTCTGACCGGCCTGTTGTGATTTGTGATTATTGTAATCGGCCTCATCATACTCGGGCCAATTGTTGGAGCCTTCATGGACGTCCCCATGGTGGACGTGGGGGTCGTGGAGGCAGAGGAGGTGGTCCTCGTGCCCATCATACTACTACTGATACTGAGACCCCAGCTAGTGTGGAGACTGCTCCAACTACTGATACGACTCCTTTATCTCCTGCTGAGCTTGACACTCTCAGAAACTTGATGTCCAGGTGTACTTCATCGCCAGCTACTAGTGCCTCATCCTCTTTTGCACAATCAGGTAACACAGTCGCGCCAGCAAGAGCTTTTCTCTCTCTTTCATCATCTCATTGGATTATAGATTCCGGTGCTTCTGACCATATGTCTCGTTCTTCTGACCTTTTTTGTGATTATAAGCCCTGTTCAGGTCAGGACAAAGTTAGAATTGCCGATGGTACCTTTTCCTCTGTCTCGGGGAAAGGTCTTATTCAAGTCACTCCTTCCTTATCCCTAAACTCAGTTTTACATGTTCCTAGTTTTTCTCATAACCTTTTATCCTTGAGTCGTATTACTCAAGATTTGAATTGTTCTGTGACCTTTTTTCCCTCTCATTGTGTCTTTCAGGATCTCATCACGAAGAGGGTGATTGGCAGTGGTAGAGTGACACAGGGGCTTTATATACTGGATGAGGAAGAGAAGAATCTGACTGAAGGGGAGAGGACTGCTAATAATTCTGTCGTTTTGGTGAATAAAGCTGAAGATTTGGTGCTTTGGCATAGGAGATTAGGACACCCATCTTTGTCTCTACTTAAATTTATGTTTCCCTCTCTTGTTACGAATAATCGTATTTCTAGTTTCAAGTTTTCTTGTGATGCATGTGAACTTGGTAAACACTTTCGAGCTTCTTATGCTCCCAGCAATAATAAAACTTCTGTTCCTTTTGCTTTAATACATTCTGATGTTTGGGGCCCTTCCCGTACTGGGTCCTTGAAAGGTCATAGATGGTTTGTGTCTTTTATAGATGATTGTTCCCGTACTACATGGTTGTATATGATGAAAGAAAAGCGGGAAGTTTTTTCTATATTTCAAAGTTTCCATAAAATGGTGTGTACCCAGTTTGGGGCAGTTGTAAAAATCTTAAGGTCTGACAATGGGGGTGAATACATAGATTCAGGTTTAGGTCAATATTTCAACTCTCATGGCATTCTTCACCAGACTTCTTGTACTGACACCCTACAACAAAACGGCGTGGCCGAGCGTAAGAATCGTCACCTTTTAGATGTAGCTAGGTCCTTGCTTTTCCAGGCTCAAGCCCCTCGTTCTTATTGGGGAGAGGCAGTGTTGACCGCAGCTTACCTTATCAATCGCCTACCTACCCGTGTGTTGGACCAGAAAACACCTCTTCAGGTTCTTTCTCACTCTTCTTTTACTTCTTCCATACCTCCTCGTGTATTTGGTTGTGTTTGCTTTGTTCACAATCACAGTCCAACCCGTGGGAAATTAGACCCTCGTGCTATTTTAAGTGTGTGTTTGTCGGTTATTCCCCCACTCAAAAAGGTTACAAGTGCTATCATCCTCCGTCTAGGAAATGGTTTGTAACTATGGATGTCACATTTAATGAGTCCCAGTCCTACTTCCTTGCCACTCAGGTATCTCTTCAGGGGGAGCAGAGGTGTGAAGAGATACCAGTTTTACCTGTGCCTGTGCTGATTGAGATGGAGACAGAGAAGGAACCTATGATTGAGGTAGAGATAGAAGATGAACCAGAGATAGAGGGGAGTGAGAGGAGGGTGACAGACATAGAAGGAGTAATTGAGGGACCAAGGGTGAATGAGCTGAGGGTATATTCCAGGGGGACATGGAGTAAAAGAAAGACTAGAGAGACTCCAGAAGTTACTGCTCCTGTTTCTCCACTGCCATTGCCACTCTCTCTTAGTGATGAAGATTCAGGTAATTCCTCTGATACACCCTCTCTTAACATAGATGATTTAGATGTCCCTATTGCTGTTTGAAAGGGTGTTAGATCCTGCACCCAACATCCTATATCTAACTTTGTATCTTATTCTCATCTATCTCCTTCTTATAAAGCCTTTCTTTCCAAAATTTCCTCTGTTAGTGTTCCTAACCATGTTCAGGAAGCTCTTGCTGATCCCAAGTGGAAACATGCCATGATTGAAGAGATGAATGCTCTTCGAAAGACTGGTACTTGGGAGTTGACTATATTGCCTACAGGAAAGAGGACTGTGGGGTGCAAGTGGGTGTATACTGTGAAGCACAGGGCTGATGGTTCTATTGAGAGATATAAAGCTCGGTTAGTAGCAAAAGGGTTCACTCAGACCTACGGGGTGGACTATGAGGAGACCTTTGCCCCAGTCGCAAAGATGAATTCCATTAGAGTTCTCCTTTCTCTGGCAGCTAATCAGAATTGGCCTCTTCACCAGTTTGATGTGAAGAATGCTTTCTTGCACGGTGATCTAGAAGAAGAAGTTTACATGGACATCCCTCCAGGGTTTGGGGACTCCAAGACAGATGGGAAGGTGTGTAAACTTAGAAAATCTCTGTATGGTCTCAAACAGTCACCAAGGGCCTGGTTCGAGAGATTTACGCAGGCTATGCTTCGGTTTGGGTTTAAACAAAGTCATGCAGATCATACATTGTTCATCAAACATTCCTCACAGGGTAAAACTACAGCTCTTATTGTGTATGTTGATGATATTGTTCTGACAGGAGATGATCTGGAGGAAATGGATCGATTGAAGAAGCAATTAGCCACTGAATTCGAGATAAAAGACTTGGGGGCTCTTAAGTTTTTTCTTGGGATCGAAGTTGCTCGATCCAAACATGGGATCTTTATTTCCCAGAGGAAGTATGTTCTAGATTTGTTAAAAGAGACAGGAATGCTGGGCAGTAAAGCGTGTGATACGCCTATGGAGCAGAATCAGAAACTTGGTGAGGACAGTAGTGGGGAGCTAGTTGACAGGGGGAGTTATCAGAGACTTGTTGGTAAGCTCATATATCTCTCCCACACTCGTCCGGATATTGCTTTTTCTGTTAGTGTCGTCAGTCAGTTTATGCACTCTCCACGACAGTCACATCAAGAAGCCGTTTTCCGGATCCTTCGATATTTGAAGTCTGCTCCAGGGAAAGGTTTGTTCTTTGCAAAACATGATCACCTAAGGGTGGAAGGGTACACTGATGCAGATTGGGCTGGCTCTATTACTGATAGGAGGTCTACCTCAGGGTACTGCACATTTGTGGGAGGTAATCTCGTTACCTGGAGAAGTAAGAAGCAGAATGTAGTGGCCCGGTCAAGTGCAGAAGCAGAATTCAGGGCTATGGCCCAAGGTATTTGTGAATTATTGTGGATTAAGTCATTACTAAAGGATTTGAATGTTGATCAGACAGAGTCTATGAAGCTTTTTTGTGACAACCAAGCGGCCATTAGTATAGCTCATAACCCGGTCCAACATGATAGAACAAAGCATGTAGAGATCGATCGACATTTCATTAAAGAGAAGATTAGTAATGGTACTATCCGTGTTCCCTTCGTGAAGACTGGTGATCAAGTTGCTGATGTTCTTACCAAAGCTATTGGGAGTCGTCCTTTCCACACTATCTTAGACAAGCTGGAAATGAGAGATATTTTTGTACCAGCTTGAGGGGGAGTGTTAGAGTTTTTATGTTTTTCTTGTTATTTAGTTATTCAGTGTGGGTCATATTGTAATATCTTGAATATTGTTTTATATATAAAAGGGGGTGAGACAATTAGTCTAACCCTAGGCTTTACCAAAATATTATATTTGACAAAGGCGAGCATCGAAACCCAAGCCAGTAAGGGCAATGGTGATAGCCCTAGACCATTGAAGAAAGTTGGAACCATTCAACTTTCGGGTAGTGAGTTGTGGGAGAGCCTTAAACTCCATGAAGAATAAGAGAAAAGAGAAAAATCAGATTGGGAGCAAAATAGATTGAGAAAGGACCAAATCGGAACAGATCTGGATAAACTAAAGGGCTGCCAATGAACAGTAACTTTCGAATGAACAGTAACTTTCGATGAACAGTACCCTCGGATGAACAGTTCTTTCGATGAACAGTAACTTGTGATGAGCAGTAACTTTCGGATGAACAGTAACTTGCGATGAACAGTACTTTCGGATGAACAGTAACTTGAGGGGTAGCGGCTAGGGTTTGAGGGGCTGCTGGTCTTCTCGGATCTTGGACAAAGATCCGGCAATTGATAAAACACGAGAAACACTCTCGATCAACTTTGATCGGCAACAAGAAGAGGAGCGAACCCTAAGATCGGTTGCTTTGATACCATGTAAAAGTGGAGAAATAATATATTTGATTGATGCTCAAAATGATTACAAGAGCCTAATATATATAGGCTTAGCTACAAGCTACACTTTTACAATGAGAGTAGTATGATGAGCCAATTGTTGTCGGTCCTGTGGTTCCAGAATATAAAGACCATTCTCCTCTCTACCACTGCCAATCGTCCTTCCCGTGATAAGGTCCTGAAACACACAATGAGAAGGAAAAAAAGTGACACTACAATTTTGATCACGGGTTATACGACCAATAGATAAGAGGTTAGTGGTAAAGCTAGGAACATGTAAAACAGAAGATAAAGACAACGAGGGAGTGACACGGACTAAACCTTTGCCTGAAACCGAAGAGACGGTTCCATCAGCAATCCTGAATTTATCCTGACCTGAACATAGTTTATAATCGGAAAAAATAGGAGATGAACCGGTCATATGATCGGATGCCCCGGAATCAATAATCCAAGGAAGACTAGTTTGGGAATTGAATGCACTCACTGAAGTAGCTAAATTACCTGAACGAGCAAAAGATGATGAGGCAGTAGTAGGTGTATCCAGACGAGTCTCCAACTCTGAGGAAGATAAAGTACTGGATGAAGGTGGAGATGAATCATCAACAGTGGAGGGACCAACAACCTCTGTATGATAAGCACGAGAATTCTCTCCTCATCCCCCTGAGCTACGTCCCAACTCAATTGTCTGGGAAGGATTGCCCTTTCTGGAATAAGTGTTAACCAGGGTCTCCCAAATATCTTGGGCAGTCGCCATGTCCAAGAAGCCCTCACCAATTTCAGGGATCATAGAGTGAACTAACCATGTCATGACAATGGAATTTTCCAACTCCCATTTGTCATAAGCTGCATCCTCGGTGCTTGGTGCTTTGTTTCGGCCGTTGATGTACCCCATTTTTCCTCTGCTTTTAAGAAACAAGGTCGCAGACTTGGACCAAGCCAGAAAATTTTGGCCATTGAAGAGGGAAGTAGTGATCTTAAAGTTCGGGTTGTTAGGGTGAGCAACAACTATGTTCTCACTTCTAGATGGCTGCGAATTGACGGTGGATCTTTCAGAATCGTCCGACATCGTAAATCAGCCCACAAGAAAATTACCCGCAACAATCACTGAAAACAGAATAGAAACCGGTACCAACGGGGTCGTAGCACACAAGAGAAACTCAAATCACCATATAGGATGCAGAAATATCAGTCATCACTAATCAAGGGTCCATAGAAGAACCCAAAAAAAATGAGAGAAAGAAACTTCAATCAAAATAGGAGCGGTTGATAACTATATGAAAGTGAAAAAAAGTTGCAATGAATAGTAGCGATGAACAGTGCCGATGAATAGTAGCAGTGAACAGTGCCGATGAACAGTAGCCGTGAACAGTGTCGATGAACAGTATCGTGAACAGTGCCGTGAACAGTGCTCAGGTCATATTGGTGGTGGTGGTGGGTTGGCGCAGGTGGTGGTTAGGGTTAGGGTTGTGGTGGCTCTGATACCATGTTAAAAGCAATATTTGATCAAGCTTAGATTGAGACCAAGAGTCTCAACCCTATTTATATTAATCACTGATAAGGGAGAAATTACAAAGGTGCCCTTAGGCAAATAAAAGAAAAAAATAAAAAACTAACAACTCCATAATAACTAATTGACAACTAATTATCAGCTAATAAATAGCACATCTCAACAAAAAGATGTAAGTTTAGAACATGATGATAATGAAGAGGCTATTTGAGCCTTTGTTGGGTTGGATTTTGAAGTGATTTATGAGTTGATTTAATACATCTTCTTCTTTAATTTTGTGTGGTGGCTTTGAAGCTGCCCTGTTGATTATCAATTGGCCTGGTAATAATCATATAGAAAGTATGTATTTGTTGTGGGCTGGAAACTTTTAATTTCGTGGTATTTCTTCTGCTCTTTGAACCTTAAGTGTTGATCTAGACATAAACATACACATATATATATAGCAAAGAATAGGAAAGAATGAAATGATCATAATGTGCATGCAACATGCATGTATTGCTTCCCAATGGTAATTAAATCCCCTAATCTTGCAATTACATAGATTCATTTTGCAAGTATCAAATTAAAAACAAATCATAGTCCTTTGTGTTTGAATACATGTATGTCCATAGGTATCCGAACCATAATAATTGCAGTTCCAACATCCGAAGAGACAATTCGGTAAGCACTTTTTTTATTTCAAAGCACTCATATATGTACAAATACATATACACACTCATAAAAAAGCCAACGATATAAAAGATAATTTTAAAAAAAAAAAAAATAGAAGAAAAATCTTGGAAAATGCCACATGGCACATTAAGGGAAGATATTTAGGCTTGGCTTTTAGATATAGAGATATAGTATATAGATATAGATAATAGATAGGTGTAGTTCCCAATTAGATAGCCACTGGAAAACCAAACAAAATCAGTCAATATTTCTTAATGGCTTTCAAAGTTAATTAGTTGGAATTTGAGGCTTCTTGGGATGGAACATTCTCATTATTGATTTTGAGAATATCAAAAACTTAAAAATAAAACAAAATAAAAAATAAATTAAAAAAGAAGAAGAATTAGAAAGAAATGAAAAAAAAATTTGGAAAATCAAGGAAATGCCACATAGCTGAAGGGGGAGAATGGTGCTGTGGATAGCCTAATAGAAGGCCTTTTGCTTTGGTCTTTATATATATATATATATATATATAATAGATTTAATCTAAAAACTCAGACAGAAGTATGTAGAAATGTATACGTACTGAAACTTTGCAAACAGAGTTCGAGACCACAGCTTCACTCAAAATTCGAAGTTTCAACCCAAATACAAAAACATAAACAAGTAAAAAACACGCATTTAAGCACATCGGAAATACCCATAATAACATGAAAGTATTAAATGCTGCAAGGAAATCACGCATTCAACCACTTAACCAGAAAAACATTAACACGATTGTGATTTGGATAAGGAACATTTTTTCAAAAAATAAGTAAGACTTTTATTCCTGAACTCAAGTTAAGCTATCCTATAGAATTCTATAAATTTCTCTAGATAAAAACAAGGCAAATTGTTTTATTAGACACCTTATTTCTTCATTTAAGGCCGACATCAATGTTACCGTTGTCTATCTGTGGCGAAAATATGTAGCACGTGTATGGACACGTGACACGGGTACGATACGATACAGGTACGACGGTACGGCAAATCCCAAAATGTAGGGTTAGGATACTGGTACGGCTAGGGTACGTTGAATAAAAAGTATTTTTAAAATATTTATATACAAATACAGAGTATTAAGTATTACAAATAAGTTTACACTTTGTGGGGAGTTATTTGCAAATAAGTAATGTTTATAACAGATTATTAACATTTGTAAAAATATAAGGGATCTTTTTGTAATAAAATAAAATATTAAGTGAATATAAACACATTATAGAATTTAGGGCTTCTTCATTGTCTTCTAGCAGCCGCAACAGAGAGAGAGAAAGAGAGAGAGAGAGAGAGATGCACCTGGGCACATGACGAGGAGGCTGGTACTAGTTCGATACTTCGACGACTGTGCTGGTGTTGGTTCGATCGACGACGACTGTGCCGGTACGTCTTCTGTGGCAGAAATATGTAGCACGCGTATGGACACGTGACACGGGTACGATACGATACAGGTACGGCTGTACGACATCTCCCAAAATGTAGAGTTAGGGTACGGCTAGGATATGTTGAATAAAAAGTATTTTTTAAAATAATTATATGCAAATACAGAGTATTAAGTATTACAAATAAGTTTACACTTTGTGGGGAGTTATTTGCAAATAAGTAATGTTTGTAACTAGATTATTACATTTGTAAAAATATAAGGGATCTTTTTGTAATAAAATAAATTATTAAGTGACTATAAACACATTATAGAATTCAGGGCTTCTTCACTGTCTTCTAGCAGCCGCAGTAGAGAGAGAGAGATGCACCTGGGCACATGACGAGGAGGCTGGTACTGGTTCGAAATTTCGACGACTGTTCGTCTTCTTCTCTCTCTCTCTCTCTCTCTCTCTCTCTCTCTCTCTCTCTCTCTCTGTCTCTGTTAAGAGTTGTATCCCGACGGTGCCCGTGTCGTACCCCTCCGTGTCAGAGCTGTACCCCTCCGTGTCGGAGCCGTACCCTGCACCAATCTCTTAACTAACATCACCACGACACGGCCGGAGGTGTGTCCGACTCGTAACAAACCGTATGGTACGCGTGTCGGTGTCGGTGGAGTACCCAGTACTTGTACGGCCATCAAAATGGAGTACCCGTGGTTCATAGGCAAAAAGGAGTTGAAAGAGCTAGAAATCTAACCTTCAGCTTTACTGGCACAAAGCAACGACCCCCTAGGGCTGTTTGGGAATCCAAAAACTGGTTATGTGGTTCATAAGTGAACCAGTTCTACAAATCCAACTATTTGGTGACTATCCATTTCTTGCACAGGAGTTTATGTCCAGACTCCAACCTACAATATATATTGAAACTGGTTCTGTGTCAAACCAAACTAACTTGGGTTCACATAAAAACTAGATAAAAAGTGAGATTCAGACTGAACTAGATCCTATCATAAGCATTACCAAACAGGCCCTAAGATAAAAACAACTTAAAGAATTAGAATAATTGAAAGGCTGTGAGAAACTATAAAGAACACACATTCAAGTCAAAGCACAAAGAATAATTGCCATATGAATAAGCACACCAAATCAGCTCTTATACTCCATCACAAAATGTAAATATTGTTAAATTCAAATTCCATTCAGAGAAGGCAACACCCAAATAGAAGAATTACGCAAGTCTCAAAGGATAAAAAAAACTCAAAACGAATTCGTACAATTGAAAAGCTGCGACAAATACTATGCATTCAAGTCTAAACATTAACTCGGAGTAGTAGCTTTAAGCAAGCAACCAAACCAGCTATTATACTCTGTGGCAGGATGAGAAAATCTTTCAAGTAAAATCCTCTTTGGAAAATACTACACCCAAATGGAATATTCCAAAATTACACGAGTTTCATGTTATTTATTCATCCACAATAAACTATAGACTGGCCCCAAGGAGCTCAGCCTTTGCATACTAACGTGGGCCAGAGACTTGTTGCGATGAAACGTAAGAAAAGGTACTGAGCAAGCCACTCTTTGTGCTTGTACGAGAAGCATTTGCTTGTGGGTACAAGATAAAATCGTATTGCTCACTGTTCTCGTCAATCATGGAAGGCTCAACAAATCGACGACCATAAAACCGCAAAAAATTCAAAGATTCCATTCTTGGCCGACTCAAAGGAATCTTGCCTTCCAACATACCCACAACGCTAACCATATTCGGTCTCAAGAACGGCTCCTCATGAACACAACACAAAGCCACACACACCAACTTCTCCACCTCTTCACTACTCACCCGCCCCTCGAGCCTCAGGTCCGCGAGTTCCAAGTACCTTCCTTGCTCATGCAATTCCAAGGCAAATAGTGGGAAATAAACGAGTCCTACTCCTGACGAAGACAACGAGTGTGCCCCACCGCTACTATCATCATCAATGCTATGGCTCTGTGTTCGCAATGCACAATTTTTCCTTCCACTCACAATTTCGAGAAGTACCATTCCAAAACTATAGACGTCGGCTTTGTCCGATATTGCAGAACTAGTTAGCCACTCGGGAGCAAGGTAGCCACGGGTGCCTCTCATCGTTGTGAATAGACTCGATTGTTCAGGGCTCAGAAGCTTTGAGAGTCCAAAATCAGAAATCTTAGCTTGGAATTGATCGTGCAGAAGAATGTTCTCTGGTTTGACATCACAATGAATGATCTTTTGTTCACAACCACTATGCAAATACGCGAGCCCACGTGCCGTTCCGAGAGCTATATCAACCCTTTCTTGCCATTCTATGACCGGTCCATTACCAAAAAGGGTGTGATCTAATGACCCACGATTCATATACTCGTAAACCAAGAGTCTTTGTCTCCCTTGAGCACAAAACCCCCTCAGTTTCACCAAATTTACATGGTGAATATTTCCAATAATGGCAATCTCGGTGCAAAAGTCCTTCTTCCCTTGAAGACCCACGTTGGTAATCTTCTTTACTGCCACCACTGTTTTATCGAGGAGCGTACCCTTATATACAGCACCAAACCCACCTGACCCAATATGAGTCTTGAAGTTATCGGTTGCAACCTCAAGTTCTTCATAGTCGAATCTTATAGGTAATCCTGGGATCGAGAAGGCGTCAAGGTCCCCTGAAGAATGAGAACTTGCTCGGCTAGGTTTCACCGTTCCAGACTTGAACCGTCTCGATCTTCTCCACCAGAAGATTCCCAGTGCAATTAAAAGGGATAATCCAGTGAAAGGTAATAGCACCAAAGCAATTAATGGAAAATCTAGATCCTGACTAAGACTATTACCACCACCTGGATTTGTTGGTAAAGATCCAATTAGAGTTTTAATATAGCCCAAACGACCATTATAGTTCGAGCTGGATTGTATAATTGATCCCAACACCCTACCAAGCACATAACAAGAACCAGAGGAGTTTTCAAAGAAAACTGCCAGGCAAGAACAGTCCCCCGAGCAGAGCCCTTGACAGACAGACAAATTTACACCGAATGTGGTGGGTGATACGAAATTATTAGAAAAGTAATCCATACCATAGCTAAGCCTCATATACGAAACCAACGAAGAATTCAAGTTATTGGTGCTATTTGTTGAATTACAAGCAACAGGCAATGAATAAGAACCATCACTTGGTACGCAATCATTGGGGTCCTGCGAAATAACATGGAAATTCGATGGACATGCACACACCGGAGTGTCTGATGTAGCACCATCAATACACAGCCCAATCCTCCCGCAAATGTTTGGAATTTGGCATTCATCTACGGGCCCCACAAATTCCTGATTCATGTCAGTCCCAGAAAAGCTACTGACAATAAACTGGCCTGAGTCATCCAACTTGGCAATTCGAAAGTCAGATGGAGGCAAATTCACTTGAACTATGACTACAGACCCATTATGACCGAATAGATAAAGACCTGTTTGGTTCACTGCCATGTACTCCACGGCATAGTTTGAGTTTGTATAAGCCCTGGTATCCATAGATAACTTCCAATACGTCTGTCCCTGCCACTGCAGTGTAGCATCAGAGGCCGTGAGTGAAAGATTGTAGCCACCAATTGACAAGTCCTCCTCCGATACAGCGTTGAACAGAAAAGTCCCAGAAAGCAAGCGCTGTCCGATCACGATCGTGTCTGTTGGATAATGGAAGCTCTCCCAAAGACTTGCATTATATTGATCAAGCAAGACAAGGTTACCAGCCTCGGTCAGTTGTAGAGCAGTTACTTTAGAATCAAATGGCGGCGTTGACCATTTGAAACTTCCATCTTGATCGGTGATATTGATGCCTCTGGAAGTCAAACTCATCATTCCAGAATTCGAAACAGGTGCATCAGTATTCGCAGACCATACAATCGTGTTAGATTTGACATGGATAACACACAAGTAGAAGTTGGATTGTTGAGCACCCGGATTAAACATGGCAGCTTTGAATGTTCCATTATGAGAAAGTAAGAAACTGCCGAAACCGTCAACAAACTGAATATTCGAAGCAGTGAAATTTGGATGTACAAACTCGGATGAAGAAAGACCAGAGACGAGGGAACATGATAAGCCTACTGTGAGGAAGAATAACCATGTTTCCATATAGAATACAGAAGAAGAAGGAAGAACAAAAATGGGTTAGACAGAGAGAATATTGGTGAGGATGGAATTGGTCTGCTCTGGCTTCCTCCATTTCTTTTCTCTACCTCTTCTTCTGGGTTCCGTTGACTATCAAAACACTATCTCTTTCCTCTCTGTCTCTCTCCATACCGTCCTGATATTGACAGGTGGCCAAAGAAGATTTGAGATCATAATTGGTGATAACATCAGCTGGGGTAGTGGAGTATAAAAAATTGATAACAAATTTGACCTAACAATGTGTTTATTTAATCGAAGAAGATTGATGTAACATGCAGAATTCCAAATTTTTTATTCAGTATTGTATTCATTTAATAAGTTGTCATCTTAAAATTAGTAAACATGCAATCACAACAAAACCCATTTCACATCAACATCAAAAGAAGAAGGAAAAAAAAGAAGAAAAGAAACATCAAAAGAATTCCAATTTTTTATTCAGTATTATATTCATTCAACAAGTTCTCATCTGTAAATCAGTAAACATGTAATTACAACAAAACCCATTTCACACAAACATCAAAAGGAGAGGAAAAAGAAAAGAAAGTAGAGGTAAAACATCAAACACCTGGTGTGCAAGAAAAAAAAACCTACTTGTTGAGTTATAGTGCTACCACCTCCGAGAGCCGAAAAAGACAACACAGCTCGAGCAATTCCAACTGGGTCAATCCCAAAATGCGTAAAGAATCGCCGATCTTCATTCGCAACAATCGACTGCCACAAATGTGAAGGATAATGGGTAAATTTTTCTTCGGCTTTTTCAGAAAACGCAATGAGTTGAGTCCAGCGATTGGTGAAATCGGGGAGGAGGACATTGGAGGCAAGGCGAAGAGAGAGAAGAGTGAGAGAGAATACACAGAGGATGAGTGACTCGAGAATGAAGTGGGTTTTTCTATCGGAGGGATTGTGTGGATGGATTGAGTATTGGAATGGGGCGGCGCACAGTGAGCGTTTAGGAGAGAGAGATTTGGGTTGGAAGAGAAAGAAAGAGTTGGAGAGAGATTGAGCTGGGTTTGTGGTGAAGCTGATTGTTGAGTGGTTGGTTTTGCAAAGAAAGGTTGGGTTGTTTCTGAGAAATGGACAATGGTGAACCAAGGAAGTCATTTCTCTTTCTCTTTGGGAGGTGACTGGTGGTGTTCAGTGTTCACTAGTTTTTTTTGTATTTCAATAACGGCTCAATTTACAAAATTAATAACGGTCAATAGATATTTATTCTTCTTGTTAAATTTTTTTTGCCCAATATGATTAGAAATACCATTTTCTCTAATTGATCAACAGTTGAGCTTAACCAACAGTTAATCGTGTGTCCAGTCAGGATATAAAGTAAAAAGTAAAAACGAAACATATCCAAAGGGATAAAATGTATTCAATCCAATAATTTTAATAGAAAATTTAACATTTCAATCCAGTCACAACCACAAGGTTAAAGTGTCATCTTTAAAATCATAGGGATAAGGTGAAAATGGGCATAACCACAAGAGAATAATAAGATGTATTTAACCCTTTTTCTTTTTTTTCATACAAATTTTCTACACGTTGAGTAGTACCCTTAATAGAGACTGACCCAGGCCTTTGGGGATCCTAAGCAAACTTCAAGATGGGGCACTTTATAATTTGCGAAAAATAAATTATTTGACGTGTATAAACACAAATTTTATTTGCACAAAAAAATAACTGACAAGTAAAACTAACTTAAATCAATGAATCATTACTTTTTAGTTTCTTTTAAGCTTGGTTTTATTTGTTTTTTACTTCTGTAAACTACTTGATGTTGATTGGCATTTTTAATGCTGATTGTGTCTTTTAATATTGAGTAATGTTACACTTTCCAAATTTGTATCTTAATTGTGTTTTTTTAATACATTTGGTCGCATGCCCACTTAAGTTTTATTGAAAGATGTTAAAGTAGTCCCACTATTATTGAAGATGATCACACTGGCACAATGGAAAGGACAACACGGCTCTTTTAATATTAACCGGGCATGTATTAATAGACCCGCTCCTGTAAATATTACGGGTATGTCATATGGGAGAAAATGCTTCTACGTCTCACTTTCTACCTCATAGTATGAGAATCAATTGGATAGTATATTGATAAGAGTCCTGCTATGTGTAATTTTCGGTGCACATAACATTATTGTATTGATAAAGAACCAGTTTTTAGTAGATTAGACACAAACTTCTATATAAAAAAATGACACTCACCGAACATTTAGATTATCTCCAATAGAGTAATCAAATGAATTGGCAAATCTAATGAGTGCATTTTTGCTCACCCAAGCATTCCATAGGTGAGCATGTGAGACTCGCTACTTTCTATGGATAAAACGAGGATAAACAAAAGATGAAAAACTGGTGGGTCTGTTTGCACCCAAAAACCGTCAATAGGTTTTTGAGCCCAATTTAAGTGGAAGGGAATGAAGGAGAGGCCGGGCTCAGCAAGCAGTGACTCATCGAACTCGGGTATAGCCGCGTGTCACGCCCCGGATTAGCAGAAATTAGGAGGAAATTAAAATTTTCCTTTCTGAGTCCGTAAGCTATGACTAGTTACATTAACCAATTGTCCACAACACACTAGATAACAAAAGAATGACTTAAGCGGAGGCATAAACTAAAAATATAGATTAAAAGGTTACTAACTATTACATCAGAGTTTGTGGTTTCAAAAGATAAAATAACAAAAGAGATTAGGTGTTGGACGCCGTTTACATCTTTACATGTAAGGACAAAAGAAAGTGTAAGGTCGTTAAGGGAAGGCGTGTGACGCCAATATACAACTTAGTATAACTGGACAAAAATCTATAAAGGACAACTAAGTCTTCGTCTTTGAAGTCGCGCCTCTAACTGGCATAGCCGTAACCTTCATCGTTGTAGGCTTCCCCTTCGAAGGCTTCCTCTTCGTAGGCTCCTTCTGAATAGTGCTCCTCCGGGTAGTCATATCCTGTGAATCCTAGACGTAGGAATGTCCAGGGCGTAGTATGCCGTTAGCTTTAATAAAAGCTAAGTGAGCGTCCTAACTGAACACTCCTACTAAAATACGTATCCGAAAGTACATAGTGAATAGTTATGACTATTGAATGAATTATAATGAGACCGTGCGTGAACTTATGCATCATCGATATATTCGACTTCACTCGACTTAACATCCGACTCACTTGACCTTGTTACATTACTAGTGTAACGCCGTTGGCTTAGAGTGACTCGCCCAGTGGGTCGAGCTATGGTTACTTTACTATCGTTGTTTGCCTCTCCGTGGCCACAGTAGTAATCTCGCTTTACAAGCTAACCAAATACTCTAGGTCCCCGGGATCTTGCCTTATGAATATCGTCGCCGATTTGCGAAACGGTTACTTTACTATCGTTGGTCGTCGCGACCGCAGCAGTAATCTCGCCTTACAGGCTAACCGTGTTTATTCATTTCTCGATTTGTGCTTATCAACGTGGTTACTTTGCTATCGTGTTTGCCTCTCCGTGGCCATAGTAGCAACGTCGCCAACATGCGATCTGGTAATTCCATTTGACAGTACCAACTCACTATATAACAACTTTCAGACCTCCGCGACCGACTACACATATTTCCAAATGCATACGGACTTGGTCTCCGCGACCGTCCGACTCTATACCCGTACACGTCGACTTAACGTTACGACACCGACTCCTACGTGAGGTGTATCATGTGACATACACGAGGTACAAGTTAATCAAACATGTGCTATTCTTGAAATACAGTATGAGCCCTAAGCTCGCAGTACAACACGTTAAAGCATGAGATAAATCAAACTTATAATAATAAAAATAATAATAATAATAATAGTAATAATAATAATGATAACGGAAATAAAAGTATTCGGGGTACAACATATTAAAGCAAGGTTCACTTGATAATAATTCCAAAATCAATAATAATACTAAAGATAATAATAATATTAGTATTATTCACGGATAATAATATGGACATAAATCTTTAGGGTATATGTGTTAAACATGAGATTTATTGGACTATAATAATAATAAGTAAAAATATAATAATATTATTCACGGAATAATAACATGGATAATAATCTGTTCGGGGTACAACCTGGTTACATGGAGTTTAACCAGAATAATTAATAATAATAATAATGTTAATAATAATACTAAAGATAATAATAATAATAATATTATCATTATTATTCACAGAATAATATGGACATTAATCTAGTATAATATATTAAACATGAGTTTAAACGGCAGACTAAATAATTTTATAATAATAATAACAATAATAAAACAGGAATCATAATATGGACTTAGATTAGGGACACCACATATTAAATCACGAGAGTTACGGCTAGCTAATAAGATATTAATAATAAAAACAGACTGATAATACGGGCCTAGGTTAGGGACACCACATGTTAAGCACAACATTTCCTAGAAATAATAATAAAATGAAGATAATACATGCATTAATCTAGTATACCGAGTGAGTTAGGAACTCACTGTAGGGTCGGGGTCGCAGTGTGGCTCGGGGGCTAAGCTTTCTTTCTCTTCTTCTCCCACTCTCGGCCAACTCTCTTCTCTATCTATATTTTCTTCTTACCTTGGTTGTGTAGGATGAGAGATGGGGGGTTAGCCATATTTATAGGGGGGAAATGGAGGTTAATTTCTTATATATAAAATATAACTACACACATGCATATTATATAGATGCACTTACACACAAGCAGTCAACACACACGCACACCACTATTTCACTGCACACACATGACACACACATACTTATACACTATGTACACAAATGCCCCATGCCATGCTACACCCTACCCTCATGCACTACCACTACCACTCACTGTGCACACACTGCACACTCACACGCCACACAGACTGCACCTCATAACCACATCACTCACTCACTCACACACACTCACATGCACACTACTCATTACACTACACACACAAGTGTACTAGGTAGAGTGTGATGGGGGTTGTTAGGGGGTATGGAGGTTAAGTGTGGGAGGGGATTGGTGGTTGGGTTGTTCCCTCAAGTCATGGGAAAAGACCGATGTGATGTGCCTCGTTAAGTGCGCGTGTGCGGAATTTTGTACAACTCGGGTATTTTTACGGGTTCGCCTGTAAATTTTAGTCTGGGTCTAAATTAAAACGTGTTGATATAAAAACTAAACTATGACTTGATAAAGTCAACAACACTGAAATTAAAAACAACAATTTATAAATACAGTCCAAAAATTTTTAAAAATTAAAATAAAAGAAAATTACAGTTATTACAATATCCACCTTCTATTAAAAGATTTTGTCCCCAAAATCTGAGCTAGCTAGTCACTAAACAAGGCTGAGAACTTCTCTCGCATTTCTGATTCTAACTCCCAGGTAGCTTCGCGTTCGTCATGGTGTCTCCACTGAACTTTTACGAGAGGGATTTCCTTAGTCCTCAATTTCTTGACTCCTCGATCCAGAATTCGAACTGGTCCCTCAGTATAAGTCAAGTTGTTGTTCACCTCGATGTCTGCGAAGTCAATCTCATGTGACGGATCATGTATAACCTTCCTTAACATGCTGATGTGAAGTACATTGTGCACTCCTGACATCTTGGGTGGCAGTGCAACTCTGTAGGCAACTTTTTCCACGCGCTCTAAAATTTCAAACGGTCCAATGTAGCGCGGTGACAACTTTCCTCGTTTCTGTCCGAATCTGACAATGCCTCGCACCGGAGATACCTTGAGAAGTACGTGATCTCCAATACTGAACTCCAATTCCTTGCGGTGCTTATCTGCGTAGCTCTTCTGTCTACTCTGTGCTGCTTTCATCTTTTCTTTCACGATGTTGATCTTTTCGTTCGTTTCTCGAACCATTTCTGGTCCCCAAATGTTTGTTGTCTCCAACCTCAGTCCAGCACAACGGTGATCGACACGGTCTTCCATACAAAGCTTCAAAAGGTGCCATCCCGATGCTAGAATGATCACTGTTGTTGTAAGCGAATTCTACCAATGGTAGGTGCGTCTCCCAAGAACTCCCAAAGTCTATGGCACAAGCTCGAAGCATATCTTCCATTACTTGGTTGACTCGTTCTGTTTGTCCATCGGTTTGGGGATGAAATGCTGAACTTAACTTCAATGAAGTTCCCATTGCTGCTTGTAAGCTTTCCCAAAATCCAAATGTAAAACGTGAGTCACGATCTGATACGATTGATACGGGCACTCCGTGCAGTCGTACAACTTGCTGTAAGTACATTCTGCTCATCTTCTCAACTGGGTACGCCATGTTGTAGGCGATGAAATGAGACGATTTGGTGAGTCGGTCCACGATCACCCAAATAGCGTTATGATTCTATTGTGACCTGGGCATTCCTACAACGAAGTCCATAGTTATGTGTTCCCATTTCCATCCAGGAACTGGTAGTGGTTGTAATAATCCTGCTGGCCTCTGGTGTTCTGCTTTGACTTGTTTGCAGGTTAAACATTTGGATACGTGATCCGCTACCTCTCTTTTCATTCCGTCCCACCAAAAGTTCCTCTTTAAGTCCTTATACATCTTTGTTCCTCCAGGGTGGATAGTCATTCTTGACTTGTGCGCTTCGTTCAGTATGTCCTTCCTTAAATTGTCCTCATTAGGCACACAAAGTCTATTGCGGCATCTAAATCCTCCGTCTGCTCCAATATTCCATTCTACTGGGTCCTTTGCTGATGCTTTCTCAAACCACTGACGAAGTCCTTCGTCCTTTCCTTGAGCTTCAAGGATGCGATTGATAAGTGTCGGTTGTACTACGAGACATCCAAAAAGTCATCCTTCACTAGATTTGGTGGTCTGAAAGTCGAATTCAGCTAGTGTTTCTAACACTCTCCACTCTTTGACCATAAGAGAGGATATGATCAGTTTGTGGGGCTTTCGACTTAGTGCGTCGGCAACTACGTTTGCTTTACCAAGGTGGTATTGCAAAGTGAAATCATAATCCTTCAACAATTCCATCCAACGTCGTTGCCTCATGTTTAGCTCCTTCTGAGAGAACAAGTATCTCAGACTCTTGTGATCTGAAAACAGGTCAAACTTCTCTCCGTAAAGGTAATGTCTCCAAATCTTGAGAGCGAAAACGATTGCAGCTAGTTCGAGGTCGTGCGTAGGGTAGTTCATTTCGTGTGGTTTCAATTGTCGTGACCCATACGCTATCACTCTTCTGTCCTGCATGAGCACACATCCAAGTCCTTGGTGTGATGCGTCGGTATAAATGGTGAACTGCTCACCACTCTTCGGTATCGCAAGCACGGGCGCTAAGGTCAATCTTTTCTTCAATTCTTGAAACGCGCATTCATGCTTGTCCTTCCATTCGTACTTTACATCTTTCCTTGTCAGATTGGTCAAAGGGGATGCTATCTTAGAGAATCCTTCAACGAATCTTCTGTAGTATCCGGCTAGACCAAGGAAACTTCTAACTTCGGTTGCAGTGTTTGGCCTATTCCAATCCAGAACAGCATCTGTCTTCATTGAATCTACAGTTATCCCATCCTGTGAAACAGTGTGACCCAAGAATTTGACTTCCTTTAGCCAAAATTCACACTTGCTGAACTTCGCGTACAAGTGGTTGTCTCGAAGCGTCTGAAGTGCGATCCTCACATGTTCTTTGTGTTCCTCCTTGGTCTTTGAGTAGATTAGTATATCATCTATGAACACAATTACGAATCGATCCAAGTAGGGCCTAAACACCCTGTTCATTAAGTCCATGAATACAGCTGGGGCGTTCGTTAGTCCAAACGGCATGACCATGAATTCATAGTGCCCATATCTCATCCTAAAGGCTGTCTTTGATACGTCCTCAGGTCGAACCAATAGTTTGTGATATCCAGATCGTAGATCTATCTTGGAGAAGGTCGTCGCTCCATGCAATTGATCGAATAGGTCGTCGATTCTGGGGAGTGGGTATCGGTTTTTGATTGTAACCTTGTTCAACTCTCTGTAGTCGATACAGAGCCGAAGTGTCCCATCCTTCTTCTTAACGAATAGCACCGGCGCTCCCCAAGGCGACGTGCTTGGTCGAACGAATCCAAGATCCTCAAGTTCCTGGACTTGCTTCTTTAATTCTTGCATTTCCATCGGGCCATCCAATACGGGGTCTTGGATATTGGTAGGGTACCGGGTACCAACTCAATACAAAAGTCGATCTCTCTCTTGGGTGGTAGTCCTGAGATGTCCTTAAATATGTCCTCAAAGTCTTGGACTACGGGGATTTGTGCAATCGGGATTTCTGAACTTACACTTCCAAGAGTAGCTAGACAGCTGGTGAGGAAAGTGTCGCACAATGGATCGCATTGGAATCTGAATGGTTGGCTTTCGGGTATTGAAAAAGTAATAGACTTGCTAACACAATCTAATTTGGCATGGTATTTTGTAAGCCAATCGATTCCTAATATTAAGTCAAATTCCTTCATTGACAGAACTATCAGATCAGCAGGGAGGTTCTGATCTCCCAAGTTCAAAGTGCAGTCCTTACACACTTTTCCCAACTTAATGTTCATTCCTAAGGGGGACATAACGTTCAAAGCTACATCAAGCGTCTGGGGTACTAAACCCAATCGTTGTACCATCTTAATAGCAATAAAAGAGTTGGAAGCACCAATATCAAATAAAGCTTTAACTTGACTGTTAAACAGTGTGAGGGTACCTTCCATATTCTGTTGTTCTTCTTCATCGAATCCGGCTTCCTCCGGAATAATGGCATTCAGGCGGGCTTTCTTGGGTTGACCTTGAGTCGATGCTCCGTAGTATCCACCTCGAGGTGCTCGACAATTCTTGGATATATGGCCCTTTTTGCCACAATTATAGCAGACGGTGTCCTCTCGGCTTCTCCTTGGAGCTCGACAGTCCTTGGACCTGTGTCCTGGTTTTCCACAATTGAAGCATCCATCATTATTGGCTCCAGTGGCAGCGGGTGGTCCTGTTGGGGGTTGTGCTTGGGGTACATCTGGTTGGTTCTGGGGGAACGTGACTTGTGGATTCCTTTCGCCAGTCCAATTACGTTTATTCCCTTGGAATTTTGTTGGGAGTCTCGATCCTTGGTTGCCTTGATTGCTCCTGAATAGTGGTCGGTTCCCAAAACGTCCTCGTTCTCGACCATTGATTTCTTCATGTGCGATTGCCATGCTTACCAGGGCTTTGAAGGTCAGGCCTTGATTGTTGAGAGTCATACGCTGAAGTGGTAGCGAGAGGCCCTGGTGGTACTGTCGATTTTTCTTCTCTGGGGTATCAATCATGTGACGGGCAAAGCGGGACAATCGTTCAAACTGCACTGTGTATTCTCTTACGGTTTGATTTCCCTGCGTCAGCTCGATGAACTCTCTCTCTTTCTTGTTCCTCTCTGTTTGCAGAAAATAATTCTCCAGGAACATCTCTTTAAATGTAGCCCAGGTCATCCTTCTTACTGCCGCTTCTCCTACAGTTGCTTTCTCCGATTCCCACCAATCGGCTGCGGCGTATGTCAACTGGAAGGTCGCCAGTCGACGCTTCTCAATCTCCGTACATCCCAGTGTGTCAAAGATCGACTCCATTTCTCGGAGCCACTGTTCTGCTTTCCACGGCTCGGCATCACCGTCAAACTTCTCAGGACGGAAATGACGGAAACGTTCTACCACTCTATCCTCTACGGGTCTCGGAGGTGGTGCGGGGTTGTTGCCATTATTCGCGTTGTTATTCACATTGTTGATGCGTTCTAGCCTTCGCACAAAGGCCTCGAATAGGCCAGTAGGATCAGCAGCTGTGGGCGCTGGGGGTGGGGCCTCAATCTGCTCAAATGGACGATTACGATTGGGTCTTCCTGCCATAGTGATCTGTGTGTCGGTGTACCTACATAAACATCTATTGGTTACTACTAGCACACACGCACTCATCTACAAGTTATTAATGCAGCAATGTACATTGAGATATGAAATTTAATGAGGTAGTAAAATTTTTAAAAAATATATCAAGATCATTGGAACACAACATATATCAAAAGATAGTTTTCATTCATAGTTAGAGGTTACAGGGCCGATTTACATCATCTAGGATGCATGGATTACAAAATTGGGAATATTACCCTAACACATGCATCTTACAAAAGATAAGGTTACTAACCCGAGCTAATACATATATACACATAATAGTGGGGCTATCAGCCCATTCTAATACATCACTGACGACATCCTATTGACGCGTTTTCTTATCACACCCAAGTGTAGGTGATCGTACAAGTAATAAAGTTCTGGAAGTCCAGGTCGAACCCACAGGGAACGGAATAAAATTTTATAAAGTTAAGCAGATAACTATTTTGTCACTAAAAAGAAAATAAAAGATGATGAATTTTTGTGGGGTTTTACTAAACTACTAATTTTTATAATTTTGTAATAAAAGTAATTAAAACTATTTTTTTTCCTAATTAGTTTATGGTAAAGATTTTCACAGTGCAAAATAAATTAAATAACATACTAGTAAGAAAAGGAAGAAAAATATATAAAAGCTAAATTTTTATGAGATAAACTTTTTAGATTTAATAATAGCGAAAGATAGAAATAATACAGATATTTAAGCAAAACTATTATAAAACAGGAAATATTAATTAACTAGGGGAAATGATTTAAAGGAATTGGGAATATGCAAACCAACACTAGATCCCACAACTTTTGTGCATTTAAAAAGCATTTGGCATTTAAGACCGTAGAGTCATTCTTTATTTAAAAATAAACTTTCACTAGTCACGGTCATATCAAGTGTGTCAGGTTTGATATGAAACGACGTCGTTTGGTTTAAAGAAAAATAAAAAGGCAATTGGGCAGTAGCCAGGTTCGAACCGTGCCCCGCCGCGGACGTGGGTTATTCGACGTCCAGTCCCCACCACTCTGCCACTACACAATTGCCTATCCATTATTGGATAGAAATATATATAAACACATATTTGAAATATTAACTTTGTCATATGAGTTGTTTGAGTATGCTAGGTGTTTTTTATGACAAAAGGCATAGTTTGACAATCCACATAATTAGGCTTTTTATTTCAAATATGTACTTAATATAGCCATAGTATATAAACATGTTAAATGGTCATAAACTATAGATACATAGATATTTTTGGCCATAAATGGAAAAATAACCCATCTAGATAAATTTGCCCATTTAAGTTTAGTGCACAGAAGTTGTGGTTTCTAAGTTTTTATTACATATCCCCAATTAAAGTTTTAGCCTACCATTTTGGAATTGAAACTGTCTTCCAAAAAAAATTTAAAGATAAATTAAATAGGTGTAAACAGTGACTGCTCAATTAAAACTAAAGTTGTAAAACTAAGGTAAATGTGAAAACTAATATTATTATATTATTTTTCTACTTAACATGAGCTGGGGTTGAATTTGTGGAATCTGCAAAATAGCAAAGTTTAGTACAACTAGGCTAATAAAATATACATAAATGGAAATACTGAACCAAAAATAAAATACTAAACCTTTGACTTTGGATTCTTGTGGGGTCACAGTGGTTGAACTCCAAGAACACAAATAAGGTCAAACCAAATCCAAATATACTTTTGGAGTGAGATATGGGTATGATGTACTTTTGGACTTTAGTAGGTGATTACAACAACTAGGTGGCTAAGAAATCTGGCATTTAATCGCAAAATCTGTCTTTTAGTGAATGAAAATATTGCTATAAAAATTGGAAATTTGGAGTTTCTAACTAGTTTAGGGGCAACTATAAGTACTACTAGACTAGAAATATTAAATCTAATTTTAAATAGGACTATTTTACTACTACAAATTGACAAAGGTCATACAAGAAAACAAATATTTTAAATTTAAGAAATACAGTACACAAAGTTTTGCTACATATTTTTGAACATAAAATCATCAATTACAAAAAAGTAAAATTTTACAACTACTAGAACTAGAAAAGGCAAAGAAAAACTAAAGTTTCCTATTTCTAGGGACAATATAAAGTGCTCACATAATAACCTCCCCTAAACTATTCTCTCCCTAACAGTGTGTTGTGTAGCTGTGTTGTTGTGTGTTGCTCTTGCTGTGAATTGTTGTCTTTTTATAAGCGAAGTGAATGATACACTTCGTCACTGCGTTCATCACTATTGAACAGAAGATTGGTAATTTTTTCTTCATTTTCATCCCACTTTTCTTCTCTTCGTCTGACAGTTTGAAAAAAAAAAACCTGCAAAAGAGAGAGACAGAGAGAGAGAAGGAAAAGAAGGAAAAAATGAATAAAAACATAAAATGTTAACATCCAAGCAATTGCTTGGATGTTTTGTCTCGTTCTTCTTCTTTTCTTTTTTTCTTTTTTTTTTTGTATCTTATGTATATATATAGATATATATATATATATAGATTAGTTTATTGCTTTGTTACTATTTACATTTTGACTATCAATATGGGAGATTCTAGTGTAGTTGCTACTTCTTTCCTTCCCTTTACTTCACTTCATTTTTACCTAAACATATAAAATGTGTAAAAATAAATAATTACATGCATTTAAGTGACATCACCGTTAAATTATATTAATTCAAATATGCATGTAAAACTATGAATTTGGGGGATTAAATGAGCATTATGTCTATTATATTGGCACATAAATGTGCAATATTCAATGTTTGTCAATCACTCCTAAACACTAAGCCTTGCGAGCCCTAATCCAACTCTTGCGGATATTACGAGTCTTGTTCCAATAGTCACCATCATCATCAGACTCGGGGGGTGGAGCATCATCTCCATTGGTGATTTCCTCTGGTGGGACCCAATCAAGGTATGGGTCGAACTCATCCTCCTCATCATCCTCATCATTGTCGACCTCGCCCACTATCCCAAAATGCCACCAAGGAAGCGGGCCTATCATTTGGGGTACCGGGGCTTCCTCAATGTCAACGTCCTCAATAATTGGCTCATCTCCCCCTATTAGCTCTTCCTCCACTGGCTCTTCCTCCACTGGCTCGTCCTCTACTGGCTCTTCCTCTGCTGGCTCGTCCTCCATTGGCTCTTCCTCCACTGGCTCGTCCTCTATGGGTTCATTCTCTACAGGCTCCTCATCTGGCTCACCCTCATCTAGCAAATCCTCATCTGGATCATCCTCAACTGGCTCATCCTCTATCGGTTCCATCTCTGGCTCATTGTCGTCGCTATCTCCTTCATTAGGATCTTCCTCAGAATCCTCATCCGACTCTCCCTCCTCATCGGAATCTCCATCATCATCAGAATCTCCATCGTCATCGGAATCTCCCTCTTCCTCTACATTAGCCTCTGCTGGTGGAAGTCGGGGTGTCTGCGGTGGTGATCCTACCAGAGGTGGCGGGGGCATCAACTCTACTCGAAAGGTAATGACATGAAAAGTATGGCGGTCCTCTACCATATCAATTGCCTCCTGATGAACGAGCCTCAGTGTATTCTCACGATAGCGTGCCTCCATTTGTAAGATTGCTGGATCTTGAATCCCCCTTAGGTACATGTCATTCCACATTCCCTCCTCTACGTTTTGCAGGGCCCTCTGGCGAATCCTCTGGCGGTATAATACTGGGTCTGCTGGCTCTATATGATCTGAGTATATCAGGTGTCCCCCAAATCCATCCTGGACATGAAAAGGTTCCATGCTAACCTGTTCCACACAAAACTATCATATAGTTAATATCTTCAGAGACGGAAAGGTCCAATGGTTTAGAACTTAAGTGTGTAAGACAATTGGTGTACCCGTCTTAACCTAGGGCTCTGATACCAAAAATCCTGTCACGCCCCGGATTAGCAGAAATTAGGAGAAATTAAAATTTTCCTTTCTGGGTCCGTAAGCTATGACTAGTTACATTAATCAATTGTCCACAACACACTAGATAACAAAAGAATGACTTAAGCGGAGGCATAAACTAAAAATATAGATTAAAAGGTTACTAACTATTACATCAGAGTTTGTGGTTTCAAAAGATAAAATAACAAAAGAGATTAGGCGTTGGACGCCGTTTACATCTTTACATGTAAGGACAAAAGAAAGTGTAAGGTCGTTAAGGGAAGGCGTGTGACGCCAATATACAACTTAGTATAACTGGACAAAAATCTATAAAGGACAACTAAGTCTTCGTCTTTGAAGTCGCGCCTCTAACTGGCATAGCCGTAACCTTCATCGTTGTAGGCTTCCCCTTCGAAGGCTTCCTCTTCGTAGGCTCCTTCTGAATAGTGCTCCTCCGGGTAGTCATATCCTGTGAATCCTAGACGTGGGAATGTCCAGGGCGTAGTATGCCGTTAGCTTTAATAAAAGCTAAGTGAGCGTCCTAACCGAACACTCCTACTAAAATACGTATCCGAAAGTACATAGTGAATAGTTATGACTATTAAATGAATTATAATGAGACCGTGCGTGAACTTATGCATCATCGATATATTCGACTTCACTCGACTTAACATCCGACTCACTTGACCTTGTTACATTACTAGTGTAACGCCGTTGGCTTAGAGTGACTCGCCCAGTGGGTCGAGCTATGGTTACTTTACTATCGTTGTTTGCCTCTCCGTGGCCACAGTAGTAATCTCGCTGTACAAGCTAACCAAATACTCTAGGTCCCCAGGACCTTGCCTTATGAATATCGTCACCGATTTGCGAAACGGTTACTTTACTATCATTGGTCGTCGCGACCGCAGCAGTAATCTCGCCTTACAGGCTAACCGTGTTTATTCATTTCTCGATTTGTGCTTATCAACGTGGTTACTTTGCTATCGTGTTTGCCTCTCCGTGGCCATAGTAGCAACATCGCCAACATGCGATCTGGTAATTCCATTTGACAATACCAACTCACTATATAACAATTTTCAGACCTCCGCGGCCGACTACACATATTTCCAAATGCATACGGACTTGGTCTCCGCGACCGTCCGACTCTATACCCGTACACGTCGACTTGACGTTACGACACCGACTCCTACGTGAGGTGTATCATGTGACATGCACGAGGTACAAGTTAATCAAACATGTGCTATTCTTGAAATACAGTATGAGCCCTAAGCTCGCAGTACAACACGTTAAAGCATGAGATAAATCAAACTTATAATAATAAAAATAATAATAATAATAATAGTAATAATAATAATGATAACGGAAATAAAAGTATTCGGGGTACAACATATTAAAGCAAGGTTCACTTGATAATAATTCCAAAATCAATAATAATACTAAAGATAATAATAATATTAGTATTATTCACGGATAATAATATGGACATAAATCTTTAGGGTATATGTGTTAAACATGAGATTTATTGGACTATAATAATAATAAGTAAAAATATAATAATATTATTCACGGAATAATAACATGGATAATAATCTGTTCGGGGTACAACCTGGTTACATGGAGTTTAACCAGAATAATTAATAATAATAATAATGTTAATAATAATACTAAAGATAATAATAATAATATTATCATTATTATTCACAGAATAATATGGACATTAATCTAGTATAATATATTAAACATGAGTTTAAACGGCAGACTAAATAATTTTATAATAATAATAACAATAATAAAACAGGAATCATAATATGGACTTAGATTAGGGACACCACATATTAAATCACAAGAGTTACGGCTAGCTAATAAGATATTAATAATAAAAACAGACTGATAATACGGGCCTAGGTTAGGGACACCACATGTTAAGCACAACATTTCCTAGAAATAATAATAAAATGAAGATAATACATACATTAATCTAGTATACCGAGTGAGTTAGGAACTCACTGTAGGGTCGGGGTCGCAGTGTGGCTCGGGGGCTAAGCTTTCTTTCTCTTCTTCTCCCACTCTCGGCCAACTCTCTTCTCTATCTATATTTTCTTCTTACCTTGGTTGTGTAGGATGAGAGATGGGGGGTTAGCCATATTTATAGGGGGGAAATGGAGGTTAATTTCTTATATATAAAAGATAACTACACACATGCATATTATATAGATGCACTTACACACAAGCAGTCAACACACACGCACACTACTATTTCACTGCACACACATGACACACACATACTTATACACTATGTACACAAATGCCCCATGCCATGCTACACCCTACCCTCATGCACTACCACTACCACTCACTGTGCACACATTGCACACTCACACGCCACACAGACTGCACCTCATAACCACATCACTCACTCACTCACACACACACACTCACATGCACACTACTCATTACACTACACACACAAGTCACTTGGACACACTATACACACAAGTGTACTAGGTAGAGTGTGATGGGGGTTGTTAGGGGGTATGGAGGTTGATTGTGGGAGGGGATTGGTGGTTGGGTTGTTCCCTCAAGTCATGGGAAAAGACCGATGTGATGTGCCTCGTTAAGTGCGCGTGTGCGGAATTTCGTGCAACTCAGGTATTTTTACGGGTTCGCCTGTAAATTTCAGTTTGGGTCTAAATTAAAACGTGTTGATATAAAAACTAAACTATGACTTGATAAAGTCAACAACACTGAAATTAAAAACAACAATTTATAAATACAGTCCAAAAATTTAAAAAAATTAAAATAAAAGAAAATTACAGTTATTACACCGCGAGACCAATGATAGATGTTAGGTAAAGTGAGTAGAGCCCGGGTTGAAGGATTGAATATGGGTAAGGATCATCGGGCTCTAGGGGAGGCATAACCCAGTGTGTTGACAGCCCGATGATATAAGATGAAAGCCTAATCGGACACTACGTAATGAAAAATGAAAGTAACAGTCCGATTGGACGTGGGCTGTTAAAGAAAGGAAATCGGGCACGGAAATGGGTAAAGCCCGATTCATCCAGGAGAAGCAGTGACGAGGCCGATGGACTGAAGGAGAGGCGGTGCTAATCCACAGCTGGCAGGATGGCGTCAGCTCTGAGAAGTTTTAGAAACAAGAGTCCGTTTAGGAAAGGATCTGTTCGTTTCCAGCTGGATTGATGCGTCTGATCCCTAGATTGAAGGGATTGATTCAATTGAGTCATAGATAAGGAAGGACTTCAATCAGCCAATTAATTAAGTAGCGTGGGGCGCAAGATAAGGAATCACTGTCCAAGTAGAAGATGTATAAGGCCGCTATAAATAAGAGGCAGGCGATCCAAGCAAAGGACTCCGCGTCTCTCTCGAAACAGCATACACAACATTCAGAATATTCAGCATAATCGAAGCATTCAAAGCGTTCTTAAGTCTTTGTTTTTCAATCTTTAATAGCAATTAGGTCTGTCCTTTTGTTATTTCTCTTTTTGTTCTTTTGAATATTCAGCTTTTACTGGTGTTCCTAAGATCTGTTTAGTCTTTCCAAACATTTAATAAAAATCTGTTTTTATTAAACCATTTGTGATTTTGTTTACCTGTTAAACTTGATACTTTTTAGCTTGTGCGCTTCAGTACTGCTAAAGGACTTTCAGTGAGGGTACTTTCCTACTCACTACACACAATCACCCTGTTTGGAAGTTATATCATAAAGCCTTGAGTATCACTCACTCAAGCGATATAGGAAATTAGTTTGTACGATTACACACACACCGAACCACCTATTGGTTCTGGCACGCCCGCGCAAATTACAAGCAAACATTTTGGCACGCCCGGTGGGACCGCCAAGTGATGAGCCATGCATACACTGAAGCATGGCTATACTTCTACAACAACCAGATTGGTTGGCAGAACGAGTCAATACGCCAACTTCGCGAAGAAATCTGTCGTCTCTACAACGATGGATATTGGAATGAAACTGGTCATCTTTACAATGAGATAGACCGTTTTGAGGCCGACGTGCAATTTTTTAATCAAGAAATCGGCCTCCTCAAAGCTTCGAGTGGAGCTGATGAACCGCCGCCCGAGGGAAATTCGTTCATGTCTCTATACGATTTTCTATACGGTGTCTGGCGAAAGAATCTAGTTTGTGACAACATTCTTCGTGCTCTTGAAGATATGAAGGCGCACTCGAGAGAACAGCAGGCAAAGCTTAGCCGGTTTGAAGAAGACACGAAAGCAAGCCTGGCAATACTAGAGGCTCAAGGGCAAAAGATCGAGCAATTCTTAAAGTCACAACAACGGCCCGAGAAGGCCGATGTTATCACTCTAAATCAAGAGACCGATGTCTCCGGTCATCATGATTCCACGCTGTCCAAACCGCTCGGGGGGCAAGACGGCGAAAAAATAATTGAAGAGCTGAATAGTCTTATTTCGGCCGTAGAGCTCCTCCCTAATGTTGAAGAAGACGAAGACGCACCCAGGGGGCAAATTCAAGATGAGCCTCACAATTCTATTAAGGCCGAGGAGGAAGAGTGTGATAGGCCGAGTGATATCGTATCGGCCATAGAGCCTCCTAGTGATGAGGAGGACGATGATGAAGACCCCCTAGTTGAAGAAATCAGTGATTTGGCGCTTGGGGGGCAAGTTTTACCAAGACCGATTGAAATTAAATCGGTCCATGAAGTTTTTAAAAATATTTCTTTGAGGAAACTCAGCCTCAAGGAATTGTTCAAATATATCGGTCTCCTTGTAGTGACCGATTATTATTTTTATTTTAAGCCAATTATTTATTTGGCTTGGATTGATCTACATCCACGTTGGCTGTGTGGATGTCACCAAAAACTTACGGTTATTTGGTGGCTATTTCTGCAACAATGGTACTATCGAGGAAGACTGAAAAGTTATTAAGACCGAAGGTAAAAATATTAATTCGGCTAACTAATAGTGCTATTCGGACTCACAAGACCGAAAGCAAGAATAATAATAATAAATAAAGTAATGCTAGAAGGACGCTTGGGATGCTGAATCGGACATAGAGGCCGATGGTGTAGTGTCAGAAGTGCTTGAATTACAGTCAAGTGGTGAAGCCCGATTACATGGAGGTGGTGGGCTCAAAGGTGTTACATGGTTGGCAGCTGACAATTATAATTCGGTCTCCTGGCCAAGCCCGATGTTAGTCCAAAGATCATCGGTCTACATGATAAGACCGATGCCAGTCAAAAGGTAATCGGTCTCTAGGTGAAATATGGCCATTCAAAATTTCACTTGCTTTATTTTAAACGGCCAGGGGGGCAATTGTTTGCACCTAAAAAATACATTTTTTAAGGTCAAAATTGGTAGAGGCCGATTGAGATTTTTAATCGGACTTAGAGACCGATGGGAAAAAAAAACTAATGGTTAAGTGACTGATTTAAAGTTGGTAGGATTAAATGTGTTTTCATCATCTAAGATTATTGTCATCGGCCTAAGCATCATTTGGTCATTCATCAACAATCGGACTGCCTCATGAGTCCGATTGAGTGGGTTATACAAAAATCATTTGATTCTGTCAGAATTGGAAAGTAACGGGGGGCCACCGCTTATTTCAATGTATGGAAAAGCTTTGCCATCGGACACAAGCCTAAGCTCACCAAATTGATCGGCCTTGTTTTCATCGGACTAAATCCTGATCAATGTTTGATAAGTTAGTTATATTTCAAGAAAGTGGGCCACGTGTTGGCCTAAGCCTCATCTAACTATCATGACTTACAAGTGAAGCATATACAATTTCAACACGTGGGTCCATGCTTCAATAATTGCCACCCATTTTGGTAATTCCAAGACAGCCAACATAGTTGATTGGTCCAGGCTTGTTTGGCCATTACATTGGTTCTGCGTGTGGTATAATTTGGCTATTTGTCATCGGGCTGGTCAACATTTAATTCTTTAGCCCGATGAGGAGGGGTTGATACTGATTCAATCACTTTTGGGAAGTGTATCACACTACAAACTCTCAATGTGATAATATTATCACTTAAGGAAAGATAATATTTCAATATATTATCTTATTTGGGAAGTAAATATTATCAGCTTTATGGGAAAATATTATCAGATTTGAGAAGATAATATTTTGATATTATCTTTTATTTGGCAAGATATTATCACATTTATGGGAGCTATCTTTTACTTGGTGGCCAAGCAAGCCGAATCTATACCATATTCGGACCAGATACAAGATATATATGCATATACATATATGTATATATTTGAAGATAATGATGGCAGCTTTTAATCAGATTTTGGGAAATAAACTGGTATTTTTTACCAGATTATTGTTGATCAGATACTTCCTACCTTATCTAGGAGACCTCCATGGCCGCTATAAATTAACAGGCAGGCCGAGCAATCAATTCACTCCGCGTCACTTCGACAAAAGCATCCCAATGCATTCTAAATAGCACTCCTAGCATTCTTTTTCTTTTTTCTAGGCTTTCTTAGCATTAAATTACATCCTTGTAATTTTCTCTTCCCTATTTCAATTAAATAAAAATGCTATTTTTATTTAATTTCTGTTGCTTGTGTTCATCACTTGCTAGACTTGTGCGCTTCAGTACTGTCTAGGGACCTTAGGCCAAGGGTACTTTCCTACTTGGCCATCACAATCGTTTTGATAGAAGTCAGATTTCCAAACCTTGTGTATCACTCACACAAGTGCTTTTAGGAAAATTTGTGTTATTAGTTTGGGTCTACCTTACAAGGCTCTGGCACGCCCGAACCATAATTACAGCAAACACCTTTTCTAGTTTTTTTTTCTTTTTCCCTTCCACCACCACCATCATTTTTTTATTATTTTTTTGGCCTTCTCTCCACAATTAAAGTTGTCACTTGTGACTGTCCAAGAGCATAAAATAAAACTTGAGACCAATTATTTGTACAAAATAAAAATTGTTAGGTTTAAGTCTCCATCAAATTCATCCAAAGATTGAGATCTCCTGATGGCAAATTTAATTATGTGAGGTAATACAAAAGAAATAAAATCTAGCACATATTACATACGAAACTTGCTGCACTAACAAATTGTTCTACTAAAGTCTGTTCTACTTATCTTTCTTCATAATTTGTTGTAAAAATCATGGAATTGACCTTTATTTCTTTGTTTTTCATGGATCCTACATATGTCATGGTGTTTATACCATAAAATATAATTCTAATATATTACTATATTTTTATATAGTATAGTTATTAGGGTAAATTGCATTTTGCACCCTCAAACTATACCATGTTTTGTACTTTGGTCCCTAAACTATCATTTTTCGCATTTTGGTCCTTCAACTATCATTTTGTGGCAGTTTGCCCCCTCCTTCACTTTCAGTGACGAAAAAAATCACTTTTTAGTGACACCAAAAGTGACGCTAAAAGTGAGGGAGGGGGCAAACTGCCACAAAATGATAGTTGAGGGACCAAAATGCGAAAAATGATAGTTTAGGGACCAAAGTGCAAAATATGGTATAGTTTGAGGGTACAAAATGCAATTTACCCTAGTTATTATTATCTCTTTTGGCTTGCCATGGAAGCCATTTGGAAGCTTTCTTGCAGGACATTTGTCATGATATGAAGACATCAAATGTGGTTACTTGAAGATCAATGGTGGCAAGAGTGGAAGTCATTTTGGAGGGAGCTTCTTTGGGAAGAAACACATGTGTAATTGAATTTGAATAGGTAGTTAAATGTAATAGGAGGGAAATATTCAAATTCAAATGGGTAGTTATAGGTTTCTTCTATAAATATATGTAATGTACTCCTTTGTAAAGGTCCTTGACCAACAAACAAATCAATACATTATGTAGCATTTCTTACTTTCATTCGGCCACAGCCATTTTCTAGTTTAGTTTAGTTAATTTACTTTCCTTTACTTGTATTTCCAAGTTCCTTTCATTTCATTTCCTTTCCTTTAATGCAATTCTTAGGAGTAGGAGTAGTCATAACACAGTTCAACAATATCGAAGGCTTCCTTCAAACTCTTTTCTTCTTCTTCTTCTTCTTCTATTTAGTATTTCATCTCACACGATAAAAGTCCTGTTTAAGGCATCGAACGTCACCACAATTTGCTTGGTGAGGCGCAGTTTGGATCACACACATTGGCAACTTGCTTGCCTGGCACGCTCGCACACACTTATAAATTTTCCAACCAAACACATGGTCAACTAAAAATATTAAATGTGAAGTGTAGATGGAATACCCTATTTTCAAAAAATTCACAAGAGGTAGATGACGAAGGTGCTATTCACCACATTTATAAGGTGACTTACAAATATGGTAAACGTAGTAAAACATCAAATTGATGGTGGACCCAAAAACAAATAAATTTATAAAAACATTTTTAAAAAGGAAAACTAATTGAGAGGTGGCGTGTTGAGACAAACACGTTTCACCTACCTGTCGACGAGACCACGATCACGTTGCAGGACGTCGGCATTCTATTGGACCTACCGGTCGATGGCCGTGCAGTTACCGGTATTGATGTGTCACGCTCCAAGGAGCAGTGGCAGGAGCTATGCCAGGAGTTGCTCGGTTTCACACCACCCCTAGCCACTATCTCTGGATCTTCACTGCGATTGACTATGATACGGGACCATTTCACACCCCAGATCGCCCAGCATGCCGACGACGCCACTATTCAGCAGATGGCTCGATGTTATTGTATGATGTTGATAGGAGGGTCGTTGTTCCTAGATAAGTCTGGGAACAAGGTTAGCCTCATATATCCACCACATCTACGACACTTTGATGCTGGCTATAGCTGGGGTAGTTGTTTGCACCTAAAAAAATACATTTTTTTTAAGTAAAAATTAGTAGAGGCCGATTGGAACTTCTCAATCGGACTCAGAGACCGATTGCAAAATTATGGACGAGTGACTGATTCAAAGTTGGTAGGACTAAGTGTGTTTTGATCATCTAAAATTATTGTCATCGGCCTGAGTATTATTTGACCATGTATTAACGATCCGACTGCCTCATGAGTCCGATTGAGTGGGTTATATGCTTATTTAAAAAGTACATAGTGGGCCACATTCCAATCTTGTCGTCAGCCTCCTCTATTATTGGAACACCAATGATTTGGCCACATGGCCATTCATCTAGCTATACTGACATGTTGATTTTAACCCGACTATGGGCCATCGGGCTTAGGCTTCATTTGATCATCATTTGGGCGTATTCATCAGTCTGAAATCAAGTTGGCCATTCACTTGAATGCATAAATAAAGTAAACATTGGTGGCCCACCTCACATGCTTGGTCGGCCTCAACTTCAATTGGCAGTCACTCCATCGGGCTGTGTAGTCACTCCATCGGGCTGTGGGTGGCAATTTGGGTCTTATTTGGTTTCACTTGTGATGACATCACTGTGGTGGGCTCAAGGAGTTGGGCCACGTGACCACACTGCCGATACATTGATTTGGGTTATCTATCATGATTCTTTCACTCTATGGTGGGCCAGCCCTATTGATGACCATCAAGTTTGATTATTCTATAATATTGGTCAGCTTGATTGACCATTTTATAATTTTCCTCTTCATACAAGTGATTCAGAATTTGGCAACGAAGTGTCAAAAGTTGGTGGGCCATGCAATAATGGTTCACATTAAAAGCAATTCTTCCCAAGCCATACTTGACTTGGTTGTCCAACTCACGCATGTGTCCAAATCGGGCTGCACCTAGTTAATATGTCAACATGTGTAACAAGATGAGTCATCTCATTCAGCCCGATGGGAGATAGTTGACACAGATTTGGCCACCTTTGGGAAGAGTATTAGTCCCTACAAAACTCTCTTAGTTGATATGTTAAATATTATCTTATTAAGGGAAATTATATTAGAGATAATATCAATCAGCTTTGGGAAGATATTATCACATATGGAAAGATAATATTTTGGAGATAATATCATATTGTTGTGCATATCTTGTACTTAGAGGGGAAGTCAGACAAATCAAGCCACAAGATGGACCAGATTCAAGCTGCATATATATATATACACTTGTATATATACATATATATTTCAAGATATGGAAGGTCTTATCAGTTTGAGAGTAAAATCTGGTATTTTATACCAGATAATTATGGAAGTCAGGAACAGTTTATGGAAATAAACTGGTATTTTTTACTAGATTATTATTGATCAGAGATTTCCTACCTTATCTAGAAGACCTCCAGGGCCGCTATAAATTAGCAGGCCGGCCAACCATTCAAGGCACTCCGCGTCACTTCGACAAACCGCATTTAACCGCATCCAAAAAGCATTCAACATGCATTCTTAGTTTTTTAGGCAAATAAAAAAGCATCCTTTTTTATTTTCTTAGGCTTTCTTAAGCATTAATTACTTCTTGTACTTTATTTTCTTTTTAATTAAATAAAAGTCCATTTTATTTAATTTCTTTTGTTCATCATTTGTATGGCTTGTATGCTTCAATACTGCCATAGGATTTTAGGTGAGGGTACTTTCCTACTCACTACACACAATCACCCGTTAGAAGTCAGATCATAAAGCCTTGAGTATCACTCACTCAAGCAATATAGGAAATTAGTTTGCACAACTTGAACCACTATTGGTTCTGGCACGCCCGCGCAAATTACAGCAAACAGTAGTGCAGCATTGGCATATTTGTACTGTGAGTTGTGTGATGCATCTCATCGTACCGCAGTTAAGATATCTAACCTGCTTATACTTTTACAAGTTAAATGTTATGACAATTCTGTGAATTATGCATATTTTACGATTGTTCAATACATCATAAATAACTTAACTCAATTATTATCAATCGCAGCTTTGGGCATGGGAGAGATTGACCCATATCCGACCAGTCCCCTTACCAGCAACTATACCAGAGGATGGTCCATTGGGTTGTAGGTATACTTACATTGTTTTATACATTATTTTTATTCATTACTCGTACATTCATTTAGGTGCTAACAATTTTGTCATTACTTTAGGTGGTTGACCCGATTCTCAGTTCGGGATGTGCCTACTCATGTCCATCGTCACTTTCGGGACTAGTTGGACCAGATGAGGCCCGAGCAGGTGAATAATGTGCAGAGTTATATATTGTTTCATAGATGATTTGGTAACGTCACTACTCATGTTCAAGTTGCTAATTTTTTATATATTGTTTCATAGATGATTTGGCAGCCGTACAGTGCTGAGTTAGTCGCTTCGTTACCTCAGTACTGTCATGCTGGGCAGGGCACATGGATGGCCAGATGTTCGTTGATCATGTACGCCATGGTTGAGTGGTATCATCCCGATAGAGTGATGAGACAGTTTGGGATGAGGCAGGTAGTCCCAGAGCCATGTAATACTATGACGACATTACATCGCATTGATCGACGTGGTCATGTGAATACCGACTGGAGTCACTTTCATAGGGAATATGTTGAGCTCTAAGATCATCGGCTACAACATGTTATGGTAGGTATTCTAGATGCAGCTCAGATGCTTGCCTCAGACCCATATATGAGATGGTATAGCTGCATTACACGTAGATTGATTAGACCAGTTAGAGATCCACTCACTGTTGGCTTCCAGCCAGTCGGTACGACTCGCGTCGTTATGGTGAGATGTTTTCCTTATCGTATAACATATCCATCATGCACATAAAATAACTTCACTTAATTAAACTTCTCATTTTTTTTTCAGGAGGATGGTGTGACTCGTGTGTATGAGGTTGCACTATCGGTGTTAGCTGGATTAGCAGCAGGCGACCCTCATTCTGTCCCTCCAGAGATGATTGTTGCATTAGAGCAGATTCATACTATTAGTGTGCATTCTTTACAGGCTGTTCATGAGGACCGACGTTTACACGGGGCTGTTCCATCTTCCACAGTATTCGTGCCCCGCATCTCAGAGCCTCAGCCACAGCCACAGCCACAGCCTCATATGCATCCTCAGCCTCAGCCTTAGCCTCAACCCCAGTCTCAGGAGCAGATAGACCCATCTACACACTTTGAGTCTAAGCCACATACACCATATGATTGGGGTCCATCTACATATAATGATACGGCCGACGTTTATAGGCCTTTCACTCGAGGGGGCTATGAGTTCCGTATATCTCCAGTCTGTGACTTCTCCATCCCACAGTACACATATACAAATATACCATCGTCATCGTCGATCCAACCACCACATCTAGCTTCAGAGTTCGAGACGATAGTGGCGATGGTGGAGAGTTTGACGCAGGTGGAGGCGGAGGAGATGCAGGTGGAGGTGAGAGAGACGACTAGACATGATACCCCGATGGCAGAGACACAGGATGAGGGTTTGACATAGGCCGAGTCTTAGTGACGACCTCCGGTACGTACAGTTTATGCTTGGGGTAGAGGTCGTCATACCCGGAGAGGGGTATCGCAGGTCATCCAGCCGCACGAGGAGGTTCCACTAGTGAAGGATCCACCACGGGCAGAGGGTAGGACTAAGAGAACGAAAAAGGTTCCGTGGTGTGGGACACATTATAAACAAAGATAGTCCATAGGATCCACAACAACATTTTGTTTTTTGATGTATTATAAACAAATAATTGCACTTTTGTATATATATATATATAATTTTTTGGTATTGTGTACATCTATATTTTTCTTCCACTATCCCTCTATCTCTCTCCCACTATCTCTCTTTATCCTTCTCTTTTGTGGTATTGTGTACATCTATCTCCCACCTATCTCTCCCATCTATCTCTCTATATATCTCTCCCATCTATCTCTCTCTATATCTCTCTCCCATCTATCTCTCTCTATATCTCTCTCCCACTCTCTCTATATCATCTCTCTCCCACTCTCTCTCTCTATCTCTCTCCCACTCTCTCTCTATATCTCTCACTTTCTCTCTATCCCACTATCTCTATATCTCTCCCACTCTCTCTATATCATCTCTCTCCCACTCTCTCTCTATATCTATCCCACTCTATCTCTCTATCTCTCTCCCACTATCTCTCTATTCTCTCTCCTACTATCTTTCCATCTCTCTATCTCTCCCACTGTCTCTCTATTCTCTCTCCTACTATATTTCCATCTCTCTCCCACTTTAGTGGATTGATTATGTTGGAGTATTGGTGGTTGAATTCTTCAAAATAAAAATATGTTGGTGTTGGTTATTGCAGGGGGCTGTTGCTAGAAATGGACTGCTGGAAAAACCTGCTGATAAAGTTGCTACTTCAAGTAGCAATTTCTGTGTTAGACTGAAGTCGCTACTTCAAGTAGCGATTTCTGTTTGGACTGAAGTTGCTAATTTAAATAGCGATTTCGAGTTGAACTGGTTTGGTCTGAAATCGCTAGTTGAAGTCGCGAGTTCTAGAAAAGTGATAGGTTTGGGAAATAAGTTGAAACAGTGATAGGTCAGGGATATGTTACCCCCACTTTGAAGCTCCGGGTAAAAAATTCAGGATTATCAAGTCCTCCCTGAAAATCTCATTCTATTTCTCCTGTTATTTTGCAGAAAAAGACCTAGGGAAGGTACAATTTTTTTATGTCAATTTATTTTGTTAGTTTATATGTTTATTTTGTGAGTGTTTTCTCAATTTGTGTGTTTTCAAGTTAGGTTTCTCAAGAGAAGAAAAAGATGCATTTATCTCTTAATTAATCGCATAGCCCTTTTCTAATCCTTCCTTTCCCCTCCCTCCTCTCAAATTCGAAAGTTATTAGTGTTATTTTGGATGACAGTGGTATGATTTAAGCCACTTACTTTGATAAAGCCGGGTTACTTATGTTAAAATAGGATCTACTACAAATCTAGGGTTTGATGAAATGGGGGCTTGAGAATGAATAGGGTTTGTAATTGGGATATAGAGATTGATAATTGATGAAAATTATTGTGAAATTGACTTATATGTAGAATCTTATTATTGGGGCTTCATGTATGTCTTTGAATTGATGTAAAGCAAAGGTGTGACCTTTACTTCGTTTCATACGTTGTATGGGTGTTACTTTATTGATCATAGGTCTTTTCAGGGGGCTTCGAAAGGGATAAGTGATTTATAATCAATTAGGATTCGAATTTGTTATCAAGCATCGGTCGCTTGGTCTGACACACAATTGCAAGTAATTTCTTCAAGAATTGATAATTATATTAGTTTCTTTTGACTCTCAACATCATGGTAGAGAGTTTTCTCATAAAAACTTGTAGTTTCTCCATTTTAGTGGAGTTTTGGAAATTTGGTCTCTTATCCAATATTTAGTTTCATAGTTTTGTTATCCAATGGAGTTAAAGCTTTATGCATGCATTGGTTATGGACAATTAATTCATCTCAAAAACACCAGCAAACTATTGTTACTGGTTTGGAAGATGCACAGAATATATACATTTCCATCATTACATATAACCAAAAGAAGACAGAGGTAGATATGATATATGCTAAAAATAAAAGTCATTCCACATTTGCAAAAAAAAATACATTTTTGACTAATATTTAGAGCTGTTAAAAAGAACACAACAAAGAATTTCATTGGTGAAACATCATGAAAACTCTCTCAAAGTGGTGAATTAATGTTTAGATTTGTTACTTTGTAGGTTTGTTTTTGTGCCATTTTAGCCAGTAGGTTGGGACTATAATGTAGGGATTAGTCGTGAGTAGCGACTGCAATCCCAAAATGGTTGCTCGGTGGAAGGTAATCTCACAACTCACTTTTGAATGTCCGTATTACTTTTTTATTTATTGAAAAGTAGATCAAATTTCATCAACTTGAGATTGCTGAAGTGTTATAGTCCTAGAAACATATTTACAAAAGCATAGTCCTCCAACTCCAACCAAACATTGAAACGTCCTTACACTCTCGATGTTGTTCATGTTGTTCATATGCTCCTATCATTGTGCGCAGGTACGTTCAAATTTGGAGACTATAAGATTACTTGGTTAAATAACCCTTATCTTATCCGCTGGTAAGCTTCATCAAAGGAATAAAAGAATGACTTAACAAAGGAATAAAACAATAATGACCAAAATGAGGTTTTAACAAACATAAATAACCTTTCTTATCCGTTGGTAAGCTTCATTGAAAAATCAGCAGTAAATTAAACTATATAAGCAAAACGAAGTCCTGCTAATTTGGAGGCTTCCCCTGAATATCAAATCTTCTCAGTTATTTGCTCACAAACACTGACACGCACACACTCACACACACATACACACACACATATATATATATATATATTAGAGAGACTAAATTTTGATTACCCCTCCATTTTCCAAAGCTATGGCCATTCAATGGCAGCACAATACATGACCCATCATAGAAGATTCCACATAAATCCAAAAACTTTAGAAACTTGCTCTCCTGTTTCAGAAAATTCACCCAAACATTAGATTATGCTTTAAGAGGTTTCGAACATACATCCATACATTCACACACACTTTATAAAACAAATTGTATAAGTGAGACATTATTTATGAAAAAGAAAAAGAGTACCTTTTTTCTCCTCAAGCTTGTCAGGGCCAATTATATGGGGCATTTTCTCTATTCATCTGATGATAAACCTCCCCTAGCACAAGCACAACTTCCAAGAGGAGTTTTTGATTGGCTTTTCAATCTCAATATTGTTGAGTAGAGAAAACCGACGGTCCATTTAGTGTCTTTTCAATATCAAGGTGTAATTGTAATAACCCGAAAATTTGAATTATTTAAATAATTCGTTAATATTTAAAATTTGTTCGTTTTATTAGAAAGTATATACCAGTTTTAAGATTTTTGGCAGTATAAATTTTACCTGTGTGTGTATCATTGTGTGAGCTCAACACACAAGGATCCCTCTTGAGAACTTGGAGCCGAAACAATTTAAGTGCACAGTGTGTGCGTGTGTTATGTGGGTGTGTGACGTGAGTGTGTGTGAGTATGTGTTGTGGCCCCAAGCTTACTAAAGCTATATGTACACACCTACCCCCAACAAATCTCTCATCCCTCATAGCTCTCTATCTCTCTGCTATCTCTCTCTCAGCTTTATACACACATATTATTAGATATGTACACACACACATAGAGGTTCATGCATTCAGAGAGAAAGAAGAGGTAACCTTCTTCTATGTCTAACTTAATTTTACAAACACACACACACACACACATACATATATATATATACAGATTTATATTACACACACATGCACACTGGATGAACCAAATAGAGGTCTTAAGTCTCTGCCATAGGCGTCCATCATTAAAGCTCTGTTCGAGCTTGATTTTTCAACTATCACCAAAACTCATGAAACCTATGCCAAAATGTTCGTATTAACTCCCTTATGATCCCCCAAGAATAGTTTTTCCATAGCCTTAACCAATCATCACAAATTTGTAATTTTTCCATAGACTCACTTCACGGTTTTATCCAAAATTCGCGCTATTAACTCAAACGTGGGATCCCAAACTGATATAGATGGATAGAGCTCGTCGAGATGATCAATTTTCATATAGAGTTTGCTTGATTTCATTAAGAAACGAAGGAGTTATGGCCATTAGAAGTTTGGAATTACAATCCGTCCAAATAGGGCATTCTGCCCAGATTTACTTCCAAAAATTACATTTACACCCCTGAAAACTTTAAACGAACATATAAAGGTCTATCGATATCGGATTTGATCACAGTTTCAAGCTTAGTACTTCTAATGTGACGCCCCGCAAAAATAAAGCGTATTTTCATAAAAAAATAAAATGAATTACACTTTGATTCTTTAAAATAAAAGTACAATATTTATTTAAAACTCTCAACAGGCCCATATTCTTCACAGATCTCCTATATCATTCTTAGCCTTATTTCCCTTCCAGGCTTCGGTTACCGGTACTACCTGCATCTAAAAACCACACCGGTAAGTATACAATATGACAAGAATAATAAAGGCTCAAAAGGATAATGACAATCAAAAACGTAGAACGACATCAAATCAATTGACCAGTCTCACAACCCAATTGCTCACACTACCCAAACGCTTATACCAATAGCATCATACTAGGTTTCTCTTGGTCACATAGCAAAGAGTCACCTCACCTCACCTCACCCGTCTCCAGTACGTCGGTCCCTGAGGCCTGTTGGACTGTTGGTAGGTGCTCCTTGCTCATGACCCTTTAGTCCCATAGCACTTAGCAATAAACACATACTCATTGATTCCAAATGAAAGCACAACATAACTGCAAAAAGGGTACAAATAGAGATAACAAAGAAATACTCCGGAGAATTTAGAAAGCATATTGTACACAACCCGGTACCTATAAATTATGTTGAGCAACTCCCAAACACTTCTCTTCTTCTCCTTCCTCTAATTTTTCTTAGAAATTCTCTTTGACCTCTATGAAATTTGGTGTAAAAATAATAAAGCATAGCATCCATATTTATAGGCTAAGCTTCTTGGTGGCCAAAATGAATTGGATGGCCATGATTGGTTAGCTTAGGTTAGGTAGTCTATTTGGTGGTCAAGATCATTTAGGTTAGGTAGTCTATTTGATGGCCAAGATCATTTAGGTTAGGTAGCCTATTTGATGGTCAAGATCATTTAGGTTAGGTAGCAACTAAATATTTTGCTTGGTTCTCAAGTCGGTTGGATTTGAACTAGGTTAGTTAGGATTCAACTAAATGTGAAAAGTACTGAAACCGATATATCTTCTAAACGGAAATCGAAAAATCTTAACTTCCAACACGAATACTAAATCATTTGATCTCGCGCAACTTTTCCCAAAAAATTATATTTTCAGTTCATAACTTACAAAATTGGAAAATGACCAAAATACCCCTGTGACCAATTTTCGCTAAAATCGCACACGAAGTCTAAATCGTCAATGAAAATACGGGTTACTACAATCTACCCTCCTTAACAGAGATTTCGTCCCGAAATCTAGAGATAAAAGTATTTGATAAAAAAACATTATAAATTTTTTTAAAATAATGTTTAAAACAAATAGATTTTGTTTTGTAAAAACAAAATTTTTTTTTTCCACCTTCTCCGACTCCTCCTAGGCGATGTAGACTATCAAATCTCGATATAGTCCTATACTTCCGGCTGGGGACAGGCTCTGATACCATTTGTGACGCCCCGCAAAAATAAAGCGTATTTTCATAAAAAAAAAATAAAATGAATTACACTTTGATTCTTTAAAATAAAAGTACAATATTTATTTAAAACTCCCAACATGCCCATATTCTTCATAGATCTCCTATATCATTCTTAGCCTTATTTCTCTTCCAGGCTTCGGTTACCGGTACTACCTGCATCCAAAAACCACACCGGGAAGTATACAATATGACATGAATAATAAAGGCTCAAAAGGATAATGACAATAAAAAACGTAGAACGACATCAAATCAATTGACCAGTCTCACAACCCAATTGCTCACACTACCCAAACGCTTATACCAATAGCATCATACTAGGTTCCTCTTGGTCACATAGCAAAGAGTCACCTCACCTCACCTCACCCGTCTCCAGTACGTCGGTCCCTGAGGCCTGTTGGACTGTTGGTAGGTGCTCCTTGCTCATGACCCTTTAATCCCATAGCACTTAGCAATAAACACATACTCATTGATTCCAAATGAAAGCACAACATAACTGCAAAAAGAGTACAATAGAGATAACAAAGAAATACTCCGGAGAATTTAGAAAGCAAATTGTACACAACCCGGTACCTATAAATTATGTTGAGCAACTCCCAAACACTTCTCTTCTTCTCCTTCCTCTAATTTTTCTTAGAAATTCTCTTTGACCTCTATGAAATTTGGTGTAAAAATAATAAAGCATAGCATCCATATTTATAGGCTAAGCTTCTTGGTGGCCAAAATGAATTGGATGGCCATGATTGGTTAGCTTAGGTTAGGTAGTCTATTTGGTGGTCAAGATCATTTAGGTTAGGTAGTCTATTTGATGGCCAAGATCATTTAGGTTAGGTAGCCTATTTGATGGTCAAGATCATTTAGGTTATGTAGCAACTAAATATTTTGCTTGGTTCTCAAGTCGGTTGGATTTGAACTAGGTTAGTTAGGATTCAACTAAATGTGAAAAGTACTGAAACCGATATATCTTCTAAACGGAAATCGAAAAATCTTAACTTCCAACACGAATACTAAATCATTTGATCTCGCGCAACTTTTCCCAAAAAATTATATTTTCAGTTCATAACTTACAAAATTGGAAAATGACCAAAATACCCCTGTGACCAATTTTCGCTAAAATCGCACACGAAGTCTAAATCGTCAATGAAAATACGGGTTACTACAATTACTTCTAATTATGTTTATTTTCATCTGAAATATTAATTTTTCAGTTTCTGAAAGTTTTATATAATCCCCACATTTTGGTGTATTTACAGAATGACCCCTAAACTTTTAAAAAGGGTATTTTTGGTCATTTTGGGATTTTGTAAACTCATTATAAATCATTTATATATTCTATAATGATATTATGATAATATATACTGTTTTATAATTTTGTTAATTATAAAACCATAGAATAATATTATTTTACTACTTATCAATTGATTTAAATAGAGGTTTGATTATTTTATCATAGCTATTATATTTCTTAAACTATGGGAAAAATACAGAAATGTTCTTGTGGCATTTTATGACCATTAAAAATATTTCCACACTTAAATTATGGTATTTGGGTATGAAAATGGAATTACGGTCCGGTTACGACTATTTTAAAAATAGTGTTGGTAAATAAGTTAGGCCTTGTCAGATTATAAATTAAATAAATGAAATCCCTTATATTTTAGTATTATTCTGTATCATTAGGATATAACAAATATATATTAAAATTAGAAATATTGGGGTACTAAGTACGAATAACTACTAATTCCTTTATATCCTTTGGGTAGTAAAATTGGTAAACGAAAAGTAGTACTTATTATGATTCTATAAAGAATAGTTTAACGAATAAATTCTCACCCTTATGGAGATTATATATGCTTTACGACTCAATAGTAACTATTTAAAAATAGTATTTTAAACTTTCAAAATTTGTAGTAAATTATCTATAACTCAGAAAAATACGCCGTCAATTCCTAAGTATCATATTTAAATGTTTGGAGACAATTCGACATTGTCTAAAATACAGCTTATTTGTAAAATCCAAGTTTATGTAGTTTTGAAGTAGGAACTGCTACGGACTCCAAATTAAGTCCAGTTAATGAGGTTGAACTTAGTGTAGTGTAAGGAACATTATAGTGAAGGTTTGACATAGTTTTAGCATATTTACATAAATACCCTAGAAAAGCCTTAATTACAGTTTTACACTATGTTTACAATTAGATATTAAATGTTTAGTTTCTTTTACTTGTATTGATGTAGGAACTATCTCATCGTCAAATCCTAAGTCATCAAGGTGAGTGTTCATTACCTTTTCTCAAAACTCTATATTAACTCAATATATAATGAGTAAATTCTACTATGATTTTAATGATATGTAAAGTTATTTTCGGAACATTTTTCTTGGTTCCTGGAAGGGTTTTAGCATTCAAAACTTATTATTCTCAAATGTGTCAATTTATTCCAATGTCATGTATCTTTTGAAATGCCATCATTTAAATTGTTCATTTATTTAAAGTGTCAATTACCACCACAACAAATTATAAAGTATAGCCTATGTATGCGATGAAATGAGCCCGACTGTAGGTTGCCTTTGATCATTGTGCGATGTATGTAATGAATGAATGTGTGCGTGAGTGGGTGGATGGTAATTTGACATTTTTATAAAGATGCTATTTTCCATGCAAATAGAACCTGTCATTATATTTTCATTTTATTGCATGAAGTTTTAATGTTATTATCTTATCTATTCTAAAAAGGCAAACCTTTTAAATGATTATTTCCAAGGTTATGTTCGTTCACTGAGCCTTCAGCTCACACTCTCCAAATATTTTTAAAACCCTTTTCAGGCGACGAAGTGACGATGATAGGCTATTACGGAACCCTTAGAAGAACAGAACATTTCAATAGAAGAGAAAGATTATCTTCTTGATGCAAATGAGGAGTAGATGACGGTTAGATATGAAGAATCTTTAGAAGGGTTATGCCTTCAGTTGTAATAATATTTTCAAGATTTATGTAGATTTCGATATATAAACGGAATTAAGTTATGTTTGCTTCCGCTAGAGCTCTATTTAATTATGAAGAGGCCTAGAGGCCAGTTTCGAGCCTAAAATTTTGAAGTCGAATTTTGGGGTCGTGACAGTTGGTATCAAAGCAATAGCTCCCGAACCGCTAGAAGAGCATAGAGAAATTATGATGAGGAAGTCTAAGGTTAAGACATAGACACATAAGAATTCGTTAGAAAGCTAGGGTTACAACTTATGACTAGATATCATCTTGCTCAAAAGTCTAGAAGTAGGACTCATTTTGTATCTAAAGAACAAAAGGAAGAGAGATGAGATATCTAGCTAGAACTTATATAGAATTTTTAGTCCAAATATCTGATTTGAATATCCGTGAGTCTAGAATTTAATTGTAGTTAGAAGTCTTACATTACTAAGAATATGATATGGAATGTTAACTTTATTTACCAATAGAAATAGTATTAACACGCAACGAAGTTACAACGATAACGAACTCTATTTTACCAATAACTCCTAAGGTGACGTTTCATAACTCATTGTAAATCTATTAAGAGTTATAGAGTGTTTGATAACAACAACTACTAGGTGTGGTACAAACTAGTGTCTTAAATATATAAATTTAAATAAGTAGGAAAAAAATAGGAAGTACCATACTTTCAAACCTTTTGTACAAAAAAAAAAAGAAGAGATTAGAGAACACAACCATGAAATATTAGTAAAAAATATGGTAATAGTTGAAACACACATACACAGAGTAATAGGAAAGAGTAAAGAAATTGAAATTGGGTATAAATTCTTATTCATTAGTCTTAACCCATACTTGCATATAACTGAACTACTATAGTAAATTCTTACATACATGGGTGTCTATAAATAGTACACGATAATGATATATGCCTGTCATTTTGTAAAATTCCAATTCACTAAATTTAGAAATAAGCTAAGGGACTAATCAAATAGAAGTGGAAAATGTGACTTAAAAGAAAATACAATATAACATTTGTGTATTTTACTAAGTGCACATTTGTTTATTTTTCCAAGTAATTAATGTTCCATAACTCAACAAAAAAAAAGGCCTAATTGCACTTTACCCCCTCGTACTATGCACGTGTTTTCAATTGGGTACATGAACTTTTTTTTTTTTGCAATTGGATACATGAACTTTCATTCCCTTTCCAATAAGATACATTTGATGACGCCGTTAGTTTAAAACTAATGGAATTGCCTAGAATTGTTCTTTTTTTGCAATTGGGTACATGAACTTTCATCCCCTTTCCAATCAGATCCATTCTCCCAAATTTTGACCATTTTTTATAAACCCCTTTACTACTTTTCGACATCAAAAAGAGATAAAACCCCATCACTGGAACAGAAAAATGGCTAATTTGGAACCTCTTTTTTTTTATTTTATTTTATGTCAAAACAGATGATTTTATCTATTGACAGACAAATAATATTGAGCTAAACAAAACAAGGCTGCAACGTATATTTTTTTGTGAAATTTTGAACCTATTTTTTTCATTTGATCTGTCAAAACAGATGATTTTATCTGTTGACAGATAGATAATGTTGAGCTAAACAATCCTAATTTTCTTATCTTTTGGCCTTTTGGGATGATTTTTTTATTTCAAGTATTTGTTCGAGATCAACACAATGGGCTTCAAAATTTCGCAAAAATATATACATTGCAGCCTTATTTTGTTTAGCTCAATATTATTTGTCTGTCAATAGATAAAATTATCTGTTTTGACATAAAATAAAAAAAAAGAGGTTCCAAATTAGCCATTTTTCTGTTCCAGTGATGGGGTTTTCTCTCCTTTTGATGTCAAAAAGTAGTAAAGGGGTTTATAAAAAATGGTCAAAATTTGGTGGAATGGATCTGATTGAAAAGAGGATAAAAGTTCATGTACCCAATTGCAAAAAAAGGACAATTCTAAGCAATTCCGTTAGTTTTAAACTAACGGCGTCATCAAATGTATCTGATTGGAAAGGGAATGAAAGTTCATGTATCCAATTGCAAAAAAAAAAAGTTTATGTACCTAATTGAAAACACGTGTATAGTACGAGGGGGTAAAGTGCAATTAGGCCAAAAAAAAAAGAAAGAAAGAAAAAAGAAGAAGAGAAAACTATATACATTATTGTATAGTTTTAGTGCATTCATATTATGTTTGCATAATTGGGGGGTACGCGTTGAGAATTCAGAATTGATAATTGAATCCTTATTATCATATCGACAATCGGAGCTGACAGTGGCAACATATTCAAAATTCTTATCTTGGGGATCTAGATCTTTTATTTTCGATGGGTCCTTATTGTCATCTGGTTTTCTGATGGGGATTCTATTTTTTCGGATATTCTGGATTTCTCATTATGCTGATATTATGGATATTGTGAACGGGTATTTTGCTGCTGCTATTTATCTCTTATCTATCTATGTGGAGATTCTATAACTACGATCCATTGAACCTATCTATCAAGCTTACTCTTCTATCACGAAGTATTGATTCATCTTCAGCAAGGGTATTATCTACTCAGTTCGACGACATCCTACATTTTATGTGAGAAATTCTGGAAGCATGGTATTTCAAGGACATGGGTATTCTAATCGATCGAGGAGTAATACGGGGTATTTAGAGGGTGCTTGTGTTCATATCTAAGTTCATATTCTCAATTTACATTGTTGTATGCCTTAATAATGTGTTAGCATTTAAGTCATTTGCAACCAAAAAAAACACGTGTTAATCATCAATTTAGTAGTTTTCTATTTCTTAACAATATTGTTTAGGATAATATGTATAGTACACAAATAATTGGTCTACGTTACATCTTAGACAACAATTAGATGCTATTATGATACATATTCAAACTCATGACCATAAGTTAGCAATATAAAATTTACTCGTCCAACATCGTGGTTAATAAAACATATGCATTAATGTTTAGTTTCAATTACTTGAATTTAGAAATTGTTAAATAGACAAATTGAATAGTAATACATATTGTATAGTGCCTTTGTGGAATATAATCTATGAACATACTTTGCATGTAATTTCTACTTTAGTTACCACAATAATAACCTGAGACTTTACCAATTTTCTATATCTTTTAATCGTAGCTATTATTTTCATTAGTATGGTCAAAATTTTTAAAATATACCATTTATGCCAGAAATTATGAAAGAATTGTTAAAATTATTTAGGTAATTCTTCAGAAGTGATAAAACCGATTTTCAGGAAATAGAAATGTAAGGGAATATATATATATATATTATGATAGGTATTCGGACTATTATAAGATTATAATCCTAAAGCTTTGAACCATTAATATTTAGGACAATGAAGCAACTTGTAATTACCTTACAAACAGTGATTGATATAAAATTAATTTTCAAGAGTTAGTTTATCTGTATCTCTTGGCAATCTCTATCCACAGAACATATAAACATAAGATATGTACTATATAAGAACCCAAATTGTCCTTTTTAAGAAATATTTTAGGTATTGTTTGACTAATCTGATTTTTTTAATTAGTGTAATAATTTCGTTTCTAATATGTTAGAATTTTTGTAATAATACTCAGAAATTACAAATTTTATATAAAAAAAAAAATTGTGTTAGAATTTTAGAACTTATAGAACGCTATTTTATCAATTTTAGATATGTAATATATATATATATATATACGTATTTATTACTACGTATACTCGATACGATTCATTTTGAAATTTTTGTAAATTTCCATTCAATTTTAAATCTCGTAAATATTTGTTTTAAAGTAGGGTAGTATACAAAATTGGTGTTAACATTTTTCTTTTCATAAACCGTAAAATACTACATTCCTAAGTTTTGGACAAACAAAATTCGGACTATTAAGGAAGAGATAATATTTAAATATGTGGTATTTAATTCAGATTATCTTTAAAGTTACCTCAAATAATGTGCTAGAATAAAAATATACATATATATACATACACATATATCTTTTGTCAAATATTTTGATATTTTACTATTTTAATGTATTTCGAGTTTGTAAATTAGGAAATTATTCTAAAATTATGATTGCCTTTTCAAGCACCTGATAAGATAAGTTTGGGGACCAAACTTCTTCAAGTAGGAGAGAATGTTATAACCCGAAAATTTGAATTATTTAAATAATTCATTCATATTTATAATTTGTTCGTTTTATTAGAAAATATATACCAGTTTAAAGATTTTTGGCAGTATAAATTTTACCTCTGTGTGTGTATCATTGCGTGAGCTCAACACACAAGGATCCCTCTTGAGAACTTGGAGCCCAAACAATTTAAGTGCACAATGTGTGCGTGTGTTATGTGGGTGTGTGACGTGAGTGTCTGTGAGTATGTGTTGTGGCCCCAAGCTTACTAAAGCTATATATACACACCTACCCCCAACAAATCTCTCATCCCTCACAGCTCTCTATCTCTCTGCTATCTCTCTCTCTCTCAGCTTTATACACACATATTATTAGATATGTACACACACACAGAGGTTCATGCATTCAGAGAGAAAGAAGAGGTAACCTTCTTCTATGTCTATCTTAATTTTACAAACACACACACACACACACACACACATACATATATATATATATATATATATATATACAGATTTATATTGCACACACATGCACACTGGATGAACCAAATAGAGGTCTTAAGCCTCTGCCATAGACGTCCATCATAAAAGCTCTGTTCGAGCTTGATTTTTCAACTATCACCAAAACTCATGAAACCTATGCTAAAATGTTCGTATTAACTCCCTTATAATCCCCCAAGAACAGTTTTTCTATAGCCTTAACCAATCATCACGAATTTGTAATTTTTCCATAGACCCACTTCACGGTTTTATCCAACATTCGCGCTATTAACTCAAACGTGGGATCCCAAACTGATATAGATGGATAGAGCTCGTCGAGATGATCAATTTTCATATAGAGTTTGCTTGATTTCATTAAGAAACGAGTGAGTTATGGCCATTAGAAGTTTGGAATTACAATCTGTCCAAACAGGGCATTCTGCCCAGATTTACTTCCAAAAATTACATTTACACCCCTGAAAACTTTAAACGAACATATAAAGGTCTATCGATATCGGATTTGATCACAGTTTCAAGCTTAGTACTTCTAATTATGTTTATTTTCATCTGAAATATTAATTTTTCAGTTTCTGAAAGTTTTATATAATCCCCACATTTTGGTGTATTTACAGAATGACCCCTAAACTTTTAAAAAGGGTATTTTTGGTCATTCTGGGATTTTGTAAACTCATTATAAATCATTTATATATTCTATAATGATATAATGATAATATATACTGTTTTATAATTTTGTTAATTATAAAACCATAGAATAATATTATTTTACTACTTATCAATTGATTTAAATAGAGGTTTGATTATTTTATCATAGCTATTATATTTCTTAAACTATGGGAAAAATACAAAAATGTTCTTGTGGCATTTTATGACCATTAAAAATAGTTCCACACTTAAATTATGGTATTTGGGTATGAAAATGGAATTACGGCCCGGTTACGACTATTTTAAAAATAGTGTTGGTAAATAAGTTAGGCCTTGTCAGATTATAAATTAACTAAATGAAATCCCTTATATTTTAGTATTATTCTGTATCATTAGGATATAACAAATATATATTAAAATTAGAAATATTGGGGTACTAAGTACGAATAACTACTAATTCCTTTATATCCTTTAGGTAGTAAAATTGGTAAAAGAAAAGTAATACTTATTATGATTCTATAAAGAATAGTTTAACGAATAAATTCTCACCATTATGGAGATTATATATGCTTTACAGCTCAATAGTAACTTTTTAAAAATAGTATTTTAAACTTCTAAAATTTGTAGTAAATTATCTATAACTCAGAAAAATACGCCGTCAATTCCTAAGTATCATATTTAAATGTTTGGAGACAATTCGACATTGTCTAAAATACAGCTTATTTGTAAAATCCAAGTTTATATAGTTTTGAAGTAGGAACTGCTACGGACTCCAAATTAAGTCCAGTTAATGAGGTTGAACTTAGTGTAGTGTAAGGAACATTATAGTGAATGTTTGACATAGTTATAGCATATTTACAGAAATACCCTAGAAAAGCCTTAATTACAGTTTTACACTATGTTTACAATTAGATATTAAATGTTTAGTTTCTTTTACTTGTATTGATGTAGGAACTATTTCATCGTCAAATCCTAAGTCATCAAGGTGAGTGTTCATTACCTTTTCTCAAAACTCTATATTCACTCAGTATATAATGAGTAAATTCTACTATGATTTTAATGATATGTAAAGTTATTTTCGGAACATTTTTCTTGGTTCCTGGAAGGGTTTTAGCATTCAAAACTTATTATTCTCAAATGTGTCAATTTATTCCAATGTCATGTATCTTTTGAAATGCCATCATTTAAATTGTTCATTTATTTAAAGTGTCAATTACCACCACAACAAATTATAAAGTATAGCCTATGTATGCGATGAAATGAGTCCGACTGTAGGGTTGCCTTTGATCATTGTGCGATGTATGTAATGAATGAATGTGTGCGTGAGTGGGTGGATGGTAATTTGACATTTATGTAAAGATGCTATTTTCCATGCAAATAGAACCTGTCATTATATTTTCATTTTATTGCATGAAATTTTAATGTTATTATCTTATCTATTCTAAAAAGGCAAACCTTTTAAATGATTATTTCCAAGGTTATGTTCATTCACTGAGCCTTCAGCTCGCACTCTCCAAATATTTTTAAAACCCTTTTCAGGCGATGAAGTGACGATGATAGGCTATTACGGAACCCTTAGAAGAAAAGAACATTTCAATAGAAGAGAAAGATTATCTTCTTGATGCAAATGAGGAGTAGATGACGGTTAGATATGAAGAATATTTAGAAGGGTTATGCCTTCAGTTGTAATAATATTTTCAAGATTTATGTAGATTTCGATATATAAACGGAATTAAGTTATGTTTGCTTCCGCTAGAGCTCTATTTAATTATGAAGAGGCCGGTCTCGAGCCTAAAATTTTGAAGATGAATTTTGGATTCGTGACAGTAATACTTTGTATTTAATGGATGCAGAGTCTTTTGCATGTGCTGGTGGAATTTTGATTGCCATGCCACAATTGCCACTCAAGTGAAATAAATAAGCAGGAACACGTGTCAGCAAAATAGGCATTACAGGTTTAACCTTTCGCTATTAGTTTTACATAATAGATAATAGATAATAGATAATAGATAGATTGGTTATGTAATTGGAAGTTAGACGATGCTTATTTTGTTATTGTCTACTTCAGTTATTGTTATTCTTTTGCTCATATAGGGTGCAACCAATTCTTGTGGCCACCCGTTAGATCCAAGTATTTTTTTTTTCTTTAGTATATATTCAGGTATTAGTATATTTGTACAGAAAGTTACTTCGGGCTAAAACATGATCAATCACCATACATTTTAACTTATCAGAAGAAAAGAGGAGAAAAAGTCCATTGTTGTGTCTATTTTTATGCTTCTAGGCCTTTTGAGTAAATTCATGAAAATTTTTGCTAAGTTTCAACTTTTTATGTTAGGGACCATAATATAGAGTGGTATTGGAGTTTTAACCTCATGCCAAATTGGGTTATTAAACTAAATTGTTAGTCTCTTCACATTAATCCATGTTTTTGCATTTTTCCTATCTAATTTATTTGGCTTCATGCTCCTGAGCTTTGTTTTTCGATAATTGGGTTCTTTATTATTTTTTTGGTTTTCATACTTGACCATGTAGAAAAATCAGCCTGCTTAAGGTACTTCACTTATGTTTTTATATATTTTGTGATATAGCTCGACTGTTTATATTTATGTATTTATATATTAAAGCTGGCAGGAAACGCCAAAAGAGTTCAAGATACTTGAGCATGTAGAAAAAGAATCCTAGCTTAAGGTATTTTTTTTCTTCTTTTTCTGGGGATATTGTGATGATTCTAATCTCGAATCTTATTCGTGTCGAGTGTATAATATTAATTGTTTTATACACTCTTTTTGGATCTTGAAAAATCTATGCTTAAGATCATTTGGTTTAGCCTTCTGCTAATCTTTTAAGGCACAATAAATATCTAATGCCCTAAAAAGTCTAATAAAAAAATTAGAATTATAAGATTTAGTCCTTAATAATGGGTCAAATATAGATTTAGTGTATTTGACTTTTTAAACACTAATATTCATCCTTAACTCAACCCACTTTGTATGATCTGTGCAATATTTTGATTAATGTCTTCTTATTTAGATGGTATGTATGGTGAGAAAATACTTCTTTGTGGTGGTTGATGCAGGAGTTCTATGTTGCCTTTTGTGATTGTCTCTCTTTGTCCACAAGAATGTTAGATCTTTGTATTAATTTGTACACATAACAGTGAACTTTCATCCAAATACACCAAAAATGGCACAAGCACAATGGTGGCATACCATCTTCAATGCAAATAGACTATTCCTATTTAAGTTACTCAAAGACCTTGCACTATGGCTAATATGAATTAGGCACACAAAACTTTATAGTGACAATTAAGATTGCAGCTTACTAGCCTTCATTTTTTAGATTTGTAATTATTGCAGCTTATTATTTATTCATTTTTTTAGTTATGCAATTATTGTTTTTCAATTTTGAAATTGAGTACCATCCTTACTAATGACATGAATTATTGTTCTTCTCTATTTCTCTTTCATTGCGAGTCTTATTGGGTGCCTTAGTGAATTTGTCAGTTTTCATGTACTGCTGTGTTTCATGTCAATTAAACTCGACTCAACATCTTATTCAACACGTGAGATGCATGTGTTTGGCCTAATAATGTCTAAAAGCTAAACTAAAATAAGTATGTTTCCCGTGACACCTACATGATTGGATACACACCACTATATTCATATTCATTCTTTTACCTCTGAACAGCTTCTTCAGTCAATTATTAAATATTAAATCAACAATTTAAATTACCATATGTTCTGCATAGAAATGCACAAAACTATTAAATTTCCATCTACATACAGTGAATGGCTACAATAACATACATTATTGTCAATTTAAGGTAGAGTGTGAGTGCTCTTGCATCTTAACAGTGGCTACCACCTTTGCCGAAGCAATAGTGTGTTGGATTATTTGTTGGGTTATAAACATTTGTGGGTTATTTATTGTCATAACTCAAAAAAAAAAATTATTAGGGTCCTTTAGATTTCAATCCTTTATTGTAGCCGTTTTTAAAAATTGATCCATTCTATAAGTCAACTTAGAAATTAGTCCCTCACCTATTTGAGGACCAAAATACCCCTACCCCCATAAATCAGGATTTTGAAATTCAAACCCATATTTGTTATATATATAGTAAGAGAGAGAATTAAAAAGAAAATTTAATGAATACCCCAATTCCCATAAATCAGGGTTTTTTAAATTTAAAACTATGATTTGTTATACATATATATATATATATATAGAGAGAGAGAGAGAGAGAGAGAGAATTAACAAAAGAAATTTTATCTATTATAGTGAGCAATTTTTCACCAAATAAAAACAAATTTCTCACCTTTTTTTTTAATTTATTACAGTGAGAAATTTCTCAACTTGTTTTCTAACAAAATTAAAACAAATTTCTCACCTTCAAAACTCAAAAGAAAAACTCCACACTTTGTGAGGAATTTCTCACACTATCGAAAATTCATACACCAACTGTCAAGACACTAAAATGCAGCAATAATAGACATGGATTTGGTAAGAAATTCTCAGTTCTAAAATTTTGATAAAAGTTTAATAATACAAAATTTTCACAAAAAAAAAAAAAAAAAAAAAAAAACTAGATTATCAAAATGACCCCACTGTTTTCCAAAATACCTATTAACAAAAATCATGAACCTAAACTAGACCCTCGATCTCTTCTCTCTATCCATGGTATTACAAGTGCTTATTACAGAGGAGCTGTGGGTGCACTCCTCGTCTACGACATAACCAAGAGACAAACCTTCGACAATGTCCAGAGAAGGACGGTCAGATCTTGGCCGAAAGGGAAGGACTTTTGTTTCTTGAGACATCGGCTTTGGAAGCATTGAACGTTGAGAAGGCATTCCAAACCATTTTGACAGAGATATATCATATTATAAGCAAGAAAGCACTTGAAGGTGGTATATGGAGTTGAAATAAGATTGGTAGGAACTTAAAACTTTTGCTCTGACTTTGTTCTTTTTTCTTTTTGTCATTTTTTGGTGTGGGTAAGAGAGTAATATAGAATACTTTCTTCCTCCTTTACATTGCTGAATTCAAGTTTGAACATTAACTTCACACATAAATGTGCTTTACTCCACTAGCCTGAAATTTAGGAATAATTTTGATTTAATCAAATAACTATTATTGGCATCCTAAAAAACAAGGCAGTTACAAAGCCAAAAAATGAAAGATTTTAATTATATATATAAATTGATAATGATTATAAATATAAGGGTAATCATGTCATAAACAGTATAAAAATATTGGGGAAAGGACCAATTTTAAAATCATCCTTTGATTCAGGGATATATTTTCATACACACGATACCAATAAGACCAACCTTACTATAACTGCCTATTCAAGGACCATTTCTAATATTTCTAATTTTATTAAGGGTAATTTTTTTTAAAAAAAAATGCTTATATGCGCGCCCGTTAATTTTCCTGTGTAATATTTAAAATTATCTTAACTTGCGTCACTATATATATATTTTTGGACTCCTCAAGGTAAGAGCTTCATTTTGATACCTCTTAGGCCTCATTTAGCAAAAAATTTCCGAAAAGTTAATTTTAAAAATTTGGAAAAAACATGTCTACACTTGTAGGAATCGCTTAGGATCGGAGATCCGACGATTATTTGGTCTTCTAGTACTTCTCCTAAAGTTTGAGAGGTATAGCTCGAGGTATGAATTCCGAACCTATGTAATATAGGAAATTTTGGATGTTTTAGATATTTTGTATGAATTGTGATTCGGGCAAACTTATGGATTAAATTAGGCCTGTTAAATTTTAGCGAGTACGTATAGAAAAGCACGGTGACATGATTATGTAAGTATGCTAAATGTCTGTGTGGGTCAAAGGGGAGTTTGATATAATTTCATGCCGGTGCACGCCTCTCGATGTTTGAGAGTTTATAGTAGTGACGACTACTTGCTTGGTGTGGGAAGTAACCAATCAAAGCAGATGAATGTAATGGTTGAGTGATCCTTGGCTAACCATTGGCATCGCGGTTTAAGATTTAAGACTTGCCGATATACTGGGTGAATGCGTATCTCTCTCCCCGGAGACTAAATTATGTGATTTAGATGTTTAAAACATGAATTGCCTCATATGCATTTGTTTAGAATTGTACGTTCAACATATAGCTAAGCAGTGGAGACTTCCTCCATTGCAGGTGAGAAGAAAAGGGAAAGAAAAAGCGAGAAGAGTGAGGGCGAGTAATACCGGGGAAATCACACTTGTTTATACTTTTGTTCTCTTCCTAAACTTGTAATAAGAACCTTAAATTCGTAACGTGTTTAGTTTGGAATATTGGGAAAGATTGTAGTATTGTACTATGTTTAAACTCTTGTATCTATGTTTTGAGTGATGGAATATTGTGATTTTTTGTTGAGATTGATTGGAGAAACCTTGGTGTGGAATGCTACAGAATTGGGGTTTTCTGGGGGGAAAACAGTCAACCGGGCCCTGTTTCAGTTCACTGGACCTCTGAGTTTCAATCGACTGGTTTTTGCACGAAAACAACACATTCTGCATGCATAGAGTCCAGTCGACTAGACAAGGCACCAGTCGACTGATTTATTAAGGCCCCAGTCGACTGGACTCCTGACACAGTCGACTGGATTGGGTCCTTGAACTTTGATACTTTCTGCTTGAGCTTTCAGTCGACTGGACTCTCGTTACAGTTGATTGGACCTCTGCTTCTCAAAATGAATTCTTTTGGACGCGTTCCAATTGACCAAAACTTTTTATAACTCTGATTTTAATAGATTTTAATAATGTTTTCCACTGCTATTTTACTTTAAAGGAACCGAATAAGCCTTTATGGCGTGCCACGTGTCCTATTTCTGCGCGTAGCGAGATGGGTCGTGACATTTATTGGTATCAGAGCTAGAAGTAACAAAACTTTGGGAATGTTCGAATACAAGTGGAGTGTTGAGTGATTTAACACGTGTTCTAGATTGCATCTATACATGGTAGAGATGTTTGATGCATATGTATGTGGTTGTACATACATGTTATACATATCGTTGTACATGCATAGTGTTTATGCATCGAGATTACAAGAGTTTACAATCATGGATGACCGAGAATTATCACCGCATACTCGACGTTTGAATAAAATGGCAGAGATGATGGGGGATATGGGAGATATGATCCAGAACACAGTAGAATGATTACCTCCAATGCCTCAAATCGAAGTGGAACCAATAGCTATAGTACATGCACCCGAGAATAGGGGTACGAGGTCTGTGTCCGAGCAATTTACTAGAAAGAAACCAACAGAATTTCATGGGACTTCTGACATGACACTCACAGAACACTGGATTGTGGATATGGAAAAATATTCCAATCTATTCCGATGATTGGTAGGGAGAAGATTGAGAACGCTAGTGATATACTCAGAGGTGAGGCTCAGAATTAGTGGGTGAACGTTCTAGATCAGGGAGCACCGATAACTTGGGAGGAATTCAAAGCAGAATTTAATCGATGATTCTTTCCAATGACTGCTCTTAATGCAAAGAAGAGAGAGTTCGATAATCTTCGACAAGGGGATATGACCGTGACAGAGTACACTTCAAGGTATAACGCTTTGTTGAGGTTTGGAAAAGGGTATGTGTTGACAGAGGAAGATAGAGCAAGGAAGTATGAAGATGGGCTAAGAGATAATATCCGCTTGAGGGTCGAAACCTATGAACATTCAACTCTTGCCGCAGTACAACAAATGACACTTGTAGCCGAAAATGGAATGGAGAGATCGAGGCAAAATCAGCAAGGCCAACAAGGGAAGAGAAACCACGAGGGTAATGACCGAACTATGATGGACCTTTCAAGAGGCCGTTTGCAAGATGCTATAACTCTAGTTTCAGTGGGTTCAAGAAGTCGACAAGTAATATACCATTATGCCCACTGTGCAACCAACCACACACTGGTCGATGTTTTATGATAAATTTCCATAACAAAACTCAAGGAGCTAATAGTACAAGTGCTACACCTGATATGAGGGGGAAGTGCTACGATTGTGGAATGTTTGGACATCAATCCAAGGAGTGCCCGAGAAAGCATCCTCAACAAGGATCTAGTTCTATGGCTTCTAGTGGATCGAAACCTAGACAGACCAACGATGGAGGACAAAGGACAGAGCAACGTCAAGGAAGGTCCTTCTAGATGAACCCAGGAGATATAACTTCTTCAGAGACAGTGGTCTCAGGTATGGTGCCTATATGTTCGAACTTAGCACGCATACTTGTTGACTCAGGATCTACGCATTCATTTGTATTGCATGATTTTGTTGGACATTTGAATGTTAGATCGACACCACTAGGATATGAATTATCTGTTGTTGTACCCCTTAGTAAACCAAAAGTGACGTCTATAGTGTACAAAGACTGTGAGATCAAACTAGGTGAGAAGTCAATGACTGTAGATCTTATACCGATTGTGATGAACCACTTTGATGTAATACTAGGGATGGATTGGTTATCCCTTAACCAAGCCACGATAGATTGTAACCGGAAGGAAGTAAATTTTCAATCACCGGTACACAGACACTTTTGTTTTCAAGGGAGTGGGGTTACACCGCCACCGTATTTGATTTTGGCTATCCGCGCTGGTAAATTACTGAAAAAGGGATGCCAAGGATTCCTATGTTCAGTGACTGATGTCTCAGTGATGAGAGCTGATATTAGCTTAATATTAGCTCGATAAGGAGTAAAAACTGACAAGATTTAACCCCATTTTCCTAGTGCTACCTGCACTTGTGTTTTAATTCGTTTCTTTACACAATGATGTATTTTTCGTGGTATGTGGTTGTGTTTAGCTCTTTGAATGCAGGTTCTGAAGTTAAAATGAATGACAAGTTGAAAGGAATAACTCAAGAAATAAATTGTTGAAATCCTGATACCAATCGATTGACTAGTATATCAATCGATTGACATGTTTTCCTTACCAATCGATTAAACTCTTTATCAATCGATTGAATTATTTTTCAATCGATTGAACCCTTTGTCAATCGATTGACTTAAACTGGAAACAGTCTGTGATTAATGGAGCAAGATTTCAGCAATCAGGCGACGACCAGCCGTTATGGAGTGAACCTGGACGCACTAAGCTCGTGGACTTAACACTATATATAGAGGGGAGTGAAGAGGGTCAAGGGTTGGCTCACTTTGTATTGTTTTTGTAGGGATTTCTCCAATTATTTTGTTTTTTTTTTTGGATCGAACTCCAGTGAAAAGTTAACATTCTACATTCAATCTCAAGTTCAGGTTTTCTTCTCTTGATTCTAGTTGCTTAGGAATTGTCTGTTTGTGACTTATATTATAGTTTTAGTTGATTTCAACATTTTTAATTAAAAATTTCAATCCATGGCAATGTTTGATCTTGTTTTTCAGTGTATTTATATTTATTCAGTTCTAAACATGGTTGAGTAGATTCCTGGTTGGGAATAATGTGAAGAAACATTGTTCCCAGCCCTCTGCCATGATTCTGTGAAAGAGTCAGTGTCAATCGATTGAATACAGAATTCAATCGATTGACATCGATTCCAAGTCAATCGATTGATATACTAGTCAATCGATTGAAAGTCATTTCTTATCAATCGATTGACATTATGGCAATCGATTGGTATGTTTATGACTTGGGTTTACTCCTTTTTGTATTCCAGTAACTTTTGTTTCAGAAACAAAGTCCAAATTGATCTTCCTAGTTCAAATTGCAATCTGATTTTGAAACAAGAGCTCTTTTGAATAATTAACTCAATGAACACTCATAACAAACACTTCGAATATTCCATACTCAATTTGTTAGTTATTGTTCATAGTTTTAATTAACTACTTATTTCAGTTCTTCATAAATAAGTGAGGTAAACGAACCACTAAATATGCAAGATTCACATACTTAGTGTCTAGAATGCTTAACTTAATCATTTTGAAATAAGGAATACTCTAAGGATAAAACCCCAGCTGTTCATTCTTGTTAAATCATGGTAGTGGCTGGCACTTTGTGGACTCACATGTTCCCAATTCTTTTTCATATTTGATTTTACAGTTTTTAATCCTATCTAGTTAAGTCTTTGTTTCACTATAAATTGTTTCTTTTATTTTTCTTTTTTAGGACTGTTAGAACCCCCTTCTACAAGAAATCATCTTTTATTTCATTTTAGGATTCAATCTAGATTCTTCCGCCTTTACAATCCGTCCTTTGGGATTCGACCCGGTCTTACCGGTTTTAACGCGACGCGACCGTCTACACTTGGACGTACTCTTCGGAGAACACATTTCAAGTCGTGTCAAGTTTTTGGCGCCGTTGCCGGGGACGGTAACGAAGGCCAGGAATTTTGATTTGATCCAATCTTTTCTTATCCCATTTCTTTTTTTTCTTTTTCTTTTCATTTCTTCAGAACACAAGCCGTATTGTTGTGTCCTTCTATGTCCTTTGATTCCACTGAAGCTTTCATCACAAATCTATTTGAAGATCCAATCCATAGTGCTGATAATCCCATTTTCACCCCATCCACTTCTAACTCAATGTCTGATACGGAGAGCCAACAAGGAGAGAATAGGCATGACCTCATCGATGACGGTCAGCGACCTTTACGAGAACTCTTGGCCCCTGATCGAACAGCCACACCTTCTTGTATCCGCATCCCTCCACACACAGGTACATTCCATTTTCGTAATGGGATGATTCAACTGTTACCCACATTTCACGGGATGGATAAAGAGAAGGCATACTTGCACATTCGAGATTTTGAAGATGTTTGTGGCACTTTCACAGATCAGACTTGCCCAAGTGATATAATCCGACTAAAGCACTTTCCCTTCACTTTGAAGGACAAAGCGAAGTCATGGTTATTGTCACTTAAACCGAATTCGATTTCGACTTGGCCAGCAATTCATGAAGCCTTTCTCAAAAAGTTCTTCCCTAATCGGTTAACGACAGACATCTTGAGACAGATCAAGATGTATAATCAAAAAGAGGAAGAAACTTTTGCTGAGGCATGGGAGCGTTTCAAGGATTTGTTACTGCTCTGCCCGCATCATGGTTTTGAGAAGTGGCGAACAATAAGCTTCTTCTTTGATGGCCTAAGTCCAAAGTCAAAGAAGCTCGTAGAAACTACGAGTGACGGTGAGTTTATGAGCAAGAATGCCAACCAAGCAGAGGCTCATTTCGAATGGTTAGCCGAACACGCACCAGAATGGGAAACTCAAGTGACGAGAACTCAGACCAGTTCGAGTTCAAGTAAAAAGAGCATTTATCAGCTGAAGGCGGAAGATGGCTTACTGGAAAAATACGAGCAACTAGCTCGTAAATTGGAAATTTTGGAAGCAAAGAAGGACCCGGTAATACAATTTGCATCTGAAGAATCATGTTCGAGTTGTCTACAGATGGGGCATACCTCTCAACATTGCCAAATATACCCTGTTTACCAAGAACAGAGTCCAGTGGAGGTACATGCTATAAATGCCCCTGGTCGTTTCAACCCCAATGATAGGTGGAGTCATCCTGGTTTCGATCAAAGAAACAGTGCTGCTGCAGCAAACCCATCTCAACAGTGGCAGCCAAATAAAGGAAACCAATACCGACCTCAGAACCAAGGGTACCACCAGAGTTACCAACCTCCTCCTACTTATCAACAAAATCAAGGGTATCACCAGAACCAATATCAAAACCATTCACCTCAATCCAACTACAATCAGGGGGGCAACAACCAAACCTCATCAAACACTTATGTGCCACCCCATAAGAAGGCACAAGAGGATCCTAATACACTCATGATGCAGCAGATGATGCAGCTAATGAGTAAACTCAACACAAGTGTAGAGAGGTTAGCTGCCCAATAAGGGGATCGAGAACGAACTATGTTCCCCACACAGCCAGAGCCAAATCCTAAAGGCCAACACTCGGGTACAGGACCCTCGGGATCTGGACCACATGAGGAGGCCAAGGCGGTAACTGTGTTGAGGAGTGGAAAAGAAATTGAGAAAGTCTCTTTGCCCTCACAACCTGTAGTTAGTGATGAAGAAGAGGTAGAGAATGAAGAAGAATTGGTGGAAGAAGGAAAAGAGGGCGAAACAGTTGAGCCCAAAATAACAATTCCTGAGGATAATGAAATAAAGAGAAGACCTGGAAAAGAACCCCTCCTTGAGGAGGCAACCAAATGTCCTTTTCCGGCACCATATCCTCAGAGGTTGAAGAAACCTCTACAAGAAACTAAAAGTCAGGAGTTTCTGGAGTTATTCAAACAGGTGAAAATCAATCTCCCACTCCTAGACGCAATTAAACAAGTGCCGTCCTATGCCAAGTTCCTAAAAGACTTGTGCACTGTTAAAAGGAAGCAAAGTGTTAAAAAGAGTGCTTACTTGGCATGCCAGGCAAGTGCAATTTTAAAACACGACCTGCCACCTAAATACAAGGATCCAGGCACACCAACAGTTTCTTGTATAATCGGTCAGAAGAAAGTAAACAATGCGTTACTCGATTTAGGATCGAGTGTTAATCTCTTACCTTACACTGTTTATCAACAGTTAGGGTTAGGAGAACTCAAGCCCACTCGCATTACTCTTCAACTGGCAGATCGATCAATTAAATATCCGCGTGGAGTGCTAGAAGATGTCTTAGTCCAGATTGACACCTTTGTCTTTCCTGTTGACTTTGTTGTTCTGGATACTGAACCAGTTTACAATGCTAAATCTCAGATTCCAGTAATCTTTGGACGTCTTTTCCTCGCGACAATTGATGCAACGATTAAAGTAAGGAGTGGAGTTATGACCGTTGTCTTTGGAAACATGACATTGAATATCAAAATCTTTTCAAATCCTAAAATTGAAGATTTTGATGATGAGGAAGAGGAGGTGAACTGGGTAGAAGCAGTAATTCAAGATTGCTTTGATTCAACTGCTCACTCTGATCCTGTGGAGTCCGTTATGACTAACTCATGTTATGAATTGGAAAGATACACTCCACAAGACGAAAGAATGAGTCAGATATGTTCTATCTTGGAGGTTGCTGAAGAGGAAGTTGCAAGAACAATGTGGACGGCTCAATATGAGCAGCTACCGCCAAAGACCAAGTTGGCTGTGCCGTCAAACCTGCAATTTCCAGAGTTGGAACTGAAAGAGCTCCCAAAAGAATTGAAATATGTATTCTTGGGAGAGGAGAAGACCTTTCCTGTGATAATTTCATCTGTTTTAAATCACGAACAGGAAGGCAAACTGATACAGTTGCTTAAGCAACACAGGAGTGCGTTAGGATGGACCGTTGCTGATTTAAGAGGAATTAGTCCATCCATATGCACCCACAGGATTTACCTTGAGGAAGATGCTAAACCTTGTCGTCAAATGCAAAGGCGTCTTAACCCAAACATGCAAGAGGTGGTGAAGAAGGAAGTTTTGAAGTTGCTGGATGTTGGGGTTATTTATCCAATTTCGGATAGTCCTTGGGTGAGTCCAACTCAAGTAGTGCCGAAGAAAGCTGGCATTACGGTGGTAGAAAATAAAGCAGGAGAATTGGTACCCACACGTGTAACCACGAGCTGGCGCATGTGTATTGACTATCGAAGGTTAAATGCGGTAACTCGGAAAGATCATTTTCCATTGCCCTTTATGGATCAAATGCTCGAAAGGGTAGCGGGTCACCAATTCTATTGTTTCCTGGATGGTTATAGTGGTTACAACCAAATTGAAATTGATCCTGCTGATCAAGAGAAAACCACTTTTACCTGCCCGTTTGGAACATTTGCATATCGCCGGATGCCATTTGGATTGTGCAACGCACCTACTACTTTTCAGCGGTGCATGCTGAGCATCTTCAGCGATATGGTGGAGAAGATTATGGAGGTTTTTATGGATGATTTCTCTGTATTTGGTAGCAGATTTGATGATTGCTTGAAAAACCTCCAGAAAGTCTTAAAAAGATGTGAGGAAAAGAATTTGGTCCTCAACTGGGAAAAATGTCACTTTATGGTGACAAAAGGGATTGTCTTGGGACATATCGTGTCTGCTGAGGGAATACAAGTAGACAAGGCGAAGATGGATATAATTTCCAATCTTCCTGTCCCCACTACAGTGAAAGAAATACGATCGTTTCTAGGTCACACCGGTTTCTACCGGAGGTTTATTAAGGATTTCAGTGCTGTATCTAGACCACTATGTCAACTCCTTGTTAAGGACCAACCATTTGAGTGGAACAGCAAATGTCAGGAATCCTTTGATAAACTCAAACATCACCTCACAACAGCTCTGATAATGCAATCTCCGGATTGGAGTCTTCCTTTTGAGCTGATGTGTGATGCGAGTGACACATCGATTGGAGTTGTTTTAGGGCAAAGGAAAGACAAGAAGCCTACTGTGATCTACTACGCTAGCAGAACCCTTGATGGAGCTCAACGTAATTATTCTACTACTGAAAAGGAGTTGCTAGCAATTGTATTTGCACTGGAGAAATTCAGGCAATATCTGATTGGCTCGCAGATCATTTGCTTCACTGATCATGCTGCATTGAAGTATCTGTTATCCAAGAAGGATACAAAACAGCGATTGATACGCTGGATTCTCCTGCTCCAAGAATTTGATTTGGTTATCAAAGATAAAAAGGGGGTGGAGAATGTTGTAACCGATCACCTCTCACGATTGACGTTTGAAGACAATTCTTCACAATCTATTCCGATCAATGAATCTTTCCCAGATGAGCAACTTCTTGCTGCAACTAGTCTGCCCTGGTATGCTGACATTGTCAATTACCTGGCAACAGGGGAGACCCCATCTCATTGGTCCACCCCTGACAGAAAGAGGTTTCTATCCATCGCCCGATGGTTTTACTTTGATGATCCGTACCTGTTTAAGTACTGTGCGGATCAAGTAATCAGGCGATGTGTCCCCGAGGAGGATATCTCTCAAATTCTAGCTTCTTGCCACTCAGAGGCCTGCGGTGGCCATTTCTCAGCCCAGAAAACTGCTCAAAAAGTGTTTAGTAGTGGTTTCTACTGGCCGACAGTTTTCAAAGACTGTTATACATTTTGTAGAGTATGTGCTAGATGCCAAATGTTAGGAAGCTTGTCAAAGAGAAATGAAATGCCGATGACCCCGATCATTACTATTGAAATCTTCGATTGCTGGGGCATCGATTTCATGGGACCATTCCCGCCATCATCTCATTACGAATATGTCCTTCTGGCAGTCGAATATGTGTCCAAATGGGTTGAGGCCATTCCGACAAGGAGAAATGATCACAGAACAGTGATCTCATTCTTAAAAGAGAATATTTTGTCAAGATTCGGAACACCGAAAGCCATGATTAGCGATCGTGGAACCCATTTCTGCAATAAGCCTTTTGCGGCATTGATGAAAAAATATGGGGTTAACCATAAGATTGCTCTTTCATATCACCCACAGTCAAATGGTCAGGCAGAGCTAGCCAATAGGGAGATCAAACATATTCTGGAGAAAACCGTTAACATCAATAGAAAGGATTGGTCGTCACGTTTAACTGATGCTCTATGGGCATATAGGACGGCGTACAAGACGAACCTTGGGATGTCTCCCTACAGACTGATATATGGAAAAGCTTGCCATTTGCCTGTGGAATTGGAGCATAAGGCATATTGGGCCACTAGACTGCTAAACTTTGATATCCACGAAAGTGGTACATTGAGGAAACTACAACTTAATGAATTGGAAGAGATAAGGAATGATGCATATGATCGTGCTCGAACTTATAAGTCAAAGTTGAAAGCTAAGCATGATCAATCGATTCTGAGAAAGAAGTTTGAACCGGGACAGAAAGTATTACTTTACGATTCAAAGCTTCATCTCTTTCCCGGGAAGCTGAGGTCGAGGTGGATAGGACCATTTGTTGTCAAGGAAGTGTTCCACACGGAGCAATAGAAATCGTTAATCCCAAGAATGGTAATGCTTTTAAAGTCAATGGACAACGGTTAAAACCATTTTTGGAAAGGTTCGAACCAGAATCAGAGACCATCCACCTGGATGATCCTGATTATTCTCCTTGAAATTTGAGAACCTTGTGTTGTTGTATAGTAGTTTTCTTCACCTTGTGTGCTTCTCTATTTTCTGTTTCCTTTTATTCTTATTCTGTCTTTTGATTGGCTGTAGGATGAATCCATTGCATTACCTACCACATTTGCTCTACCATGGGGTCCGTTCTCCAGGAACCCCAGAACAGAGGGAGCAAGAAAGGCCAATTTTTACTCCACTTTCCAGTTCACGCCCAGATTCCCCTATTGCGGTTGTTGCTCATTTAAACACCTGGGATTTGCTTTGCGCAGTTCGTGAAATTCTGGAAGACCTTCAAATCAATTCGGACGGGGAAGTTGTGGAGTACTCTGTGGATTATGCTGTAGGAGAAGACTTTTCTTCCCCTGAACCTGAGCAGAATTGATAATTCCTATGGCAGATGAATAAAGACAGAATTTTGTTTCTTGTTTTCTTTGTGTTTGTTTGTTTCCCGACCAAGATCTTGTACTCTTTGGGTGATAATAATCCATTTCGAACTTTGAATTGATGATGTTTGGAATATATTCTTCCAACTTGTGTGATTGATAGGTTTGATTCCTGTTTGAATGCTCAAAGTATTGTTTCTGTCGTAAAAATGCATTCTTAAACAGTTGGGGGTGATAACATACATTTTCTATGTCAATCGATTGAACATGATTGTCAATCGATTGAACATTTTCTGTGTCAATCGATTGAACGTTTAGGTCAATCGATTGAATTTTTTTTCAATCGATTGATATCGAACATCAATCGATTGATATTTTCCCCAGACGTAATGTCTATTCTTCTCCCTCTCTCTCATTTCATTTCAAAAATCGGTGAGAGAGAGAGGGAGGAGGCGATTTCCAGGGAGTGAGAAGGAGACCCCTCCCCATACTTTCATCTTCATCATCATCTCTCCACCTCCACCGTCACCTCGCCCACACCATCTCCACCGCCTCTGTCCTCGCGTGGACAAAAGAAAAGATAGAGGAGAGTGATTCGGGTCGCAAATCATCTTATCATCATCAATCTCATCATCAACAATCTGTGGGCACAGTTTTTTGCTGTGATTTCTGATTAAGGTAACTCACAATCCCACTACTCATTTTTCCTTTTCATTTGTGATGCTGAACGATAGAGGGAGCCCCTCTTGGTCTTAAGACTATTAATTAGTAATAGGGGGACGTGAGACCTTGTTGTGGGCAGCCCCCTATAATCGCTGATGTCAATCGATTGACATCAGGGCTCAATCGATTGGAATACTACTTCAATCGATTGACAACTTATGTCAATCGATTGACATAAACAGAGAAGCAGAATCCCTCTTTTCTCATTTTAACTCTCTGTTATGCTTTCATTTCAGCTCCCATGGCTCCAAAGCCCAAGGACAGTGGGCCCCACCCAGAAAAATCTACGTCTCTCGAGATCCCTGACCCACCGCTCGCTCACGGGTTCAGGAACGCCAAAGAGAACACATGGTACACCAAATACTTCCGAACGCGCACAATCATGGTGGAAAGGCAGTTCGAGAATTTGTGGAGCGATGATAAGACCCCATTCCATCTAACCCGCCTTAGAGCTTTTCCCGATTGGCTCCCAGTTCTTACAGCAAATAAGAAAGTATATGCTTCGTGGATTCGACCAGCATGTGCCAGTTTGGTTAAGGTGCCGAACGTCCCTTACACATATTTCTCGTGTGTATCAGGACGGGCAATTGAGTTCAGCCCAGCTACAGTCGCTCAGGCGCTTGGTATCCCAGAGGTTCCTGATCATATGTACCCTATTCATCCCGACCGTCCTTTTCCATCATATGATGTTGTGGCCACAGAGATCTCAGGCGGGAAGGTGAAGAAATACTCGGGGATCACAGTATTCGACGACCACGGCCTGACGACGGACTATCATCTTCTACATTTGACTCTCTGCAGCTGTATCCTCCCCACGACGTATAAGTTAGATTTCGCTGGGTGGTACGCGAGAGTTTTATATGCTATTGGGACCGGTCTACCTATTTGCCTCGCTCGGCTCTTCATCAATTTTTTAGTTGAGCCTACACGTCATCCTAGCAAGGTCCAGCACCTCAAAGGTGCATGGGTGATACATAGAGTGTGCGAGGAGGCAGGGTTGGTGATCCCAGCAGGAGAGTCGCTGCAGAAATCAAAAATTGGTGTTTTTGGTGAGTCTGCTGCTAGACGGTCAGCAGCGCAATTTAAAAAATTGTCTAAGGGGAAAGGGAAGATGGGAGAGAAGTAAGAAAAAGAAAAGGAAGAGGGGAGATACAACGTCAGAGTCAGAGGATGAGGACCCAGGGACGCCCGAGGCAGAGGGTCAGGATACGGTTGTAGTTGAGGAGGAGGAGGATGAGGACTCAGGGACGCTGCCCGCGGCTGAGGGTCAGTATGAGTTGAGGATGCGTGAGCCACCTACAGCATCCACACCACCTACAGCATCAACATCTACCCCTCCATCTCTCCAGACCATTTACAACTTCTTGGTAGAGGAACGAACCGCGAGACTACAGCTTCATGGGATGGTCAGAGAGCTCTCTGCAGAGCTGTGTTTGTTAGCTGCCCAGATGTCGTTAGATCATGATGCTGTTCAGGGGAGACTCGGGCAGTTAAGTGGTCAGATTGAGCAGATTTCGATGTTGCTTGGGATCGAGCAATCCTTGCGCTCATCTATGCCACCTCCTCCGACAGCTCCAGCTTCTACATCGGCTCAGTCTGAGGGAGTTATCTTGGAGACACCTATACCACCACCACCCCCGGCTACTGCTCCACCGCCAGCTATGAGTGACCCGGCGGCTATCACCCAGACTGGGACAGCTGTTGAGGGTGACAGTGAGGTGATTATTGATCCAGGTCATGACGATGCGCCTGTGCCATCTGGTGACCAGTCTGCTGAGCCTTAGGAGGGAGTGTTGGAGAGCGAGAGAGTTTAATTGTTGTTTCTTATCCTGTAATCTCGCTTATTTTATTTTGATTTGTAGACATTTTGGTGCTTTTGTGAATAGTTATTTTGGTGGGTTGGAAAGCTGGGTTGAATAGTTGGTTTTCGTTTATATCTGTACTTGGACTTCGTTGATTTTGGATATTTTTATTACAGATAGTTCTTTTTGTTCATGGATTATGCTTCTATTGTTGATACTTTCGATTATTATCCATATGCTCTTGATCTTGGTTGTTTGGGGAGTTTGTTTTATTCAAACAGGTGAATTCTCTGAATTATGCTTAAATGATTGAAACATGTGATATCTTCTTTTACTTGAAATATTTCCATTGGGGACAATGTCAATTTCAGTTGGGGGTAGGAAGTAGATATCCAACACCTAGATATCCAACACCTGTGTTTTCTTGAATTTATTCGCACACCTGTTTTAATACTAGAACTTCCTTGTTGTTCTTCTTTAAAAAAAAAAAAAAAAAAACTGTTGTTAAATTTCTAACTATCAAAACCTTGTTTCTCCTAGCTAAATTATTGTGCAATGATACATTCATGTTTTCCTTGTTATATTATGGATTTCGATTACATGTTACTTAGTCACTAATCTGGTTTTACGTGCATAGCACGAATATATCCTGAAAACATTTTGCACGAGTTGACAATCACGAAAGAATCTTTGAATGAGAATGAAATACGATTGTCATGATTAATGGATTAATAGTGAAACTTTTAACCCTAGTGAGTTTTGAGCCATTCTTTTATTCTGAGGGTTAATCACAAACTCGTGTAATTTTTGAAATACACTTTTATCTCGTTGAGAGTCTCATTCTTGTTTCATTTGGCTGATGCATCAGAAGAACGTGCAGGATCTACTATTTTGAAAACTCAGGAAATATTTGAGATAAGTTAGTATGTTTAGAAGATGATTTAGGCCATCGTTTTCTCGCCTCATTACCATGAGAAAGTCTAAATCCCCACCTACCTATCACAAATCAATGCTTCTACTTTCAATTACATATTTTTAGTCAAGCATGTGACGGTTTTGTGAGAATTATTAAAGGAGGAAGAGAAGATCTAAAAAAAAAAAAAATAATAATAATAATAATAATAATAATAATAATAATATCAGTAAAAAAGAAGAAATGAAAGAAAATTGGAGGTCTGATAAATAAAATTGGCGAAGTGAAGTGATATTATATGTCACATGCTTGAACCCATTTCACCTTTCACCATCTTTAACCTTTCTTCATATTTCTGTCACAAGTCCTAAGGATTCTAGATTATATTAATAAATCTCGGGTATGAAATGAGTTTTCCACAGTAGATCGCTCCTGAAGTAATTGGCATTCCATCCATGAGACTCATTCACCTAAAAAATAAGCGTTCTTCAGTGTCTAGTATGTAAGCATGTTTGATTGCCTCTACATTTACTCATTTGAGCTTCATACTATGAGTGCATAAGCTTTACGCCAGTTTCAGAGTGATTTTTATTTTGAGCGTAAACCGTGTGAGAATTGAGTTGAAACTATGAAGTCTTAAGCATGTCAATCTAAATAATTCTAAGAAAAAGATTTCAATCGTAGTTGTTAACTCTCCACACACACACAAGGATATATAAAGGTTATGGATGTAGTTTGACTTGAATAATTATTTTGTAACATGTTGTTTACTCCCATAGCATGATAAAGGAATTCATGTCCTTGTTAAGCAGAATTTTTAGCATAAAAGAGAAACTAAAGTTCTTTGATGGGTTTAGACAATTTGACATTTGAATTTTGTGGGTAAATTCTCTGAAAACCCTCACGAGACACAACTCGTCCATTAGGGTTAACCTAAGGGTTCAAAGGCTTGTTGCAAACGCTAAATGCAACCGCGATTCCTGCGACAGTGAGTTAGGATTTCTTTTTGTTTGAGTTCAATAAACTGTAACGTCAATAGTCGGTCGTCTTAGTCTGTGTTAATTCCGCTTCATTGCTAGAGACTAGCAAAGCGTTAGTTGGGGGTCGTGATGAGACTGATATTAGCTTAATATTAGCTCGATAAGGAGTAAAAACTGACAAGATTTAACCCCATTTTCCTAGTGCTACCTGCACTTGTGTTTTAATTCGTTTCTTTACACAATGATGTATTTTTCGTGGTATGTGGTTGTGTTTAGCTCTTTGAATGCAGGTTCTGAAGTTAAAATGAATGACAAGTTGAAAGGAATAACTCAAGAAACAAATTGTTGAAATCCTGATACCAATCGATTGACTAGTATATCAATCGATTGACATGTTTTCCTTACCAATCGATTGAACTCTTTATCAATCGATTGAATTATTTTTCAATCGATTGAACCCTTTGTCAATCGATTGACTTAAACTGGAAACAGTCTGTGATTAATGGAGCAAGATTTTAGCAATCAGGCGACGACCAGCCGTTATGGAGTGAACCTGGACGCACTAAGCTCGTGGACTTAACACTATATATAGAGGGGAGTGAAGAGGGTCAAGGGTTGGCTCACTTTGTATTGTTTTTGTAGGGATTTCTCCAATTATTATTATTTTTTTGGATCGAACTCCAGTGAAAAGTTAACATTCTACATTCAATCTCAAGTTCAGGTTTTCTTCTCTTGATTCTAGTTGCTTAGGATTTGTCTGTTTGTGACTTATATTATAGTTTTAGTTGATTTCAACATTTTTAATTAAAAATTTCAATCCATGGCAATGTTTGATCTTGTTTTTCAGTGTATTTATATTTATTCAGTTCTAAACATGGTTGAGTAGATTCCTGGTTGGGAATAATGTGAAGAAACATTGTTCCCAGCCCTCTGCCATGATTCTGTGAAAGAGTCAGTGTCAATCGATTGAATACAGAATTCAATCGATTGACATCGATTCCAAGTCAATCGATTGATATACTAGTCAATCGATTGAAAGTCATTTCTTATCAATCGATTGACATTATGGCAATCGATTGGTATGTTTATGACTTGGGTTTACTCCTTTTTGTATTCCAGTAACTTTTGTTTCAGAAACAAAGTCCAAATTGATCTTCCTAGTTCAAATTGCAATCTGATTTTGAAACAAGAGCTCTTTTGAATAATTAACTCAATGAACACTCATAACAAACACTTCGAATATTCCATACTCAATTTGTTAGTTATTGTTCATAGTTTTAATTAACTACTTATTTCAGTTCTTCATAAATAAGTGAGGTAAACGAACCACTAAATATGCAAGATTCACATACTTAGTGTCTAGAATGCTTAACTTAATCATTTTGAAATAAGGAATACTCTAAGGATAAAACCCCAGCTGTTCATTCTTGTTAAATCATGGTAGTGGCTGGCACTTTGTGGACTCACATGTTCCCAACTCTTTTTCATATTTGATTTTACAGTTTTTAATCCTATCTAGTTAAGTCTTTGTTTCACTATAAATTGTTTCTTTTATTTTTCTTTTTTAGGACTGTTAGAACCCCCTTCTACAAGAAATCATCTTTTATTTCATTTTAGGATTCAATCTAGATTCTTCCGCCTTTACAATCCGTCCTTTGGGATTCGACCCGGTCTTACCGGTTTTAACGCGACGCGACCGTCTACACTTGGACGTACTCTTCGGAGAACACATTTCAAGTCGTGTCACTCAGCGACCGAATCAAGAGTAGAAGACATTCCGATAGTGCGAGAATATCCAAATGTATTTCCTGATGATTTGCCAGATGTTCTAATTGAGAGAGAGAGGTTGAGTTCACTATTGAGATAATACCAGACTCAAGACCCGTATCAATGGCACCGTATAGAATGGCACCCATAAAATTGAAAAAGCTGAAAATCCAACTACAAGAACTACTTGACAAGGATTTTATTCGACTAAGTATTTCACTGTAGGGAGCTCCAGTGTTGTTTGTAAAGAAGAAAGATGGTTCGATGCGTATGTGTGTTGACTACTGAGAGTTGAACAAGTTGACAATTAAGAACAAGTATCCATTACCTAGAATTGATGACCTACTCGATCAACTTCGTGGGGCGCAAGTATTTTCAAAGATAGACTTGAGATCGGGTTACCGTCAGTTAAATGTAAAGGCTGAAGACGTTGAGAAAACTGCTTTCAGGACGCGTTACGGACATTACAAGTTCCTAGTCATGCCATTTGGGGTAACGAATGCACCAGCTGCGTTCATGGATGTTATGAACCGAGCCTTCAAGTACTATTTGGATGATTTTGTGATAGTGTTCATCGATGATATTCTTGTTTACTCGCCGAGTGAGATAGAGCACGAGAATCATTTGAGATTAATACTTCAGAGATTGTGGGAGAAGCAATTGTTTGGAAAATTCAAGAAATGTGAAGTTTGGTCATCTAACATTACTTTTCTTGGTCACGTGATTGACAAGAATGTAGTTTCAGTTGATCCTCACAAAGTGGAAGTAGTATCAAATTGGCAAAGACCGACATCTGTATCTGAAATTCAAAGTTTCTTGGGATTAGCAGGGTACTACTGCCGTTTCATTGAGAATTTTTTGAGAATTTCGCTACCTATGACAAAGTTGATGAGGAAGGGCATTACGTTTGAATGGAGTTCGGAATGTGAAGATAGTTTTCAAGAGTTGAAGTCACGGTTGACGAGCGCACCTATATTGACGATACTATCCGGAATCGAAGGATTTGTAATCTATAGTGACGTTTCGCATCAAGATTTGGGATGTGTGCTTGTGCAAGGTGACAAAGTGATTGCTTACGCTTCTAGACAGTTGAAGACACATGAGGTTAATTATTCGACTCACGATTTGGAATTGGCCGCGGTAATCTATGCTTTGAAGATTTGGAGACACTACTTGTACGAGGAGAAATGTGAGATCTTCACGGACTATAAGAGTTTGAAGTACATTTTTACCCAACGGGACTTGAACATGAGACAGAGAAGATGGTTGGAATTGATGAAGGATTACCTTTCGATTGAATATCACCTAGGGAAGGCTAATGTAGTAGCCGACGCCTTAAGCCAGAAGACGACGAGGAACTTAGCTGACGAGCTAACTCAGCAAAAGGAATTGGTAAAAGAGATGGAACGATTGGACTTAGATGTAATTCCAGAGATGAGTGGTGGCTTGATGATGGCAATCATAGCTCACCCAGTCATTATTAATGAAATCAAGGTGGAACAATTCCACGATCTTTACTTGTGCAAGATGAGAGACGAGATATCGTTAGGAAAGCGACATGGATTCATTTTAGCACAAGGAGTGTTAATGCTTGGAAAGCGATTGTGTGTTCCAAATATAAGAGACTTGAAAGAGCGACTTTTGGAGGAAGCTCACAGCACAAAATATTCAGTTCATCCAGGAAGTAACAAGATGTACCGAACTTGCGAGAGAACTTTTGGTGGAGAGGCATAAAACAAGAAGTTGCTAAATATGTTTCAGAGTGTTCAGCATGTCAACAAGTTAAGGGTGAAAGACAAGTACCTGCGGGGTTACTACAGCCGTTACCTGTGTCAGAGTGGAAGTGGGATGAGATCACAATGGATTTTGTATCCGGATTTCCGCGATTGCCTAATGAGAATGACAAGATTTGGCTTATAGTTGATCATTTTCTACCAATCAATACTACTAAGCCGTCCAAGTTAGCAGAGTTGTATGTGAAAGAGATTGTAAGATTACACGGGGTTCCAGCAGTGATTATATCAGATCATGATAATAGTTTTACGTTGAGGTTTTGGGGAAGTTTGCAAAAGGCCATGGGAACAAAATTGAGTTTCAATACTGCTTTTCATCCTCAGACCGACGGACAGTCGGAGCGCATGATTCTGACACTAGAGGATATGCTTCGATTGTGTGTTCTAGACTTTGGAAGTGATTGGGAGAAACACTTGCCTTTAATCGAGTTTGCCTATAATAACGGATTTTAGTCCAGTATTGGGATGGCACCTTATGAAGCATTGTATGGATGTAAGTATCGATCACGGTTTGTTGGACCGAAGTTGGGTTTGTTGGACCGAAGTTGGGGAAAGAAGATTGATAGGACTTGAGATAATACAGTTGACTACTGAGTCGTTATAAGAGCTATGTGGACTCTAAGCGACGACCAATGACATTCAAAGTGGGAGATTTTGTGTACTTGCGAGTATCGCCTTTGAAAGGCATAGTCCGATTTAGAAAGCGAGGGAAGCTTAACCCGAGATTCATAGGACCGTTTGAGATTCTAGAAAGGGTAGGACCAGTGTCTTACCGATTGGCTTTATCATCTGATTTAGCATTTGTGCATAACGTGTTTCACGTGTCTATGTTGAGACAGTGTATGTCTGATACGAGCAAAATCATAGTACCTGAACCATTGCAAATCCAAGAGGACTTGACCTATGTAGACCATCAAGTAGAAATCTTGGATCGGAAGGAGCAAGTGTTGAGAACGAAGATGATTCCGATGGTGAAGGTGTTATGGCATAGTCATACAGTTGAGGAGGCTAGATGGGAACGAGAGGAAGAAATGAGGAATGAGTATCCGCACCTGTTCGACTCATGAGGTATAAGTTTGGGGACAAACTTCCTTTTTAGAGGGGAGAGTTGTCACGCCCGTCCCAGAAAATCACTATTTTTGAATGCATGTTTAAATTTGGTAAATTATCAATGTTATTTGATAATTGAGAATGAGGTTGACTGGAGGTCAATGGTGAGGTGTCAATCGAAGACACGGTAATGGTAAATCATACGACATTAACATGATAAATGACATTTATATGGTTTAAATGTTATTTGAAGTTTATGATATTTCATGAATAGTAAATTATACCTGCGTAGTATAATTTTGGTAGTTCTGATCCTATTTTATATCATTCTAAGAACTGTAGTGAGAACGTGAGCGTTACGTTAAATCAAAAGGTAGGTGATGTAGAGATTCCACATAATTTAGTTTCCGGACGTCTATTTTGGACCCAAACGGAACTTAGTCAAAAACTTTTATAAATTTTAGTTTTCACTCATGAAATTATAAAATGGACATGTACGACATTTTAGGACTTAATTAGAAGTTTCGAGAACTCATGGGGAGTTAAGTGTAATTCCCGAGAGCCATACTTATAAATAGTAGTGGATGAGATTTCATTATTATCCAAACTTCTAAAATATCTAGAGAGAGGAGAGAGAAATGAGATTTGATCCTACGACCTTTCCGACTACAAACAACGACCGTTCGTCCGTCAGTTTTCGGCCAAATTTCATATTTGGACTCCTCTAGGTAAGAGCTTCATTTTGATACCTCTTAGGCCTCGTTTGGCAAAAATTTTCCAAAAAGTTAATTTTAATAATTTGGGAAGAACATGTCTACACTTGTAGGAATCGCTTAGGATCGGAGATCCGACGATTATTTGGTCTTCTACTACTTCTCCTAAAGTTTGAGAGGTATAGCTCGAGGTATGAATTCTGAACCTATGTAATATAGGGAATTTTGGATGTTTTAGATATTTTGTATGAATTGTGATCCGGGCAAACTTATGTATTAAATTAGACCCGTTAAATTTTAGCGAGTACGTATAGAAAAGCACGGTGACATGATTATGTGAGTATGCTAAATGTCTATGTGGGTTAAAGGGGAGTTTGATATAATTTCATGCCGGTGCACGCCTCTCAATGTTTGAGAGTTTATAGTAGTGACGACTACTTGCTTGGTGTGGGAAGTGGCCAACCAGAGCAGATGGATGCAATGGTTGAGTGATCCTTGGCTAACCATTGGCATCGCGGTTTAAGATTTAAGACTTGCCGTGTAATACCCGCAAAATTTCACGTAATTAAACCTGTCCCCGTATTTTCATCCGTATATGATCAGCACTGAAATTTCGAAATCCCGGAGACCCGAACTTATACGTATGCGTATTTAATTAGAAATTTCTCGGACTGTAAATACGAACCCGGATTGACTTGCACGTAAATCTGTAAAATCTGTATTAATTAGACTGCGTGGCACGTAAATTCTAGCGACGGCTCAACCATGCCTAAAATGGAAAGATGGAATCCTACCCTATATGGTATTGTACTTACCAAGCCTACCCATTACCCTATGGTTAATACCACTATCCAAACAAACCCCCCCTCTACCCGCCGGACTTACCCTCCCACTCCAAAATGCCGGCCACATTTTTCCTTCCCCAAGACACCATCCAAATCAAATGTCTTCTCCATCTCTGCTCAAATAGATTTCTAGAATTTATGTATCTATATGTAAAAATGAGTATACATATATGGGTGTGTAAGTATATATAAACCATAAAGAGAGTAACCGAGAGGGACAGATTACTGAGAGTTGAGGAAGAGAACACAACACTCCCACACATTACTCTCTGCCTCACCATACACACTCACACACGCCGGGCCAAGGTGGAAGAAGAGTGGAGAGCTAGAGAGAGAGCCCGCCGGAGTCAGATAGAGAGAAAGAAACCGAGACAGGTAACTACACCCCCTGCTTACTCCTACATCCTCACACCCCCTCACACATACACACACGAGTCCCCTGAACGAACCAAACAGAGCCTAAGGCTCTTAACAGACCCTGATAGCCATTAAAGAACCCTCACCGGAGCACCATGTGACAAACTGACCAAACCCCATTTTTAGGGTACCAAACAGACCCTTATGAACCCCATTAGACCCCCTTAGGCCAGTTTTTGAAAAGAACGAGGTTTGGTGAGCCATGCATAGCATTATTCTTTTAAAACCTAAAAAGAATAATCCATTGGTAGGAACCCTAAATGAATGGAACGTTGGTCCAGCTTATAGTATGTGATAGAGGGTCCCAAACCGTACCTATTGGCGTTGGAATCATCAATTTTCATGGAAAAATGAGGGAGATGTAAGGTTTTGAAGTTTTCCGGCCAAAATGGGCTCGCCGGCGGCGGTGATGGCTCACCGGAGAAGACGCGACCCGTTTAGGGTTCGGGTTATATCGTTAACCCATTTGGGTCGGGTCGGGTTGAGTCGAATAAGGTTGGGTTAGTTTGTATGTATAAATGGTTAGTGGGTTCGGGTTATAATAATGAAATGTGTAGCGGGTCGGATCTTTTAAGTTTGATCAGTTATAGTGTGTTAATGGGTGACCCGTGGGTACGGGTTCGGATCTGGGTTGGCCCGCGGGTTTTACTGTTAATTATAATTTATTGTTTTATGATACTAATTATTCTGTTAACCTTAATTAAGGTTTTATTAATCTGTTTTATATTACTAATTATTCTGCTAATCCTAATTAGTGTTATAATAATATGTTTTAGTAATTATTAGTATTTACTAATTGAGATTAGTATATAAATATTTTATTAATGATATATTATGTATAAATAAATGATTTTAATTAATTATAAATGGAATATAAAAAGGGTTTAAATAGTTCTAAATTCTTTAAAAATAGTTTTAAAATACTATAATTTATATTTTAACTAGGGTATTGCCTGTGGCTAAAGCCACTACCAAATTCTAATCTTGTGTGAGTTCGATCAAGAACTAAATCCCCGGATATCGACTTAAACAATTCCATATGTATTTGTGTAAGACACTCGTACTTATAGATATGTACATGCATGTAGAACTTTTTTGATATTGAACAAACTTGCAGAAATAACATAAATCAAACTGCTACCACATATATGTAGTACTGAAATAACATAAATCAAACTTCTACCAAGTCACCCAAGAGTAGTTTTCAAACATACATCAAGAAGTGAAGTGCAAACCAACATTGCATAAAGAATTGATGTGCAAAATTTGAGATCAAGATTGAGAAATCATAGAAGAAGTACCCTAAAACGTGTAAAGTGGAAAATTCTTGACAATATATCCTTCTCATGAGATGAAAAATCATTGGGAATCTAAGGATCTTTTATAATCCTCAAAATTCAAAAAAGAAAGCTAAGGATATTTTATAATCACCTTTTCAAAAGTGAAGCTGTGGATATCAGGAAAAAAAAAAATCAGAATTACCATCTTGTATAAGCCTTATTGCCTAACCACCTGATCAACAAAAAAAAAACAATAGCCTTAAATCCTAAAGGATTCAAATATGGATCTGCAGCTGTTCTATGAATACAAACTTTCAAGTACTCAAATAGTACATGGTCGATGAAAATGGGAGAAGTTGTAATCATAATCCATACAATAACATGGTTGAAATGGCAATTCAAATTACCAAGCTCTATTATTAGTTGGCAACAATAAAAACCATGGCAATAACAGTACATGTTCAAAGGATCTACAGAATCTCAATTACATGGTGAAAACACATTTATCTAGTAGTTCTACTGTTCTACAACCACTGTTCAAAATATCTTACCTTTTCCCTCTATAAATTTGGCTACTTTGCAGCTCTATATCATCGATCACTAAAATGTTTCTCCTTTTCTTCTTTCGCAATACAAAGTTCCTTCAGCACCTTGTCACCTACAATCAGAATCCAAACATATGATGTAACCACTAATAAAACATAAGTGCTACAAATAGAAATATCTATTTTTTGCTAACAAAAGAGTGATAGAGGTATGTGTGCTACTGTTTTAAATCAAATGCCTTCAGTTTAGTCCTTTTAATAGCTCCCTGTGAAGACTCTAATCTCAAAGATAAGACTTAAAAGCTACTAATCCTGTAGCAAGTTTGGCTTTGAAAGTTGCTCTATCTTTCTCAGCTATGGATTCAGTCAAATAAAAAAGAAAAGAACCATATCCAAAATATCAAAATCAGCAATTCAGTGATATAAAAAGAAACAAAATTCCCTTACATGTTTTTTGATTTTCAACTATTCTTGAGAAGCATTTAGTTCATGATATAATCATAACAATCATAAGATTCCAAGGAATATTCAAAACTTGGGAAGCTCAAAATTAATGCCTTAAATGAAGACCGATTATAAAACAGCTCACTTTTTGAGAGAGAAAAAAAGTATAGGGCAACTATTATGAACGTAAGATGACTACAATCGCATCATAAGACTTGCATCCACAACTTCAATGATCGTGAAACACAAGGCATTAATGAGCAAAAAAAGGGCTTGCCTAAAGAAATAAATATGAAAATTCAGCTAAAATGCACAAACCCAACAAAGAGAGAGATTGTCATTTTAGATTTAACTCTTGAGATTTCAACATAAAAATATTAGGAATATAAATTCAGGAATGGGATCGAAAATTACCTTAAAGCCTTACGCCATGGAGCACCTCAGGACTTGTACATGAAAAGAGACAAACGATAGCTTTTAGGAAAACTAAAAAAATAAAAAGAAATAAACAACCATCGATATTAAAAGGAAGACATGCATTGTTTTCAATGTTTGATGCCAAATCTGGTGGCCAAAGTTGCTGATGAACTTTGTGCTTGACTGAACATAGCCACCGAAAAAATTAGAAAAGAAAAATGCTTGGTACAATGGTGTAATTTCAAAGTCAGTAGTCAAATGCTTGGATACACCATGTTCATTTTCTATAACCCAAATTGGCCACAAATTCTTTTGCTATACGAAAAACACAATGTTTTTCAAAATAGCCATATTTCTTACTCTGCCTCATAATCCATATTTCTTACGTGGATTTTATACAACTACATGATCTGCTCCGGTTATAACCGGGCCTAAGGGCACTACCAAAGTTGATCAAAAAGAAAAACGAAAAAGGGAGAAGAAGATGATCCACTAAAATTCCGAAACACCACAATAGAACATTGAAATTTATGTTTTCTTTTCGTCTAAAATATTTTATCAGCAACCAAACACAGCAAGAGTCAATTGAACATGAGGCCGATTCTTATTCCTATTTAGGGGCTGATTGTGACTGATTTAGGGCCCGATTGAGCACTTTTTAGAGGCTGTGTGTGTGTGTGTGTATGTGTGTGTGTGTGTGTGTGTGTGTGCAATCAAATCCAGCACATTTGCTACATGAACACTACAATAGTAAATGTAAAAGTTCTTTCACACACACACACTGATATAGAAGACCATGTGAAAGAGAAAAAGAAAGTAGAAAACATAGAAGATATTTCATTTTTCACCTTTGTCCACATTGGCATTATAGAACATGCGAAAAAAGCCAAATCAAAGGCGTTAAATAACTGAGACCGAGGTTGAGTACAATAAATACCCAAGGCTACAAAAAAAAAAAAAAAAAAAAAACAACAGCAACAAACCCATAACTCAAAAATCAATAGATGAACAAAAAAAAATAAAGAAAAAGAAAAGAGGGTATGTGCGTGTCTCTGTGTGTGCAAAGAGGGATAGAGAGAGACCCAAATGTAGAAAGGAATTGTAGATTCTAACCATTGGGAGATTTCTTTTGTTTTCCATATTTCCACGTAGTCATATACACTACTAAAATCAAACAAACGAAGAGAAGGGGAAACTCATCATTTCATTATTTTGCATATAACCTTATTGGAGTGAAGAACACGTTCTAAAATATATTTCACAATAAGTAAAGATGGGTGGACAACCCACAACAATTACTTTTGGAGGATGAATGACATTGAAAGTGAAAAACATTAATTTATTTCACTGTAAAAAAGTTGCAACTTGCAACTCATTGGTATTTTATTTAATTTTCTTTAAGTCATGTGAAATTTTGCACTTTAAGATCATGAATGATGCTTTGTTAGGCTGGAATTCAATAAGTTCATTAGTATTATCAATAAGTTTATAACAAAATTTATTTTTTTCTTCGGGTAGTGCCCACAAGCAAGGGCAATACCTCGTCATACTAAACTAATGAAAAGAATTATTGTGTCCCAATTGCTACTGTCAACACAATAGCCCAATCTCATCTCATCAAATCCCCTACGCCAAAGCCAATGGATATAAGTATACTGGAAACTAAAGCATTTGCCTTTGGTCAAAGAAAGCTGAAGAAAAATTACAAAATTAAAGAAAGCTAAAAAAAATGAAAATGGGTCACTTCCATCTAATTCAAAAATTAAGCCTCAAAATGCAATATACTAAATGGAAAGGGTTGGTCCCCACTAAACAAAGTGACAGTTGTAAACCAAAAAAACCCTGTGAATGAAGGACCAATCAAAACCCAACTGCAGTGAGCAAGGAGCTCGATTGATCAGCAGATTTGCAGACATTAAGGAAAAAACATTGAAATTGAAAACCCCAAAACCATTAGAGAGAGAGAGAGAGAGAGAGAGAGAGAAGCCCCAATAATCAAGATTCCAAGATCCATAAATGAAATCGAAATGTCAAGTAGAAACCCAGAAACGTACCCGATTTAATAGAAGCGAACTTGCGGACTCACGTTTGTGCCCTTAACACAATTGTGTGTATAAATCTGCATAAATTTGAGTGAAGAGCAAATTAAACAAAGAGAGAAAAAAAAATATGAGAGAGAGAGAGAGGGTCTGTGAGCGTAAAGAGAGAGACAAAAATAGAGAGCTTGGAAAAGTAGAGAGAACCTGTTTGGCAGCGACGAAACCACGAGGACCTAACAAAAATTACAAATTCACAGCTCTTACCTCTGAAGAAATGAAAAATTACAGAAACACAAAAAATTAAAAAAAATGCAGATCTACAAAACCAAGCCAACACAGATTTACATGTCAAAAAGCACAGAATGAAAGACTCCAAACACATAACATAGATACATCAAAATAAAACTGATGTTCTAACAAACAAAAAAAAACTCCAAATAATCGAAGGAAAAAAAAAATCAATATTTGGACATGAAAAAAAATGAAATCAAACCCTAAATAAAGTAGATTGCACACACAGATCTAAGAAACCGAAGCACTACAGGAAGAGAGAGTGTGTGAACATGATTATGTGTGTGTGTGTGTGTGTGTGTGTGTGTAGATCTATGGGAATACAGAGAGTGTGTATAATTATGTGAGACAAAATATCTGCGTGTGGGTGTGTATGTGTGTGTAAGAGAGAGAGAGAAAGAGAGAGAGAGAGAGAGAGAGAGAGAGAGAGAGAGAGAGATCCATGTGTGTGTGTGTGTGTGTGTGTGAAAGAGACTACCAAGAGAGAGGGAGGCACTGGGCTGAGGTTGATCTGCTGGTGGCGAACGTGGGGTGGAGTGTGAGATGCAGCCTGCAGGAGTTTAGAGAGAGAGAGAAAGAGACGGGAGTGGAAGGGGTTTACATGAGAGTGGTAGAGAATTTTTTTTTTTTGGGGGGGGGGGGGGGGGGAGGGGGGATTTTGAGAAATTTTGAAATCACTTTCAATCTTGGCTGTCGGCCTTAAGCCAAGAGTCAATCCCAGCCATCCAATCCTTTATCACTCACATATACCGGTCAAATCAAGACCTTCCTTGGTTATTATATAGATATTCTGAAATGTTATTTTATAATAATGTCTCATATTTTGTTAATATATTGTATACATCATGTATTAGTCTCATTATTTATTTAATGTAAATAAATGATAAAAATTGAATTTAAATAAAAATAATTAGGTAATAAATACCTAATGACCATTTTGAAATGGAGGAAAATTATATCAAAGTTTCTTAAGGCCTAATGCCTCTATTTTATAAAATATTATCTATAAAACCCAACTTTAGTATTTTTAATAATTATTAATTACTTATAAAGTACCCGTTCGGTTATATTTTAATTATTTAAAATACCAAACGAACTCCGAAAATTATGAGAAAAATACTACTAGCTTAATTTAAGGTCTAGTATTTAATAAAAATATTTATAAGGGTCATATGTTTCTCTAAACTATATCTTATAATTATGGGACCCCGCGGTCTATTATTAGACATTTTAAACTTCAAAAATTCGTAATAAATAAACCGTAGCTCAGAAAAATACACGGTCAGTTCCCCGAGTCTTAGAATAATGTCTAGAATATCCCCTTAAAGTTTGGTGACCTTTCGACACGGTAAAAAATACAACTTATCTTTAGGGCCCAAACTGGTATAGAAAACCCAGTCTTTTTCGCGACGGACTCCGATTTGAGTCTAGTCAATGGCGTTGGACTCAGAATGATGCCTAGATCATCATGTTGAGGTTTAGGAATCCATCCAGCACAATTACCATTATGCCCCTGATTTTAGTAAGGTTATTTATCAATGTTCTATGTAATTTTATACCTTGTAGGAACCGCTACGCTTACTGTTACACACCCACATCGAGGTGAGTCGTCCTAACTCACTTGGTATATTATAGAATTATTTTTTGATCATGTATATATGCCCAGTACGCCCTGTGTGGACGATACTGATGAGTATTAGTTTTGAGAACGTTGAGATTGTTTCTTATATAATGAACGCATGTTAGTTAACTATACTCCATACTTAGTTAATAATCGCTGATATTCTTGTTTATCGTGATTTCTTTTTCTATAGTCACATGAACATTCATATGAATATGGTCGAGTCTTGATGTCAACATTGACGTCTGCATGGTTAGTCACGGGGACTAACCCAGTCATATCAATATATACATTGAATGGACCGCGGTGGTCCGAGTGGTACAGTCAAGTAAATGGGAACAACAATGAAACCGCTATAGGGCCCTGCTAGGCGATGATAGCTAGAGTTTCCATTGAAATCATTGTAGTCATGCATGAATTGATGGTTGATACGCTATAGGGCCTTGCTAGGAGACGATAGCAAAGTATCCATCAGAATACAATAGTTACCTTTCAAATGCTATAGGGCCCTGCTAGGCGATGATAGCACTGTAACTATTCTATTTTCCCGGCAAGGTCACGAGGACCTTGTGGATACCGGGCCTCCACCACTTATTTGTTTTGTTTGAAATTTGATTTGGATCAAAGAAAGAAAATGGTCTGTCGAAAACAGATACAGAGTCGCCACTTGGTCTTTAAGGAACCAAGAAACCTAATTTTGACTCACCCAAATGGATAAAGGGTACCGGCCCTTCATAACCAAAGAACTTGGTTCGGGGTTTTGGTACGAGAGAGGAAGGAGCCTTTGTCGCGACTAAAACACCCTCAACTCGCCCCGTCTTTCGACGGGCCTCAATTAGCATCCAAATAATCATCCTATACTACGTATGGTTTGACAATTAATACTATAATAGTATATTACATCACATAAGAAACTTGAAATGGAAGATCTAAAGATAAGATATCATTCATAAGATCTAAGTCAAATATCATACAATGTAAAGTGAAAGATCACACAAATAAACCTAGAAAAAATCGTCTAATCATGTATCAAGTAATTAAGTTTCCTTAATCTAAAGGGGATATGAATTGTTCTTGAAACAAATAAATAAAGAAATCAAAATATGCTTAGCAAGCTAGCATGATGCATGTTATTCTTTGAGAAAAGAAGATCTCTCAATCCCCGGGACGGATGAGAAAGGATGATTAGATCGAGAGGAGCATGAACGTGTGATCATGATCATTCCTTATAATCTTCTTAGATTGGGAGTTACAAAAACCCCAAATCTTTGCATGAATGCAATGTATGTATCTAGAATGTGCTAAGGTTGTAGTGTGCTTTGTGTTCATGGATTCCTAGAATGACTTAGAAGTCTAAAATGTGTATGAATGGATGGATGAAATCAACATGGGATATGTACAAATGTAGTATGAACTACTTCCTAAGATATGAACTAATTTGGAAGGCATATAAGCATCAAATCAAAGAATGAAAGTTAAAATGTGCTTGCTGTGAATAGTGGACAGAACAGTAACTAGATCTTTGGAAAATTGAAAAGAGGGGTTAGGAATGTTTTCAATGCATGATTTTTTATGGCGATGTTCCTTATTGTGTCTAGAATACAACCCAAAAATCCAATCTTTAATAACTATCACATATTGAGAGAAATCATATAAACAACAGAGGTCACTCAGAAACAGAGTCCGTACTGTCGACTGAAATGTTAGAAAATCTTAGAAAATGAAAACGAATGATCTAGAGGCCCATTTTTTACAGAACGTTTCCTAAGACATTGAAGTTTAAGGAAAAAATAAGTTAGGACCACCCCTTTTGGAAAAGGTTTCTGAAAAAGAGGTTGGAAGTGGACCTAGCTGCTGTGACAGCAAAAACAGAATGTCTGGAAGGAATGTTGGGATCCAAATGGACCATTTCCAAGTACTTCCAAGTCAAACCAAAAATCATGGGTGTTCTCTAATGAGTTAGGAAGACTTTCCAAGTGGCCTTGCATCTATACATTGAGTATAGAGCTCTAGAAAAATCTTTGAACCCAGATCACTCACTGTTTTGACTCACTATTTTGAAGATTTTGGAAAAACTAGAGTTTTCTCTCTTGAGATTATCATAAAGGGTTTTAAGAGGGGTTTTAAAATAGAGGTTTTGAAAGTATATTTTCAACACTCAATGAAGATTATAGCCACTTAGAATGCCAACATCAAGCTCATCATCAAGAACCTCCAAGGTTGTTAGAGAGATTGATTTTTATTTGAACATAACTTCAATACACTTCAAGAATACCTTGGAGGTATTGAAGTTATGATCATCATCTATCAAACATGTTTTTGAGGTCAAGAGCTACTACCCATAAGGATTCACTCACCCCAAACTTCATGTCATCATTTAGATGATGATGAACTAGTAAGTAAATAAAGAAAATAAAAAAGAAATGAGGTAAGAAGAGATAAACAATGAATAAACAAGCAAGTAGATAATGATCAATAGATGATATTCATGAAGTATTGAACTTGTAGATTGGTGTTTCACTCATATGTAATGACATTGGACATGGAAGAAGCTTCCACTCTCTTAAATGCTCACTAAAATGGTGGTTGGGTGTATTGAATGTTGAAGTAAATGGAAGTAATGAAGTAAAAACAAAGTGTAGAACTCACTTTTGTTTTGAAAATCAAAGAAGGAAGCTTCTTTTCTCTCTATTCTAACCTTATCTCTACAACTTTCTCTCCCAAACTTTTCCTAAACTTTCATTTCACACCTCCAAAATGAAGAGCAACGGGGGGTTTAAATAGGCCAACTTGGGGTGCTTTTGGGGTTTTAGAAGTACTCACATTGGCTCCAAATATCTGAAATCATAAAACTATGTCGTTTTGGTTTTTAATTAATCAAAATGGGACCACAAAATTTATAAAAAAATACACTATTCTGGAGCGGAGTGCCGCGGCGACAGTGGGCCAGTGCCGCGGCGGCACTGCTCCTCCTTCGTCCAGATAATGCTGTTTAGGCCCCCAGAGGTTCCGGTATTTGCGAAAAGGCTCTATTTCGTCCGAAATTCACAAAAAATGCATATGAACTCCAAATTGAGGTTGTGATACACCGTTGGAAAGGAAATGGAGTCTACTTTACATAAAAAATAGTTTGGGGATAGGTCACTTTGAAAAGTTTTGCGATATTCGCAATAAAAGCCGATTTGATCGCCTTTTTCGCCTTCGAAAATTCATTATAAACTCGTTTTAAATCTGAAAATTATGTGCGATATACCGTTAGAAAGCTATTGACCTCTAGTATCCATGAAAAATATTTGAAAATTGTTTCGGTGCCCCGGCTCCAGAGTCAAATCTTGGTCAAACTGGTCAAACCTGGGATTCCCAGGAAGTTCTGGGAACCTCCGGGAGCTCCCAGGAGCCGACGTTTTCGCTCGATTCTCTTTTAAAACTTATTTTAATGCTTTTTTAATGATTCCGATGAATTCGGATGATTTCGGTCAAACTTGGTCAAACTTGGTCAAACCTTGGTCAAACCGGTCAACGAGGACTTTCCGGGAACTTCCGGGATTTCCGGGGGTCTCTGGGAGCTGACGATTTCATCCGATTTTTCTTAAAAATTCATTTTATCATTTTTTTTACGACATAGCATGTTTCCAGAACTTTGGGACCAAATCTGGGAGTTTTCGGGCTTTCAGGGGCATTTTGGTCATTTTGAGCATTTTGAGAAATAGAACTAACTTCCAGGAGTCCTTTTGAGTCTTTTCGATCATTGTGAACCACCAAGCTATGGGTCTCCTAAATCTGATAGCCGACAAAATGGGGTGTCTACAGACCTGAGAGTCCAATGATTACACTCTTTTTAAAACCAGAACTGCTATAGGGCCCTGCTAGGCGACGATAGCAACGTAATCATTCTACTCTGAGCCAACGACGTTACACTGGTAATGTAACAAGTCACATGGGTTAGTTGTGGCGTCCATGGTTGAGTTAAAGTCGAATATATAGTTAATGCATTGTGTCGTCATACTACCACGTCATATGCTTATTTAATGTTGGTTCAAGATATTGTTATACTTGTATATCCTTAAATGTATTAGGAGTGATCGGTTAAGACGATTGCACTTAGCTTCAAAAGCTAACAGCTCCTTTCCTGCCCTGGACATTTTACGTCTAGGTTATAATGAGGAGAACTATCAAGGTAACAATGAAGATGCATATCACTATCCTCAGGATGGGAACTATTAGGAAGGTGATCCTGAGGCAGACTATTAGAAAGAGTTTGATAACGAAGGTTACGGGTTTGCCAGTTAGAAGAAGAACCCTGGCCTACTTCCGCATTAAGACTTCTTTTATGTTTTAACTATCTTTTGGTTGATGTAATAATTTTAGTGGCATTGATCGCCCAAACCTCTCTTTTGTGGTTTTCTTTTGGAACTTCTGTAATAGCTTAAGTAGCAAAACAATTTAAGTTCCCCCATGAATACCATTAGACGCTTTTGCAATTTCCTCACTCTGATATATATATATATGTATATATTGTATTAGCATGTTGCACGAACAGGTCAGTTTTATGTAACTCATCATTCCCTACGGGTCCAAAAAGGAAATTATAAAATTTTCCTATTTTTGGTTACTCCGGGGTGTGACAGGATTTTTTGGTATCAGAGCACTAGGTTTAGTTGTGCTCGCTGACTGTCCGACATCCTTAAATTAAGAATCTTAAGGTACTTTAGACACAACAACCAATACTAAAATAGTCTTTCTGTCAAACAGGTAGTATGGAGAATTACAAAGGAGCCTTTCCCCAAGGTCAAGTCTGCATTGGTGTCGCTTTCAGACATCAGGCTTACAAAAGAATAGGAAAGTTGATGAGATGCCTCTTCCTTATGAAAAAGGTTCCCCCAACCGTGCGTCATATCGTTATAGCACCCCGCTTAGTGCCAATAGAGGTGGATGAAACCTCTGACATTCCTAACTACCCCATGACAATCCGCTTAGAAGAAGCGCAGGCAGAAATCACCCCCTAGAGACCCCCGCCAGCCCCGTAGACAGCTCTGAAGATGAAGAAGTAGAGATTTACCTGGCTGATGAAGATCTCATTGAGAAGGGAACATTGTACACGTACAACCCTGACTGGCCGATAGGGTGGGACAATGAAAGATGGATGTCATTCACCCCGCCTGAAGAGATGGACATCTCGGAGGAATTCACACAACTAGAGGATTAGCACGCCCTAGTTAGCCTATATTGTATTAATGCTATATTGGGATTATAATCCCACATTTTGACGGATATATATGTAAAAGTTGTACTTCAAAATTTCCTCTTATGTAAATATTCTTCTATTAATGAAAAATTGCCTATTAGTTTTTCGATTTCCCGTATGCGTATTATTCTCTTTACGATTTAATAAATTAAAATCTTAAGTGATAAACCTTAAGACAATTCAAACTGATACCTTAATCAGATAGTTCTTCTGATGAAACAGGTAATATGGAACCCCACTATGTTTCGGATCCTTTTGGAGGACGTCTGATTTTTCCCGACCGCGTAGTGCCAGCAAACCCATATATATACCATCGCCAAATCTAGGAACTAGCTAGAGACGGAGGGAAGAGAAACTTATGGGTCGAAATGAATAAGAATAACGTGTATAACTATGATACCCTGCGCTTAGAAGCAATCTATGAAGCTGAAATTGTCAAGAAAGTCCAGGACGAAATGGTCGCGCTACTTAAGAACCCTGAAGACTATGAAAGGATGCACGATAGTGCTTACCAAATGCCCCCACCACCTCCTGTGCTCCTCCAACAACCCCCGCCACTCCAAGGAGTGCCTATGCATAAAACACAGTCCCGAGAACCCGATCACTATGTCAGTGATGACTTTGGAGGTCATATGATTTACCCAGATGGCATCGAACCAGCCGACCCAGAAGGATTCCTTGAGAATGTACAACTGAAAGCCCGCCAACGTCTCCGAGGAGGACTGGGAGTCCAGCAACATGTATACAATATCTCCGACCCTCACCGACTTCAAGCTGAAGCCATCCATACTGCAAACACCCAAGAGTTAATGCATAGAGAGATAAGGAGACTAGCAATGAATGATTCAGTTTTCCAACCACTAGTGAACCAGATACTATAAGAACCTTCCATTCACCCAGAAGACCACTTGGTTTAGCCACCTAATGGGAATGCCCCTGTAGGTGTAGCACCCCTAGTAGTAGCACCTGCTGCTAATCCTATTAATGCAAAAATGTCTGACGATGAACCAGGTGCATATCCAGAAGGAGAGGATGAAGAAGAGGATGACGAGGAGGATGATCCAGAAGAAGAAGAGAACCCTGAGGAAGAACCTGAACATGAAGCACCCCTTCAACCTATGGAGGTTCACCCTATGATAGAAGAGCCTATGGACAATGATGGTAATGAAGAGGATGAAGGCAATGTTGAAATTGAAGATTGGGTGAGAATGTGTTATACCAAAGTTGCAAAACTTGTTTGACTTCGGCACTTGTTCTTGTGAGCATTGAGCGTGAGTTGATTGAACTATACCGTATGCTTCCTGAACGTGGAATGAGCTACCCATGACTTAGGACTAGGAGACATCACATATGAGACATTTCTGACTCAGCGAGACCCTAATTTGGGACAACGTCGTTGGGTAATTATAACTGTGACTATAAATGTAACTTTGGGTGACCTTGAGACATGAACGGACTATGACTTGAATTGCATTGCCACCCGAGCTAGGCCAATGTCATGGACGAGAAGTATGACTATGACTTAGCTTTCTTACCTTTGCAAGAGTGGAAAATGTTAAGACTTGCATGTACCCTAGAATATTTACCGGTGCAAGAGTGGAGAATACTGAGACGTTGTGATGACTTTGAGAATTGTGGTTCGGAGACTTTTGCCCAAATTTTCTCATTTGACTTGAATGTGTAATCGAAAGTTTTGACTTGAAGTTGTTAGCAGTACAAAAACTCGATGATGAGACCATTGCCTTGACATTCCGTATGCTTATGGAGACTTAGGACAGGGTTGGACTTTTGGTGATGTTAGAGGTTTGAGACCTCGAGACCGAGTGTTCGTTCCCATTTCTTGTCGTGGAGATGTATTAAAAGAGTTCCGCCATTCCCGTTTTGCTGTACATCTGGGAGGCACAAAGATGTACCATGATTTGCGTTGCCAGTATTGAAATAAAGGGTTAAAGAAATCCATTGTTGAATTTGTTTGATTTGCTAGCTGGTAAAGACCGACACTAGAGAATCACAGGTTTGTTACAACCGTTTTCAATTGCCTGTTACAACATTTCTAAGAACTTTGCATAAGGACAACACTCTTTTGGATCCTTATAGATTGTTTGGACCGCATATACACATTCATTGTCGTTCACAGTGTCCGACATCGTAGTTTTCCTTAGTGTGATTTACGTCCGTACGATCGTGAGATGCTATAGTGTATCAGTGTCGATGTGTTTAACCGTGATACAAAGGTTGTGTTTCCTTCCTGGCAGAATTTGCAGTAAGTATGGGTATTAAGCTCCTTCTATTCCGATTGATTTTGGAAAACATGTTGAGAGTAGTGTTATGACACTTAGCGGTAATTGGGAAGAACAGTTTCTGTTAGTCGAGTTGCATCCAACATCAGTTATCAGATGGCACCATTTAAGGCATTGTATGACCGTCCGTGTCGATCTTCCTTGTGTTGGGGTAAGGTAGCTGAGACTATCCTTCATGGTCCTGATATGGTTAGAGAGACTTCAGAAAAGATTCAAGTAATTCGTGAGAAGTTGATTTCAGCTCAAAGTCGTCAGAAATCGTATGCCGATCGTCATCGTCGACCACTTGAATTTGAGGTTGGTGATCTTGTGTTTCTGAAAGTTTTACCCCGTCGTGGATTGCAACGATTTGGTCAAAGCTGTAAGTTGGCACCACGGTTTATTGGATCGTTCGAGATCCTTGAGAGGATTGGCGTCATTGCTTATCGTTTGGCTCTTCCACCACAGTTATCTAGTGTTCACAATGTGTTCCACGTTTTGATGCTTCGTCGGTATAATCCCGATCTACTCCGTAAGCCTTATCCTGATCCGTCGCACGTTTTGATGCTTCGTCGGTATAATCCCGATCTACTCCGTAAGCCTTATCCTGATCCGTCGCATGTACTTGATTGGACCAATTTGCCTCTTAGTGAAGATGTTTCGTATGAGGAACAAACTATTCAGATTTCATTTACCTAGTCTATCCGAATTTCATAGAGTTTGAAAACCTAGATTTCATCCATGGAAAATCTTGAGGGGTTTTTGCTTTGAAAGTGTACTTGGCCTATCTTGGACTTCTCTATTCCACTACTTGGAGTCATTGAAGCCTTTTGGAATTTCTTGCATGTTGGGTGATTTCCATTTATTTTGGAAAATCTTCATTGAGGTAGATTTATATTGTTGCATTTCCATATGTTATGCTTGTCTAAGATGCTTTGAGTTCATATATATGTGCTAGGAGATAACTTAGACACATGTATTAGGATTTTTCCCAAAGTTGTAATGTTGGGATTATTTTGTCTAAATGTGGATTATATGCTTTGGTTGTATAAGTTGTGATCTTGGTGTATTATATGTGATTACAATGATGTTAAGAGAATAATTTAAACACATGCATAAGGTTTCCCCAAAGTTATAAATTTAGAGCAACTATTGTGACTTTCATGCTTTAGTTGTACTATATTTGATTATGTGATGCTAGACGTGCTTAGGATGCTCCCTTTATATGTAAAAGCATGCTAGGACGTTAGTATAGAAATGCTTGTTAGGATTGTCAAGTTATGCAATTTAACTACATTCTTTGAGACCTTTGATATCATGCCTAATAGATTAGAATTATTGCTTAAATTGTTCTAATGGGTCATCCATAATGTCACTTTAAACATTACATGCATAGAGGCCTAATCGGCAAGCATTCATGTATCACGGCATAAATGTTTTGTTTGAAAAAGAGAGAAAAACCCCATGTGAAGGAATTTGATTTAAGAAAATCCGGATATGGGTTGTGATGTGAGACAGGGAGAATGACCCTTAGAAACATTCAAACTCTAACTATATTCGGGTAGCTCCCGGAAGTTGGTATGCTACACTGCATGCATGGGTGGCTCATAGTCCGGTAACGAGAGAGATGTGCATATATCACGCATAGCCGTGAGGCTCTAATCATTTCATTGTAGTCGTGGTGACGATTCATTGCACCTCTTTTCATTTTAGTCATGGATAGCATATAGACTTGTTACAATGTGTTCTACGAGCCGTCATTCTCATAAAAATGACAAAACATTTTTTTTAGGTGAGCTTGATAAGGGAAAATGGCATATGTGACCCGACGCATAGACGTTGATACTTTTGTTCTATTTTAAAGACTCATGCTTAGTTATGCATATGAATAGCTCTCTTGTTGATTCAGTCATTTTGGAAGATTGTAAATGTTTAATGCTTTGAAACTTAGAGTATTAAGGTCTTACAAAAATCTCGTGAGCTTAGGCTCTCATCTCTTGTATTTGAAAAGCTTCTTTGATTTTAATGGGACAAGTGTTAGTCCTTGCTTTCATGATTATTTCTTTCAATTGTTAAACCCACTTTATGATGACGTATTTACTTTCTGAGGTCGTTGAACCTCTTTAAGCTCTTGTCTTTTTTATTTACATGTCCATTGTTTGTTTGTTTTTTCCCTTGTGTTTGCATCCTTGCCGGATTGGTTTGGGTGGTTGCTTTTATGAGAGTTCATTTGTTGTAGTTTAGTTCATTTTGTACTTGGGTCCTTGTCGGATCAAACCCCTCTTTTAATTCTAACAAGGTTTCAAACATTTAAACGTTCCAAATCTCTCCCATTCTATTTCTTTTCATTCTACTCTTTGATCTCTTTTCATTTCTCAAATATTATTTCCTTTTACTTATGCTGGAATTATATATATATATATTTTAAATGTTTCCAAATGTGAAAATATACACGTGTGTGTGTGTTTAGAATACCTTCCCTCTATCTCTCTCCCTATCTCGCCCTATATATCTCTCCCTCTCTCCTTCTTCCTCTCTTTATTTCTTCACTTCTCATTTTTAATCGCGTACATGAAGTCCCGTTTGGTTTAAACTTGTGTTGTATGTGTTGTTTAAGAATTGTTTAATCATGTATTGATGCTTAAACTTGAGGATATAGCATAGTTGTGAACATTTCAAAATGCTGTCAAAATGCTATCAAACTTGCTGTCAAAAAAAAAAAAAAACTGCTACTGTTATTTAAGTTTTCTGCCCAAACAGTGAGGAATTGGAAAAAAATGCTATTTGACGAAAGTTGTGCACAATTGCGTTTTACATGGATCTATGTGAGCCAAATGTGAAAATTTCAAAGATATAGTTATTTACGGATATTTTAAAATTCAGTAATTATCCAAAAATGGTCCTTTATCATTTTTTTTTGTATTCCTTGAATTAGTGCTTGTTCAGATTGTCTTTTAATCAAATATTCAAATGCTTTTACCTTCGTTTGACTCGTTGACTTGTAAGTTCATTTTAGATTTACGTATTAGTAAGTCATCCTTGTAGGAATCCCCGAGGGTTTCTAAAGTCGCTTCCACATTTGTGATTGGGTTTTACTTCTTTTCTCTCTATTTTGTCTCTTTCCTCGTGCTTTGGTTTTCGGGGCATGACATTTATTTGATTGGGTTATAACATTTGCTGCCTGGGCCTTTTAATTTAAAACCAAACAAATCTTGTTTAAGGCCATGGTCTTCTTATTTTAAAAACCCAAACCCAAGCTAAAAGCTTGATGTGACACCTATCCCACTTTGCTAATTTACAAGACCTTTCAAAACCTTATATATACTTTACTTTTATAAACTAGTAAGTTTGTGTTGGGGAAATGCTCTTTCACGCGCACGCAGGGCAGGGGGGGGGGGGGGGGTGGGGGGGTTTGGGAATCTTGGATTCAGACTGTCCAATTTAGCTTGAAAATCATGACTTTTCCTAGTATTAATTTTTTGTGATTGTTGGAGAGCTAAGCACGTGTTAAAAATGCTTTTAAAAACTGAATCAATTTCTGTATTAGAAATGTGACTATTGGGGACAGGTTTTTATTTTCTATATTAAAAATGTGACTGTTGGGGGCTGGATTTAATATCAGTCCTAAACGTCATTATTTTTATTACTGCTGGGATCTTTGTCTATTTAGATATATATATATATATATATGTGATACCACTCTTTAAATTCATAGTACACAGAAACAATTCTTCCTCATATTAGTTCTTCTGTTTTCTTTTTCTTTCTTCAGTGATATTTCTGGAGCAATATCTGAGCACTCATGCACTCTTCCAATTCAAGTGCATGTTTGGAAGAAATTGATTGTTGTATCTTAGAGAGCATAGCGCTGTGACCTTGTGCATCGAGTCACTGACTCCGAGGGGCAGAATTGTTCTTAAGGATGGTGCAAACTGCTGCACGTCTCGATCAAAATCATAGTTTCATCCTCTTTATTTCCAACATGGTGGCTATTGAGTGTTCTTGCATCTTTAAAAGTAGCTACCACTATTGCCAAAGCAATAGTGGTTATTGCCAACACAACCTACTATGTGCAATACAAGTCTTCAGTTCAAAAATGGCTACCTCTATTACTAAGTGTATTGCAAGTCATGTCCTAATGCAAGTAGGTGAATTATTTCAAGAGAGTATCCAGGGATGGAATTGGTCCGACTTCAAATCAAACTAAACCAACACCAGATGGCATAAACATGACTATACTATTGACATAGTCCAATGAAATTTACAACAGACAGAAATCATATAATCACAGTACTAGTAATACCATACCGTACCAGAACTATCCAGGGATGAAATTGGTCCAATTTCAAATCAAACTCAACCGACACCAGATGGCATAAACATGACTACACTACTGACCTCCAATGAATTATCCAATAGACAAAAATCCTATAATCACAGTAGTACCAATCATACCAGAACTCTTACGAAATAGATAAATTATTATATTCTCAGATATTTAAAAGATGTTCTTAAATATTCCAGGTCATAAAATTAATCACAAACATCACACCACCAATTTTACCACCAAATGCAGACCCAGGTTCTACAAAAAAACAATTAAAAATATTAAGCGTTAGACTATAGAAAAAAAATTGCCTAGCCCATGATTGACCAAAATACTGTGAATAATTAAAATCACGTTTTAAAAAGGATTTTGGCTAGGGAAAGAGCCAAAAAAAAGTCTGCAAGACTATGAGGACCAATAGCGCAATAGCATCAGCCCACGATATAGCTGCCCATGGGGAGGTGAAATAGTCCAAACTTGCTTTGGCAACCCATTTGTTGCATTTTTTTAATAGCGGTTGATTACCTTGAAAACAACAAAATAAAAAAAAATCTACGAGTATCAATTAGTAAACTCTTGCAAAGCTAGTTGAACATTGGTGCTAGTGCTTCATTGTTTCCCAACCAATTAGTTAAAATATCTTTCTTAACCAAGAGTTCAACATCGGCAGTGGTATTGATCAAAATATCCAAAACCACAACATAATCTATTACAAGTTTTATGTGACAATCAGGTTGGTGTAACTCAAGCACCATCAAGTTTTTGAGGATACTCTCAGTCTCAGACTTAACAACCAACTTTGGAATATACAATTCACCAGACTTTCTTATAAATTGTATATTAAATTGAAAATTAAATTTACACGTCATACATTTTAACCCGTAGATAGAAAGCTCTGAAAAAAGTTTAATAAAATACAATTTTTTTCATAGAATGTTTCTCTCACGCTATGAGTATCAACACTGTCAACAAACTTGCCAACCTTTTGATTCCCATCATCATTTTCCCAATCATTCCTATCATCCTTTTTCCCATCATCATTGGAAATTAGTGTTTTTAGAGAATTAAGTTTAGGGAAAATTATGACAGGTACCAAACTACCAAAAATAGATTCAAGAGTAACTCCAAGTTATCAGCAGCATTAGCCATGCGTGTCATTCCAAATAATTTGACTACAGCACAAAAAGAAGTTGGTTCTCAAATAAAAGTAGATCGGGAAGAATTAAAGCCCTCAATCGATGCAAATTCACTACATCATTTGTACCATCTACCACTATGTTCTTAAATGTTAGATGCCATAGAAACTCTATAATGAAGATACCGTTGCAGACAAGCATCTCAATGAAGTCAGTTGAACTCATATTTATAGGTTCTCCATACATCTTTCAAGCTACAGGCTCCATTTCTTTCATTGCCGTTACATATCGGCTAACATTATACTCACTCCTCCTATCTTTAAGCCTCTTTAGGTACAAAACTTTAATAATTTCCATACCTCTCAATTGGTCCTTCTCTTTGTGATAAGGGCTAATGGACACTGTGGTGGGATCATACGCCCTCTCTTGCCTAGCGCAGATGAGGATGAACCCTATAAATAAAACTCTCTATGGGGACCAGTTGTAGGTGGAACAACTTTTCCTCAATTCCTAGTGAAATGGGATCATTTTCAGAATCTATTAATATGATTCTGATTCCTACAAAATAAGGCCAACATTTATTGATAAGAAAATGGAGAATGTATAAACTTTAAGATAAATGATATGTGTAAGGTATATGAATCATTACGGCTGATTGTTGGAGCTAAAAATCTTGCTGAAAATATGAGATTTGGGCATAATAAATTATAGGTATTAAATTAGGAGTAATTGTTATTGACCTTATCTGAGGAGTCTAGTATTTCTTACCCTTTTAGAGCTGTAGTTTAGGAGTTTATGGTGTTTTGGAGAAGTTATATAATCTTATCATGTATCTCTTCAAGAATATCATAATTGAATTATCAAAAGCATTTGTTTTTTCTTACATTGAAAATTAGCTTCTTGGTTGCACGTATCAATAATTCTTGGTTGTAGATATCAATAAACCACGTTGGGAAAAACTAAGGCCATCATACATGTTAACTGCGATGGATTCATATCGCCCTCTTATTTCCCTTACAGGTAAAGGATCAACGACAGCAGAATCATATACAAATCTTTGTATTAATTCAACATTGAAACTGCAACACTTTCAAAAGTGAAAATAGTAGGCTTTATCTTCTGGACTAGACTTGAAAATTGTGGAAGAAAGCATTAATCTCCAGCAAGAAAAAGGAGAAAATTAGTATTTTATAACCTAAACAATCTTAGATTAGCATGAAAAATTTTTTTTTAGCAAGTTGTTCAAAGTGTGGTTGCATCATACCAAAATTTAAAGAGAAATGCAAATAAATATCACAAATTATAACACATTAATCATAAAATATCCAAAAGAAAAAAAAATATTGATTTCATGGGAGATTGGAGTAGTCTTGAGTACCTTTAGAGATGAGCAGCGTAATGAGTTTGAGAGGGAGAGACTCTATTGAAAGCTTAGAGAATTTAGGATAAGGGTTTTAAATAAGGGTTTTAAATGAGAGGGTTTTGGTCTACGAGATGAGCAACTGACTGAGGTCTGGATGGAGAGACTTTGTTCAAAGCTTAGCAAGTTTGGGATAAGGGTTTTGAAATAACGGTTCCCCCAATGAGAGGGTTTTGGTCTGCAAAATGACCGAAGTAAAATTTTTTTTTAAAAAAAATTTGAAATGACGGAAATGAAAAATTAACCAGAAAAAACGTGCAACAAAAATGCCACAGGTGCAATTCATCAGGCCATCACTTAAAACCATTGGGTTTAGATACAAGGGTTATAAGACCTAAAGAAAAAACGATTTTGTTAAGAAAATGATAAAAATATTTTTTTTTAAAATGATAATAAAAGGAAATGGAGAACTAAGAAAAATAATTGTACAACAAAAATGACAGAGGTACGATTTTCATCAGTCCATCTGCGTATACCATAGAGGAAATAGACATTAAAGCACAAAAGTGAACTATTGGCCAATTTGACTCGCAAAAAGAGAAAAATAATTTTCCCATTGGATCGTAGGGACACCCAAAAATTTTGAGACACTCAACCCACACCCTCCAGAGAAGTTCTGGCAAATCACCGGACACGACAAAATAACCACATCCACCACTAAAAACTTTAAAAGCCTCTGAAGAAGTAAGAATAGGCATTGGCATAAAGACTTCTTCAATGGTTCCCATGGTTTCAGAGATGTTTTAGGAGACATGCTAACAAAGGAAGAGAATTGGGTTGAGAATTTGTATATATATATACCAGTGGGGGCAGCACATGCTTTGCACATACTTTGCACGTACTTTGCACGTGCCTGTGAAATATACGAGTTTTTCTCTAAAAAATAGGGCACGGTCTAATATTGAAGAATTTGATTAGTGTAATTTGTTTGTGGAGTGTTTGTGCCCAAATATGTACTCATTTAATTAGGAGTAATAGAGACCAATTGAATTTTGATTGGGAGTTTACCTAACCCCACTGCCACATCATTTGTAATTATTCTCAGACGTCTAAAAGTTGTTCTTAAATATTCCAGGTCTAAAAATCAATCACAAACATCAAACCACCATTACCACCAAGCAAAGACCCAGGTTCTACAAAAAAAATAATTACATATATTAAGGGTTAGACTAGCCTAACAAAAAATTGCCTAGCCCATGATTGACCAAAATACTGTGAATAATTACAATCACATTTTAAAAAGGATTTTGGCCAGGGAAAGAGCCAAAAAAAAAGTCTGCAAGACTGTGAGGACCAATAGCGCAATAGCATCAGCCCATGATATAGCTGCCCATGGGGAGCTGAAATAGTCCATACTTGCTTTGGCAACCCATCTGTTGCATTTTTTTTAATAGTGGTTGATGTCCTTGAAAACAACAAAATAAAAAAAATCTACAAGTATCAATTAGTAAACTCTTGCAAAGGTGGTTGAACATTGGTGCTAGTGCTTCATTGTTTCCCAACCAATTAGTTAAAATATCTTTCTTAACCAAGAGTTCAACATCGGCAGTGGTATTGATCAAAATATCTAAAACCACAACATAATCTATTACAAGTTTTATGTGACAATCAGGTTGGTGTAACTCAAGCACCATCAAATTTTTTAGGATACTCTCAATCTCAGACTTAACAACCAACTTTGGAATATACAATTCACCATCCTTTCTTATAAACTATATATTAAATTGAAAATTAAATTTACACGTTATACATTTTAACCGTAGATAGAAAGCTCCGAAGCAAGTTTAATAAAATCCCATTTTTTTCATAGAATGTTTCTCTCACGCTATGAGTATCAACACTATCAACAAACTTGCAAACCTTTTGATTCCCATCATCATTTTCCCAATCATTCCTATCATCATTTTTCCCATCATCATTGGTAATTAGTGTTTTTAGAGAATTAAGTTTAGGGAAATTATGACAGGTATCAAACTACAAAAAATAGATTCAAGAGGAACTCCAAGTTATCAGCAACATTAGCCATGTGTGTCATTCCAAATAATTTGACTAGAGCAAAAAAGAAGTTGGTTCTCAAATAACAGTAGATCAGGATGAATTAAAGCCCTCAATCGATGCAAATTCACTACATCATTTGTACCATCTACCACTATGTTATTAAATGTTAGACGCCATAGAAACTCTATAATGAAGATACCGTTGAAGACAAGCATCTCAGTGAAGTCAGTTGAACTCATATTTATAGGATCTCCATACATCTTTCAAGCTACAGGCTCCATATCTTTCATTGCCGTTACATATCGGCTAACATTATACTCACTCCTCCTATCTTTAAGCCTCTTTAGGTACAAAACTTTAATAATTTCCATACCTCTCAATTGGTCCTTCCCTCTGTGATAAGAGCTAATGGACACTGTGGTGGGATCATATGCCCTCTCTTGCCCAGCGCAGATAAGGATGAACCCTATAAATACAACTCTCTATGGGGACCAGTTGTAGGTGGAAAACCTTTTCCTCAATTCCTAGTGAAATGGGATCATTTTCAGACTCTATTAACATGATTCTGATTCCTACAAAATAAGGCCAACATTTATTGATAAGAAAATGGAGAATGTATAAACTTTAAGATAAATGATATGTGCAAGGTATACGAATCATCACGGCTGATTGTTGGAGCTGAGAATCTTGCTGAAAATATGAGATTTGGGTATAATAAATTATAGGTATTAAATTAGGAGTAATTGCTGTTGACCTTATCTGAGGAGTCTAGTATTTCTTACCCTTTTAGAGATGTAGTTTAGGAGTTTATGGTGTTTTGGAGAAGTTATATAATCTTATCATGTATCTCTTCAAGAATATCATAATTGAATTATCAAAAACATTTGTTTTTTCTTACATTGAAAATTAGCTTCTTGGTTGTACTTATCAATAATTCTTGGTTGTACATATCAATAAACCACGTTGGGAAAAACAAAGGCCATCATACATGTTAACTAAGATGGATTCATATCGCCCTCTTATTTCCCTTACAGGTAAAGGATCAACGACAGTAGAATCATATACAAATCTTTGTATTAATTCAACATTGAAACTGCAACTCTTTCAAAAGTGAAAATAGTAGGCTTTATCTTCTGGACTAGACTTGAAAATTGTGGAAGAAAGCATTAATCTCCAGCAAGAAAAAGGAGAAAATTAGTATTTTATAACCTAAACAATCTTAGATTAGCATGAATTTTTTTTTTTAGCAAGTTGTTCAAAGTGTGGTTGCATCATACCAGAATTTAAAGAGAAATGCAAATAAATATCACAAATTATAACACATTAATCATAAAATATCCAAAAGAAAAAAAATATATTGATTTCATGGGAGATTGGAGTAGTCTTGAGTACCTTTAGAGATGAGCAGCGTACTGAGGTTTGAGAGGGAAAGACTCTATTGAAAGTTTAGGGAATTTAGGATAAGGGTTTTGAATAAGGGTTTTAAATAAGAGGGTTTTGGTCTATGAGATGAGCAACTGACTGAGGTCTGGATGGAGAGAATTTGTTCAAAGCTTAGCGAGTTTAGGATAAGGGTTTTGAAATAACGGTTCCCCCAATGAGAGGGTTTTGGTTTGCGAATGACCGAAATAATTTTTTTTTTTAAAAAAATTGAAATGACGGAAATGAAAAATTAACCAGAAAAAACGTGCAACAAAAATGCCACAGGTGCAATTCATCAAGCCATCACTTAAAACCATTGGGTTTAGATACAAGGGTTATAAGACCTAAAGAAAAAACGATTTTGTTATGAAAATGATAAAAATAATTTTTTTTAAAATGATAATAAAAGGAAATGGAGAACTAAAAAAAACAATTGTACAACAAAAATGCCAGAGGTATGATTTTCATCAGTCCATCTGCGTATACCATAGAGGAAATAGACATTAAAGCACAAAAGTGAACTATTGGCCAATTTGACCTGCAAAAAGAGAAAAATAAATTTCCCACTGGATCCTATGGACACCCAGAAATTTTGAGACACTCAACCCACACCCTCCAGAGAAGTTCTGGCAAATCACCGGACACAACAAAATAACCACATCCACCACTAAAATCTTTAAAAGCCTCTGAAGAAGTAAGAATAGGCATTGGCATAGAGACTTCTTCAATGGTTCCCATGGTTTCAGAGATGTTTTGGGAGACTTGCTAACAAAGGAAGTGAGTTGGGTTGAGAATTTGTATATATATATATATATACCAATGGGGGCAGTACATGCTTTGCACATACTTTGCACGTACTTTGCACATGCCTGAGGAGTCTAGTATTTGGGATTAATTGAATTATCTCATGTATCTCTTCAAGAATATCATAATTGAATTATCAAAAATATTTGGGATTAAATTAGGAGTAATTATTGTTGACCTTATCTGAGGAGTCTAGTATTTCTTACCCTTTTAGAGCTGTAGTTAAGGAGTTTATTGTGTTTTGGGGAAGTTACATAATCTTGTCATGTATCTCTTCAAGAATATCATAATTGAATTATCAAAAAATATTTGTTTCTTTTTACTTTGAAAATTAGCTTCTTGGTTGTATGTATCAAAAAATTCTTGGTTGTACGTATCAATAAACCACGTTGGAAAAAACTATGGCCATCATACATGTTAACTAAGGCGGATTCATATCACCCTCTTATTTCCCTTAAAGGTAAAGGATCAACGATGGCAGAATCATGTACAAATCTCTGTATTAATTCAACATTGAAACTGCAACACTTTCAAAAGTGAAAATAGTAGGTTTTATCTTCTGGACTAGACTTGAAAATTGTGGAAGAAAGCATTAATCTCCAGCAAGAAAAAGGAGAAAATTAGTATTGTATAACCTAAACAATCTTAGATTAGCATGAAAATAAAATATAGCAAGTTGTTCAGAGTATGGCTGCATCATGCCATAATTTACAGAGAAATACAAATAAATATCACAAATTACAACACATTGATCATAAAATATCCAGAAGAAAAGAACAAAAAACTATTGATTTCATGGGAGATTGGATTAGTCTTGAATACCTTTAGGGATGAGCAACTGACTGAGATCTGAGAGGGAGAGACTCTATTGAAAGCTTAGAGAATTTAGGATAAGGGTTTTGATTAAGGGTTTTAAATGAAAGTGTTTTGGTCTGTGAGATGAGCAACTGACTGAGGTCTGAGAGGGAGAGACTTTGTTCAAAGTTTAGAGTGTTTAGGATAAGGGTTTTCAAATAAGGGCTCCCCCAATGAGAGGGTTTTGGTCTGCAAAATGACCGAATAAATATATATATATATTTTAAATGAAATGACGAAAATGAAAAATTAAGCAGAAAAAATGTGCAACAAAAATGCTACGGTGCAATTTCATCAGGCAATCACTTAAAACCATTGGGTTAGATACAAGGGTTATAAGACCCAAAGAAAAAATGATTTTGTTAAGAAAATGATCGAAATAATCTTTTTAAAATAATAATAAAAGGAAATGGAGTTCTAAGAAAAACAATTGTACAACAAAAATGCCAGAGGTGCGATTTTCATCCGTCCATCTGCTTATACCATAGAGGAAATAGACATTAAAGCACAAAAGTGAACGGTTGACCTATTTGACTTGCAATAAGAGAAAAAAAAAATTCCCTTGGATCCTTTGGACACCCAGAAATTTTGAGACTCTCTACCCACACCCTCTGGAGAAGTTCTGGAAAATCACCGGATGCAACAAAATAACCACATTTGCCACTAAAATCTTTAAAAGCCTCTGAAGAAGTAACAAAAGGCATTGGCATAGAGACTTCTTCAATGGTTCCCATGGTTTCAGAGATGTTTTGGGAGACATGCTAACAAAGGACGAGAGTTAGGTTGAGAATTTCTATATATATATACCAGTGGAGACAGCACATGCTTTGCACGTGCCCATGAAATATACGAGTTTTACTCTGAAAAATACGGCACGACCTAATATTGGAGAATTTGATTAGTGTAATTTATTTGTGGAGTGTTTGTGCACAAATTTGTACTCATTTAATTAGGAGTGATAGGGACTAATTGAATTTGATTGGAAGTTATTTATCTGACCCCCTGCCACTTCATTTGTAATTATTCTCAGACGTCTAAAAGTTGTTTTTAAATATTCCAAGTTTTAAAATCAATCACAAACATCACACCACAATTACCACCAAACAAAGACCCAGGTTCTACAAAAAAAATAATTACAAATATTAAGGGTTAGACTAGCCTAACAAAAACTTGCCTAGCCCATGATTGACCGAAAGTATACTTTGAATAATTACAATCACATTTTAAAAAGCTTTTTGCCAAGGAAAGAGCCGAAAAAAGTCTGCAAGACTGTGAGGACCAATAGCGCAATAACATCAGCCCACGATATAGCTGCCCATAGGGAGCTGAAATAGTCCATACTTGCTTTGGCAACCCATCTGTTGCATTTTTTTTAGAATAGCGGTTGATGTCTTTGAAAGCAACAAAATAAAAAAAATCTGCGAGTATCAATTGGTAACTCTTGCAAATTTGGTTGAATATTGTTGCTAGTGCTTCATTGTTTTCCAACCAATTAGTTAGAATATCTTTCTTAACCAAGAGTTCAACATCGGCAGTGGTATTGATCAAACTATCTAAAAACACAACATAATCTATTACAAGTTTTATGTGACCATCGGGTTAGTGTAACTCAAGCACCATCAAGTTTTTGAGGATACTCTCTGTCTCAGACTTAACAACCAACTTTGCAATATACAGTTCACGATCCTTTCTTATAAACTATATATTAAATTCAAAATTAAATTTATACCTTATAAATTTTATCCCATAGATAGAAAGCTCCAAAGCAGGTTCAATAAAATCCCATTGTTTTATAGAAAATGTTTCTCTCACACTACAAGTATCAACACTGTCAACAAACTTACCAACCTTTTGATTCCCATCATCATTTTTTCCATCATTTTACCAATCATTCCCATCATCAATGGTAAATAGTGTTTTTAGAGAATTAAGTATAAGGGAAATTATGTCAGGTATCAAACTACCAAAAGCAGATTTCAAAAGGTAATCCAAGTTATCAACAACATTAGACATGTGTGTCATTCCAAATAATTTGACTAGAACACAAAAGGAAGTTGGTTCTCAAATAAAAGTACATCAAGAAGAATTAAAGCCCTCAATCGATGCAAATTCACCACATCATTTGTACCATCTACCACTATGTTCTTAAACACTAGATGCCATAGAAACTCTATAACGAAAATACCGTCAAAGACAAGCATCTCAATGAAGTTAGTTGAACTCATATTTATAGGATCTACATACATCTTTCGAGCTACAGGTTCCATTTCTTTCATTGTTGTTACATAGCGGCTAACATTATACTCACTCCTTCTCTCTTTGAGCCTCTTTAGGTACAAAATTTTAATAATTTCCATACCTCTCAATTTGTCCTTCCCTCTGTGATAACGGCCAATGGATACTGTGGTGGGATCAATACGCCCTCTCTTTCCCGGAGTAGATGAGGATGAACCCTATAATACAACTGTCACGCCCCAACATAGCATAAATATGGAAAGCATTTAATTTCCTTTATGGACCCGTAGGTCGCGATAGTTTGAAGGATCGATTCCGTCCCAAACGTCGAACAACATAAAACCATTATCAGAGTAAAGCAATCAAGACTTACAAATATTTTTCTAACTTATTACATATTACAATACGGGGTCAACTAAGGCACAAGCCGCCTTAAAAAGAAAACAATATCTATTGTCTATTACAGTCATCCTTATAACAAAACAATTTATAACTTAAAACATAGGATATTGATAACAATTCTATCTTCTAAAGCAGCCGTTCTCAGTTTTCATAATCATAGGGCCCAGCATAGTCATAATCTGAAAAGCCTAGACACGAATGTCCAGGACGCATCAACGCCGTCAGCTTCAATAAGCTGGTGAGTATTAAAGACATAACTTTGAATGTAACACATACTCATTTACCATTTTCTAGTTCCCAATTAATTCAACAAGTTTACATCAAGTAAAGAGTTCATTTTTAGAAAACAACCACAATATCATTTGAAAGCCTTAATTCACATATATGTGACCGTGTATGAAAAACAATGCACCATCTCATCTTACCGACTCTTTTCTCTCGACAAACACAACAACCCTCTAACTCACACCAGTATCCTTGTAATACTCCGATAGTCACACTTTAGCACAGGGGTGCCAGGGAATGTCCAGTTTGCCTCACACTTTGGTATGAGATACCAGGAAGTGTCCAATGCCTCACACTTTAGTACCTAATTCGCCTCGCAAATACCGGAGGTAACCTCACTCAGTATCCAGACTCGGGTACCAGGGAGTGTCTGTAGGCCACACTTTAGCACTACCATGGGTGCCAGGGAATGTCCAAGTTCGACGTCACACACTTTAACGCTTCCATGGGCGTCAGGGAGTGTCCAGTTTCGCCACCGTCGCACTACAAAGATACTCTCACCGCAATCTCAACACGTCACACTTTGGTACACAATTACCAGGGAGTCTCCACAAAACAATCTCAACCACACACTCTTTTCCACATTGACCATTACTCTTTTCCACACTGCCCAACATTCACACTCACCATGCATGTACAACTGACTCCATATGTATGTCGTGAAACTTTAAACATATAGTAAATCACTAAAATATAGAAACAGCCTGCGTACGGGGATTGATAAGTCACAATACAATGTTTTAATCGTCCAAACATACCCAAATAGGATTCTGATTTAGTAAATTTCCCAAACAGAGCTTTAGAAATTCATAAAACATCACCCAAACAGTGCCTTAACATAAAATAAGCAAATACCATAAAGTGTCCAAAGTCGCGCGCGCAGGCCGCTCGCGCGATTTGCCCTTTATTCGTTTTCTTATTAAAACCTTTTCTGTCTGCCTGAGTTCACGGAGATCGCGTGCGCGGATCACTCGCGCAATTCGCTCGCGTGGTCCGCTCGCGCGATCTGCCTAATTTTCATTTTTCTAATTGAGAACTTTTCTATCTTCCTGAAACCACACGGCTCGCGCGCGCGGGCCGCTCAAGCGAGGGGTCGCTCGCCCGGTCCGCTCGCGCGACCCTTGCTCGTGTGATCGCGCGGTCAGCTCGCGCGATCGCGCGCGCGAGTTTCACCTTGTTTCAGATTTTCAGGGTCTTTTTGACCCATTTCAATTCCGGAAGTTACTACGCCTTATTCTATATGATTCTCTTTAGTTTTTCGCAAGGATTACGAATCCATAATCAATTTTACATGAATCAATCTGCAACTCTTGAATTTTAAGAAAATCAAAAGACCTCAAACTTAATTTCTAATATACTTTTTCATATGAACAATTTAGACTCTAAAACTTTAAACATGGCATATATGATGCATAATCTTTCATAATTATCTAAGAAAATGAATTTTGGTTGAGTTTGAAAAATCTTGATTTCAAGCTGTGAAACTTCAAACGTATGATCATCAATAGAGATTTCAAAATTAGACAATCACAAAAGGAATTAAAGCATGAATTACATTCTGAGTGAGTTCTAAATACTCACAGATATTAATGGAGTAGAGAATTGTTGAGAAAGAATCCAATTTAGAAATTCCAAATGCAAGCTTGGCTATGGAGATGCGCTTTCTCTCTATATATTTTCTGTATAAACTCTCAAGCTCTCTCTTTTCGCTCTGTGTATTAAGTGCTGAATGTGTGCATTGCTAAACTTATAAAGAGCTCAAATGGTTGAACTTTGAGGCCAAGCATTGTGAGCCTTACTCAACAATTGGATTTTTGTTTTCTAATCACATAATTACACACTTAAACACATCACACATACATACGTATATACACTGATACATAACTCCACAGATTCACCAAGGGCCAATTATAGGTGTATAGGAGGCAAAAGCTCGAAGTGTTTGGGAATTCAAGCTTATGGCACATCAACACACTCAAGGCTAGTCTAACCAAACAAGGCTTTAACAATGATTAGTTTCCATAATTAGAAATAAAGCAAATGTCAAATCTTGCTTTACATCACTTCCTAAATCTGTGGAAGTACAACACGATGCGGACAGTTTTAAACATAAGCTGGTATTTTCGGGGCGCGGTGGTCACCACAAAAATACAAAAAATTCATTTTAACGTAAGAAATGGTTTTCTGGTTTTATAAAAATACTGATTGAGTCAAAAGCAAACATTTCCACCGTTTCGAAATACAGATTTAAAATCCAACACAGGTACTGCTCAATTTATAAAATTGCAGTCTGACCCCAACAAGAATTTTAAATATGAATTTAGACAAGTAATAAGATTTCAAATATGAGAATCGTAATTAATAACAGCAGACAATATAATTTGATTTTAAATATGACAATGCAAATACAGATCACTTATGGAAATGTCAATTTAAGATTAAATGAAAATGCAGGTTGTTACACCCTTCCTCCCTTAAACAGGATTTTTCGATGAAATCAAGACTAACTAGTCATGAAATGACTCCGGGCACTTCTTCCTCATATTAGCTTCCACTTCCCATGAGGCTTCGTTCTCGTCATGGTGATTCCACTGAACCATTACCAACGGAATGTCTTTATTCCTCAACTTCTTGATACTCTGATCCAGAGTCTTCACAGGTCTCTCCTTGTAAGAAATGTTATGACTCGTCTCAATATCGTCATAACTAACCACGTGTGAGGGGTCTCATATGTACTTTTTCAGCATACTAACATGAAATATATTGTGAAACCCAGACATCTTCGGTGGTAGTGCCAGTCGATATGCCACTTTCCCGACACTTTCCAAAATCTCGAACGGTCCGACGAAACATAGAGCTAACTTCCCTCTCTTGAGACCGAAGCATACTACTCCTTGGGTCAGTGATACCTTAAGAAGTATGTCCGACGCTAAACTCCAAATCTTTTTGGCGTCGATCAGCATAACTCTTATACCGACTTTGAGTGGTTCTCATCCTTTCCTTGACCGAAGAAATTTTCTCATTGGTTTCTCTAACCAATTCTGGTCCCAACCATTCAGTATCTCCAACTTCTGCCCAACATAATGGAGAACGACATGGTCATCCGTATAATGCTTCAACGAAGCCATCCCGATACTCGTGTGATAACTATTGTTATAGGCAAATTCAACCAAAGGTAAGTGTGTCTCCCAAGATCCTTCAAAATCAATAACACAAGCCCTAAGCATATCCTCCATGATCTAATTGACACACTCAGTCTGCCCATCTGTCTGAGGGTGAAAAGCAGTACTCATTTTAAGAGAGGCACCCATAGCTTCTTGCAGACTTTCCCAAAATCCAAAAGTAAAACGTGCGTCACGGTCTAACACAATCGACACATGTGCATCGTGAAGTCGCACAACTTGTTGTATGTACATCCGGCTCATTCTTTCTGCCGGGTACGTCATACTAGCAGCAATGAAATGTGCCGACTTAGTTAGTCGATCCACGAATACCCAAATGGCATCATGATTCTGTTGCGATCGAGGCAATCCTACTACAAAATCCATGGTTATGTGATCCCACTTCCAACCTGGGACAGGTAGCGGTTGCAATAATCCCAAGGGTCTTTGATATTCAGCTTTGACTTGTTGACACGTCAAACACCTAGATACAAATATGGCCACATCCTTCTTCATACCTTCCCACCAGAAATTTCTTTTCAAATCCTTGTACATTTTCGTCCCTCCCGGGTGAACTGTATATTTTGACTTATGTGCTTCTGCCAGAATATCATTTCTCAAATTCCCACAGTCTGGTACACATAATCTGCCTTTGCATCGATACCCTCCGTCACTTCCCACCTTCCATTTTGTCAGATCTTTTTCTGACATCTTCACAAACCACGCTTGAAACTTCTCATCTTCTTTTTGAGCTCTAATAATACGGTTGCAAAGCGGGGGTATTTGTAAAATACAACCGCGCTAAAAGGAAGAATTGTGTTGGTTTTAATCACAACTTCCTGTTTTATCTGCAATTTGCATTACAAGGCTAGTTTTTATACAATGAGATTAATCTATGATAAAGTGTATTATTTTAGCTATTGTTTGTGCAGATCACTGCTGTGTGTACTAAAGAGATGAATATCAGGACAATTGGAATGCTGGAGTACAGACAAAAGAATTCAAGACTAAAGTTTGAAGTTCGAGCGATCGAAGATAGTTTGATCGATCGAACGTTCGATCGCTTAAAGAAGGTTGAAGCGCTTGAGTTCCAGGAGTTCGATCGATCGAGAACTGTTCGATCGATCGAACATGATATTTTCAGAAACTTTCGCGTACGCAGCAGATGCGGGTTTTTAACCCTAGCCTTTAGGTTTTCTTTATATAGGAGTATTGTATGCATCCCAGGGGACGCCAAACTTTACTTTGAATCAGTTTTCATAAGGAGAGAGAGAGAGTTTGCTTGTTTTGTAGGTTTAACACTGGATTATGCTTAAGTTTTGAAGGATTTTACATTTAATACAAGTTTGTTAACATTCCAGGTTTCTTATTTATGGTTTTATTACATTCTGCACTTTGTTAATTGTAGTTTAATCATTTAATCTCGTAGTATTGCATGCTAGATAAGTAAAATCACTAGTTTTTATAGTTTTCATGCAAATCTTACATCCAAACAAAGCTTTAATGTTTTCATATGATAAAAACCAATCTGTGATACTCAAGACGATGTCTGAGTAGTCCTAAGGTTGGGAGAACACGATGAAACAGTGATCTCCAGCCTCTGCCATGCAGCAGAATAACTCCTGTGTTCGAACGATCGGAAGTAGTTCGATCGATCGAACCAGAGATAGTCAAGCGATCGAAGGACACTTCGATCGATTGAGGGATGAAGGTTTTCGATCGATCGAACGATCGTCGATCGATCGAACTCTCTAATTCTTGAGGATGTTCCCTGCAGTATTCCAGGACCTTTTGTTTTTTAGAGTTGTTATCATACTGTCCCCAAATGCTCAGTTTGTCAAAATAGTTTTTAAAATCAAGGCCCTAAGGCATTTTCTTTCAATATATTTTGCAAATCACCTTCAATGCTAACACCATTGTGGGTGTGAGTCTTAACTATTGAATTAAACCGCTTTCATGTGTTTCAAGTTAACTGTGATGATATAGTCCCGGTCATAAAAGGGCTATGGATTCTTTATTTTAAGAGAAATACGAAAAACTGTGAGTAATATACTCCTTAGTGCTTCAAAGTAACTGCATGGTAGACGGTTAGATTACTGTGGATTTGTGTAATCCCAACATTTTCTTCTTAAAGTTAAATCTTATTTTAGAATATTGCTTTAACTAGTTAATTAGTTTTTTTTAGTTTAATCTGATCTCTTTCGTTAGTAGTCTTAGTTTGTGGAACTTCGTGTTTCGCACCATTATTAAATCTTATTGATTTTTTTTCTTTCTTTTGAGGTTAGTCTAAGTAATTAGGTCAACACCTTCCCTGTGGGATCGACCTGGTCTTACCAGTTACTACTTGCACGTCTACCTACACTTGGGTATTGCACAAGAGCACACAAGAATAATCTCGTGCCAAGTTTTTGGCGCCGTTGCCGGGGAAGGCGACGATCAATTCTTTAGATTACCTCAATCTTTCCTGATCTATTTTTGTTTTACTTTTTCTTTTAGTTCTCTAGGTTTTCAATCTTCTTAGGTTCTCTCATTAATGCCCGATAGTTCCATCCACGGAATTATCGACAATCCTCTATATTCATCTAATTCTTCCAGTTCTAGTAATCCTATCACCACTCCAACTGAATCAATGAATGATAATCAGAGTGAACAGGGTGACAATGATGTGGTGCCAATTGATGATTCACTACGTCCGTTGTGCAACCTTATGCAACCAGAACACGCACCTACTCCTTCTTGCATTCTCATTCCCCCACATGCTGGCGAATTTCAATTTCGCAATGGGATTATTCAACTCCTCCCAACATTTCATGGGATGGAAAGCGAGAAGGCATATCTACACGTTAAGGATTTCGAGGATGTTTGCAAAACATTCTCCCAAACTTGTCCTGTAGATGTGACACGCTTAATGTTATTTCCCTTCACCTTGAAGGATAAAGCAAAGGCGTGGTTACTCACCCTAAAACCAAATTCAATCTTCACATGGCATGCGATGAACACTGCATTTTTAAAGAAATTCTTTCCACCTCGCATGACCACAGATCTAAAACGCCAAATAAGTTCATACAAGCAGAGGAGTAATGAAACCTTCACCCAAACTTGGGAGCGTTTCAAAGATTTGCTTCTCTCATGTCCTCACCACGGATATGAAAAATGGCATACCATTAGTTACTTCTATGAAGGACTAAATGGTGAAACGAAAAAGTTGGTCGAAACTATGAGCTCTGGACCATTCCTTCGAAAGAACACTGAAGAGGCTGAAACTCATTTCGAGTGGTTAGCTGAACATGCTTATGAATGGTCTAACTCTGAAGATATACCTCGAACTCAAATATCGAGTGTGGAAAATAAGAGTTTGTACCAATTGAAGAGTGAAGATCATCTGATGAACAAATACGAAGAACTGGAAAAGAAGGTAGAAGAACTAAGGGTGCGAGGAGAGAGCTCTAGGCAGGTTATGCCTGAGGAACCATGGGGCACATGCAACATGTTGGGACACACAACTCAATACTGTCCCAATGTGCCGTATTTTCAAGAGCAGGCCCCTATGGAGATGAATGCCATGCACGGTTTCCGAGGGGCGGGGAATTCCAATAATAACTTCCAAAGTAACAATAGATGGAATCACCCCGGTTTTGATTAGAGAAATAATGCTGGGACCCAAAATCAATATCAACAGCAGCCCTACAACAATCAATATCAAGGGCAAAACAATAGGCCGTCCCATGAATACAATCAAAACAGAGCCAATAATTACAACCAAGCTCAACCTTCCAATGCACCGCAGACCAATACCTATGTGCCACCACACAAGAAGGTACAATAAGAAGAGCCACTTGCTAATGCCAATCTAACGCAACAACTCATACAGATGATGAGTAGAATGTCTGCAACGTTAGAAAGGATAGATGCACGGCAAGAGGGTTCAGGAGGAACATTCCCTGCCCAACCACTTCCGAACCCCAAGGGACATAACAATGATCCTAACAATCAAGAACATGCTAAAGCCGTGACTACACTGAGAAGCGGAAAAATCATAGAGAAAAGCATGCCTCTGTCTACACCCAAAGTGTACAATGAGGAGGAAGTGGTAGATAATGAGCTTGAGCAACCATCTACTCAAGAGGAGGAGCCGTCTACAAATGACGAGGCAACAAAGGCAAACGTTGAAGCTCCTAAAGTAGAGAAAGAAGTAGAGCAAAGGCCTGCAAAGGAGTCTGTTGAGGATGAACCACCAAAATGCCCTTTTCCTGCACCTTATCCTCAACGGTTGAAGAAACCCAAGAATGAGACGAAGAATCAGGAGTTTCTGGAATTGTTTAAACAAGTAAAAATTAACCTTCCACTCCTAGATGCTATCAAGCAAGTGCCGACCTATGCTAAGTATCTCAAAGATCTATGCACGGTCAAGAGGAGGCAAAGCGTGAAGAAACATGCTTATGTCGCATGTCAAGCAAGTGCGATCATTCAAAATGAGTTACCTCCAAAACTCAAAGACCCCGGTACACCTACGGTCTCATGTAGAATTGGGAATCAAAGGATAGATAACACACTCCTCGATCTAGGAGCAAGCGTGAACCTGCTGCCATATTCAGTCTACAAACAGCTAGGGTTGGGTGAACTCAAGCCCACCCGAGTCGCTTTGCAATTGGCAGACAGATCTGTGAAGTACCCTAGAGGGGTGTTAGAGGATGTCCTTGTTCAAATAGACTCTTTTGTATTTCTGGTTGATTTCGTGATATTGGACACAGAGCCTGTGTCTAATCCTGGTGCACACATACCGGTTATCTTTGGACGTCCATTCCTCAACACTATTGATGCCACGATCAAGATTAGGAGTGGTATCATGACTATCGTATTCGGGAACATGACATTGAATGTCAAAATTTTTTCTAATCCCCGACCTGAAGAATACGATGATGAGGAAGAAATTCATTACATTGACACAGTCATTGAAGATGAAGTTGACTTGGTCGACTACAAAGATCCTTTGGAAGTTGTGATGACTCAATTTAGCGATATCTATCAGCCTACAGAGTCAACTCCATCGGATGCTGACCTGACCATATGTGTCTTATGATGGATACGATAGAGGAGGATAGAGAAGAATGCATGTGGATAATGCCATATGAACAATTGCCTCCTAAAACTAAGTTGGCAATGCCTTCTAGTTTTCAGTTTTTAGAGTTAGAGTTAAAGGAGCTACCCAAAGAGCTAAAATATGCATTCCTAGGGACTGGCAAAACTTATCCTGTGATCATTTCATCTGCTTTAACTCATGAATAGGAAGATAAGCTAGTGCAAATGCTGACCAAGCATAAGGATGCTATGGGATGGACGATTGCTGACCTCAAAGGCATAAGCCCATCCATATGCACTCATAAGATATATCTGGAGGAAGACGCTAGACCCTCAAGCCAAATGCAAAGGCGTCTGAATCCCAACATACAAGAAGTAGTTAAAAAGGAAGTGCTCAAACTACTTGATGTTGGGATGATTTATCCGATATCTGATAGTCCTTGGGTTAGTCCAACCCAAGTGGTTCCTAAGAAAGCAGGCATAACGGTCATCCCGAACAAAGATGGTGAATTGGTACCAACACGTGTCCCCACTGGATGGAGGATGTGTATTGACTACAGAAAGTTGAATACTGTGACCCGAAAAGACCATTTTCCTTTGCCATTCATGGATCAAATGCTAGAACGTGTGGCAGGTCACAAGTATTACTGCTTTTTGGATGGATACAGTGGATATAACCAAATTGAAATTGCTCCTGAAGATCAGGAGAAAACCAAATTCACTTGTCCATTTGGTACATTTGCCTACCGTCAAATGCCGTTTGGCTTATGTAATGCACCGGCTACCTTTCAGCGGTGCATGCTAAGCATATTCAGTGACATGGTCGAACACATCCTTGAAGTCTTCATGGATGATTTTTCAGTGTTTGGCCATAGCTTTGAAGATTGCCTCAACAATCTCGAGCAGGTATTAATGCGATGTGAGGATAAACACCTAGTTTTGAATTGGGAAAAGTGTCACTTTATGGTGACCAAGGGAATAGTCCTCGGCCATATAATCTCCGATGAAGGAATCCAAGTGGATAAGGCCAAAATCGACATAATCTCAAATCTACCTGTCCCCCGTACAGTGAGAGACATCCGTTCATTCTTGGGGCATGCAGGATTTTATCGTCGGTTTATCCAGAACTTCAATGCAATCTCTCGACCTCTTTGTCAACTTCTTGTCAAGGATGCACCATTCGAGTGGTCAGAGAGTTGCCAAAAGTCCTTCGAGGATCTAAAAGAGCTCCTCACCTCCGCACCCATAATATAGGCACCCGACTAGAGTTTGCTTTTCGAATTAATGTGCGATGCTAGTGATTACGCCATTGGCGCAGTCCTAGGCCAGAGAAGGGACAATAAGCCATTTGTGATATACTAGGCCAGCCGAACTTTGAATGAAGCTCAAATGAATTATACAACTACTGAAAAGGAGCTGCTGGCTGTAGTATTCGCTTTGGATAAGTTTAGGTCTTATCTGATAGGGTCACCAATCGTCTGTTTTACAGATCACTCGGCCCTCAAGTATCTGCTATCTAAGAAAGACGCTAAACAACGGCTCATTCGCTGGATACTCTTACTCCAAGAGTTTGATCTAATAATCAAAGATAAGAAAGGAGTAGAGAATGTGGTTGCGGACCATTTGTCACGGTTGACTTTTGTCGACAATACTGAATCCCAATCCATTAAGGATGAGTTCCCGGACGAACAGCTACTGGCAGTAAGTGGTCTGCCTTGGTACGCTGATATTGTGAACTACCTTGTCACGGGAGAAACCCCGAATCATTGGTCAAACCAAGACAGAAAACGGTTCCTCTCGTTCGCGCGTCATTTCTTTGTTGATGACCCATATCTTTTCAAGTACTGTGCTGATCAGGTTATCAAGCACTGTGTTCCCAATGAGGATATAACCGTAATTTTAGCATCATGCCATTCTGAGGCATGCGGTGGCCACTTTGCTTCACAGAAGACCGCACAAAAAGTTCTACAAAGCGGTTTTTACTGGCCCACAATTTTCAAAGATGTGTATTCCTTTTGCAAGACATGCCAATGCTGTCAAAAGCTTGGAACTATTTCTAAAAGGAATTCTATGCCTTTAACCCCTATCATCACAATTGAGATATTCGATTGTTGGGGCATAGATTTTATGGGCCCATTTCCCAAGTCTAATAACTGTGAATACATACTCCTTGCTGTAGAGTATGTGTCAAAATGGGTTGAAGCGATGCCAACGAGACGCAATGACCACATAACGGTCATATCCTTTTTGAGAGAGCATATCTTGTCTCGTTTTGGAACTCCGAAAGCTTTACTAAGTGACCAAGGCAAGCATTTTTGTAATAAGCCTTTGGAGTCACTTCTCAAGAAATACGGAGTCCACCATAAAATCGCTCTTGCCTATCATCCACAGTCGAATGGGCAAGCAGAATTGGCTAACCGAGAAATCAAGCATATTCTCGAAAAGACGGTTAGCTCCAACCGAAAAGACTGGACATACAAGCTGACCGATGCTTTATGGGCATACCGTACTGCCTACAAGACGAATCTAGGTATGTCCCCGTATAGATTGGTTTACGGAAAAGCTTGTCACCTCCCTGTTGAAATTGAGCATAAAGCTTATTGGGCGACACGCTCATTGAACTTTGATATCCAAGAAGGAGGTCAGTTACGCAAGCTCCAACTTGCAGAGCTAGAGGAAATACGACGAGATGCATATGACTCTGCAAGGTTGCATAAGGAAAGGTTGAAGGCTCGCCACGATCGTACGATCTTTCGTAAATCATTTAAGTCGGGGCAGAAAGTTTTGCTGTATGACTCTCGCCTCCACCTTTTCCCAGTAAGCTCCGTTCCCGTTGGACAGGCCCATTCATTGTAAAAACTGTCTTTCCACATGGGGCGGTCGAGCTCGTCAATCCAAAGAACGATGATTGTTTCAAGGTCAATGGCCAGAGGTTGAAACCGTTCTTGGAGAACTTCCAAACTGAAGTTGAGCACATCCAGCTGGATGAGCCCAACTATTCTCCCACTTAAAATCCATAGTAGAGTTCCATATTGTTGTTGTATTCCTTTTCTTTCCCTGCATTTTAGTTTCTCTCTTTTGTTTTTAATTCTGTGTTCGTTCTTTTATGTTTGTGATCTCGTTCTAATCCGTTATACTTTGAACCACTCAATTGCAGGTGCATAGATGCGAGGTGATGATGTTCATTCTATCGGTTCATGGGCTGATTCAGAATGTCGTTGTGGCACCTGGACTGAGGGTGAACTCACACCCTGCCCCTTGCTTCATCAAGACCCTGAAGCTCACGCTCTCATTGATGCTGCTCAAGGGTACATTCCATACCCACCGGCCCTCCTTGACATCAATCCATATGAAAATATGGAATTTCCTGATGACGTTGATATGGATGAGGAAGAAGACCTGTACATGGGAAGAATGGTGGATGATGCCCTCATGGCACAATGGGAAAATGATGATATGTGGGAGCCATGGGAAGATCATAACCTCCAGGATGTCGTCCCGGAATGTCACAATGCAGTTTTTGTTTTTGTTGACGATTTCCATGTTCCCGAGTTGGTCCCATACCACTATGTGCACCTGAGCTTTCTGCTATTCAGGCTCCAATGCCCCTTACCAGCTAGTGCATTTTGGGAATCTATGCCAATAGTGAGGTTGGAACTTAGTCACATTTCTTTTTATTTTGTTTCTGTTCTGTTACCTGATCCGGAATGATGAGGATCGGGGATGGTACGAGCGTTATTTTCGCGCACGGAAGGTGATGATTGAGCGTCCTGTTGAGTCTATTTGGTCAGAGTACCCGTGGTTCCTGACACGGATTCGCTCTATGCCCCACTGGTTCGATTTACTCTCACTTTCCAAGAGAGTAAATCTGTCATGGATACGAGGTGCGTGCGCGACGATGATACGTGACCCAGACGCCCCATTCACATATCATGCTTTCTTCCGGGGTCGGGCGTTCGTCATCAGTCCCGCTACAGTCTCAGCCGCCTTGGGGATACCAGAGGTACCAGATTATATTTGCCCCCATCGGCCTGACGCACCTAAGACCCCACCATCTGCCATTATCCGCGAGCTCACTGGAGGCGTCGTTCCTTCTTGGAATGGCGAGGCTTTGATTGAGGACCACTTCCTTACTGATGACTACCACATGCTCCACCTGGCCCTTAGCAATTGCCTCCTGGTGACCTCTTATTGCGAGAAGATCGTGGCTTGGTATGCGCGAGTCTTATTTGCAGTAGGGACAGGACAGCCGGTTTGCCTACCACAGCTTTATATCGATTTCATGGTCCATCCCACCCGCTACATCGCTTCCAAGAAGCACCTAAAAGGTGCTTGGGCGATTCACAGAGTTATGGCTCAGGCCGGCTTTCCTGAGCTTGCTGGTGACGACCTTCGTTCTTCCCCCAGCCGATTCGACGAGGCAGCGGCTCGCCGCTCAGACGCCCAGAAGAGGAAGCGAAAGGGAAAAGGGAAAGCGAAGGTGGGGGCGAAGAAGAAGAGGCGTGGTGGGACGGACACAGAGGCTGGCGCTTCAGGGACGCCCACAGAGGCCGAGGAGCTTGATTCAGATGATGAGGAGGAGGATCCGGTTGCTGCTGTTCAGCAGTTCGAGTTGCGACAGCGATCGCAGACTCAGGCCCAGGGAGAGTCTTCTTCTTCTGTGCCTCTCCCGACAGTTTATGAGCTGCTATTGGAGGAGAGAGAGGCCAGGATTAGACTTGAGGGCCGGATGGATCAGATACAGACCTTGCTTGAGTCTATATTGATTCAGATTGGGGTCGATCAGGCCGTTCACTCTGCTCACCATCCTATGCCTACCCCGTCTGCACCGCCTGCTGCTGATCCAGCATCTTCAGCTGCTCCTACTCCTACAGGTCCATCCACTACTTCTGCTGCAGCTGATCCATCACTTTCTACTCCACTTACTGCTGATCGTCCATCCACTTCTACTGCTATTGCACCTGCTACTGCACCACTACCACCTACTCCCATTGACATTTCTTCTGACGTGGCTGATGATGATCCGTCAGGAGCCGCGTAGCATTTTCTAGGGAGAGGGTGATGTGATTGTACTTTTGATTATCTATTTATTTTTGTTGTACTATTTTGGTGGGTGTATATGGTTGGACATGTTGGACAGTTCTGTATTTTGGTTATTTTGGGTAGGTATGAACATTATTTATCACTGCTGTTATCTGACTCCTTTATCATTCCAGTGGTTTGTAATGTTTGGATCATGGTTTTTATTGTTTTATCTTTATTTATTGATCCTTGTTGTTTTGGAGATTGTGTTCTATTTTTTCTATGCCAGGTTGCTATGTTTGCTATCATCGCGTTGCTCTATACAGGTGATACCCATCTATTTTATTTGTTGAAAATAAACTTCTGGGGACTTTTTCGTTTTCAGTTGGGGGTAGGGGATACTAATAGATAGGTATACACCCGTAATGATCATATTTTGCACTTGGACATGTCTTCAATTTAATTAGAATGTGACTTGGACATGTCTTCAATTTAATTAGAATGTGGTCTGGTCTGGTCTGGAAAAATTTTAAATTTTGGAAATTTGTCTGGTCTGGTCTGGAAAAATTTTAAATTTTGGAAATTTGAAATTTGAACCTTATTGATAGTATAACTCTGAATAATCCCTCCTGCTTGTTAATTAGGCGATGACACATTTCTAGTATTCTCATCTTTTTATGGATTAAGTTCACGCGTTTTCTGTTATCACTAAGATAGATTGCATGTGTGAATCTATTATGTATCCAATACTTTTATGCACTAATTGGCAGCTATGTAGAAAACCTGAAAATTGAGTTAATATGACTATTGTGCCTAAAGAACAAGTAGTGGAAGCTAATAACCCTTAGTGAGCTATTGAGCCAATCGTCATTTCTGAGGTAATTCTCATACAATTTCAAATGGTCTTTCTTGTTTATACTTAGTAAATCCGTTGAAAAAGTCTCAATTTCTTTGTTAAATTTTTGACTGCTTGTTAGAGGAGAACGTTCAGGATTTACCAACTATACTCAATGAACACTTAAGTGCTGAAATTGAAAGTTGAGAAAATGATTTAAGCCATCGTTTACCCATTCTTTAACCTGATATATCTTTCACCTACATTCATTACATTGTTTCATCCCTGATCCCACACCAACTAAATATTTCCAATGAGATTACAAAGAATCCAAGTCCTTGATCTATACCTTGACCTCAATGAGTCGTATTATACATTTATTAAGAATGAGTCATCAAAGTATGTGAAATGGAAGGAAGGAGTTGTGGGACAAAAAAAAATGAAAAATGAAAAATGATGAATGATGAATGAAGGAAAAGAAAAGGAGCATATGAGATGAATGGGAGATTGATTTGAGACATGAAAAGAATAGAAAGAGAAGTTAAAATTCCATCACATACTGAAGGGCACATTCTTCTCTACAACACCCTCACCTACTAACTAAAAGCCGGAATTCAAAGTCTTAAAGATTCTCAACAATTAATTTGAACATGGAAGTGTGAATTGAGTTATCCACGGTATCTCGCTTCTCTAGTAAGTAGTGTTCTATTCATGAGACTATACACTCTTAAATGTCCGGTTTCCATAGAGTCAAGTATGAAGGCATTAGTATCCAGAATATCATCCTTATCAAAGCTTTCATACGGTGTGCGGTCATTGTAAAGCAAGTTTCTGAGAGACGTTCTTTTAGAGTGTGACCAATGTGAGAGTTGAGCCGAAACTGCGAGTTTTCAAGGTGCAATAGTCTAAATAACTCTTAATAGGGTTGGACGTATGGTTGTTAAACTCACACACACACGGGTGCATGATGGTGATACATATGTTATATTTTACTTGGTGATATAGGGGAGCATGTGGATTTCTTTCATGGGTTAATTGAGGATAGTATATCCTTGTAGAGCTAAATTAACAGTTTAATGGAGGGGGAATTCTACAAGTTATTCTAAATCTTTTTGAGCTTAAAATTGGAGAATTTTGTGGGTATATTCACTGCAAACCCTCACGAGACAACACTCGTCCACTAGGGGGAACCTAGGGGTTTAACGGCTTGTTGCATTAGCTAAATGCAACCGCGATTCCTGCGAAAGTGAGTTGGGAATTTTTCTCTCTCTTAGTTTAGGTTGTTTTTAGTTTTTCTTTGTTTTTCTTAGTCGTGGTAGTATTAGTTTTGTAGTTTTTATTTTCGCTTTATCGCTAGGGACTAGCAATAAGCTAGTTGGGGGTTGTGCAAAGCAGGGGTATTTGTAAAATACAACCGCGCTAAAAGGAAGAATTGTGTTGCTTGTAATCACAACTTCCTGTTTTATCTGCAATTTGCATTACAAGGCTAGTTTTTATACAATGAGATTAATCTATGATAAAGTGTATTGTTTTAGCTATTGTTTGTGCAGATCACTGCTGTGTGTACTAGAGAGATGAATATCAGGACAATTGGAATGCTGGAGTACAGACAAAAGAATTCAAGACTAAAGTTTGAAGTTCGAGCGATCGAAGATAGTTCGATCGATCGAACGTTCGATCGCTTAAAGAAGGTTGAAGCGCTTGAGTTCCAGGAGTTCGATCGATCGAGAACTGTTCGATCGATCGAACATGGTATTTTCAAAAACTTTCGCGTACGCAGCAGATGCGGGTTTTTAACCCTAGCCTTTAGGTTTTCTTTATATAGGAGTATTGTATGCATCCCAGGGGACGCCAAACTTTACTTTGAATCAGTTTTCATACGGAGAGAGAGAGAGAGTTTGCTTGTTTTGTAGGTTTAACACTGGATTATGCTTAAGTTTTGAAGGATTTTACATTTAATACAAGTTTGTTAACATTCCAGGTTTCTTATTTATGGTTTTATTACATTCTGCACTTAGTTAATTGTAGTTTAATCATTCAATCTCGTAGTATTGCATGCTAGATAAGTAAAATCATTAGTTTTTATAGTTTTCATGCAAATCTTACATCCAAACAAAGCTTTAATGTTTTCATATGATAAAAACCAATCTGTGATACTCAAGACGATGTCTGAGTAGTCCTAAGGTTGGGAGAACACGATGAAACAGTGATCTCCAGCCTCTACCATGCAGCAGAATAACTCCTGTGTTCGATCGATAGGAGGTAGTTCGATCGATCGAACCAGAGATAGTCAAGCGATCGAAGGACACTTCGATCGATTGAGGGATGAAGGTTTTCGATCGATCGAACGATCGTCGATCGATCGAACTCTCTGATTCTTGAGGATGTTCCCTGAAGTATTCCAGGACCTTTTGTTTTTGAGAGTTGTTATCATACTGTCCCCAAATGCTCAGTTTGTCAAAACAGTTTTTAAAATCAAGGCCCTAAGGCATTTTCTTTCAATATATTTTGCGAACCACCTTCAATGCTAACACCATTGTGGGTGCGAGTCTTAACTATTGAATTAAACCGCTTTCATGTGTTTCAAGTTAACTGTGATGATATAGTCCCGGTCATGAAAGGGCTATGGATTCTTTATTTTAAGAGAAATACGGAAAACTGTGAGTAATATACTCCTTAGTGCTTCAAAGTAACTGCATGGTAGACGGTTAGATTACTGTGGATTTGTGTAATCCCAACATTTTCTTCTTAAAGTTAAATCTTATTTTAGAATATTGCTTTAACTAGTTAATTAGTTTTTTTTAGTTTAATCTGATCTCTTTCGTTAGTAGTCTTAGTTTGTGGAACTTCGTGTTTCGCACCATTATTAAATCTTATTGATTTTTTTTCTTTCTTTTGAGGTTAGTCTAAGTAATTAGGTCAACACCTTCCCTGTGGGATCGACCTGGTCTTACCAGTTACTACTTGCACGTCTACCTACACTTGGGTATTGCACAAGAGCACACAAGAATAATCTCGTGTCAACGGTCGATAAGAACAGGCTGTAGGATAAGACATCCGAAAAGTTGTCCTTCTCCTTCTTCAGTACTCTGTACATCGAACTCCGCCAACGTCTCCAATGCTCGCCATTCTCTAACCATTACGGAGGTGATCTTCTCACGAGTCTGCCGACTTAAAGCATCAGCGACCACATTAGCTTTACCAGGGTGGTATTCTAACGTGAAGTCATAATCTTTGATTAGCTCCATCCATCTGCATTGTCTCATGTTCAACTCTTTCTGTGTGAACAAATATTTCAGACTCTTGTGATCGGAGAATAAATCAAACTTCTCACCATAGAGATAGCATCTCCAAATCTTGAGTGCAAATACTACTGCCGCCAACTCCAAATCATGAATAGGATAGTTCAACTCATTCGGCTTCAGCTGTCTGGATCCATAAGTGATAACTCTACCATCTTGCATAAGTACACACCCTAGTCCTTGATATGACGCGTCACTAAAGATAGTGAACTTCTCATCAGGCTTGGGTATTGCTAGTACCGGTGCAGTAGTGAGTCTCTCTTTCGACTCTAGAAAGGTGCGTTCATGTTTCTCTGTCCACTCAAATTTTAAATGGTGCAGATAATGGTGCAGCTATTTTAGAAAACCATTCAACAAATCTTTGGTAATAGCTTGCGAGTCCTAGAAAACTCCTAACTACTGTAGGGTTGCTCGGCCTAACCCAGTTTGACACAGCATCGGTCTTGGACAAATCCACAAAAATTCCTTGAGATAACACCTTGTGTCCCAAAAATTTCACTTCTTGTAACCAGAACTCACACTTACTGAACTTGGCATACAAGTGGTGGTCCTTGAGTGTCTGCATCGTAATCTGTAGGTGTTGCTCGTGTTCTTCTGCTGACTTAGAATAGATCAAAATATCATCAATGAAGACGATGACAAACTGATCCAAATAAGGCTTGAACACTCTGTTCATCAGATCCATAAACACTGCCGGGGCATTCGTCATTCCAAACGGCATTACCAAAAATTTATAGTGACCATATCGGGTTCTGAATACAGTCTTAGGTATGTCTTCCTTCCGTACCCTCAACTGATGATATCCCAACCTTAGGTCTATCTTGGAAAATGTCGTAGGTCCTTGTAGTTGATCAAATAAGTCGTCAATCTGAGGTAAGGGATACTTATTCTTGATAGTCACTCGGTTCAATTCTCTGTAATCAATACACAACCGAAGTGTTCCGTCCTTCTTCTTCACAAATAACACCAATGCTCCCCAAGGCGATGTACTTGGATGTACAAAACCTAGGTTCTCAAGCTCTTGAACTTGTTCCTTCAATTCCAACATGTTCGGTGGGGGCCATTCTACAGGGAACCTTGGTGATTGGAACAGTATCTGGTATAAGCTCAATACAGAACTCTATACTTCTCTCGGGTGGTAGACCAGAAATGTCTTGAAATACTTCTTCAAAGTCCTTGACTAAAAGTATAGATAATGTTGTCGCTTCTGTACTAACGACTTCGATGTTTGCTAAGCATCTTGTGAGAAACATATCTCCCAAAGGGTTACATTGAAAATTAAAGGGTTGATTCTCGTTGTCGGGGAATGTAATTCTCTTCCTCGCACAATCCAGCTTCACTTGATTTTGAGAGAGCCAATCCATTCCTAGGATTATGTCAAACTCCTTCATTGATAGGACAATTAGCCTTGCAGGGATTTCACGGTCTCCTAGCCGTAAAGGACAATCCTTGCACACGTTTCCTAATCTGACTGCAGCTCCTAATGGTGAAGTAGCCCTCAAAGCTTTCTCTAAACGATGAGGTACGATACCCAATCTCCAAATCATATTAATAGATATGAACGAAAGAGCAGCACCCATATCAAATAAAACTTTAACTTGGGAGTTAAACAAAGTCAAAGTACCTTCCACTGCTTGCTAATCAGGTTGAGCTTCTCCATAAACTCCTTCTTCATAAATAGTTCCATCATATCCAGCAGCATCTGGGATAACAGCATTCAAGCGAGTCTGATTCTGTTGACCATACGTCACCTGCTTAGGAACAGTGCAGAACTTACTGATGTGACCTGGTTCACCACAATTATAGCAGACTATGCCTTGCTGAGCAGCACGCCTTAGTGCCTTGCAATCTCGATCCAGATGACCGGGGTTGCTACAGTTGAAACATTCCCAGCGCTACTTCCTTCACCAACTCGAGGTTGTCTTCTTACTTCCGTCAAAATTCCTCTTCTGCCCTTGGGTACGATTTATTGGTGGTCTATTCCCAAAATTACCCCTCTGAGGCGGCCGAAATTTGAATTGCTTCAGATTCACTGGAGCATCTTCTTCCAAATCAGTGGCCAGGCTGACTAGTCCTTCGAAAGACTTATCTAGGTGGCCGAGAGTCAGGCGACAAATCTGCGGTGTTAGCCCTTGGTTATACTTATGGATCCTCTTTTCTTTGGTATCCACCATGTGAGGGGCAAACCGAGACGGCCTCTCGAACTGAGTAATGTACTCTTGTACCGACTTAGTCCCCTGAGTCAAATCCATGAATTCTTTCTCCCTTCTGTGCCTTTCTGTAGCCGGGAAATACTTTTCCAGAAACCTCCCCTTAAATGCAGTCTATGTAATTCCCATCGCAGCTTCATTCCCGATGGTAGCTGTGACTGAATCCCACCAATCTGCGGCGGCATCAGTCAATTGAAAAGTAGCTAACCTTCTCTTGTCCATCTCATTGCACTGGACAGCCTCGAACATGCGGTCCATCTGTCTTAACCACTGTTCTGCTTTCCATGGTTCCGCAGTACCCGCAAACTGCTCAGGCCTTAGCGCACGAAATCTTTCTAGCAGCTTATCTCCAGTCTGATGGCCTCGTCGGTTATCATTCGTATTATTGATTCTTTCCAAACATCTGACAAATGCTTCGAACATCCCCGTAGGATCGACAGCCTCAGGTGCTCCCTCGATCAAATTCCTGTCCCTCCTGGGTCTCACAGCCATTCTATGCATCACATGATGGGGGAATGAGAAACATGTTTGAAGCAGTAGTATGAAGCAATTTAAATGATGACAACATTCAAAAGAGTATATTTTATATATAACTTCTTGTCAAGTTGATACAAAAAGCGTGTATGATCAGGTCAAGCCTACCATATCTATATGGGTTAGGACGCATATGTCCATGCAAGAGTTAATGCCAAAAAATAGGGTTATTGCCCTATACTCTAATGCATGTAATTACAGTTTGCAAAAAGAGGTAGAGCTAGTAGTCAAAAGTAGTTAATATGTACAAAATCATATCTAGAATGTCAATCGTCTCCATAAGCAGCTATCAGGAGATCTAGCGAGTCGACAGTGCGAAATCACTAAACAAGGAACGGGCCCACCAAATCAAAATCAGAGCTCTGAGAGGTCAATGAGAAAGCAGGTACTGGGGCATCTGCCTCAACTGGCACATCCTCAGGCAGAACTAGCTCAAGTGCTAGCTCCTCCTCGAGCTCAGCGGCGAGGTCATCTAGACCTATGCCATCCTCTACATCATCTCCACCTACTGGAACCAAATGAACAGCCTCAGCATTGTCCTCGGTGATGGGAACCACTGGCGGAGGCATCTCTAGCTGTACGAGATGGCCAGCTGCTCAATAGCGGTATGGTATAAATCGAGAAAAGTTGGGACTACTGCCCTGGGAGTCATCAAATGTCCTCCAAACCCATCTAGTACGTAGAACGGCTGAGCTGGGTCCATACCTGATAAAAAGGTACTAAGTCAAATTAGGAAATAGATAATCTTAGGCATTTGGGTTCTAAGTCTATCCTCCCTGTCTTAACATCGAGTGTGTGAAGCTTAAGCTAACAGATCGTGGAATCGAGTCTAAGCTGGTACCCTAACCTGGCTAAACTGTCTTGAGATAATTAATAACCTGGCTCTGATACCACTAAATCCTGTCACGCCCCGATGTAGCATAAATATGGAAAGCATTTAATTTCCTTTATGGACCCGTAGGTCGCGACAGTTTGAAGGATCGATTCCATCCCAAATGTCGAACAACATAAAACCATGATCAGAGTAAAGCAATCAAGACTTACAAATATTTTTCTAACTTATTACATATTACAATACAAGGTCAACTAAGGCACAAGCCGCCTTAAAACAAAACAATATCTATTGTCTATTACAGTCATCCTTATAACAAAACAATTTATAACTTAAAACATAGTATATTGATAACAGTTCTATCTTCTAAAGCAGCCGTTCTCAGTTTGCATAATCATAGGGCCTAGCATAGTCATAACCTAAAAAGCCTAGACACGAATGTCCAGGACGCATCAACGTCGTCAGCTTCAAGAAGCTGGTGAGTATTAAAAACATAACTTTGAATGTAACACATACTCATTTACCATTTTCCAGTTCCCAATTAATTCAACAAGTTTACATCAAGTAAAGAGTTCATTTTTAGAAAACAACCACAATATCATTTGAAAGCCTTAATTCACATATATGTGACCGTGTATGAAAAACAATGCACCATCTCATCTTACCGACTCTTTCTCTCTACAAACACAACAACCCACTAACTCACACCATTATCCTTGTAATACTCTGATAGTCACACTTTAGCACAGGGGTGCCAGGGAATGTCCAGTTTGCCTCACACTTTGGTATGGGATACCAGGAAGTGTCCAATGCCTCACACTTTAGTACCTAATTCGCCTCGCAAATACCGGAGGTAACCTCACTCAGTATCCAGACTCGGGTACCAGGGAGTGTCTGTAGGCCACACTTTAGCACTACCATGGGTGCCAGGGAATGTCCAAGTTCGACGTCACACACTTTAACGCTTCCATGGGCGTCAGGGAGTGTCCAGTTTCGCCACCGTCGCACTACAAAGATACTCTCACCGCAATCTCAACACGTCATACTTTGGTACACAATTACCAGGGAGTGTCCACAACACAATCTCAACCATACACTCTTTTCCACACTGACCATTACTCTTTTTCACACTGCCCAACATTCACACTCACTATGCATGTACAACTGACTCCATATGTATGTCGTGAAACTTTAAACATAAAGTAAATCACTGAAATATAGAAACAGCGTGTGTACGGGGATTGAAAAGTCACAATACAACATTTTAATCGTCCAAACATACCCAAATAGGATTCTGATTTAGTAAATTTCCCCAACAAAGCTTTAGAAATTCATAAAACATCACCCAAACAGTTCCTTAACATAAAATAAGCAAAAACCAGAAATTGTCCAAGGTCGCGCGCGCAGGCCACTCGCGCAAAGGTTGCTCGCGCGGGCCGCTCGTGCGATTTGCCCATTTTTAATTTTCTTATTAAAACCTTTTCTGTCTGCCTGAGTTCACGGAGATAGCGAGCGCTGATCGCTCGCGCGATCTGCCTAATTTTTATTTTTCTTATTAAGAACTTTTCTATCTGCCTGAAACCACACGGATCGCGCGCGCGGGCCGCTCGGGAGAGGGGTCGCTCGCCCGGTCCGCTCGCGCGACCCTTGCTCGTGTGATCGCGCGCGCGAGTTTCAGCAGTGACTTCATCTTTTTCACTAAGACTACACTGTTTCAGATTTTCAGGGTCTTTTTGACCCATTTTCAATTCCGAAAGTTGCTAGGCCTTATTATATATGATTCTCTTTAGTTTTTCGCAAGGATTACGAATCCATAATCAATTTTACATGAATCAATCTACAACTCTTGAATTTTAAGAAAATCAAAAGACCTCAAAACTTAATTTCTAATATACTTTTTCATATGAACAATTTAGACTCTAAAACTTTAAACATGGCATATATGATGCATAATCTTTCATAATTATCTAAGAAAATGAATTTTGGTTGAGTTTGAAAAATCTTGATTTCAAGCTATGAAACTTCAAACGTATGATCATCAATGGAGATTTCAAAATTAGACAATCACAAAAGGAATTAAAGCATGAATTACATTCTGAGTGAGTTCTAAATACTCACAGATATTAATGGAGTAGAGAATTGTTGAGAAAGAATCCAATTTAGAAATTCCAAATGCAATCTTGGCTATGGAGATGAGCTTTCTCTCTCTATATTTTTTGTATAAACTCTCAAGCTCTCTCTTTTCTCTCTGTGTATTAAGTGCAGAATGTGTGCATTGCTAAGCTTATAAAGAGCTCAAATGGTTGAACTTGGAGGCCAAGCATTGTGAGCCTTACTCAACAATTGGATTTTTGTTTTCTAATTATATAATTACACACTTATACACATCACACATACATACGTATATACACTGATACATAACTCCACAGATTCACCAAGGGCCAATTATAGGTGTATAGGAGGCAAAAGCTAGAAGTGTTTGGGAATTCAAGCTTATGGCACAACATCAACACACTCAAGGCTAGTCTAACCAAACAAGGCTTTAACAGTGATTAGTTTCCATAATTAGAAATAAAGCAAATGTCAAATCTTGCTTTACATCACTTCCAAAATCTGTGGAAGTTCAACGCGGCGCGAACAGTTTTAAACATAAGCTGGTATTTTCGGGGCGCGGTGGTCACCACAAAAATACAGAAAATTCATTTTAATGTAAGAAATTGTGTTCTGGTTTTATAAAAATACTGCTTGAGTCAAAAGCAAACATTTCCACCGTTTCAAAATACAATTTTAAAATCCAACACATGTACTGCTAAATTTGTAAAATTATAGTCTGACCCCAACAAGAATTTTAAATATGAATTTAGACAAGTAATAAGATTCCAAATATGAGAATCGTAATTAATAACAGCAGACAATGTAATTTGATTTTAAATATGACAATGCAAATACAAATTAATTATGGAAATGTCAATTTAAGATTAAATGAAAATGCAGGTTGTTACACCAACTCTCTATGGTGGCCAGTTGTAGGTGGAACAACTTTTCCTCAATTCCTAGTGAAATGGGATCGCTTTCAGACTCTACTAACATAATTCTGATTCCTACAAAACAAGGTCAACAGTAATTAGTAAGAAAATGGAAAATGTATAAGCTTTAAGATAAATGATATGTGCATGGAATATGGATCATTAGGGCTGATTGTTGGAGCTGAGAATCTTGTTGAAAATATGGGATTTGGGTGTAATAAATGATGGGGATTAAATTAGGAGTAGTTGTTGTTGACCTTATTTGAGGAGTCTAGTAATTCTTACTCTTTTAAAGTTGCAGTTTAGGAATTTATTGTGTTTTGGGGAAGTTATATAATCTTATCATGTATCTCTTCTAGAATATCAGCATTGAAGTCTCAAAAACTTTTGTTTCTTTTTACATTGAAAATTAGCTTCTTGGTTGTACGTATCAATAAACCACGTTAGGGAAGAAAGCATTAATCTCCAGCAAGAAAAAAAGGAGAAAATTATTATTTTATAACCTAAACAATCTTAGATTTGTATGAAAAAAAAATTATAGCAAGTCATTCAGAGTGTGGTTGTATCATACCAGAATTTGCAAAGAAATACAATTAAATATCACAAATTATAACACATTAATTATAGAATATCCAGAAGAAAAGAACAAAAAACTATTGATTTCATGGGAGATTGGATTAGTCTGGAGTACCTTTAGATATGAGCAACTGACTGAGGTCTGATAGGGAGAGACTCTATTGAAAGCTTAGAGAGTTTAGAATAAGGGTTTTCCAATGAGAGGGTTTTGGTATGCGAGAAGCAACTGACTAAGGTCTGAGAGGGAGATACTCTGTTCAAAGCTTAGAGAGTTTAGGATAAGGGATTTGAAATAAGGGTTTTAAGACCCCCAATGAGAGGGTTTTGTTTTGCAAAATGACCGAAATAAGTTTTTTTTTAACGAAATTACGGAAATGAAAAATTAACCAGAAAAAAATGTACAACAAAATGCCATAGGTGCAATTTCATCATCCATCACTTAAAGCCATTGGGTTTAGATACAAGGGTTATAAGACCCAAAGAAAAAACGTTTTGTTAAGAAAATGATCAAAATAATTTTAAAAAATAATAATAAAGGAAATGGAGAACTAAGAAAAATACTTGTACAACAAAAATGCCAGAGGTATGATTTTCATCAGTCCATTTACTTATACCATAGAGGAAATAGACATTAAAGCACAAAAGTGAACTACTAACCTATTTGACTTGCAAAAAGAGAAAAATAAATTTCCCATTGGATCCTTTGGACACCTAGAAATTTTGAGACTCTCCACCCACACCCGCAGGAGAAGTTCTGGCAAATCACCGGACGCAACAAAATAACCACATCCGCCACTAAAATATTTAAAAACCTTTAAGGATGTACCAATGGGCACTGGCATAGAGACTTCTTCAGTGGTTCCCATGGTTTCAGAGATGTTTTGGGAATTTGTATATATATACCAGTGGGAGAAGCAAGTGCTTTGCATGTGCCTGTGAAATATACAAGTTTTTCTCTAAAAATAGGGCACCGCCTAATATTGAAGATTTGATTAGTGTAGTTTATTTGTGGAGTGTTTGTGCCCAGATTTGTACTCATTTAGTTGATCCACTATTACCCAAATAGTATCATGGTTTTTTCGAGACCTTGGCAAACCTACCACGAAATCCATGGTTACGTGTTTCCATTTCTATTGGGGAATCGGTAGTGGTTGTAGGAGTCCGGGTGGTTTCTAATGTTCTGCCTTTACTTGATTACAAGTAAGATACTGAGCTACATACTCAGCTACTTCCTTCTTTATTCCTTTTCACCAGAAATTTCTCCTCAAGTCCTTGTACATCTTTGTACCCCCGGGGTGTACAATCATTCATGACTTGTGTGCTTCATTCAAAACATACTTCTTGAGATTATCCTTGTTAGGCACACACAACCTACCTTTGCATTATAATGCTCTGTCTGAACTAATACACCAAACTTCTGGTTCATTCCCTGACATCTTGGGGAGCTGTAGTTTTAAATCTTTAGTTGACTATTGCATTTCTATGATACGGCCGATAAGAGTCGGTTGGATAACAACACATCCAAAATGTTGGCCTTCCTTCAATTCTACTAGTTGAAGATCAAACTCGGCTAAGGTTTCCAATGCTTGCCATTCTCGAATCAATATGGTAGCAATTACTAAATGAGGTCAGCGGCTCAAAGCGTCAGCCGTGACATTTGATTTACTCAGATGGTATTGCAAAGAAAAATCGTAATCCTCGAGTAACTCCATCCATCTTTGTTGACAGATGTTCAACTCCTTCTGAGAGAAAAGATACCTTAGACTCCTATGATCTGAGAAAAGATCAAACTTTTCTCCATACAAGTAGTGTCTCCAGATCTTCAAAGCAAACACTATCGCGGCCAACTCTAAGTCATGAATAGGGTAGCTCATCTCATACAGTTTTAGTTGCCTTGATCCATATGCAATCATATTTCCATGCTACATAAGCACACAACCAAGTCCTTGGTGCGATGTATCACTGTAGATGATAAACCTTTCTCCGCTATTGGGTATCGCTAATACCTGTGCTGAGGTTAATCTTTCTTTTAACTCCTGAAATGTACCTTCATGCTTATCCATCCATTCGTACTTCATCTACTTTCTTGCCAAATTTGTCACGTCCCAGAGTAGCCAAAATAGGGAAAAAAAACATTTTATCTTTTGGTCCTGTGGACACCTGGCAAGTTGAGATCACATGATTGTCCAAACAAGAAAGAATCGAAACAAGCAGTAATAATAAACCTAGTGGTTCTAAGCATACTTAATATAAACATTTGAGTCTTAACTCTCATTATTACATCACTTACAGAAAAGAAAATAGAATAATATCATGGGCATGAAGCCCTACAACATAATAATACGTCTGGCACCTAGCGCTTCAACATAAACAAAAGATAATTAAAATGAAGAGTCTTCAACTCCCCCCATCTAACTTGCGAAGCCACAGCCTTCCTCGGCATACTCCTCCTCTGGGTAGTTAGCCTCTGCAAGATCTGGACATTTGATTGTCCATGACATGAAAGTCGTCCGCTTGTATACAAGCTAATTAAGTAAACCTACTACTCGTGACAGGCTCAGAAAACATTTTGCTAATCCGTTAAGAAAAGTAAATTGTTACTTTTTCCTTCTTTTGAAAACCTTATGATCAAGCCTTGCTCATTAGCAATCTAGACGTATTACGTACGTTAGGAATGTTCAACAACATACTCAAACTTAACATGACTGATTGATCTCAACATAATTTTGGCCTACTTGTCCAATTTTTACCAACTTGACTTCACTTTGGACCACAAGTCCAATCTTTACCAACTTGACTCTTTTTGCATGCATCCGGCATAAATGTCGTTGGCCCGAATATCGTCGCCTTATGGCCGTTAGGTTACTTTCTTGTCATCGTCACCCAAATGTCCTTCTCTTGACAACATCACCCCATTGGCTTTATAGTAACCCCATCTTATCCGTTCAGCCTTGGTTAATTTGTCATCGTCGCCCAAATGGCCTTCTCTTGACATCGTCGCCCAAATGACCTATTAACCATCAACACAACTCATTTTGATAGTACCTAGGAGGTACAACTACTCTTATCATTGTTACACGTATGACTACGATGACATCTCGACAACATTACGGATCTCGTTACCATTTCTAGAACTAATCACACGAATGTGACATGAGAACCGAACCAAACCGAACCGACAGATACGGTCGTTACATTAACAACGTCGTCGCGACTTTCTTGTAACCAACTAACACACGTGGTACAAGTCATTAAAGCACATTATTATTGATTTATTGTTCTTATGCTTATTACATTATTATTCCCTGAGTTCTCACATATCACACGTATAATACTTATAGGTCTGTCACATCTTATATTAAGAAAACATATTCTTTCTTGAAACAGTAGGCTCGAGCGATAGCCTTTGTAATTTCAGAAATCCTTGGTTCTTTTCATTATAAAAGTGTTTATTTCTAAAGTATTGCCAAATTAGCATATAGTACAGCTTCTAGAATTCACATGCAAGTATATTTACATACAACTCAAGGTACAACTATCTCAGCATGAAGTACAAATAAATATAGCATAGATCTTTCCACATTCAACATGCAAACAACTAATTTTCCATATACTGTAGAACTCGAGCGCTAAGGCTTGGGTTCTGCATGTTAGCAGTAGTTTGTAAGTTTGCAGCATAACTTCGTATTTGATTGCTATGTATGTCACATGCATGCATCTAGATTGTGAATTTAACTTAGGAAAACATAATTTAGAGTGAGTAAGAGTACTCACCAAGATTAGATGATCAAATAGATGCTAAGATGAAGAAAATGTGTGTGTGTGTGTGTGTGTGTGTGTGTTGTGCTTGATCAAGCTTCAATGCAACATCAAGAGTGCTTAGACTTCCAAACACCTTTCTTTAACCTTTGATCCTCAAAATCTTCAGCTCTAGAACTTCATTGTGTCCAAATGTGAGTGTGTTTGTGTACAAGAGAGTGGTTGGATCATGGATTAATGAACATGCAAAGCATGGATTGTATGTGTATATGTTTGCATATGAACATCAAGAAATCTCCCTCATACAAGCTCTTTGTTTAGCAGACTTTCAAAATAAAGTAAATGCACAGAATGCATGGGCATTTATAGAGTTAGGAGGCTTAGGGGCAAAATAATCTTTTCACTCATTTTATGGCTCGAGCGCTCCCGTGCTCGAGCACTCCAATGAGTTCGAGCGCTCAGGGATATGGTTCACAAATCCCTCTAAGGTTCAATATAAACATCCATATGAGCTATAATCAGAGTTTATATATATACGATCGTAACTTACATATACGAATACATAAATACAAAAATACATTACTAAATAGGTAAATACATATAAAAAGGGTCGATGTTATATCTCTTTACCACCCAACAAAAGATTTTTGTCCCGAAATATAAGCTAAGACGCACTAAATAGCTCGGGGTACTTCTCTCGCATGGCGGATTCCATCTCCCATGAAGCTTCGCGTTTGTTATGATGCTTCCACTGAACTTTCACCAGTAGAATCTCCTTGTTCCTCAACTTCTTGATTTCTCTTCCCAAGATTTGTACAGGTCTCTTAGTATAAGACACTCTGCTATCCACTTCAATATCCTTGAAGTCGATCTTATGCGTTGATCTATGTACGTACTTCCTCAACATACAGATGTGGAACACATTGTGCACTCCGGACATCATTGGCGGTAATGCTAGTCTGTAAGCAACTCATGCATTCTAGAATTTTGAAAGGTCTAATATATCGGGGCGAAAGCTTTCCTTTCTTCTATTCAAATCTCACGACTCCTCTTATTAAAGAAACCTTCAGCAAAACTTGGTCTCCAACACAAAACTTCAAGTCCTTTATGTGCTTATCTGCTTATCTCTTCTACTTGCTTTGGGATGCCTTCATCTTTCCTTCAAGATGTTGATCTTCTCGCTAATCTCTCGAACTATATCAGGGCTCAAAAGCTTGCCTTCTTCAGTTTTTGCCCTATAAAGAGGTGAATGACACGATCCATATAATGCCTTGAATGGTGCCATTCTAATGCTTGAATGATAACTATTGTTGTAGGCAAACTCGATTAGCGACAGATGCATCTCCTAAGTGCTCTCAAAGTCGATCACGCATGCTCGCAGTATTTCCTCCAATACTTGATTCGTATGTTCCGTTTATCCATCAATCTAGGGATGAAAGGCAAAACTAAGCTTTAGCAAAGTCCCCATAGCTTCTTGCAAACTCTCCCAAAATTCAACAGTAAAACGTGAGTCACGATCTGAAATAATCGAGACAGACACGTCGTCCAGACCAAGAAAGCTTCTAACTTCTATTACATTGGTATGTCTATTCCAACTTAAGACTACATCGATCTTAGATGAGTTTACAGAGATACAGTCCTGAGAAATCACATATCCTAAGAATTTTACCTCTTGTAGCCAAAATTCACGGTTGCTGAATTTTTGTAGTGACCTCAAAATTTAAAGCATATATTAAAATTTAATTTTTTATTTTCATCAGAGAAAAATACCAATTTTGAAAATTTTAGCAGTGTAATTTTTACCTCTATGTGTGGGTGGAGGCGTGAGCTCAACCACATGGGATAGACTCCCATGTAGAACTTGGAGCCCAAACAAATTCTTGTGCACTGTGTGTGAGTTGTGCATGTGTGCAATGTGTGTTTAGTATGTAGTGTGTGTTGTGGCCCCGAAGCTAAACTAATCCTATAAATGTACTACCCACCCCCAACACAAAATCAAATACACAAACTCTCTGCTTTCTCTTTGCTCTCTGCCTCTCCTCTCTCTCTCTCTCTCTCTCTCTCTCTCTCTCTCTCTCTCTCTCTCTCTCTCTCGATTCTTATGTACATATATATATATATATTTGTGCAAATATATATATAGATAGTTACATATATAGTTCTATTCAAGGAGATTCATAGGTTGATTTTAAAATCAAAGCTTGGATCATTGGAATTCTCTTCTTATATCTCTGTAATTCAAATTGGGTAAGGGTCCAATTGTAATTTGTGATTTCAGTTTTATATAGCACTATTGATATAGATACAAATATATATATAGAAGTTCATATATATATTGTTAAGGGTCGAAAAATAGCGGGCATAAAAACTGTAGCAGAAACGTGACTTTTTTTATATCAAATGAAAGGTCTAGATCCCACGAGGCTCCCTTTTGAATTTCAAAATCTAATTCATAGCGGTTGCGACAAACGGTCGATTTAAAGTTTTGTCGCTATTCGGTTTTTCAATAAAATCGAGAGTTACGTTTGATTTCTTGAAAATCTGATTTCATATTTGATATCTACGTGGAAAAATGAAGAGATTCATATATTGAAACTCCTATTTCGGTTAAGTTTTCAAAATAGGTAAAAAAAAAAAAAACCAGTCTTTGATTTCAAAACAGGGAAAAAATAAGGAAGAAGACATTTCTGTGACATCTCACGCGCGCGACCCGCGCGAGCGAGGGTTCACGCGAGCGGCCCGCGCATGTAACCAAGCTATTTTTTAAAACTATTTTTAAATAACCACGTGGCCTTACTGAGCAAAACTTGCCCGAGCTACCTGCGCAAGCGAGGTATCGAGCAAGCAGCCCGCGCGCACGACCTCAGGCAGTTTAGTGAAACCTTCTATTTTGTTGTACTTGAATTAGAAATGAGCTAAGAGACCTTGTATCCTAAGCTTTAAGAGTCGTACCTCACTTTAATAGTAGTTGTACTTATACTTAGAGGTGTTGTACCTCACTCATACACTGGTATTATTGTATATCAAGATTTGTAATAGACGGGCTTTTCGGGATTCTATTCCGTGTGATTAAGACTATCATCGATGAATGGTAGTTCCGTATAACCCTCAATAAAGTTGTATAACATGTTAATAGTGTACTTATATGTTTACTTGAGCTGTGATGCTTTAAGTGTTTACTTGAGTTGCTATGCCTTAAGTGGTTACTTGAGTTGCTATGTGTTTACCTTGGTGATTTCAGCATGTCTATTGTGTTGCTTTAAATTAAAAACATGGATTGATAATATGTCTTATGAAATATCGAATATGTCTGGATGCTTAGAGCTCGCATATGTCATAACATTTCATAAGCATAAGCATGAACAATAAAATAACGAAAATGATTTTGGGATGAAAGACCTTAGAGGCTTTCAATTTTTAAAAAGGGAAGACCTTAGAGGCTTCCAAGTTTTGAAAAGGGAAGACCTTAGAGGCTTCCATGCATAAAACCCTCTAGGAGGGATTTTGTTTTGAAAAGTTAGAAATCCCAGATTTGTGGGTAGGCATGTGAAATGGGTACCACTAGGAACTCAAATTGCGGGATCTGCTACAAGAAACCCCTGTAACGTTGAAGGCTAGGCCTCTGTGTAATTCGTAAGGCCCAAAGTCCCACACGTTTGAGGCTAGGCCTACATGGACGGGAAGCCCATGGTCCGGGTAATGATATTGTCGATCGGGGTGAGTGTTTGAAAAGGCATGAAAAAATGGTTTTTCATACATGACATTGACATTCATTGCACTCACGCATGTTATATAACAAATGTTATTGTGTGGTTATATGACTATACGAGCCTTTTGGCTTATGGACTATTAAACCTTTCTTTCAGGTGATATAGATAAGGGTAAGGCCCCCGAGATTTGATGAACTTCCGCTTTGTTTGAAGGTCGAGTTTATGGGATTTTAATTTAAATGATGGTTCAAAAAACACGTTATGATTTAATTGGACAAGTGTTAGTCCACCTGTTTTTAAATAGCATGATAGCTTAACTCTGATTTTCGTTGCTTATCTTGAAAATGATTTGTTTCAAGAAAGGATAGTTTTCAAATGAAAAGCTGATTTCTATTTTATTAATGTTTTCCAAATGATGAACATATTTTTCAAGCCTAGAGTAGAGTTTACTCGTAAAGAGCCCATTTAGGGAAGAAATTGTGAGATCATGATTCTTTGTATTGATTTCAGAACATTAATAAAAAGAGTTTCTAAAGATTGATTGATTGATTTTATTTTATTTTAACCGACACCCCATCACCGGGACTCATGGCGGGTTGGGGCGTCACAATTTTGCATATAACTAACTATCTCGGAGTGTCCTTAGAGCAATCTATAAAATGTTCCTTGTGCTCGATCTTCTTCTGTCTTTGAATAGATTAGGATGTTGTTGATAAACATTATAATGGATTGATCCAGATAAGGTCTAAAGACTCTATTCATTAGGTCCAGGAATACTATTGGGGCATTAGTTAATCCAAAAGGCATCACAAGAAACTCATAATGCCCATATCTCGTCCTGAAAGTAGTCTTCGACACATCCTCTAATCAAACCAATAACTGATGATATCTTGAACGTAAGTCAATCTTTGAAAAGATCGTCTATCCTTGCAGTTTGTCGAACTAGTCGTCTATCCGTGAAAGCAGATATTTATTCTTAATCGTGACTTTGTTCAACTCTATGTAGTCGATATAGAGTCGAAGCGTCCTGTATTTTTTCTTCACAAAGAGTGCTGGTGCTCCCCAAGGTGACATACTTGGGTGAACAAATCCTAAATCCTCGAGCTCTTGAACTTGCTTCTTTAATTCCATCATCTCAGTTGGTGCCATCCGATATGGAGTCTTGGAATTCGACTATATTCTAGATACTAATTTCACACAAAAGTCTATTTTTCTCTTCGGTGGAAGTCCTAAGATGTCCTAGAAAACATCTTCAAAATCTCATACTATAGGGATTTGGTCTATGGTAGGTTCCGTACTCGTACTTTTGATTGTAGCTAAATGATTTGTAAGAAACATGTTGCTCGTCGGATGACACTGAAATCTGACCATAGAACGTCCTGGTATTATAAAAACGATAGTCCTGGTAGTACAATCCAAGTTGGCACCATACTTGGTAAGCCAATCTATTCCTAAGATAATGTCAAACTCAAACATTGACAGAACTACCAAATCTGTCAAAAAAGTACAAGCTCTAACTTGACTGTGAAAAAGTACAAGCGTACCTTCCAAATTCTGTTATTCTTTGTCATTAAAGCATGCATCTTCTAGGATGATGGCATTCAGTCGAACCTGATCTAGGAGTCCTTATAGTCCTTGAATTGGTGCCCCGTAATATCCTCTTTATGGTGCACAATAATCCTTACTTAGATGACCAGGCTTATTGCAATTGTAGTAGAAATTGTTAATTCGATGGTGAATCTTGGGAGTGGTGCAATTCCTTGTAATATGTCCGGGCACTGCATAGTTAAAACATCCCCCATTGCTTGATTATAGGGCAGTAAATGGTGCCTGAGGTGGTGGTCCTCACTGTTGATACTGTTGAGAGTGAGGATAATTCGACTGGGGCTTTCTGGTTCCATCCCAGGTGCGCTTATTTTCTTGAAAGTTACCCTGAGGTCTCTAACCTTGCATATTCCTCAGTAGGGCTTGGAAACTCCTTGACTGAAAGTTCCTTGGTGGAAGGGGTCGGTTCATCTATTGTCGCTAAACTAGATATGCATCCTTCTCCAGACTCATAGTGAATATCACCAATCCTTCAAAACTTTGATTGAGATGACTAATCATCATATGCCGGAGGTGCGGGTTAAGTCCCTGGTGAAACCTCTTCACCTTCTTTTGTGGTGTATCAATCATATCTTGAGTGAAACAGGATAATCGCTCAAACTGTGTCATATTCTCTCGTGGTCTAACCTCATTGGGTTCCATATCCTCGACAGGATCCTCATCCCCCTCGTCATCCCCCATAAGTTCAAGCTCTGCTGGCTCTGGCACATCAGGCTGACCCTGAGGCTTTGGCACTGGTACTACTGGTGTTGTATGTGCCGGCAAAAAGCTAGGTCCACCTAGTATAGCTAGCAGCTCAATAACGTCCATCTTTAGCTTATTCTAGATCAAATAAGCCATCTCATGATATATCGCCTCTCTAGTCCTTGCACAATGATATGCCTCTATACGTATCTTAGTCGGGTGGGTCTATCTGTCAACATAAAGGTCTCTCTACATATCCTCTTCTAAGTACCAACTGGCTATACGGTGGATGCACTCATGGTAAATCTCTGGGTCAGTTGGCTCCACAATATCCCCATGGATCACGTGTCCTCCGTAAGTATCGTCCACAAACTATGATTAAGGGCATAGTTATGCTAATTGAAAGATGAATTCCAGTCTAACTATATATTAGGACTGCTTTTATGCTTTATGTATATTTTGTTGATGTAATATCTAAACCAACGTCGATCTCCTAAACTTATTTTGTGGTTTTCATTTGGAACTAATGTAATAGCTATGTCCAAAACATATAAGTTCCCCCATGAATACCAATAGATGTTTTACATTTCCATTTATATTATTACCATGTTGAGAATACTTGCAAGGACAGATCAGTTAATGTAACTCATCACGACTTATGGATCTGAAAAGGAAAATTTTATTTCGCTCTAATTTTTGCGACTCTGGGGTGTGACAGATAGGATGAGAGGGGGTGCTTTAGTCCCACTGGACTTTTTCCTTCTCATTCTATAATCTCAGAACGTTGAAAGATCTGGTTTCAAAGAACAGTAGCTTTTAAAATGGTTTCTTGATTCTCCTTAAACTTAAATGACGACTCTTTTGAAAATAAAAAATGAAAGATGTGGATGTCGGTATCAATGATACATATAGATAGATAGATAGATAGATAGATAGAGAGAGAGAGAGAGAGAGAGGGGGGGGGGGGGGGGAGGCTTAAGGAGTTCGACTAGGATCTCTAGCTCAAATAGAAAAAGAGATGGGGGGGATACTGGAGAAATGAAGTGGGGTAGGTAAGGTAATGTTTCTCGAAGAGATAGAGGGGGGAATGACTGGGAAGTTAAATGGGGTAAGTGGGTTAGTGTTTCTCCTATTAATATGGTTTATATGTATCATACACAATATATATTTATATATTATGTGTGTTAAAGGAAGACTGGTCACTTTCATTCTATCTCGGTCTAACATTTCTTAAGAGTCGCTAACCGAACCAAAAATCAAATTTTGTTTTGTAACATGTAAACTGACACAGATTGACACACAAGGGAATTGGACCAAAATTGAACAAAATCAATCAGTTCGAATGGTCGAATCAGTTTTCTCAGTTAAACTAACACCCCTAGTTTAAATCGAAGCCTCGAAGAATTCAGGACATAACCGATTGGTCTAGGGCTAGTCAATTTTTGATCGATAATTGTAATACAGAAAGAAAAACTAAAAACTAAAATGAGGTATGGGGGGGAATCAAACCAACAAGTAAAATGACTGGTCACTTTCAGTCAATCTTAGTCTAACATCTTCAAGAATTGCCAACTGAACCGAAAATTGATTTTTGTTTTGTAACATGTAAACTGACACAGACTGACACACAAGGGAATTTGACCAAAATCAAACAAAATCAACCAGTTCGGACAGTCGGATCAGTTTTCTCGATTAAACTAACACCCTTATTTTAAATTGAAGCCTCGAAGAATTTAGCATATTATCGATTAGTCTAGGGCCAGTCAATAATTGTAATACAAAAAGACAAACTAAAAAGTAAAATGAGATATGGAGATGAATCAAACCAACAAGTAAATAAATTAAAAGAAATTATTCACAAATAGCCTATACTTGTGATAACCCTACACACACACGAGAGAAAGAGAAAGAGAGAACGAGCACAAGATAAAGAGAGATATTGGGATTAAGATAGAGATTATCAAAATAAAAAGAGGAAGATGGAGGTAGAGTGACTGGTGAGTGACCTTGTCCTTTCATCCATTGTTGATAGAGAGAAGAGAGATCACAATCGTGATTGTGCGAAGCAGATAGATAGAGATAGAGAGAGAGAGAGAGAGAGAGAGAGGCTTAAGGTGTGCGACTAGGGTTTCTAGCTCAAAGAGAGGGGAGGGAGAGGGGAGGGGGAAGGGGGTAGAAGGCTGGAGAAGTGAAGTGGGTAGGTAAGGTAATGTTTTTTGGAGAGAGAGAGAGAGAGGACTGGGAAGTGGAGTAGGGTAAAGTTTCTTTATCTTTAATAATTGGGTTAATATGTATCATATATTATATTTATATGTATTAAACGAAGACTGTTCGATTTCGACTAACATGTTCGAGAATCGACAGAAAATCAATTTTTTTGTAATATGTAAAATGACACACAAGGGAAACCGACCAAAACAAACCAGTTCGATTGGTTAGTCAGTTCGATTTTCTCGATTAAACTAACACCCCTAGTTTAGATTGAAGCCTTGTAGAATTCAGTACATAACTGACTAGTTTGGGGCTAGTCGATTTTCAACCAATAACTGTTATACACAAAGAGAAATTAAACTACCTGATGATGCCAAAAATTGGTAAGAGAGGTTTAGAGAGAGACACAAGAGATTGTATGTGGTTCGGCCCTGTTAATGAGGTGATCTACGTCCACGATTGCATCAGTGCGCTTTCACTATCAGATCACTGGTGGTATTTGGTGAGCCAACAGAGTAGGTGGCACTACCAGAAATCGACCGGGTTTATGCATAACAGTGAGTTTTTTATATGCTATTCTTTGGAGTCAGAATGCGATCCCCTTCAATGGGGGTGGGTGGCCTCTTTTATAGGTCCAAGAGACCACCCGTACAAGGAAACTTGTTAGCTTAGGAAACCTAATCTAGCTACAAATTGATTAGCATGATTCAAGGAAAGTTTCCCAAGTGGTTTAGAAAACTACTTGCTCCTTCCATTTAGTCTTCTAGCTACGATAGGAAACCATCTAGTTGCTCACTAAGCAAGCAACCGTGCATATGGGGGTGCGCCCATGTGGGGCCAGTCCGGAGTGAACACCCGGGCTTCTGACCGAATCGGGCAATTTTATACAAAGGCTCGGGAGGGCTGAGCAGTAGGCTTAGATTCAAGGTGACTTGACTTCTCTTTGCTGAGGTGGCGAGGGTTGACTTTGATCGGATATTTTTGTACATATTAGCTACCCCCCCCCCCCCATTTTCAAAACTGATGGGATGCTTTATCATATGAGGTTTGAAAATTACTACTGCTCTGTAAAATTGTTCGGGGTAGAGGCTGGGATCTTTCCCTGGGTGTGACCGGTCACGATAGTCTTCTGGGGTCTAGACCGAGCGGTGGACTTATTGCCCTGGGACCGATTGCCGCCACGTTTCAACTGGTCACTGGCCAGGTCAGGATCCAACGAGGCTAGTACAAACATAACCGAATAGTCACGTCATTACCAAACTGTCACATTCGGCATTAAGTGTGCGCGTCTTTTGAGGCGACGTTCCGCGCGCCCGAGGTGACAGTTATCGATAGGTTTTGGTGGGAAGGCATTTTGGCCGTTGGATCTGATCTGATCTGATCTGATCTGGACCATCCACGCCATATATATAAGGAACACTTATCATTTCAAAAATTCCAGCTGCCAATAGATAGAGATACCGAGCGGTTTGACAGCAAAAAGTCCCCGATCACGCTTTCCAAGCCCTTTTTACTGCGTTGATTCGTGTAAGTCTCTCACTCTCGAGTTTCAATTCACTGCTCTTTCCTTTACCCTCTTTTCCTTATCTTTTTCGAGTGAAGATGGAGAGGATGGATCCATTGGGTTTCGAAAGAGAGCGGGATTTTTTCTTCTTAAGGTTCTGTTTTTACTTTAGATCAGGCGGCACGTTAGACAGGTTAAACCGAGGGGACTGTCCCAAGGTAGTTTTAACTGAGTGTCGCCTTACTTTCAGGACCTTATACTCCCTACCCTTTAGATTGATAACCTTACCCACTTTGTACCTCAGACTCGGAGTTCCTGACCCATACCTAGGTCGTCATTTGCTTCCTTGCCCAGTCATCGAAACCCCAAGGATGTGTCACTCCGGTTTCGACTCGTCTTCCCGGTCAGAGGATGAGCGGTCCGGGTCAGGGACGCCGGACACAAGTCTAAGTCCACCCTCTGCGACCCCCTTTATCACCATAGTGAGGGCAGAATCCCAATTCGTCTACCTAACGATGAATCAGACCAGGAGGCCCCCTGTTGCCTCTGTTTCCCGGGGATCGGGTGATGAAACACCTGGGGAACCCGACCCCGAGGTAGCCTTCGCCAATGAGTTCATCCCGCCCACCCTGCGTGCTGAAGATCTCAGTTGCATTAGGGATAGGTATAGCCTTCCTAACTACTGCTCCCTGGTCGTGAATGCCGGCAGAGCCCAGATCTACCAGCGGGGTTTTGCCACCCTATATGAGGATACCCTCACGGCTGAATTTTGCATTCCCCTCCATCCGGTCACTCGGGACGTCCTGATATACTTGGGTATCTCCCCGGGGCAACTGGCCCCGAACGGTTGGAGGTTTCTCATGGGGTCTATCTCTCTTTGGCCCCAAGTTTTTGGGTATGAGCTTTCCGTTCAGGAGTTTTTCTGGACGCACCGACTGGGACATCTCCTTGGCCTCAAGCGAAGGCTAGCCCGGGATCACCACGAATAGGACATCTCGTCCTATGAGGGTATTGACTCGGACTATTGGAATCTTGGTCCTCCCGCTGCCGATGATTCAGCCGCTCTGGCCGGAGAAGCTGATGACTCCGTTGCCTTGGCTGGAGCTACTAATGGTTCTGCTACCCCGGGCAGTAGCTCGGTCCTGGGAGAAGGAGCCGCCCTGGTGGGAGAGACCGTAGAGACTGAAGACGTGGTCGAGATTGACAACGCTTAATCCCTAACTTACCCTTCCTCTCCTTGTTGTTTTTTTTTTGTGAGGCTACTACAACTGTCCCCCTGGTAATGTACAATTTTCCTTTATTAATTAATGAAAAGGTCTGTCGAGGTCATCCTTTACACTAACTATTTATTATTCTGTACTTGCATGCCTGTTTGTGATTGCCAATACCCGACTGGTTCTTAGCCAATCTAAACCCCTGCCTTAGCAAAAGGTTTAGGACTGTAACCGGTAGAGAATACTTGGTCTTTCAGGGACCTATTATGTAGGTCCTGCTCGGGTATAGTGTAGGCTTGTGACCTATTAACTATCCGAGCAGTTTCTCTGGGTACTGTAGGTACTTAGGAATGTTAGGTGTCCTAGGATTCCAAGTCTTATTAGTGCCTGATGTGATTTTCTGTTTAGCCTAGTATTCCCCTACCCCCTAAGCGTTTGTTAAGGCAGGCGTATGGAGGGAGTGACCATAGGAAACCGACCTGGAACGTGGGTGGTTGCAGGGTCCTTTGAGGCTTGCTATTATCAGCTACCTAGGGGGATTGGCCCCCAGCATTGGTTGGGCCTAAGCGAAGCCAATGCCTCGGGTTATGGACCCGACATCTTTTTGATGCCCGAGGTCTTACCCCAAGGTCTTTTGAGTTCCTAGGGTTTTACCCCGAGATCTTTTGAGTGAGCAAATACGGAGAAGAGTTGTTCGGCGGAAAAAGAAACTTTTATTACTATATGAATAGAATTGCTTGGGCAGAGCTACATGGTTCCTTGTAGACACCCCAATTTTGACCGACCGTCGAATTTAGGAGAGTGTCACCTCCGTATCCGATGATGACAAGGACCGAAAAATTGAAGTATTCCAAGCTCTTCAGAAAATCTCCAAAACGCGATAAAATTTCACAGAAAGAGGAAAAATACCAGGTATTTAGGAGAATTCAGGTATAAGACATGATTTTTGGAAAGGATCTTCGAAAATAATTTGTTTCAAAAAGGGGGAAGACCTAAAAAGGGGAACCTCAGCTAAAAACGGCACACGGCAGATTGTCGCGGCACTCACTGACTGTCGCACGGCAGTCAGAGAGTGCCGGTCCAGCATTCACCAAGTGCCGCCACCAATTTTTGACTGCCGTTCACTTTTAAAGTCTGTATTTTGCAGTGCAATACGTATGCGTATGCGAATAAGAACAAAAAACTGATAAAGTAAGACTGACAAAAACGCGGCAATCCATTAATTGCCGCGGCATTTGATGAATGCCGCGTGGCAGTCTTGTAATGCCTCGACGGCAGTCATGAACTGCCGCAGCGGGAGTCACGGACTGCCGCGACAGTTTCTGGACTGCCGCGCTGGGCAGCAGTCTGACTAATTTCAGAAAGTACACATTGTACCACCAAATGAGAGAATTACACCTGTTTTTTGCTCCGAAATTCACCAAAAATACCTGGTAATTTTGCCTATAAAAGTGAAGGGATCTTCTTTGAAATGGAGGAGCAAGAGAAAAGAAATATTGGGAGAGGAACAACACATACAAAATACACTACCATTACACCAACATTTTTTAGAGAGTTGGAGAGAAGAGCTTGGAAGATCTTCAAAGAAAAGAAAACTTTGAGGATAACTTGAAGGTGATCCTCTAACCATAGATTATTTACATACCTTCTTTTTCCTTTGAAACTCTAATCTAAAAACCTTTTGCTATCTTCTTTGTTTGTCAAGTAAACTTAGGAATCTTTGCTTCTAATTCTTCCTTCTATTTCTTTTGTTTATGTTCTCTCCTTAAGATTCTTGGAGAACTTCAATATCTCTCTTGATCTCTTAAGCATGATCCTTTGAATCCCATGTGAGCTCATGCTTTACATGGAAGTCAAGGTTTAAGCATCATTTTTATCTTATAAACAAGTAGATGGATCCAAGTCCATACTCATGACTTAGGTCCTCTAGCTTGATGTTTCATGGAATTCTTTCCATATTCCTTTGAGACTTTTAAGTATTAGTCATGTCTTCATCTCCAAATGACTATCAAATGGTAGGAGAAAGTGGTTTGGAGTCTAAGCCCACCTCCATGGTTTAGATTCCTTGCCTTGAGATTTCATGAAGTCTATTCATACTTCATTTGAAATCCACCAATATAAAGATCTTTAGCCTCCAATGACCATCAAATGGTAGGAGAAAATAGTTTAGTTAAGTCCAACTTCATGGTTTAATAGTTGGGGTTAGCAAATAAATGTTGAACTTGAGAAATGAAAACAGTGAGTTCACAAACTGTTTTTGATCAAAGATTTTTAGTTCGAAATCTAACCGTTGAAATCAAGTGAAACCAACGGGAAAGTATCAATAACACAATATTCTACCACTGTAATTTTTGTTTTAAGGTGGTTTCATGTTTAGAAGGGTTTGATCATGGGTTTTGTGGGTCAATCACAATCTGTCCAGAGTTTCAGAATAGTTTTAGAACAGTAAAACGTTTTTGAAATTAGTAAATCATAGCCTTAATAAGGTGTTTGTGGTCCAAAATAAATTTTCCCATGTAGTTTAATGTGTTAGGAAAACCTCCTAAAAAGAATGAAGCATTTCAGATTATTTTGCTATTTTTAAAAAATCATACAAGATCTCTGGACAGAGAGTTGTAAGTCCCTGAGTGATGTCTAGTGTTTGTTTAATTCCCGGAGGTCTAACCGTTCAAACCTTGATTTTCTTTTTGGGATAGAAACTAGACTCACAGAGACATATCATATCCAAAAATCATTAAGATCCAACCGTTGAAACTTTGGTTTTTCTAGCTTTGAAAGTCTGGGCTGCTCTCTGTAATTCATAAAAAAACTGCTACTGTTTTTGTCTAATCTTGTTTATTTTAACTCAAATGGTCTCCTAATGTCTTGAAACCCAAATCATTTTTTGAATAATGATAATTTAGCTTAAATCCAGAGGCTAAGTGATCCAAATTAGTGAATAAATTCATATCTCATTCTTGTTCATAATCATTCATTCATATACAATTGATGCTTATAATTAGAACTAGTTCTTGGATAAAATTGAGCTTAGTTGAATCTAATTGAACTCGACTTAGGACTAATTACTCTTTGATATTATATCTTGTCTAAGGCATGTGTACTAACCTTTATTTTGTAGTGCATTTGAGGTACGACTCCTCAACCCCTCTCTATGTTTATTATATTCTTTGATTTTATTGATTTTTTTGACTTAATACGCAACACCTTAGAATTAGGTTTTGCCTTATGTGCATACGTGATTAGAGACTCTTTTTAGGATTTTCTTTTGTTCGCATGCATTGCACGTTTAATACCGCTGCTGGACCCCGGGTAAGTTCACTTGTCCTCTATTGCATATCACATCGCCTGCTACCTGAATTACGTGGCTTATGAATGATATTTTTGCCGTTAGCAATTTTACACCCTTTGGACATGCTTTTTGTGATGTATATGTATATATGTATTAGTTGAGGGCATGCTTAGATTAATAAGTTTGATTAAAAGGATGTTGAGTAGAGGCCTATCGCAAGATAGGATGAGAGAGGGTGTTTTAGTCCGACGGGCTCCTTCCTCTCTCATTCCATAATCCCCGGACCTAGTTAATCTCTGGTTTCTAAAAGATCAGTTTGCTTTTAAAATGGTTTCTTAATTTTTCCTTTTAAAAATTAAGTGGCGACTCATTTGTTTTAGAAATTGATTTTGAAAAGCTGTGGGTAAGTCAACCTGCGATATCCACATTCCTAGCCAACATTATTGTCATGCTTCACTGGAAATACTTGCGGAGATGCTGCATGTTCCAAGGCTGAGAGAAAGCATGCCCATCTAGAGTTTGTAACCAATAGGTTCCCGGACGGTTGACCCGTGTAATTTGGTATGGTCCTTCCCAGTTTGGCCCCAACTTCCAATGGGTCCAGACTTTGGTAGACTGGTTTACCGCCTTCAGAACGAGATCTGTAACTTGAAAACTACGGTGATTTACCTTACTGTTGAAGTACCGGGAGACCCTCTGTTTGTAAGCTGCCACATTTAGATATGCCCGGTCTCTTTTTTCTTCTACTAGGTCGAGTACTCCTCTAAGGGCTTCCTCATTACTCTGCTCGCTGAAATTTGCCACTCGGTACGTACGCAACCCGAGCTCTGTGAGGACTACCGCTTCAATGCCATAGGTTAGTGAGAATGGTGTCTCACCTGTTTCCGCTTGGGGGTGGTGCAGTAGGCCCACAGTAGGGTCAGTAATTTCTCGGCCCATACGCCTTTGGTGTTTTCAAGCCTTATTTTAATTGACTGTAGAATAGTACAGTTTTTTACCTCGGCTTAGCCGTTAGCTTGAGGGTGGTGCTCGAGAGAGGAGTAGTGATTTGATATCCCGTATCCTGAGCAGAACTACCTGAATACCGGGGTGTCAAACTGTTTGCCGTTATCGCTGACCAGAACCCAGGGAATGCCGAACCTGTAGAGGATGTTTTTCTCAATGAAATTTTCCATCTTTTTCTCGGTGATTATTGCCAAGGGCTCGGCCTCCGCCCACTTGGTGAAGTAGTCCACGGCGATGATAACGAACTTAACTTGTCCTTTTCCCATAGGGAGGGGACCGACAATGTCGATTTCCCACTGAGCGAATGGCCAGGGGCTGAGGTTGGAGTTTGAAGCTCTCCTGGTCGGTTGATCATCGGGGAGTATCTCTGGCACTTATCGTACCTCTTTACATACTCCTGGGAATCCCGGGCCATCGTTGGCCAGTAATAACCTTGCTGCAAGGCTTTTCGCGAAAGTGCCCGGTCGCCAACGAGGTTCCCGCAAACTCCCTCGTGGATTTCATGCAACACCGCCGGGACTTGGGCAGGGTGGATGCAACGGAGATAGGGGTAGTGAACCCCCTCTTGTAGAGGATTCCATCAATAATGTGATATCTCACCGTTCGGTACTTAACCCGGCGGGCTTCTTCCCTATCGTCCGGCAGTGCGCCAGTTATGACGAATGTCGTGATCAGATCCATCCAGTTATGGCCCAAGGCGACCGGTTCAACCTCCATACCTCCCGAGTTGATCACACTTGGCTCGGGTAAGCATTCTATCCTTATTCCGGGCAAGTCTGACTCAGAGGATGAGGCGAGGTGGGAGTATCAACTCTCCACGCCTTGTAGATACCTGTTGGTGTAGTAAACTGGGAGTTATATCCCGTGTTCTTCTCATATGAGAGTCGAGCTGACTACTGAGGGGGACACTACTAAATATAAGAACAATTCGTTGTTTGGCATGGGTGTTGAGAGTAAAGGGGGTCATGCCAGGTGCTTCTTGAATTCCTAAAATGCCTCCTTGCACTCTTTCGACCACTAAAAGGCCTTGCAGAGGATTTTGAATAATGGTAGACACCGGTCGGTAGCTCGGGAGACAAATCTGTTCAATGCGGCGACCTGCCCGGCCAAACTTTGAACTTTTTTGGTCGTCCTGGGTGACCGCATGTTGATGATGGCCTAGATTTTCTCGGGATTTGTCTCGATACCCTGTCTGCTGACTAAGTGTCCCAAGAACTTCCCGGACGAGATGCCAAACGAGCACTTGGCCGGGTTTAACCTCATCCCGAACCTCCTCACAATGCTGAAGGCCCCCGCCAGATGCTCAAGGTGGTTGAACTCGTCCCGGCTTTTAACCAAAAGATCGTCAACGTAGACCTCCATAGACTTCCCGATCAGATCCTTGAACATGTGATTAAACAAGCGTTGATATGTTGCCCCTGCGCTTTTGAGGCCGAAAGGCATCACTTTGTAGCAGTGCGTTCCTTGATCTTTGATGAAGGAAGTCTTCTCTTTATCCCCGGGATACATTTTGATCTGATTATATCCCGAGTAGGCATCCATGAACGAGAGGAGTGCGTGACCGGCTGTGGAGTCCACAAGGAGGTCTATCCTGGGCAATGGGTAGCAGTCCTTGGGGCATGTCTTGTTCAGGTCGGTGAAATCCACGCACATTCTCCACTTCCCGTTGCTTTTCTTGACTAGAACTATATTTTCTAACCAGTCGAGATAATCGACCGTTTGAATGGAATTCGCCTTTAGGAGCTTCTCGACCTCTTCACATACCGCCGATTGCCTTTCGGCCGCCATACCCCGTCTTTTTTGCTTGACCGGCTGGGAGTCCGGGTTGATATTGAGACGATGAGATATGACCTGAGGATCTATCCCCGGCATGTCTTCATGGCTCTAGGCGAAGACATCTTGGCTCTGCTATAGGAATCAGATCAACTTTTCCTTGAGGCCCGACTCCAAGAAAGTGCCAATGCTAACGAACCGGTAGGGAAACCTCGGGTCTAGCACCACTTGCTCTAGTTGTTCCACTGAACCTACTCCATCACTTTGATCCCTTGGGTCTATTTCCTGAATGTTCAATGTTTCAGTGACGGCTTCCCTGCATAGGGAGCTAATGTAGCAGCTCCGAGCGGTCGCTTGATCTCCCTGCAAGATGCTAGGTCCTTGGGGGGGTTGAAAACTTGACAATCAGGCTGTACGTTGACACAACCGCCTTGGCTTTGTTGAGAGTTGGTCTCCCGAGGATGACATTGAACGCGGAATGAGCTTCTACAACTACGAAGTTTACCAGCACAGACGTCTGCTGGGGGTAAGCCCCCATAAGAACCAGGAGCTCTATGATACCGAGCAGTTTTGTGCTGGACTCGTTGAAACCTACCAAGGGAATGGCCTTTGGTCAGAGCTGATCCCTGGATATCCCAAGCTGATCAAATGTTGAGGCGAACATGATATCAGAGGAGCTACCCGTGTCTACCAACACCATTTTAACCACATATTTTACAACGGTCGATCGATCGAACCCTTAAGCCTCAAGCGCTTCAACACTCTTTAAGCGATCGAACGCTCGATCGATCGAACTGGGTTAGATCGATCGAACTCCAAATTTCAGCTTTGACTTCTCTTGTTTTCATTCCAGCATTCCATGTATCCTGATGTCCATCTGTTTAGTCCACACAGCAGTGATCTGCACAAACAACAGCTAAAACAATACACTTTATCATAGATTAATCATATTGTATGAAAATTAGCCTTGCAATGCAAATTGCAGATAAAACGGGAAGTTGTGATAAAAACTAATACAATTCTTCCTTTTAACGCGGTTGTATTTTACAAATACCCCCGCTTAGCAATGAAGCGAACTACAGCAATGTTTATTTAAACTCTAAGAATTGAAAACAAAATAAAATAAAGTAAAAAACCTAACTCACTTTCGCAGGAATCGCGATTGCATTTAGCATATGCAACAAGCCTTTAAACCCCTAGGTTCCCCCTAGTGGACGAGTATTGTCTCGTGAGGGTTTGCAGTGAATCTACCCACAAAATTCATGTTTATGGTAATGGTTCTCATTTAAATGTTTTCAAAAAAATTTCCTTTCATTAACAATGTATTTAAGCTCAACAATCTCATGAAACTCTCTAGTATGCCATAGTCATGCAACACACACATTACAGTTAATCTACTATCAAAGTCATTAGAATATTCCATACATATTAATCTTCAAGTGTGTGTGTGAACGGACAACCAAAATACAAAACTTTAATTTCAAAGCTCGCATAACCTAAGACACTATCAAGATGTTCGTTTTAACTCAACTCTTACCGGGATTACACTCAAAAGATGAAATCACTCCGAATTCGGTGTAATAATTATCACTCATGATATGGAAGCTATAAAGAGTAAATGTAAATGGAATCTAATGCTTCTCATATCTAAATAGAAAAACGGACATTTTATAGTGCACAAAGTCTCATGAAAGGATACTTTTCACTAGAAGAGCGAGATACCGTGGATAACTCTCTCATTACCTTAACTTCAAATCCAATTTACTTAAAATCATCAGAACTTTGAAAAAGAGGTGTTAGATTAAGAAGAAAAAGGCTCGTGATATTCAATTGGGTCCAAGGATGTGATTGGAATGCCTACTATAACTTTTCAAACTTCCCACATCTCCAATCTCTCTCTTCTTCTTTTCTTTTATTTATTTTTTTCACACTCTTCTTTTCATTCCTTTTTTTTTCTTTTGTAACAACCATTGGCATTTTTTTTTTTTTCTTCTCATACTTTTCTTTTTTTCTTTTATTTTTTCTTTGCCAACATTCCCTTATTCACACTAACATACTTCTTGTTAACGCAACACATCCCAATCACACCCAAATAAAGAACTGAGGCTTGAACTCCTAATTTGGAGTTAGGTATGAACTTTAGGATTATGAAGACAAGGCGATTATGATAAGCTCAAGAGGTGAAGTAAAGGAATAGCATAGAGGTAGGCCAAGGCTGTATTATCCATGTATGGTCAAAAGATAGCCTAAATCATCTTCTAAGTTAATAGGATAATTCATTTCAGTAAATTCAAGAGCTCTAAAGTTTGGTAAATCCTGAACGTTCTCTTCTAGTGATCAGTCAAAATGAAGAAGAAAAATGAGACTTTCAACGAATTAATACGCTTTTCAAAAAGTAAGAGTAATTTTATAAAACCCTCAAAAATAAAGAATGGCACAAAAGCTCACTTGGGTTATTAGTCTCCACTATAGTCTTTCAAGACACCTAAGCTATGCTTACTAATCCATTTAAGCTAAGTATAAGGTTGTCACAACGTGCTCAAAGTATTTGAAGATTAAAAAGCATAAAACATACCATAACTAAGATAGTAAACAAACTACCATAGTGTATCACATACTAGTAACATACAGAAATTAGCAATAATGCATCATAACTAACTACATTAACTATGAGAGAAATACAAGAACCATTTTATTATCTTTAAAAAAAATAAAAATTTAAAATTTTTTGACAGTTTTAATTTACTGAGTCACATGCTGCTAAGCAGGTATATGACACTAAAGTACAACAAAAAGATATGAGGCATGCAATGACTCACTCCCCCCAACTAAAACTAAACATTGTCCCCAATGTTCTAAACTAAGCACATGGACATGTAAAGTAAAGCGAGAGAAGGAAGGATGTTACCTCGAGGCATTAATATCCATTTTTTTTTTCAAGTTACCTGCAAAATCATCAGTAGCAACAAGGAAAAATAGAGAACATAATATAACAACTCAGTTAACAAATTCGGTTAATCAAGATACTTATCATAAAGTAACAACCGAAATTTTTGAGGATCTTCCCAGTGAAATAATTTAACAATGACAAGACTTTTGAGATCCTCATAAAAATGCAACTCCCCCCAACTAATGTCAGGCTCAAGGTCAGAGGAGATGATGCAAAACCAATGGCTTCCAAATTTGTTGGGCATAGTTATAAGAGGAATACCACACTTTTTAGGAATTATATGCAAGAAACGATCTTTGGTGTTGGTATTTCCTATAACAGCCTCTATTTTAATACTAAAAACAGGGGGAGGCCATGGTTCAATAAAAGGGGCAGGGTCGAAGTAATGTTCTAATGAAGCTTCACCACCCTCCGCTTGTCCTAGAACAGAATCTATGGAGATATAATCATAGGAATTGAATTTCTGTTCTATGCACATGGTTTTGGACTGGACTTGGATAAAGCTATCTATTTGGGCCTCAATATCATAATCACTCAAGAAGGTCAAGCAGTCTAGAAGATTGCTAGCTTCTTGTTGAATTTTAAGATCATCTAAAGTGGGCCCAATATTTTCCAAGTCTTCTCTCAAAGAATTTTGAAAGTTAAAATTTTGTGAAGAACATGTGCTAGTATCCTTACCATCCTCTTCCACAACACATTCTGTTTGTTCATGAGTGGGGTACACATAACATTCAAGCTCAGGATGAGAGCTATGATTGATAGCAAGGATAGGTGATGGGCAACTTGGTGACACCACCTCTTCGGTCGAAAGAGGTGAGGGGTTCATGAATATCACAAGAATCTAAATCAGATTTAGATTTTTCAATTATGTCCTCTCTAGGGTCACTTTCAAAGGTAGGGGTAGAGTCAACAGGGGACTCTTCTTTTCCTAATTGCGTGCAATCACCTAAACTCTCGTTATCTTTTAAAACCTCATTCTCATCCTTGTAACTCTCCTCACTATATATGTCATCTATTGAGGTGCTCTGGACAAAGAGATTGTGCAGTTTTATCCAGGCAGTGAAGGAGTTGATGTCTGGGGTTGTATGTTGAGGAGAAGATGGTTCTACAACTTCATGCTCAATGGTTTGGTTTCGGAGTTCTTGTTGGGTTATCACTTTCTCAAATGAGTTGTTAACCTCACTCGGTATGAACCCATCATTGTCCTCTAATTCCATTCCATTGTTAGTGTCTTGAAATTCAGGTTGTAGCGTTGAAGGGCTGGTATAGTCTTCTAAAGGTTGGCTATCAAATGCTTGTTGATATCTAGCTCCTAATTTATCAATTGCACTCTCTAGCCTTTTCATTTCACTAAGCAGCAATTCTAACATACCATTATCCTCAACTTGGTTATTCTCCTCATTATAACTATATGAAGTTTCACCCCATTGTTGTTGGTAATAGTCCCCTTCCCATTGTATTTGTGTGCAAGACTCCCCAGAAGGAAAGTCTTGGTGCATTTGGTAATCGTGGGAACTACTACTATATCCTACACTATCATTTTGGTTATATCCCCATTGCGATTGATAGAACTCTCCAGGTAGAGGTTCTTGATACGTTTGATAACATGGGGGACTAACACGATGGTTTTCCCATTGTGGTGATTGGTAGCACTCAGGTTGATAATGTGCATCATATGTGGGTGCTTGCCAACTCGGGGTATAGTTCTCATTACCTAATGTGTACCCATTCGTGGTATTTGTGTTGTATGGAGGGTAATATGGATAAGACATGTTTACCCAAAATATTTAAACAAAAGAAATTTTTTTTTTTTTTTCTTGTGAGAAAAAAAAGTCCAATGATTTTTTTTTTTTTTTTTTTTTTAAGAAAAAGAAAAAAAAATGGAAATAACTTAGTAAAATCCTAACCTAGTTGCCTTCCCCGGCAACGGCGCCAAAAACTTGACACGACTAAAAAGTTGTGCGCTCGTGTGCAACACCCAAGTGTAGGTGATCGTGCAAGTAATACTGGATAAGTCCAGGTCGATCCCACAGGGAAGGAATAGGAATAATATATACTAAGTTATAACCTAAAGAAAAGAAAATAAAAATGAATAATTGGAGGTGTACTAACAAATCCTAATGAATTAAATTAAACTAAATAATAAACTAAAACTTATAGAAACATAACTAATTAAATAAATAAACTAAAGGTGTTGGAAACACGTGAATCCACATTAATCCTAACCATCTACCATGCATATTCATTAACGCTCGATGGAGTTCATTCCTCTTCAGTATTCCGTATTTTTCTAAAGATATAGACTCAATAGCCCTTTCATGCCCGGGACTATATCATCACAAGTGAGTTAAAATACATGAAAGACGGTTTAAAACAATGGTTATTACTTGCACTCTAAATGGTGTTAGCATTCAAAGTGGTTTTCAAAAGTCATTGAAGAAAAGGCCTTAAGGCTTTAAGTTCTAAAAACTGTTGTGACAAACTGAGCTTATTGGGACAATTTGATGACAGATTTCTAAAACAGAAAGTCATGGAATACTTAAAAGGATCATCTCAAGATTTAACATGTTCGATCGATCGAAGCGCTCTCGATCGATCGTACAGTCATCCTTCAATCGATCGAAATGCCTTCGATCGCTTGACTGTGGCCCTGGTTCGATCGATCGAAATACCTTCGATCGATCGAGCCCAAGGTTTCTAAAGGTTGCATGGTAGAGGCTTGGAATCAATGTTTCATCACATATTCCCAACGTCTAAACTACGGAAACATAATTAAACTAATACAGGAATAACAAACTAGAGCAATCATAGCATATAAACTAATAGCAATCAAATAACAAGGATTGGAAAGAAAAACCTGGATATAATCTGAAATAAACTTGAAATAAACATGAAAGAACTTGAATCTTCAACAATCTTCAGTAAATCAATGGAAAAGAGGAAGAAAAACAAGAATCTAACCTAATTTACACCTAGTCTAACCCTAAAACTACCCTAAAACTGCTGTTTTTCGCGTTCTGGAGCGTCCTCCCTTCGTCTGGCGTCAAAACGACGTATATATAGGGTTCCTGCAGAGTTTACGCAACTTTTGGGTGATTAAAAAGTTCAATCGATCGAACTTAGTTCGATCGATCGAAGGTTCGATCGATTGAACTCTTCTTCAATCGATTGAACTCTTCTGATTTTGACAGCTCTGCGCACCGATGGGAGAATAGCCATAACTTTTTACTCGGACCTCGGATTGACCTCCCGTTTGTGGCCACGCGACCGTAACTCAAAGATCTACATTTTATATCTCTGGGAAAATCTTCCAAATCTGAAGTCATCATTGTCAAAATTGGCGTTTTCCCAGCTGCTTCTATTGTTCTATCCACCAAAATCACTTTTCTTTAGCTCCACTTCATTGATTTACATCCCAATACCTATAAAACAATGCAAAAACATATATTTAAGCATTAACACAATAAAAAGAACATTGTTATTAGAATGCACCTAAATGTAGGAATTTTGGGATAAAAGTATGCATAAAAGACCATGTAATACACTATAAACATGCACTTTTCACCTCGAATCAGAGAGCGTCACCACCAGCGGATCATCATGGGGGCAATGCAGGTATAGCATGTCCTCGGATGAGAATGTTAACACGTCGATCAGGGGGGAGCCAATGGAGTGGACATGCCAGACATTTGATCAGGATGCCTTAGCATGCCTCTTCCTGGCCGACTGTGAGTCCCTTTCGCCCGAAATTCCTCCGGAGATTACATTGATTTGTCCGAGGGGTCGCGGTTGCTCAGGAACTTGGGTGTCTTGCCGAGGTCGTCTATCTGCCGCCACGAACTCGGCTAGATGGCCCTGCTCAATCTACTTCTTGATGGCGACCTTAAGCTTAAAGCAATTCTATGTGTTATGTCCGTGGTCTTTGTGAAAGCGGCAAAACTTATCCCGGTTTCTCTTACCGGGCGGACTTTTCAGCTTTACTAGCTCCTGGAGGAGCCATCGGGTCTCGGCGGTGGCCATAACCTCATGAATAGGCCGGGAAAGGGGTGTGAACTTGATCGGGAGCTAATCCCAACCACTTTTAGGCTGATCTTATTTTATCTTCTTTCCCGAGCCCTTCTCTGAGGCATCACGCTTCCGCTTTATTCCCGAGGGCTCGTCTTCTGCCAAACTAGCGCACTTGGCCTTGAGGAATTCCTCGGTGTCAATGTACTTTCCGACCCTCTCCGAGAGCTCCACCAGGGTTTCTGGTCGGTCGTGGTGAAATGACGTGGCAACCTTGGTGTGTTGAACTCCCGAACAGAAGGCCATGATTGCGGGCGTTTCATTCAGATTATGGATCTGGAGCTTCTGTTGGTTGAAACTATCCACATACTCCCTTAGGGATTCCCCTTTTTGCTGCTTGACAGTCAGCAGCTAGGTATCCGGTTGTGATCGGTCGAGCATCCTGGCTGATGAAGAGCTTGCTCAACGTCTTGAAGTTATCAACCGTTCGGGGTTTCAGATCATGGAGCCACTGCGCGGCTGACCCTTTAAGAGTGCTAGGAAAGGCCAGACACAATAACTCATCGACCGTTGTAACCAGCACCATTTGAGCTTTGTATGTGCAGACATGGTACACTGGGCTCCCTGAACCGTCATAGGAGCTAAGATGTGGCGGCTTGAATTTCCGTGGGATGGGAATCCCACTATCTGGGCGGTATAGGGAGACTCGGTCTCTGTGTTGGTGAGATCTTGGCCAGATTTGCGATTCAACCTTTCGATTTCCTGCTACAAGTCTTCGATCTGGGCCTTTACATCTCGCCCAGTTTTCTTCTCTATATCCGAGCGGTACGTCGGGTCCTACGATGAGGCCTCCTCCTCGAAGTGCGTCATCCTCGAGGATAGAACCCGACTCTAACTCCGGGTAATCGTGTGCCTAAGATCTCCCCGGCTCCTAACCGGAGGGTCTTTGGCTGATTCCTGAGCCTTTTGTCCTGATTCCTCCCCCCTGGCGGTGCGTCGTTTGTTGATGATATCTCTAGCATCTTCCACCCGGCGAGGATTGGTCTAAGCTCGCTGTTTGGTATGCCTGGGCGCTCTGCTACAGTCACCATCCCTGACGCATTCCTAATCCGACGAGGACACCGGCGCAGAGTGGGTATGGTTCCGGACTCGTGCGGGCTCCCGGTCAGGGACGCTTTTCCTGGGCTAGTTCTCGGATTGAGGACGCTTTTCCTGTAGGGCCAACAGCGCTTCAATCTGCTGCTTGGTTTACCGCTGGCCTTCCAAAAGTTGCGCGAGCGCCGCTGTTACTTGCTCGGAGGTCATGGAGGCGGCCTGCTGCTCGAATTGCAAGTTCTCCTAACCGGCCTGGGCGGTATTCTTCTTACTCGTCTTCAGAGGCATGTTGATCAGTCAAGAAATTTGTTAGTGAAAAACTTACCGGTTCCCACAGATGGCGCCAAACTAATGATGCCAAAAATTGGTAAGAGAGGTTTAGAGAGAGACACAAGAGATTGTATGTGGTTCGGCCCCGTTAATGAGGTGGCCTACGTCCACGGTTGCATCAGTGCACTTTGACTAGCAGATCACCGGTGACTTTTGGTGAGCCAACAGAGTGGGTGGCACTACCAGAAACCGACCTGGTTTATGCGTAACAGTGAGTTGTTTATATGCTATTCTTTGGAGTTAGAATGTGATCCCCTTCAATGGGGGTGGGTGGCCTCTTTTATAGGTCTAAGAGACCACCCGTACAAGGCAACTTATTAGATTAGGAAACCTAATCTAGCTACAAATTGATTAGCATGATTCAAGGAAAGTTTCCTAAGTGGTTTAGGAAGCTACATACTCCTTTCATTTAGTCTTCTAGCTGGGATAGGAAACCGTCTGGTTGCTCGCTGAGCAAGCAACCATGTCTTATGGGTGTGTGCCCATGTGGGGTCAGTCCGGAGTGAACGCCCGGGCTTCTGACTGAACCGGGCAGTTTTATACAACGGCTCGAGAGGGCTGAGCAGTAGACCTAGATTCAAGGTGACTTGACATCTCTTTGTTGAGGTGGCGAGGGTTGATTTTGACCGGATATTTTTGTACATATCACTACCTTTAAAAAAGAAAAAGAAAAAGAAAATGAAGAAGACAAATTAAACTAAAAAGTGATATAGGGAGGAATCAAACCAACACATAAAAAAAAATAGCCTATATTTGTGATAACCCTACACACACACACACACACACACACACACACACACACACACACAATTGACACAAGAGTCGAAGATCAAGACAAATGTATAATGAGTAATACTAGAGTCACAAAAGAGTTACAAAGAGATGCTCACAAAAGGATGTGGCATCCTATGTGGCATCGATGTGGCAGAGTTAAGTGTAGTGGGTCCTACTACCACATGAGTGCCACATGGGATGCCACATCCTTTTGTGAGTATCTCTTTGTGTCTCTTTTGTGACTCTAGCATTGTTTATGTATAATAAACTTCAGTAATGCTATAGTCACAGAGCTGCACCAAAATTTTATACCGAATTCGGTGGTCGCCACACTTTTAAGCTTAGTTATTGTTTGAACCTAAGTTGGGTCGATCCTTTTAACCCATCTTTTTAAGTTTTAACCCTTGTCGGTTTTAATGTTTAAACCCAAATAACAGTGCATCTCTGTGTAATACCCGCTATTTTTAAATATTTATTTCCCAAGATCAATAGTGTTTTTATGTTGTTATTATAATATTCAGTATTTATAGAACTCGTTTATAAATTTTCAGAATTTTTAGAAACAGAAATTTAGCAGATTTGTGAATATCTGGTATATTTGGACCAGTTATGATTTTCCAACCAAACATGCCCTAAGGAAATAATTATCCTTCGAACCTTTAACTCTTGGTAATTGCAAGGTAAGGTCCCTCCTTGGTTCCTATATATATGGGACCATTCCATTACATTTATCCTTAGACATATAAGGTTGAGAAGTCATCCTAATGCACACACACAAACACCAAGAACACCAAGAACACACACACAAACACCAAGAACACCAAGAACACACACACAAACACCAAGAACACACACACAAACACCAAGAACACCAAGAACGCACACACAAACACCAAGAACACCAAGAACACACCTAGTACACCAAGAACACCAAGAACGCATACACAAACACCAAGAACGCACACACAAACACCAAGAACACCAAGAACGCTATTTGAAGCCGGAATTTTATATTCGAAGATTCTTCGGGTTTTCTCGGCATTATTATTCTGCGAGTTTAGGTGAGTCTCCAACTCACTCAGCTATTTATATTACACTTTGTTATGAACACATGATTATGATTATGATTATGATTTATATTAATTGTGTGATGTTTATACGTATTATATTTCGTATTTAGATAAATACGGCATAAATACGATAAACTGGTATTTTTCAAATACGACTGGAATTGAGATGGATTCTTAATGAGGATCGAAAACTCTTAACTTCCAACATGAATACTTATTTATTTAATCTCACGGAACTTTTATAAAATTCGGTTGTGGACGTACAAAACTGGGAAAATGACCAAAATACCCTTGTGATCTATTTTCACTTAAATCGACTGAAATCAAGATATTTTCTTAATGAGGATCGAAAACTCTTAACTTCCAACATGAATACTTATTTATTTAATCTCACGGAACTTTTATAAAATTCGGTTGTGGACGTACAAAACTGAAAAATGACCAAAATACCCCTGTGCCCTATTTTTACTAGAATCATACACGATGCCTAATATTTCATTCTAGTTTTGGTTTGAATGTTGTTATGTGTAATACCTTGTATTTTCCTTGTATTTTTATATCCTTTTGATATATGTTGAGATAATAATGAAATTGAAAGGCCGACGTGCATAGTAGTGGGTCTGTCGACCACAATGGTCGAAACTATTTATGATTGGTACGTACAAATACGGTCACGAAGATCGTATGATATAGGGCCGTAATGTTCTGTAACATCATGGGCGAGTTGGCCAGTGTAACAAAATGGGCGAGTTGGCCAGTGTAACATCATGGGCGAGTTGGCCAGTGTAACATCATGGGCGAGTTGGCCAGTGTAACAAAATGGGCGAGTTGGCCAGTGTAACATCATGGGCGAGTTGGCCAGTGTAACATCATGGGCGAGTTGGCCAGTGTAACATCATGGGCGAGTTGGCCAGTGTAACAAAATGGGCGAGTTGGCCAGTGTAACATCATGGGCGAGTTGGCCAGTGTAACATCATGGGCGAGTTGGCCAGTGTAACAAAATGGGCGAGTTGGCAGTGTAACATCATGGGCGAATTGGCCAGTGTAACATCATGGGCGAGTTGGCCAGTGTAACAAAATGGGCGAGTTGGCCACTGTAACAAAATGGGCGAGTTGGCCAGTGTAACATCATGGGCGAGTTGGCCAGTGTAACAAAATGGGCGAGTTGGCCAGTGTAACATCATGGGCGAGTTGGCCAGTGTAACAAAATGGGCGAGTTGGCCAGTGTAACATCATGGGCGAGTTGGCCAGTGTAACAAAATGGGCGAGTTGGCCAGTGTAACATCATGGGCGAGTTGGCCAGTGTAACATCATGGGCGAGTTGGCCAGTGTAACAAAATGGGCGAGTTGGCCAGTGTAACATCATGGGCGAGTTGGCCAGTGTAACAAAATGGGCGAGTTGGCCAGTGTAACATCATGGGCGAGTTGGCCAGTGTAACATCATGGGCGAGTTGGCCAGTGTAACAAAATGGGCGAGTTGGCCAGTGTAACATCATGGGCGAGTTGGCCAGTGTAACAAAATGGGCGAGTTGGCCAGTGTAACATCATGGGCGAGTTGGCCAGTGTAACATCATGGGCGAGTTGGCCAGTGTAACAAAATGGGCGAGTTGGCCAGTGTAACATCATGGGCGAGTTGGCCAGTGTAACAAAATGGGCGAGTTGGCCAGTGTAACAAAATGGGCGAGTTGGCCAGTGTAACAAAATGGGCGAGTTGGCCAGTGTAACATCATGGGCGAGTTGGCCAGTGTAACAAAATGGGCGTGTTGGCCAAAGTATATCGGGGCGTTTGACTAGATTATATGGGACTGCGTGTCAAGAGTGAACAGACCGTAGGTATGGGACTACGTGTCTGATTAATGTGGACCCGAGAGTCTATGTTATGTGTGAGACTGCGTGTCAAGAGTGAACAGACCGTAGGTATGGGACTACGTGTCTGATTAATGTGGACCCGAGAGTCTATGTTATGTGTGAGACTGCGTGTCAAGAGTGAACAGACCGTAGGTATGGGACTACGTGTCTGATTAATGTGGACCCAAGAGTCTATGTTATGTATTGGGAGATTTGGGACGATGTCCGTTGTTAGATATTGGGTTGGTGCATACATGCATACGAACGATGAGATGATCCTTTTATTGATGTTGTCATTATATACTACATATCTGTAGATACTCTGTTAGTATTTGCATTCACTCGGCTTTCGTAGCTGACGGCGTTTTATGCCGCTGGATATTCAACGTCCAGCTGGCCAGGGTTATGAGTATGCAGGTGATGCATACATGGGTAGGTACCACGAGGAAGGAGCCTACGATGATGGAGGCTATGCTGGTGCTGACTACTACGCAAGCTGAAGACTTGGAGCTTGCTGTTGATAGTTTATGCCTATGTTTTAGAGACCGTTGTAATAGTTAAGTTTGTAATCGGCATATGTTGCCGTAATACTTTATTTATACTTCTGCGATACTTATGGTTTGTAATAGTTAGTATCGAACTCTGATTATATATATCAACCCTAGAACTTTCCAATGTGTGGTTTGAATCATTACTCTGATGGTTTGACTTTGGTTGTGGACAATGTGGTGACTTTCAACTGTCATGGCCTACGGGTCCAAAAAGGAATTTATTTTCTCTATTTTTGCTACTGCGGGGCGTGACAGGATTTTTGGTATCAGAGCCTAGGTTTTGTAGTCGTGTTCACCAATTGTCCAACATTTCTTGAGTATGAACCTAAGATTCCTTGAGATAAGAGGTTGACTCTCTCAGTGATCGTTTTTGAATTATTCGTATATAGTTGCTTTGCTATTAATGTGATAATAGTTATAGCTATTATGTTTAGTGCGTATTACTTTCTATGATTATTTTTGGGTTTAGTACCCCAGGCGCTTGTTGTAGCCCTAAATGCGGTATCTCCTTTGGGAGTATCCGTAAGATTAGGAAAAGTGTGCAAGGACTGTGCGTTAACCGTTGAGGATAGAATTCTTCCCGCAGACCTAATCGTTTTGTCAATGAGGGAATTTGACATCATCTTAGGATTTGATTGGCTCACGAAGTATCGTGCCAAGTTGGACTGTGCCAATAGGATGATTACCTTTTTGGTACCAGGAAGTCAGTCTTTTGATTTTCAGTGCAACCCCTCTAGTGATGCTTTTCTCGCTAGTCGTCTAGCAGCTGTCGAGAGCTCGAGTTCGGAACTCACTGTTGCACAGATTCCTCTAGTCCGAGACTTTGAGGATGTGTTTCAGAGTATTCTTGGACTGCCACCTAAGCGGGAGATTGATTTCTGTATCGAGTTAGTGCATGGCACTTCACCGAAATCGAAGGCTCCTTATCGGATGGCACCAACGGAGATGCAAGAACTGAAGAAGCAAGTGCAAGAGCTAGAAGATCTCAAGTTCGTTCGACCCAGCATGTCACCTTGGGGAGCGCCGGTGTTATTTGTTAAGAAGAAAGACGGAACTCAGCGACTTTGTATCGACTATAGGGAGCTCAACAAGGTCACGATTAAGAATAAGTACCCACTCCCTAGAATCGATGATCTGTTTGATCAGTTGCAAGGAGCGACGACTTTCTCGAAGATCGACCTACGATCTGGATATCACCAATTGCTGGTTCGACCTGAGGATATTTCAAAAACTGCTTTCAGGACGAGGTACGGGCATTATGAATTCTTGGTTATGTCTTTTGGATTAACCAACGCCCCAGCGGTATTCATGGACCTAATGAATAGAGTATTTAGGCCCTACTTGGACCAGTTCATTATCGTGTTCATAGATGATATTCTAATCTACTCAAAGACCGAGAAGGAACACGAGGAACATGTAAGGATTGCACTACAGACCCTTCGAGATAACCAACTGTATGCGAAGTTCAGTAAGTGCGAGTTTTGGCTAAAGGAAGTCAAGTTCCTAGGACATGTTGTCTCACGAGATGGAATAGCAGTAGACTCGTCAAAGACAGACGTAGTTCTGGATTGGAATATACCAACGACTGCCACGGAGTTTTCTTGGTCTAGCTGGATACTATCGGAGATTTGTGGAAGGATTCTCCAAGATTGCAGCTCCTCTTACCGGACTAACGAAGAAGGATTTGAAGTTTGAATGGGGTAACAAGCATGAACGAGCATTCCAAGAATTGAAGGAGAGATTGACTACAGCGCCAGTGCTTGCGATACCTAAGAGCGTTGAGCAGTTCACCATTTATAGCGACGCATCACACCAAGGACTCGGATGTGTTTTGATGCAAGATGGGAAGGTAATCGCATATGGATCGCGACAATTGAAGCCTCACGAGTTGAATTACCCGACGCATGACCTCGAACTAGCCGCTATTGTTTTTGCTCTCAAGATTTGGAGGCATTATCTCTACGGCGAGAAGTTCGATCTGTTTTCAGATCACAAGAGCCTGAGATACTTGTTCTCTCAAAAGGAGTTGAATATGAGGCAACGACGTTGGATGGAATTATTGAAAGACTATGATTTCACGTTGCAGTATCACCCTGGGAAAGCAAACGTAGTAGCCGATGCTTTAAGTCGGAAACCCAGGAGGATGATAGTAGCTTCTCTTATGATCAAAGAATGGCAAGCGTTGGAAACTTTGGCTGAATTCGGTATTCAAGCCTCAGATTCAGGTGAAGGACGACACTTTGGATGTTTGGTAGTACAACCGACACTCATCAGTCGTATCCTTGAAGCACAGAGGAAGAATGAAGGACTTCAAGAGTGGTTTGCGAGCAATGCAGTGAAGGAACTAGAGAATTGGAGTATTGGTTCGGATGGAGCACTCAGATGCAGAGGCAGACTTTGTGTGCCGGATGAAGATAATCTTAGAAAAGACATAATGGACGAAGCGCACAAGTCGCAAATGACTATCCACCCAGGAGGCACAAAGATGTACAAAGATTTGAAGAGAAACTTCTGGTGGGAAGGAATGAAACGAGAAGTTGCTGAACACGTGTCTCAATGTCTCACGTGCAAGCAAGTGAAGGCGGAACATCAGAAGCCTCCAGGACTTCTACAACCATTACCAGTTCCCGGATGGAAGTGGGAACATATAACTATGGATTTCGTGGTAGGTTTGCCAAGGTCTCAGCAAAACCACGGTGCTATTTGGGTAGTTGTGGATCGACTTACCAAATCGGCGCATTTCATAGCTTATAGTATGTCGTATCCAGTCGAACGTTTGAGTCGGATGTACATACAACAAGTTGTGCGACTGCACGGTGTACCTGTATCAATCGTATCAGACCGTGATTCAAGATTCACTGTAGTGTTTTGGAAAAGTCTACAGACAGCATTGGTGACTTCGTTAAACTTGAGCACTGCCTTTCATCCACAGACTGATGGGCAGACTGAACGAGTTAACCAAGTGATGGAGGACATGCTTCAAGCATATGTTATTGATTTTGAGGGCTCATGGGAGACTCATCTACCGCTGATAGAATTTGCGTACAATAACAGTCACCACTCGAGCATAGGAATGGCACCCTTTGAGGCATTATACGGAAGACCGTGCCGATCACCTTTGTGTTGGGCAGAGGTTGGAGACAATCAACTGCTTGGACCTGAATTAGTTCGGGAAACTAACGAGAACATCCAGATCGTGAAAGAAAGGATGCGAACGGCGCAGAGTAGACACAAGAGTTACGCAGATAAACGTCGCAGGAGTTTGGAATTCAGTGTTGGAGATCATGTGCTACTTAAGGTATCTCCGGTGCGAGGAATTGTCAGATTTGGGCAGAAGAGAGGAAAGCTAGCACCGCGTTTCATTGGACCATTTGAGATCCTTGAATGTGTAGGAAAAGTTGCCTACCGACTCGCGTTACCGCCTAAGATGTCGGGAGTACACAACGTGTTTCATGTTAGCATGTTAAGAAAGTGTGCTCACAATCCGAGTCATGAGATCAGCTTTGAGGACATTGAGGTTAACGATAATGTGTCGTTTCATGAAGGACCAGTGCGAATTCTGGATTGGGGAATTAAGAAGTTGAGAAGTAAGGAAATTCCGTTGGTAAAGATCCAGTGGAAGTTTCACGACGAAGGAGAAGCATCATGGGAGCTAGAGTCAGAGATGCGTGAGAAGTACCCTGAGTTGTTCAACGATGCTTAGTTCGGATTTCGGGGACGAAATCTTCAGTTAGTGGGGGATGATGTAATACCCGCTATTTTTAAATATTTATTTCCCAAGATCAATAGTGTTTTTATGTTATTATTATAATATTCAGTATTTATAGAACTCGTTTATAAATTTTCAGAATTTTTAGAAACAGAAATTTAGCAGATTTGTGAATATCTGGTATATTTGGACCAGTTATGATTTTCCAACCAAACATGCCCTAAGGAAATAATTATCCTTCGAACATTTAACTCTTGGTAATTGCAAGGTAAGGTCCCTCCTTGGTTCCTATATATATGGGACCATTCCATTACATTTATCCTTAGACATATAAGGTTGAGAAGTCATCCTAATGCACACACACAAACACCAAGAATACCAAGAACACACACACAAACACCAAGAACACCAAGAACACACACACAAACACCAAGAACACCAAGAACACACACACAAACACCAAGAACACCAAGAACGCACACACAAACACCAAGAACACCAAGAACACACCTAGTACACCAAGAACACCAAGAACGCACACACAAACACCAAGAACACCAAGAACGCACACACAAACACCAAGAACACCAAGAACGCTATTTGAAGCCGGAATTTTATATTCGAAGATTCTTCGGGTTTTCTCGGCATTATTATTCTGCGAGTTTAGGTGAGTCTCCAACTCACTCAGCTATTTATATTACACTTTGTTATGAACACATGATTATGATTATGATTATGATTTATATTAATTGTGTGATGTTTATACGTATTATATTTCGTATTTAGATAAATACGGCATAAATACGATAAACTGGTATTTTTCAAATACGACTGGAATTGAGATGGATTCTTAATGAGGATCGAAAACTCTTAACTTCCAACATGAATACTTATTTATTTAATCTCACGAACTTTTATAAAATTCGGTTGTGGACGTACAAAACTGGGAAAATGACCAAAATACCCTTGTGATCTATTTTCACTTAAATCGACTGAAATCAAGATATTTTCTTAATGAGGATCGAAAACTCTTAACTTCCAACATGAATACTTATTTATTTAATCTCACGGAACTTTTATAAAATTCGGTTGTGGACGTACAAAACTGGAAAATGACCAAAATACCCCTGTACCCTATTTTTACTAGAATCATACACGATGCCTAATATTTCATTCTAGTTTTGGTTTGAATGTTGTTATGTGTAATACATTGTATTTTCCTTGTATTTTTATATCCTTTTGATATATGTTGAGATAATAATGAAATTGAAAGGCCGACGTGCATAGTAGTGGGTCTGTCGACCACAATGGTCGAAACTATTTATGATTGGTACGTACAAATACGGTCACGAAGATCGTATGATATAGGGCCGTAATGTTCTGTAACATCATGGGCGAGTTGGCCAGTGTAACAAAATGGGCGAGTTGGCCAGTGTAACATCATGGGCGAGTTGGCCAGTGTAACATCATGGGCGAGTTGGCCAGTGTAACATCATGGGCGAGTTGGCCAGTGTAACAAAATGGGCGAGTTGGCCAGTGTAACATCATGGGCGAGTTGGCCAGTGTAACATCATGGGCGAGTTGGCCAGTGTAACAAAATGGGCGAGTTGGCCAGTGTAACATCATGGGCGAGTTGGCCAGTGTAACATCATGGGCGAGTTGGCCAGTGTAACAAAATGGGCGAGTTGGCCACTGTAACAAAATGGGCGAGTTGGCCACTGTAACATCATGGGCGAGTTGGCCAGTGTAACATCATGGGCGAGTTGGCCAGTGTAACAAAATGGGCGAGTTGGCCAGTGTAACATCATGGGCGAGTTGGCCAGTGTAACAAAATGGGCGAGTTGGCCAGTGTAACATCATGGGCGAGTTGGCCAGTGTAACAAAATGGGCGAGTTGGCCAGTGTAACATCATGGGCGAGTTGGCCAGTGTAACATCATGGGCGAGTTGGCCAGTGTAACAAAATGGGCGAGTTGGCCAGTGTAACATCATGGGTGAGTTGGCCAGTGTAACAAAATGGGCGAGTTGGCCAGTGTAACATCATGGGCGAGTTGGCCAATGTAACAAAATGGGCGAGTTGGCCAGTGTAACATCATGGGCGAGTTGGCCAGTGTAACAAAATGGGCGAGTTGGCCAGTGTAACATCATGGGCGAGTTGGCCAGTGTAACATCATGGGCGAGTTGGCCAGTGTAACATCATGGGCGAGTTGGCCAGTGTAACAAAATGGGCGAGTTGGCCAGTGTAACATCATGGGCGAGTTGGCCAGTGTAACAAAATGGGCGAGTTGGCCAGTGTAACAAAATGGGCGAGTTGGCCAGTGTAACATCATGGGCGAGTTGGCCAGTGTAACAAAATGGGCGTGTTGGCCAAAGTATATCGGGGCGTTTGGCTAGATTATATGGGACTGCGTGTCAAGAGTGAACAGACCGTAGGTATGGGACTACGTGTCTGATTAATGTGGACCCGAGAGTCTATGTTATGTGTGAGACTGCGTGTCAAGAGTGAACAGACCGTAGGTATGGGACTACGTGTCTGATTAATGTGGACCCGAGAGTCTATGTTATGTGTGAGACTGCGTGTCAAGAGTGAACAGACCGTAGGTATGGGACTACGTGTCTGATTAATGTGGACCCAAGAGTCTATGTTATGTATTGGGAGATTTGGGACGATGTCCGTTGTTAGATATTGGGTTGGTGCATACATGCATACGAACGATGAGATGATCCTTTTATTGATGTTGTCATTATATACTACATATCTGTAGATACTCTGTTAGTATTTGCATTCACTCGGCTTTCGTAGCTGACGGCGTTTTATGCCGCTGGATATTCAACGTCCAGCTGGCCAGGGTTATGAGTATGCAGGTGATGCATACATGGGTAGGTACCACGAGGAAGGAGCCTACGATGATGGAGGCTATGCTGGTGCTGACTACTACGCAAGCTGAAGACTTGGAGCTTGCTGTTGATAGTTTATGCCTATGTTTTAGAGACCGTTGTAATAGTTAAGTTTGTAATCGGCATATGTTGCCGTAATACTTTATTTATACTTCTGCGATACTTATGGTTTGTAATAGTTAGTATCGAACTCTGATTATATATATCAACCCTAGAACTTTCCAATGTGTGGTTTGAATCATTACTCTGATGGTTTGACTTTGGTTGTGGACAATGTGGTGACTTTCAACTGTCATGGCCTACGGGTCCAAAAAGGAATTTATTTTCTCTATTTTTGCTACTGCGGGGCGTGACACTCTGTCTTCTCAACCCAAGTCGCAGTGCATCATCTAAGTCTTGACTCTATCTCTCTCTCGCTCACACACACACTCTCTCTCTCTCTCTCACTCAAAATCTTGACTTTGTCTCTCTCTTCTCATGCTTAGGGCTACGATTTGGTTATGGGGAAGGAGGGGTGATAGAATTTGTAAGGTTGAATGGTAGGGCCTTTTGGGAGAGACAGAGTTAGGTTTCAGAGCGGTTACAGCAGATTCAGAAGAAACAGAGCAACAAGAAGAAGCAACAACAGAGGAGCACCCAAACAAGTCACTAAGAAAAGTGCTCTGAATCAAAAGCTGGAACAACAACAGGAAAAGTAGAAAAACAACAAGGAGGGTCTGAGTCTGGATCCTTAGAGGAATCACCATCTTCATCATCACCAAGCAAGAAATGTAGAAGAGAAAGGAGAAGAAGAAGTGAAAGACCCATCATCAGAGAAGAACAAGCGATGTTCCGTGGACATCATCAATTTCTATAACAAACCCAATTCCAAAATCAACAGCTTTTGTTATATGGGTTATTAGATACAGATAATCGACAACCACCACTGAAGAAGCGTACCTACTTTCCCACTTCTTCACCAGAGAAGAACATCGAATATGCGAGTTTTGGGAAAAAAAATGGGAGATACACGTACGCAACACCACTACCACCAACCAACAACAACAACATCGTCGAGATTGGGGCTGACGAGTGTCGTGGGCGGTAGCGAGATCGTGCAAGTTCAGGGCAGTCACATTGTTAGGACCATCGGAAGAAGAGAAGTATGATGGCATTTCCTGGGTTTCGAATTCGAGCACGAATTCAAGGTGAAAAAGATGAGTATGACGGCATTTTTAACAAGCCGTCCTCTGAATCCTCTGATTCTCGCCATTGATTGAGCTAAAAAATTAACATTTCTGCTCTCTTACATGTGGTTTCTCTCAAATACCCAAGTTTTAAACATGGGTTAATTACACTAACCTCCCCAGTAGTTTGCCTTAATTACACGAACGTCTCTCGTATTTTGAGAAATTACACGAACCTCCCTTAAAATTGCTATTCTGTAACTCTTTTCCCCCTTAAAATTAATATTTTGTAATACTTTCCCCCCTTAAAGTGTTGCAAAAGACAAGGCATAAGGGAAGTCTGTGTAATTTCTCAAAATACGAGGGACGGCTGTGTAATTAAGGTAAACCACAATGGAGGTGAGTGTAATTAACCCTTTAAACATTAAAACCGAAATGGGTTAAAAGGATCCGACCCAACTCTGGTTCAAACAATAACTAAGATGAAAAGTATGGGACCACCAAATTCGGTACAAATGTTTGGTGCAGTTCGGTGACTATAGCATCAATAATGTTAGACACACAATGTATTTCATGACACGTTTCACAACAGTGCTTTAAATGCATGTACCATGTGCTGTGTAAGTGGTGTATAGAAAAGTGTAAAAAATTCAAACAGCACAAGGTACATTATATTTAAAGTCTTATTGTGAAATGTGTTATAAAATGTATTATGTGCCTAATATTTTTGCTATAGCATTACTGAATAGACTTATACGGTCATATAATAAATGAGTAAAATTTGGGGCACTAACAAATTCCACTAACATTAGTAAATGTTAGTGGAATTTGTTAGTTCCCTAACATTGTTGATAATATATATACTTCGTAGGTTAAATTCAACCAGGAGAGAGAGCGAAAGATTAAGAGGGAGACCCAGATGGAGATGGTGATTACCAACTGAGATGCATATGGTATATACAAAACTACTAAAATGCACAATATTAGAATTTTCCCAAGATGGCTTCACAACACCACAAAGTCCAAAAGTAAAGCACACGTGTCCTAAGATCCATAGCACTGTACACACTACTTATTGGCCTTTTATACTCTTTCACTAGTCCTCACAAAAGAAAAGGAAAAAATAAAAAAAACACTCCGTAGTAAAAAAAAGAAAAAAAGAAAAAGAAAAAGAAAAAAGGAGCAAAAAGTAAAGAGGGAAGACAAAAGAATCAAGAGTCGGCGCCCATGTCTTCGCCGACCAATTATGACGTCCCTTTCACTTCTCTGAGTTCTCTCCTCTTTCTCTCTCTCCACCTCCCACCACTCCCCAGCCACATCCCCCCTCTCTCTCTCTCTCTAGAACTTTCTCTCTCTAAATTCATATATATTGGAACCCCCCATCTCTTTCCGCCTCTCTGATTCTTTAGTTCTTTCTAGCCATCGGTTTTCTTCCGTGAATATTTTTTCACCGATCGGAAGATTTCCGACTCTTTTATCGTAGATTAGGGTTTATCCTTGTTCTTTTGATTATTTGTTATTTTTGGGTTGATTTTGTGGTTTATTATTAATTGGTAGTTAAAACTATGAGAGGTGTGGTGGTTGAGCAGTCTACTGTTGAGAGGACTGAGGATGTCGACAAGGATAAGAAGAAAAAGCGTCGATCCAATCGACGATCCAAACAGAACTCCTCTGTTTCAGGTACTATATGTATATATAATTAATTATATAGTATGTGTGTGATTTTTGTTTGAATTTGTTGAGTAATTTTGCCTCTAGGGTTTGAGTTAACTGTCTTGGGCACAGAGAAAGGGAGAGTATATTTAAGTTAGTGAATTGGGTATTTATAATTTTGCCCTAACTCTCCAGATTTTACTTAGTGCACTCCTGTCCTGCTTATTAGAGCAATTATTTCCCAGTGTTGAGGGTTGAAGTATATGTAGTATCTACCATTCATTGAGATGCACATTTTGATGATCAAGTTGGTGTCTAGTTTGGACAATTAAAATTGTTTGATTTTACTTGGGTCCCTCTTCAGTTGTTGAGAAAGTGAGAAGGGAAGAAAAAAAAATAAAGATTTTGAACCAGTCTCCCATTGCTTAGCGAGAGCTATTTGCTTTTTAGTTTTTGTATTTCCTTCTTCTTCTTTTGCTCTAATTTTTTTTTTCCTCTATTGCTTTTGGATAAGTATCTCATTACTTACCCAATTTCCTTTAGTTTTAGTAACTAATTACATTGAGGTTTTGAACCTGAGTATCTCTTGCGACCAAACAAATTAAATTGTTATTAATGGTTTTCTTGGAGTGGAATGAATCTCTGATTTTTCATTAGAGGCACAGTTTTTAAAGGGGTTCAATTGTTATCTTTATCAAGATTTCTTTAATTGATTTGACACCATATTTTGTCTTCATTTAGGACTAAGGTTTCTATACATACTTATTAAAGGAGCAAGGCGCACTGAGGTGCAAATGCCTCTTGGGGCCTAGGCACACAAAAATGCGCTAGCTTGAGCGAAGTGAGGCTCACTTTAAGAAAACTTATAAATTAAATATGCTGAGGCCAATATAAGAAATCAACAATCAACATATATACATATACATTGCTAAAACATCAAAGGAATGGACATTTTGACCTATTAGCTCAACTGGCCAACTACTAAGTTGTCTCCATGATGCTTCACAAATTAGTAAACCTTAGAATAACATTGTGAAGACCTATTCAAGTATGAATCTTTTACAAATTTTCAAATTTAATTCCTAGATAGATTATTTGTATGAATAGGCTTTTCCTTTTCTCTTTTCTTTTCCTTCTCTAAATTTGGGTTGGGAACCAATAGGAGAATCAGTGTTGATCACATAGAAGAATATTCTTCTATTTTAAAAAGGTGACCCTGTTGTTTGGGAAGTTGTAATGGCCTAATAATATGAGTTCAAAGCTAATAAAATGTGGGTGATGAGTTGGGTCTAAAGTTAATATTATTTAGGTTATGAATATGGACTTTAGTTTCATGCCAAATTGCCTTGGGCTTTTAAAAAAAGGAGCAAGAAAAGCGCGCCTAGGTGGGCTGTTTGAAGGGACTACGCCCAGGGCAAGGCGAGGCCCATAGGGTGAGCCCGCCAGAGCCTTAGGCGCGCATTTAACAACAGAGTTCTATATACCTGATTTTTTTCCTCTACTCGTTATGTCTGTATGCCGTTGATGCACATGCTATTATGCTATCTTTCATGCCTTTTTTGTTGTTGTGTGTGTTTCTTTTTTTCGTCGAGCAGGTTGTAATTCTGTAAGTGAAATACACGGGGTTGCACCAGAATTCATGGGAAGTGGTAGCACATCAAATTGTGTAGTCTCAAATGAGCATCTACCAAATGGAGCATCTAATGGTGCTTTCCATTCTTTGCCAACGATGCATATAAATGAACAAGCAACTTCACATGATGGTATAACTACGCGAAATCAACAAATGTTTCTTTCTGATTTTGGTGAAAGAACATTTTCAAATTCGTGCCCGGATCCTATTGCTTGTGAAGATTCAATGTGTACATCTGCAAACAAGGATTTCCCCCTGTCCCGTCAGATTGTTCATGGTCAGAAAAAATATTTTGTACCACACTGGTCCATGGAAGCCGTCAATGAGGCGTTAGAGGTCAGTCTTTTAATGGTTTTCAAGTCAGTTTGGGAACGTGTTTCTGTGCTGGATATGCAGAGATTTAATAAAGACATGTATAAATAAAATTCCCTGTAAGCATTTCTGATTTCCACTTTGCAGAATGGTGATGTCTTTAAAGCGTTATTTCGTGTGAATGCTTACAACAGAATTGAGGTCCGCAGTGAGCATTGCTGTCCTTTTCCTTCCCTTCTTTTGTCTTTTTTGTATTATGAGTATAAGACTATTACTTCTTGAGGTTAATAATCCGTATCTCTCTTTCGGTGTCGTTAGGCCTATTGCAAAATTGATGGGGTGCATATCGATGTTCTCATTAGTGGGTGTGCTGCTCAAAATAGAGCTGTAAGTATTGGCTTATTATTTCTCTGGTTATGCTTTCTTGATTGAAATGTTTCTGACTTCAATTACTTTCAAAATTATTTCTTTATAAAACATTTGCCATATCTGTTTGAGTTTTGATTCTCTTGATCTTTTTATAGGCACACGATAAAGAGGGATAGAGGGAAAAGTTGATGGTAAAAAAGTTCATTCACCAATCGTCAATGACTTTTTATTTATTCAGAAACACTTTCTTCCACTGAAACTGCATTGGCTTTGCGTATTTAAGACACTATTAGATTCTTAATCGAAGAGCTTCAATGTTTTATCTATTCTATGCTTGACATGGGTGCGATGGTAGTCCCTTGCATTTTAAGGCACATTTTGATAAAAACTGAAAAATAGGTACTGAGTTTTTAGCACTGAAATTTAAAACTATTTGATTTGCATTTATAAAAACAACGTTTCAAGTCCTGAAATATTCAGTGATTTTTTTCCCAATGGAACTTTTCTACTTAAAAGTTTTTAGTAGGGTTTTGGCTGATTTTCAGTAAAGTGGTGCAGTATCAAACGCACTGAGAAAAAAAATTGCTGAAACTATTCATTTTCAACACACAAGTTGGTTATCACACACACCCTAATCCCTGAAGTGTGTTATGCTATTTTGCGAGTGCACAAACAGATCTGCTGTGCTTGCATCTAAAAAGTTATGCACATGACACACGCTGGACAATCACCAACACAAACATATTCTACAAGCTAAATTACAGCTTTTATTTTCCGATAAATATAAGTTTTTTTCCCCGTTCAACGCACGCAATGACACGTGTTGGATATTCTGGAGTACATATGTAATGTCATGGACATATCGAAAACAAAGGGATGAAAAAATTAAGAAAGTAAAGGTTAAGGTTTCTCCCCTTCGATTACCCTTTATTGGGGTTATAAGTTTTAGATCTTCGAAAAAAATAGGGTTTTCAAGTCTGAAATCTTTTTGGGTTTTCGAAGTTGAAAGTGGTTTGGGATTCTTGATGATGCAATCGTGAGGCTGATTTGAGCTCATAATTGTGCATTTAGAAATAGAAATATGTAGTGTCTATAAAAGCATAGTAGGACTTCTACAAATCGAGAATGCTCAAGAGTGGAAAAAACAAGACTAGATTTTGGAATTAGTAATAATTAGGTCTTGGATAACTTACATGTAATCATAAATACTTGCATATATAAGTAGGTAAGGATTGTTTTCCATGTCTTTGCGTGTCTGTATCCTTACTTTTTTTTTTTGCTCAGGTTGTTCTTTGTCATTTTGTTGTGTCTTGTTGTGTCTTTTCCTATATTGTTACAATATCCGTGATTCTTGATGTATTGGAGTATTTATGTAAGAGTCGACTATTGTCATGCAGGTGGAGGGTGATACTGTTGCAATTAAAATTGATCGTCTGTCTTCATGGACTAAGATGAAAGGATCACCTGGGACTTCTACCAATTCTGTTTCAATGGATGATAGTAACTTGATCCCTGAAGTCACTGAATTGGTTGTTAATGGACTTAAAGGGAAAAATAAGGTAGATATTGAGTATGAGTATGTCAATGGTAGTGAGTGTTTGCTTCTTCCGGATAACGGGTTTCAATGTGAGAGTAGTAGTAGCTTGTCTTGTGAGAATGTTTGTTCAGAACCAATAGGACCAATTGGTTATAATCACATTAATGGTCATTCTCAGATGAATGAAGTTTCGAGCTCGGTGGCTAAGTTGTGTGCAATGATAAGTTCATACCCATCAAAACGACCAACCGGTAGAGTGGTGGCCATCATTGAGAGGTCTCCTCGTCGGGATACCATTGTTGGTTTTCTCAGTGTTAAGCAATGGATTTCTCAGTTTTGCAAGAAGGACACTAAGAAGAAGAAGAATTCTCTTTTCTCTCTCAATCGCGAGTACGTGACGTTGACACCAACCGACCCCAAGTTTCCGAAAATGATGGTCTTTGTTCAAGACCTGCCTAACCCCCTCAAGAAAAGATTGGAGGAAGGAGATCCGGCAGTTGAGATGGAACTTGTAGCTGCACGAATTGATGATTGGGGGGATGAAGATTGGGTCCCACAAGCTCATGTGATGCATGTTTTTGGAAGAAGCGGAGAAATAGAACCACATATTGCTGCAATTTTATTCGAAAATGGGATCTTTTCTTCTGAATTTTCTCCCGAATCGCTTTCATGTCTTCCACATGCTCCTTGGGAGGTACCATTGGTGGAACTTCGTCGAAGAAGAGATCTTAGAAATTTGTGCATTTTTACCATCGACCCTTCCACTGCCACTGATCTTGACGATGCACTATCAGTTGAAAAGCTATCCGGTCAAATTTTTAGAGTAGGTGTCCATATTGCTGATGTGTCATATTTTGTTCTGCCTGACACCGCCATAGACATAGAAGCTCAAATTCGATCAACAAGTGTTTATTTATTACAGCGTAAGTTGCCTATGCTGCCCAAGTTGTTTTCGGAGGATATATGTTCTCTTAATCCTGGTGTAGACAGGCTTGCGTTTTCTATTTTCTGGGACATCAATCTTACTGGGGAGGTTGTAGACCGTTGGATTGGCCGTACTGTTATACGATCTTGTTGCAAGCTCTCATATGAACATGCTCAGAGCATTATTGATAATCTTGGGATATTTAACACCTCGGGAAATGATTGCCCCACATTGCATGGACATTTCGAATGGTCCGATGTAATCGGTTCTATAAAGTGCCTGCATGAAATTTCCAAGAGATTAAAGGAGAATCGGTTTACCAGTGGAGCTTTATCATTAGAAAGCTCCAAAATGGTCTTCTTAATTGATGAAGATGGAATTCCATATGGTAGCATGTTTTCTGGACGGATTGACTCAAACTTTCTTGTTGAAGAATTTATGCTTTTGGCTAATAGGACAGCCGCAGAAGTAATATCTAGAGCTTATCCGGATAGTGCTTTATTGCGGAGACATCCGGAGCCCAACTTGCGGAAGCTTAGGGAGTTTGAAGCTTTTTGCAGTAAGCACGGGTTAGAGTTGGACACCTCTTCTTCAGGCCAACTTCACCATTCTTTGGAACGAATTAGAGAGAAACTCAAGAATGATTCTGTATTGTTTAATATTCTTATGAACTATGCTGCAAAACCAATGCAACTGGCGTCGTACTTTTGTAGTGGAGACTTAAAAGACAGTGAGGGTGATTGGGGTCATTATGCTCTAGCCGTTCCTCTCTACACTCATTTTACTTCACCAATTCGAAGGTATCCAGATATTGTGGTGCATCGAACTCTTGTTGCAACAATAGAAGCTGAGGAGATGTATCTGAGCCACATGAGCGCAAAGTTTAAAAATGAGGAGGAAATAGCACAAAGATGCTTCTCGGGTGTTTATTTCGATAAAAATGCTGCGGGATCAATTGAAGGACAAGAAGCACTGTCTGTTGCAGCATTCAAACACAGAGTTCCAAGTGCAGAAATACTTACAGATGTTGCTGCTTACTGCAATGAGAGGAAGCTGGCTAGTAGACATGTCAAGGATGCTAGTGATAAACTTTACATGTGGGTTCTTTTGAAGAAGAAAGAGGTATGATTTCTTTTGAGCTGCTATTTAATCCGTGGTGTTTCTTCTAGCTCACATTCTTGTACATACGAAATGCATTGTTTTCGCTGCTAAGATCCCGTTTGGGATAGCTTTTTGGGGGGCGAACAATCACTTATAAGTGATTGCTTACAAAGCTGACTGTTTGGATTAACTTTTTGACAGCATTTAACCAATTCTGATTTCTTTTTAAAGCTAAAAAGCAGCTTTTTCAAAAAGCTCCAATCAGTAGTACTGTAGTAGTTTAAAAAATCTATTGTTCCATAATGTGATTATTTTTAATGCTAACCCAAACAGGCTTTTAGACCTTTCTGTTGTTTTTGTTTTTGTTTTTGTTTTTTCGTTTTCTTCTTCTTCTTTTTCCGGTAAATACCTTCATAAGTTAGTGAAGGCCAATGAATGGCTTCAGGTAATGGAGAAGACTTCAGTAGGATTTACACACTATTAGGATGAGGATATTGTGATACATACATAATAAAGACCTGAGATGCTTAGATGATAGCAGAGCAATGGATGAAGGCGGCTCTATTCATGGTGTAAAGAAGGTTAGTGAACCAAGGAACTAGTTCATGATGAAGTTTAGTGAACCAAGGGACTAGATTGATGAGAGAATAGAGCACGTGTCGTAAGGTGTGCTTTCGATGCACTAGGATGAGCATCTATGAACTGAACTAAGGTGGATTTCAGTGTGGGGGTGGAAGGCACTTGAGCCTGAACAATTTCAATGAGGTGAAATGCAAGCATGGGCTGTTTCTTGCTTGGGAAGTGGGAAGTGTGGCTACACTTGAAGGCTGGCTTGAAGAGATGGTCTGAGGTATACTCTTGGATTGATTTATTCTACACCTCGCCTCTATGTTATATGGACAAGTATGAGTGTCGGGTGCAATTGCATGCCTAAACGTAGGACTTTCAAAATTCATGAACCTGAGGATACATGGACATGTCCATAAATCTATACTTTCTTATATTTAAAATAGTGATTTTACGTAGAATAAGAGTTAGTGAATGTGTAGTGCAATTGCGTGCCTAAAGGTAGGACTTACAAAATTCATGAATCTAAGGACACATGTTTTCAAAATAAAGTAGTGATTTTATGTAGAATAAGAGTTACATTAGCATTCCACTACATTGTGAAGGTACTTTGTGGCAAAAGGAACATAATTAGGGACTCAAGTGTATTATTATACAAGTTGCTAACATACTTCTTGGTGTGAGTCCAACTAGAAGTAAGATACATTTTCTGTATCGATGTCCAACATAGGCACACCGGTACTTAAGCCTATTAAGAAGTGTCAGTGGCAGAGTGTCTTTTTAGAGACATTTGTTACCTCTTCGATATCTTGATCACTTCACCGTTTATGATGAATCTAGACTGGCGGTTAGGGTTTCGGAGGGTCTGCTTAGTTGATCAAAGTGATACCATATAGGTTTACTGTGGTCCTTGACGAGATTTCATCATTATGTGGGCTGGTGGTAAAGCGAGAGAGCTCGTCAAGCTTGGTCGCGGCTGTTTCACGATACCCCTCCTCAGCCCTCCTAGAGAAAGAGAGGATTTTCTTATATCTTCTATGAGGTGGAGTCACTGTCTTATGTTAGGCACATGCGCTCTTTGGTTGATCACGTGCACTGACTACTATATACCGAGACTTCCCCTACCTCACTTGGTACACATTATTGAGGAACTTTTTCTTGGCCAAGTAAGATTTTTCCCATTTTGGCTCTTAGTACAGATAAGTCTGAAATTGTCTCCACACTCACTTGCCCACTTCTCTCTATCTTTAGGTTTTCTCATCTTTCACCTGAGATATTTCCTTTGGAATGTCTTTGCTGCGTAATTCGGAATATCTTTGCTGCCTGATATTGCGTTTGATAACACAAGTGCTGAAAATGAAAATTGCAGTACTTGTTATATTTCATTGCCTTTTGATAGTGTAACACTTAATAATCGAAAAAGTAGCCAAAACCTACCGACAACATATGTAAAAAATTTCTACTGAAAAAAATCTGTGAACTCATTTTATTTTTGTACTTGAAACACTATTTTTTGTACTACAAATCCAGTAGCTTAAAATTCAATCCTTGATTTTCAGTACTTAATTTTAGTTTTATCAAATGGGGCCCAAGCGTGGGTAATAGCACGAATAGTAACTAATGCCTCATATTGGACATACAGGGTGCTTATCAGAAAAGTTTTTTTTAGCTTATTGGTAAGCTAAAGCAGAAACAAACAGCCATTACTAAAACGCAGCAACTTCTAAGTTCAGCAAAACTTGGATCAAAAGCAATCCTGAATGGGCCTAAGTTATATGAAGTGCCCTCAACTGCAAAGCATATATCAGCTCATAGATGGGATTTAGTTTAGGTAGGGACATGAACCGTCATTGCAAAACAAGTTGGGTTAAGAGGTTGGAAATATATAGAAACAAGGTCAAAAGTGGTGCCAAGCATAATGTTGTCTAGGCAAAATGTTGCTTAAAATAATAAATCTTGTAAGATTGTAATAGACAATTTTGACTTACTTTGATACCAGATTGAACCAGAGGATCATGGGATGATTTATAGTGACAATAGAGAAGGTTACACCCCTTGCCAATCGAAATAGAAAAATAATAGAACTCACCATGAAATGACAAGTAAATTAGGTGAGATGATCTGATATATTTTTCCGTGTTGATGTTGTTTCGTGGTGGAAGAACCATCGAGGAGACTTGGCTTATACCCGGGGGAGAGAGAGAGAGGGAGGGAGGGAGGGAGAGAGAGAGAGAGTTAGTTATGTGCGTTATTTGGGTCTCTGGTGGCCAACATGACGTCTTGTTAGAAGGATGGGAGGATCATCACAATCCAAGTCTAGACCATAAGAGAGAGGTAGGACATTTGTTTACTGACCAAAACTTATGTTACTGCATGTGTCCTCTTGTCCTTCAACTACTTGGTACTTCATACAGAGTCTCTCTTTTTGATTCGTTATTTGTTTCTTTTTTTCCCCTCTGCCTGCACAAAGTGTTCAAAATTTTTACTTTTTGCTTCTAAGTTGTGGTTTTCATGTCATGCGTATTTGGAAGTTGTGAACCTCTATTTTTTCTTCCCTTGTCCTGCATTTGATTATCTAGTTAATGACTTAATGAATTTTATTATTAATGGTTTGTACGGTAACCAACTTGCTTCCATTTTGGATAATAAAGGGAAAAAAAAAAAAACCAAAATGGGTCTCTGTAGTAAATTCTGTTGTAACAATTGAAAAGATGTTGCATATACATGTGTGTAAACGTGTATCTTCATAATGGTATCATGTGTGCCATGTTTTTTATCTATTTGGAAGGACATGAAGATAGTTTTATCTATTTGAAAGTACATGATGACATTTACTGCTCTCAAGCTGAGCAATAATTTGTGCTCCCCCCCTTCCCCCTAGTGAAAGAAAATAAAATACAATTTGAAAAGACAGAAAGGTGTTCTTTTTGGTTCTTTTTATCTTCTCCTCTGTTATCAAAATCGTACGATTCACCATAAAAACGATACGAATCGAACGTATACAAGAATCGAAGGCAAATCGTAATATTCGATTCGCAATTCTAACGATTCACTTGACTCTTAGGTACAAAGCTTACTTTTTCCATTAAAAAAAATTGATTACCATCCCTCTTTTAAACCACTTTGGAATATGTTTATATAAGCCTAGGAAAAAAAAAAAGGATATGTTTATACAAGCCTAGAAAAGAAAATGATATGATTGTAGGGTTTTTTTTTCATTTGTTACCGAATCTTACGATTCACAATTCGCAAATCCCAATTCGATTCACATATATCATTTTGATTCACAATACAAATCCCGATTTGACAACCATGCTCAGTAGTTTTATAAATAGGTAGTTCCGTCTCATATGGACGGTCAATTGTAACATGGAAAGATAAACTTCAGTTTTGTTTTTAAGCTTGCTTTTACACCTAGCTTTCGTTTTGGAGGAACTTCATGAAAGTAGGTGGTTTTTTTTTTTTTTTCATTAGGTAAATGTATATTGGCATTAGATTATATCATTGGCCACTTGTCTAAGATTTATAGATAGAGTGAATGCTCGTAGGCTAGTTGTTTTTTAGTGTTCCATTAGTTATCCAAAATACTCAAGAAACCTATGTTCAATTGAAAGAAATTAATGATACAATTGTAATTTACTTTACCTAGAAATTACCTTTGCACCACACCACTCTTAGTCCACTTCAACCTTTTCTCTCTTAGTAACCGGCTATAAAAAAGTCTGATTTTTTTATTTTTTGTTATTATTAATATTTTTTATTTTGTGGTTTTCCTTCGCTCATTATGGTTATATCATTTATACACTTCCAAGTCACATTCAAATTCTTCTGTTTTTCAGTTCATTTTACTGTTTTTTAGAAATAGATCTTGGATTTGGAAATGGGAAGACGGTTGTTACCATTGCTTTTGTAGCCCAATAGTTTGGACCAGGTATTTTGTCCATCAAGCCACTCAGGAAAACAAAGGAGAGAGAAAGAGAATTTAGCTATTCCATGTTAGAACTCCTCCAAATAGGCCAATCAATTGTTTCTTTAAGGTTTGTTATTACTGTGTGGTGGGTTCTGCAGCTTCTGCTTCTGCTCATTAAACCTACTCTGGTTGATTTTTCTCTTTCTTGTCCTCGTTTTGATTGGATGATTTTATGGTATCACTATTTAATAGCTCTGTTTATTTTTTTTGCACTTGTGAATAATTTCCGAGGGGCATGTTCATGTGACCTGTGGGTTTTTCGGATGATGTTGATTCCCTAGACACTGAGATTCAGTGCTGAAATGAGAAAATATTGGGTGGTGTAAGTTACGTGCTCCAAACCTGTAACAGACTAGAATATAGGCCTATTATCCTTTGGCTGTATCCTTTGACCGAAATACTGGCATTGTGTTTCCTAATTCTATGATGAATTCATCCATGATTACAGCTATTGTCATTGTAGCTCGATAATTTAGTGCCAGTAGAACATCTAAAAGGGTGGGGTTGGATTGTCTTTCCGATTCTTACGGCTGATCAGATTCTATTGTCGACCGATACTCCAGTCTGCATCTGTGACGAAATATATTTTGGGACATCTGCATGTGTTTGGACTGTTTGGGAAGACAAAGAACTGTTTCTGTGGTGTATAACTGAGCCAGTTCTATGAATTCTAGTGTTTGGTCTTCCACAGGATGTGGCCAGTCTAATAAAGCTCTTAAAACTCTTTCAGTGTCAAACCAACATAACCTTGGTTCTCATTAAAATAAAATTGACGGTGGGACTGGAACTGAAATAGATCCTATTTTAAGCATTCCCAAGCAGGCACTTGGTATAAGGTCTAGTGAGTTTTCTCACCCTGGTGGATATGGCTTCTGGAGGCTGTTCAAAAAGACCACATCAAATCTTTATTTTGTTTTAAACTGACGATAAAATTAATAACTTGACATTTAGCTTTTGTGATGCTAGAAACTGTTCTCAGCCATGTGATTTCCTTTGCCTTTTATTTTGTTTTGTACCTATTTGGTCGGTCTTATCAACTGGTTTTGTCTTTGTCCCCATGCAGATTTTATTTTCAGATGCTAGAGTATTGAGCCTGGGGCCAAGATTCATGTCCATCTATATCCATAAGCTAGCTGTGAGTTGTTACTTACACTTACCTTTATTCTTTTTGGTGGTCAAATACACTCCAGTACTCCCCATTTTTTCTTTTTAAATTTAATTTTAGGCCCTGTGTTGTAATTTCTATCATTCAAGGCCCTCGGTTTTCAAATTGATTTTCGTTGAGTACAACTGTTAACAGATATGACGATTGAGTGCCCTAAATGAATTGTCCTGAATTGGAATCATTGTTCTCAAACGTCATCAATTGAAATCGCCATGTAAATTGAGGGCCTCAAGTAGGGATACCATCTATAATAGAGGGTACTGAAGCATATTTGACCTTTCATTTAATTTCTTTTACAACTTCTACCCATAGAAGTTCCGTAGCATGTCCTACTTATGCTTTTACTCGCATTCTTCCAGATTGAGCGGCGCATGTATTATGATGAAGTTGATGAGTTGGCGGTTGAATGGCTTGATGCTACATCCACATTGATCCTCAGTTTATCAACAATCAGACGCTACCAGAGGAGAGGCAGCCCGAGCAAGTGCAGGTCACTTGAAGAGGTTGCAATGGTTGCAAATCCATATGAATTGAAGCTGCCATTGGATTTCCATGGAGACCGAGATTATGGTGAAGTTTCATCCTATATAGGAGGGGATAGTGGTGTAGCATCTGGGGATCCAATGCCTGTTTCAGATATTGTTGAAATCGAACCTGCCTTTTTCCCTCTTACAGTGCATCTCCTTGGAACAATACCTGTTGTTCTTCGTGCAGTTGGTGGAGATGATAAGCCACTTGATATAGGGGTAAGGCTATATATGAGCTCATATTTGAGGTAATTTTTATATGCACTTCATAGTATGTGGCTACAAGTGATAGAAATGAAGACAATGAAGCATGCTTTTATTTGGAAAGGGAAAGCTCTATTGTAGTTGCTGGGTTAGTGTATAGGTTAAATAATCTTGAAAAAGAAAAAAAAACTAAGTTTCCGGTTCGCTGATACTTTTTGGCTTTGTTTGATGCTGGATATACATAAGGTGGGATGTGTAGATATTTGGAGGGGTTGTCATCTAGTGGCTCTTTTTAACTGAAGCTTCTTTATGGGAATTGGCCCTTGTTTTTATTGGCTATTTCCATGCAGTATAACCCGCTTGACCATGGTTATGTCTGGTGCTTAAACGCTAATGCACCGGAGTCTAATTCTTGCTCTATTTTGAGCTTATGGCTTTCTTTGACTGCAACCGAGTTGGTTTTGATATATTGGGTGCTCTGTGAGCAAATAATTGTAATTTTATGCAATCGTTGACGGTGCTTTTGACCGTTACAGCAGGGTGATTGTAGCTAAAACTTCTCCATTTCGAATAACATGGTTTCTTCCTTTGCTTTTTGGTTGAATACTCCCAAGTGGTACACCATTGTCAGAAAATTTCTGGTAATTTTAGCTGATATGGCCAAAATTATCGAGTGTGTGATTTACAAGAAACCTTTGCTTTTATGGTTTTAGCACACGGTATAGCTGTGTGTGTATGCATGTCAGCCGCAAGTATCACATGAATTCTATCTCTGACGCATCATGAAGTTTTGTATAATACTGATTTGCAGAAGATAGTCTAAAAATATACTGCTCCTTGTGCAAAACTACTGTAGATATTGGTATTTTGTTTTTGCGGGAGTTTTTGTAGTTCGTCTTATATATTTCATGAAAAATGAGTGTTCTTGTTTAGGTGGTTATGCAGTTTTGAAGTGTGATTGGTCTTGTGTATAGATGTGTCTGTGGCAATAGTATTTTAGAACAGGACCAAAAGTCCCTTAGGAAAAACACCGAATTGTTGTCCTAGGCTTGAAAATGGACCAAGTTCAATTTCTGGTTTTGGAACTAGGAATGACCCTCAGTTGATGAAGTTTTCAGAGTTTGGGTGTGATTTTGAGCTTGTTACTTTTGACATTGGCTCAAATTGAAGATCAAATAGAATTCAGTCTAAATATAGCAAACCTCATAAGAAAAAGAAAGAAGAAAAAGACAATGGACGGATGGTATTAGATTCAGAAGTACTCTCTGTTTTACATGATTTTGAAACTGGAATAATAAGCTAATCAATAATGAGCCTCTATGCATAATCAAAAAGGAAAATAATGTTCTCTCTCTTTATAATTATGTATGTGATGCTGTATTGGCGGCGTTCGGTGAAATTTGAAATTTGTACGTTGAGTTGCATCTTCATGTGAGTGCTTTGTTGGTTTAGCATCCTACCTGCTCTGTTTTTGTTTTTGTATTTGTTTTTTTAATTTTATTTCCTTTCAATACAAATTGGCCACTGAAAATTTAGTTTGGCTTTTGGAAAAATTTCCCAGCTGCGGATCTACCAATATCTTTTTTCATTACACCGTGGGCCAATTTTCCAAAGACTAGGAGTAAAGATACATCTGTATTCTTCTCTGGTGGGTCCAAGGCCCATTTTGCAGTCAAACCAGGGCTAACTCTGAGCATATGCCAGCCTAACAACCGCTCAATGTTGAAAGACCAATTAACATTAAAGGCCAAAAGTGCTTCTTGCAGTAGTAATCTCGCCTTACAGGATAACTGTGTTTATTCATTTCTTGATTTGTGCTTATCAACATGGTAATTTTGCTATCATGTTTGCCTCTCCGTGGCCATACTAGTAATCATCGCCGACATACGATCCTGTAATTCCATTTGATAGTACTGATTCACTACACATCCACTTTCGAACCTCTGCGGTCGACTACACATATTTCTAAATGCATACAGACTTAGTCTCCGCTACCGTTCGACTCTATACACGTACACGTCAACACAACGACACTGACTTCTACGTAAGTTGTATCATATGTTATGCATGAGGTTTAAGTTAATTAAATATTGACTATTCTTGAATTATAATACGAGCCCTAAGCTCGTAGTACAACATGTTAAAGCATGGTGTTAACCAGACAAATAATAATAAATCGAAATAATAATAATAATAATAATAACAATAATAATAATAATAACATAATAATATACTTGGGGGACAACATATTAACATAAGGCTAAAACTGGAATAAATAATAATAATAATAATATTAACGGAATAATACGGACATTAATATGTTTGGAGTACAACATATTAAGGCATGATGTTTATTTGATAATAATAATAATAACAATAATAAAAATAAAGATAATAATACTAATAATAATATTATTATTATTATTATTCACGGAATAACATCATGGATATTAATATGGTATAATATACTAAACAAAGTTTAATCGGAAGACTAAATAATAATAATAATAATAATAATAATAATAATAATAATAATAATAATAATACAGGGATCAAGACACATATTTAAGTTAGGGTACCACATGTTAAAGCACGGAATTTAACGACTAACTTAATAAGATATTAATAATAATAAATAATAATATCAATGACGGACATCATAATACGGACATTAGATTTGTGGTACAACTAGTTTAAGCATGGTATCAACAAGATAATAAAACGGACTGATAATACGGGCCTAGGTTAGGGACACTACATGTTAACTACAATATTCTCCAAGAATAATAATAAATAGAAAATAATATGGGCATTAACTATATACCGAGTGAGTTAGGAACTCACCGTATGGTCGGGGTCGTAGTGTGGCTTGGGGACTAAGCTTTCTTTCCTCTTTTTCTCTCACTCTCGGTCAACTCTCTCCCTCTCTCACTCTTTTCTCTTCTTTTTTTTTTTTTTTTTTTTTCTAGAGGATTAGAGATGAGGGAAGTAGTTAAATTTAATAATTTATAGGGTGATGGTGTTAATATATATGTACATTATATATCCACAAATACTACCTCACCATCACTCCACTGCCACACACATGCACGACACACACTACACATACATTATGTATACATGCACACAACACACATATATTATATACACACATACACTCAACACCCTACACACAATTGACATAGACACACTACACACACCACTGCCACACGCCACACACCATACCACTTGCCACTCACGCGAAACACACTACACACTCACTCACACACTACACTCCCTCGTGATCACTATTGCTTCCCTCACTGCCACTCACTGTGCACGCACACACTGCACACTCACATCACTCACACCCAAACACATAATATGCACTACCCACTCCCTTGCTCACTCTCGGTACACACACAACACACTATACACACGTGAATTTGGTAGGGTGTGATGGGGGTTGTTAGGGAGGTATGGAGGTTGAGTGTGGGAGGGGATTGGTGGTTGGGTTGCTCCCTCAAGTCATGGGAAAAGACCGACGTGATTGACGCGACGTGTCTCGTTAAATGGGTGTGGATATCGGCATTTGAGCCCACTTTTGTTTAAAACAATTTTCAAAACAAATACCAAGAGTTGTCACTTAATTTTTAAAGGAAAATTAAGAAACCATTTTAAAAGTAAATCGATCTTTTGCGAAACCAAAGATAAACTGGGTCCGGAGATTATGGAATGAAAGGGGAAGGAGCCCAGTGGAGTAAAACAGCCCCTGTCATCTTATCTCGTGATAGGCCTCTACTCAACATCCTTTTTTATCGAATTATTAATTTAAGTTTGCCCTCAACTAATACATATGTATATATACATTACAAAAGTATGTCAAAAAGGGTGCAAGATTGCTAACAACAAAATAGCATCCAAAACCATGTAATTCAATTAGCAAGCAATATGATATGCACTAGGAAACTAAAGAACTTACCTGAGATCCCGCCGCGAATATTAAACATGTGATGCATGGAAGAAAATAAAACCTAAGAAAAGGTCTCTAATCACATATACACATAAAACAAGATCTAATCTAAGGTGTCACACATGGAGTCTAAAATCATTTAAAATCAAAGAATAAAATAAACTTGAGAGGGGTAGAGAAATTGTACCTCAATAGCGCTACAAAACAAAGATTAGTCCACATGCTTCAAACAAGATATCAAATAATCAATCCTAAACTTGCAGCTAAAATCTATCAAGTAGAGGAGGAATTGACATAACTTTGAATTCCTTTTAACTAGTTGGAACCATAGCACCTCTATAGATATACAAGTCTCAACTAGGAACTAATACAATGTCCATATAGAGATGGTGTAATCCCAACATGGTCATTAAGAATCCATAATCATGTTCAACTAGATTCAATGCAACCTTAAGCTAAAGATCAACACATATGGATGGATGCATGAACATGAATGAAGATGAACTATGAATTATTCACTAATTTGGATCATTTGGCCTCTGGATTTAAGTCTAATTAATCATTATTGAGGCATGGTTTGAGTCCTAAGGCATTAGGAGACCATTTGGGTTAAGGTCAACAAAGTTGAACAAAACTGTGACAGAATTTCAGAAATTACAGAGAGCAAACCAGCCTTTCAAATATATATAAAAAAAAAAACCATACTTCCAACGGTTGGATCTTAATGATATTTAATTATGTTATGCCTTTGTGAGTCTAGTTTCTAACTGTAGACACCCCATTTTGTCGGCTATCAGATTTAGGAGACCCATAGCTTGGTGGTTCACAATGATCGAAAAAGGACTAAAAAGGACTCCTGGAAGTCGGTTCTATTTCTCAAAATGCTCAGAATGACCAAAATGCCCCTGAAGGCCCGAAAACTCCCAGAATTGGTCCCAAAGTTCTGAAAACATGCTATGTCGTAATAAAAGCGATAAGATGAGTTTTTAAGAGAAATCGGGTGAAATCGTCAGCTCCCAGAGACCCCCAGAAGTCCCGGAAGTTCCCGGAAAGTCCCCGTTGACCGGTTTGACTAAGTTTGACCAAGGTTTGACCAAGTTTGACCAAGTTTGACCGAAATCGTCCGAATTCACCAGAGTCATTTTAAATCATGAGAAAAGTGTTAAAACAAGTTCCAAAAGAAAATCGAGCGAAAACATCAGCTCACAGGAACTCCCGGAGGTTTCCAGAACTTCCCGGGAATCCCAGGTTTGACCAGTTTGACCGAAATTTGACTTTGGAACCGGGGCGCCGAAACAATTTTCAAATATTTTTCATAGATACTAGAGGTCAATAGCTTTCCAACGGTATATCGCACATAATTCCTGGATTTAAAACGAATTTATTATGAATTTCCAAAGGCGAAAAAGGCGATCAAATCGGCTTTTATCGCAAATACCGCAAAACTTTTCAAAGTGACCTATCCCTGAACTATTTTTTATGTAAAGTAGACTCCATTACCTTTCCAACGGTATATCACAACCTCAATTTGGAGTTCGTATGCATTTTTTGTGAATTTCGGACAAAATAGGGTCTTTTCGCGAATACCGGAACTTCAGGGGGCCTAAACAGCATTATCCAGACGAAGGGAGGAGCACTGCCGCCGCGGCACTGGCCCACTGCCGCCGCGGCACTGGCCCAGTGCCGCCGCGGCACTCCCCTCCAGAACAGTGCATTTTTGTAATTAAATTTGTGGTCCCATTTTGATTAATTAAAAGCCAAAACGACATAGTTTTATGATTTCAGATGTTTGGAGCCAATGGGAGTACTTTCTAAATCCCAAAACCACCCCAAATTGGCCTATATAAACACCCCATTACTCCTCATTTTAGGGAGTCAAATGTGAGTTTTGGAAAATTTTGGAGAGAAAGTTGTAGAGATAAGGTTAGAGTAGAGAGAAAAGAAGCTTTCTTCTTTGATTTTCAAAACAAAAGTGAGTTCTAACTTTGTTTTTTACTTCATTACTTCCATTTATTTCAACATTCAATACTCCCAACCACCATTTTAGTGAGCATTCAAGAGAGTGGAAGCTTCTTTCATGTCTAGTGTCAATACATATGAGTGAAACACCAATCTACAAGTCTTATGCTTCATGAATATCATCTATTGATCATCATTTACTTGCTTGTTTATTTATTGTTCATCTCTTCTTATCCCATTTCTTTTTTATTTTCTTTATTTACTTACTAGCTCATCATCATCTAAGTGATGACATGAAGTTTGGGGTGAGTGAATCCTTATGGATAGTAGCTCTTGACCTCAAAAACATGTTTGATAGATGATGATCATAACCTCAATACTTCCAAGGTATTCTTGGAATGTATTGAAGTTATGTTCAAAAATAAAATAAATCTCTCCAACAATCTTGGAGGTTCTTAATGATGAGTTTGATATAGGTATTCTAAGTGGCTATAATCCTCATTGAATATTGAAAACATGTTTTCAAAATATCTATTTCAAAACCCCTCTCAATCCCTCTCATTTGATTTCAAGAAACAAAACTTTGTTTTTCTCCAAAATCTTCAAAACAATGAGTCGAAACAGTGAGTGAGTTGAGTTCAAAGATTTCTCTAGAACTCAATACTCAACACATGAATGCAAGGCCACTTGGAAAGTCTTCCTAACTCATTGGAGAACACCCATGATTTTTGGTTTGACTTGGAAGTACTTGGAAATGGTCCATTTGGATCTCAACATTCCTTCCAAACATTCTGTTTTTGCTGTCACAGCAGCTAGGTCCACTTCCAACCTCTTTTACAGAAAACTTTTCCAAAAAGGGTGGTCCTAACTTATTTTTCCCTTACAATTCAATGTCTTAGGGAACGTTCTGTATAAAATGGGCCCTTATATCATTCTTTTCCATTTTCTAAGATTTTCTAACATTTCAGTCGACAGTACAAACTCTGTTTCTGAGTGACCTGTGTTGTTTATATGTTTTCTATCAATCTGTGATAGCTATTCAAGATTGGATTTTTGGGTTGTATTCTAGACACAATAAGGAACATCTCCATAAAAAATCATGCATTGAAAACATTCCTAACCCCTCTTTTCAAATTTCCAAAGATGATGCTACTGTTCTGTCCACTATTCACAGCAAGCATACCTTAACTTCCATTCTTTGATTTAATGTTTATATGCATTCCAAATTAGCTCATATCTTAGGAAGTAGTTCATACTACATTTGTATATATCACATGTTGATTTCATTCATTCATTCATACACATTTTAGACTTCTAAGTCATTTTAGAAATCCATGTGCACAAAACACACTACAACCTTTGCACATTTTTAAATACATACAATGCATTCATGCAAGATTTGGGGTTTTTGTAACTCTTAATCTAAGAAGATTATAAGGAATGAACTTGATCACACGCTCATGCTTCCCTTCGATCTAATCATCCTTTCTCATCCGTCCCGGGGATTGAGAGATCTTCTTTTCTCAAAGATTAACATGCATCATTCTAGTTTTGCTAAGCATATTTTGATTTCTTTGATTATTTGTTTCAAGAAAAATTCATGTCCCCCTTTTTAGATTAGGAAGTCTTGATTATTTGATACATGATTAGACAATTTTTCCTAAGTTTATTTGTATGATCTTTCACTTTACATTGTATGATATTTGGCTTAGATCTTATGAATGATATCTTATCTTTAGATCTTCCATTTCAAATTTTCTTATGTGATGTAATATACTATCATAGTATTAATTGTCGAACCATACATAGTATAAGATGATTATTTGGATGCTAATTGAGGCCCGTCGAAAGACGGGGCGAGTTGAGGGTGTTTTAGTAGCGACAAAGGCTCCTTCCTCTCTCGTACCAAAACCCCGAACCAAGTTCTTTGGTTATGAAGGCCGGTGCCCTTTATCCGTTTGGGTGAGTCAAAATTAGGTTTCTTGGTTCCTTAAAGACCAAGTGGCGACTATGTATCTGTTTTCAACAGACCTTTTCGTTTTCCTTTTCTTTGATGCAAATCAAGTTTCAAAAACAATCTCAAACAAGAGAGAAGTGGTCTGATTCCGCGTGTCCACACTAACCCAAAAAGAAAATCAAAGTTTCAACGGTTAGATCTCTGGGAGTTGAGTAAAAACTAGACACCACTCAGAAATCTACAACTCTCTGTCTAGAGTTTTTGTATGATTTTCTAAAAATAGTAGAAAAATTATAAACCCTTTGATCTTTTTAGGGTATCTTCCTAACACATTTAACTACTTAAAAAAATTGTTTGAGGTCAAGAAAACTTGTTTAAGGTTCTGATCTATTAATTTTAAAACGGATTTACTATTCTGAAATTTTGGACAAAGAGCAACCTATTCACAAATCACAAGGCCAAACCATCCTAAGTATAAGATTTCATCAAAACAAAAATTCTAGTGATGCATATATGAGTTATGAACATCCTCCAATTGGTCTCATCCAATTCCAATGGACCATGATTTAATGAAAAATCTTTGATCACAATTGGTTTGTGGATTCACTGTACCAATGTTGTATTAATATTCATACTAAACTAAACTCAATCTATATTTAGTTCTTCTCTCAAATTCATGTTCCTTGAAGGATATCGATCCATTCATAAATTCTCCTACCAAATTGAAGTCCTTGGAGACTAAATAAGACTCAAATCTACATAAACCTCCATGGAAATATAGAGATAATTCCATGAGATTTTAAGTTGAAGGGTCTAAGTCATTTAAGACTTGAACTCACCAACCATATATAGATGTAACCATGATCAACCTTGGCTTCCATATAAATCATAGGATCATAGGAAATTAAGGGATCAACCTCAAGAGGACTCAATGAGATATGCAAAATCTCATGAATCTTAAGAGGAAAATAGAAATGAAGAATCAAAGTTTACTTAGAGAAATTGGAACACAAATTATTCAAAACCAAACTTATTTTAAACCCAAGACACCAATTAGATCCAAATTAATGAAATACTATGAGATTCAATCACAAATTCTAAGTGATGTGTGATGAAATGAGGTAGGAAGAGAGGTTTTGAAAATGTGTAAAAGGTCATAAACTATGAATTTGTGATTGAATTGGCCTAATTTTCTAGGAGATTAGGAGGTTACCTCCTAGTACCTCTGGGAATTCTTGCTTGTTGGACGAAGATCTTCCAATTCTTCAATCTTTTCTTCTAATTCTTCTAATTCTTCAAGAACTTCTTCAAAAATCTTTTTGTTTTCTCTCTCAATTTTCTCTCAATTATATGTATATCTCTTGTATATATGAAGATGATTCAAGTAAAAGTCTTCCAGTCCCCTCAATGTGAAGATGAAGATATGTATATATAGGCCTTTATCATAGGGCTAAATGAGTAAATTCAGGTGGAAACCCATGTGCAAAGATTTCTTATAGAACATATGAGAGAAACAGTCTGTTACAGGCTGCGGCACTCGCTGACTTGTCTACGGCAGTCACTGAGTGTCGAGCGGCATTCACTGAGTGCCGGTACGACACTCTTGAATGCCGCTCGACACTCAGCGAGTGCCGCCGACTTCGTCGCGTGTCGCAGCTAACAGAATTCTTCTTTGTATTTTATTTCTTTTTTCTTCTTCTTCTTTTCTTTCTTTTCTTTTTTTTATTTATTTATTTATACTTTATACTTTATACTAATACTAATATATACTAGCATTATTTAAAATGTACTTTTGTACACATACATATTTATGTATTTTGATAGAATATTAGTACATATACTTTGAAAGCTACTTTTCTTTTCAAGAAACCTTTCATTTTCTTTTTCCTTTAATTTCAAAATTACCCCTTTTTTTTAAACCCTTATATTCTAAGTTATCTTTGCACATACCAGCTTTTCCGTATACCCAATTTCCCCCCTTTTTATTCTAAAAAACTTTTGAAGCTTGAAGAATCTTTCTGAAGAGCTTTGAATTGAGAAATCTTCAAATTTTGTCGGGCAATGTCATCATCGGTCTTCGGACTAACCAATCCTGGATTCAATGGTTGGTCAAAATTGGGGTGTCTACACCGGGTGTGCACGGAATTTTGTGCAAACCTAGGTATTGTTACGGGTTTGCGTGTTAACCCAATCTGGGTCTAAATACAGTCCTGGTCTTATTAACATGTAATAAAAAAAATTAAACTTAATAAATATAACTATAATATAAACTGTTTTAATAAAATTAAAAGATAACGAAAATTTAAAAATGCAGATTAATATTACAGGATTTGAAAACTAAGAATTACAATCTAGTGAGTACAGTCTGGAATTAAAGAAAATTCATTGATAATCGGGAACATAAAATATAGGTATTACAATATCCACCTCCTATTAAAGATTTCGTCCCCGTGATCTAAGCCAGCTTGTCGATAAACAAGGTTGGAAACTTCTCTCGCATTTTCGATTCTAAGTCCCAGGTAGCTTCGCGTTCGTCATGGTGCCTCAACTGAACTTTCACGAGAGGGATTTCCTTTGTCCTCAATTTCTTGACTCCTCGATCCAGAATTCAGACTGGTTCTTCAGTATAAGTCATGTTATTGTTTACCTCGATATCTGTGAAGTCAATCTCATGTGACAGATCATGTATAACCTTCTTTAGCATGCTGATATGAAATACATTATGTACTCCTGACATCTTGGGCGGCAGTGCAACTCTGTAGGCAACTTTTACCACGCGCTCTAAAATTTCAAACGGTCCAATGTAGCGCGGTGACAATTTTCCTCGATTCTGTCCGAATCTGACAACGCCTCGCACCGGAGACACCTTGAGAAGTATGTGATCTCCAACACTAAACTCCGAATCTGACAACGCCTCGCACCGGAGACACCTTGAGAAGTATGTGATCTCCAACACTAAACTCCAATTCATTACAATACGTATCTACGTAGCTCTTCTGTCTGCATTATGCTGCTTTCATCTTTTCTTTCACGATGTTGATCTTTTCGTTCGTCTCTCAAACCATTTCAGGTCCTAGAAGTTTGTTGTCTCCAACCTCAGTCCAACACAACGGTGATCGGCATGGTCTCCCATACAAAGCCTCAAAAGGTGTCATCCCGATGCTAGAATGATAACTGTTGTTGTAAGTGAATTCTACCAATGGCAGGTGTGTCTCCTAAGAACTCTCAAAGTCTATGGCACAAGCTCAGACCATGTCTTCCATTACTTGGTTGACTCGTTCTATTTGTCCGTCGATTTGGGGATGAAACGCTGAACTTAACTTCAATGAAGTTCCCATTGCTGCTTGTAAGCTTTCCCAAAATCTTGATGTAAAACAAGAATCGCGATCTGATACGATTGATACGGGTACTCCGTGTAGTCGAACGACTTATTGTAAGTACATTCTGCTCATCTTCTCAACCGGGTACGTCATGTTGTAAGAGATGAAATGAGATGATTTGGTGAGTCAGTCCACGATCACCCAAATAGCGTCATGATTGTGTTGCGATATGGGCATTCCTACAATGAAGTCCATAGTAATGTGTTCCCATTTCCATCCAGGAACTGGTAATGGTTGTAATAATCCTGCTGGCCTCTGGTGTTCTGCTTTGACTTGTTTGCAGGTTAAGCATTTGGACACATGATCCGCTACCTCTCTTTTCATTCCTTCCTACCAGAAGTTCCTCTTCAAGTCCTTATACATCTTTGTCCCTCCAGGGTGTATCGCCATTCTTGACTTGTGTACTTCGTTCAGTATGTCTTTCCTTAAGTTGTCCTCGTTAGGCACACAAAGTCTATTACGGCATCTAAATCCTCCGTCAACTCTAATATTCCATTCTGCTGGGTCCTTTGCTGATGCTTTCTTAAACCAATGACGAAGTACTTTGTCTTTTCCTTGAGCTTCAAGGATGCGATTGATAAGTGTCGATTGTACTACGAGACATTCAAAAATTCTTCCTTCACTAGATTCAGAGGTCTGAAAGTCAAATTCAGCTAGTGTTTCCAATGCCCTCCACTCTTTGACCATAAGAGAAGATATGATCAGCTTGCAGGGTTTTTGACTTAGTGCATCGGCAACTATGTTTGCTTTACCATGGTGGTATTGCCAAGTGAAATCGTAATCCTTCAACAATTCCATCCAACGTCATTGCCTCATGTTCAGCTCCTTCTGAGAAAACAAGTATCTCAAACTCTTATGATATGAAAACAGTTCAAACTTTTCTCCGTATAGGTAATGTCTTCAAATCTTGAGAGTAAAAATGATTGTGGCTAGTTCAAGGTCGTGCATAAGGTAGTTCATCTCGTGTGGTTTCAGTTATCGTGATCCATATGCTATCACTCTTCTATCTTGCATGAGCACACATCCAAGTCCTTAGTGTGATGCATCAGTATAAATGGTGAACTGTTCACCGCTCTTCGGTATCACAAGCACTAGCACCGAGGTCAATCTTTTCTTCAACTCTTGAAATGCGCGTTCGTGCTTGTCCTTCCATTCGTACTTCACGTCTTTCCTTGTCAGATTGGTCAAAGGGGATGCTATCTTAGAGAATCCTTCAACGAACCTTCGGTAGTATCCGATTAAACCAAGGAAACTTCTAACTTCAGTTGCAATATTTGGCCTTCCAATCCAAAACAGCATCTGTCTTCGTTGAATCCACAGCTATCCTGTCTTGTGAGAAAGTGTGGCCCAAGAATTTGACTTCCTTTAGCCAAAATTCACACTTACTAAACTTCGCATACAATTGGTAATCTTGAAGTGTCTGTAGTGCGATCCTCACATGTTCTTTGTGTTCCTCTTTGGTCTTCGAGTAGATAGGATATCATCAATGAACACAATCACGAATCGATCCAAGTAGTGCCTGAACACCCTATTCATTGAATTCATGAATACAGTTGGGGCATTCGTTAGTCCAAATGACATGACCAGGAATTCATAGTGCCCATATCTCGTCCTAAAGGTTGTCTTTGATACATCCTCAGGTCGAACCAGTAGTTGGTGATATCCGGATCATAGATCTATCTTGGAGAAGGTCGTCGCTCTATGCAATTGATCAAATAGGTCGACGATTCTGGGGAGTGGTATCGGTTCTTGATTGTGACCTTGTTAAACTCTCTATAGTCGATACATAGTTAAAGTGTCCCATCCTTCTTCTTAATGAATAGCACCGGCACTCCCCAAGGTGACATGCTTGGTCAAACGAATCCGAGATCTTCAAGTTCCTGGGCTTGCTTCTTTAACTCTTGCATTTTCGTTGGAGCCATCCGATTCGGGGTATTGGATATTGGTAGGGTACCGGGTACCAGCTCAATACAAAAGTCGATGTCTCTCTTGGGTGGTAGTCCTCATATGTCCTTAAACATCCTCAAAGTCTTGGACTATGGGGATTTGAGCAATCGGGATTTTCGAACTTATGCTTCCAAGAGTAGCTAACCAGCTGGTGAGGAAAGTGTCGCACAAAGGATCGCATTGGAATCTGAATGGTTGGTTTTTGGGTATCAAAAAAGTAATAGACTTGCTAACACAGTTTAATTTGGCATGGTATTTCGTGAGCCAATCGATTCCTAATATTAAGTCGAATTCCTTCATCAACAAAATTATCAGATCAGCGGGGAGGTTCTAACCTTTCAAGTTCAAAGTGTAATCCTTACACACTTTTCCAAACTTAATGTTCACTACTAAGGGGGACATAACGTTCAAAGCTACATCAAGCGTCTGGGGCTAAACCCAACCGATGTACAATCTTAATAGCAACGAAAGAGTTGGAAGCACCAGTATAAAATAAATCTTTAACTTGATTATTAAACAGTGTGAGGGTACCTTCCATATTTTGTTGTTCTCCCTCATCGAATTTGGCTTCCTCCGGGATAATGGCATTTAAGTGGGCTTGCTTAGGTTGACCCTGAGTAGATGCTCCGTAGTATCCGCCTCGAGGCACTCGGCAATTCTTGGATATGTGGCCCTTTTTGCCACAATTGTAGCAGACAGCGTCCTCTCGGCTTTTCCTTAGGGCTCAGTAGTCCTTGGACTTGTGTCCGGGTTTTCCATAATTAAAGCATCCATTGTTATTGGCTCCAGTGGCAGCAGGTAGTCCTGTTGGGGTTTGTGCATGGGGTACAGCTGATCGGTTCTGGGGAAACGTGACTTGTGACTTCCTTTCTCCAGTCCAATTACGCTTATTCCCTTGGAATTTCGCTGGGGTCTCGGTCTTTGGTTACCTTGGTTGTTTCTGAACAGTGGTCGATTCCCAAGCGTCCTCTTTCTTGACCATTGATTTCTTCGTGGGCAATTGCCATGCTTACTAGGGCTTTGACGGTTAGGCCTTAATTGTTGAGAGTCATACGTTGAAGTGGTAGTGAGAGGCCTTGGTGGTACTGTCGGTTTTTCTTCTCTGGGGTGTCAATCATGTGGCGGGCAAAGCGGGACAATCATTCGAACTACATTGTGTATTCTCTTACAGTTCAATTTCCCTACGTCAACTCGGTGAACTCTCTCTCTTTCTTGTCCTCTCTGTCTGCGGAAAATAATTCTCCAGGAACATCTCTTTAAACGTAGCCCAGGTCATCCTTCTTACTGCCTCTTTTCCTACAGTTGCTTTCTCCGATTCTACCAATCGGCTGCGACGTATGTTAACTGGAAGGTCGCTAGTTGACACTTCTCAATCTCCATACATTCTAGTGTGTCGAAGATTGACTCCATTTCCCGGAGCCACTATTCTGCTTTCCATGACTCAGCATCTCCGTCGAACCTCTTAGGGCAGAAATGACAAAAACGTTCTACCACTCTATCCTCTACGGGTCTCGAAGGTGGTGCGGGGTTGTTACCATTGTTCGCACTGTTGTTCACATTGTTGATATGTTCCAGTCTTCGCACAAAGGCCTCGAATAAACCAATAGGATTAGCAGCTGCGGATGCTGGGGGTGCAACCTCAATCTGCTCGACGGGGCGGTTACGAGTAGGTCTCCCTGCCATTGTGATCCATGTGTTGGTGTACCTACATAGACATTTATTGGTTACTATTAGCATACTCGCACTCATCTTGTCACGACCCATCCCACTACGCGCGGAAATAGGACACGTGGCACCCATCAAGGCTTATCCAGTTCTATTAAAGTCAAATAGCAGCGGAAAACATTATTAAAATCCATTAAAATCAAAGTTTTAAAAAGTTTTGTTCAATTGAAACCTGTCCAAAGGAACACAGTTTTGAAAACAGAGGTTCAGTCGACTGTAATAGGGTCCAGTCGACTGTGCTTGGCAGAAACCAAAACCCCACCTTTCTCATCAGATGTTCAGTCGACTGATCAGGGAACCCAGTCGACTGATCTGGTTACTATTTGGATCAGTAGCTAAAATCTACAGTGGTCCAATCGACTGAGGGATGGTCCAGTCGACTTCTTCTAATATTATTCACTTTCAATGTCTAAACCCCACGGGATCCAGTCGACTGCTCCCGGGTCCAGTCGACTGCTCCCCTGCTGGGCAGCCTTGTGTGAAAATTTTACAACTCATGCTTTTTCCACATCAACAATAATCACAACCACCACTAACTTGCAACGTTTAAAACACAACTACAGGAGTTCAATTACAAGATTTCCATACTACGGAACTAATCCATGATCCTATTACAACGTTTTACAATTTACCAATCCTTTTACAAGATTAGGATTTAAAACAAAAACATATACAAATGTGGTTCCCCAGCGTTCCTCGGCCTCACTCCTCACGATTCTTCTTGTCTTTCTTCTTACCTGCAATGGAGTAAATCTCCACTGCTCAGCTATATGCTGAGTGCACAAGTCTAACATAAGCAATATATAACAAAACATGCTTTAATCTCATAAATCATATCAATAGTCTCTAGGGAGAAAAATACGCCTTCATCCGGTAGCGGCAAGTCCAAGCCTTAAACCGCGATGTCAATGGCTAGTCCAAGACTACAACCATTACATCCCACAAGTGCCATGGCAAGTCCACGCCTTAAACCATGCACAGTAGCCGTCGCTACTAAAATTCTCAAACAACGAGAAGCTTACTCCGGCATGAATTTGTATAAGACCCCCCTTTGACTCAAATAGACAACTCAACGTGCTCGCGTAAATTTAGACATTCTTTTCACAATTTAGCGCGTGCATAATTAACGGGCTTACAAATAATACATGGATTTTCCCAGGTCTCAATTTCGTCGTCGAAATATAAAACATGTATTTCTCTATATTTCACAAGTTAGAACTTCATACCTCGTGCGATTTCCCCCAAACTTTGAAGAATCGACTAGGAGGCCAATTAATCGTCGGATTTTAAATTTGAGACGAGTCCTACAAGATTTACTGGGTTTTCTCCAAAAGTCTAGAATTAAGATTTTTACAAAAGTTGGCCAAACACGGCCTAAGTAGTATCAAAACGTAGATCTTACCTTCACGAGTTCAAATCTTGAATTTGATGAAAAATTGACAGACGAACGGTCGTCATTTGTCGTCGCAAAGTCCGTTGGCTCCAATCTCCCTTTCTCTCTCCTCTCTCCTCTCTCTAGATATTTTCTAACTTTTGAAGAAATGAAATCTTATCCTCCACTATTTATAGAAAATCTTCTCAAAAATTGTGTTTACCTCCCCGTAAGTTTCTCAAAACTTCTAATTAACCCATGAAACTTCGCACACGTCCATTTTATGTCTTTACGAGTGAAAATTATAAATTTCAGAAATTTCCGACTAAGTTTTGTTTGGGTCCAAAAATAACGTCCGAAAACTAAATTATGTGGAATCTCTACACCACCCACCTTTTTATTTAACGTGTCACTCACGTTCTCACCACAGTTCTCAAAACGATATGTAACAATATTGAGATTACCAGAAACTATACTACACAGGTATAATTCACTATTCACATAATACTAGATAAGTCAAATAACATTTAAATCATATAAATGTCATTTACTCGTGCCAATGAAAAATGGACTATCATGTTCCCGTGTCCTCACTGACACCTTACCGTTGACCCACAGTCAACCTCATTTTAATCCAATTATCAAATAACATTGATAACTCACAAAAGTCAATATACCTGATAAAACAATGATTTTCTGGAACGGGTGTGACACATTTATAAGTAATAACTGAAACAATATACATCAAGATATGAAATTTAACAAAGTAGTAAAATTTTAAAATATCAAGTTCATTGGAACACTGCATATACCAAAAGATAATTTTCATTCATAGTTAGAGGTTACAGGGCCGATTTACATCATCTAGGATGCATGGATTACAAAATTGGGAATATTACCCTAACACATGCATCTTACAAAACAAAGGGTTGCTAACCCGAGTTAATACATATATACACATAATAGTGGGACTATCAGCCCATTCTAATACATCACTCCTAACAACTAAGGCTTGCGAGCCCTGATCCAACTCTTACGGATATTATGAGTCTTGTTCTAATAGTCACCATCATCATCGGACTCTAGAGGTGGAGCATCATCTCTACTGGTGATTTCTTCCGGTGGGACCCAATCAAGGTATGGGTCGAACTCATCCTCCTCATCATCGTCATCATCATCGACCTCGCCTACTATCCCAAAATGCCGCCAAGGAAGCGGGCATATCATTTGGGGGTACCGGGGCTGTGACACCCGCTCCCGCGGTTTATATTTATTATTGCTTTAGCATGCATAATCATGAATTAATGATAAATATAGTGTCATGTGACACATGTTGGAAGTGGGTTTAACTTACTAAGTTGTTCTGGGTGTCCAATTAAGAACCCAGATTTGGCCAGTGTGGCAGTCCCAAGTTGGGATATGTGTTGATGGGTCCCAGTTGAGATGGGACATTATATGTGGAATACCCTATGTGCCTAAATGTTTATTAAGGCTTAAATGATTTATAGTTTTATTGCTAATAATATCATATTATTAGGTAGTGACCACTTTTGGGGTCAATTAGGGGTACCTTTGTGAGCACGAATTGAACACGTTACATAATTAGTAGGTTAATTAGCAACTTCATATAATTATATGGGACCACTTATGGGACCCATGCGAGACATAGACAAATACCCATTTAGGTTTGGGATAGTTTTAATACAGTTTCATAATTAGTAGGGGTGTAATTGTAAAATTGGCAAACTAGTGGGGGTTTCATAATAAAAATGAAAATTTATATAAGTTTGACACCAAGAGATGACTACTCATCTCTATATACAAGGTTTAGTTGGATTACTGGGAAGCAGAGACGAGGACGTGAGTTGGCGAAAATTGACGGTGACGTCTCGACGACGATTGTCGAGCCGAACGACGTTGGTTTTTAATTCTGATCACATATTCGGACTCCTGGGGGTAAGCCTAATCTATTGGTACTAATTTTATTGAGTTCTGTTATAGTTTTTCCGCGACCCATTTTAGGGTTTAAGCTCATAACTTGTAATTTTTATATAGGGTTTGTACCTGGTTCTTATTAGGTCTTTAATTTCAAGATTAGGAGCGAAACCCAAGAGGTGAGTAATGTTAATTTTGATATTTGGATGATTTTCATGTTGAGTTCAATTGTAATGCCAAAGCATGTCTAAATAGCGTGTTTTAATTTATTAGCTTATTATTGGGCAAAATTCATGTGATTAAATTAGGCCCAATTTATTTGTGAAAGCATGGTGTAATGATTAAATGAGCATGTTGAGTTGCCTATTTGGGTCAATGGAAATTGCTGGTTCTATACCACCATGAGGTAATCTTTGTGGTGATGACCACGGCCGCCAGAGGCCTATGGGACCGCACGTGTGAGGGCGTGGGTCATGACTAGTCACGTGGGCTTGGGGAGTGGAGCCGCGGGCTAGCCGGTAGTGGTGGGAGTGAACTAGTAATTGCCAGAGACTATAGTTATTTGTAATATGTTGAATTGAGCGTGTTTATTATCCATGTTCATGATTGGCATTGCTCACAAGCATATAGCTTATATATTGTAGTGGTTATTGAATAACCATCGTAGGTGATCGCGGCGAGGAATCGGGGAAGTAAGCTGGGATGTGGCTTGACTGACTTATGGGTTTTGGGGAGTTGTTGTAACCTTGTGAATAGTTACTTGCTTTTTAGTTTAAAACTTGCAATATAGTTGTAATTAATCGGTTTTAATCTAGATTGTAGTACGAGTCATATTTTGGTTGGTTTAAGCTTATGTAATATTTCTAGTTAAACTTTATACTTTAGTTGGATTGTAACTTAACTCTTGTAATATAAGGTTGGACTGTGTTAGTTGGGATTGGTTGTAAATGGCTATATTTAGTACTTTTCCTAAAGTATTTAAAAACTCTTGCTTGTACTTTGAAGCTCATGTTTGTGACTTTGGTTTGACTTTAAATGGTTTAAGTAGTTAGTGCTGATTTCAACCTGTGATTTGATAATATTATTTGGAAATTTATTATTTGTTAAAACAGGATTTTTGGCTAATTGCAAAGACAGAATTTTGTTTTTTTTTTATTTTATTATTATTGTTGAGCTTCTTTGGTTTAAGTTATTTTAAACTTATTTTGGAACTTTAATGACTGGGGTTAAGCCTTGGTGGCGTGCCACGTGTCCTAGGATCATCTGGGTGGTTCCGGGGCGTGACATTTAGTGGTATCAGAGCATTAGGCTTAGAGCCTTGGGTACGAGAGACGACGATTGAGAGTACGCGTAGATGACGAGCATGTAGATGTCAATTGATTGACATCTACCATATTGGCATAGCATATTGGCATAGCATGCAATATATTTATGTCAATTGATTGACAGGTAAGAAAATGGATCATAATCGGGAACGTTCACCTCATTCGAGGATGGATCACTTAGAAGATGTGGTAAGCAATTTTGTAAGGGCAGTAAGTGATCAGATGGGACGTGATAGACTTGCAAACCCACAACACCACGGGCCGAACTGGGAGTCATTGAGCAATTTTATAAAAGAAAACCGAGTCAATTTGATGGAGGCCCAGATCCATCACAAGCTGATCATTGGGTAATGGATATGGAACGTATCTTTCGGGCGGTGGAGTGTACAGATGGGGAGAAAATAATGTGTGCTACTGATACTTTGAAAGGTGAAGCCCAGAACTGGTGGACAAATGTGATTGATCAAGGGGTACCAGAGACATGGGACAGATTTGTGAAAATTTTCTATAAGCGGTACTTTCCAGCATCCGTCAAGACACAGTTGGGCCGAGAGTTTGCTAATCTACAACAAGGGGACATGACAGTAAATGAGTATGCAGCTAAGTACAACAGTTTACTTCGATTTGCACATCGAACAGTACCAAGAGAAGTGGATAGAGCACGAAAATTTGAAGAGGGACTACGGGATAACATTAGAAGCCGAGTTGATACACACCAACTTCGAAAAGTTTTCGATGTGCAAGATGTTGCTTTGATCGCAGAAAGGGATATTGACAAGTATAAACAGAGCCAGCAGAATAAGCGGCCAGCTGAGGGAAAGGGTAAAGGACAGGGTTTCTTTAAGAAACCATTCTTGCGAGGTTCTGGTTCTAGCTCAATAGTTCAAAGGGGAAGTTCTTTCTCTGGGGAAAGTCGTCCACTATGTCCAACGTGTAATCGTCAGCATATGGGAGTGTGCCATTTGACGTTAGTATGCAATATCTGCAAGCAGAAGGGGCATATAGCGAGAAATTGCTCACAAGCTCGAACTCAGAGTATGGGGAGTATTAATCCAGACATGAGAGGAAAATGTTTCAAATGTGGACAGCCTGGACATCAAGCAAAATATTGCCCAACAAGACAACAACAAGGGACAAGTTCTGTACCTTCAACTGCAGCAAAACCAGGGACAAGTGTGGATAAAGGGAAAGGGCCTCAACAAAGACAAGGAAGGTATTTTCGACTAACACCGGGGGATGCTGTAGCTACCGATTCCGTAGTATCAGGTATATTACTCATTTGCTCACACCCGGCGTATGTTTTAATAGATTCAGGTTCAACACATTCTTTTGTTGCACATGAATTTGTTAGACATTTAGACAGCATGTCAGAACCTTTGGGGTATGATTTGTCGATATCTTTACCCTTAAGCAAATCTATGGTGGCTTCATCAATATTTAAAGCATGTGACATCAGGATAAATGATAGGGTTTTGACAGTGGATTTAATTCCGTTGGCCGTTAATTATTTTGACATAATTTTGGGTATGGACTGGTTATCCGCAAACCAAGCTACTATCGATTGTGAACAGAAAAGGGTTACTTTTCGACCAATGGGACAAGGGGAGTTTAGTTTTCAGGGAACTGGTGTTGTAGCACCACCATATTTGGTGTCAGCAATACGGGCAGGCAAGTTGTTAAAACAAGGTTGTCGGGGGTTCTTATGCTCAATAATTGACACACGGGTCACAGGGACTAGAGTAGAAGATATTTCAATTGTACGAGAGTTCCCAGATGTCTTTCCTGAAGATCTACCTGATGTACTAGTTGAGCGAGAGATTGAATTTACTATTGAAGTAGCCTCGGGGTCTCAACCAGTATCGAAAACACCGTACAGAATGGCACCTGTGGAGTTGAAAGAACTGAAGATTCAGTTGCAAGATCTTCTAGATAAAGGATTCATTCGACCTAGTGTATCGCCGTGGGGTGCACCAGTCTTGTTTGTCAAAAAGAAAGATGGAACGATGAGAATGTGTATCGATTATCGAGAACTCAACAAGTCAACTATCAAGAACAAATATCCGTTGCCTAGAATTGATGACTTGTTTGATCAACTTCAAGGAGCCCAGGTCTTTTCTAAGATTGATCTGCGATCGGGTTACCATCAATTAAAAGTCAAGGAAGAGGATGTGGAGAAGACAGCATTCAGGACTCGTTATGGTCATTATGAATTTCTTGTTATGCCTTTTGGAGTTACAAACGCACCGGCAGCATTTATGGATTTGATGAATCGAGTGTTCAAAGATTATTTGGATGAGTTTGTAATTGTCTTCATAGATGATATCTTAATATATTCCAAGGGTGTAGAAGATCACGAGAGGCATCTACGGTTGGTTCTACAGCGACTTCGTGAAAAGAAGCTATTCGGAAAGTTGAAGAAATGTGAATTCTGGTTAACTGAGATAGCATTTTTGGGGCACGTGATTTCAAAGGAGGGTGTATCAGTAGATCCACAGAAAATTGAAGCTGTAGCCAATTGGAAGTCGCCAACAAGTGTGCCAGAGGTACGAAGCTTCTTGGGATTAGCTGGATATTACCGACGATTCGTGGAAAATTTTTCAAGAATTGCGATGCCTATGACACAACTTATGCGAAAAGATGTTCCTTTCATTTGGAGTCCAGAATGTGAAGAAAGTTTTGTTGAATTGAAGACTCGTTTGATGACAGCACCAATATTGACCATTCCTTCTGGTACTACAGGGTTTGTGATATACAGCGATGCTTCCTATCGAGGTTTAGGTTGTGTTTTGATGCAAAACAACAAAGTAATTGCATATGCCTCGCGACAGTTAAGGCCACATGAAGTGAACTACCCGACACATGATCTTGAATTAGCGGCGGTTATCTTTGCTTTGAAGATTTGGAGGCATTATCTCTACGGGGAAAAATGTGAAATTTACACAGATCATAAAAAGTTTAAAGTATTTATTTACACAGCGGGATTTGAATATGAGGCAGAGGAGATGGTTAGAGCTGATGAAGGATTATGACTTGACAATCCAGTATCATCCAGGGAAAGCTAATGTGGTGGCCGATGCACTGAGTCGAAAGTCTACAACTAATTTGGCCTATGCTGTGACTTCACAAGAAAAGTTAATTCGGGAAATGGAGCAGCTAAGGTTAGAGGTGATTCCAGAAACTAAAGGTGGTCTAATGTCAGCCATTATTGCACAGCCGTCTCTTATTGATGAAATTCGAGCCAAACAGCTTCAAGATCCAATATTGAAGAAGATTCATGATGAGATACCTGAAGGTAAGCAGCCAGAATTTATTTTTGAGAATGGTATGTTGAAATTTAGGAATCGGGTTTGTATACCCAATATAGATGGTATCAAGGAAGTAATTTTGGAAGAGGCACACAATACGAGGTACTCAATCCATCCGGGTAGTACTAAAATGTATCGTGATTTACGAGAGATCTATTGGTGGTCAGGGATGAAACGTGAAGTAGCTGAACATGTGGCAAAGTGTGTGGCTTGTCAAAGGGTAAAGGTAGAACATCAAAAACCAGCGGGAAAATTGGAACCACTACCTATACCAGAGTGGAAATGGGAAAATATCATAATGGATTTTGTGGGAGGGTTACCGAGGTCTAGGAAGTCAAATGACAGTGTATGGGTAATCGTTGATCGATTGACCAAGTCAGCACATTTTCTACCAATTAAGACCAATGATCCGAAGAAGTTAGCTGAATTATATGTTCAAGAAATTGTGAGACTTCATGGAGTTCCAGTATCTATAGTCTCAGATCGAGATAGTGCATTTACATCAAGATTTTGGCAAGGAATGCAGAGAGCAATGGGTACAAGATTGAGTTTTAGTACAGCTTTTCATCCTCAAACCGATGGCCAATCAGAACGTGTAATTCAGATACTTGAAGATATGCTTCGACTTTGTGTTTTGGATTTTAAAGGTGATTGGGAAGAGCACTTGCCATTAGCTGAATTTGCTTATAATAATAGTTATCAGTCCAGTATTGGGATGGCACCTTTTGAGGCTTTGTATGGGCGTAAGTGTTGTTCTCCACTTTGTTGGACCGAGGTTGGTGAGAGAAGATTAATAGGGCCTGAAATTGTTCAGCAAACCACAGAAAAGATAAAGACAATACAACAACGACTTCAAACAGCTCAAAGTAGATATAAAAGCTATGCAGACTTGAAAAGAAGACCAATAGAGTTTGAAGTTGGGGATTTTGTATTCTTGAAAGTATCACCTTCAAAGGGTATCACGAGATTTGGGAAACGTGGGAAGTTGAATCCAAGGTATGTTGGGCCATTTGAGATCATTGGCAGAGTTGGACCAGTAGCTTATCGGTTGGAGTTACCATCAGAATTGGCTAATGTACACAATGTATTCCATATATCAATGTTAAGAAGATGTGTGTCGGATCCGAAGAAAGTGATTATTTCAGAGCCGTTGGAAGTCAGGGAAGACTTGACTTATATCGAGCATCCAGTCAAGATTCTTGACAGGAAAGAGCAAGTTCTGAGGACAAAGACAATTCCTTTGGTTATGGTACTATGGCGAAATCATTCTGTTGAGGAAGCCACGTGGGAAAGAGAAGATGAAATGAAAGAGAAGTATCCATTCTTGTTCGAAACTTGAGGTACTACGAGTTTGGGGACAAACTCCTTTTTAAGGAGGGGAGAGATGTGACACCCGCTCCCGCGGTTTATATTTATTATTGCTTTAGCATGCATAATCATGAATTAATGATAAATATAGTGTCATGTGACACATGTTGGAAGTGGGTTTAACTCACTAAGTTGTTCTGGGTGTCCAATTAACTTTTGGGGTCAATTAGGGGTACCTTTGTGAGCACGAATTGAACACGTTACATAATTAGTAGGTTAATTAGCAACTTCATATAATTATATGGGACCACTTATGGGACCCATGCGAGACATAGACAAATACCCATTTAGGTTTGGGATAGTTTTAATACAGTTTCATAATTAGTAGGGGTGTAATTGTAAAATTGGCAAACTAGTGGGGGTTTCATAATAAAAATGAAAATTTATATAAGTTTGACACCAAGAGATGACTACTCATCTCTATATACAAGGTTTAGTTGGATTACTGGGAAGCAGAGACGAGGACGTGAGTTGGCGAAAATTGACGGTGACGTCTCGACGACGATTGTCGAGCCGAACGACGTTGGTTTTTAATTCTGATCACATATTCGGACTCCTGGGGGTAAGCCTAATCTATTGGTACTAATTTTATTGAGTTCTGTTATAGTTTTTCCGCGACCCATTTTAGGGTTTAAGCTCATAACTTGTAATTTTTATATAGGGTTTGTACCTGGTTCTTATTAGGTTTTTAATTTCAAGATTAGGAGCGAAACCCAATAGGTGAGTAATGTTAATTTTGATATTTGGATGATTTTCATGTTGAGTTCAATTGTAATGCCAAAGCATGTCTAAATAGCGTGTTTTAATTTATTAGCTTATTATTGGGCAAAATTCACGTGATTAAATTAGGCCCAATTTATTTGTGAAAGCATGGTGTAATGATTAAATGAGCATGTTGAGTTGCCTATTTGGGTCAATGGAAATTGCTAGTTCTATACCACCATGAGGTAATCTTTGTGGTGACGACCACGGCCGCTAGAGGCCTATGGGACCGCACGTGTGAGGGCGTGGGTCATGACTAGTCACGTGGGCTTGGGGAGTGGAGCCGCGGGCTAGCCGGTAGTGGTGGGAGTGAACTAGTAATTGCCAGAGACTATAGTTATTTGTAATATGTTGAATTGAGCGTGTTTATTATCCATGTTCATGATTGGCATTGCTCACAAGCATATAGCTTATATATTGTAGTAGTTATTGAATAACCATCGTAGGTGATCGTGGCGAGGAATCGGGGAAGTAAGCTGGGATGTGGCTTGACTGACTTATGGGTTTTGGGGAGTTGTTGTAACCTTGTGAATAGTTACTTGCTTTTTAGTTTAAAACTTGCAATATAGTTGTAATTAATCGGTTTTAATCTAGATTGTAGTACGAGTCATATTTTGGTTGGTTTAAGCTTATGTAATATTTCTAGTTAAACTTTATACTTTAGTTGGATTGTAACTTAACTCTTGTAATATAAGGTTGGACTGTGTTAGTTGGGATTGGTTGTAAATGGCTATATTTAGTACTTTTCCTAAAGTATTTAAAAACTCTTGCTTGTACTTGGAAGCTCATGTTTGTGACTTTGGTTTGACTTTAAATGGTTTAAGTAGTTAGTGCTGATTTCAACCTGTGATTTGATAATATTATTTGGAAATTTATTATTTGTTAAAACATGATTTTTGGCTAATTGCAAAGACAGAAATTTGTTTTTATTTTATTTTATTATTATTGTTGAGCTTCTTTGGTTTAAGTTATTTTAAACTTATTTTGGAACTTTAATGACTGGGGTTAAGCCTTGGTGGCGTGCCACGTGTCCTAGGATCATCTGGGTGGTTCCGGGGCATGACAGGGGCTTCTTCAATGTCAACTTCCTCGATAATTGGCTCATCTCCTCCTACTAGCTCTTCCTCCACTGACTCTTCATCCACTGGCTCGTCCTCCACTAGCTCGTTTTCCTCCACTAGCTCATCCTCTATCGGTTCATTCTCTACAGGCTCCTCATCTGGCTCACCCTCATCTAGCTCATCCTCATAAGGATCATCCTCCATTGGCTCATCCTCAATGGGTTCATTCTCTACAGGCTTCTCATTTGGCTCACCCTTATCTAGCTCATCCTCATCTGGATCATCTTCCACTGGCTCGTCCTCTATCGGCTCCATCTCCGGCTCTTCGTCGTCACTATCTCCCTCATTAGGATCTTCCTCAGGATCCTTGTCCTCACCTGACTCTCCCTCCTCATCAGAATCTCCATCGTCATCGGAGTTTCCCTCTTCCTCTACATTATCCTCTGGTGGTGGAAGTGGGGGTGTCTGAGGCGGTGATCCTACCAGAGGTGGCAGGGGTATCAACTTTACTCAAAAGGACATGACATGAAAAGTATGGCGGTCCTTTCTCATATTAATTGCCTCCTGATGGATGAGCCTAAGTGTATTCTCACAGTAGTGTGCCTCCATCTATAAGATCGCTGGATCGTGAATTCCCATTAGGTACATGTCTTGTCACATACCATCCTCTACATTCTGCAAGGCCCTCTGGCAAATCCTCTAGTGATACAACACTGGGTTTGCTAGCTCTATATGATCTGAGTATATCAGGTGTCCCCCAAATCCATGCTGGACATGAAAAGATTCCATGCTAACCTATTCCACACAAAACTATCATATGGTTAATATCTTCAGAGATGGAAAGGTCTAGTGGTTTATGGCTCTGATACCAAATATCCTGTCACGCCCCGGAGTAGCAGAAATTAGAAAAAAAATAAAATTTTCCTTTCTGGGTCTGAAAGATATGACTAGTGACTAGCGGAGGTATTTGTAAAATACAACCGTGCTAAAAGAATAAAATATACTGATTTAGTTCACAACTTCTTGTCATATCTGTGCTTGGTATTACAATGTCAACTTTTATACAATATGATTAATCTATGATAAGTTGTATTGTTTTAGTTATTCTTTGTGCCTAATTTTGTTTTGTTGTGAGAAGAGATGAATAACAGAACAAAGGGAATGCTGGATTACAAGCAAGAGAATTCAAAGCTGAAATACAGCGTTCGAGCGATCGAAGATGTTAAAGCGATCGAGATTTCGATCAATTAAGGACGGTTCAAGCGCTCGAGTAATCCAGAAGTTCAATCGATCGAGCCATGTTCGATCGATTGAACATGGCTTTTATTAGAACTTACGCGCACGCAGCAGAATAGTTGTAATCAACCCTAGCATTAGCTTTTTGTAAAAATACTCATTATGTATACGTCCATAAGGACGCCCACATTGCTTTCAACAGTTTATAGAGAGATAGAGAGTTTTGTTCTTGGTTTTTGTAGGTTTGTGAAGATTTGATGTTTAGTTGGCTTAGATTCTCTTAAAGTAATCAAAGTTCTGTTCTTCCACGTTTTTATTTATTCATTTTACATCTTGTCATTAGTTCCAGTAGCTTATAATCTGAATAGTTATAGTTTTGCATGTTAGATGTTGATTACACCATAGATTTTTGAAGTATTATGTTTAAATCGCAACCAAACAAGACTTTAATGAATATTCACGTTAAAAACGAATCTGTGACACTCCAGACCATGTCTGAGTAGTCCTATTGGGAGATCACAATGAAACAATGATCTCCAGCCTCTGCCATGCAGCAGAATAATACCTGTGTTCGATCGATCGAAGTTAGTTCGATCGATCGGACCAGCAATACAGTCAAGCGATCGAAGACATTTTGATCGATTGAGAGATGACAGTTTTCGATCGATCGAAAATGCGTCGATCGATCGAACTCTCTAATTCTTGAGAATGTCATTTGTAGTATTCCTAGACTTTCTGCTTTAGAGATTTGTTGTCAAATTGTCCCCAAATGCTCAATTTGTCAAAATAGTTTCTGAAACTTTAAGCCTTAAGGCATTTTTCTTCAATAACTCTTGCAAACCACTTTGAATGCGAACACCATTCAAAGTGTGAGACTTAACTATTGATTTAAACCGCTTTTTATGTATTTCGAATCAACTGTGATGATATAGTCCTGGTCATGAAAGGGCTATGGATTTTTTATTTTTAGAGAAATACAGAATACTGTTGAGGATGTACTCCATTGAGCTTCAATGTAGTTGCATGGTAGATGACTAGGTCACTGCGGATTCGTGTAATCCCAACGTTCCCTTTGTATTAAGAAACCCGTTTTTAAATATCGCTTTAGTTAACTGGTTAATTGTTAGTTTAATTTAGTTGCTTTACATTTAGTAGTTGTTAATTGTGGAACTTCATGTTCTACACCTTCCTTAATCATTGAATTTTCGTTTTCTTTTAGAGTTTAGTCTAAGTAATTAGTTTCGAACCTTCCCTGCGGGATCGACCTGGTCTTAACCAGAATACTACTTACACGTCTACTTACACTTGGGTATAGCACACAAGCGGACACAAAATTATTCTCGTGTCAAGTAGTTAATTTAACTAATTATCCCCAACACACTAGATAATAAAAGAATAACTTTAGTGGAAACATAAACTAAATATATACATCAACGGTTATTAACTACTACATCAGAGTTTGTAGATAAAAGAACAAAAGAGATTAAGGCATTGGATGCCGTTTACATCTTTACATGTAAGGACAAAAGAAAGTGTAAGATCATTAAAGTAAGGTGTGTGATGCCAATTTACAACTTAGTATAACTGGACAAAAATCTATAAAGGACAACTAAGTCTTCTTTCTTGAAGTCGTGCCTCTAACTGGCGTAGTCTTAGCCTTCATCGTTGTAGGCTTTCCCTTCAAAGGCTCCCTCTTTATAGGCTTCTTCTTGATAGTCCTTATCCGAGTAGTCATATCTTGTAAAGTCTAGACGTGGGACTGTCCAGGACGTAGTATACCGTTAGCTTAAATATAAGCTAAGTGAATGTCCTAACCGAACACTCCTAATAAAATAGTCCGAAAGTACATAGCAAATAGTTATGAATGTTGAATGAATTATAATGAGACCGTGTATGAACTATGCATCATCGATATATTCGACTTCACTCGACTTAACATCCGACTTACTTGACTTTGTTACACTACCAGTGTAACTCCATTGGCTTAGAGTGACTCGCTCAGTGGGTCGAGCTATGGTTACTTTACTATCGTTATTTGCCTTTCCATGGCCACAGTAGTTGTTGGGTTTGTGCCCTCAAACCATTACTTTATGTATGAGACATTGACATTTTAATATATAGATATCAACTTTACATTTGATTATGTATGTTTCTTTCACGAGATGATTGTTTAATCCTTAAATATCATAGTGGGTAATTTGTGTGTGTATGAGATACATATAAGTGAGATACGAATGACTATTCTTTGATACTTAGAACTTGTCACAGTGGATGATGAGACTGAATATCTCATTAGGTTTACACTGTAGCATGATTAACTACTATTGGATGGAGTGATTAATCTCAATCACTAGGTGTAACTCTTAGTAAATATGCTAATGCTTATAATGCATTGACGGACCTGAGCTTACCTATTGACACTCAAGACTATCAAACAGTTGATAGGAACTCATAACTTATATAAGGTACGTGTTCTCAATCCTGAGACGATTATGAACACAGACTGTGGATATGGCTGCTTTGATTTATCAATCAGTGAGGCCTATAGAAGATCAACACCTGGGTATCTTGGGTATGTCATGTTCATAGGGTTGTGAACTTTTTTTGTCGAGATAGAATCTACCCTCTAATTCAGAGTAAGCATTCCCTTGAGAATATCACCAAGTTGATTACAGAGAACTGCAGTCTTGTTGATAAGTAGTTATCAACATGTTTGGTAATCATGAGAGGTGAATGAGACTCAAGGAATACAAGAAGTAATCATGATTCAGGTTGACAGTAACTGTTTATCCAACTACCTGAATATGATTGCGAATGCTGAAGGTAGAGGGACATTTGTATAACATACAAGTCTAGTTATCGCTTCGGATATGTTCTTTTGCGTTGGAGTTCAGTTGTCGTTTTATAGTGGAGTAAACGTTAACTGACCAGTTGGTTAGTTTGCTGATCAAAGAGTTTTGTCATAGGAATTAACAACTGGTTTGAGCCAACAATAAAGAGTCTAGGAGGTCCCACTCTTAGCTCTATAGGATGTTTGGAAAGGTATAAGAGGTTCTTGTCAAGACGGGTTTGATCGATCGAAGGAGTTTCGATCGATTGAAGTATAGACAGGTTCGAGCGATCGAAAGTGTTTGATCGATCGAAGGTTCGATCGATAGAAGCCACTCGATTGGTCGAAGGTTAAAGTCGATTTTGGAAATCTATAAATAAGGCAGCTGCGTACAAGGTTTAATAATCGTCGTTTTTCCTATACAAAAGCTGTAGAGACTGTTTAGGGTTTTCCCAAGCCTTCTTATCCTCCAGTTAGAGTTTCCACCATCTCTAGCCTCTCCGGGAGGCATTCATAGGAGACATAAGAGTGAAGACAGCACACAGTATACACACATATGAATTTGGTAGGGTGTGATGGGGGTTGTTAGGGAGGTATGGAGGTTGAGTGTGGGAAGGGATTGGTGGTTGGGTTACTCCTTCAAGTCATGGGAAATGATCGCGTGATTGACGCGAAATGTCTCGTTAAGCGGGCGTGCACGGAATTTCGTGCAAACATTGGTATTGTTACAGGTTTGCGTGTTAACCAAGTTTGGGTCTAAATATATTTCTCGTCTAATTAACGTGTAATAAAAAAATTAAACTTAATATAAATATTATAACTATAATATAAATTGTTTTAATAAATTAAAAGATACAAGAAATTAAAAAATGCAGATTAATATTACGGGATTTGAAAACTAAGAATTACAATCTGGCGAGTGCAGTCTAGAACTACAGAAAATTCATTAATAAACGGGAACAGAAAATACAGGTATTACACCTGCAATTTACCAATTGCAATTGCAGAGACTATTTTGCTAAATTATTTATTTTAGCTTTTGGAGTTTTATAATTATTGATGAACTGCAAAACTTTTTGCCAAACATGACCTATTTAGGCTTTTGCCCGTTAAATTTAACCAGTTTACTAACGGTTGTCCAAAGTACATGGGTATTAGTGATGTGATTGCAATACATGGTGCACATTGAAAAACAATCCAAGTATAGGGGGTGTTTATATAATTAAGTCTTTCTCTTGAAAAAAATTGGCTTTTTTCGTCACTTTTAACAGCTAAAAGTGACGAAATGAGGAAAGTGTCACGAAATGTTAGTTGAGAGACCAAAATGTCAACAAAAAAAGGGTAAATTATATAGACACCACTTCATGTATTGCCCTTTCCCACTAACATCCCCTAAACTAAATTTTTAACAAATTAAACCCCTCAACTATCATTTTCTTCTCAAATTGACCCCACAAATAACCCCCCTCACGCAGTTGAGGGGGTCAATTTGCTGAGTTTTGTTTTAGTTTAGGGTGTGTTAGTGGAAAATTGAAATACATGAGGGGTGTCCGTATATTTACCCAAAAAATTATTTAGAGATCCAAAGGTCATTCTACCCCAATATTTACAGTCCGTTTGGTATGCCACAAACTAGAAAAGAATTGATTTGCAATTCTTGTGTTTGGTTTGACAAAAGAATTGATTTTCAATTCTAGCCAATTCTCACCAATTCTTGTTTTAGCCTAAAAACAAATCCTATCACTCTTGGTAGGATTTGGTGAGAAATAATTTCACTTTAAGTGAAAATAATGTGATATACCAAACTTAACCCTATATATTTCACGCCTCCTCTCTTTATATAGACAAATGTAGTAAATGACCGTGATTCGTTTCATTTCATTTCTCTTTCAAACCAAACATGAGAATTAGAATTGCAAATCAATTCTATTCATTTCATTTCTTTTCTATTCTCTCCAATTGAATTCTATTCTATTTTAGAATTATACCAAACGGAGTGTTAATTACTCATTGTCCAAGTTTAATTTAGGGAAAGCATTTTGCATCGGCACTGAGCCAAACACTCCCCTCACAGCGCCAAATTCCGAGGAGAATCAGACACCAAAACGAGCACGAATTTGAAAAGCAAAAAGAAAAATGAAAGAAACAAGAAGACTTGTAGTTTCTTCTCGATGAACATATATATATATATATACAGTTAATACATAATAGTTTGAAGGTGCAAGTTATGGCAGCAATCGGATGGTACGGACCTTTAATCGATCTGTCCAAAGCTTCTTCTCACATTGGTGATTACGTTCAGCTACTAGTCTTCGTTCACAGATCTACTCCTATTCAGGTCTCTCCCTATATGTGTGTATGTACACACACACGTGTATTTGTTTGCTCGCATACACCACAAACGCAAATACACAGATTGTGATATTTGTCTTTCAATTCTTCGGACCATTGGTGATTTGGTTCTAGTTTTGAAGAAATAGAATTGTTCAGTTTTGATTTTGATTTAATATTTTGCAGTATAAGTTGTCAAAAGGCGGTGAAATTGTTAGGACTGACATTCATGTTGGTGACGATACACGCTCATTTTTTTGTGTATCTATATGGCAAAAACAAATGGTGTCAGTGGCTTTTGCTGGTTCAGTTATTTTGCTTCATAGTAAGTTTTAACTCTAATTATCATCCAATTTATTACTTTGAAGAGTATTGCTATGCTTCCCAAATTTGTATCCCAAATGTGGTTACAAATGGGTCCTCTTGGTTTTCATTGGAGGATGTTGAAGTGGTCCCATTATTATTGAAGGTGATCCCATTGCCACACGTGTTGGTTCCTTTTCATCGGAGGATGTTGAAGGTCCCACCATTATTGAAGGGGGTCCCATTGCCACATGTGTTGGGAACCACATTTGGGATACAAAATTTGTGAAGCATAGTTTTATTGTACTTTGAATGATAATATGCGAGTAATGCTATGCTTCCCTAATTTGAATTGCAAATTTGGTTCCAGAATGCTTTAATAGTTGTACCACATGCTGTGGCAGTTAGTCGTTACCACATATCATTGCACGTGGTACAACTTTCAAAGCATTTGAGAACCAAATTTGGGATTCAAATTTTGGAAGCAAAGCATTATTCCTGATATGCGGTTATGAGTCACGCAGTTGTGTTCATTATCTTCAAGACGTGTGTGAATAGTGAGATCACTTGTGCTTCACAGTTGTTGAATTTCTCTAGCATCTGAATAATTTGTTGTTGGGGCCTAGGTTACCCATGCATTGAAAGCTTAACGTCATCCAAGACAGTTTATTTTATCGTCAAGTTCCATATACTTGTTCAAGTTTTTATCTTATGTGCATCGGATTTTAATTATAGTTAGCTATATGCAAATTTATTTATGTGGCTTTCAGATCTACTTCTTTTGTTCATTGGGACTTTCTCCACATTTTGTTCAATGTAATGTTATTCTTTGTGGTCTGGTTTGATGTAGTTTATTTTCTGTTTTGGTTAGCTCGATTTTGAAAATTTGTCTTTTCAGTGGAGTTTAAACATTTCTTTGCTTGATATAGATGTCAGAATTATAAGATTTGGAGATTCTGTCGAGGCTAGAACAGTCCAACGCTCGTCTGCACAATGTTTAGTCAACCCTTATGATGAACTTCTTGTTACGAAAGGTATTCATTCTTCTTTTACCCTCTTTTACGGAACCATATTCCATTTCATAATGGATTCTGTTGTTATCTCATCTCTTTGTTGCTTTGCTATTAACATGTAATACACCACTTTAGAGTTCCATTTGAGATGAATTTGAAAAAAATATTCTTTTTGTAATTTTCGAGCATTGGCTGGTTTTTGGCTTGGCAATTTGTCTGCGTTTTTCAGCTGTAGTATAATTATCTTCAGGCTTGGGCTCTAATCTCCAGTGTCATAAGTTTAGCACTTTTACTTCTCAAAATAAACACTCTACTATGTTAACCAATATTTCTTTTCCTTTTTTTCTCTCGTGCGGACACATGGCATAGGTACAATGTGATACGGACGTGGCAACATGGCAAATCTTAGAAATGTAGGATACAAACACGGTTGACATGATTAATAAAAAAGTTATGTTTTTATTATATTTTTTTTATTTATATTTATTTATGAACTATACAATATTCCATATGTTTCCACTCTTGTTTGAATTTTCAAACAAACCCATTACTTATCTCCTATTTTATTATAGGGGAAAATACCTTTTACCCCCCTGTGGTTACACCCATTTTCTCATAACCCCCTGTGGTTCATTTTGTAACACTTAACCTCCCTGTACTACGGACTAAAGTGAGACTGTTAACTTTTCTAACGGCAGTCCCACTTCAGTCATTAGTACAGGGGGGGTTAAGTGTTACAAAAATGAACCACAGGGGGTTATGAGAACATGGGTGTAACCATAGGGGTGTAAAAGGTATTTTTCCCTAAATAGTATGTATAGGGGCTTGGGGGTATTAACGTCATTTCCTTTTCTCCGTTAGAAAAGTTAATAGTCTCACTTCAGTCCGTAGTACAGGGGGGTTAAGTGTTACAAAATGAAACACAGGGGGGTTATGAGAAAATGGGTGTAACCACAGGGGGGTAAAAGGTATTTTCCCCTTTATTATATTGACTTTCATGTCAAAATTTTAACCAACATGCTGTGTCCCTTGCATATTGTATGTAAAAAAGTAATGGGTAAATTACATTTTGTTCCCTTATAGTATGGGTGTGATTTCATTTTGGTCCTTACAGATTCAATTTTGTCACTTGGGTCTTTACAGTTTCAGTTTAGGTTCAAAATAGTCCATTCATCAATTTTTCTTAGAATTTTTGACAGATTTAGATTCAATATAGGTGTGTAAAGTGTAATTTCTCTAAGTAAATTTACCATTATGCCCCTAATAATACCTCATGTGTGCATCACATTACCTACTTCTGTCAAAAAATGTAGAAAGTTTCCATGAATGGACTACTTTGAACCTAAACTGAAACTATAATGATCAAATTGACAAAATTGAAACTGCAGGGACCAAAATGACATCACATCCAAACTACAAGGGTGTAAAATGTAATTTACCCAAAAATAATTAAGGCACGTCTTTTCGCTGTCCGATGGAAACGACACCCGTATTGAAGCGTCTGCCACGTAGGCTTTAGCTTTTATGGTTTAGATAATACTGAGACCTCTATACACTTTAGTCAAAGTTTCACAGCTGAGAGGATGGGGTGTGGGGGGTAGGAGGGAAAAAAATCAAATGAATAACAAAATATGCAGAATAGTTTGAATTGCATGAGACCACTAAATTGTGATTCGAGTAAAACACCACTACGTATTGGACAAGTGACCAGACATAGCATGCTGCGACCCATATTTACCAGTGTTAAACTGAATTTATCAAAGCAATCTCTAGGAGACTATTTAGGCTATAGTAGTTTTTTAATTCACATACATGTACTTTACTAGGAGACTATTTAGGCCCATCATAGCTTTATAGTTCACTTACATGTACATGTACTTTACTAGGAGACTATTTAGGCCCATCATAGCTTTAAAGTTCACTTACATGTACATTGCATGTCCTCTTATTGAGCGAAATCGAGATGGTTGAATATACACCTCCTCTTGTCAATCACTCTGTGCAGAGGCTAGCCTTCAACATGTTCACAACCGCCACTAAGAAAACACAAAACTGTAAAGCTTTGGCAATGTAGCACGAACACTTCAATTTAGGTGGCGTACACGTGACAAAAATGTCTCAAAATTTTTACTTTTTTTTACATCGGACAAAAGTTGAACACGTGGACGAACATGGGAGTGGATATGCAGGGTGCTTCCTTTGAAAATGCTTTTAAAATTTTGAGGTTAAAGTCTTAATAGTTGGAGATAAGCAACATGTTGCTTCGAAAATTTTGGAAACTGGAGTGGACATGACTGTTGAGTATTTTATTTTATTATTTGGTTTCTAGTATAGTTAAGTGTTATTAGGAGGACTATATTGTAATTTTTTCCTTTTCTCTTTCTAATCTAAATAAAATTATAGAGAGGAACAATTGTTCTCTCTAACCACCACTTGCGCCGACTCCAACCCATCACAGTTAGCCTGTGCTGATCTCAAACCAACACACCCAGCCTACGCCGGACCTCATCCTAGCCTCCTAGGCTGCGTTAAACCTCACCTAGCCCCCTTTCCTTGTTTCGGTGACCATAGCTCCTTGGGTTGAACCTAATACAGCCTTCCTGGCCTGACCGAACCACCACCCAACCCTTCATTTTCTCTTTCTTCAACCCTAGATCAATGGGTATTCTACAGATCGTTGATTTGATCACAAACTTCATCCCTTTGAAGGTTTATGTCCGTGTTCGGACCAATGATCTGTCCAGAGATTGGACAATTGCATTTGATTGGTTGATGTGACAACTAGGTTTACCTTCATTGCCGTGTGTGATCTTTCAGACCAAGAGTTCTCTCCAATATGTAAAAAGAAGATTTGACAGCTGGAAAATCCCCAGCCACTCCTGGTGTTGTGAGTTCTCCTATAGGTAATGAGAAGCATTCCCTCATTTCCGAGAACCCAGGTTCAAAAATCACCACAGCTCTATTCGATGGTGAAAATTCTCTCTTTGGTCTCAGTCTGCAACCTTCTGGCTCCGTAGTAGGGCAAAGTTTGGCTATGTTGATGGCACACTCAAGGCACCTAGCCGTGAGGATCTCACTTATGCTAAGTGGGAGCTGGATAATTATCTTGTGATGAGTTGACTTGTTCATTCTATGGAGCCTACGATTGCTGATTTCTTTCTGGAGATGGAAATTGCACTAGACATCTAGGATATCCTCGCCCAGACTTATGCTCGGAAAGGAAACGTGGCTCAGGTTTATGAACTTTGTCGAAGTATTGAGACTGAAGTTCAAGGTGACCGCACTATTCTTCAATATTATACCTCTCTATCTACGATGTGGAAACGTCTTCATCATTTGAAGAATTACCGCCCAGTTTGTCCTACGGATGCAGTTAGTTTTAAAGACTGTGTTGAGAGTGAAAGGATTTTTAAGTTTTTAGCCAGTCTCAATTTAGAGTTTGACTATGTGAGGAGTCAGGTACTTGGGATAGAGCCTTTACTGTCACTTCGGGAAGCATTTGCATATGTTCAGACCGAGGAGAGTCGCCGTTTAGCTATGCTTTCCCCTGTTTCCACTGGTCAGTCTGCTTTGGCTTCTTCTAGTTAGAGAAGGGGTAAGGGTCCAGTCTTTACTTCGCGCAAGGATCATACTTGCTAAAGATAAGTGGTGTGGTTATTGTAATAGACCTGGGCATATTCGTGCGACATGTTGGAAACTTCACTACCGTCCACCACTAACAAAGGGAAGAGGTGGAGGCCGCAGTGGAGGACGGGTAAGCGAACCCAGGGCTCACTTATCCACTGGTATTGATTCTCATCCTTTAGTGGAGTCATCCTCTTCTTCCCTTGTTGTTGGGGGTATTAGTAGTACTGATATGGAGACATTGAAGCGCATTATAGTGCTTCTACTTCTTTTTCCCAAGCTGGTAATGTCGCTAATTTTTCTATTGCTTTATATGCTACATCTCAACTACCATGGATCATCGACTCTAGGGCTTCTGATCGCATGACTGGTCTTTCCAATATTTTTTCTACTTATGATTCGTGTTCAGGTAAAGATAAAGTTAGAACTGTTGATGGTAATCTTTCTCCTATTTCTGGTAAATGTGTCATTTATGCCTCTAATTCACTGTCTTTATCTTCTGTTATTCAATTTTCGACTAATCTTCTTTCAATTAGTCGCATTACTCGTGATCTTAATTATTGTGTAACATTCTTCCCATCTCACTGTCAGGAAGTCTCCACAATATGATTGGCAGTGGTAGGGAAGAGAATGGAATCTATTTTCTGCTACCCAATGAAGTTGAGAGTGAAAATATGTTGAGGAGTGCTCATCATTCATTGAGGGAGACTCTTCCTAAAGAGACTTGGCTGTGGCACCAGAGACTAGGACATCTGTCTTTTTTTTCTTCTTCGTCATTTGTTTCCATCTTTAATAAATAATAAGCATATTTCTGATTTTTTTGTGAAGCATGAGAACTTGGCAAACATCATCGTGCCACCTTTAATTTGAGTTTGAATAAAAGTACTATTCCTTTTCAGATTGTTCATATTGATGTGTGGGGTTCCTCTCATATTTCGTCCTTGAATGGTTATAAGTGGTTTGTTACTTACAATTTTTCTCGTACTACTTGGGTGTACTTGATGAAAGACAAAAGTGGAGTGTTCTCTATCTTTAAAACCTTTCACAAAGTGGAGTGGTCTTCAAGCTTATTTTTCTGAGGATGGCATGATTCACCAAACCTCCTGCACTAATACTCCCCAACAGAACGGAGTTGCAGAACGTAAGAATCACCATTTGTTCGAAACTACCCGGTCTATGATGTTTTCAATGCAGGTTCCAAAGTCTTATTGGGGGGACGCTATCTTAACGCAGCCTACCTCATCAACAGATTACCCACTCGTGTACTTGGTAAGAAATCTCCTATTCAAATCCTCCTTAATCGGTCTTCCATGTTTGCCATTCCTCCCAAAGTGTTTGGGTGTGTCTGTGTTGTCCACAACCACTCTCTGTCCCGAAAAAAGTTCGATCCTCGTGCGCTTAAGTGTGTCTTTCTTGGTTATTCACCCACCCAAAAGGGGTACAAATATTATCACCCTTCTGCTCGTGAGTGGTACGTCTGTATGGATGTCACCTTCCATGAGAAGCACTCCTACTTTCAGTCTCCACAGTCACTTCTTCAGGGGGAGAGAGATAGTGAGAAAGAAGAGATGCATGTTGCTATTATATGTAACGAGGCGGGAGTTGAAAATGAGAGAGTAGTAGAATTAAGGAAAGATGAGAGAGAGGGGGAGCCCAGAGAGAGTGAGGAAGAAAACAAGGGGAGAGTGGGGGAGAGTGGGGGAGAAAAAGAATCAACTGAAAAAATGAGGAAAAAGAAAGAGTTGCAGACATACTCAAAGAATAAGGAGAGGAAATGGTTTGGGGCATAAGAAATGGAAGCTGTTCCTTTTCCTCCACTACAGCCAATCACTTCTAGTGATGATGATCCAAGTATTTCAAATTCCCCAACTCATATTCCCAACTCTAGTGATGACTTAGACATTGCTATTACTTATCGGAAGGGCACTAGGGCATGCACTAAACACCCCCTTACTAATTTTGTTTCATACTCTCGTTTGTCTCCATCCTACAAAGCCTTTGTATCCAAATTTTCCTCAATTTCTATTCCTAACCATGTCCAGGAAGCTATGTCTGATCGTAAATAGAAGTCTGCCATGGTTAAAGAGATGAAAGCACTCTCTAAAAATGGCACTTGGGAATTAGCAGAGTTACCTCCAGGGAAGAAGGTAGTAGGGTGCAAGTGGGTGTTCACTGTGAAATACAAAGCTGATGGGACGATTGGGAGGTACAAAGCCAGGTTAGTGGCTAAGGGGTTTACTCAGACGTATGGAGTTGATTACCAGGAAACATTTGCCCCTGTGGCCAAGATGAATTCTATCAGAATTTTGTTATCTCTTGCAGATAATTTGGAGTGGCTATTATACCAGTTTGATGTAAAGAATGCATTCCTACACGATGACTTAGAGGAAAAGGTGTATATGGATGTCCCACCAGGTTTTGAGGATATCAAGACAAGAGGGAAAGTGTGTCGGCTTCGGAAGTCACTGTATGGGCTCAAGCAATCGCCTAGAGTGTGGTTTGATCGGTTTTCACAGGCTATGCTCAGGTATGGGTTCAGACAGAGCCAAGGTGATCACATCCTCTTTGTTAAGCATCCTTCAGGAGGTAAAGTCACTGCTTTGATTGTTTATGTTGATGATATTGTTCTCACTGGAGATGATCTGGAAGAGATGGGGAAGCTAAAAAATTACCTGGCTACGGAATTTGAGATTAAGGATTTGGGAAACTTAAAGTATTTCTTGGGAATAGAGGTAGCAAGATCCAATGATGGGCTATTTATATCACAAAGACAGGACGTGTTGGATTTACTAAAGGAAACAGGGATGTTGGGTAGCAAGGTAGCTGGTACGCCTATGGATCCTAATCTGAAACTCGGGGATGATTCAAGTGGAAAACCAGTGAATTAGGGGAGATATCAGAGAATGTTAGGTAAATTGATTTATCTATCTCACACCCGACCAAACATTGCTTTCGCAGTGAGTGTGGTAAGTCAATTTATGCATTCTCTAAGACAGATTTACCTCGATGCTGTCTTTCGTATTGTGAGGTACCTCAAGTCAACACCAAGGAAAGGTTTGTTCTTTGGTAAGCACGGTCACACTCAAGTTGAAGCCTATACAGTTGCGAATTGGGCAGGATTAGTGACCGACAGACTGTCAACCACGAGATATTGTTCCTTTGTTGGGGGAAATCTAGTTACGTGGATAAGCAAAAAACAGCCCGTGGTGGCTCGATCTAGTGCTGAAGCAGAGTTTGGGGCTATGACACAGGGAGTGTGTGAGTTGCTATGGATTCAAATTGTTCTTTCAGATTTGGGTTTTAAGCCTGAAGATTCGATGAAGTTATACCGTGATAACAAAACTGCTATTAACATTGCTCACAATCCTGTTCAGCATGACAGGACTAAACATGTGAAAATTGATCGTGATGTTCTCACTAAGGATCTTACTAGTAGGTCTTTTCACTTCATTCTTAGTAAGCTGGGTATGAGAGATATCTTCGCACCAGGGAGAGTGTTAGTATTTTATTTTATTATTTGGTTTCTAGTATCGTTGAGTGTTATTAGGAGGACTATATTGTAATTTTTCCTTTTCTCTTTCTAATCTACTAGTTGGATTATAAGATTGATAAGTTTAGGGTTTGAAGAAGAGAAATGTACAGAGAAAGAGAGAAGAAAAGATTAGAGAATAAGATCTAATTGTGTGTATTTGGGCTTCCTACACACTACAAGTTATTTATATAATGCAACAAAAACATTTAGAATTACAATACTGCCTTCACTAACAAAATAAGAACTCTCACACTCCCCCTCTAGCTGGAGCATAGTGGTCAAATATGCTCAGCTTGGAACATAGACATTTGAAGGAGGATCTGGCCAAAGACTTAGTAAAAATGTTAGCTAACTGATCTTCAGACCGGACATAAGGACTGGAAATTTGCTTTTGCATGAGAAGAAGTGATAATCAACCTCGATGTGTTTAGTCCGTTCATGTAACACAGGATTATTAGCGATGAAGATGGCCGCTTGGTTGTCACAAAACATTGATATAGGGGATGGAACATCAACACCTATATCACGAAGTAAAGCACGAACCCACAACATCTCGCATGCAGTATGAGCCATGGCACGATACTCAGCTTCAGCACTAGAGCGTGCCACCACATTTTGTTTCTTACTACGCCAAGTAACTAAATTGTTATCAATGAATGTGCAATACCACGAAGTAGACCTCCTATCACTTCGGTTCCCTGCCCAGTCAGCATAAGAGAATCCAATGACAGATAAGGATGATGACGGTCTATACAACAAACCTCTACCTGGTGCTCTCTTAAGGTACCGAAGAATATGACAGATAGCCTCCCAATGAGGCTTACGAGGAGCATGCATAAACTGACTAACAATGCCAACGGCATAAGTGATATCAGGACGAGTCACTGTAAGATAAATTAGCTTTCCAACCAATCTTCTATAACGACCTGTATCCTCAAAAACTTCTCCTTTTTTAGTGTCTAATTTCACAGTGGGATCCATTGGTGTATCGGCTGGTCGAGTACCAAGCATTCTAGTCTCTGAGAGTAAGTCCAAAACATACTTATGCAGACACAAACTGATACCTTCCTTGGACCTGGCAGCTTCAATTCCAAGAAAGTATCAAAGAAGGCCCAAGTCTTTTGTGTGGAATTACTTACTCAAATGAATCTTCAGGTCAACAATACCTGTTGAGTCGCTACCACTAATAATAATGTCATCGACATATACTATTAAAACAATGATACCTGACAAGGAACGACGAGTGAAACACAAAATGATATAAAGTGGAGTGCTGGAAGCCAAATTGAAGTACAACAGAATTAAACTTATCAAACCACTCACGTGGTGACTGTTTCAAACCATATAATGCTTTCCTCAAATGACATACAAGTTGTTCCTTTCCAGAAAAAACATACCCAGGTGGTTGGGTCATATAAACTTCTTCGTGTAAATCCCCATGTAAAAATGCATTCTTTATATCCATCTGATATAAAAGCCAGTCCAAACTCACCGCAATAGAAATAAGAACTCTTACAGAGTTAAGACGTGCAACCGGAGAGAAAGTCTCACAATAATCAACACCATATGTCTGTGTGTAGCCTTTGCCAAGCAACTGTGCCTTCAAACGCTCAACAGATCCATCAGGGTGATACTTTACCGTATATACCCAGTGACAACCAATGGTTTGTTTCCCAGGAGGAAGAGGGGTAAGATCCTAATACTGATACTTATGAAGAGCATTCATCTCTTCATTCAGAGCCAGTTTGCATCCAGGAGATGTCAAGGCCTGTTGAAAAGAACTAGGGATAGAAACCAAAGATAATGATGAAATAAAGCAACGGAAAGGCGAAGACAAACGATGAGACGACACAAAATTAGAAATGGGATGTTGAGTGTAGCTATGAGTACCTTTCCTTAATGCAATGGGCAAGTCAGGATATGATGGAATAACTGATGGCTCAGGGGGACGAGCGTCAGAAGAATCTGGAGATAACTGAGGAGTAGGAACATACTGAACAACCAGTCGTTCCTTGGAGCGGTGGTAAATCTGGAGTGGAGGTTCAGGACACGAAGATTACACATTGTCAGATAGGTTTGGCAAGTTCGGAGTAAAGGCATGTCCTGAGGCCGAATAGAAGGAGGACGACTCAAAAAATGTGACATCGGCGCTGGTATAGTAGCGACGAGAGACAGGATCATGACATCGATAACCTTTTTTAGTACGAGAGTACCCAAGAAAGAGACACTTAACTGCTCGTGGAGCAAGTTTATCACAACCTGGGCCAAGAAGATGGACGTAAGTAATACAACCAAAGACACGAGGAGTTAGGTTAAAGGGTTTGGCATTGGGAGAAAGAAGGGAAAAAAGAGACTTATTGTTAAGAATGGGTGATGGCATGCGATTAGTGAGGTAGGTGGCAGTAAGGACAACATTAACCCAGTATGTCTTTGGGACAAGCATGTTAAATAGTAACGTACGTGCAACATCCAACAAATGGCGATGCTTACGTTCGGAGATGCCATTTTGCTGAGAGGTACCTGTATAACTAGTCTGATGAACAATACCATGTTCAACACAGAAATCATACATAAAGGATTTCGTATATTCAAGAGCATTGTCAGAGTGTAAAATCTTAATTCACTGATCAAATTGAACTAAGAATTCATTGTAAAAAGTGAGAAAAATCTTAGATAAATCAGATCGCTCTTTCATAAGAAATAACCAAGTCATACGAGAGAAATCATCAGCAAAAATCACAAAATAATGAAAACCAGAAGTGCTTTTTGTTCTAGTAGGTCACTGAGTGTACAAGATTAAAAGGACTAGACTGACGACCACTAAGACTACGAGGAAAAGTACTACGGTGATGCTTGCCTAATTGACAAGCCTCACATTCTATAACAGAAATAACTCAAACTAGGAACAACTTGACGTGACATTTGTAGCGACGGGTGACCCAAATGAAAATGCCATTGAAGGGGGGAAACCGTAGCACTCAAGGTAGTAGGAGTATCTCCAAGGTTCAAACAGTAAAGTCCATTCTGCTCATGCGCCAAACCAATCACCTTCTTCGTCCTGAGATCCTGAAAACACAAAAGGATGGAGAAAAGGTTACTGAACATTGTAAAGATTTGGTGATTTGACTGACAGACAACAAGTTAAAAAGAAAATGAGGCACAAATAAACTAGACGATAAGTGCATGGACTTGGTGGGATGAAGATCACCAGTTCCAAGCACAGGTCGAAAAGAACCAACAGCTAACACAATACGTGATTTAGAATGACGGAAGTTAGAGAACAAATAAGGAATACCAGACTGAACACTAGCTCCAGAATCAGTTATCCAAGGAGCTGCAGGTTGACCAACCACCAATGCAGAATTACCTGAGTTGGCAAAGGTAGCCGTGGAAGTGGGCACTTGAGGGGATAAAGAAGACAACTTCTGGAGGATCTGGCTAAGTTGAGAAGTAATGCCATCATGAGAACCATAGGTCGATGCATCAGGACCATCTATAGCTGCTTGTGGCAATGTGGTAGTAGAAGGATCCTCGGAAGTTTGCTTGGCATGCACTGGTTTACCCCACTTATCCCAACAATAATCTTCAGTATGTTTTATACCATTAAATAGGTACACTTCAAATCTGAGCGTGTACCACGGCCTGTGCGGCCACCTAGTATAGCACGATTAGAATTACGACCACCATGATGGCCACCAAAATGACGACCACCACGAAAGCCTCCACTAAAGCTACCACGACTACCATCACTAGAGATTAGGGCAGATGATTCCTTTAATGAGGAAGAGGAACTACGATTGTGAGAAGCCCGTTGAAGACGAGAATACGCATTGGCAGCGGTTGGAAGTTTCTCGCCAGCCAAAATTTGATCCTTGAATACACTATACTCAGAATTAAGGCTAGACAAAAATAAAGCAACCTGAAACTCTTCACGCTGACGACGTTGAACTTCCAAATCTATACTCAACGGCTGAAAAAGCATAAGTTCTTCCCATAAACCTTTCAAAGCACCATAATGTTCTGCAAGAGGCTTATCACCTTGCCTAGTATTGAACATGCACTCAAAAATCTCATACACCTGGGACGCATTATTTTCCTGTGAATAGATATCTTCAAGAGATGCCCATATCTTCTTAGCAGTATCTAGAAGTTGCACATTTGATAAAACATGCGATTCCATGCTTAGCCACAACCAGGTCATCACCAACGAATTTTCACTCCACCAATCCTCTGAATTTTTGGCATCTGCAGCCGGTGGATCATCTGTAAGATACTTTATTTTCTTTTTGGCACGAAGGTAAACCTTAATAGCATGAGCCCACGAATGGTAATTGATTCCATTTAATTTTTCAGATGTAATAACTCTAACTTGATCATCCGTAGATGAACCCTTCGCATTATCCACAGAAGCCATAAGGGAAAAAGAAGCAAATTTTGGAACCAAAGAAACTCGAGAAACCACGAGAAAGACACCACACAGATTAATCGCACGTTTAGAAGCCCATAAAGCACCAGTCGATGCACAAACACCAACAAAAACACCACAAACCAAACTTGTATGTCAACAGAAGGACATAGAGAGGTTGTACGAACCCTAGGCGCACCCCATGGAAGTCAGCTCAAGCACTAAAGAGGCTCCAATCACGTCGAAACAACTGATTTGAAAAAAGAACCCTATTTCTTTCGAAAATACAAAAAATTGGAAACCCTACTCAAATGATCTCAAAACTTCACAAGTTGGAAAAATGAGCCAACAGGTACGTTTCACCTTGCCGTTCGTCGCCAGAAAAAGATGACGTCATCGCCGGCAAGATGACGTCATCGCCGGCAAAACCCCAACACCTCTTGTTTCTTTCAGCATTTGATTGTGATATACTTGGGTTCAAATTGCTCTGATACCAAGTTAGAATATAAGATTGATAAGTTTAGGGTTTGAAGAAGAGAAACGTAGAGAGAAAGAGAGAAGAAAAGATTAGAGAATAAGATCTAATCGTGTGTATTAGGGCTTCCTACACACTACAAGTTATTTATATATTGTAACAAAAACATTTAGAATTGCAATATTGCCCTCACTAACAAAATAAGAACTCTCACACTACTATTAATAAAATTATAGAGAGGAACAATTGTTCTCTCTAAGATTGGTGAAAAACGTTGTCCAACAATGACATGGTGTATTGTATAATTAATCAAAAAAATATAAATTGTTATTCGCCGTGTACTAGTCATGTCATTCTATATTTTCAAAATTTTCAATGTCGCCCGTCTGTATCGCATGCGTGACTTGTCTCCATATCTGTGTTACATAGCCATTTAGCCACCAATTTAGCTTTTGATCACTCAATCACACAATTGCAGAAACCAATGACATTCACCTGTATGTGATATTTTTGGTACATGTTAGTGTGTAAAAGCACATGAACATCACATTATACCCTTTTTTTTGCAACTTTGATGTTTCAAAAATTGTAAGTGGATATTTCCATATCGCTTAGACCACCTCTAGGAAGCACATGTACTTCATTTTGAGTGTAGTACCAGTACCGGGTACTTCGGGGACACGGGTACGCGTATGGTACGGCTGGGTACGTGTCGAGTACTCCTTGAGCCATGTCCTGTTAAGTTTAATTGAAAGATTCAATTTGGGTACTGCTTGGGTACGCGTGGGTACGAAAGGGACACGGGTACTTCTTCTTCCTTTTTATTTATATTATTTTTCTTTGATGTTGTGGATTTGTAATGCTAAAACAATGTTGTTTAGTCCTTAGACTACTTATTTGCTAATATGCTATGGATTAATATGGTAGTAGTGATGTTCAACTTCTTCTTCTTCTTTATTTATTTATTTATTTTTTATTTTTTTTAATAATTATTATAAGTATGCTTTTAAAAATATATTTTTATTCAAAGTAACCTAGCCGTACCCGTATCCTACATTTTTGGAAATTGCTGTACCTCCGTACCGGTATCGTATCGTACCTGTGTCACGTGTCCGTACCCGTGCTACATAGGACCACCTTAGTGGCATTCATATACTGGATCACCTTGTGGTAAATTCCTATAGTAGTAAAAGAAAATGATATAAATTTTCCTGCTGTGAAGTGCTGCTTGCCTAGATGTACACCAGCTGTTATTGCTTCCTTCTGCTCATTTTATACAAATGCTACTACGGTATAATTTGATTGGTTTAAAAAAAACACACAGTAACCCACTTGTATGCTTATTTTTCACTTTTGAACATGACGCATGCAGCCTGCTTAAATCGGCTTAACAAACAGGGCATATGATATTATTTTTTATTCATTTAGGTGTAGATGACTTGATTGGGGATTCTCGAATTGGGATAGCAACAAAGGAAAAGCTTAAGAAAGTTGTAGAATGGGTGCAGCGAGCTGGATCTACTCTTCATAATGCCGGATCACACAGCTATCAAGTATTCACTCAATTATGTGATCTGTTGCTACTGTTAAAAACTACTCCCTCCGTCCCATTTTATGTCCCTCTTTCTATTTTTGGCCGTCCCAAAACTATTGTCCACTTTAAAGTTAATTTCCAAACCTACCCCTATGAGTTAACACACCAAACTACTATCTTAAGCAAAGCAAGGGTAATTTGGGAAAAAATCTCTTATTTAAGCCCATGTGTACTACAATCATTATGTTCCCTTAAAAAGTTGGACTCCCCAAAAGGGACACATAAAATGGGACGGAGGGAGTATATATTTTCATGACAACTGTTAATATTGACACTGAATATTAATACATCACGCTCTTGGTTTCGAGACTAATTTAAAAATCTGGGTCATGTTTTCAGGGCAATTACACTTTGCTGCCTCATAGTTTACACTGGTGCTGCTTTCCTTCCCATATTTTAGATGTGGACTCATCAGACCCCAAGGGCGGATTCAACACTGGGCTGAGTTGGGCTGTAGCCCAGTGCTGAGTTTGAAAAATATTTTTGATTAGTCTTCTAGCCCAGCCCTTCAACAAATTTACACATAAATAGAGTCCTTTAGCCCAGCCCAGCTTGCCACAGCCCACACCTGTATGTGACATTCCACACAATCACATATTAGGGCGGAAAAGTGGAGACCAACATTGGCCACTGACCCACTGCACTGAGAGTGACTGACCTAGTTCCTTGCTGTTAATCCCCTTCTTTTTCTTCTTACCAGCTTTGAACCCACGACCTGTGGTTTGGGAATGACCACATCCCAACTAGGTACAAGGTAACCTTGCAGTTAATCATTATCAACATTTTCAACAAATTTTTTTTTTTGCTTATTTGATTATTATTGCTTTAGGTAAATCAGGTTTCCAAATTTATTTTTTCTGAACAAAAGAATTTTAATTAAGAATCTTATTATAAAATTAAGATAAGAAATAAGATAGTGGAATTTAAAAATTTAGATAAGATAATTAGTCTCCTTTCTTTGAGCAATGCTATGTATTCCAAATTTTTTGTACTCAAATGGTTCCCAAACATATTTTTTCAAAACTCAGCACTGGGCTACAGCCCAGCTCAGCCCAATGCTGAATCCGCCCTTGGTGGTATTGTGCCCACTTCATTTTGATTGGAGGATGTTTCGGTGGTCCCACCATTATTGAAGGTGGTCCCATTGACACATGAGTGTTGGGATATAAAATTTGGAAAAACATAGAACTACTCTTTAATTTACTTTCTTAGGTTCTAATTTAAACCAAAATGGCACGTAATCAACCATCAGTCGAGCACAACTTCAATAGGTCTTTGACATGTACTTACTTTTTGTCAATTTTTAATACGGACTTATTGATGTGAAGATTTTTGCTACATAAAGAAAACATAATTTTTTGTTACTTTTGTTTCAAAGTTTAGCTGACCCCTTTAAGAGTTCCTGGGTCCGCCCTTGTCAGACACTGAAGTTTCTAATCTGTTTTTGTTTTCACCTTCCGTTACATTTTTCAGAATTTTGATGGAATTTGACGTAGGGTGCAAATTGACGCAAATTAGAAACTTCAAGGTATGATATGTCAACTTTTAAACTGTAGGGGGCAAAGAGACACCGAGTATAATCTACAAGGGTGCAAAGTGTAGTTAATCCTTTCTATAATGCGTGCCTGTCATTTACACAGGTAAGCAAGAAAGCAGACTAAATTCATTGAAACACATATCTCGGATGAATCCGTTTGTGGTTTAAACTATTACCAAGCAATTACTTTTGCAACCATGCAATGTCTCTGATTTTTTTTTTGTATGTTGTGTTCTGTTGCCTAGGTTTCTACTTTCAGTCACTGCTTAGTTTTTAAGTTCATACATTTTATGTAACATATAAATGCTGGTTAAAGCTTGGTCTGCCACTGTGAGAAGGCGGCAGGTTTGAGGGTGAGAACAATATCTTTCAACAATAATGCCAAATTGCTAGGTTTGGATGTAGTGCATCCTTTCTAGCACTCCTCATGGTGAGGAACACCATTGAGTAATGTCCATATGCAATAAGTATACTCCGATTCTAAGAAGCACGAATACGGGGACACAAACACGATATGACATGTAAAATTCTAAAAGATTAGGATACGCATATGATGAGGACATCACATAATTATAAAGTTGTGTTAGATATTTGTGATCAGGTGTGATGTTTAGAAAAATCCAATGACTTACAGTGATACCAAGATGCCTAATTTATCTTTTCTAGATGATGAAATGTGATGTAACTGTTTGAGGTGGAGTGGTTAGTTGTGTTGAAAGGCAATCTAATTCTTAGCACTGTGACTCCGGTGAAAGAAGAGACAATGTAGAGAGTGATAAGAGTGGATTGAGGGTTAATGAAACTCTGTGTAAGCAATGAATTCCCAGATAGAAAAATAATCAATTTGTTAACACTGAATAATGGATGAATGATCTAGTGATCTCTCACCTCCGCCATAGTGGGCAAACCTTCCCTATGTACCACGGACACTTCATTTGGGGTGGCGTTTGCATTTCCGACACTCTGCGGGTGCGGACACGTACGGGACACGGCTATGGAAGTGTCTTGATTAATTTAAATTAAATCATATTGTCGGACACTTTTGGGACATGGCAAGACACGTCAGGACACTTCTGGGACATTTTTGGCCTTGTGGTCTTTTTTTTTCTCTCTTTCTTTTTTTTTTTTTTTTGGGTTTTTGAGGAATGATCTTTTTAAAATAAGTGTTTCTTGGGGGACACTCATGGGACACTTTTGGCCTAGTGGCCTTATTTTATTATTATTAATTTTTTGGGTTTGAGGAATGGTGATCCTTTTAAACTAAGTGTTTATTTTGGGGGGGGGGGGGTGGGGTACAAACAAAATATTGAGAAAATAAAATGATATATAAGTACGTATAACATAATACATATATGCCCTAGCCTCTTAGACTCTTTCTTTTTAAACCTTGTTTCGTCTATACTCTTTCTTTATTAGTTATTACATGAGTCAAAAAGGATTTTGAGTTTAGGGTTTTTTTGTGGATGGATATGTAATATAATGTTGATGTTTAATCCTCCCTTCTAATTTTTTATTTTTTATTTACTTAAAATTAAATTATATTCAAAAACATATTTTTTTATTCGAAGTATCCTAGCCGTCTCTGTATCCTATATTTTTGGGATTTGCCATTTTGCCGTCTCTGTGTCGTATCATGTTCGTGTCACGTGTCCGTATACGTGTCGTATTGTGTCTATTTGCAGAGGGTTTAGCTTGATCACCAAGAAATGGGACCACCCTAGAATATAGGACAATGATGCCCAAAAACAGTTAAGCAGTTACAGATGATCTAAACACAGGAAATTCCGCTACTCTCTAGAAGGACCAAGGATGTATATTGTGAAGACAAGCATCGCGACCTAGCTTTTTAGGGATCTCTCTTTCTTTAGCCACCAAACCACAACCCATTCTCATAAGAGGCTGTCAAGGTTAGGCCCAAAGGGTGTTACCACTTACGATGACTATCCACCAACCCATAAGGGCTCCCTAGACTATGCCTCCAACTCTTCGGTGATAACCTGAAATGGACGACTTTTTTCAAAGTCTTCTTCCATTTCCTCTAGATATTCCAGTAAGGTCGATTCTGAAAGGGGTCGCCCCCTTGAATAAAAAAGAAATCCTCGGATTTTCTCCTGATTGGTATTGATGCTGATTGGGGGATAGCCCTGCTGACTCAGAGCCCTTTCAAGCTTTATATCTACTGATCAATAAAACAGGTTGAGGTAGGCTGTTGCAATGTTCCATAAAATGTGTAGACATAAGGTAGGCTTCACCCTAGAGTGTACTTTCAATGAAGCTGTACTTGGACAAGGTAGACCTTAGCAAGTTAGCAACTCCTTGAGGTTCACCAACTCTAGCTCTTGTGCAAGGAGATCCTAGAGTATTGCGGCAAGACATCATCTGCACACATAAGTTGCTTACCAAAAAGACGTGACGGACACTTATGTAGCCTATGGGACACATAACGATCCTATTAGGACATGCTAAATGTCATGATGCTATTGGAGGCATTTTTACACACCAACAATCTTTAATTTTATCAGGTCCTAATTATCTCTAATTTCCAAAAGGTCTTATTATCTCCATTTTGATTTCGTTAGGCTGTGTTATCCCTTTGCAATTGCCCTATTATGTTTGTTTTGACCATATCTATTCCTGTTTCAAAGTAACCAAATTATGAGTTAGAAAAACCTAATCATGCTCATCATAATTTGGTCCCAAGTTCCCAACCATTTTCAACTTCTCCTTGATAGTCCAGACTTCAGAACCAATAGAAAGAAGATGGGGTTTAAAGAGAGGGAATTCACACATACAACAACTCAAATCAACCTCATTTCAAATCTGATTTACAATGCAATCCCTAGTCCTTTAAATAGGCAAACTTAAAACATGTAAATTAAGTAAAATTGGAAGTCTCTTGAAACCTAGGGTTGGGTTGGTCTTAGTCAGGCCAAGTCGGCGTCTCCTAAGGTTTCTTCTTCTAAGATTTCATTAGGAAGTTTTTATGTCAGTTTGTTCGTGATGGATTTGGAGAAGATGATGCAGGGGTTACCGAGGAATAGAGTGCAGAGTTTAATCTTGAAGATGATCTCGTTGCTAGGGTTAGGGATAAAAAAGTGCCGTGCCTTGACTCTGTACTCCGCATCCATTCAATGTGGAAGTGGTTAGGAGAACAATGGAAGGGAATGGATTGCAGTATCCGCGAGTTGGGTGCTAAGAGATTTCTATTTTAGTTTCGGACTACAAAGGACACGGCTAAGGTTCTGAGCGCTGAACTGTTGAATTTTGATAGCCATTTATTCGCGATGCGTGAGGTGGACCTTACCATACCAGTGACTAATAAGCAGTTCACCTCGATGCAGTTTTGGGTGCACTTACACAACTTGACTTTGGCAGGGATGACCGAGGATGTTGGTACGAAACTTGGAGAACGTGTGGGTGATGTTATTGTGGTGGATTCAGATGCAAAAAAGGCTTGGGGTGGGGTGAGTCCCAGCATGTGAGAGTTCATATGGATATTTCCAAACCGCGCTTACAGGGCTCGATCATCTTGCTTCATGGGGAGAGGAGGTGGGTCAGTTTTTGGTATAAGAGGCTGCCAGCCTTTTGCTTCAGCTGTGGAAGGGTTGGGCACGTGGAGAGGGATTGCGATGAGCAGCCTTTTGAGAACTTGAAACACAAAAATACTGAGGCCCAATACTGAACGTGGTTGAGGGCGATACCAACGAAGCGAATAAGCCATGATAGTGGGAGAGGTGAGAATAGTAGTGACGAGCTCTACCTAGTGACGATTGTCAACGTCAACCTGGAAGTGAGAAGGCCATGGAAAGGGAGGGTCTGGTTGTGGTTTAACAGTGAGGAAGATTTGGATGCTCCAAACAAAACTGTCGGTACGTCCATTCTTTCCTCAAACGTTAGTGTGCGTGAAACCCTAAAGCACATAAATGGATTCAGTTCCTAAAGTTATGCCGGGACTAGTGCTGAATATAATAGGTGGCAAAAATTAAGGAGATTCAAAATTTCCAAATCTTGGCCTTGATTCTTGTTGAATTCTCATATTTCTCCCTGGCTGAAAGAACTCGACCACATTGAGTTAGGAGTGCATCCAAGACCGCCGCCACAACTAAAGGTGTTATCTGATGCTCGAATAGTGGTAACCATGTCACATGATGAGTCTCAGTGTGTTATTGAAACTTTAAACCCAATTTCCACACAGCTTTCAGGGAGAGTACATTAACTCCTAGTTCCAATCACTAAAAGGAAATTTCATCAACAAAGTGCACTCGTGGTTGGAAAATCTTCCCCGTAGGGTAATGTTTGTTGTCAATCTTGAGGTCTTGCGTATTAGTAGAAATCGAAGGACGGCTGGCATCTATCGCTCCAATATCGCCATCAGAATGATTATTAATGAAACTAGGATCAATAGGGTTAACGACTCAACAGTCTGCATTGCAAGTGTCATTCTTCAGTCCTCCTTAATCATAGTAATTGATTTTCTAAGCACACAAGTCATAATTGGTGAAACGTTGATAGTGGAACAACACAGTCCAAAGTTTGTTTGTAGAACCCTGACAAAGCGGAGCTAGCATATGGAGTATTTTCTTTAGCGTTGGTAGTAGAGAGAGAGGCAATGAAATTGTCAATCGTGGCTTGCAATTGTGTTAGCTTGGTATTTTCTTTAGCGTTGGTAGTAGAGAGAGAGGCAATGAAATTGTCAATCGTGGCTTGCAATTGTGTTAGCTTGGCATTCATTAAGGCATCCAATGAGTCCACCTTTTTTGACTGTTGTTCATGGGCTTGATGTAAAGCGTCAAATTTTGAGTTTAATTATGAATTGGTAACCATTGTGCTTTGAGAGGAAAATATAGAAGAAATTGGGGATTGTTGAAAACTACTGAATAAATTGTTTGGGTAGTGTTTGGAATTTCCACAGCGTATAATGGGATGAAGAAAGCAAAGAAATGGAGAGACAAACAATGTTCGGGTTTGGGGAAGAGGATGAAAAAATGGAGGGATGCAGAGCCAAGAACGAAGGAGATTAAAGAATGGTAAATCACATAGCCGCAAACTCAATTCAACTCTGATTTCTAATACAAACAATAGGCCTTTAAATAGGCAAACTTAAAGCATATAAATTAATTCAATTCCTAAAGTTATCCTGTGACTTATGCTGAATATAGAAAGGTTGCAAAAATTGAGATTCAAAATTTCCAAATGTTGGCCTTTGCTAATATTTGATTCCCCATTTCTTTATTTCTCAAAATTTCTAGTTAAAGCTTCCAAATGTGTCCTACGTCCTACAAGTGTCCCAACTAAAAAGCATAGTAAAAAAATTGGACAGAAATTTTTTAGTGTGTCCGACATGTGTCAAGGTGTGTTTGGCGAGTGTCGTGTTTGACATGGGGTGGGGCATGAACACGTGATCCGTCTAGGAGTGTCCATGCTTGCTCCTATCATACTCCTTTTTTGCCAGGCCTGACTCTACACCTAAATTTATCGTGTGGAATTTTGCAATGCATTTCATTGTTTTGATTCTGAAAAGACAGGTGTCCTTGTGCATGAGATATAAAATAAGAAAATTGGTATTAACCCTGATTCAGGTCGTACTCCGCGTGCTTTAGTAGAAAGCTTTACATGTGGAGTCAATAGTCATACAGGCTACCATATAGGAGTTTTTAGTTATACAAAGGATTATCTATTTTTATACTGTATGTGATGGGATATATTCATAACGTGTACACATTATATTTTAGCAGTGTTTTGGTACATGCTATATCCTTGAACATTTACATTATCCTGCGGTAACTGCCAAAAGTATGCTTGTTCCACTCTTATAAGTTATTCTGATCTCTGTTATCATTCTAAGGTATTGTTTGTTCTCACTGATTTTGAGTGATAAATTGAAGACAGCCAATAAATTTTTCATTGACACCCTGATCCCCATTTTCGATTCCATCATAGTAGATGTTTGAAGATTCTAACCAAATCTAGTTTGCGACAGAACAAGAGGCAACAGTCAATAAACTGGAGAGTGCACGAAGAGAGAGAATCTAAGGACTGTCTTTCACTTCTAGAACTCTCACAGCTGACTGATTCCTGTAAGGCAACCTTTTATGCATCAATTGGTGAAATTTTCCTTCCGTTTACATGGAAGAATCTTCATGAATCTGAGGAAGAAAGGATGTTCATCAGCAGGAGATTATCTTTAATGGGAGATAACAGTTTAATGGAAGATCTCATTTGTACTGGCTGCCAGATCTGTGGTTCTCCTTTGAATTCGGAGTTAGAGTATGACAGTGATCAGTTCTTTTTGATTGTTTCCTGTTGAATTATGATTATAGCGGTTACAAAATGATAAGGTATCCTTGCAACAGGTCTATGTTTGAGCAAAACGACATTCCACTTTATTGTCAGAAAAGCTCTAACCGCCTCCATACAGTTGGCTTGATATACAGACCCTTCATGGTAAGAACCCTGACTTGAGTTTTTGATTTTTTGATTTGATTTTTTGTTGTATCCATGAAATAATGATTTTTGCACGCCTCTTCCCCTCCAACTGATCAAAGAAACTTTGGGGAAGTTTCATCCTTAACTTGCATGTATAATTTAATATTTCGTTGCTCTTATAATATGTGTTGTCATCAAAATTTGTATTTATCAGAAATCAATCATATTGAGGGATGCTAGTGAGATTTATGCTGTGTTTGCTAGGACGGAGGAAAGGTGGAAGGAAGGGAAGGTAGGAGGGAGGGAAGAGATATCCCTGGGGGTCGTCCTTATGTTTGGTTAAATAAGAAGGAAATGATGTTGGAAAATATGGAATACTATGTATACTACACCCTTTCATGACAGAAGGATGATCTTTTGTTAAGGAAAAAAAGAGAGTCAAAAAAAGAGAAAACTTGTTTTCTTCCCCAATTTGTTCACTTTTGGACGGATGAGAAATACCGGGCACGGAGATACCACTTCCTTCCTCTCTTCCCTTCCCTCCACTTCTTTCACTCTAGCAAGCATGGGAGTTTCTCTTCTTCACTCCCTCTCTTCCCTCTCTCCCGTCCTTCCTTCATACCAAACATCTGTGCTTCATGGACTCGAGTATGGATATCAGGTGTGGGAATGTGTCTAAGCGTCGGACTTACCAAATTCATGAATATGAGGAAACGGAGACACAACAATAAGTCTATACTTCTATAATATTGTTTTTATGTAATTACTAGGTATAACCGTGCCTAAAGGCACTAACCGAACAATTCTAAACACATGTGCTTTTGGCCAATAGCTAACTCGGCGTGCCTTCGACACTTGTTAACTTTAAGTGCCTCGCATTTACCGATAGATTACGACAAAACATTTTTGTAATTACAATTCCTGAGCGAAAAGCCCTCAAAGCCAAAAGCTAAACAGCCCTAAAGCCAAAAGTCCTTAAACCAAATAGCCAAACAGCACTTAAACCAAAAGCCAAACAACCTTTAAGCCGATTAACTCTTAAGCCAAAAGCTGTTTAACCAAACAATCCCTTAAGCCAAAAGCCAAACAACTCTTAAGCCAAAGCCATTAAGTCAAACAGCCCATAATTCAAAAGCCATTAAGCCAAAGCCAAACAACCTAGAAGCCAAAAAGCCCTTAACCCACTCCTCCAAACAACTCATAAACCTAAAGCCATTATAGTATTGCACCAAAAAGCCCTGAATCTTAAAGCCAAACAACTCTTAAGCCAACGGCTAAACAGACCTAAGCCAAGCATCCCTTAAGCCAATAGCCAACAACCGTTAAGTGAAACAACCCTTAAGTCAAAAGCCCCTAAGCCAAAGCAAACAATCTTTAAACCAAACAACCCTAAGCTAAATAGCCCTTGAGCCTTAAGCCAAAAGCCACACAACCCTTAAGCCCAAAGCCAAACATCCTTAAGCCAAAAGTCAAACAATAAAAACTAATCTCAAATTTGGAAGAGATTGCAAGTTTTAAATGAAAAATAAATATTTGGGGGAAAATGAATTGATCTCGGCCATCCACTTAAAAACCAAACTCATCCTAAGCTATTAAACCTCTTATCACTCACATAAATTTTTAAAGGCAAGCTGAGCTTCAATATTATATAGATAGGACTTTAATATGAGCATTCGTCCATTTTGAAAGAACTTTGTAGCAAAAGGATTGTATTTCTACCATTATACAAGTAGATAACATGCTTCTGTTGAGTACCCAACCAGAAGTGTTAGATATATATTGAGCGTCCGGTGGTACTTCAACCTTAAGAAGAATCCGTGTAAAAAAGTAAACATATCATTATTTTCGCAGATAAAGAACTTCATAAGAGGACTTTTATTGTTTGCTTGAAAGCTTAACCTCATAACCCAGGGTCCTTTGGGTAAACCTCTGGATGACAAGAAATTTTTGCAGATGAACCTTGCTCGAGAACAAATTCAGCTGTGTCAATGTCCTAAAAGTGCCTATTTGTTGAGCAAAACTGCAGTCTAAGTACAGTACTTTTATAGTATGTAAGCATTTTGTTTTCAACTCTTGTATGGAAATAAAGGTAGAGAAAATTCCACGATTTGCGAATGATTCGCAGATCAGTTGGCTTAGTCGGGGGTAGACAGACTGGAGGATTTTGAGGCGATTTTTTAAGTGCTATGCTCAAAGATTGTATAGAGACTGGAATTAGATCCCTATTTATAGTTCTTTGTTAAATTTTGTATAGGTCATTTAGACATGGGCTAAAGGCAACTATTGACATACGTGGATAGGTATATACGCCTCATAAATGCATTATATGACATATAGTGTCCTGAATCTTGTAAACAATTTCTGACAATTTGTAATAGATTCCTCGTTTCATAATCTCGGAAATCAATTATGACTTTTTCAACATTTGTCATATAGACAATTTGGTCACGGTTTAGTGTTTGGATCTATATCAAGACTTTCTGTATATCAATAATCTATATATCTTCATTGCAGTTATATATATGGGATGATTTGAATTATATCCCACTCGTTGTCACAAACAAGGCTGCGGAACTCTTGTTCGGAAACATCACGGCCAAGAGAGTTTACTCTTGCTATAGGGATCAAAAGCATGAGCAAAACCCTGATTCAATGGTTGTTCACAAAGGAAAACATTCCGATGCAAGTGCCCTGAAGCCTAATGCTGTTAAGGGTCCAGATAAGAGTGTGGGACCGAAGGAAAACCAACAATGTGACAAGAACCCTAATTTTTATCTGATCTGGTTGATTTTGTTGAAATTATTGGTGCAACAAGGCAAGAACAGTCCTTTAAAATTTGGAGCTATGGTTAACCCAGGAAGCACTTGGGAAAATGGGAGGTTTGAGATGGTGTCTGTGTCAATGCCATGCTTTAGAACCAATGTATCAGTGTAGGTTCTTAATTGTTTACTTGAGAAAATGGTCTAAAATTTTGTAGTGCCTGTACTTCTAGGCTCCAAAATCTTCTGTGGAAAACTCTAAATGCACCCACAATTTTTTTCTCTCTCCACCCACTTCCCGCATTGAGGAGTAGTACACGCATCATCCTCTGTTGTACATGGGCTATGGAGGGAAAAAGGTGGGGTGCATTTAGAAACACTCCTTTTTCTGTTCCATTATCCTCTAAATTAAATTAGCTATTCATGGTTTTCAAATTTTACCACATTGCTCTTGTGCTAAGTGCTAACAAATACAAACCTGGGCGTTTATACCATTCATCTTTTGAAAATACAAAATTCCAAATAGCAAATTTTGGCATTAACCCAACTTGGCCTATTGTTATTTATTTCAGCAGCAGTTTATGTCCAAAGATTGCTAGATAGGAAGATATCAACTTTATTTGGTAGCAAATTAAGTGGTCAATACATGGTTGTGGAATATCTTGGAGCCACCCATTACTGCAAAATTTATGTTTCTTGAATTTTGTTATAAGATTTTGGGAAACTCCATGAAATATTTTTCCCCCCTCTTCGGTAAGGTAAGATTTCATTTGAAAAAAAAGGAATAGAAATTTAGTAAAAAGTCCCTCAATTTAGATTAATTAAGTTTAAAGGACAATCTGTTTTTTATTTTGGTCCAAAATCTATGGCTAGTAAAACTTAAAGGGATCAATTCCCTATTTTTTAAAGTTATGTGAAATTTCACATAACTAGTTTAATATTTTACAAAAGTTACGGGAATTTCACAAACTTTTATAATGCAGACTTTTCACTAAAATAAAAATAAATATAGGGGTTGGACTTGATACAATAAATGTCTAATTTAGAGTATTTTTGACCAATTTTCCCAAAAAGGACAACTACAAGAGAAAACCATCCAAAATGTCCCAAACAAATCGGGGGAGGGATCCTTGGCAACCAATTGGGGTGCTGGTGGGTGAGCAGTAACCGTGTGGCACTTGCTGGATCACACATATTATTATTATTATTATTATTATTATTATCACATTTCCAAAAAAATACCAATTTTTATTTTATTTTATTTTATTTTATGGTCCTGCTAGTGTCACACGGATGCTACCCACCTAACAACACCCCTACTGGCTGCAGAGGATATCCTCAACCAACAAATCGACATAGACACTAGCGCAAAGCAAAAAAGCAGAAACCCCAAATAAATCGAAAACCCTTCAAGAACCAAAAAAGCCTTCAAAACAATAGAGCATGATCAGAAGAATTGAAGGGTGCAAGTCATCCGACATAAAAGTCCAGGACCTTCGAACCTTCAGCAAGATAGAATTACCATTGAATATGGCGGCAACAATATGTCCAATGGATATGGAGAAACCCCCCTGCCACCATGGTGGAGGCATCCCAAACAAATGCCAAACAGAAAGAACAGCCAAAAGAAAAGTCCAGACAGAAAACCAGCTGAAAGCAACTCAAAAATTGCCAAAATGAGGGAAAGAAACAGCAATAAACCAGCGAACATGCCAAAGCAATAGCCCATCCACCATGAACTTCACCGAGAGAATGACAGTAATTACCACACCACAAAAATGAATCGTAAACACCTGCCAAGGGAAGGCAATCCAAAATCCAGCATAGCAGTGATAATAGACTTCAAAATCCCATGACACCTCTATCTGACCTTTCGAAGAGTTTTCTGAAAAAGTTGATTACTTGATCATGGAGCCTGGACACGCTAGAAGAGACAAGCATGGATTGCGACTCAAGAACATAGCATAAAGAACGCACACCAAACACTAGATACAAAAAGGATACGCACACCAAACATAAATAAGCTCGAAGAGAACTCGGCAAGGATGCCTCACTCCCACCCACACACACACGAGCATAAGTTACAACCCAACACAGTGGCACTTGTCCACCAACACCCGATTTTGCCAATGAGTCGGCCTTATTGCTTGCCCCTCTCAAAGTACAGATAACACTGTCACTATGAGGGAAGCTTCGATCAGCAAAAACCTCATTACTTCCGTTGAAAATAGAGTTAAACTTCCATAGCTTTATATGTCTACCGTTAACCCAAGACACTGCCACCTGCGAATCACTTTCAATTGCTCAAAAGAATATTCGTGTGTACCAAAAGCTATTCTTTCAATTGCTCAAAAAAATGCTAGTGTCTACCAAAAGCTATTCGACCATGGACTTGGTTTACGGCAAACCCTAACAGCATGTTTGGGCGTCCCATTAATCTTTTAATTAATAAGATCATCACCGTCGCTCCATTTAAAAAAAATGATGCATAGATCAAAATGATGTTTGAAGCATGATAAATACGGTGAAGTCACCAATTTTTCTCATGCCTGCCTGTATCATGATAGATTTTCTTCTAAAAATACTATATTAATGATGAATAAATATACTCAAATTCAAGTGTCAACAACAAGCCAAAGTGAACACTTATTGCTTATAGTTTTTATTGCTAATCAAGATAGCAACTTACATCCGAAATTAACTTCCCTCTTTAAATTACAACATGAGTAAATAGTCAACAGCAAGAGGAAATACATATCCGATTGTTCAAGAGGGCTATTCACAAAATGTATGCCTTCTAACAACCACACATGTTTGAGAATAAACAAAATTCAAATGGTAAGAAATGGATTTGACATCAAGACTTGGTTCCTGTGTCTGATAAAGCACTGGCAGCGACTGCAGAATTTTGTTCTTCCAAAAGCTTCATTTGGCGTTCTGCGTGTTCTCTTTCACAAGCAGTAATTCCCATGATTATATCGAGCATTGTACCCGTAGTGCCGAAGAACACAAGGGGTGCCAAAGATTTGCGTTTTATGCCGACTGGAATTGCGAGCAAAGCACCAGCTACGGAGAATACCCAAGTGCCCAGTGCGCTATAGGTATTATACATTTGATAAGTCGATGGCAACAAGATTTATATACAGAAATATGTAGGAAGAAACAATACGTGCGAATAATTCCCACTTTAAAACAGAATTAATAGCAAGATGTGACAAAATATGCAACATCCTTCATGTCCGCCTATCGAAATATCTCAATATATGCCAGAAGTTGCTAAATGAACCAAGCATACCTTGACTACCATTATTTTTTTTGAGCCCGTTAATACTGCTATTCACCTCACATAACCAAAATAATGGTCATACAACTCTACACATTGCTGCCAAGAAAATAAATGGATGTAGTGCCAAAAAGGAAATAAGAAATCAAAGGCATATGGCAGCTTAGAATATGGCTCCTCATGCCGAATATCTAGAAGTGCTTGTGAAAACGTGATGCCACATGTTTTACCTAGAAATAGACTGCAGTGGCATCCTATGTAGCACGGATACGGACACGGCGACACGCCAAATCCTAAAGATGTAGATACAGACACGACTAGGATTCGACAGAAATCATATTTTGTAATAGTATATACAGCATACTGTGCTATGTCTTCCTGAATTCTCAAATAATCCAATTACTTTAATCCCCTTTTATTATTACATTAATGATTTTACCTCCAAATTTTAAAAATATTTGCAAAGAGAGGCCACCATGCCTTGTTCACTCCCATGTATGGCCCTCCCGACCGAGTGTCTTGTGTCGGGCACGGCACCCAAATTGAAGTGTCCATGCTGCATAGGGGACAGTGACACCGAGGAAGCACCGGTGTTGGGGATTTGTCAATTTTCCAAAAATCAACGGTTCAGGTGCGGCTGGGGTACTTGCATAAAATATTTTTAAAAAAAAAACTTATGACACAATACATAAACTATCCTATCACTATCACTACATTGTCTTGTTTAAATTTATTTTTGTAAGTAAGACACATAACAATTAGCAAGCAATAAACATAAAGGCTACAAAAGCAAGTAGGCAACACATAAATCACTACTCTAGTAATAAGCAATGCAAGAAAATAACAAGAAAACAAATTCATACTAAACGTTAGCAAAGCACGAGTAGTTTTGTGTCCATCATTCATTCAAGCCAACTATTAACTATACATCTCTGTTTTCCATTTCAAAGATATGCATTTAAAGACAAAACTAGCATAACTATACATATCTCCATTTCCATTCCATGGTTTTTTAAGATTTGTGCAAAATTAACTAAATTTGATAAAGTTCAGATTGTGGGTAATTGGTATACTAACATTAACCAACATAAATATAGAGTGACAGCTAAACAAAGCAAATATACAATAAAAAAAAATAGAGGTCATGTATAAAAAATAAAAAGTAAACTTTTCTTTTTGAATAAAAAAAAAACCTTGGCTTTTCTATTAAAAAAAAAAGGTTGCAAAAAAGTCCCAGTTGCACCCCCGCCGCACCCAGAAACCAACAAGAACTCTAGAAGAACCCAGCCTGAGTGTGCACCCCCCGCACTGGGTGCGCATAAAGTGCCGGTTCACACCTTTTTTGAAGTGTTCATGCTTCCTACCTAGACACAATTACGGTATGTGGGGGGAATTCTATGATACATCCTACAATCCTAGTGTTTTTGGATGCATCATACACACAAAAGTCACGAACTTAGGCACCCACTATGCCAAATGTTGGTAAGTTCAGAAACAATGGTGGTTTTTTCAAGTTCTAAACATTTGGCATATTGTTACAAATATTGGCATGCAAGTGGGTGCCAATCATCTACCACCTAATTATTAACCCATAGAACCTTACCCCTCTCTCTCTCTCTCTCTCTCTCTCTCTCTCTATGAAGTCTCTTCCCGACTCCCCCTCTTTTTTTATATTTATCTAAACATACTAAGCAATCTTCGTTCTCTCTCACTTAATACAATTAAATTTTTGTTCTATCCAAATTCTCAGATGTAATAGGGTAGTTGCAAGATTTTTCTACATTTGTTATAGAGCTCCACAGCTGTCTAAATAGCTTACTGTTTCTATTCCTCTCTAAATGAGTAGGGTTTAGAAGAGGTGATTGTTGAATTGAGAGGATTGACAATTGTTGATTAGCTGACATTTTTATTTTTTATTTTTTGCTCGGCAAGATTTAATTTTATTAATGGGACACAAGTCCAGAAAAATGAATAATACAAGTCATGAAATCCAGCAAGAAACAAAACCCAAAGGGCCATCTCCAAAAGAAGAAAGAATAGAAAAAAAAAAGAAGAGAAACAGCCCAAAAATGAAAATTTTGAAACCCCCACCGAAACCAAAGCAGTAGCACAAAACTTTACAAGAGCAGCCCCAGCAACCAACACCTAATACCAAATCATTGTCTCCATTTCCACCATTGACAACCAACCCACCTTCATAACCTCATCGTTATTCATTTAGGCTTTGTTTGGTTCGTGGATTTAGCGAGGGAAAGAGAAAGAAAAACATGATGGAAAACACTTTTCCTTGCTTGGTTAAAAAACAAAAAAATGAGGAAAATTGGAAGGCAAGAAAAAGCGGAAAAATCAATTACAAAATTTTAATTTTGAGAGTCACTTACCGTCCTATTTTCTTGAGTTTTTGTGATGTTTTCAAAATTTATAACTTGTAATCTTATTTAAGCATGCAGGAAAAGATTACGGAAATTGGTTTTCTTATTGTTTATCGTTCCTTTTCCTTCGCTAAACCCACAAACCAAACGAACCCAAGAAAATCACTTCTCTTTGTTAAATTAATAAGGAAACAATGAGGAAAATAGGAAGGAAAAGAAAATAGGGTTAAAATAAACTAAAATTTTGAAATCTTGTGATCACTTTCCCTTCTTCTTTTCTGTGGTTTAGAGCATATTTGAAAGATTTTGATTTTAATGTTATTTAAGCATATTTGACTTGGTTGGCACAGATGCATGCTACTATGTTGTTTGGCATTTGGGTGGAGAGATTCACTTAGGCTCTATTTGGAAAACTAGTTCCCTCATGTTTTCCTTGGTGTCTTTCTTCGTGCTTGAATAGCATTAAAACTTAAAATGACCCAATTTAAAATAAGGCCATTCTTGCCTGTTTTTCTGTCGCTCGATCGTCTCTCAGAGTCTTCACTCTCGATAGATTTTCTCTGCAACTCATCTCTCCCTCTTCACACTGGTGACTCTCTCTCTCTCTCTCTCTCTCTCTCTCTCTACATATATATATGGCCTATCCCTCTCTCTCGCCTTCCTTTATCTGGTCGTCTCTGTCTCTGTCTCTCTCTCTCTCTCTCTATATATATATATATATTTATAATCTGATTTGTACAATATGAGATTTATGATATATGCATATTATCACCAAGACAGTTTCATTTCCCAAAATCAGGTTCTTGGGTCTTGTTTGATTTGAATATGGCTTTCACATTTTCTGGGAAAAAATGAAGTTCCTTTTTATTTTGGTTTTTTGGAGTAAGGAGAGATCTGTTTAAAATTGAAGTTCCTTTGAAATGTTTTTATTTTGGTATTTCTTGTGTTGGGATTGATTTTGGGGCTAATTTGTTTGAGGGGTGGATTTCTTTTATGGATTGTTAGTTTCCCCTCTAGGTGTTTGTTCTATGGTCTCAACGAGGTTTGTGGGTGGGTTGCTAACTTGCTAGGCGTTAGGTGTGTAGGGGCTGTTTGGGGGGTCTCTTTTCCATGTTTTTTTTTCTTCTGTGTGCCTTGTTTAACTTTTTTATTGGCGTGTTTAATCGGAGCTGTTTAACTTAGCATAATGTTTTTTTTTTCTTTCCAATTTCAATTGTTGCTACCAAACACCTGAAAATTAGGTAATGTAAAATGAAACAATTTTTTTCCTTGACAACCAAACAGGTATATAAATTAGAATTAAATCATTTACGAATGTACAAATTCCGAATGACCTAATTTAAAATAGAACGATTAAAAAAATTAGGCAATTTGTGCAACCAAACAGGCCCTTAATTTATTTCTTAACTTATTCCATTTTCTTTCCTATTTTCCTTCTCGTTTTCCCAATTAGCCAAACAAAGAAAAAAAATTTCCTCTATGTTTTCTTTTCTTTTCCCTCACTAAATCCAAGAACCAAACAAAGCCTAAGTAGAGGGAACCCTTCTCATGGGTCTGGAAGGGGAGAATGTTAGAGTTTTCTAAGCTTTGAAGCACTTCGACATGTTTACATGGGTTTTAGTCCCATGTGGAGAAAGCCCATGTGGGCTTGGCCCATTTATACTTAAGAATCAATACATGACAACTTAAGTCGTTTGGTTAGTTTATGTTTAGAAGACAAGAGGGGCGTTTGGAAGGGATGATTTGCCTACAAAAGAGGTTGCTCACAAGGGTTTGAAGAAGAAAACTTGTGGCTCTTTGTTTCTCCACTTCCACCACTCTCCAAACGGTTCTAGCATTTCCGGATTGGTGTTCTCAAACTGGGTTTACTCTCTAATATGTTGTTGGAAGGTTTTGCTCTCACTTTTATGGAGTTGAAAGAGTTGGATTTGTACTCTTTTGAGGGAACATTGTTCTTGCTCACTTTCTTTGGTTGTATTTGTACTGAAAATCAAACTACCTTTAACCTTTCTGTTCCACATGAGATTTGTTTTCGTTGAGCTCATCTTGGGAAAATTATCAAACAACTTCAGTGCACCAACTAAAGCTCTTGATAACACTTGGTTGGGTGGTAAACCCTTCTCTTCCTAAGCAAGTTATGAATGCAACAAAGTATATCCAAATCCAAGAACACAAATAGCAATGACAAGCAATACACACACACACACACACAATCAAGAGGCCAATTTACGAGAAAAAAAACCTTCATAAGAAGGGAAAAACCACTAGGCGCCAGAGAACAATCCACCAAATATGAAAGATGGAACACGAAAGGTCTTCTTAAACAAAAACTTGAGGTAATAAAACCAAAATGAGAGAGCAAGAACAATGTTATCTCAAGAGGGTACAAATCCCATTCTTATAACTCCGCCAAAGTGGGAAATAAACCTTCCAATAACAAATTGGAGAGTAACCCAGTAACACCGATCCGAAAATGCTAGAACCCTTTGGAAAAGAGTAGAAGTGGAGAGATAAAGAGCCGTAGGTCTCCTTCTTCAAACCCTTGTGAGCAAACCTCTCTTCACCCTTGTTAATAGTGTGTGTTACTGTATATGTGTTGTCCCACATCGCTTAGTTAGTGATTTAGTCTAGGTGTTGGAAGCCTATATATAGGCTCTTGTAATCTTCTTTTTAAGTATTCAATACAGTGTGATTCCACACATTTACATGGTATCAGAGCAATCGTTCTTGGGTTTGCTCATCTTGCCGATCCTTAGTTAGGATTCGAGATTTCATTATCATTGCCGGATTTCCGTAAGAAGTTCGAGAGTTTCTTTCTCACTCAACCGCAGCCCCTACAGTCAAAACCCTAACCCTAACAATCAAAGAAGCAGCCGCAGCCACAAAGGAAGCAGCCGCAGCCCACCCAAGCAGCCGCAGCACCAACCCTTCAGCCCATCCTCCGGCGACCTTCGCCGGAGCACGGCGGTCCTCCGGCGATCCTCCGGCAGTCTTTTGGCTCCTTTTTTCAAGGTTTTTGGGCTCCGATCTGCTTCTGTGTTACATTTTTTGGCTTCTTTGCGCTTCCATTTTGTTTCTTTCAATCTCCATGGAGTCCAAAGCTCTTCCTCAACTCGCCACTAGGAAGTTGAATGGATCTAATTTTCTCCAATGGTCCCGGGCTGTCAATATTGCTCTCACTGGCTTAGGGTTTGATGATCACCTTACCGAGTCTTCTCCCACCACCGATGACAAGGCCATCAAGACATGGAAACAAAGGGATGCCCAAATCGTTGCCCTCCTTTGGAACTGTATGGAACCACATATTGCGGATATGTGTGGTCACTTGGGCACCTGTAAGGATATTTGGGATTATGCACATCTTTTATTCTCCAGCGATCTCACTCGGATGTATAATCTCTCCTCTCAGTATTTTCAATTGCAGCAAAGTGATCTCTCAGTTACTGAGTATTTTGCCTCCTTCAAACGGTTAGTTGAAGAATTGAACGGTGTTATGCCCATTACTACTGATGCAAAAAAACAGCAAGAACAGCGGGAGCAAATGGCCGTAATGAAGTTTCTTGCTGGTTAAAAACCTGATTTTGAGCCTGTTCGATCCCAGATTCTAGGGGGTGCCTCTCTGCCTTCTCTTGCTGAGACTTACCAGCGTGTTCTCCGGAGTACGTCTCGTGATCAGGGTTCTAATTCCTCTGTTACTGATCATTCTGCCTTAGTTACTCAGGCTCCGCCATCCACTACTGGTCGGGGTGATGGTAATCCCCGTCGTGGCCGTGGTGGTTACCGTGGTGGTAATCGTGGTGGATATGGGGGCCGTGGTCGTGGTGGTCGTCCTCATTGCACCAATTGCGATAAGGACGGTCATTATAAGGAGACATGTTGGGATCTTGTTGGTCGCCCTGCTTGATTTGCATATGCTGTTGTCTCTAGCGATGCTTCGCCATCTTCTCATGCTCCTACTGCGGGTGATTCGATTTCCATCTCTGGTGAAGAGTACTCTCAATTCCTTCGGTTCCAGGCCTCTCAGCATGCCTCTGCTCCTACTACCTCGCTTGCTCAGAAAGGTACCTCTATTGCTTGTCTTACTTCCCGTACTCGTCTTTGGGTAATTGACTCTGCTGCCACCGATCATCTCACAGGTATATCCACCATTTTTTCGTCTCTTGAACCGTCCTCATCTTTACCTCTCGTTACTTTGGCAGATGGCTCTTCTATGCCCGTTGAAGGCATAGGGACTGTCCAATTATCCCCGTCTTTATCCTTATCATCTGTTCTTTTTATTTCTCGTTCACCCTTTAATTTGATATCTGTTGCGAAGTTGACTAAAGATCTTAATGCTTGTGTTTCCTTTTTCCCTAATTCTGTTCTTATTCAGGATTTGACGACTCGGAGGACGATTGGCGTCGGGCATGAATCCGAAGGTCTTTACTACTTCGATGAATTGCCTACTTCTTCTACTCCAACAGCGTGTCCTGCCACTGTGTCTCCTCACCAGATCCACTGCTGTCTTGGTCATCCTTCCATGGCCAATCTGAAGCTTTTAGTACCTCGTTTAAGTAATTTATCTACTTTAGAGTGTGAGTCCTGTCAATTGGGGAAGCATCACCGTGTCCAATTTGCTCCCCGAGTTAATAAACGTGTGACTAGTCCATTTCAATTAGTGCATTCCGATGTTTTGAGTCCACACCGTATTACCTCTGTTAGGGGATATCGGTATTTTGTTAGTTTTGTTGATGATTTTTCCCGAACTACATGGCTTTATTTAATGAAAAATCGTTCTGAGTTATTTCTATTTTTTCTACATTCTGTAATGAAATAAAGACTCAGTTTGATGTTCTTATTAAAATTCTCCGTAGTGACAATGCACAAAAATATTTTTCCCATCCTTTCACCACATTTATGGCACAATATGGCATGCTTCATCAATCCTCGTGTGTTCATACCCCTCAGCAAAATGGGGTTGCAGAACGAAAAAACCGTCACTTATTAGAAGTCACCCGTACATTGTTGTTTGAGATGAGGGTCCCCAAGAATTTCTAGGGAGATGCAATTCTTACTGCTTGCCATTTAATTAATCGTATGCCGTCTTCCATCCTTGATGGGGGCACACCCCATGCCACTTTGTTTCCTACTACCCCACCTTTCCCTGTTGCTCCACGTGTGTTCGGGTGTGTCTGTTTTGTGCATAAACTTACTCCAGGTACCGATAAATTGGATCCCCGTGCTATCAAGTGTGTTTTCTTGGGGTACTCCAGAACAAAGAAGGGTTATCGTTGTTATAGTCCTTCCTTGCCTCGCTTCTTTATTTCTGCTGATGTTACCTTTTTGAATCTACTCTATATTACTCTGAGTCTCATTCTATTACTGATCCTGACTTTATGGTTCCCCTTCCCCTTCCCCTTCCCCTTCCCCTCTCCCTACCTCCCAAAGCTGGGATGGACCGTCCTGACCTCCAGACATACACCCGCCGTCATCAGACTGTTGAGACTATTTTGGATTCAGCTACTGCGCCTGTGGCCTTTGTGTCTTCAGATCCGCGTCCGTCAGACTCAGACCTTCCGATTGCTCTCCGGAAGGGTAAGCGTACTTGTACTTCTCATCCTATTTCAAATTTTGTCTCTTATGATCATTTGTCTCCTACTTTATCTTCGTTTGTTGCGTCTTTGTCTACTTTCTCTATTCCTAAGTCTACAGCAGAGGCACTTTCCCATTCAGGATGGAAACAAGCTATGGAGGATGAGATGCTTGCCTTGACAGAAACTGGTACTTGGGAATTGGTACCTCTTCCTTCTGGGAAATCTGTGGTTAGGTGTCGTTGGATTTTTACTGTTAAAATGCATTCTGATGGTACCCTTGATCGATTGAAAGCACGTATTGTTGCCAAGGGCTATACTCAGGTTTATGGTCTTGATTATTCCGAGACGTTCTCTCCGGTTGCCAAGATTGCTTCCGTTCGTCTCTTTATCTCTCTTGCTGCTACTTATCACTGGCCGTTACATCAGTTAGATGTCAAAAATGCCTTTCTCAATGGCACTATTTTGGAGGAGGTTTATATGGAGCAACCACCTGGGTTTGTTGCTCAGGGGGAGTCTAGTATGGTTTGTCGGTTGAAGAAGTCCCTATATGGTCTGAAACAGTCCCCTCGTGCTTGGTTTGGAAGATTTAGTGAAGTCGTTGCACAATTTGGTCTCCAGCGGTGTGGTGTTGATCATTCTGTCTTTTATAAGCACTCTTCGGCAGGTAAAATCCTACTTGTTGTTTATGTTGATGATATTGTTATAACTGGAGATGATTCCAAGGGAATTCAGGAGTTGAAGCACTTCTTGCAAAAGCAGTTCCAAACTAAAGACTTGGGACAACTTAGATACTTTCTGGGCATTGAAGTGGCTAGATCTAGTGAAGGGATTTGTCTCTCTCAAAGAAAGTATGTTCTTGATCTCCTCTCTGAAACAGGCATGTTAGGATCCAAGCTCTTGGATTCTTCTATGGATCCTAATATTAAGTTGTTACCAGATCAGGGAGAGCTCATTGATGACCCAGGACAGTACAGACGTCTAGTAGGGAAGCTTAATTATCTATCAGTAACTAGACCTGATATTGCATTCGCTGTGAGTGTGATTAGCCAGTTTATGGATTGCCCTCGAACAACCCATTGGGATGCAGTGATGCACATTTTGAGATATCTCAAAGGTGCTCCAGGACGTGGTTTGTTATACAAAGACCATGGTCACATACGAGTTGAAGGTTACACTGATGCAGATTGGGCAGGTTCTTCTGGTGATAGGATCCACTACTGGCTATTGTGTTATTGTTGGGGGCAACCTTGTTTCATGAAAAAGCAAGAAACAAACCGTGGTAGCTCGGTCTAGCGCAGAATCGGAGTACAGAGCAATGGCCCACACTACTTGTGAGCTAGTATGGATGAAGCATTTATTAGAGGAACTTGGGTTTACTCAAACTACCCCAATGAGTTTATTTTGTGATAATCAAGCTGCAGTTCATATTGCTTCGAATCCCGTTTTTCATGAAAGGACAAAGCACATTGAAGTCGATTGTCACTTTGTTCGAGAGAAGCTTTTGGAAAATGTTATTCATACAGTGCATGTGAAGTCTGCCGATCAGTTAGCCGATTTATTTACTAAAGCATTAGGAGGGATTCGAGTGAAATATATTTGTAACAAGCTTGGTGCATATGACATGTATGCTCCAGCTTGAGGGGGAGTGTTAATAGTGTGTATTACTGTATATGTGTTGTCCCACATCGCTTAGTTAGTGATTTAGTCTAGGTGTTGGAAGCCTATATATAGGCTCTTGTAATCTTCTTTTTAATTATTCAATACAGTGTGATTCCACACATTTACAACCCTTTCCAAACACCCCTCTTGTCTTCTAGACATAAACTAATCAAATGACATAAGTTGCCAAGTACATATTTTAAGCATAAATGTCCAAGCCCACATGGGTTTTCTCCACATGGGACTAGTACCCATACAAACATGTCAAGTGGTCCAAGGCTTAGAAAAGCCAAACAATTTTCCCTTTCCCTTTCCCTTCCCCTTTCCTTTTCCTTACCTCAACCCAAATAGAGTCTTACTTGACTTAATTTCTCTTTGTAGTTGCCGACTCATTTCTCTAATTTGAGTCTACAACAGGGGTGGAGGGTCATGAGGGCAAGGGCGGGCCATGGCCACCCCAGGCCTTTTGGAATTTACTTGCAATAAATTCCTTTTTTCTTGTATTTTTATTATGTTTATCCCACCAAGAATGGTCATCCAGCAATAACAAGTTTAAAATACTAAAGTCACTGGTTTTTCTATGATAAATCCTAGTGTTTTAGGACGTATCATACATTCCATTTAGCTTCTAAAATGTTGTAACTTAGGTCCCAAAATGTTGTAACTTTGAACACCACTCTGGTTTTGAAAAACAAAGTAGTTTTCAAGTCACAACATTTTGGGACTAACTACATCATTTTTGTCACCAAAACCATCAAGATGTATCATATAAAAGTTCTATCAAACTCCAATTCTAGTTGAGTAGTAAAATATTTTATACATTATACCATCATTTGCTTCAGTTTGGTCCCCCTAAAAACAGTGTCACCCTCCTCCACTGCTCTACAAGATACTGCATTGAAGAATGCTATATATATGATGTTTCCAACCCAGACCCAAGTAGGTTTACTTACATTCGAAAGTGATTTTCACCAGAGTTAGCCCTACCTTTGAAAAAACATTGCAATTTGGCGAGAAAAATCCCAATCCATGGCTTCAACTTAGCAGCAATTAGCTGGAATGTTTTGATCCACACCAACCACTGATTAGACTCACATATATATATATATATACACATATACATGCGCGTGTGCGTGTGTATTCCTAAGCTTAATAGACTCATTACTTGTAGCTCACAAACAAAATGAATACAACCACAAATCTATGTTACTGACAGATGATAGCGAGAAAAGGGGGAAGAAAAACTAACTTGGAAACTGAGCAATCCTCAAGGTGCTTCACACCCTGTTGATCTGCCATCTCTTTTTTTAATTTTTTCTGATTATGTTTAGAACCTTGTAGTCATCTTCAAACCTGTCACTGTCAGACCTGTTTCTTCTTCATTTACATTTTAGCTATGGGGCAAGGGTGTGGGAGGATATAGGAAGGGCTGCGCAGCTGTAATTTTAATGGGTAAATTATGTAAAACATCCCTCTACTATCACCGGTTTTAATTTATACCCCTGATCTTTTTTTTTTTTTTTTTTTTTTTTTTTTTTTTTTTTAATAAATTGATCCCCTCATGTATACCAGTTTGATACTAACACTCTCTCCGTTTCTTTAGCCGTCAAAATCCTCACGATTTCGCTGTCATGGGAGACCACACTTTCCTATATGACATTTTTGCCCCTCATGGCCTCTAAAAGATACCCCTCTCTCTCTCGTGAATAACATCAAGGATCATCAGAATATAAGATTATCCCACAAACAAGCACAATTCATAAGTGAAGACACCAAAATTATGATCGTTTCAGATCATAGGTAATCACAACAATATATAGGTAACTTGAATATGTACATTATGATCGTTTCAGATTGATAAATAAACAAAGATTACATGTCAAATAAACCCAATATTCATCACAACCCATACTAAACCAGTCATTTTTTTTTCCTGGAGAATTCACAAAAATCAGTAAAATTCCGATCAATTGAAGGGTACAAGAATGGGTACTTAATCAATTGGATTACAAGTGATATTGGTTTCTCAGGAAATTAGACGATTGAATTTGAAGGGGTTACAAAAAAGGATTGCTGACAGGATGTTTTGGAAGAGGACATTGTTTGGGGTACAACTATTTTTTACAACTCATTTACAATCATCTCTATTTCTCTCCTAAGTGGCACTGTGGGGTCCGGTTAAATTTCAATGGGGCTCAGTGCCACTTAGAAGAGAGATAGAGATGGTTGTAAATGAGTTGTAAAAAATAGTTATTCCCCTAACGTTACTCTTTGGAAGAATTGTAGAGAGAGATAGATTCTCTTTTGTTGGGAGTGTAAAAAAAACGAAAAATGATATTTTTTAAGCCTCACTTCTGTGCGTTTATAAAAGGGCACAAATATAGAATATATATATAGATATAGATAGATACACTCACACAAACACGTATTTACACAAGAAGAAAATCCCTTTGAAATCATTTATTTTGAAATCGCAGGAAGAAAAAGAAAACCCTAGAATCTGTATGTTTTTGGAATCTCAAAGCCCTAAAAGTTTCAGATCGAATAGAAAAGATAACTTACAGATTGACTCTATTTCTTCAACCTTTAAGCTTGACAAATGATTTCGGATACTACACATCAAAAGATCCAACCTCTTTTCTTCAATCTCTCTCAAACATTCTTGTTAAGTCTTCGCTGTCTATAGAGTCTCTTGGATTTTCTGATGACACAACATTAATGACAGGATGAGGAGATTCCTAAGGCTGAAAAAATTAAATAAAAAATTGAGGGCAATTAGGTAATTTCATGAATTTTGTCACTACCATTAGTTAGAATGGCCCCTCAAATACATGAGGGGGTCAATTTGTTAAAAAAAAAAAGATAAGGGGTATAAGTGAAAACCAGTGATAGTAGAGGGGGTGTTTACATAATTTACCTTTAAAATTGGGCAACTTACACTGAACTCCCTTAGGTATGTCATAATTACAGAATCTTTCTCATAGTTCTAGAAATTACAATGACCTCCCTGAAGTTTGTTGTTGTGTAACAACCACTTATCTTCGGTTAATTAACGGTCAGTTACACCGTTAATTTTATGTTCAAACTTTTTGAAATGACTCGTTTACCCGATGCTCAAAAAATAAGAAATACAAATTCAAAAAATAAACCTCTTTTTCTCCTCTTTGTTTTAACATGTATTAAAGACAAATTTGTCATGCCATAATGTGTTGATTTTATTACATATAACCGTATTTTATTTGGGATTTTTTAGTGGTAAGTCCCTAGACGGTAGAATTTTTTGACAATAAATCCTTGAGTTAAAAAAGTTATGTAATAAATTCCTACAAAATTATAGGTACTAGAATAACCTTACTAATTTTATGCCCGAGAATAAATGTGGACTGCAAGCTCATTATTCCTCAAAAAGGCAACCTCATTCATGGTTGTTTTATCCTAAAAATCATCTTCTAAATTCAAGATTTTAAAATTAAAAAGTTTGAAATTGAGCATGAAACCCCTATAGAGCTCGTCATTCAGTCATTCTCAAATATGGTGTCAACCAGCAGCTTTGCTTGTGAAATTCACAAGTAAACTTGTGAATAATAGAGATTATCTTGTGAATTTCACCAAACTTTAACCATTGAGTAGAAGCTTTTCAAAATACACATAAGTGTCAAATTTTTTGTGTATTTGGGTTGTAACAAGTCCCTAACATATTAGAGGTACCAGAATACTCTTGTTTTTAAAGTTTTGCAATTCATAGTTTGAGTTGTGAATTTCACAACTTAAACTGTACAAATCATAAAAACCATGACAACACCCATCCGTTTCACCTGTGAAATTCACAAAACCATCTTAGGAACCCGATAAGTGGAACACAACTATAAAAACAACAAGAAATATGCTTGAAAAGAGTAGGAACAGATTATCACAAACAAAGTACATATAAAGCAAATCACATTTGCTTCTTTGTTGAATGTTTTATGAAGTTAGCAACATGTTTTGAGAATTTAATAGTTCAACTGATGAAACAATATAGACAAATGCTTATGAATTTCATAACATCACGTGTCACAAGTCCCTAACAAATTAGAGGTACTAGAATACCGTTGTTTTTAAAGTTTTGTAATTCACAGTTTGAGTTGTGAATTTCATAACTTAAACTGTACAAATAACAAAAAATTAAAGTGTTTCCCTTATCAATTATTCAATTCTGAAACTGCTATTAGCATGGACACAACTGAGGAAAATGTATTAGATTCGATTTAATTGTAATAAATATATTTATGTTGCTTTGATTAATATTGAACAATCATTGAATGTCTTCTTCATATTACTATAAACCAATACTTTACAATAAAATAGATTCATTAGAATTACATTAACGGTTTAGAATTTTTTTTACAATTTCTTTATTATTTACAGTGAATACAACTGATCCAATTAGTTCTAATAATTGGGTTGTGCTAAAATATAATAGATTCATTAGAATTACATTAACGGTTTAGAATATTTAACAATTTCTTTATTATTTACAGTGAATACAATTGACCCAATCAGTTATGATAATTGGGTTGTGCTAAGATTCTAACCTCCAGCACTGGAGGTCGTGCCAACGTGACTATATATTGGTAAATTTCACAATTCAAACTGTGCAAATGAACACATGCCATGGTAGCAGCAATCAGTTTTACTTGTGTAGTTTCACAAATATGGTGTTAATCAACGGCTTTGCTTGTGATATTCACAAGTGAACTTGTGAATAATGTAGATTATCTTGCAAATTTCATTAAGCTCTAATCATTAATTAGAAAAGGTTTTCAAAATAAACATAAAGGTAAAAACTTATGTGTATTTGGGTTGTAACAAGTCCCTAAAAAATTAGAGCAGAACACCTCAAATTGTGAAATTCACATTTGAGTTGTGAACTCAAACTGCTCTAATAATAAAAACCATGGCAGAACCCAAACTGCTCTAATAAAAAAAACCATGGCAGCACCTCTGGACACGCGGCCTCTGGGAGTCCACCCCCACTTTCCCGGGGTTTCAGAATTGATTTTCCTTTTGTTTTGAAATTGTTTGAAGAAAAGAAAGAAGTCTGTGAAAACAGATACAGAGTCGCCACTTAGTCTTTAAGGAACCAAGAAACCTATTTTGACTCACCCAAATGCATAAAGGGCACCTGCCTTTCATAACCAAAGAACTTGGCTCGGGGTTTTAGTACGGGGTTTTAGTACGAGAGAGGAAGGAGCCTTTGTCACAACTAAAACACCCTCAACTTGCCCCGTCTCTTGACGGGCCTCAATTAGCATCCAAATAATCATCTTATACTATATTTGGTTCGACAATTAATACTATGATAGTATATTACATCTCATAAGAATCTTGAAATGGAAGATCAAAAGATAAGATATCATTTATAAGATCTAAGCCAAGTATCACACAATGCAACAGTGGAAGATCACACAAACAAATCTAAGAAAAATCGTCT